>OX326997.1:55115626-56365626 GCA_946800695.1 Geum urbanum
TTCATCCGAAAAATACCTCGGCACAGGGTAACAGTCCCCCCCCCCCACGGTAAACATCCTCGGGGATCAGCCGAAATGCTAAGTGTATCGATACAACCATATATACTAAGACTATACTTTGTGTAAACTAAATCATAAATAGTTTCCATGCAAATGTATAAAGCATAATGTAAATGTATGTTCATAATACATAATTATAAAAGCATATTCATCGATGCATATTCGTAAATGCATAATCGTAAAGCACATGCTCGTATAAATCATAATCACAAACGCATGCTCATGCTCGTAAAATGTGTAATAAAGACTCGCAACCAATCAGTGAAAAAAAAGGTGTCCAGTCACAGACAAGCACAACGCGCAAACGTGCTAATCCCGAGATCCGGCGGAAGATCCCTCGATAAGCGTACGATCTCGATCCCCTGAATAATCACAAAATATCACTAATCAAAATCACAATTCAATACTCTGAACCACACCTCGGAAACCAACCATTTCTGGAAATATATAACTCGGATATCAAGAAAATCGTTGAAAATCCCCTAAATACTCCACATATTCCTCGACATAAAATCCACCACTCAAATCAATTCGAAAACCTCAAGACGACGATCAGGGCGCGATTACGAGTAAAACGGTATAAAACTTTCCAAAATCCAAAAAGTCAACGCATCGCTGGAGCTCCGCCGTTGACCACCGCCGCCAGTGGTGGCGCGGCGTCAACGACAACATTTGAAAGGACCCGACCCCGATTTAGTTTCCTAAACCGGAATCAAACCCCTTCTGAAAACGTGAACCAACAAAAACCATTAAAATTTCGGCAGAGTAACGCTACTAACGCGGAATTGCCATTACCTGCACCCGAAAAATAACACTTCATCCTATGCCACAAAAGCCAAACCGTGGGCACCAATCCCATCCGGATTTCTCAATATCATATCAATAACAATAAACAGTAAACATAACTGTAATATATAATATATCTGGGAAAAACCGTATAAAACATGTATCAGAATGTATCAGAGCGACCTCTAGTGTAAATATATACAAATTATACAACAGTAGGTGAAACAAGAAATCTACTGGAAAACACGGGTAGCTCGAACAACTAGCCTCCAACCACGACGTGAAACACCAGAATCTGAACTGCAAACTGGGCACGGAAACCGAAAAGCCCAGAGGAAAGACATGAAAACCGTTAGAGTGAGTGGACGAAAATAAATGTCTTTCGCCAAATGATATATGTTATAATAACATATGCGAGTCCAGATGAAGAAATATAATAAAGTACACGATGTAAACTCATACTCCTCCAGCGTACTGAGCATGTAAAAATCCCACGGGGTCGCTCATGGACACATCCGTGCTAGTACAGTTCCGAATCACTGGATCCCAGACCCACACGTGATTCTAGCTAGAAAGGCCTCAGGTCAGAGGTCTGCCCCCCCCCCCCCCCCCCGGTAAAGGCCTCAGGTCAGGGGTCACAGCCCCCCCGGTAAACATCCTCGGGGATCAGCCGGGATGCAAGTGTATCGATACAACAACATATATTGAGACTGTACTCTGTGTAAACCAAATCATAAATAGTTCGATGCAAATGTATAATGCGACAAATAAATGTATATACGTAATATATAATGGTATAGGCATAATCGTATAACACATGCTCATATAAACCATAATCTCGTATGCATTCTCATGCTCGTAAAACGTGTACAATGACTCGTGATTATCAGTGAAAAGAAATTGTCCACTCACAGGTAAGCAAAACGCGCACTCGCGCTAATCACGTGGCCCGACAGAAGATCCCTCGCCCGAAGCACGATCTCGATCCCCTGAATAGTCATAAAATATATCTGATCAAAATCATAATCCCCAACACTATACCACACCTCGGAAACCAACCGTTCCCGGAAATATACAACACAGTGCAAAATAATCGACGAAATTCCCGAATTCTCTACTCGAAACCCTCGACTGAAAATCCGATACCCAGATCATCTCGAAAACCTCAAGGCGATGATCGGGGCGTGATTACGAGAAAAATGACATTAAAAACATCGAAATCCAAAAAGTCAACGGGTCGCCGGAGCTCCGGCGTTGACCGTCGCCGCCGCCGGCGGCGCGCCGTCAACCGGAGAGCTTTCCCGGCGACCGAGCTGCCACAATGATCTCCTCAACAAGGTGAAAAACTTTAACAAAGGGACCACCACCATCCAACCACCACCGTGGCCGGAATCCAGCACGAAAGCCACGGTGGTTCAAACCGGCCGGAAAACTTCCCGGACCGATTCCGGCGCCGTCGCGCCACCTCGTTCCTCCAAACCAAAGGGGAAACGATCACCATCCAAAACCCAACAAAACCCACCAAAGATCCACCCCGGAAAGTCCCTGGAGCACCTCCCTCCGTCGAGGCCGATTCCCTCCAAAAATCTCAAATTTTCAAATCGAAATATCTGCATCAAATCTCAACCAAATCAAGCAATTCCAAGTTCTAAACTGTTTAGAATCACGAGGAGAACATTTTACCTTCAAGGGTCGTGGCCTGAAATGGCCGAAATCAGCCGGTCCGGTGACGGAAGCCAAACGGTCTGTTTTTCTCCTCCGGTCAACGAAAGTCAACGGTCAACTCTGTAGACACACCATTCCGTATCATGTTCTTCTTGCCCAACATGTAGGAATCTGAATCCTGAGCCTCCTGAACCTGATCAACCAATACGGGTCGAACCTGAAAACTGGCTAACAAGGCTCCCTCGTCATCCCACTGGAAATCGGCACCAGTAGCCCGAAGCTCGACTAACACATGGAACAACGAAGCTTCAGATTTCCTCTCAGTGCATCAGCCACAACATTGGCCTTCCCTGGATGGTACTCGAAAGTGCAATCATAGTCGTTGATCAACTCCATCCACCGGCATTGCCTCATGTTCAAATCTGGATGCGTCCGCAAGTAGGTGAGACTCTTGTGGTTAGTGTAGATCTTACACTGGGCTCCGTACAAGTATTATCTCCAACTCTTCAATGCTAATACGATAGCGGCCAACTCCAAATCATGGGTCGGATAGTTGACTTTGTGTGGTTTCAACTGTCTGGAACCATAGGCTACAACTCTGCCATGCTGCATCAGCACACAACCTAGTCCCAACTTCGACGCATCACTATAAACCACAAACTCACCGCTATCGTCTGGTAATGTCAGATTCGGTGCAGTAGTCAACTTCTCCTTCAGAAGTAAATAACTTTCCTCACATGCATCGGACCACTCAAACTTGACGCCCTTCTTCGTTAGTCTGGTCAATGGGGTAGCAATCCGAGAAAAATCCTGTACAAACCGCCGGTAGTAGCCTGCCAAACCCAAGAAACTCCGAATCTCTGGTACAGTGGTAGGTCTACTTCAATTCAGCATGGCCTCGATCTTGTCAGGATCAACACTGACTCCCTCATCCGATATCACGTGCCCCAGAAACTTCACACTGTCCAGCCAAAACTCGCACTTGCTAAACTTCGCAAACAACCGATGGTCCCGCAAAGTCCGCAACACCGCTTGCAAATGCTTTTTATGCTGGCCCACACTCCTGGAATAAATCAAAATATCATCGATGAACACAATCACGAACTTATCCAGAAACCGTCTGAACACCCGATTCATCAAGTCCATGAAAGTTGCGGGGGCGTTGGTCAACCCAAACGGCATAACCAAAAACTCGTAATGCCCATACCGCGGCCTGAAGGCTGTCCTGGCTACATCAGACTCTCGAATCCTCAACTAGTGATATCCGGATCGAAGATCAATCTTCGTAAAGACTGAAGCTCCCTTGAGCTGATCGAACAAATCATCAATCCGCGGCAACGGATACTTGTTCTTCACTGTAACCTGATTCAGCTTCCGGTAGTCGATGCATAACCGCATGGATCCATCTTTCTTTCGCACAAACAAAACCGGAGCACCCCATGGCGAAACACTGGGTCGAATAAAACCCTTCTCCAGCAACTCTTGGAGCTGAACCTGTAACTCTTTCAACTCCGCTGGCGCCATACGATACGGTGCCTGTGAAATGGGTCCTGTACCAGGTAACAGCTCATTAGTGGAATCAATCTCCCGAACTAGAGGTATACCTGGTAACTCCTTCGGAAACACATCCGGAAACTCAGAAACAACCTCAATACCACCAAGGTCCGGCATAGCAGCTGTAGTGTCTACCACATGAGCTAAGTAAGCAACACAGCCCTTCTTCATCAACCGATCCGCCTTCATCGCGGAAATCAAACATGGTAGTGAAGTATTCTTCTTGCCGTGAAACAATATCTCGAGAAAGACTAGTCGTCGAAATGCAACATCCTTCTTGTGACAGTCAAATATGGCCTAATGCGTCTCCAAGAAGTCCATACCCAAGATCAGATCAAAATCAACGATATCAAGCAAAAACAAATCTGCGGCTAGACCATGGCCTCCAATAAAAATCTCACAGTCTCGGTACACCTAGCCAATGCTCACAATCTCACCAGACGGATACAACACTCTCCAAATGAAAGGACCCAACCCCGGTTTAGTTGCCTAAACCGGAATCAAACCCCTTCGAAAACACGAACCAACAAAAACCAACAAAATTTCGGTAGAGTTTCTTTACTAACGTGGAATTACCATTACCTGCACGCAGAAAATACACTTCATCCTATGCCACAAAAATCAAACCGTGGGCACCAATCCCATCCAGATTTCTCAATATATCAACAATAATGTAAAATAATAAAAATATCAGTACTTTACTGAAATCCGGAGTAAAATCGTATAAAATATACAACAGAATACTCAGAGCGACCTCTAATGTATAATCATATAAGTATACCACAGTAGGTAGACCAATAAACCTACTGGAGGAAACAAGGTAGCTCGAGCATTATGCCTCTGACCACGACGTGCGACACCAGAGTCCGAACTGCAAACTGGGCACGGAAACCGAAAAGCCCAGGGGAAAGACATGAAAACTGTTAGAGTGAGTGGACGAAAATAAATGTCTTTCACCACATCATATATATGTTATAAAAACATATGCGAGTCGAAAGTATAAATAATCAAATGGTACACGAGGGAGACTCTAACTCCTCACGCGTCCGGGTACACGAGGGTGACTCTAACTCCTCACGTATACAGAGCATGCATAAAAATCTCACGGGGTCACTCGTGGACACCTCCGTGCTAGTACAGTCAGAATCACGGAGTCCCAGACTTCCACGTGATTCTAGCCAGAAAGGCCTCAGGCCAGAGGTCTACCTCCCCCCGATAAAGGCCTCGGGTCAGGAGTCACAGCCTCCCCTGGTAAACATCCTCGGGGATCAGCCGGGATGCGGGTGTATCGATACAACATATATAGCGACTGTACTCTGTGTAAACCAAATCATAAATAGTTTAATGCAAATGCATGAAACAACATATAAGTGTATATACGTAATATATATACTGGTACAAGCATAATCGTATAACACATGCTCATGTAAATCGAAATCTCGTATGCATGCTCAAGTTCATAAAACGTATATAAAGACTCGCAAACAATCCGTGAAAAGAAATTGTCCACTCACAAACTAGCGTAACGCAGTTCGCGTTAACCCGTGATCCGGCGGAAAGTCCCTCACCAAAAGAACGATCACGAACCCCTGAATAATCACAAAGTTCATTTCTCAAAGTCATAACTCGACAATTCAAAACAAATCACGAGAAACCACCGTTCTCGGAAACACACGATTCAATTACAACGAACTGTCGGAAATCCGATATTCACACCTCAATACCTCACTGTACTTTCGGATGCTCAAATCGAAAAACGAATCTCCCCACTGCGATCGGGGCGCGATTTCGAGTGAAATGACATGCAACTTGTTGAAAACCCCAAAAAGTCAAAGTTTGACCGTTGACCGCCGCCGCCAGCGGCGCCGCCACCAAACTAAAACTTTCCCGGCGGAGCAACCACTATTCCACTCGAAATCATCCACTGAGCAACTTCCATAACTGCACCGAAGTTCAATTCTCACTCTAACTATGTCAATTTCATGAAAAACCGAATGTTCACACAAATTTCAATTCCAAAATTCTCCATATACAAGATGAATTGGATCACCAAACTTACATGGTAGCTTCATGGTGATGAGGGCTACAAAACCCAGTCCTTTTTGCAGCTCAATTCGGCCAGAATCATTGAACCCGAATTCACCCAAAAATTCCCAAACTTGGCCGGATTTTTCTCCCTCCACCGTCCACCTCGCCGTGAACGGTGGCCGGCACGAAGATGAGGAGATCATGGCGATTCGAACGGGCCACGGGCCGAGCCCGGAGGTGGCCGGAATCCTCATGCCGCCGCGGAGTTTGTAACCGTCGAATTTCCTCTCTCCACCACCGAGTTGACTCGGTCAACTCGGTCAACACATTTAATTGCAATTTTGACTTTCCCAAACAGGCAAGTTCACTATTTATACTTTCCCAAAATGGAAACTTCCATAATTATCCTTTTTGACGAACTTTGAATACCCGTAACTTTCACGTCGTAAATCCGATTCCGATAATTCTCGCGGCAACAAACTCGACTCGACACACTCTTCAATTATCACCCAAAGTCAAACACATCGACCAAACCGATAAAAATTCAACTGTTCAACCCAAACACATACATAATCTGACTAAATAATCAACATTCGGAAATATTCATAACTTAATCTTTGTATCTCGGAACAATCCTCCGGAAGTTCCCACGAGCTCGAAATTAAATTCTCAACAACTTCCGTGAAGAAGCCGAAATCAGATCCTCGTCCGGTAATTTAGTCGTTAAGAAATTCACCATTTTAACCCGAATATACCAAAACTTCAAATATTCATAATTATTCTTCGGTTATCCAAATAACGATCCGGAACCGCCCACAAACTCAAGATCTCGCGTACAATGATTCTCGAGGAGAGACCCAGCTCCAATTCTCGGCCAATGATTTAGTCGTTATCAAGTCCGGCGATTCGAATAACTGTCGGAAATCTGCGATTATGCGGTAACCTCATGAACTAAGCTGATTTCTCATACTGATTCTGTTCTGGGTCGTCACACCAAAACCCCGGAAGTGGAGACGCAGGTACCATAGCTAATGATGATAGTCTATATGACATGATGAATGCGTGGCACCTGGATCTAACAATATAAGTATTGGAATACCAAAGATATGCAACGTACTGATAACAACCTCTGGTGAAGCTCTGCCCTCTCGCAAAGTCATGGCATGAACCCTCGCCTGTCCGGCTGGTCGTGCACGATGAGGCTGTCCTTGCTGTCTGCCCTGGCCCGCAAACTGTACTGGTCGAACTTTGGGCCGCCTGTCCATCAGCACCATCAAGCTGGAAACAGTCCCTCGCATAGTGACCCACCTGGCCACAGCGAAAACAAGTGACAGGATCTCGCTGACATGGACCAAAGTGATGCCTATTACAGAAGCTGCACAATGGGTACTCTCTCGGTACGGCAAACGTGCCATCGGTACACCGAGGATAACTAGACCCGCTGGAACCCCCACTAGCCTATGATCGCTGCGGTCGATCTCTCCTCCATCTCGGTCTCTGTCTCGGTGCACCAGCTGCTGGTGTATATGGTCCACTACCCGAGGATGAAGCCAAACCGGAAGTATTAGAACTCTGCCTCTTTGAAGGCCCCTGACTCGGTCCACCCTCCTCAAACCGTCTAGGCTGGTACCTCATCTGCCTCTCCTTCTCGATATCCTCACCTCGGAGCGCTGCACTAACAAACTCATCGAAGTTGTTCCGACGCATCGTAGTCAGAGTCCCCTTGATGTTCAAGTTCAAACCCAGCTCAAATCTGCGGCACTTGGCTTCCTCAGTAGCCACCATTTCACGCGCAAAATGAGATAAGCGGGTAAACCTGTCCCGGTACTCAAGCACAGACATACTGCCCCGTCTCAAGTTCGTGAACTCCTCATACTTACGCTGCTGGGTAGCCTGATTGAAGTACCTCCGCATAAACAAATCTCGAAACAAAGTCCACGAAGTATCAACTAGAACTCTATCGGTGCTAACCCACCAGAAGTATGCATCTGACTTAAGTAATCCGACTGCAGCCACTGTCATCTGCTCAGGGGTAAACCACAGATGCTCACAAACTCGTTCAACCAACCAACCATGCCTCACACATCTCTGGATCAGCTGAACCCGAAAAGACAGTCGTACCAGCAGTACGAGCTTTGACCACAGGGTCAAAACGCTCTTCCAAACGCAACACTCGCATCAGCAAGTCGTGCGTCTGGCGATCCATATCAGGATCCTCTTCCCGATCAACACGGGGACCACGTCGATGAGGCATCCTACTAATACAAGACAAGCATTAGGTACAAGCAGAAGGAACGTAATCATGAGACATCAGATATTTGAGAATACACAACACCCGAAATATTGATGAGTACCGCTGGCCAGTCGGGTCATCACTCCAGTCATGCTGTACAAACTCAAATACCCTAAGCGTCACAACTACAAGAGTCTACAGAATCTGACAACCTAATGCTCTGATACCAAGCTGAAAGGACCCGACCCCGATTTAGTTTCCTAAACCGGAATCAAACCCCTTCTGAAAACGTGAACCAACAAAAACCATTAAAATTTTGGCAGAGTAACGCTACTAACGCGGAATTGCCATTACCTGCACCCAGAAAATAAAACTTCATCCTATGCCACAAAACCCAAACCCTGGGCACCAATCCCATCCGGATTTCTCAATATCATATCAATAACAATAAATAGTAAACATAACTGTAATATATAGTATATCCAGGAAAAATCGTATAAAACATGTATCAGAATGTATCAGAGCGACCTCTAGTGTAAATATATACAAATTATACACTAGTAGGTAAAACAAGAAACCTACTGGAAAACACGGGTAGCTCGAACAACTAGTCTCCAACCACGATGTGATACACCAGAATCTGAACTGCAAACTGGGCACGAAAACCGAAAAGCCCAGGGGAAAGACATGAAAACCGTTAGAGTGAGTGGACAAAAATAAATGTCTTTCGCCAGATGATATATGTTATAATAATATAGGCGAGTCCAGATGAATAAATATAATGAAGTACACGAGGTAAACTCATACTCCTCCAGCGTACTGAGCATGCATGTAAAAATCCCATGGGGTCGCTCATGGACACATCTATGCTAGTACAGTTCCGAATCACTGGATCCCAGACCCACACGTGATTCTAGCTAGAAAGGCCTCAGGTCAAAGGTCTGCCCCCCCCCCACCCTGTAAAGGCCTCAGGTCAGGGGTCACAGCCTCCCCCGGTAAACATCCTCGGGGATCAGCCGGGATGCAAGTGTATCGATACAACAACATATACTGAGACTGTACTCTGTGTAAACCAAATCATAAATAGTTTGATGCAAATGTATAATGCGACAAATAAATGTATATACGTAATATATAATGGTATAGGCGTAATCGTATAACACATGCTCATATAAACCATAATCTCGTATGCATGCTCATGCTCGTAAAACGTGTATAATGACTCGTGATTATCAGTGAAAAGAAATTGTCCACTCACAGGTAAGCAAAACGCGCACTCGCGCTAATCACGTGGCCCGACAGAAGATCCCTCGCCCGAAGCACGATCTCGATCCCCTAAATAGTCATAAAATATATCTGATCAAAATCATAATCCACAACACTGTACCACACCTCAGAAACTAACCGTTCCCAGAAATATACAGCACAGTGCAAAATAATCGACGAAATTCTCGAATTCTCTACTCGAAACCCTCGACTGAAAATCTGATACCCAGATCAACTCGAAAACCTCAAGGCGACGATCGGGGCGTGATTACGAGAAAAACGACATTAAAAACATCGAAATCCAAAAAGTCAACGGGTCGCCGGAGCTTCGGCGGCGCGCCATCAACCGAAGAGTTTTCTCGGCGATCGAGCTGCCACAATGATCTCCTCAATAAGGCGAACAAATTTAACAAAGGGACCACCACCGTGGCCGGAATCCAGCTCGAAAGCCACGGTGGTTCAAACCGGCCGGAAAACTTCCCAGACCAATTCCGGCGCCGTCGCGCCACCTCGTCCCTCCAAACCAAAGGGGAAACGATCACCATCCAAAATCCAACAAAACCCACCAAAGATCCACCCCGGAAAGTCACTGGAGCACCTCCCTCCGTCGAGGCCGATTCCGGCCAAAAATCTCAAATTTTCAAATCGAAATATCTCCCTCAAATCTCAACCAAATCACGAGGAGAACATTTTTCCTTCAAGGGTCGTGGCCTGAAATGGCCGGAATCAGCCGGTCCGGCGACGAAAGCCAAACGGTCAGTTTTTCTCCACCGGTCAACGAAAGTCAACGGTCAACTCTCGGTCAATGACGGTCAAACTTCCCAAACAGTGTTTTCGACAATTTTTCGACTATTCTCGATATTTATACTCGCGCCTCGGGACAATCGACGGTCCAAAACGAATAACCATTACGATTCGGATAAACTCGATACAAATGGATAAACTCGTCGATAAACCGAAACTTCAAATAATCATATTATATTCCTCGGTCATCGGAAAAATCATCCGGAACCGCTCACGAACTCGAAATCACGTGTACTATAACTCTCGAGAAGAGACTCAACTCAAATTCTTGGCCGATAATTAGGTCGTACACGAAACCGGCAAACCACACAATAACGATAAACCACGATTACGCACTAACTCGTAGGTTACGCTGATTACTCTACTGATTCTGGTTCGGGTCCTCACAACATTTTCTGGCAGGGAAAGCCCAGAATTCAACTCCTCCTTGAGCCTAACAGTTTCTTCTTCTTCACCTTCCTCCAATTCCGCTGATATCCACCGGAATTTCGCAAGAAAACTTCTTGAAATCCAAACCGGCCGGCGATCGATCCGCCACCGGAACTCCGACCACGGCACACGGCGGCTCACAAGACCACTCCCAAAAGCTTCGCTGTGGTCCACACAACATTTCCCCCTAAACCCCGGCCTCCACCGTGGCCGGAGCACCGCCGCCCGTCGCCCCCAAAAATCCTCCATTTCTCATACAAAATTTCATCCCAAAACCTCCACTATACATCACACAAAGTACATCAAATGAAAGCATAGGTCCTAAGCTTCATTCCCTTACCTTTGTTTCTGGCAACCGTGTCGTTTTTCGGCGGCCACAACGACGGCGAGTCACGGACTTACTGAGTCAATGCGGGTTGACTTGGTCAACTCGGTCAGAACGGGTCAACTCGGTCAAACAGCCCATTTTCGAACTTTTGCGATAACTTTATTACTATTCGGCTATTTATAGGTCGTGAATCAACTCTATCTGCGATTCGGATAACTCAAACTCAAACGGATAAACACGACTAATTTGACGATAATTTCAAATATTCTTTTTATATTTTCTCTATTATCCGAAAAATCCTCGGAAAGCTCCTCAAAATAAAATTCTCTTCATTTCCCACGAATAAACCCAAACCAAATTCGTGCCCAAAAATTAAGTCGTGAACAAGGCCGCATAACCGATTAATTACGACTACCACAATTATTCGCGAAACTCGAGGATTAAGCCAATTAATAAACCAATTCTGGTTTAGGTTGTCACACCATATTTCTTTGTAAGTTAATTATCATATTATATAATTTTTTAACTAATTAATCTAATATACTATATTATTAAAATACATAACACAATAATATGCATTTACATATTATATATAATTTTTTCAACTAATTAATCTAACATATTTAATCATATATATAATTAATCAATACATGAATGGAAGTAGCTTAATAATTAATGAATTAATTAATACAATATGCAAACAAGGTCACCAAAAATTATATTCATTAGAGAACTCCATAACCATACGTTATTAAATTAAAAAAAATTAATCGAGAGTAACGAGTTAATACCTTCACTGAAAAGAAGATAAGTTGGAAAACTAGAACACTGGAGGTGAGAAAACCGTATAAATTGAAATTGTGGCTAGAGGTGGTGTTGAGAGGTTTTGAGAGAAGTTGAGAGATGAGAGAGAGATGAAATGCTCAATCTGAAAATGGAATCTGATCTAAATAATTAAGTTTTCTTATACGACGAAGTAATTCATTGTCTAAGTGTAACACTTCGTTGTCTAAGTTTGTACTTAGATGACGACTATAATTTTGTCGTCTAGGTGAGCTCTTAGACGACAAAATACATAATTCGTTGTCCAAGTTGACCTTTTAGACGACAGATAATATTTTCGTCGTCTTAGAGGTTAAACTTAGATGACGATCCTTTTATTCATCGTCTAAAATTTCAACTTAGATCATAAAATACATTATTCATCATCTATGGAACTCTTAGACGATGAACATCAATTTTCGTCATCTAAGTATAATCTTAGGAGACGAAACCGAATTTTTTTCTTATATGTCCGACCTAGACAACGAAATATTTTCTTGAGCGACAAATTAATTTTTCGTCATCTAACACTTACTAAGACGAAGAAACAATTAAGGTTTCATCATCTAAGTGCATATTTTTGGTAATGGCACCTTACTCAAATCAAGTCCATGCCACAACTAGGTTGGATTCGCAGCTGACTATCTTGGTTCTTGGGTTTCCAACCTTGTTGAGGCTTAGATTGACAGTTAGGCTTGACACTTCGGTGTGGAGCTCCTTTGCACCTGGCTGATTGAACTCATCATTGCGGACATGCATAAGCATAAGAAAATTTCTAATCCAATCCCTTCTAGAAGATATGAGCTTGCATCTTTTCTTGCGACTTATTATGTGTAGCAATATCCAGGTCATACACCATAGGGTTTGGATCCCTTTTATCCAGTTCTTGCCAAATAGCTTTCAAGTTTACATAGTATTCTGTAAGAGGTTGACCATTCTGAGTAGTTTCGAATGCTTGACACGCCAACTCATGTACTCATGCAAAATCACTCCTATCATAATATGTGGTTGCAACAGCATCCCATATTGCCTTTGGAGAAGTATAACTGGAGAACAAAAGCATGATTGGTGTTGTCATGGATTTCAGAAGAAGCATCATGGTATTCGAGTTTGTAGTATCCCACATAGCTTGTGCTGTGCTTGCCTCTTTAGGTCGTGGTAGAGTGCCAACAACATATTCCCACTTGCCAACACCTCTAAGATGCATCTTCATCAATCTTTGCCATACTATATGATTTGTGCAATCCAATTTTCCTCCAAATCTTGTGCTCTCGTTCTGAATAGCCATTAGTTATTCACAGGTGATTTCACGTTGTTCACCAAGAAGTGCAAGATCCATTGCAAACAGGTCCAGACAGTTAACCAGATCATATTACAAAAAGGAAAGATAAACATGACAGGATTTGACGGGTCTAGAGGCTTATTTCGACGCTTCAAACTGATTAGGTTAGGACAGGTCAGGACAAATTTGCAGTGAAAAACAAGTCAAATTTTTAAGATTTCCAAGATCAACTTAAGCTTTAATGCCAAGTCAAATAGAACACAAGAGTCGAGGAATTTGTTGATATATTGATCAATTCTAAATTGGGGTATATATACAAGACTACTTACAGTTCCACAAGGAAACTATATACACCTATTTAATTACAGAATATACACCTCCTAATATTCTTTGGAGAGTGACTCGCTCCAACATTCAAGGCTTGGGTTACTATATCTGTGTAACAATAAATTATCATGGAGCATTGCATCTTCTCTTGGAAATTTAAGTCTGCTAACTAATTTAAGACTGCATGGAAATAATTTCAATGGCATTATCCCATCAAGCCTAGGGAAATGCAAAACTGTTGTGGTTAGATCTTTCACATAATAACTTTGGTGGCACAATACTTAACTGCATGGAAATAATTTCAATGGCATTATCCCATCAAGCCTAGGGAAATGCAAGACTGTTGTGGTTAGATCTTTCACATAATAACTTTGGTGGCACAATACTTAATGGCCTCCTCCATATATCAATTGCTTTGAACTTATTGAAAAACGAATTAGCTGGTTCCATGCCCATATAGATTGGACCATTGAATAGTTTAGGTATAATAGATGTCTCCCATAACATGTTATCGGGACAACTTCCTAGTAGCCTTGGTAGCTGTAACAACTTATAAGTCTTATACTTGCAACAAATCTACTTTAATGGTCTCATTCCCTCATCTACGAAGGACATGAGAGGCCTTCGAGATTTAGACCTCTCCCAAAACAATATCTCAAGAGATATTGCATACTTCCTCGAGGGGTTTGAGAATGTAGAGAATGTAAACTTATCCTGCAATGACTTTTGTGGTGAAGTACCAGTTATAGGTGTTTTTCAGATTACAAGTGCTATTTCAGTTGTTGGAAATACTAGGCTTTGTGGGGGTATTACTTGTCTGAAACATTCAATCTGCAAGTTTCAAGAGTCTAATGGAGGAGGATTATCTCGTAATATGAAAATAATGATATCTTTGATCTTCGGGTTCACTCTTTTAGGAAATGTTATGTTGGTGTCTTTTATACTTCTTAAGAAAATAAATGCATATGTAGTGAGTACTATGGCGAACTCTATGTTCAAATTTTCATATGCTACTCTCTTAAAGGCTACTGATGGCTTCAAAGAGTTTCATAGCTGAATGTGAAGCATTAAGAAACACCAAACATTGTAATCTAGTCAAGATCCTAACTGCATGTTCAAGTATTGATTTCAGTGGCAAAGACATCAAGACTTCAAGACTTCAAGACTTCATGGACAACGGGAGCTTAGAAGAGTGGTTGCATCCATCGATTATAAATGAAAAGGTGGGAGAAGCACCCAAAATTTTAAGTCTTGTTCAGAGGCTGGACATTGCCATAAACTTTGCTAATGCATTGGATTATATTCACAGCCACTGTGAAACAATGATCGTTCATTGTGATCTCAAGCTGAGTAATGTTCTCTTGGATACCAACTTGACTGGGCATGTATCTGACTTTGGAATATCAAAGGATTCTCTCAGAATCAACCTTCATAGATATGTGAAGAGAGCTATGCCTGAAAGTGTTTTAGAGATTTATGATTCACTATTCTTCAAGAAGTCACAAACAATGTTGTTGAAGCTCACAATCAGCCGAGTGTGGAATTACATAAAATTAAAGAGTGCTTGACTTTGATATTCGGAATAGGAATCGCATGTTCTCACGAAACCCCAAAAAGTCGAAAGGATATGAAAGATGTTGTCACTAATTTGTATTCTATTGGAAACAAACAGTTTAGTTAGAACCTTTCTAAATTGTTATCGTCTTTAAAGGCTCGTATATATTGCCATATTCTTCTTTAGTTTCTTATGTTTTACCTTGCAAGAGCTATTTTCTATGTTCGACGTCTTGTTGTACGTACATGTACATAATTATCTTTTATGAAAAATGATATTAGGCCTCCGCCTCTGGACATGCCATATCACTATATTACACAATTCAAATGTAAATGTATTGCCACATTATTATATTAAAAAGTCAATCATATTCTTTTAATCTAATGGCTATGTTTTTTAATTTTTTTTATATTACCTTCACTTTCAATTAAATTTTGTGAAAAAAAGTATATTACAACGTTTGAAAAAAAAATTAGAAGAGGAGGAGGAGGATGAGGAGGTGATGGTTGTGGTGGAGTGATACTCACCATTACTAAGCACTAAATTAACATTTAATACTCAACAACAATGAGTCAATTAAAACTCTTTTTGGTAGATGTAACATTGGTAAATAGGGATCGTTCTTAACCGGGGATTGAGGGTGCATGCATAACTATGCTAGGTTTAAATGGGGGTGCGAGTTTTTGGTTACTAAATTCCTACAAATTTTAAGGTAAAACATCCTAAACTAATATATTTACAAGGATCGACTCATCTTTCACCTAACTCTTTAGAACCTACCAAATTACATGCAACCTATTAGTTCTAAGTCTTTAGCTACTAATTTCATGCATATCTCTCGAAAGTAAAGTGTAGGGATTGCCCTAACATTTCCATCGATTTAAGGTGGGATTGCCCTGCAATAAATCAAAGCGTTAAGCATAAAATATCACATGAAAGCTAAAGATCAAAACGTGGGAGATCACATGAACTTGATAAAATTACAAACCAAAAATACTTCACAAATTTGTCCATACAAACCAAGAAATAACACGAGAAGTGAAGAGTAGAAGTCATGGTTACACTTTTTGATGTCGGGATTGCCCTAGTCTACTTGATGTAATCGTGCCTTCAAAGGATGGAGAGAAGCACTAAGGATTGCCTTGAATAATTCGGTGGAGGAAGGTAGTTGATGAGCTTTGGAGTGGACGGCTTCTTGGATGATTTCGGCTTTGGGAGGAGAGGAAAAGTATTTAGGCAGAGTTTTGGCTTCTAAAATGAGTGATCCCCTGCTTTGAGGCCGAGCTCCCCTTTATATAGGAGAAGGAAAGGCTAGTTCGACTCCTTCTAGGACTCTAACTAGTCCACCCGGGTAACCTGACCCTTCTCCACAAAAATAGGAATATCTCTCGTTCTAGGAATCCAAATTGTGTAATTCCAGTTGCGTTGGAAACTAGACTTCTATATCTTTCCAACCATATGCTAATCGCGTCTAGATTCATCCGTATCTGTTCACAGTGGCCTTTTTAAGTGGGCTGATGTACAAAGGCCGATTTCTGATAATTCATTTTAATCCATCTTCTTTCTTTGGGCTTCTTTGGACATGCACTTGGTCTTTGATCCATCTTCATTAATCTTGATCCATTCTTGAGTAATTTGGGCTCCCATTTAGGAATAGGGTCGACATTTTTAATATATAAGCAAACCCGTGACAAATCCTTCTTCTAGGTGGACTAGGATTTCAATTCTTCATTTTTCTGCGTTTTTGCTCCATTTTGCATTCTTTATTGTTCCTCCTTTATTTTCAACCTAAAAACATAAAGTAAATTAGAAATATATTCACTAAGGTCAGAACAAAGCTAAATATAAAGAGAAAGACGTTAAGAATCAAGCATAAAATGCGTAGATCAAATTCCCCCACACTTAGACTTTGCTAGTCCCTAGCAAAAACTAAATAAAAGAAAGACTAAAAATAAGACAACACACAAAAATCCAATGTTGGAGATAATCTCCTTATTGGGAAGATTCTAAGGATTTTTAAATAATACAAACACTACTAAGCCCTTAGTCAAATTTGTCTCAGAAAATTCTTCAAGTCTATGGCGATGGAATCATAATGTTTTCACATAAATGTTCAATGAATTCAATAGATAATAGAGATATGATCATATCATGAACAAGTAAGACGTGGAGAAAACAATGGTGATGTTAAAGCTGTGCATGTTTCGAATAAAGTTCAAATCAACTCACATGGTTGCACTCATCATATTTTCACTCATGAAAAGGGTTCACTCAAAGTGTATATGAATTGAATCGAAAACCTCATGAATATAATGAATTACTTGCACAAATGAACCAAAACCATATGCTTACTCATGCAGCTTACTCCACAGATTGAAAGCTACTCATCTTAAGGATCAAAAAGGACTTTTAAGGGTTGTAATGGGGGTTAGGCTAAGGCATTCAAAAATATGGATATGTGGTGGTTAAGGTCATTCAAAAGACTTAGTCAAAGCACCAAAGCATCATCAAATTCATTCGTCCTCCTCTCAAAACGTCACCATGTATAAAGTTTAAGTACACGGGCCAGATTTCATCTTGTTGGACCCTAACTTTATTCTAAACTTCCCTTGAGCTTTTGTAAACAGGACAAAGGCCACATTTCTTCACTTTTGGGCCTTCAATTCAATACAAACTCCAAATCCACAAGTATGGGGGACATTAATCCAAAATTTAACATCTAAATCACATTGCTGGAGATCTTCTTTTTTTTTTTTTTTTAGCTCTCGAATTTTTTTCTTTTCTTCTTTCTATTTTCGGCAATTGCAAACTTTTTTCAAGGTATTTGGACAAGTCTATCCCCATACACACATCTCCTCATGATGTTCACACCATCTCCATGATTCTAGCTTCAAAAATCCCCACCAAGTCTTTTGAACAAGGGTACGGATATTCTACACTAGGTTAAAGTGTTTAGATATGTATGGTAATGAAATAAAGGCATAATGTGGGCTCAAATGGGTTATCTAGGGGTGTCGCAACTCGTGCGCACAAATGGGACACATGGCAATTTGGCAAAGTGGTGGATATCCTAAGTGCCTTTAATCACATCCAAAATCAGAGTATGTATCAACTATAAGCTTTGCAAATTGACATGAGTAAGTTCTAGTATTCTCTAGTTCATTAAGATCTATGGCAAGTGAGTATATGCATGATTTTGAGACCTATATCTAATATGCACGAAATTTCACTCGAAAGAAGTGTTTAAGGCTCAAAATCTCACTTAAGGCTCATATGATTCAAAACTTATTCTCATATGCAATTTCTGTACCAAGTTTTATCAAACCATATCTACTACATGTCATAAAACTCAAAAGATATCTCAATTAGCACATGAATTCATCCTTAATGATATGCAACGCCATTTTTGTATTCTTTTCGGTCCAATTTCATCGTAGACTAACTAAGGGCATCCTAAAGACTCTTTAAAACACTAAGTTAAACAAAAAGACTCACAACAATTTTTTTAGGGCATCATCCACTGGAAGGTTCCATTGTCCGCCCGTTTTTACAATTTATTACTCAAATAAGTTGTAAACCCCTCCCCCACACTTAAACTCTACATTGTCCTCAATGTACTAAAGTAAAGCATAGAATTCAAGCATAAGAGGAAGGACTCACGAAAATATATCTAAGAGATTAAAAGCAACGAAAATGTAAAAGAGATAGGGGAAGAGAATGCAAATCTGTTGTAGACTCCTCCATTGGGTTGCCTCCCAACAAGCGCTTGTTTTTTAACGTCTTCCAACCTAGACGTGATGCATCCTTCATGTGTTTGAAGTTGGTGGCTCATAAAGCTTCTCATCCTCAATGATGACTTCCTTGAAATTTGTATAGTATGGCTTCAACCGATGGCCATTGACTTTGAACTCATTACCAGATATTGGACTTTTGATCAAAATAGCTCCATGTGAGAAAACTTCAATCACAATGAAAGGTCCGATCCATCTTGAGCGTAACTTGCCCGGAAAAAGCTTGAGACACGAGTTAAATAAGAGAACTTGTTGACCAATCTCAAACTCCTTCCGTCGGATCATCTTGTCATGAAACATCTTTGTCTTCTCCTTGTAGATCCAAGCATTGTCAAACGCATCATTCCGGATTTCCTCTAACTCACACAACTGGAATTTTAGATGTAATCCAGCTTCATCCTTGTCCATGTTAAATTTCTTCACCGCCCACCAAGCTTTGTGCTCTAGCTCCACCGGAAGATGACAAGACTTCCCATAAACAAGTCGATAGGGTGACATGCCTATAGGGGTTTTGTATGCCGTTCTATATGCCCACAAAGCATCATCCAAACACTGGCTCCAATCTCTGTGGTTGGGCTTGATAGTTCGCTCCAAGATCTTCTTGATTTCTCGATTTGATACCTCTGCCATGCCATTTGTTTGTGGATGATAAGGTGTAGAAACTTTGTGGTTGACCCCATATTTCCTCATCAATGCCTCAACTGTCTTGTTGCAAAAGTGACTCCCTCCATCGCTGATTAGAACGCGCGGCATTCCAAACCTTGAAAATATGTTCGTTTTGAGGAAATCTACAACAACTCGCGAATCATTAGTACGGGTGGCTTTTGCTTCCACCCATTTCGAAACATAATCAACAGCGAGTAAAATGTAAGTGAAACCATCAGATGAAGGAAAATGTCCCATAAAATCAATGCCCCAAACATCAAAAATTTCGACATTTAGTATGTAAGTTTGTGGCAACTGATCTCGAGGTCCGAGATTACCGGATCTTTGACACCTATCACACTTAGCACAAAAGTTGTTAGAATCACGAAACAGGTTAGGCCAAAAGAAACCACAATCTAACACCTTAAGGGCTGTCTTTTTCGAACCAAAGTGACCTCCACATGCACCATTGTGACAAAACTCAAGAATAGATGCAAACTCATCATCCGGAACACACCTTCTAATCACTAAATCAGCACATTGTTTCCACAAGTAAGGTTCATCCCAAATAAAGGTCCTAGAATTACTTCGAAGTTTGTCACGTTGAGCCTTGTGCATAAATGATGGAAACTCACCGGTAACTAAATAGTTTACAATATCCGCATACCAAGGAGTTTCAAAGGCACTTACCTGAAGTCCGAAGAGTTGTTCATCCGGAAAATTCTCTTCAATTGCAATGTTGGACTTTTCTTTAACAATCCTAGAGAGGTGATCGGCTACCACGTTCTCTACTCCCTTTTTGTCCTTGATTTCCACATCAAACTCTTGTAGAAGTAGTATCCACCGTATGAGCCTCGGTTTTGCATCTTTCTTCTGCATCAAATATTTCAAAGCTGCATGATCAGTGTAAATTAAAACCTTACTTTGAAGTAAATAGGATTGGAACTTGTCCAATGCAAACACCACCGCCAACATCTCCTTCTCGGTTGTTATGTAGTTGGCTTGAGCATCATCCAGTATCTTAGAAGCATAATAAATGGCGTATGGCTTCTTATCTCTCTGCTGTCCCAATACAGCTCCAACAGCATAATCCGATGCATCACACATAAGTTCAAATGGTTTAGACCAATCCGGAGCACAAAGAATAGGGGCACTTGTCAACAACTCCTTAAGCTTCTCAAATGCAACGCCACATTCATCATCAAAAACAAAGGGAATGTCCTTCTGAAGCAGCTTGCATAAGGGACGTGAGATGTGGGAAAAGTCTTTGATGAATCTCCTGTAGAAACATGCGTGTCCAAGAAAAGAATGAATCTCTCTAACCGAAGTCGGAGAGGGTAAGTACCGCACAAGATCTACCTTAGATTTATCAACTTCTATACCCTTTTTCGAAACAATGTGACCTAAGATAATCCCTTGAGTGACCATAAAATGACACTTCTCCCAATTAAGTACCAAGTTCGTTTCAACGCATCTTTGCAAGATTAACTCTAAGTGATCTAAACATGCATCGAAGTCCCTCCCAAATACACTAAAATCATCCATAAAAACCTCGATTATTTTCTCAATATAATCGGAAAAGATAGAGAGCATGGATCGTTGAAACATACCTGGGGCATTACAAAGTCCAAATGGCATGCGACGATAAGCAAACGTTCCAAAAGGGCATGTGAACGTTGTTTTCTCTTGATCCTCCTCCGCAATGCTAATCTGGTTGTAACCCGAATATCCATCAAGGAAGCAATAGTATGAATGTCGAGCCAACCTCTCAAGCATCTGATCAATGAATGGCAAGGGAAAGTGATCCTTTCGAGTGCTGGCGTTGAGCTTCCTATAGTCAATGCAAACTCTGTGTCTAGTGATAGTCCGTTGAGGCACTAACTCATTCTCCGAATTCTTTACAACAGTAAGTCCAGACTTTTTAGGAACTATTTGCACAGGTGAAACCCAACGACTATCGGAAATTGGATAGATAACTCCACAATCTAAGAGTTTGATGACTTCCTTCTTCACAACCTCCATCATAGGCGGATGGAGCCTTCTTTGAGCTTCACGAGAGGGCTTAGCTCCATCTTCAAGTAAAATGCGATGAACACAAGTTGCAGGATTGATACCTTTGATGTCCGCAAGTGTCTAACCGATGGCGGTTTTGTATTGTTGAAGCATATGAACTAACTTCACTTCTTGTTCTTCCTCCAAAGATGAAGAGATGATAACCGGTAAAGTCTCATTGTCTCCCAAGTAATCATACTTCAAATGATCCGGTAACACCTTGAGTTCTAATTCTGGTGCTCGAACAATGGAGGGAACTAGCTTGTTTTCACCATAAACCAAGGGAATCGGGGCTGCCTTAGAAATCACGTTGGCTTGCTCATTGAGGAGTGACACCGTCTCCGTCACCCTAGGCTCAAAAATCTCGATCAAAGCATCCAAGAAAGATTCTTTATCTAGTCGGTTCAACCCAACTCCTTCTTGAATCACAGTGTCGAGGTCATCTTCTCTAAGTGTGTCGAGATGCTGCTGCGCCAAAACTTCAACTATATCATATGAAAAACATGCATTGACACAAGCAGTGGGAACCTTCATGGCATCAAGAATGTTGAACTCAATCCTTTCGCCATCAATCTCCATGGAAAACATTCCCTCAAAGACATCAATCTTTGTTCTTGCAGTCCTCATGAAAGGTCGTCCGAGCAATAATGGTGTGGTGTTCAACGGACTTTCCTCCATGTCAACAATGTAAAAGTCAGCAGGAAAGATCAGGTTGTTGACTTGGACAAGAACATCTTCAACATATCCCCTTGGATATTTATGAGAGCGGTCGGCTAA
This sequence comes from Geum urbanum, assembly GCA_946800695.1. Taxonomy (NCBI): domain Eukaryota; kingdom Viridiplantae; phylum Streptophyta; class Magnoliopsida; order Rosales; family Rosaceae; genus Geum; species Geum urbanum. Next base: position 55,138,031 of record OX326997.1, read on the forward strand.
CTGTATGATGACATTATCTTGCTTAAGCTCGCCAAGCTCCATGGATGCATAAAGATAATAAGGCATCACATTGATTGATGCACCCAAGTCGAGCATGACATCTTCAAATCTGGTGTCACCAATAATACAAGGAACAAAAAAGCTCCCAGGGTCCTTCAATTTTGGGGGTAACCGACGCTGCAACACAGCCGAAACTGTTGCATTCACCTTCACGACCTCCTTCGCTCTCGTTTGCTTCCTCTGGGTGCATAGCTCTTTCAAAAACTTGGCATATATCGGCACTTGCTTAATGCACTCAATCAAGGGCAGGTTTACTTGCACTTTCCGAAAGATGTCCAGGATCTCCTCATATTGATCATCCTTCTTTGATTTTGATAATCTGTGTGGGAATGGTGCACGAGCAAACGAAGCACTAATATTAACTAAACTTGAAGGGATAGAGTTAATACCTTTGGTTGGGGTAGGTGGCGTTGGTGATTGTGGCCTTACAAGTGGCGCCACTTTCTTCTTGTTCTTGACATCTTTGGTTGCCGGATCTTCTTCTAGATCTTCATCCTCCACAACATCATAAGTTAATGGTGTTGCCTTCAGCTTAGATCCTTCCAACATTGGACTCTCCAAAATCCTTCCACTTCTTGTTGTAATCGCACTCACATTCCTTGGTGGTGGTTGAGGTTGAGATGGAAGTTGTCCGGAAGCCCTAAATTGTCCCATGAAATCCACAAGTTGACCCATTTGCTTCTTCATTTCAGAGATATCCTGCCCATGAGACTCCAACGTGGCCTTTGTTTGGTTTTGTCCATCGATTAGAGCTTATGTGGAGTTGGACAGTTGAGCAAGCATCTTGTCATAGTCTGGATTTGTAAATTGTTGGACCGGAGGAGCTTGTGGTGGTTGCATGGGCGCTTGAGGCATTGGTGGCCTTTGTTGATAGGGAGCACGTTGGAATTGTTGTTGTTGAGGTGCTGGAGGGTTAAGACACCCCTCATTGCTACTCCACTTGAAACCAGGATGATCACGGTTGCCAAAATTGTTGTAGTTGTTGTAACGCTGGCCTCCTTGATATCCACCAATGGCGTTGACCTATTCTTCAGTAGGTGGCTCCATTGTTGTAGGACATTGCTCACTAAAATGCCCTTGAAGGTGGCAAACGCCACATGTTGGTCCCAAAGCTGCCTTGGCTCTCTTTACTTCTATTTCAAGCACTTGCTCCATCAAGTCGGAGAGTTTATCATACTTGTCATCCGGTGCTGGCTTAGAACTTACTACAGCTACAGTCTTGCGTGGTGCCATCCCATATTGAGCATCATTGTTGGCTCGATTTTCCAATAGTGCACGAGCTTATAGCTCAGTGAAATCCATGAATGCTCCATTTGCAACGGCATCAAGAAGCTCTCGATCAATTGGTTTAAGACCATCATAGAAGTAGTTCATGAGGTTGGTCTCAGAGAATCCATGTGATGGGCAGGTGGCGCAGAGAACCTTGAATTTGTCATAGTATTGGCCAAAAGACTCATCCGCAGCCTGTGCAATTCCAGTGATCTTCTTCCTCAAAACAGTGATCTTTGAGGCCGGAAAGTATTTGCTTAAGAAAGCATCTGCTAGTTGTTTCCATGTGGTGATGTGATTCGGTGGGAGCTCCATAAGCCAAGTTTGTGATCTCTCTTTCAAGGTGAAAGGAAACGCCTTGAGTTTCAAGAGTTCTTCATTAGCATCCGCAGGCTTCATACTTGAGCACACAAACTGGAATTGCCTCAAATGCATATTTGGATCTTCATGCGCCATCCCTTGAAAGATAGGTAGGCGATGGAGAAATCCGCTCTTCAGCTCAATGTCCTTCTTCTCCGCTTGAGGTTCCGGAAATCTGATGCATAAGGGGCTGGCACTCCAATCAGTAGAACAAGTGCGTTGGCGAAGTGATTGTTGAGCATTGTTTGCGTTGGCCATTGGTATGTGCTCTTGTTCTTCTTCTATTATCAAATGTTCGGGGTGCTGGGATGATCTTGGTGAGTCAACGTCGTCCTCAACAATAGGTCGGTCAAGGTCTTCCACCGCGTTGGTAGAAATGATCACAGTGCGAGTACGAAGTTGAACTTCACGTGGAGTAGGTCTGATCATTCATAAATCTGAGCATCCACCAAAGACCAAGTGTTAGTACCAAAAGAATACACAATAAAAACAAGATACTAGACCAAAAATGTAACACAAACAAAGCACAAACAAAGGTACACGAAAATCACACAAAAGTACACAAAACACAGAAACACATGAAAAATTTACGAGTACACTAAAACAGGGGAATCGACCGGTCAAAATTAATAGGCATGGAATAATCGACCGGTCGAAAACTAGAGTTTCTCGACAATTCAAAAGTTCTAAGTTATGAATGCAAGGGCTTTAAATATCCTAGATGATATGGAACGTAGTATGAACAATCTAGAACAAGTTAACACACATATTTACATGGTTTCCTGCAAGAGTAGACGAGGTTAGTGTATAAACAGATGGAAGGTTTAAAGGAACACACATATGTACATAAATCACACAAATGCAATCAAACAATACTTCAACAAATTCATGCATCATATATTCAAATCGTCACCCAAACATATCAAGCAAGAACTTAGATGAAGTATGGAGTGAATGCATAAGAGAAAAGTGTTAGAAACCTGCAGAAAACACAAAAGTTACGTGCTAATTTATGATGCAAGGTGACCTATCTTTTGGCCTCATGTCCCTAACTTCACTTAGGTTATGGTACCCGGTGATGAAATCCGAGCATCACAAAGCCACCAGAAGGTTATGCAGACTAAATGCAACATTTTAATTAGTGTTTAATTACAAAATTCGGTGCAACACACATGTCCACGTTTTTATGCACAAGTATAAGTCATTTTGAGTGCGCTTCGGATTTAAAGAGAGTACACTTGCTTGATCTTTAGGTCGTTCAAAGGACGTGCGACCCGCGCGATAAAGTATAAACTTCCAATCGAATGGTCTTGGTTCAATCGAAAAAACATGGCCAGTTGGGGATAGAGATAACGCGAGAGGCAGGACTAATTTTGACAATGCATCCCGAGGCTTACCGATCATGGAAAGTAGATTTAGTCCTTATCTTCTTTGGGCAACTTTAATGAACTTGGCCAGTTAGCAAGAGAGACCACGAGAGGTAGGACCGATTTGAGATCTCGAATCCAGAACCCGTCATAGAAACCGTCACCTTCTAGACACCAAGTCACCAAATATATCTTACTCAAAGATAAGTATTCATCCATTCACCGGATCATTGGTATATACTCCATTGATGCAAGTCTTTCTTAGATCCAGAACCTGTCACCAGTCATAACCCGTTTCTAGACACCGTGTCCGACATTCAACCAATCTTTCGAAAATTTACACTCCCTCAAGTCCATAGTAGACTCCGCCCTCAACCTCATGTCCATAACTTCACTTAGGTTATGGTGTGTGGTGATGAAATCCACACATCACAAGGGGTTTAGGAGATAAACTTTGGAAAAGAGGCGCCATCTATTCACAATGAGTGCGACTTAATCAACCAAGCTCATGTACTTAATGTAAATCCAAAACTTTCCTTTAAGGTGTATACATGGCTGCAAGAAAATAAATAAATAAAAATAATAATAATAAAATAAAATACAATATGAATAATTGTTAGTACACAAATATAAACAAAAATTTCGTGGGTTTTATATACATGCTTAATATTTACACAATTTCACATATTTACAAAGAACACATGTAATTCCAGATTCGTGCAAACTTGAGCACAGCTGCTTCTCGATTTTTTCCAGAATTATTGGCTTGGCGGAATTCAATGCAATTTTACAGGCACAAACTAGACACGTAACCAAACAATCATGAAAATTTTCATATTTTTATGAAACCTATAGCTATGTCAAATAATTTACACAAAATATGGCAGTGCACAGTTCTGAAAACAGAAAAATATAAACATATTGTACAAGCATAATCACATAATTCTTTACAATCCCCGGCAACGGCGCCAAAATTGATACTCACCATTACTAAGCACTAAATTAACATTTATTACTCAACAACAATGAGTCAATTAAAACACTTTTTGGTAGATGTAGCATTGGTAAATAGGGATCGTTCTTAACCGGGGATTGAGGGTGCATGCATAAGTATGCTAGGTTTAAATGGAGGTGCGAGTTTTTGGTTACTAAATTCCTACAAATTTTAAGGTAAAACATCCTAAACTAATATATTTACAAGGATCGACTCATCTTTCACCTAACTCTTTAGAACCTACCAAATTACATGCAACCTATTAGTTCTAAGTCTTTAGCTACTAATTTCATGCATATCTCTCGAAAGTAAAGTGTAGGGATTGCCCTAACATTTCCATCGATTTAAGATGGGATTGCCCTACAATAAATCAAAGCGTTAAGCATAAAATATCACATGAAAGCTAAAGATCAAAACGTGGGAGATCACATGAACTTGATAAAATTACAAACCAAAAATACTTCACAAATTTGTCCATACAAACCAAGAAATAACACGAGAAGTGAAGAGTAGAAGTCATGGTTACACTTTTTGATGTCGGGATTGCCCTAGTCTACTTGATGTAATCGTGCCTTCAAAGGATGGAGAGAAGCACTAAGGATTGCCTTGAATACTTCGGTGGAGGAAGGTAGTTGATGAGCTTTGGAGTGGACGGCTTCTTGGATGATTTCGGCTTTGGGAGGAGAGGAAAAGTATTTAGGCAGAGTTTTGGCTTCTAAAATGAGTGATCCCCTGCTTTGAGGCCGAGCTCCTCTTTATATAGGAGAAGGAAAGCCTAGTTCGACTCCTTCTAGGACTCTAACTAGTCCACCCGGGTAACCTGACCCTTCTCCACGAAAACAGAAATATCTCTCGTTCTAAGAATCCAAATTGTGTAATTCCAGTTGCGTTGGAAACTAGACTTCTATATCTTTCCAACCATATGCTAATCGCGTCTAGATTCATCTGTATCTATTCACAGTGGCCTTTTGAAGTGGGCTGATGTACAAAGGCCGATTTCTGATAATTCATTTTAATCCATCTTCTTTCTTTGGGCTTCTTTGGACATGCTCTTGGTCTTTGATCCATCTTCATTAATCTTGATCCATTCTTGAGTACTTTGTGCTCCCATTTAGGAATAGGGTCGACATTTTTAATATATAAGCAAACCCGTGACAAATCCTTCTTCTAGGTGGACTAGGATTTCAATTCTTCATTTTTCTGCACTTTTGCTCCATTTTGCATTCTTTATTGTTCCTCCTTTATTTTCAACCTAAAAACATAAAGTAAATTAGAAACATATTCACTAAGGTCAAAACAAAGCTAAATATAAAGAGAAAGATGTTAAGAATCAAGCATAAAATGCGTAGATCATGGAGGTGGAGGAGCGGAATATTGAAGATTGAAGATGATGGATACGTACCGGTACAAATCATTTAAGGTTTGTTAAAATTTATAGATAATAGGGTTTTTAATCTTCATGGACATTCATCTTCGATCTAGTTTTGATTTGAGCATCTTTGTTCTATTGAATTGGAGAGTTTTTTTTATCGATATACACATGTTTGATTGCCATGAGTTCAATGACCTTTGAAATACCAAGTCAATATATAAATGGAGATCAAGAACACAAAAAAAAAATTAACATTGAATTCCAGATCAATCAAACTTAGAGATAGATTTATATGGGCGGGGATATATCTATTTGGTCGCAGAATTCCCAGGGTCCTGAGAAGTTTCAAATTGTCCATTTTCTCTTGCATGTATGTTACTAAGTGTGCCACTGTCGTGAGGCAGAACGTTGAACGCTGGTTTGCCGTTACTAAACTTTGAAGAAGCGATTGATACGGGGAAAGCACCAACCCCGCCTACTGAGTTCTTCTCGCTTAAATGACTTAGGACTTGAGTTTTTGTGTCTCTCTGCTGAGCCACAGATATCGATACTGTACACATATTATTTGGTGTAAAGCAAAGCAATCTCTTTGGCGCGTGTTGAGAACACAGTTGTCACATCCTTGAATCTTCGGATTTTACACACCATATTTGGTGCAAATCTTCGGATCGCCAAAAGTTACGGTTTCTCGAGAAGAGAAGGGATTTTTCAATGAGAAAAATTTATGTATGAGATGTAGAGGTTCCGATCGTACAAATATTTCCTCTTTATATATGCAACATACGATTACTTGTTGTAGTTAACAAAGAATTCTAGCGATCAGATTCACTTAATGATTAATTTCCAAGAACTTGCATCCTTAACTCTTCCAATCAATCTAAGATCTATCGAGATCATTCAGGATTCCTTCCCTCTCTAGAAAAACTCTTTTGTACGGACCGCAGGTATCGGCTCAATAATACTGAAAAACCCTAAAAATAAAGAATGTTTATTTTGGGCCCAAACATTACTCCTCAAGCATCGAGATAAGACCCAAGTGTAATCGAAGAGGTTTGTAATCATGATACGTTGCTCGGGCCAAACAAAAACCTTCCTTTCGCGACGCCACTTCATTGTGCTTCCTTTGAAAAGTTGCGCCCTATGATATGACATGTAGGTAAAGCCGTACAACTATCAGTAGTGCACAATTACCCAAACATTCTCTCCGCCTTCCAATCTCAATCTTCAAAACAAACATAACTTCGATTCCTCGCGAAGCTTTGCCGATTCTGATCAAAGTTCTGATCAATCTGCCCAGAATCATGCCTCCCCATCAGGTCAGATCTAATCCCCTCCTAAATTAGGACGCCGTCGAAGCCTTCGCTACCACCATCCACTTCATCATGTCGCAGAAGAAACCCGGCCACACTCTCAACATCCGCCTGGCTGATAATGATACAGCGTGTCTAGGCCCGTTCATCAAATCACCGCTGAACCCAGCACTCCACCAAGCCCTTCACTCCTCTGTCTACTGTCAAGCGTTTATCTTCCAGGATGAGAAAGCCTTACTGTAATAATGGACTGGAAAGACGTCAAATGCAAATTGGGCAAGTAGCCTTCCATCCCCGAGGAAGAAAGGAGTTGGTATAAAACTCGCGCTAAAATTGATTTCGCACTTTGGGAAATGACCAGAATCTCCTGCATCCTACAATTGTGCTTCATTCTACCTCAAGGAGGAAATAGGCATCGTTCACCGCCTCCATGTGGTTTTGGTATTCAAGCTACAATGTTTTCTGATTCCCTTGTGGCGACATGAGCATCACCTTGCTAGGCAGCCATACATTCAGGGTTTGTTGAACCATTACTGACCCAAGAACATAGCCTACGTTGGTTGTGGAAGTTTTACTCAATCCTACACTGCCTGGCTGAACTATTACAAGGATGTAATAGGCGCTCGAAGAGGTATTACATTCCTTAAATACTGGCTTTTCAAATTTATCTTCTATACCTCTTATAATAAAATCATAGGGAGTTGGGCTCGAATCATTGAAGCATTGTATGACGGCCATAAAGTTAGACTCGCCCAGCCTATTCTTGCCAAACTCTACAACAATCTGGGGTGGATTTCACTAGATCCCCTAAAGTTTGACTTCACTGGGCCATTATAAATGCTAGACCTCTGGCTTCAGGTCTATTTTCCCATCCTTCATCATCTGCTAGTGAGCACATTCAACGAGAATAAATTGTTGGGTTTAACCCTCAAACGACCTCTCCATGATGATCCGGTCACCTATCTCAACAGCTTCACTTACTTCTGCTCCATGAATAAGTTTCCAGAAGAGATGACGCTCCGCATCTTAGGCCATGCCCTGAGGATTTAAGCACCGGATTCTATCCCTTACATGATCAAGAAGCTCCTATAAGGATCATCTTTATCCGAGGAAATACTTGCGAATTCTGGAGCTAGGTGTAACCCACGAGCTCTATGCTCCAAACCACTTCACTAGGAAAATCGGCATGACTCAAGGAGCACTACTTCCTCTCGTCGACTTCGTTAATCGCTACACCTCCTGGAGGTCTACTGCCTGCCCCAATGCTGAAGGAGTTAAGGATATTCACTTCGGCTTCCCTAGTCTCATTGTTCCCGCCAAAGATTTTTGCATTTGCACTTTATGTCCAGCCTTTGGGATGACACATAACTATCTTCTCTGGTGAGCTCGTCACTAAGACGGAATCTGCCAACTCAGACTTGTCGCCCTCTTTACGAGGATCTTTGAGGACTTCTCACACTCTTTTACTGCTCCACAGAATAAAGAAGCTCTTCAATATAAAGAGGCCTAAGCTTCTGACTCTCCTCCATGTTGGCCAGAGGTAAATGTCTTTCTTTCTTTAATAATGCCACATTAATTGGCTGCATTCGTCTCACCCACCAATGCTTTTAAGGAGCCTCATTTGCAAGCGGGCGATGCTACCGATAATCCCGATATAAGTCCCTCTAGTGGCTAATGGAGACCTTGCCCTGCAAGGTAAGCTCTCTAACAGATTCCGACCTTGCCGCAGAGAGCGAGAATAAAGAAGAAGAAAAAGCTAACTAAGTAAGCTATTGTCTACTTACCTATTGACTAAGCCAAGTTGTTAAATAGACAATAATACTAACTTTTGTTCCCTTTAGCCACCTCATAAATGGCGACGGGCCATTATTCCTAAGGAAGATGAGGATATCCTAATCGGTTAATGGAATATAGTAGACTGCTTTAGCTCCTACACAACAGCAAGCTCCTCCTGCCAAGCTTCTTGCCAGCCAATGGCTGATAGCGAAGAAGAAGAAGAAGAACTGCTCTTGATTTTCAAGGGTCTATTCCTTTTGTGAACAACCCTCCTGTAACGACTCGTTACTTGATTAGTGATTAATTACACTTTGGCACATTTATCAAGATCATCGCGATTAAGAATTAACTTTTTATAGGTTATGATTTTAGATTTACATTCTTCAGGGGAGTTGTTGAGGAAATTATTACGAGTTCGTTGGTATTTTCATTGGATTTTTTGAAGGTTGGAGACAATTTTTACGAATTTTGGAAATTTAGTTGTATTAAAGGATTAAAATAGATTTTATACTTGTTAATTTAATCTTAGCCGACATATCAAGTAGTAATGTAATCTGGGCCGTTGATTGTGGAGGTAGTAATGGAGAATAATCACCTGGAGGGGGGTAGAACCCCAATTACACAAATTATTTTTCTGACTCTCTTTCTCTCTCTTCGTTCACTTTCTGCGATGGATCGCCGCCGTCATGCCAGTTCTGGCCACCATCTCGGCCTTATTCAGATCACCTCCCTCTCCTCATCATTTCCCTACCCTGATTCCGTCAATGGAGCAACAACGAGGTCGAACAGTTGCCAACAAGTTATAAGGTTTCACCTAGAACTGTTTGCGACGATGGTGGCATTTTAGGTGGAGATGCGCCATTGCCTCAAGGGGTTTTTGAAGCCCTCTTCTCAAGCTCTCGAATTCCACCAACAACGTGTTCCATCGCGGCCGGAGGAAGGCGTTCGAACATTGTTGAAATCTAATGAGATTTCGGATTTTCAGAGTAAAATTTTGACCTTCTCCGTTTAGAATTGGGTTGTGATGCTTTGATGAAATTTTTTGAATGTAGGATAAGCTTTTGAATGATGTATTCTTTGCAGGAATCAGGGGAAGTCATCTTTGACCGCCGCCTGTGGTGACGCGTGGGCCCTATATGTTGCTGTGCATAACGGACCTCCGACGAGCAGAGTCTACTTTTTTGTAGGGAGATTCCTAAGCCGATTTGTAATGGTATTCATGTAATTTTTTGAATTTTGTTAGATGTGTGTTATCTTTTGGATTATGTACCGGATTTGAGGAGACTCGACACATCAACATGGTTGATTGTCATGCGTCGAGTCAAGACTCACTTTTTAATGGAGCTTGAGTGATATGACACAACTAATGAGATCAAATTAATGATTTGGAAATTTCAATCAGTAGCGTTGGTAGCAATGCAGGGTTATCAAAAATGGAATGTGAGTTTTTGATGGACATTTTTTCTTGGTTTTCTTATTCTAGTTTAGACGGATGATAGTAACACTATTAATTGATTTAGATCTTTGAATTGGCCTTATGAGCACCAAGTATGATTTACGAGATAAGAGATTGATGACTACTTTTCTTGTGATCCAGGTTAGTGAACCCCTGCTTTTCAGTGTTGTGTATGTGAGTAGTACAGTAATTTTATAACATTATCGATGCTATGTTTTTTTAGTGAGTATGTTTTACGATTCCCGCTAATTAACTAGAAGTTTATTATCCTTAAGCTTTAGACTTTGATTTCATAGATATATCTTGAAGTTTTCTATCTTAGTTCGACTTTTCACAGCTTGTGTTATGATCTACATCCATGGTTTATGCTTAACATTTCCAGTTCAACTGGTGCTTATACTTGATATGTCTGTTCCATTGTTGATTTCTTGTGTCTTTGGGAGATGACTCAATATGATGAGGAATATACATTTCAAATTTCTATATATACGCATATATGCTACATGACTAGCCCTTAGGTAGCTATTCCAAGGTTGTAGTTCACTACTGATGCATTATCTGTGGTTATAGATCACTATCAGATAATAGGGGTGACTGGGGTTGTAGGTCACTGTCAGTCATCATCACCTCCTTATTCCTTGACTAACAATAGCCGCGTGTGGTCCTAAATACTGGGCTCCTAAACGACACTCGATGACTAGAGATGTCAGATGCCTCTATCATTCTCTTCTGCTTTCTTTATTATCAGATTCAGCATTCTGTTAGTTAATCTCAGATTCTGATGACTAGAGATGCCATATACCTTAGTCATCACCATCTGACTATTTCATTTAATTTTGGTTCCAATCAGTTGACTCTGCCTCTGATGACTAGAGACGTCGAATACCCTAGTCATCCTCATTTGATTATCTTATTTTGGTTTTAGTCCCCAGTCAGCCAACTATCAATTTTGATGATTAGAGATGCAAAAACCTCAATCATTGTTATTGTCAGAGACCTCAGTTTCAGACATCCAGTTCTTAGTCAACCCTCAGCTAGTTGATTTCATATTCCAATTTTAGACATTTGAGTTCAGAGCCAGTCTTATGATTGATTCGCCGTTATTCAGTTTCACCTCATAAATTTAAAAACTCGCATACTAGTTTTTCACTGAAATTTTAGGGAAGGGCATAAAAATAAATTTCTCGTATTTCTTACGTTTATTACGATTTTTGTCCACTCACTCTAATAGATTTTTGCTTTTAGAATGTCTATCCCTGGGCCCATTGGTTTCAAATGCCCAGGTCTGCAGAGTTTCTTTTGAGGTCGGGTGCACATGTAGTTCGAGGCATAGTAGTACCCCACCGTAAGATCTACGGTTGATCCTACAGGCTTGTAGCTTAACTAGTTATTCGGATTAGAAAGTGTTGTAGCTATGATGTCGATGCATTTCCTTGATTTGTGTGGATTCTAAATTATGGATTTAGAAAAAGTTTAGTTTCAGTTACATTTCCACTATTTAAAGAGAAGTTTTGTTTAAAGACTTGATAGGAAACAGAAATTAGTAACGCCATTAGGATCTAATCCCAGTTTAGGAAGCTAACCTCCTCTCACTCTCCCGTGCTGAGTGAGGAATATGAGGGTCTGAACGGATGTGGGATCCCTGGCATCATCTGACCATCATCAGCACTACCAGACTCTCCCTTGGCAAACAGGCTCGAGGTAACCTCTAACCTGCTATGAAAACTTACATGATGGTTGTGTGATATTTTTCTTAGCTCGATTCCCTCTATTTGTAGGCACTAATCCCCGAAGAGCTTCAACCTAAAGTAAACTCTATGACCAACATGCCCCATGAAGGGGCAGTTGGTGCAAATAAGGAACCTTCCGCCAGGGAGCCTTTCCCCTCGGAAGAAGGTGATCATGCCCCTAAAGGGCATAATGAAGAGATTGAGTCGAATCCAGATTTCATGGAGACCACTCAGTCTCTGGCTGACCTTGCGGGTGAAACTTTGGCGAGGATTCCCTTGGCGAGAGATGACTTGGTAGCGCAAGAGTCTGAAGTAGACCAAGCCAGAAACGTACCCAATCTTCTGCCTGAGGTAATTGCCATTCTCTCTTCTTCCCTTTAACTTTCCCAAGATCAGAATTAAACATCTTCAATTAAACAGGTCTCAAGCACTCCCAATCCTGAAGAAGAGGTCGTTGATACGCTCATTGTAGAGGAAGGTCAAGCGAAGATGCTCACTGTCGAGGAAACTCAGGCGAGCAAAGACAGCGAGCACCAAGAGCCTCTGGTGAGCGACATCCAAGACGTTAATGCTCAGGCGAGCAAATGAATTCGTGCTTACCACAAGGTCTGTATAATGAATTTGTGCTTACCACGAGGTCTGTATACCTACTCTAAGAGTTCATTGCTTGTGCGTCGATTCTCTTACCTAATCATTAACTTTATATAGGTGACCGTCTCTCTAACCCAAGAAGTTGAACTTCTAGGGCCTTCGGGTCACTTCGAAACCACTCCTGCCACAATTTTTTAAGAAACACCTGTGGCGGGGATCGACACCGAGCCTGCTACTTTTGCGTTGACTGACGAACGTGATGATCTCGCAGCTACTGTGCAACTGCTTACAACTGTTATATTGAACAAACTCTCTCGCTTGGGTTCAAAAGTCTATCAATCTCTACATTAAGCGGAGCCAGTTCTTCAACAACTGTTGCCTCTCCCAAACTCGTCGAGTTATAGGCCCAATTTCAGAAAGTTGCCTCGATCACGCATGAACCCCAGGATATTGTTCTCGATAAAGCTGTGATTTGGTCTCTCTACGAGCTAAACCTCGATGCTCCTTTCGTCTTTGTGACCGCATTGAAGAAGATGGAAGACTTGCAGCAATGCACCCCGGCAACACTCGTTCCCACTCTTCGTCATTTCCGTAGGTATCGGCCCAATAATACTAAAAAAAGTCTGTGACGACACGGACCAGAATCACCAGTATGATCAGCTTGATTCGTGAGTTACTGCATAATCGCGGATTTCCGACTGATGTTTGAGTTGCCAGCTTTGTTAACGACTTAATTATTGGCTTAGAATTGGAGCTGAGTCTCTTCTCGAGAGTCGTTGTACGTGTGATTTCGAGATCGTGGGCAGTTCCAGATCGTTATTTGGACGACCGAGGAATATTATGAATATTTGAAGTTCGGATTTAAATGGCGATCTTCTTAACGACTAAATTACCGGACGAGAATTTGGTTTCGGCTTCTTCACGGAAGTTGTTCAGAATTTAATTTCGAGCTCGTGGGAACTTCCAGAGCATTATTCTGAGTTACGAAGATTTAGTTGCGAATATTTCCGATTATTAATTGTTTAGTCGATTTAAATGTGTGTTTGGTTGAACAGTTGACTTTTTGTTGGTTTGGCCGATGTGTTTGACTTTGGGTGATAATTGAATAGTATGTCGAGATGAGGTTGTGGCCGCAAGAATTATCGAAATCGGAATTTCGACGAGAAAGTTACGGATATTTGAAGTTTGTCGAAAAGATAAATACGAAGTTTCCAAAAATGGAAGGCCTATAAATAGAAACTTGCTGTTTTGGGCAAGTCAACACTTGCCATTTTGGGGGTTGACCGAGTTGACCGGGTCAACTCGGTGGAGGAGGATTTCTCGTCGGTGGCCGACGGTTTCCACGGTGGCGATGGATTCCGGCCACCCCATGGGACGGGGTTGGTCCCAAACGAAGCGTCTCGGCCTGCTTGTCTCATTTCCGACCTCCCTCCTCGGCGAGGCTCGCCAGAGGAGAAGAATTTTCCGGCCAAAATTCAAGGAAAAATGGTGAATTCGGGTTCCATGTTTTAGGCCGATTCGAGCTGCAATTTTGAGTGGGCTTTGAAGCTCTCATCACTAGCAAGCTACCATGTAAGTTTGGAGTTCTAATTTTGATTGTGGAAGCAGAATTTTGGATTTGAAATTTGTGTACCAATTCGGTTTATCATGAAATTGGATGAGTTAGAGTGAGAATTGGCCTTTGTTGCAGTTGACAAAGTTGCTCAGTGGATGATTTTGAGTGGAATAGGGGTTGCTCCGCCGTGAAATGTTCCAGTCAGTGGCGGCGCCGCCGTGGGCGGTGGTCAACGGCGGTCAACGGTTTGACTTTTTGGATTTTCGACAAGTTGCATGTCATTTGACTCGAAATCGTGCCCCGATCGCAGTGGGGAGGTTCATTTTTCGAATTGAGCGTCCGAAATTATAGCGAGGTATTGAGGTGTATTATACGAATTTTCGACATTGAATTTCGTGTTTCCGAGAATGGTGGTTTCTCGTGATTTGAATTGAATTGTCGAGTTATAACTTTGAGAAATGGATTTTGTGAATATTCAGGGGTTTGTGATCGTTCATTTGGCGAGGGACTTTCCGCCGGATCACAGGTTAACGCATATCGCGTTACGCTAGTCTGTGAGTGGACAATTTCTTTTCACGGAAATCTTGCGAGTCTTTTATATAATTTATGAACTTGAGCCTGCATATTGAGATTTCGGATTACATGAGCATGTGTTTTACGATTATACGATTATATTTATACGGATATACGTATACGAATATGCATACACTTATATATTGTTTCATGCATTTGCATCGAACTGTTTATGATTTGGTTTTCACAGAGTACAGTCTCAGTTACGTTGTTGTATCGATACACTTGCCTCGTCGGCTGATTCCCGACGGAGGGCCGCCTGGAGGGGCGTTTCCCCAACCAGACCGGTGAGGGGCGTATCCCCGGAACCGAGGCCATTTCTGGCTTAGAATCACGTGGAAGTCAGGGACTCCGTGGTTCGGACTGTACTAGCACGGAGGTGTCCATGAGTGACCCCGTGGGATTTTACTTGCATGCTCAGTATACTGGAGGAGTATGAGTTTTACCTCGTGTACTTGTTATTTTATTTACCTGGACTCGCATATGTTATTTTATATATATATATATTAACTGGTGAAAGACATTTATTTTCGTCCACTCACTCTAACAGTTTTTATGTCTTTCCCCTGGGCTTTTCGGTTTTCGTGCCTAGTTTGCAGTTCAGATTCTGGTGTCGCACGTCGTGGTTGGAGGCATAGTGCTCGAGCTACCTTGTTTTATTCCAGTAGGTTTATTGTTCTACCTACTGTGGTATACTTATATGTTTATACATTAGAGGTCGCTCTGAGTAATCTGTTATTTATGTTATACGATTTTACACCGGATTTCAGTAAACTACTATTATATTTATTGTTTTACTTTACTGTTGATATATTGAGAAATCCGGATGGGATTGGTGCCCACGGTTTTCTTTTTGTGGCATAGGATGAAGTGTATTTTCCGCGTGCAGGTAATGGTAATTCTACGTTAGTAACGAAACTCTGCCAAAATTTCTGCGGTTTTTGTTGGTTCGTGTTTTCGATTGGGTTTGATTCCGGTTTAGAGAGCTAAACCGGGGTTGGATCCTTTCAAGTCTAAACATAAAGAATATTTATTTTGGGCCCAAACAATATCTATATGAACTTCCATATCGATTGAAACCCTAAACTTTCGGTTTAATAATAGCTCATTCTTTGTATAGATGTGGTGCATGAATTAATCTTGATCGTATGGCATGGGTTTGTCAATTTGTTTTATTAATTTATTTATTTTCATAATACAGTTTGCATATATAAATATATAACATAAATAATAATAAAAATTATAAAATGGGGTGGTATCAATTTTTGATTATTTCTGATATGGTGGATACGATGACATCCCAACTTGGATTAAGGGCACAAAAGTTTGGCCTAACGTAAGGCCCCATATCACTACTCATCTTTTATTAAGGGTTGTTAAGGGTATGATTTCCTAGTAGAAAACTTTTGGTAAAAATATTTAGGGTAGAATGTAATACTTTCATTTACACCCAAATTGGGTATATATATAGCTTTACAGGCATATTCCTAATAGGTAAAGAATATCTACAATAAAAAATGAATCAAATCTAATTACAATAGGAATCTAATATATCTACAAGTTTAATATTTTCCAACACTCCCCCTCAAGGTGGAGCGTAGATGTCAATCATGCTCAAATTGTCCAACCATTTACTAAAGGCTTCATGTAACAACCTTTTAGTAAGAACATCAGCTAACTGTTCATCATATGTAATAAAGGGAAATCGAATAATTTTCTTGTTTAGATTATCCCTTATGAAATATCTATAAACCTCTGCATGCTTAGTTCTATCATGTTGTACTGGATTATGAGTAATCTCCACAACAATTGTATTATTACAATGTGAATCTATAGCTTTCTGAAGCTTGAATCCCAATTCTTTCAGCACATTCCTAATCCACAGCAATCCACATACTTCATTTATCATTCCACGGTATTCAGCTTTTTTCACTAGAACGAGAAATCACATTATGTTTCTTATTGCGTCAAGTTATCAAATTCCCACCAATAAAAGTAAAGTATGTAGAAGTAGACACCCTATTAGTATGATCACCAGCTCAATCTGTGTCAGTGTAGCCTCAAACACACATCTCACTAGTGTACCCTGAAACTCACAATTCACTATGTTTTTCAAATAATAATCCTTTACCAAGTATGCCCTTTAGATACCCAAGAATACGTAAGACAACACTCATATGCTCTACTCCAAGATTATGTATAAACTGACTCATCACATTGACGACATATACAATATCAAGTTTAGTATGTGATAAATAAATAAGTCTCCTAACTAAACGTTGATACCTACCCTTGTTTGCTCTGGGATAAGCTCTAGCTTGTGATTTTGCTCAATAGAAGTAGCAGCAGGCTTGCAATCCAACATTCATGTCTTTGCAAGATGATCCAAAACATGTTTTCTTTGGGATAATGTAATCCCTTGCTTGGACCTTGCAACTTCAAATCTCAAGAAGTATTTCAATTCACCTAGATCTTTCATATCAAACTCATGTGACAACTACTTCTGGAGACTTTCCATCTCGCATGGATCATCTCCTGTAACAACCATATCATCAACATACACAATCAAGGTAGTAATCTTACCATCTTTGCGTTTGACAAACAAGGTATGATCATAGTTGCACTTGCAATACCCAAATTTCTTCATTGCTTTTGAGAAGCGTTCAAACCAAACCCTAGGTTATTGCTTCAAACCATGCATATATAGACTTCTTTAGATGACACACCTTTCCCTCATTACTTGGTTTGCAACTGATTCCCGGTGGGGGTATCCATGTATACTTCTTCTTTTAAATCACTATTCAGGAAAGCGTTTTTCATATCAAACTAGCATAGAGGCAAATCATAACAAGCTACAAGGGCAATAAGGATCCTTACAGTATTAATCTTTGCAACAGGTGCAAAAGTCTCTCGGTAGTCTACTCCATATTTCTGAGTATAATCCTTGGCAACACGTTGTTCAATTTCTTCGAGCCATGCAATTAACTCATTGTAGTAAACAGAGAAGGGCCACCTATCTTGTTTGGTGGTGAAGCAAAGGCGGTGTAATTCATAGATCCGGGTAAAGTCCAAATCATCATAGTAGGTCTGATGTAAAGAAGTCTAAATTTTTGTAGTAGTCTTGAGATGAAGATAACAGTTGATGATGGATGGGGAAATATTATCAATCAACCAGCTCTTCACCTTCTCGTTGTCAGTAGCCCAAGTAATGTACTCTGTGGGCCAGCAGGAGGAGCAGTTGAATCACCTGTAAGGAATCCAAGCTTGTTATGGCTTCTAATGCGCATCTACATAACAGGGACCCAGGTAGACTAATTGGAATCATTTAAGAGAACTCCAATGGGAAAATAGGAGTTTTCTTGATGGTAATGGATAGCAGCTGGAAGAGGTGCAACAACCATATCAGAGGAGGGTATAGAGTTTTCCCCCATGGCACCCACTCATGGAGATCCTAAAACTTCACTAATCAGAAACACAATTACAAATTACACAAGGTAAGTGAGGAACAGAAACTTACAACCACTACACCTTAGTAGTCTGAGTAATCTAAGATACTTTCATATTAGATCCAGTGATGAAGCAAGCACACAATTGACTTCAATCTTCTCCTTGTGATTCAGTGCGATGAAGAGAAACAATGCAAATGCACATAAATGATATTTAACTCAACAAGGAACAGTTTAATATCACAACAAAGAAAACAATACTACAATGAAGATGAACACAGATCTATCACCAAAGCATCAGTATTTTCATTGGCTAAAAATAGATATATACATATATATGTAGAGAGAGAGAGAGAGAGAGAGAGAGAGGTATGCTCCCCCATAAAACAAGCGTACCAACTTGAAGAATCAAATCACAGAATTACTCTAAGTTTTGAACAAAGAAATTATGCATAATCAATTTCCTAGTCAGATAAGGAAAGTACCAATGCAAATAGAACGATTTCCTAATCAAACTAGGAAGTATTTAAAACTCAATCACTTTCACTTAAAGACACTGAAACGAATCAACAGACCTCTAAAGTGTAATTGATAGTTTCCTAAAACATCATTACATGCATGATTGCCTGTACTGAATCTAACGGATGACTTCAAAGGCGTTGGTGAAAGCTTCACCACTTTCAAACTCTTATGTATTTGTTTTGCATGAATGCCAACATGCTAACAATCTCCCCTATTGGCTTTCCATGCAAAACAAACCCGCAAGAGTTGCTCAAACTGAACAATAGAGGTAACAACAGCAATCCAAAGCTTAACCAAAATATTCATAGTTAAAACTAATTAAGTTCTTACATATGAAAACCAAAATAAAAACTGAATTGTTTGAAAAAGAACTTAAAAAGTAAACAAAAGAAAAAATCTTGTAGGGCCATCATCTTCTCCCCCATTTTGCATGGAGAGGCAATCAAGGGCAGCGATGCTTGGCGGAAGCATCATCAGAAGGCGGTGGTGGAGGCAAGGGATGATTAAAATGAGAAAGGATGTCATCTTGTCGAATGAACACTGCTTGGATTTGACAAGAGAGAGTTTCAAGTAGAGCTCGGATGGCAGAGATCTCATGCTCCATGAGAGTGACATGATTCAGGAGTGGCTAGTATGGGGCAAACCAGGAGGAATGGCTAGAACAACAAGTGGTGGCAGAGCAGGCAGACAAGGATTGTAGTGCGGTCTTTGAAGTGGTGATGAGAGTCCTGACCATTGAGTGAGTATTTATACCTGCACACTAAGCACACATGTGAAATCTGGAGAGAAAGAGAAACAAAAAAGGCCCTATTTATGGAGGGAAGGAATCAAGGCAGTCACATCTCTTAAACTTCGCAAAAACGATTAAGTGTTCCAAGAAAGGAAGTGAATCAAGACACCAATGAGAAATGAGCTTTGTGTTAAAAAAAAGGAAGGAGAATTCATTGAAGATCTGCCAAGATATAATGCTTGAGAACCAAAACATCCCTCACAAGAAAAGACTAATCATGAATTATGTTCTGACAATGCTTAGACCAAGAATCATGCCTAAATGGCATAAATACAGATCTATATTGAAAGAAAGTCTCATTCTAAGAAGGATATCAAATATAATGCACTTAAAAAAGGAAAGACATAATACTTTCATAATCACAGTACTTACCATATGCTTGCACTTCAATCACATGAGACTGAGATGAACTAGAATCCCGATGATCACAAGAACTTTAGTAGGGTTGTAATGTGGCTGAGAAACGAGAAAGACCAAGTGATGGGAAAGGAGTGTTCTGATATTTTTGCTGATGATGTTCTCACTCTGTGACGACCCGAACCGGAATTGGTATAGTAATCGGCTTAATCTGCGAGGTTTACGAGTAATTGAGGTTTATCGTAATTAGTCGGTTATGCGGTTTTGATCACGACTTAATTTTCGGACACGAATTTAATTTGGGTTTGTTCGTAGGAAATGTAGAGAATTTGATTTCAAGTCCGTGAGAGCTTTCCGAGGATTTTACGGATAATCGAGGAATATAAAATGAATATTTGAAATTATCGCCGAGTTAGTCGTGTTTATCCGTTTGAGTTTGAGTTATCCGAATTGTGGATAGAATTGATTCGCGATGTATAAATAGCCGAATAGTCGTAAAGTTGTCGCAAAATGTCGAAAATGGGCTGTTTGACCGAGTTGACTGAACTGGGCCGAGTTGACTGAGTCAACCCGTGGTTGACTTAGTGAGTCCATGACTCGCCGTCGAGGTGGCCGCCAGAATACGGCACGGTTGCCAGAGTTTAAGGTATGGTTTTGAAGCTCTTCCTTTGGGCTTTCGATTGATGTGTATATTGTGAGATTTGGTTAAGGTTTGGTTGGTCAATTTTGAACGTGAAGTTTGCCGGAATCGGGTTTAATGGTGGATGGTTATCCAGCGGTTTTCTGATGGGGATTTTTGGTGGAAACGGTTGGGTTCAAGCTTGTGATCAAACCCCTTGAAGATGGGAGGCCGAGGTGGCCTCACGGTGGAGAATTTCACCGGAGAAATTTTCCGGCCGGTTTGAACTTTGGTGGCTTTCGAGCTGATTTCCGGCCACGGTGGTGGTTGGACGGTGATGGTCCTTTGGGGAAAAAGGCTAGGTTTGAGGAGAGGAAGGGTTTGGAGTCTTGGTGGCCAGAAAATCTCTCCAGTGAAGGCAACGACGGATCTCCAGCGACGGGTTGACTTTTTGGATTTTGACAAGTTTTATGCCGTTTTTCTCGTAATCGCGCTCCGATCGTCGCCTTGAGGTTTTCGAGTTGATTTGGGTGTTGGATTTTAAGTCAAGGGTTTAAGTGGAGTATTTTGGGATTTCGGCGATTCTTTTGTTATCCGAGTTATATGTTTCCAGAAATGGTTGGTTTCCAAGGTGTGGTTCAGAGTATTGAATTGTGATTTTGATCAGTGATATTTTGTGATTATTCAGGGGATCGAGATCGTACGCTTGGAAAGGGATCTTCCGCCAGATCTCGGGATTAGCGCGTTGCGTGCTGTGCTAGTCTGTGAGTGGACAAATTTCTTTTCACTGATTGGTTGCGAGTCCTTATTATACGTTTTACGAGCTTGAGCATGCATGTGTAATTATGATTTATTCGAGCATGTGTTTTACGATTATGCATCGACAAATATGCTTATATAATTATATATTACGAATACGCATTTACATTATGCTTAATACATTTGCATGAAACTATTTATGATTTGGTTTACACAGAGTACAGTCTTAGTATATGTGGTTGTATCGATACACTTGCATCCCGGCTAATCCCCGAGGATGTTTACCGGGGGAGGCTGTGACCCCTGACCCAAGGCATTTACCGGGGGGGCAGACCTCTGACTTGAGACCTTTCTGGCTTGAATAACGTGTGGGTCTGGGATCCCGTGATTCGGACTGTACTAGCACGGATGTGTCCATGAGTGGCCCGGCGAGATTTTCGATGCATGTTCTGTACGCTTGAGGGTTAGAGTCTTCCTCGTGTACATTATTATTTTTCATGCATTTGGACTCGCATGTATTTTTATTACATATATTATTCAGCGGAAGACATTTATTTTCGTCCATTCACTCTAACAGATTATATGTCTTTCCCTGGACTCTTTGTTTTCAATGCCCAGTTTGCAGTTCGGATTCTGGTGTCGCAAGTCGCAGTTGGAGGCTTAGTATTCGAGCTACTTTTCTGTTCGAGAAGGTTTCTTGTTTGGCCTATTGTTGTATATTATGTATATATACTAGAGGTCGCTCTGAATACTCTGATGTTCATATTTTCATATGATTTTCCCGGATTTCTGTAAAGTTACAGTTTTGCTTATTACTTTATATTATGATGTTATGATTTTGAGAAATCCGTATGGGATTGGTGTGACGACCCGGACCAGAATTAGCAGTAAGATCAGCTGTATATATGAGTTACTGCGTAGCCGCAGATTGACGACAAGGTTTGAACCGCCAGAGATTGTTAACGACTAAATTATTGGCCGAGAATTGGAGCTAGGTATCTTCTCGAGAGTCGTTGTACGTGTGATTACGAGTTCGTGGGCGGTTCCGGATCGTTATTTGGACGACCGAGGAATTAATTATGAATATTTGAAGTTCAGATTTAAATGGTGGGCTACTTAACGACTAAATTACCGGACGAGAATTTGGTTTCGGCTTCTTCACGGAAGTTGTTCAGAATTTAATTTCTAGTTCGTGGGAACTTCCGGAGCATGATTTGGAGCTACGAGGAATTAGTTGTGAATTTTGCCGATTGTTGATTGTTTGGTTGATTTAATTGTGTGTTGGACCAAAGGGTTGACTTTTTGTCCATTTGGTTGATGTGTTTGACTTCGGGTGATTATGAAAGATTATGTCGAGTCGAATTCGTGGCCGCGAGAATTATCGGAATCGGAATTACGACGAGAAAGTTATGCGCGTTTGAAGTTCGACGAAAAAGATAAGTATGAAGTTTCCTAATCGGGAAAGCTATAAATAGTGACCTGCTATAAAGGGAAAGTCAACAGATATCATTTAATTCTTTGACCCGGTCAAACTGGGTTGACTGAGCTGAAATGGAGGAGGAGCCACAGCGTGGAGCTCGCCGGCGGCGAGGGAGAATCCGACCACCCCACAGCTCGGGATGGGTCTCGTTAGCTTCGTCTCGGTCCTCTCGTGGTGGCTCCATGCTCGGTTTTCGGCGTGGCTCACCGGAGAGAGAGATTTTCCGGCGGGAAAATTTGAAGAAACTTGGTGATTTGGGTTCTTGGATTCGGGCCGAGTTGAACTTCATGAGGTACTGGGTTTTGTAGCTCTCTTCAAGGTGATTCTAACCATATAAACATTGTATTCTAATTTGATTTGTGGATTGAGAATTTTGGGATTGAAATTTATGAACCAATTCGGTTTTGCTTGAAATTGACCTAGTTAGAGTGAGAATTGGCCTTTGTGGTAGTTGACAAAGTTGCTCAGTGGGTGGTTTTGCATGGAATAGGGGTTGCTTCGCCGTGAAACTCTCCGGTCAACAGTGGCGCCGCCGTGGACGGCGGTCAACTGCGGCGGTCAACGGTCAGAGTTAACTTTTTGACTTTCGACAAGTCGCATGTCATTTGACTCGAAATCGCGCCCCGATCGCAGTGGGGAGGTTTGTTTTTCGAGTTGAGCGTCCGAACGTAAAGCGAGGTATTATGGTATACATATACGGATTTTCGACGATTCGTCGACTTTGAATCATGTGTTTCCGAGAACGGCTGTTTCTCGTGGTTTGAATTGTATTGTCGGATTATGATTTTGAATATTGGACGTTGTGATTATTCAGTGGTTCGTGATCGTTGTTTTGGCGAGGGACTTTCCGCCGGATCACGGGTTAACGCGATACACGTTACGCCAGTCTGTGAGTGGACATTTCTTTTCACAGATTGATTGCGAGTCTTTTATAAATGATTTACGAACTTGAGCATGCGGATTGATTATGATTTTACGAGCATGTGTTTACGATTATGCATATACGAATATACGTATACGAATATATTCATACGTACATATTATGTTTAAATCATGTGCATAGAAAAGATTTATGATTTGGTTTACACAGAGTACAGTCTCAGTATATGTTGTGGTATCGATACACATTGGCTTCTCGGCTGATCCCCGAGTACGCTCCGGGGGGGACAGATATCCTGACCCGAGGCCTTTCTGGCTAGAATCACGTGTGGGTCTGGGATCCCGTGATTCAGACTGTGCTATCGCGTGGAAGCCCACGAGAGTCTCCGCGATATGTTTTACGTTGCATGCTCTGTACGTGAGTGGTAGCCAGAGTCTCCTCACGTAGCATTTGATTTTCATGCATTTGACTCGCATATGATTTTATATGTATATATGACTTGGTGAAAGACATTTATTTTCGTCCACTCACTCTAACGTGTTTATTGTCTTTCACCTGGGCTTTTCGGTTTCCGTGCCCAGTTTGCAGTTCAGGCTCTGGTGTCGCACGTCGTGGTCGAAGGCATAGTGCTCGAGCTACTTTGTTTCATCCAGTAGGTTTATTGTTCTACCTACTGTGGTATGCATATACGATTATGTATTAGATGTCGCTCTGAGCTTCCTGTTGAATACGTTATACGATTTTACACTGGATTTCAGTAAAGTGCATATATATTTACTACTTTACTTTACTGTTGTTATATTGAGAAATCCGGATGGGATTGGTGCCCACGGTTTGCTTTTTGTGGCATAGGATGAAGTGTATTTTTCGCGTGCAGGTTAAGGTAATTCCACGTTAGTAACGAAACTCTGCCCAAATTTCGAAAAGTTTTTGTTGGTTCGTGTTTTCGAAGGGGTTTGATTCCGATTTAGGAAGCTAAATCGGGGTTGGGTCCTTTCAGCTTGGTATCAGAGCATTAGGTTATAGGTTCTGTAGACTTCTGTAGTCGTGTTTACTAAGGGTATTTGAGAATATACAGCATGTCTGGAACGGTGACCCGACCGGCCGGCGGATAATCATCAAATTCCGGGTGTTGTGTGCTTTCAAATATTTGAAGTTCCATGATTACGTTCCACTTGTTGTGAACGGTATTGTATTCATTAGGATGCCTCCTGACGTGCTTTCCGTGTCGTTTCGGTTGTGGATCCAATTGGGGATCAATCGACGCGTGATTCGCCAGTGAACAGTGGATTCAGATGAGTATTCAGAGTTCAGTGAACTGTGTGGCACCGTTTGCCTGGTGGTTGTGTATATGAGTATTTATATGTTGCCTCAGAGCTGAGATTTGTGGCAGTTGATGTTTGCCTGAGTCTGATTATTGTATTTGTTGGGCTGGTATTGTGTGAGTTCCGGTTGCGACTCCATGGCCTACATTCAGAGTGTTGTGTAAACGGTAATGGTGTTATCAGGCTACCTAGCATTCGAATGTGGAGTGTTTACCCACCTGAGGCAGAGATGCATTGTTCACATGTTTGTTCCTGTTTGCACGTGTTATGCGGCTTCAGAGGAAGCAGTGCACGAGGTTCGAGGTGAGTTTGAACCTGAGCATCAGAGGGAGAGTCTGATTGATGTGCCTCGAGATATCCGTGAGGAGCTTAGTGTGTTATACTCAGTGGCGAGGCTATTGAGGAAGGTAAGGTGTACACAGTTTTCGATGTGATGATTTGAGGAACGTGGATTTAGTCGAGATTTTGATGAGGTTGAGTTCCGACACTTCGGCATCAGTGATTTCATCAGGCTGTGGTCTTTTCGATTATGTTGAGGATCCTCTGCTTATCCGTTTGGTGATGGCGGAGATCATGGAGTAGTGGATTTGCTCCTGTGGCATGAGTTTGGGCGATCATTGGTGGTCCTTTCACGCAGCGGGTGTTGCGGTGATATGTGTTCGAGGAGCACTTTTTGTTGCTGTTTCGATGGCCAGGAGGGTCACGTTACGAGAGAGCGCCCTCAGCCAGCTGTGTTGGCGGTTCGACAGCTCAGTGTTCACGAGGAGGTCGTGTTGCTATTCCTGTGGTTTGACCAATGTACCTTTTTGGTGAGTTAATCAGTAAGTCGCAATTGACATGGGCGACTAGTTGGGCATGTTGGAGTTCGTGCCATGACCTTGTTTGAGGACAGATTTTTCTCCAAGGTTACTGCTGCTTGATATCCATGGCTATTGCACCTGCATTTTCACTTCCGAGGTTTTGGAGATTGTTGCATCCATCCGGAGGTTGCGAGATCCTTGTTGAAGGATATGGATTAGCCGCGGATCTGTTATAGATGGACATTGTGGTTTTGGTGTGTTTGTGAGCATGGACTTACTGACGACGCAATTGGCTGTGTTCGAGTACCTCGAGAAGGAGGTTGTGTTTCGACGACCAGATTTCCCCGAGATGCTGTTTCGTGGTGATGGTCGAGCGGATGGTGGAGACGAGTTGTGTTGTTTGCTTAGCTCATGTTGTGGATACTACGGTTGTTGTGCCCGATGTTGAAGACATTGAGGTGGTTCCCGAGTTTCCAGGTGTGTTTCGGAGGAGTTACCAGGTGTTCCTCCAGTTCGAGAGACCGACTGCACCATTGAGCTTGTACCAGGCGCTGGACTCATTTTACCGGCATCTTGTCATTCTGAGCCAGCGGAGCTGATGGAGCTACAGTTTCGACTCCAGGAGTTGCTGGAGGAGGTTTCAGGAGATTTCATGCGACCCCGCGCATTTGCATGGTGTGCTCCTGCATTGTTTGTGTGGTTGTTGGATGATTCGACGTGGTGGTGCATTGACTACCGGAAGCTCGATTTGCTTCAGAGGAGTGCGAGTATCCTCCGCTTCAGATTGACGACTGGTTGATCAGTTTGCGAAAGCTTTAATCATGTTGAAGATTGATTTTGGTTTTGGATACCATCAGTTGAGGTTCGATGAGGCAGTTGTGGTTTGGACAGCTTTCAGATCTCGGTGCGGACATCAGGAGTTTTTGGTCACGCTGTTTGGTTGACCAATGGCCCGTAGGTCACGTAGACTTGATGGACCAGGTGTTCAGACGGTTTCTGGACGAGTTGCGGTCATGTTCGTTGACAATGTCCTGATGTACACTGGAGGAGTGTGGGCCAGCACCTGAAGCTTATGTGAACGGTTTTATGGACTTCGCGAGACGATTAGCTGTTTGGGAAAGTTCATCCAGTGTGAGTTTTGGTCGATTAGCGTGAAGATGTTGAGCTATGTGATGCTAGCCGAGGGAGTTAGCGTGGATCCTGACCAGTTAGAAGCCGTATTGATTTGGGGTTGATCTACCATTGTACCAGAGATCCGGTGTTTCTCTTGGGTTTGGCAGGCTGTTACCAACGGCTTTATGCAGGATATTTCCGAATTGCCACTACACTTTCCGGATTGACGGAGAAGGCGTAGAGTTCGAGTGGTTCGATGCATGCGAGGAGAGTTACTTACTCCTGCAGGATGGTTGACCGTTGCTTCAGTGTTGACCTTACCTAACGATCGTGACGAGTTTGTGGATTATGGCGATGCATTGAGGTTTGGATTTGGATATGCTTTGAAGATGTGTAGCAAAGCGGTGGCTCGTGGTTACGGGCAGAGGAAACCTTATGTAGCTATGTATCTTATGTTTGATTTGGGGTAGCTGTCTTATGTTAGCATTGAGGAGTTCGAGACACTACAGCTATGACGTGCAGCGCGGTGTAAGACGTACACTGACCACTGAGTTTCATCCACTTGCATTTTCGGCCAGATTTGGGCTTGAGGCAGTGTAGATGGATGGGGTCGACTCACGACTATGGCTGCACCTTTAAGTTTGTTCGGGGAAGGTTAGAAGTTGTACTTTGATCATCCGTCTGGGATGTTGCTGCTGATACATTTAGTCGAGAGTCGGAGCTTCAGTGTTTCAGGTGAGTGTGGCTCGGGTTTTCGTGTTAGCCAAGTTATGGGCTACGAGAGCTGAGTTCGAGTGTGATGATGTTGAGGCTTGTGGTTTTGCGTGCGTTATGCACTGTTGATGCAGAGAGGTATCAGATACTTCGAGTTTACTAGTCGTGACGCAATCCACAGAGCCATGTAGCAGCTTGTGTGTGCTGATGCCACATTTGTCGACTGGCGATGGCTAGGAGGCAGAGACTTGCCGAGTAGTGTCAGCCATTGAAGATTTCCGATTAGACGTAACGGTTGCTGCTGTGATTGTGTGTGTATGTGTACACTTTGGTTGTGATACCAGTTGTCGGGCCTTTGTGGATCATTTGACGAACTCAGTACAGTTCCTTGTACTTTCGGAGATGATTCCAGTGGTTGGCTGGTATAGCTGTGTTTGATGGGTTGTCCATCTACGTGGTGTACCTGTGTCCCAGTTCGCCGATCGAGGTGATCAGCTACGACTAAGTGTTGGTGAGCTTTGCAGCGAGCATTGGAGACCAAATTATGAGCTATTAGCGATTCTTATCCTCAGATTGGCGAGCGATCTTTGAGGATTATTCAGGCCTTAGAGGGCATGTTGTGGACCTCGGTATTGCAGTTCCGGAGGATTTGGGACCAGCAGTTTCAGCGGTTTGAGTTTGCTTGCAGTACTAGTTTGTGGACCACTATGGTGTTGATGTTGCTTGATGTCGTTTTGAGGACGATGTTGTACTCCATTGTGCTGGAGTGAGCTTGGTTGATGTTTGATTCTGATTTTGTGGAGTGCGTTACCACAGACTGTCGGATTAGCGGAAATGAGTTGATTATTGCTTGAGTTCGACGTTTGTGTTATATTGATGTGTGCAGATTGAGTTATGATTTGCTATGTTATTTTGATCCGTGTGTGGCCATAGGCGAGTTTGTGTTATGCCGTGTGGTTCGGCATCGCCTATAGCATTGGCATTTGTGTGTGTGAGATGTGTGTTATGTTCCGTGTGGCGGAACTATGTTTTAAGTTTGCTATGTGTTGTGTACCCTATCTGTTCCTTATGTAGGAACACTTGGCGATTTTGTGAGCCAGTTCAGATTTGTGATTTGAGGGTACAGGGATTCCAGCACGGAATTGTCTCCTATTGTGGAGTTTATGGTCAGAGTTGCTCAGTTGAGATTGCCGTTGGTGAGTTGAGCAGTATGCAGAGGCAGTGCTCCTACTTTTAGTCGGCAGACTCGGAAATTTCGAGGTCGAAATTTTTCTAAGGGGGGTGGATTTGTGACGACCCGGACCAGAATTAGCAGTAAGATCAGCTGTATATATGAGTTACTGCGTAGCCGCAGATTGACGACAAGGTTTGAACCGCCAGAGATTGTTAACGACTAAATTATTGGCCGAGAATTGGAGCTAGGTCTCTTCTTGAGAGTCGTTGTACGTGTGATTACGAGTTCGTGGGCGGTTCCGGATCGTTATTTGGACGACCGAGGGATTAATTATGAATATTTGAAGTTCAGATTTAAATGGTGGGCTACTTAACGACTAAATTACCGGACGAGAATTTGGTTTCGGCTTCTTCACGAAAGTTGTTCAGAATTTAATTTTGAGTTCGTAGGAACTTCCGGAACATGATTTGGAGCTACGAGGAATTAGTTGTGAATTTTGCCGATTGTTGATTGTTTGGTTGATTTAATTGTGTGTTGGTTCAAAGGGTTGACTTTTTGTCCATTTGGTCGATGTGTTTGACTTCGGGTGATTATGAAAGATTATGTCGAGTCGAATTCGTGGCCGCGAGAATTATCGGAATCGGAATTACGACGAGAAAGTTACGTGCGTTTGAAGTTCGACGAAAAGGATAAGTATGAAGTTTCCTAATCGGGAAAGCTATAAATAGTGACCTGCTATAAAGGGAAAGTCCACAGATATCATTTAATTCTTTGACCCGGTCAAACTGGGTTGACTGAGCTGAAATGGAGGAGGAGCCACGGCGTGGAGCTCGCCGGCGGCGAGGGAGAATCCGACCACCCCACAGCTCGGGATGGGTCTCGTTAGCTTCGTCTCGGTCCTCTCGTGGTGGCTCCATGCTCGGTTTCCGGCGTGGCTCACCGGAGAGAGAGATTTTCCGGCGGGAAAATTTGAAGAAACTTGGTGATTTGGGTTCTTGGATTCGGGCCGAGTTGAACTTCATGAGGTACTGGGTTTTGTAGCTCTCTTCAAGGTGATTCTAACCATATAAACATTGTATTCTAATTTGATTTGTGGATTGAGAATTTTGGGATTGAAATTTATGAACCAATTCGGTTTTGCTTGAAATTGACCTAGTTAGAGTGAGAATTGGCCTTTGTGGTAGTTGACAAAGTTGCTCAGTGGGTGGTTTTGCATGGAATAGGGGTTGCTCCACCGTGAAACTCTCCGGTCAACAGTGGCGCCGCCGTGGACGGCGGTCAACGGCGGCAGTCAATGGTCAGAGTTGACTTTTTGACTTTCGACAAGTCGCATGTCATTTGACTCGAAATCGCGCCCCGATCGCAGTGGGGAGGTTTGTTTTTCGAGTTGAGCGTCCGAACGTAAAGCGAGGTATTATGGTATACATATACGGATTTTCGACGATTCGTCGACTTTGAATCATGTGTTTCCGAGAACGGCTGTTTCTCGTGGTTTGAATTGTATTGTCGGATTATGATTTTGAATATTGGACGTTGTGATTATTCAGGGGTTCGTGATCGTTGTTTTGGCGAGGGACTTTCCGCCGGATCACGGGTTAACGCGATACACGTTACGCCAGTCTGTGAGTGGACATTTCTTTTCACAGATTGATTGCGAGTCTTTTATAAATGATTTACGAACTTGAGCATGTGGATTGATTATGATTTTACGAGCATGTGTTTACGATTATGCATATACGAATATACGTATACGAATATATTCATACGTACATATTATGTTTAAATCATGTGCATAGAAAAGATTTATGATTTGGTTTACACAGAGTACAGTCTCAGTATATGTTGTGGTATCGATACACATTGGCTTCTCGGCTGATCCCCGAGTACGCTCCGGGGGGGACAGATATCCTGACCCGAGGCCTTTCTGGCTAGAATCACGTGTGGGTCTGGGATCCCGTGATTCAGACTGTGCTATCGCGTGGAAGCCCACGAGAGTCTCCGCGATATGTTTTACGTTGCATGCTCTGTACGTGAGTGGTAGCCAGAGTCTCCTCACGTAGCATTTGATTTTCATGCATTTGACTCGCATATGATTTTATATGTATATATGACTTGGTGAAAGACATTTATTTTCGTCCACTCACTCTAACGTGTTTATTGTCTTTCACCTGGGCTTTTCGGTTTCCGTGCCCAGTTTGCAGTTCAGGCTCTGGTGTCGCACGTCGTGGTCGGAGGCATAGTGCTCGAGCTACTTTGTTTCATCTAGTAGGTTTATTGTTCTACCTACTGTGGTATGCATATACGATTATGTATTAGATGTCGCTCTGAGCTTCCTGTTGAATACGTTATACGATTTTACACTGGATTTCAGTAAAGTGCATATATATTTACTACTTTACTTTACTGTTGTTATATTGAGAAATCCGGATGGGATTGGTGCCCACGGTTTGCTTTTTGTGGCATAGGATGAAGTGTATTTTTCGCGTGCAGGTTAAGGTAATTCCACGTTAGTAACGAAACTCTGCCCAAATTTCGAAAAGTTTTTGTTGGTTCGTGTTTTCGAAGGGGTTTGATTCCGATTTAGGAAGCTAAATCGGGGTTGGGTCCTTTCAATTGGTGCCCACGATTTGGCTTTTGTGGCATAAGATGAAGTGTGTTTTCGGGTGCAGGTTAATAGTAATTCCACGATATTGTAAAACTCTTCGGAAATTTCTATGGTTTTTGAAAGTTAGTGTTTTCAGAAGGGGTTTGATTCCGGTTTAGGAAACTAAATCGGGGTTGGGTCCTTTCAGCTTGGTATCAGAGCATTAGGTTTTAGGTTTTGTAGACTTCTGTAGTTGTGATAATAAGGGTATTTGAGATTATACAGCATGTTTGGAGCGATGACCCGACTGGCCAGCGGTAACTCATCAATGCTTCGGGTGTTATATGTTTTCAAATATCTAAAGTTTCATGATTACGTTCCTTGTGCTTTGTAACTAATGTTCTTCTCTTATCATTAGGATGCCTCCTAGACGTGGTCCCCGTGTCAATAGGGATGTGGATCCTGATGAGGATCGCCAGACGCATGACTTGCTTATATGAGTATTGCGTTTGGAGGAGCGTTTTAACCCTTTGGTCAAAGCTCGAACTGCTAGAGCGACTGTTTTCTCGAGTTCAGCTGATCCAGAAATATGTGAGGCTTGGTTGGTTCAGCTTGAACGAGTTTGTGAGCGTCTGCGTTTCACTCCTGAGTAGATGATAGTGGCAGCAGTTGGTTTACTTGAGTCTAATGCATACTTCTGGTGGGTTAGCACCGATAGAGTTCCGGTTGATACTCCATGGGCATTGTTCAGGGAATCGTTTTAGCAGAGGTATTTCAACCAGGCTACACAGCAACGGTAGTATGTCAATACTTGAGTACCAGGACAGATTTACTCGTTTATCTCGGTTTGCCCGCGACATGATGGCTACAGAGGAAGCCAAGTGCCGAAGATTTGAGTTGGGCTTGAACCTGAACATCAAGGGAACTTTAACTACGATGCCTCGGAACAACTTTGATGAGTTTGTGAGTGCTACACTTCGAAGCGAGGACATAGACAAGGAAAGGCAGATGAGATTCTAGTCTCGACGATTCGAGGAAGGTGGACCGAGTCAGGGACCTTCCAAGAGGCTGAGTTCAGACACTTTCGGATCGGCATCATCATCTAGCAGTGGACCATATAGACCATCCGTTGGTACGGCTAGACAGAGACAGAGATGAAGGAGGGATCGACCACAGAGACCACAGTTCAGTGGGAGTTCTAGCGGATCCAGCTATCCTCCACGTACCGGTGACACATTTGCTGTACCGAGGGAGTATCCATTGTGCAACTTCTGCAACAAGCAGCATTATGGTCCTTGTCAGCGAGGTACTACCATATGTTATCGTTGTGGTCAGGAGGGTCACTTTGCGAGGGAATGTTTCTAGCTTGCTAGTGTTGGTGGATAGGGATCTCAGAGTTCAGGAGGAGATCGAGGTACTACTTTTGGAGCTCGACCAGTACAGTCTTCTGGACAGGGCGGACAGCAGAGTCACCATCAGCGTGGACGACCGGCTGGATATGCCAGGGTTCATGCTATGTCATTGCGCAAGGGCAGAGCGTCACCTAAGGTTGTTATTGGTACGTTGCATGTTTTTGGCTATCCAGTACTTACTTTGCTAGATCCAATTGCTACGCATTCATTCATATCATATAGATTGTCATCTTTAGCTACTATGCATGCATCTCCACTTTCGGGGTTGTGGAGGGTGTTGTATCTGTCCGGTGAGGTTGTGAGTATTGGTTGGGTATATAGGGATTGTGAGATCTTTGTTGGAGGTTATGGGTTAGCCGCGGATTTGTTATTGCTGGATATTGTCGATTTTGATGTGATTTTGGGTATGGACTTCTTGGAGACACATTGGGCTATGTTTGACTGTCACAAGAAGGAGGTAGTATTTCCACTTCCAAGTTTCCCAGAGATACTATTTCGCGGTGAGAAGAATACATCCTTTCCATGTGTACGTGATTTCAGTAATGAAGGCCGAGCGGATGATGAGAAAGGGTTATGTTGCATACTTAGCTCATGTTATGGATACAAAGGCTACTGTACCAGAAATTGGTGACACTGAGGTTGTTTCTGAGTTTTCATATGTATTTCCGGAGGACTTACCAGGCATTCCTCCAATTCGAGAAATCGATTTAACCATTGAGCTTTTACCAGGCATTGGACCTATATCTCAGGCACCATATCGTATGGCACCAGCGGAGTTGAAGGAGATACAGATTCAACTTCAAGAGTTGCTGCAGAAAGGTTTCATACGACCCAGTGTATCACTGTAGGGTGCTCCTGTACTATTTCTACGGAAGAAGGATGGTTCCATGCGGTTGTGTATTGATTATTGGAAGCTGAATCAGGTCACCGTAAAGAATAAGTATCTGTTGCCGTTGATTGATGATTTGTTTGATCAACTCAAGGGAGCTTCAGTCTTTTCGAAGATTGATCTCAGGTCTGAATACCATCATTTGAGGATCAGAGAGTCAGATGTGCCCAGAATAGGTTTTAGATCACGGTACGGGCATTATAAGTTCTTAGTTATGTCGTTTGGGTTGACTAATGCCCCTGTAGCTTTCATGGACTTAATGAACAGAGTGTTCAGGCGGTTTCTGGACAAGTTTGTGATCGTGTTCATCGACGATATTCTGATTTACTCCAGGAGTGTGGGCCATCACAAGAAACATGTGCGAGCTGTTTTGCGGACTTTATGAGATAATCAGTTGTTTGCGAAGTTCAGCAAGTGTGAGTTTTGGTTGAATAGCATGAAGTTTTTTGGTCACGTGATATCTGCTGAGGGAGTCAGCGTGGATCCTGACAAGATTGAAGCCGTGTTGAATTGGAGTAGACTTACCACCGTACCAGAGATCAGGAGTTTCTTGGGTCTGGCAAGTTACTATCAGCGCTTTGTGTAGGATTTTTCATGGATTGCCGCTCCACTTACCAGGTGGACGAAGAAGGGCGTCAAGTTCGAGTGGTCCGATGCATGTGAGGAGAGTTACTTTCTCTTGAAGGAGAAATTGACTACTGCACCGGTTCTAACTTTACCTGACGATAGTGGATAGTTTGTGGTTTACAGCGATGCATCAAAATTGGGTCTTGGCTGTGTTTTGATGTAGCATGGCAGATTGGTGGCGTACGGTTCCAGGTAGTTGAAACCACATGAAGTTAATTATCCTACGCATGATTTGGAGTTAGCTGCTATTATTTTAGCCTTGAAGAGTTGGAGACACTACTTGTATGGAGCTCAGTGCAAGATATACACAGATCACAAGAGTCTCACTTACTTGCGCAACGCAGCCAGATCTGAATATGAGACAGCGCAGATGGATGGAGTTGATCAATGACTACGATTGCACCTTTGAGTATCATCCAGGGAAGGCTAATGTTGTTGCTGATGCACTCAGTCGGAAATCAGGAGCATCATTGTTTCATGTGTGTGTGGCCAGAGTTTCCATGTTAGCGGAGTTACGAGCTACGAGAGCTGAGTTAGAGTGGGATGATGATGGAGCCTTGTTGGCTAGCTTCCAGGTTCAACGAGTATTGGTTGATCAGGTTCGGGAAGCTCAGGATGCGGATTCTTATCTGTTGGACAAGAAGACCATGATTCGGAATGGTATACCAACAGAGTTCCAGTTGAGTGATGATGGTACATTGCTATTCAGAGGCCGACTTTGTGTACCTAGGGACGAGGGTTTGAAGAAAGAGATTTTAGACGAAGCCCATTATTCTGCTTACGTGATGCATCCAGGTGGTACAAAGATGTTTTGTACACTTCGAGCCTATTACTTGTGGCGAAATATGAAGAGGGAGATCGCGGCATATGTGAGCAGATGCCTCATTCAGCAAGTGAAGGCGGAAAGGCAGAAACCTGCAGGAAAACTACAACCGTTGGAGATTCCGGTTTGGAAGTGGGAGCACATTACTATGGATTTCGTGTATCAGTTACCGCGTACTTCTGCTGGTAACACTAGTATTTGGGTTATTGTAGACCGATTAACGAAATCAGCTCATTTCCTTGCACTTCCAGGGAAGATTTATGTGGGAAGGTTAGTAAAGCTGTATTTGGCGGAGATCGTTCTTCTGCATGGTGTGCCTGTGTCTATTGTTTTTGACCGAGACAGTCAGTTCACCTCAGAGTTTTGGCAGGTTTTGCAGCGAGCTTTGGGTACCAAATTACATTTCAGTACAGCTTTCCATCCTCAGACTGATGGGCAGTCTGAGAGGACTATTCAGACCCTCGAGGATATGTTGCGGTCTTGTGTTTTACAGGTTAGAGAAAATTGGGACCAACAATTGCATTTGATTGAGTTTGTTTACAACAACAATTATCAGGCCAGCATTGATATGGCCCCGTATGAGGCTTTATACGGGAAGCAGTACCGTACTCCATTATGTTGGAGTGAGGTAGGTGAGCGATGGCTTATTTCTCCTGATCTGGTGAAGAGCGCACCACAGAGGATATTCAGATTATCCGGGACAGACTGAAGATTGCCCAAGACCGACAGAAAAGCTATGCAGACGTGAGAAGAAAAAGTCTTGAATTCGAGGTGGGCGATTGGGTCTTGTTGAAACTGTCTCCTTGGAGGGGAGTTGTGTATTTTGAGAAGCGTGGCAAGCTCCAACCACGGTATATCGGTCCGTATGAGATTATAGAGAGAGTTGATGCCGTGGCTTACAGGTTAGAGTTGCCTCCGGAGATGGCGAGGGTACACGATGTTTTCCATGTCTCCATGTTGCGGTAATACATTTCAGATCCATCACATGTTTTAGCGCCATATCAGCTTCCTATCCAGGCAGATTTGACATATGTGGAGGAGCCAGTACAGATTCTCAATCGGCATGAGCAAGAATTGGGACATAGAGTCATACCGCTTGTGAAGGTCTTATGGCAGAATCATTCAGTTGAGGAAGCCACTTGGGAGACCGAGCAGCATATGCGGGAGCAGTATCCTCATCTGTTCACGTAGCAGGTACGTTAATTTCGAGGTCGAAATTTTTCTAAGGGGGGTAGATTTGTGACGACCCGAACCGGAATTGGTATAGTAATCGGCTTAATCTGCAAGTTTTACGAGTAATTGAGGTTTATCGTAATTAGTCGGTTATGCGGTTTTGATCACGACTTAATTTTCGGACATGAATTTGATTTGGGTTTGTTCGTAGGAAATGTCGAGAATTTGATTTCGAGTCTGTGGGAGCTTTCCAAGGATTTTTTGGATAATCGAGGAATATAAAATGAATATTTGAAATTATCGCCGAGATAGTCGTGTTTATCCGTTTGAGTTTGAGTTATCCGAATTGTGGATAGAATTGATTCGCGACATATAAATAGCCGAATAGTCGTAAAGTTGTCGCAAAAGTTCGAAAATGGGCTATTTGACCGAGTTGACTGAACTGGGCCGAGTTGACCGAGTCATCCCGTGCTTGACTTAGTGAGTCTGTGACTCGCCATCGAGGTGGCCGCCAGATTACAGCATGGTTGCCGGAGTTTAAGGTATGGTTTTGAAGCTCTTCCTTTGGGCTTTCAATTGATGTGTATATTGTGAGATTTGGTTAAGGTTTGGTTGGTCAATTTTGAACGTCAAGTTTGCCGGAATCGGGTTTAATGGTGGAGGGTTTTCCGGCGGTTTTCTGATTTGGATTTTAGGTGGAAACGGTTGGGTTCGAGCTTGTGATGAAACCCCTTGAAGATGGCCGGCCGAGGTGGCCGCACGGTGGAGAATGTCGCCGGAGAAATTTTTCAGCCGGTTTGAACTTTGGTGGCTTTCGAGCTGATTTCCGGCCATGGTGGTGGTTGGACGGTGATGATCCTTTGGGCATAAAGGCTAGGTTTGAGGAGAGGAAGGTTTTGGAGTCTTGGTGGCCGAAAAATCTCTCTGGTGAAGGCACGCCGACGGCGTTGGCGGCGGTCAGCGGCGGTCAACGGCGGAGCTCCGGCGACGCGTTGACTTTTTGGATTTTGACAAGTTTTATGCCGTTTTGCTGGTAATCGGGCTCCGATCGTCGCCTTGAGGTTTTCGAGTTGATTTGGGTGTTGGATTTTAAGTCGAGGGTTTAAGTAGAGTATTTTGGGATTTTCGGCGATTCTTTTGTTATCTGAGTTATATGTTTCCGGAAATGGTTGGTTTCCGAGGTGTGGTTCAGAGTATTGAATTGTGATTTTGATCAGTGATATTTTGTGATTATTCAAGGGATCGAG
The DNA here is from genome assembly GCA_946800695.1 of Geum urbanum. NCBI lineage: Eukaryota > Viridiplantae > Streptophyta > Magnoliopsida > Rosales > Rosaceae > Geum > Geum urbanum. The sequence continues at coordinate 55,175,178 of OX326997.1, forward strand.
ATCGTACGCTTGGCGAGGGATCTTCCGCCGGATCTCGGGATTAGCGAGTTGCACGCTGTGCTAGTCTGTGAGTGGACACATTTATTTTCACTGATTGGTTGCGAGTCCTTATTATACGTTTTACGAACTTGAGCATGCATGTGCGATTATGATTTATTCAAGCATGTGTTTTACGATTATGCATCGACAAATATACTTATATAATTATATATTACGAATACGCATTTACATTATGCTGAATATATTTGCATGAAACTATTTATGATTTGGTTTACACAGAGTACAGTCTTAGTATATGTGGTTGTATCGATACACTTGCATCCCGGCTGATCCCCGAGGATGTTTACCGGGGGAGGTTGTGACCCCTGACTCGAGGCCTTTATCGGGGGGGGGGGGGGGGGGGAGACCTCTGACCTGAGGCCTTTCTGGCTTGAATCACGTGTGGGTCTGGGATCCCGTGATTCAGACTGTACTAGCGCGGATGGGTCTATGAGTGACCCGGCGAGATTTTCGATGCATGCTCTGTACGCTTGAGGGTTAGAGTCTTCCTCGTGTACATTATTATTTTTCATGCATTTGGACTTGCATGTATTTTTATTACATATTATTCGGCGAAAGACATTTATTTTCGTCCACTCACTCTAACAGTTTATATGTCTTTCCCTGGGCTCTTTGTTTTCAATGCTCAGTTTGCAGTTCAGATTTTGGTGTTGCACGTCGCAGTTGGAGGCTTAGTATTCGAGTTACCTTTCTGTTCGAGTAGGTTTCTTGTTTGGCCTACTGTTGTATATTTATGTATATAGACTAGAGGTTTCTGTAAAGTTACAATTTTGCTTATTACTTTATATTATGATGTTATGATTTTGAGAAATCCGGATGGGATTGGTGCCCACGGTTTGGCTTTTGTGGCATAGGATGAAGTGTGTTTTCGGGTGCAGGTTAATGGTAATTCCACGATATAGTGAAACTCTGCCAAAACTTCTTTGGTTTTTGAAAGTTCGTGTTTTCAAAAGGGGTTTGATTTCGGTTTAGGAAACTAAATCGCGGTTGGGTCCTTTCACACACATTTCACAATTATTGGCAAAAACTCTCTAGAGTGTAGAGATTTTCACAACCAATAAGTAGAATTTGTATGATGATGAAGCACAAAGAAGTTGAGTACAAAGTAACATATGTTGTCTCTGAAATGACACCAAAGAGCCTCATTTTCATTTTTCATTTTTCATTTTTTTTATTTACTTTCTCAAATGAAGTTTTTCTCAAGCTCCGATCACTGTGAGATTTACAACAAGGTTGGGTTAGCTGAGCTAGAAAGACTTCAGAAAACTTCTCAGGGTATTCCTGGTATGACTAGGAAAAGTTTGAAGCTTGTCAAACCAATATCATAACATTATTTGACAAGTAAAGATGGTTAAGGTTAAGGGGAGGGTAAAGTACAGAACAAAAGAATGAAGAGTTCAGTAAAGAAAAATTGGTTACCCTAGGTACAAGGGGATTGAACTAAGGAATTTTAACACAAGGCTTGTAGGTGTTGGCTTTTTGGTCCTGAAGCAGTACCTATATGCCTCGATCATCTCACAGATTCTAGTACCTCAGATTTTGTTCATATGAAATGATGCAAGTTCTAGAAGCAACAACAAGTATGAAATGCACTCAAAAACAAGGTTTAATCACCAAGAGTGCTAGTGACAGGCCAGAATAAGAACTCATAGTGTTAGAACCCTACAAAGAGGAAAAACTATAGATCACACTTTTATATAAATCTAAGCATGAACTAAGATCTAATAAAGAGAAAACATGAGAACCCTTTCTTGGGAAGAAAAATCAGGTCATGCAGCAAACACCTATAGCAGTCCTTAAGAATTCAAATCTAGTAGTGTCTAGAGGTTTAATGAATAAATCAGCAACTTGATACTCAGTAGGAACAAAATCTAGCTCCAACAAACTTTTTTCAACAAGATCACGAATAAAATGATATCTGAGATCAATGTGTTTTGTCCTAGAATGCTGAACAAAATTTTTGAAAATGTTAATAGCACTGGTATTGTCACATAAGAGACACAACTTACCTTTTGAAAAGCCATAGTCTCTAAGCATGTTTCTCATCCATAGAAGTTGAGTACAGCAACTGCCAGCTGCTAAATTTTCAGATTCTATTGTGGATAGAGATATACAATTTTGTTTTCTGCTCTGTTATGCTATTAAGTTATTGCTAATGAAAAAACAACCACCAGAGGTACTTCTCCTATCCTTTAGATTGCCACCCCAGTCTACATCTGAATAGCCTGCAATCTCAGCATTAGTATCAAAAGTATAATAAATTCCACACTCAGTGGTGCTAGAGACATATTTGATGATCATTTTCATTGCTTTCAGATGAGACTCTTTAGGATTAGCATGAAACCTAGCACAAACACCAACATTATAAGAAATGTGTGGTCTACTTGCTATCAGATACAACAAGCTTCCAATCATACTTCTATAATCCTTATGATTTACAGGTTTTCCTGTAGAATCATCATTCAATTTTATTGTAATGCCTTCAAATGTGATAGAAAGCAGACAAGAGCAACATCTGTGATTATCTCATCATGATCTGTGCCTTCAACTGCAACTGTAGTGGTTGGATTTTGCATACAGTTTTCCTGTCTCCTGGTCTTAATACCTTGATGTATGTCACCAATAACATCAGATATAGAGTGATCCTTTTTACTTGCTTAAAGCCATGTCTGTAGGTGGGAGTAGGACCTAGAATAGGATCTTCTTAATGACTATCACCAAAGACAAGATTGTCGTTGTGCTCTGATGTGTTAGGAACTTCATTCTCAAACCAGTATTCTAGTCTTCTAGCAGCTGCATCATCCACTGAGACATTTATGGATTCCATAAGAGATCCGATTCTCTTATTATACACTCTATAGCCTCTGCTTTCTATGGCACATCCAAGAAAAATCCCTTTATCACTTCTGACATCAAACTTGGCTAGATCTTCCATGTCCTTGTAAATGTAACATGGACTACCAAACACATGTAAGTGATTCACATTTAGTTGTTTCCCTCTCCACAGCTCATAGGAGGTTTTAAAAGTTCCTGGTCTTAGGAAGGTTCTATTTGCAGTATAACATGCAGTATTGACAGCCTCAGACCAGAAGTGTCCACTGGTACCAGAAGAATGGAGCATCCCTCTGGCCATGCTTAGTAGTACTCTATTTTTTTCTTTCTACAATGCAATTATGTTGAGGAGTTTTCACACAAGAGAATTCATGAAATATACCAGCCTCGTGAAAGAACTCAGCAAAGGATTTGTTCTTAAATTCAGTGCCATGATCAAATCTAACTTTTACAATGGTCAAGTTGTTAGATTTCTTCTCATTTTGTAGCTTTCTACTGAGACCAGCAAAAGACTCGAAAGCTTCATTTTTTCCTTGAGAAAACATACCCAAGTATACCTGGTAAAGTCATCCACTACTACAAGAATGTATTTCTTTCCTCCAAGACTCTCAGTCTGAGTAGGACCAACAAGATCTATGTGCAGAAGCTCAAGTGACTTTTCAGTGATGCTTGAGTTGATACTCTTGTGGGGTTCTTTGGTCATCTTCCCTCGCTTGCATCCCTCACACATTTTACTTGGAGTGCATTTCAACTCAGGCAGTCCTCTAAAACAATTTGAAGAGGATAATTTTAAAAGATCCTAGAAATTGACATGGTCTAACCGTTTGTGCCATCATTCAAGAACTTCTTCATTTGTGTCTTTGAGACAGCTACTAGCTGATGATTCACAGCTTCCATTAGCCTTGATCTGATAACAATTGTCTTTAGATCTTAATCCCTTCATGACAAAGAGCCCAGTAGAGTCAAGAACAATGCATCTAAATTTGTTGAACCATACATCCTCATATTTATCAGTGAGTTGGCTCACACTGATTAGATTTTCCTTGAGTAAACATTTTTAAGACTGGGAATATTATGAGCTTTGACAGTTCCTCTTCCAGTGACCTCACATTTTTTGCCATCACCAAATACAACTCCTAGAGTAGTAAAGTCAGTGGACATGCAAGTGAACCAATGCTTGTTGCCAGTCATATGCCTTGAGCAGCCACAGTCCACATACCAGATGTCACTTCTTTTCACTTGAAGAGCAGCTAGAGCAACTAAGCAGGTAATTTGAACCTGTTTCACATAAGAGCTTCTTGGTCTACACACAACAATCTCATCAGAAAGTTTAGGCAGGCATAAGTTAGCATGAAAGCAATTTAATTTTCCTTTTTCTTTCCATGAGGTATTTGTGCTAGATCTATCATTTTTTGCAATAGACATTTTATCAGCCAATTTATGAATGGCCTTCATGTGCTCATGCAATTCTAACTAAAGAGATTTCATAAGATTAGAACAAGTTGCAGTTTTTTGTACAAGATGTTCATTTCTGAGTAAATTGCATCTTGGTCTAATATGACCTGACTTACCATAGTGGTGTCAGGTAGGCACAAAATTATTTCTTAACGGCTCAGAAGTTACCTTGACACACATTTCATTACATGCTGGTTTTGATTGTTGATATCCTCTAAAAGCAACAGCATGATATGTTTTCCTCACAGCTGCTTCTCCAACTTACTCAACCTCAGAAATTGAGTTCTTCTTACTTACCTCAACTTTTTTGTCTTAAGGATTCTGATATCCCAGTCCCTGAGTATCTTCTTTTGGCTTGCCAAAATTGCATAATTGAGATACAACATCAGAACTAGCTTGAAACTTGTTGAATCTCCCATTTGATTTTTCAAGCTTTACCTACAAACTCTCAATTTCTAAGGCTAAGAAAAACATTTAGAATGGATTGAGCTCTTACCTCTACCTTCAGAGTTCTGATTTGAGCCAAGAGATCTTCTTTCTCAGCTTCCCAATCAGTAGTCTGCACTTTGTCAGAGGTATTTGGGACACACATGCCCATACTTTCTTGATCAGCTTCTAGCTTCGCACTCAAACACTTGAATTTACCAACCAACACAACTCTTTTAACCTGTGCTTCATGGAGTTCTTCTTCCAACAACTTATTTTTCTTCAGCATATTCTGTGACGCATCATAGAGTTGTATGTATTTGACTTCTATCTCACTTTCAGATGCATCAAATTCACTTTCAAACAATTTTTCTTCTCCAAATTGTAGTGATGAAATAATGGCTAGATTTTCTCCCACATTTACTCCAGCATCCTCATCTTCGGAGTCACTCCAGGTAGACTTGAGGGCTTTGTCATTTCTAGCTGCATATTTCTTATTTCCACAGTGAGTAGATATATGTCCAAGACCTCCACACTCATAGCATTTAGGTTTATCTACTCTAGCTTTATTTTGATTTGACTTACCTAAATCATGTTGCTTGTCATCCTTTTTATCAGAATTTTGAGCTTTCTTTGAAGAAGAAGAACCTGACTTAAAATTCTTATGTTTTTTCAAAAGATTTTTGAATTCTTTAGAAATTAAAGCAAGATCATTCAAGTCAACAGGTTTTACTTCTGATCCTTTCCCTTCTCCTTTTTCATAGAAGCTAAGCCCAAACTCTTGGATTTCTTATCAGGTTGATCTAACTTTTCCCTGATCTCATAGGTTTTCAGATTTCCTACCAACTCTTCCAGGCTATACCTTCTTAAATCCTAAGTTTCCTCAATGATAGACCCTTTGACCCTCAGCTTCACTCTCAAGGACCTAAGGAACTTAGACACTGACTTATACTCCTCTATAGGTTCACCCAGACAACTACATTGACCAGTGATGTCAAGCAGTCTTAGATAAAAGTCATCAACACTTTCACCTTCTTCCATCATAAGATTTTCAAACTCATACATCAACTCTTGTACTTTCTGAGCCTTGATTCTGTCATTTCCCTCATAGGTGGTTTGTAAAACCTCCCAAGCTTCTTTGGCTATATTATAGTGAGCTATTCTCTTTCTTTCTCTACCAGAAAGAGCAGTAAAAAGACAGGTCTTAGCTTTACAGTCCAATTGTAGTGCTAGGGTTTCTTTGTCATTCCACTCAGCCATATGTTTCAACCTCCCAACAACTAAACTAGAGTGAGCCGCAGCTTTTTCATTATGAAACACAGGAATTTTCCATCCCTTCACAATACTATCCCACATCCTAGGATCTACCCCAAAGATAAAGGCCTGCATCATGATTTTCCATGTCGAATACTCCTGACCATCAAAGGATGGGGGATTTTTCGTGGAATTTCCTAACTTAATATTAGCTGTTTCCATCCTAACCCAAGACCTTTACTAACTTGTGCTAGTTTAGGCTTTGATACCAAATATAGGACTTAAACAACAGTAAAACACAGAAACAAACACAAAGAGATTTTTTTGATCAGTAAAAACCCTATTTGGGAAACAACTGCGGGATCCCACTCTTGGAGATCCGAAAACTTCACTAATCAAAAACACAATTATAGTTTACACAAGGTAAGTTAGGAACAGAAACTTACAACCACTACCACCTTAGTAGTCTGAGTAATCTGAGATACTTTCAGATTAGATCCAGTTATGAAGCAAGCACACAACTGACTTCAATCTTCTCCTCGTGATTTAGCGCGATGAAGAGAAACAATGCAAATGCACACAAATGATATTTAACTCAACAAGGAACAGTTTAATATCACAGCAAAGCAAATAATACTACAGTGAAGATGAACACAGATCTATCACCAAAGCATCAGCATTTTCATTTGCTAAAAATAGATATATATATATATATATATAGATAGAGAGAGAGAGAGAGAGAGGGATGCTCCCCCATAAAACAAGCATATCAATTTGAAGAATCAAATCACAGAAATTACTCCAAGTTTTGAACAAAGAAATTCTGCATAATCAATTTCCTAGTCAGATAAGGAAAGTACCAATGCAAATAGAACAATTTCCTAATTAGACTAGAAAGTATTTAAAACTCAATCACTTTCACTTAAAGACACTGAACAAATCAACAACCTCTAAAGTGTAATTGATAGTTTCTTAAAACATCATAACATGCATGATTACTTGTACTGAATCTAAGAGAAGACTTCGAAAACATTGGTGAAAGCTTCACCACTTTCAAACTCTTCTGTATTTGTTTTGCATGAATGCCAACATGCCAACATGTAAATTTAACAAATCTCGAATAACAAAACAAGTTTCTGGTGTTGGCGGAATGGCACTACCAGCTAAATAATAAATATGATGATTCAGCCTTCGTTGTGTTCATCCCACTCTCATTCCCATACATGGAATGGAATTATTTAGGTCCTACCACCAATTTTTAGTTGGTCTCGTCTCAACTTCCCTAAAATATCCAAACGTCAACAGCCTACCGGTGGAGGTCATCTTATCTGCTAAATTATTCAGGTTTTTTTAATAGGGTGACATTACGCTAGTGTAGAGTTTTAGTTTTTACTTGGTTACTAAGGTCGTTCTCACCAGTCACCAATCACCCTATGGCAATTCTTTAAGATGTACAGTAGACCATCAACTGCACCAAGAATATGGAATCAGAAACTTTTATTTGATACAGACTACGCTTGCGGTTCAATCTATTCCCTCATGAAAATGATTCTAGAAACCTGAAGAGGTAGTCTCGTTTCCTCATCTAGATGCACACGTGCATGGTATAGGTGACATACTGCTCGCAAAATAAAAGACCAAGCAAGGCCGTATGTCACTTTCAAGACTTCGAACACCTAGAAAGTTGAATATCACTGCCCATTGTGTTTTCTGTACCATTATTCTATTTATCATCTAAAAGATTTTTTTCTTTCTTTGGACCGTGATTCAAAACATAAGATAAAGATTAGGAAAAGTTATTCGAATGATCATATGTTATAAACTTTAATCAATGACAAATATCATTAAGGTTACTAAAGTATAACACCGTTAGCCATATCTTTTATTTGCGTAAAGATGAGAGGGTTTTCTCTCCAAAACCCTAGGAAACACATAGCGGCTGCAGCGGCCTTGAGGCCCTTATGGCATGTGCCGAGCACCTCGATGTTCCTCTCAAATGTCATGTCGCGTTCTCTAGAACCTAGCGATGCTAATCCAGGGAGTAGCAGTGTGCAAGTTCCTTCCCTCTCGATCTTATTCAGGAAAGGTCAGGAATACCATTCTGGCGTCTTATCGGGGTGGGATGGGGATTGTCCAATTGGTGTTCAGTGCCCCCCATAGGCCAGATTAAAGATTGAGGATGAGATTTTCCGTGTCGGTAGGAAACTGCCGGTGATAGAGGTTGCTGGGTTGGCGACGTTGATTCAAGGGTGCAAGACTAACTAGAGTGGGGTTGATCGGCTTGGAGGATTTGGAGATTGCGCTTTGGTGGTGGATGGAGTTTCTAGGTCGTGACGGAGGTTGCCTGTCGTTGATGAATTAGAGTTGTGTAGGTGCTGGTCGAGCGACGTTTTGTTGAAGTGGTTCCTAAGCTTCAATCATGGGCCTTGGGCCTGTCACTGGGTTGGGCCGATTGGCCTTGGGCTTAGCTACTTTTGGTTAGCTGATTCTTAGACCTGAATCTTGGGCTCAGATATTGAAAGGACCCGACTCCGATTTAGTTGCCTAAACCGAAATCAAACCCCTTCGAAAACATGACCTTAAAAGAATTTTCCAAAGTTTACTTTGAAATACGTGTTCCAAAATTAGAACCTGCAAAGAGAATCACACTTCGAATATTCCACAAAAGCCAAACCACGGGCTCCGTTCCCCATCCGAATTTCTCAACATCATATATATATATATATATATATATATTAAACCACAAGGTTTACAAGAAATCCAGAAAACATTCAGGAGTAAACTCAACTGAAAACCATAATTATTCAGAGCGACGCCTATACACATCATATACAACCAGTAGGTCGAACAAAGAACCTACTTGAACTGAAGTGTGACCTGAACTCTACGCCTCCACCGTCGACGTGCAACCCCGGAATTCAAACTGCAAACTGGGCAAAAGAAACCGAAAAGCCCAGGGGAAGACAAATAAAATCATTAGAGTGAGTGGACTAATAACGCGTTAAAACATGCATCAAATATTAACACAAAGTACACTCAACACATAGTTCACACGTATGCAATTTAAAACCCTTCTTTGTAGATGTAGCCTTGATAAGTAGGGATCATTCTTAACCGGGGATTGAGAGTACTAAGCATGATAACGTTTGTAAATAGAAAATAAAAGGCATGGGGAGTCTGAAACTTTAGTTATTAATCTACGAAATATAAACAAATAATGGTCAGCCAACAGATTTAGAACCCTAAATTCTAACATGTTTCACTCATAGACAAGTAGAAACAATTAGAGAACATAAAATCCTAAACATGCTTACTAGACCAAAAATAAAACACTAAACTAATATATACAAGTGATCGACTCATCCTAATTAGTTTTACTCATTCTTAACCTGCAAGTTAAACAATATTAATCGAAATCCTAACTTCTCAATTTTACAAAACATGCTCATAATTTGTTGTGCTCGGGATCGCCCTATACACATACCATTGATGTAGACTCGGGATCACCCTATATCTAAGCCAAAGAATTAAGCATAGATAAACATGTATAATAAAAACTAAGAAACTAAAACACATGAAAAACAGTAGGAAACGTTGCAAGTAAAGAAAAATCGAAATACTACAAACTACTTCACTAAACCAAAAGTTCACAAAAGGAGAAGCTGCAAAGTAAAGAGGATTCATGTTACATTTTTTAGTCTTCAGGATCGCCCTATGGAGCTAAGGTATAACTAAATCTTCTTTGGTGGAGGAGACACTCGAGATCGCCCTATATGTCAATGGAGGTGGCTGTGGTGGCAGACGGCGGCGTAGGCTGCTTCCTTGGAGGATTTCTTGTCTTCGTGGAGAGGAGATAGTGTTTAGGCAGAGCTTTTGGCATCTAAAATGAATGATCCTTCTCTTCTGGTCGAGCTCCCCTTTAAATTGGATATGAAGAACCCCAGTCCATCCCCAATTAGGAATGAATTAACTCTACCCGGGTAAGTTGATCTTTCTTCATTAAATCAGTGATTCTTGGAGATCTATATGTCGGAATTGAGTGATTTTTTTTGCTCTAGAAATTTTACTTCTAGAGCTTTCCAGGGATATATTTTTCATACCATAATTGCTTCTGGTACGTTTTCAGTGGCCCGTTGAAGTGGGCTGATTTGCACAAGCAAATTTCCTGATTTCTAGCTTTTGATCCATCTTCTTCTTTTGGGCTTTTTTGTGGCCGAATTTTTGCATTATCTTGGACCTTCTTGGACACAAAAATATGGTTTTCACCGATCTTAGTGATCTTTGATGCAATCTTTATAACTCGTGGCCCATTCTTCTCCATCCTTCCTCCTCATTTTAGGAACTTCCTCTTTAGCAAGTTTTGAGCTCATTTCTGCCTCCTTTATGGATTCCTCCTTATTTTTTCCTATAAATCATAAAGTAAGTAAGATACAAAGATACTAAGTTCTAAACAAAACAAAATATAAAGAGAAAGACGTTAAGAATCAAGCATAAAATGCGTAAATCATGGATGAAAATAATAATATGTCCTTCCTAATAGATAAGTGTATATGCTCATAAAAGCATAATGCGAGTCAATGCACATGAAAATCCCGACCAGGTACATTTTCCTTAATCCATAAAGATGCACATAAAATCATCCGGGGTCACTCACGGACTATTCCACATAATACAGTCTAATCACGGGATCCCAGACGCACACGTGATTATAAGTCTGAAAGACCTCGAGTCAGGATATCTGTCCTTCCCAGAGCATCTCGGGGATCAGTCGAGAAGCCAAAGCATCGATGCTACCTCTATATTTGAAACTGCATCTGTCTCTCCCTCTCAATGTCTTCACCTCTGAGTGCAGCGCTAACAAACTCATCAAAGTTATCTCGAGGCATAGAGGTCAAAGTCCCCTTGATATTCAAATTCAGACCCAACTCAAACCTCTTACACTTTGCTTCCTCTGATCCCACCATATCACGTGCAAACCGAGACAAACGGGTGAACTTATCCGGATACTCAAGCACTGGTATATTCCCCTGCTTCGGATTGGTAAACTCCTCATATTTTTGCTGTTGAGTAGCTGGATTAAAATACCGTCGCATAAACATCTTTTTGAACATCGGCCAAGGAGTATCAATAGGAACTCTGTCTGTACCAACCCACCAGAAGTAGGCATCTAACTCAAGCAAACCCACTGCTGCTGCAGTTTTCTGTTCAGGACTAAAATGCAGGCGCTCACAAACCCGCTCAACCTGAACCACCCAAGCTTCACATACCTCAGGATCAGGGGAACCAGAGAAGACAGTTGCTCCCGTTGTCTTAGCTATAAGGTCAATACGTTCTTCCAAACGCTATACTTGCATAAGCAAGTCACGCGTACGTTGATCCTCATCAGGATCCTCATCGAGGATGCATCTTAAGGAAAAAAGATATTAGTCACCGGACATAAAGGATGTAATCATGAAACTTCAAACGTTTAAAAGCATACAACACTCTAGAGCATTAATGATTATCTGCCGGCCGGTTGGGTCATCGCTCCCGAAATTTTTTACATTCTCAAATGTCCTTAGTAACACAACTATAAGAGTCTACATAACCTAAAACCTAATGCTCTGATACCAACTGAAACGACCCGACTCCGATTTAGTTGCCTAAACCAAAATCAAACCCCTTCGAAAACATGACCATAAAAAAAATTTGCCAGAGTTTACTTTGAAATACGTGAGCCAAAATTAGAACCTGCAAAGAGAATCACACTTCGAATATTCCACAAAAGCCAAACCGTGGGGCTCCGTTCCCCATCCGGATTTCTCAACATCATATATACATTAAACCACAAGGTTTACAAGAAATCCAGAAAACATTCAGGAGTAAATTCAACTGAAAACATAACATAAGTATTCAGAGCGACGCATATAAACATCATATACAACTAGTAGGTCGAACAACGAACCTACTCGAACTGAAGTGTGACCTGAACTCTACGCCTCCACCATCGACGTGCAACCCTGGAATTCAAATTGCAAACTGGGCAAAAGAAACCAAAAAGCCCAAGGGAAGACAAATAAAATTGTTAGAGTGAGTGGACGAAAATAATAATATGTCCCTCCCAATATATAAGTGTATATGCTCATAAAAGCATAATGCGAGTCAATGCACATGAAAATCCCGACCAGGTACATTTTCCCTGATACATAACGAGGCACATAAAATCATGCGGGGTCACTCACGGTCTCCTCCGCATAGTACAGTCTAATCATGGGATCCCAGACCCACACGTGATTATATGTCTGAAAGACCTCAGGTCAGGATATCTGTCCTTCCCGAAGCATCTCGGGGATCAGCCGAGAAGTCAAAGCATCGATGCTACCTCTATATCCGAGACTGTACTCTGTATAAACCAAATCATAAATACTTTCCATGCACATGCAAAATCGTAAAATCCCTAATCATAAAATGCATACTTGTATATGCATAATTGTAAATGCATACTAATACAATGCATAATCGTAAAGTGTATAATCATAAATGCATAACGTAAATGCATAATCAAAACTCGCAAATCAACTGTGAAAATAAAGTGCCCACTCACAGTACGAAGCTAACTATGAGGTCCGGCGGAAGATCCCTCGCCAAACACTCGATCACAATCACCTGAATAACAGGGATACGATTAATACATATTGAAACACAACATACAAAGCTAATACGTCAAGAACCCCGCGTTCTCGAAAGACATATCGCTCAAAATATCGACAAGGATAGGAAAATTCCCAAAATACACCCAAACAACCCTTGTCCCAAAAGAAAATCAACAAATCAACTCAAAAACCTCACGAATACAATCGGGACGCGATTACGAGCAAAACGGTATAAAAAATCTCCAAAAAATCCCAGAAAGTCAACCTCGCCAGAGCTCCACCGTTGACCGCTGCCGTCGACGGCGGCGCGGCGCCAAATGTGACCAACCCTGGCGACCCTTACCTCAAACTCTTCCTCTCCTCAAGCCCAACACATTTCCCTTCTACCACCAAGGACAAATCAAAACACACCGGTCGAAAGCCTCGCCGGATCTTCGTCTCCGGTCACCGCCACAAGCCACCCCAAACCTCCACCAATTCCCAAACAAACCACCCAGAAATCTTCAAGGGGTTGAGGGGAAGCAAACCCCCCACCAACCCAACCCCAAAACTCGCCAGAATCCGCCACCCGATTCTGGCGAAATTCAAGAAATTCAACAAGCTCGAACTCCCTCAATTCTCAACCAATTTCAACAAATGAATACACAAATCAATAGTACAAGTCAAGAGCTTTCCAACCATACCAAAAATGTGGCCGGAGGTGGCCGAAAAAAGCAGGTCGAACGGCACAAACTCGCAGGTCAACTCGGCCCAACTCGGTCAACGGGTCAAAACTGGTCAACTCGGCCAAAACGTGACTTTTCGACAATTTTACGACTATTCAATATTTATACATCGCGAACCGACCAAATTCACGATTCGGATAACTCAAATCCAATCGAGTAAGTACAATTAACTCGACGATAATTTCAAATATTCATTTTATATTCTCCGATTATCCAAAAAATCCTCTGAAACCTCCTACAAACTCGAAATCAAATCCTCTACAATTTCCGCGAAGGAACTCAAACCAAATTATTACCCGATAATTTAGTCGTGAACAAACCCACCATTTCGACCAATTACGACAAAACCGCGACTAATCGTGAAACACGTAAATCAAGCCAATTAACATACAATTTCTGGTTCGGGTCGTTACAGATCCATTTTGGATCTGGACTTGGGATCCGGGTGGTTTCTAGTTAATTTTAGGTTTTAGTTTCCTTGGAGCCTGACTGTTCCGTGCCCGCGCTAGTAGGAGGCTTAAACTTAAAGGGTCTGGTGTTGTATTGTCGGGCCTTGGTGGTCTGCCCGCCTTGACAATGTCCATTAATTGTCGTCACATGGTTTCTTTTAAGCTTCATTTTAGTGGTTTCATTTCGATCGAGGTCCTGCTCGTTCGCATAGGTTCTTTAGGAACATTGATGTTCCCTAAGAAGTGCCCTTAGGGTCGATCTATGGATAATAGAACCCGTTTATATTATTAATGTGACGTCTTTACTTCAAAAAAAATAGCACCATTAGTCACTTTGATCACTCCATGTCAAACGAATGTTAAAAATCAAATGACGTCGTTAAAATAAAATCATGTGTCATTCATATACTATTTTACAAGCGCTCTTTAGGAGCTTTATATTTTATTCCTATTTTCTTATTTTTGAAAATTTATTCCTATTTTCCTGTATTTTTTAATTTTTTTCTTCCTTTCTCTCAAAATTTTCACTTCACAATTTTTTTTCAGAGTTAGTTTTTATCTGGTTTTGGGTTTTGGCGATGGCCTGTAAAATCTTTATGGCATGAGCAAGCGAAAAGCTCTGAAGGTCTAATGTACATGGCGGACGGTCGGGGGGTGGATATAGTGTGACGACCCGAACCAGAATCAGTAGAGTAATCAGTACGATTCACGAGATTAAGCTTAATCGCGATTAGTCGTTAATTGTGTGAATTGCTGATTTAGTTCGCGACTTAATTTTCGGCCGAGAATTTGAATTGAGTTTCTTCACGGAAGTTGTAGAGCACGTGATTTCGAGCTCAAAGGCGGTTCCGAATGATTTTTCTGATAACCGAGGAATATAATATGATTATTTAAAGTTTCGGTTTTCGACGAGTTTATCCGTTCGTTTCGTATTTATCCGAATCGTAATGGTTATCCGTTTTGGACTGTTGATCACCTCGAGACGCGAGTATAAATATCGGAAATAGTCGTAAAATCGTCGAAAAACACTGTTTGATGTTGACCAGCATTAACTTTCCAATTTTGGAAGTTTGACCCGTTGACCGAGAGGGAGGACTTTCCCGTTTGAGCTTCGCCGGCCGATTTGCATTTTTCGGCCACCTCCGGCCACGTGAAGGGTATGAATCTCTTCCTCTTTTGATTTTAAGTTGTTTTGCTATTGAAATTATGGGAATTGATGGAGATTTGAAGGAGAACGAATCGGGTTAGGTTTGGGATTTTCGCCGGTGACGGTTGGGGTTTTCCAGCGAGCCACGGTGGCGGGGAGGTGGGGGTTTCGCCCCCCCCCCCCTTGGCCTAGTGATGCTTCCCCTATGCTTGAATTGAGTTGAAATGGAGGTTTTAGGTGAACCCGATTAGGTTGCCGGAGTTTGTTTTCCGTTTGGTTTCGAGCTGAATTGGAGGTGCTAGGCTTAGAATTGAGGGATGTTGTAGTTGCAGAAAAGACTGGGCTTGAAGTGATCTTGAGGACTGGAGCTTCCTCGCCGGAGAAATTCTTTGATCTCGATGTTTTTAATGTCATTTTTCTCGTAATCGCGCCCTGATTATCATCTTGAGGTTTTCGTATTGATTTGGGTATCGGATTTTCAGTCAAACGTTTCGAGTGGAGATTTCAGAAATTCAGTCGGTTGTTTTATACAGTTTAATATGTTTTCGGGAACGGTTGGTTTCCGTGGTTAAGTACAGTGTTGTGGGCTATGATTTTGATCAGATATGTTTTATGATTATTCAGGGGATCGAGATCGAGATCGTGCTTCGGGCGAGAGATCTTCCGCCGGGCCACGAGATTAGCGTGAGTGCGCGTTTTGCTCACCTGTGAGTGGACATTTCTTTTCACGGATTGATTGCGAGTCTTTATATACGTTTTACGAACTTGAGCATGCATACGAGATTATGTTTTACATGAGCATATGTTATACGTTTATGCATATACCAGTATATATTACATCTATGCAGTTATATATTATTTATTGCATTTTCATCGAACTATTTATGATTTGGTTTACACAGAGTACAGTCTTAGTATATGTTGTTGTATCGATACAGTAGCATCCCGGCTGATCCCCGAGGATGTGTACCGGGGGAGGCTGTGACTCCTGACCCGAGGCCTTTACCGGGGGGAGGCAGACCTCTGACCTGAGGCCTTTCTAGCTAGAATCACGTGTGGGTCTGGGATCCCGTGATTCGGACTGTACTAGCACGGATGTGTCCACGAGCGACCCCGTGGGATTTTTATGCATGCTCTATATGCGTGAGGAGTTAGAGTCTCCCTCGTGTACTATTTGATTATTTATGCATCTGGACTCGCATATGTTTTTATAACATATATATTATTCAGCGAAAAACAATTATTTTTCGTCCACTCACTCTAACAGTTTTCATGTCTTTCCCCTGGGCTTTTCGGTTTCCGTTCCCAGTTTGCAGTCCAGGTTCTGGTGTTTCACGTCGCGGTTGGAGGCTAGTGATCCGAGCTACCTGTGTTTTCTAGTAGGTTCTTGTTTTGCCTACTGATGTATATAATGTATATATTGTATATATTTACACTAGAGGTCGCTCTGATACATTCTGATACATGTTTTATGCAGATTTTCTCGGATATATTATATATTACAGATTTGTTTTCTGTTTATTGATATTGATATGATATTGAGAAATCCGGATGGGATTGGTGCCCACGGTTTGGCTTTTCTGGCATAGGATGAAGTGTTATTTTCAGGGTGCAGGTTAATGCAATTCCACGTTAGTAACGTTACTCTGTCGAAATTTTGAATGGTTTTTGTTGGTTTACGTTTTTAGAAGGGGTTCGATTCTGATTTAGGTAACTAAATCGGGGTTGGGTCCTTTCAGCTTGGTATAAGAGCATTAGGTTGTCAGATTTTGTAGACTCTTGTAGTTGTGAAGTTTAGGGTATTTGAGTTTGTACAGCATGACTGGAGTGATGACCCGACTGGCCAGCGGTACTCATCAATACTTCGGGTGTTGTGTGTTCTCAAATATCTGCGGTTTCATGATTACGTTCTTTCTGCTTGTACCTAATGCTTGTCTTGTATCAGTAGGATGCCTCCTCGACGTGGTCCCCGTGTTGATCGGGAAGCAGATCCTGATGAGGATCGCCAGACGCACGACTTGCTGATGCGAGTGCTGCGTTTGGAAGATCGTTTTGACCGTGTGGTCAAAGCTCGTACTGCTGGTGCGACTGTGTTTTCGGGTTCAGCTGATCCAGAGATATGTGAGGCATGGATGGTTCAGGTTGAACGTGTATGTGAGCATCTGCGGTTTACTCCTGAGCAGATGACAGTGGCAGCAGTCGGATTACTTGAGGGTGATGCATATTTTTGGTGGGTTAGCACCGACAGAGTTCCAGTTGATACTCCGTGGACTTTGTTTCAAGATTTGTTTATGCGGAGATATTTTAATCAGGCTACCCAGCAGCACAAGTATGAGGAGTTTACGAACTTGAGACAGGGCAGTATGTCTGTGCTTGAGTATCGGGACAGATTTACCCGTTTATCTCGTTTTGCGCGTGATACGGTGGCTACTGAGGAAGCCAAGTGTCGCAGGTTTGAGCTGGGTTTGAACTTGAATATCAAGGGGACTCTGACTACGATGCCTCGAAACAAGTTTGATGAGTTTGTCAGTGCAGCACTCCAAGGTGAGGATATCGAGCAGGAGAGGCAGTGGAGATACCAGCCTAGACGGTTTGAGGAGGGTGGACCGAGTCAGGGGCCTTCAAAGAGGCAGAGTTCTGATACTTCCGGTTTGGCTTCATCCTCGGGGGGTGGATCTTATCGACCACCAGCTAGTGTACCGAGACAGAGATCGAGATGGAGGAGAGATCGACCGCAGCGACCACAGGCTAGTGGGGGTTCCAGCAGTTCTAGTTATCCTCGGCGTACCGGTGACACATTTCCTGTTCCGAGAGACTATCCATTGTGCAGCTTCTGCAATAGACATCACCTTGGTCCATGTCAGCGGGGCCCTGTCACTTGTTATCGTTGTGGCCAAGTGGGTCACTATTCGAGGGAGTATCCTCAGTTGTTTGGTGCTGACGGACAGACGGCCCAGAGTTCTAGAGCTGAGCGAGGTGCCACTACAGGAGCTCGACCAGCACAATTTGCGGGCCAGGGTAGGCAGCAAGGACAGCCTCAGCGTGGACGACCAGCCGGACAGGCGAGGGTTCATGCCATGACTCTACGTGAGGGCAGAGCTTCACCGGAGGTCGTTATTGGTACGTTACATGTCTTTGGTATTCCAGTACTTACATTGTTAGATCCAGGTGCCACACATTCATTCATGTCATATAGACTATCATCATTAGCTATAGTGCCTGCATCTCCACTTCCGGGGTTGTGGAGAGTGTTATATCTGTTAGGTGAGATTGTGAGTATCGGTTGGGTATACAGAGATTGTGAGGTATTTATTGGAGGCCATGGTTTAGCCGCAGATTTGCTGTTGTTTGATATTGTGGACTTTGATCTGATCTTGGGTATCGACTTCTAGGAGAGGCATTGGGCCATGTTTGACTGTCACAAGAAGGAGGTCACGTTTCGACAACCAGGCTTTCCCGAGATACTATTTCGCGGTGAGAAGAACACTTCACTACCGTGTTTGATTTCCGTGATGAGGGCGGATCGGTTGATGAAGAAAGGTTGTGTCGCTTATTTAGCCCATGTTGTGGACATTACAGCTGTTGTGCCAGATCTTGATAGTATTGAGGTTGTTTCTGAGTTCAAGGATGTGTTTCCAGCAGAGTTACCTGGTATACCTCCTGTGCGGGAGATTGATTTCACTATTGAGCTGTTGCCGGGTACAGGACTGATTTCACAGACTCCGTATCGTATGGCGCCAGCGGAGTTGAAAGAGTTACAGGTTCAACTCCAGGAGTTGCTAGAGAAGGGTTTCATTCGACCCAGTGTTTCGCCGTTGGGTGCCCCGATTTTGTTTGTGCAGAAGAAGGATGGATCTATGCGGTTGTGCATCGACTACCGGAAGCTTAATCAGGTTACAGTGAAGAACAAGTATCCGTTGCCGCGGATTGATGATTTGTTCGATCAGCTTAAGGGAGCATCAGTCTTTTCGAAGATTGACCTTCGATCCGGATATCACCAGTTGAGGATCCAGGACTCCGATGTGGCCAAGACAGCTTTTAGGTCGCATTATGGGCATTACGAGTTTCTGGTTATGCCGTTTGGGTTGACCAACGCCCCCGCAGCTTTCATGGACTTGATGAATCGAGTGTTCAGACGGTTTCTGGACAAGTTCGTGATTGTATTTATTGATGATATTTTGATCTATTCCAGGAGTGTGGGCCAGCATAGGAAGCATTTGCGAGCGGTGTTGCGGACTTTGCGGGATCATCAGTTGTTTGCAAAGTTTAGCAAGTGCGAGTTTTGGTTGTATAGTGTGAAGTTTTTGGGCCACGCGATATCGGCAGAGGGAGTCAGTGTTGATCCTAACAAGATCGAGGCCGTGCTGAACTGGAGTAGACCTACTACTGTACCGGATATCCGGAGTTTCTTAGGTTTGGCAGGCTACTACCGGCAGTTTGTATAGGACTTCTCTCGGATTGCTACACCACTGACCAGATTGACGAAGAAGGGCGTCAAGTTTGAGTGGTCTGATGCATGTAAGGAGAGTTATTTGCTCTTGAAGGAGAGGTTGACTACTGCACCGGTTCTGACATTGCCAGACGACAACAGTGAGTTCTTAGTGTACAGTGATGCGTCGAAATTGGGGCTTGGCTGTGTGTTGATGCAGAATGGTAGAGTTGTAGCCTACGGTTCCAGGCAGCTGAAACCACAGGAGGTCAACTATCCGACGCATGATTTGGAGTTAGCCGCTATTGTGTTAGCGTTGAATAGTTGGAGACGTCATTACCTGTATGGAGCTCAGTGTAAGATCTACACCGACCACAAAAGTCTCACTTACTTGCGGACGCAGCCGGATTTGAACATGAGGCAACGCCGGTGGATGGAGTTGATTAACGACTACGATTGCACTTTCGAGTACCATCCAGGGAAGGCCAATGTTGTGGCTGATGCACTTCGCCGGAAATCTGGAGCTTCGTTGTTTCATGTGTGTGTGGCCAGAGTATCGATGTTAGCCGAGCTTCGGGCTACAGGTGTCGAGTTCGAGTGGGATGATGAGGGAGCTTTGTTGGCCAGCTTTCAGGTTCGACCCGTATTGGTTGATCAGGTACGAGAGGCTCAGGATTCAGATTCCTACTTGTTGGGCAAGAAGACCATGATACGGAATGGTGTGCCTACAAAGTTTCGATTGAGCGACGACGGTACGTTGTTGTTCAGAGGCAGATTGTGTGTGCCCAGAGATGAGAGCCTGAAGAAGGAGATTCTGGATGAGGCCCATAGTTCAGCATATGTGATGCATCCCGGAGGTACGAAGATGTTTCGTACACTTCGAGCGTATTACTGGTGGCGCAATATGAAGCGGGAGATTGCCGCATATGTGAGTCGATGTTTGATCTGTCAGCAGATTAAAGCGGAGAGGCAGAAACCTGCAGGCAAACTACAGCCACTAGATATTCCGGTTTGGAAGTGGGAGCACATTACGATGGATTTCGTTTATCAGTTGTCGCATACTTCGGCTGGCAACACTGGTATTTGGGTTATTGTGGATCGATTGACGAAATCCGCTCATTTCCTCACACTTCCTGGGAAGATATCAGTGGGCAGACTAGCCAAGTTGTACTTATCAGAGATTGTTCGCCTGCACGGTGTGCCTGTGTCTATTGTTTCTGACCGAGATAGTCAGTTCACTTCTCAGTTTTGGCAGGCATTGCAGCGAGCCTTAGGCACGAGGTTGCGATTCAATACATCTTTTCACCCTCAGACTGACGGGCAATCTGAGCGGACTATCCAGACACTCGAGGATATGTTGCGGTCTTGTGTGTTGCAGTTCCGCGGGAATTGGGACCAGCAGCTACATTTGATAGAGTTTGCCTACAACAACAGCTATCAGGCTATTATTGAAATGGCACCGTACGAGGCCCTGTACGGGAAGCAGTGTCGCACTCCGTTGTGTTAGAGTGAGGTGGGCGAGCGATGGCTTATTGTTCATGATCTGGTGAAGAGCACTATGGAGGATGTCCATATTATCCGGGATAGATTGAAGATCGCCCAGGATCGGCAGAAGAGTTATGCGGATGTGAGGAGGAAGAGCCTCGAGTTTGATGTAGCTGATTGGGTCTTCCTAAAACTATCTCCGTGGAGGGGTGTTGTGCGTTTCGGGAAGCGTGGTAAGCTTCGACCACGATACATTGGTCCGTACGAGATCACAGAGAGGGTTGGAGCTGTTGCTTACAGACTTGAGTTACCGGCTGAGATGGCTCGTGTTCATGATGTTTTCCATGTTTCGATGTTACGGAAGTACATCTCAGATCCTTCACATGTGTTAGTCCCACAGCAGTTGCCAATCAAAGAGGATTTAACGTATGTGGAGGAGCCTGTGCATATTCTCAATCGTCGTGAACAGGAGCTGAGACACCGTGTGATCCCGCTAGTGAAGGTCTTGTGGCAGAATCACTCAGTTGAGGAGGCCACCTGGGAGACTGAGCAGCGTATGCGGGAACAGTATCCTCATTTGTTCACTTAACAGGTATGTAAATTTCGAGGTCGAAATTTTTTTTAAGGGGGGTAGATTTGTGACGACCCGAACCAGAATCAGTAGAGTAATCAGTACGATTCACGAGATTAAGCTTAATCGCGATTAGTCGTTAATTGTGTGAATTGCTGATTTAGTTCGCGACTTAATTTTCGGCCGAGAATTTGAATTTAGTTTCTTCACGGAAGTTTTAGAGCACGTGATTTCGAGCTCGAGAGCGGTTCCGGATGATTTTTCCGATAACCGAGGAATATAATATGATTATTTGAAGTTTCGATTTTCGACGAGTTTATCCGTTCGTTTCGTATTTATCTGAATCGTAATGGTTATCCGTTTTGGACCGTTGATCACCTCGAGACGCGAGTATAAATATCGGAAATAGTCGTAAAATCGTCGAAAAACACTGTTTGATGTTGACCAGCATTGACTTTCCAATTTTGGAAGTTTGACCCGTTGACCGAGAGGGAGGACTTTCCCGTTTGAGCTTCGCCGGCCGATTTGCATTTTCCGGCCACCTCCGGCCACGTGAAGGGTATGAATCTCTTCCTCTTGTGATTTTAAGTTGTTTTGCTATTGCAATTATGGGAATTGATGGAGATTTGAAGGAGAACGAATCGGGTTAGGTTTGGGATTTTCGCCGATGACGGTTGGGGTTTTCCGGCGAGCCACGGTGGCGGGGAGGTGGGGGTTTCGCCCCCCCTTGGCCTAGTGATGCTTCCCCTATGCTTGAATTGAGTTGAAATGGAGGTTTTAGGTGAACCCGATTAGGTTGCCGGAGTTTATTTTTCGTTCGGTTTCGAGCTGAATTGGAGGTGCTAGGCTTAGAATTGAGGGATGTTGTAGTTGAAGAAAAAACTGGGCTTGAAGTGATCTTGAGGACTGGAGCTTCCTCGCCGGAGAAATTCTCCGTTGACGGCGCGCAGCCGCCGCCGGCGGCGCTCCGGCGAGAGGGTTGACTTTTCAGTTTTCGATGTTTTTAATGTCATTTTTCTCGTAATCTCGCCCTGATTATCGTCTTTTGATTTTCGTATTGATTTGGGTATCGGATTTTCAGTCGAAGGTTTCGAGTGGAGATTTCGGAAATTCAGTCGGTTGTTTTATACAGTTTAATATGTTTTCGGGAATGGTTGGTTTCCGTGGTTAAGTACAGTGTTGTGGGCTATGATTTTGATCAGATATGTTTTATGATTATTCAGGGGATCGAGATCGAGATCGTGCTTCGGGCGAGGGATCTTCCGCGGGGCCAGGAGATTAGCGCGAGTGCGCGTTTTGCTCACCTGTGAGTGGACATTTCTTTTCACGGATTGATTGCGAGTCTTTATATACGTTTTACGAACTTGAGCATGCATACGAGATTATGGTTTACATGAGCATATGTTATATGTTTATGCCTATACCAGTATATATTACGTGTATGCAATTATATATTGTTTATTGCATTTGCATCGAACTATTTATCATTTGGTTTACACAGAGTACAGTCTTAATATATGTTGTTGTATCGATACAGTAGCATCCCGGCTGATCCCCGAGGATGTGTACCGGGGGAGGCTGTGACTCCTGACCCGAGGCCTTTACCGTTGGGAGACAGACCTCTTACTTGAGGCCTTTCTGGCAAGAATCACGTGTGGGTCTGGGATCCTGTGATTCGGACTGTACTAGCACGGATGTGTCCACGAGCGACCCCGTGGGATTTTTATGCATGCTCTGTATGCGTGAGGAGTTAGAGTCTCCCTCGTGTACTATTTGATTATTTATGCATCTGGACTCGCATATGTTTTTATAACATATATATTATTCGGCGAAAGACAATTATTTTTTGTCCACTCACTCTAACAGTTTTCATGTCTTTCCCCTGGGCTTTTCGGTTTCCGTGCCCAGTTTGCAGTCCAGGTTCTGGTGTTTCACGTCGCGGTTGGAGGCTAGTGATCCGAGCTACCTGTGTTTTCCAGTAGGTTCTTGTTTCGCCTACTGATGTATATATTGTATATATTGTATATATTTGTGACGACCCGGACCAGAATCACCAGTATGATCAGCTATGTACGTGAGTTACCGCGTAGTCACTGATATCCGACGGTTGTTTGGAATGGTCGGGTTTGTTAACGACTTAATTATTGGCGATGCATCGAGATTTGGCTTTGATTGTGTATTGATGCTGTGTAGCAGAGCGGTGGCTCATTGTTCCAGGCAGTGGAACTTTATGTAGCTACATATCCTATGTATGATTTGGGTGTAGCTGTCCTTATGTTAGCATCGAAGAGTTCGAGACACTACAGCTATGGCGTGCAGCGCAGTGTAGGACGTACACTGATCACTTGAGTTTCATCCACTTGCATTTTCGGCCAGATTTGGGCTTGAGGCAGTGTAGATGTATGGGGTCGACTCACGACTATGGCTGCATCTTTGAGTTTGTTTGAGAGGGTTAGAGGTTGTACTTTAACCATTCGTCTGGAATGTTGTTGCTGATGCATTTAGTTGAGAGTCAGGAACTTCAGTGGTTCATGTGTGTGTGGCTCGAGTTTCCGTGTTAGCCGAGTTATGGGCTACGAGAGCTGAGTTCGAGTGTGATGATGTTGAGGCTCGTAGTTTTGCGCGCGTTTGGCGCTAGTAATGTGGGAATGTATCAGATACTCTGAGTTTACTACTCGTGACGCAACATGAAGAGCAATGTAGCGATTGGTGTGTGTGCAGATGCCACATTTGTCGACTGGCAATGGCTAGGAGGCAGAGACTTGCCGAGAAGTGTCAGCCATTTGAGATTTCCGGTTAGACGTGGCGATTGTTGCTATGATTGTGTGTGTTTGTATGCATTTTGGTTTGTGATACCAGTTGTCAGGCCTTTGTGGACCGTTTGATGACTTTAGTATGTTTCCTTGTACTTTCGGAGACGATTTCAGTAGCAGGCTGTCATGGCTATGTTTGACGGAGGTTATTCATTTCCGCGATGTACCTGTGACCCAATTCGCTGACCGAGATAATCAGCTACGACAAAGTGTTGGCGAGCTTTGCAGCGGGCTTTGGGGACCAGATTACGAGTTAGTATCGGTCCTTGTCCTCAGATTGGCGAGTGATTTTCGAGGACTATTCAGGCCTTGGAGGGCATGTTGTAGATCTCGGTATTGCAGTTCCGAAGGATTGTGGACCAGCAGTTTCACTTGTTCGAGTTGGGTTTGAGTTGAGTTGACGTTTGAATCTGATTGTGTGGAATGTGTTACCACAGATTGTCAGATTAGCGGAAATGGGGTTGATTATTGCCCGAGTTCGATGTTGAGCTATGCTGATATGAGTATGTTGAATTGTGAATTGGCACGTTGTTTTGATTTGTATGTGGCCATAGGCGAGTTTGTGTTATGCCGTATGGTTCGGCACCGCCTATAGTGTTGGCTTTTGTGTGTGTGTTGTGTTCCGTGTGGCGGAACTGTGTTTCAGATGTGTTACGTGTGGTGTACCCTATCAGTTCCTTATGCAGGAACACTTGGCGATTGTGGGGAGCCAATTCAGATTTGTGATTTTGAGGGTACAGGGATTTCAGCACGGAGTTATCTCCTATTGTGGAGTTTGTAATCAGAGTTGTTCAGTCGACATTGTCGCTGGAGAGTTGAGCAATATGCAGTGGCAGTGCTCCTACCTCGTAGTTGGCAGACTCAGAAATTTCGAGGTCAAAATTTTTCTAAAGGGGGTGGATTTGTGACGACCCGGACCAGAATCACCAGTATGATCAGCTATGTACGTGAGTTACCGCGTAGTCACTGATATCCGACGGTTGTTTGGAATGGTCGGGTTTGTTAACGACTTAATTATTGGCAGAGAACTGGAGCTGGGTCTCTTCTCAAGAGTCGTTGTACGTGTGATTACGAGTTTGTGGGCGATTCCGGATCGTTATTTGGACGACCGAGGAATTAGTTATGCATATTTGAAGTTTCGACGGAAATGGGTTTAAATGGCGAGTTTTTTCGCGACTTAATTACCGGACGAGATTTTGGTTTCGGCTTCTTCACGGAAGTTGTTCAGAATTTAATTTCGAGTTCGTAGGAACTTCTGGAGCATGATTTTGAGTTACGAAGATTTAGTTGCGAATATTTCCGATTGTTGGCTATTTTGTCGATTTAATGTGTGTTGATGTGAACCGTTGACTTTTTATTCGTTTGGCCGATGTGTTTGACTTCGGGTGATTATTGAAGAGTACGTCGAGACGAGTTTGTAGCCGCAAGAATTATCGGGATTGGAATCATGACGAGGAAGTTACGTGGGTTTGAAGTTCGTCGAAATGGATAATTATGAGTTTCCAAATTGGGAAAGGCTATAAATAGCAGGTTACCGAAATGGGAAAGTCAACATTTCTAAATGAGGAGTTGACCGAGTTGACTGAGTCAACTCGGTGGTGAGAGTGAAGGCCGACGGCGAACGGCGATGCTCCACGGTGGCGAACCCGTTCGGCCACCTCCGAGCTCGGGACTTGTCCCAATCGATGCGCCTGGGCATCCTGCGTTCACCCCCGGCCTCCTTTCACGGCAAGGCTTGCCGGAAGGGAGGGAATTTTCCGGCCAAACTTGAGAAGAATATGGTGAATTCGGGTTTGATGTTTCGAGCCGATTCGAGGTAAATTTTGGGGTGGGCTTTGTAGCTCTCATCACTAGCAAGCTACCATGTAAGTTTGGAATCCTAATTTTGATTGTGGAAGGAGAATTTTGGATTTGAAATTTGTGTGAACATTCGGTTTTTCATGAAATTGACCTTGTTAGAGTGAGAATTGGACTTCGGTGCAGTTATGAAAGTTGCTCAGTGGGTGATTTTGAGTGGAATAGGGGTTGCTCTGCCGTGAAATTCTTCCGGTCAACAGTGGCGCCGCCGTGGACGGCGGTCAACGGTCAAAGTTTGACTTTTTCGGACTTTCGACAAGTTGCATGTCATTTGACTCGAAATCGCGCTCCGATCGCTGTGGGGAGGTTCATTTTTTGAGTTGAGCGTCTGAACGTAAAGCGAGGTATTGTGGTGTACATATACGGATTTTCGACGATTCATCGACTTTGAGTTATGTGTTTCCGGGAACGGTGGTTTCTCGTGGTTTGATTTGTATTGTCGGATTATGACTTTGAATATTGGACATTGTGAATATTCAGGGGTTCGTGATCGTTTGTTTGGCGAGGGACATTCCGCCGGATCACGGGTTAACGCGATACGCGTTACGCCAGTCTGTGAGTGGACATTTCTTTTCACGGATTGTTTGTGAGTCTTGATATACGTTTTATCAATTTGAGCATGCGTATGAGATTTCGAATTACATGAGCATGTGTTTTATGATTATACGATTATACTTATACGGATATACGTATACGAATATACATACACTTATATGTTGTTTCATGCATTTGCATCGAATTGTTGTGATTTGGTTTTCACAGAGTCAGTCTTGGTTACGTTGTTGTATCGATACACTTTGCCTCTCGGCTAATCCCCGATGGTAGGCCACCAGGAGGGACGTCGTCATCCCGACCTGACCGGTGAGGGGCGTTTCCCCGGAACCGAGGCCATTTCTGGCTTAGAGTCACGGGGACCAAGGACCTCGTGATTCGGACTGTACTAGCACGGTGTGTGTCCATGAGTGACCCCGTGGGATTTTACTTGCATGCTCAGTACACTGGAGGAGTATGAGTTTTACCTCGTGTACTTGTTATTTTATTTACCTGGACTCGCATATGTTATTTTAAACATATATATTAACTGGTGAAAGACATTTATTTTCGTCCACTCACTCTAACGTATTTATTGTCTTTCCCTTGGGCTTTTCGGTTTCCGTGCCCAGTTTGCAGTTCAGGCTCTGGTGTCGCACGTCGTGGTCGGAGGCATAGTGCTCGAGCTAATTTGTTTCATCCAGTAGGTTTATTGTTCTACCTACTATGGTATGCGTATACGATTATGTATTAGATGTCGCTCTGAGCTTCCTATTAAATACGTTATACGATTTTACACTGGATTTCAGTTTAGTGCATATATATTTACTACTTTACTTTACTGTTAATATATTGAGAAATCCGGATGGGATTGGTGCCCACGGTTTGCTTTTTGTGGCATAGGATGAAGTGTATTTTCCGCGTGCAGGTAATGGTAATTCCACGCTAGTAACGAAACTCTGCCAAAATTTCGAAAAAATTTTGTTGGTTCTTGTTTTCGAAGGGGTTTGACTCCGGTTTACGGAGCTAAATCGGGGTTGGGTCCTTTCAATATTTACACTAGAGGTCGCGGCTGATACATTCTGATACATGTTTTATGCGGATTTTCTCGGATATATTATATATTACAAATATGTTTTCTGTTTATTGATATTGATATGATATTGAGAAATCCGGATGGGATTGGTGCCCACGGTTTGGCTTTGTGGCATATGATGAAGTGTTATTTTCAGGGTGTAGGTTAATGCATTTCCGCGTTAGTAACGTTACTCTGCCGAAATTTTGAATGGTATTTGTTGGTTCACGTTTTCAGAAGGGGTTCGATTCTTATTTAGGTAACTAAATCGGGGTTGGGTCCTTTCCTATAGCCAGCACTGCCGCCATCAAATTTCCTCTACTATTACAAAATTGACAATCTGGACCAGGACAGAGCTTCGAGGGATCTATTTTGGATCGAAATTTCGAATCCAAATTACAAGAAGTCTGAATTTCGAATCCAAATCTAGGCTCGGACAGTCGTTGGCTTTCACCCGTGCAAGTAGTTCCTAAGTAGTCTTGAATCACCGTTGTCAAGAATGTGGAAAATGAGCTTGTCTCTCAAAGAATTGTCACAGGACATTGTGTCTGCATTGATTGTAGGAAGTTAAACGCCACCACTCACGTCTGCATTGAAAACATGATGAGTGCATCCATGTGAGATTGATTTAAACTTGTTCGAAACATACATAGTTTAACTTCCCCATTGTTTTCTTCCAAGTCTTACTTGTTCATGACATGATCATATCTCTATTATCCCTCATAATTAGTAAACTTTCACTCTAAAATCTTGTGATTCCATCGCCATACACTTAAAAAAATTTCTATGACATTTTTAGCTAAGGGCTTAGAAGTGTTTGTAGTATTTTAAAGTTTTTAAAGTCCTTAGAGCCAACCTGGAGATTAGCTCCAACGTTGGATTTTGGTGTGTTTTCTTATTTCTAGTCTTTCTTTTATTTAGTTTTTGGTAGGGACTAGCAAAGTTTAAGTGTGGGGGAATTTGATCTATGCATTTTATGCTTGATTCTTAACGTCTTTCTCTTTACATTTTTTTTTTACCTTAGTATTCTCTTTTCTTACTTATTTTGTTGTTTTTAGATTTTTAATAAAGGAGAAGAATAAAGCAGGTGGAAATGAGCTTAAAGCGCAGCAAATGGAAGTTTTCTTAATCAATTAGGAATGACGTTGCGCAATGTTCCGGAACGTGCAAAATAATTCAGAAATTGTCTTCGCAAAAGTTACCAAATTGGTGTGCAAAAATGGTTTCCCAAATGAATAATAAAGACATTTCTCCTACTCGAACCAAAAAAGATCAAAACGATGGTAGATCAAGAAAGAAGATGTGGCTGAAGATATTGTGTATCAAGATTATCTCAAAAGTTCCTTATTTGAAGATCAAAATATCCTACAAAATATGATAGGTTTGGCCAAAATTACTTGGAGAAGAAGGAATACCAGATATGGAATAAAGAAGATTTTTCTACTCCTAGTAGAAAGAGGAAGATATGTCTGCTAGCTCATCCAACTTCAAGATATCACTGAATCTGCAAATCAACTCCAAATATAGTGATCATATATTTATTTGGAAATCTCTTGAAGTCCTCTTTCCAATGAGTACAAGATCATAATTTTTTGAGATATACAACTTCTGGAATACTCGTTTGAAGATAGACTGACAGATTTACCCGGGTACACTCGAAAAACCTAGTTTGGAGAGGAAAGATACAATTCTTCACCTATAAAAGAAAGAGCACGGCTTCTCATTCATCATCACTCATTCTAGATGCCTAAGCTCTTCCTGAACATTATTCCCTCTCCACAAAGCCAAGAAACTCTTCAAGAAGAAGCCTACGCCACCATCCACCACCACAAACAGCCTCCATTGACATTTAGGGCGATCCCGAATGTCTCCAACCCCAAAGAAGATTCATTTACACCTTACCTCCATAGGGCGATTCCAAATACTAAAAAGTGAAATATGAATCCTCTTTACTTTGTTGCTTCTCCTTGTATGAATAATTGGTTTTATGAAGTGGTTTTTAGTATTTCGGTTTTTCTTTACTTGTTTTGTTCTCAACTATTTTTCATGTGTTCTAGTTTCTTAGTTTTTATTATACATGTTCATCTATGCTTAATACTTTAGCTTAGATATATGGCGATCCCGAGTCTAAATCAATGGTATGTGTATAGGGCGATCCCGAGCACTAAAAATAAATATGAGCATGTGTTTTGTAAAATTGAGAAGTTAGGATTTTGATTAACGTTGTTTGACTTGCAGGTTGGGAACGAGTAAAGGTAATTAGAATGAGTCGATGACTTGTATATCTAGCTTAGTGTTTTATTTTTGGTCTAGTAAGCATGTTTAGGGTTCTTTGTTCTTGTTTCTTTTCTACTTGTCTATGAGTGAACCAGGATAGAATTTAGGATTTCTGAATATGTTTACTTGCCATTGTTTTAGCCTTATATTTCGTAGATAATAAATCAATCTCCAAATTTGTGACGACCCGAAACAGAATCAGCAGTTAAGTCGCATAGTCGCAGAGTTACGACAGTGTTGAAACTGCCAGCTTTCTTAACGACTAAATTATTGGCCAAGAATTGGAGCTGGGTCTCTTCTCGAGAGTCGTTGTACGTGTGATTATGACTTCGTGGATGGTTCCGGATCGTTATTTGGACGACCGAGGAATTAATTATGAATATTTGAAGTTTCGACGGAAACAGATTAATATGGCAAGCTACTTAACGACTAAATTACCGGTCGAGAATTTGGATTTGGCTTCTTCACGGAAGTTGTTCAGAATTTAATTTCGAGCTCTTGGGAACTTCTGAAGCATTTTTCTGAGTTACGAAGATTTTGTTGTGATTATTTCCGTTTGTGGATTGTTTAGTCGAATTAAATGTGTGTTTGGTAGAACAGTTGACTTTTTATCCATTTGGCCGATGTTTTTGACTTTGGGTGATTATTAAAGAACATGTCGAGACGAGTTTGTGGCCGCAAGAATTATTAGAATCGGAATTACGACGAGGAAGTTACGAGGGATTAAAGTTCGTCGAAATGGATAAGTATGAGGTTTCCAATTTGGGAAAGAGTATAAATAGTAACCTGCCATAAAGGAGAAGTCAACAGAAGCTTATTTATTGAAGTTGACCGAGTTGACTGGGTCAACTCGGTGGAGGAGAGAGTGGCCGACGGGAAGGAGGAGCTCCACGGCGGTGATGTGGCTGTCGGCCACCTCCGGCCTTAGTTCCGGTCCTATTCTCCTCGGCTCAACCTCGCGAGTCTATCCCCGGCCTTGTTTTCCGGCATGGTGCACGGTGGAGGAAGTTATTCCGGCAAGAAAATTTGAAGAAACTTGGTGATTCGGGTTCTTGGATTCGGACCGAATTGAACTTCAAGAGGTACTGGGTTTTGTAGCCCTCTTCAATGTGATTCTAACCATATAAACATGGTGTTCTAATTTGATTTGAGCATGGAGAATTTTGGGTTTGAATTTTGTGTTTCATTTCGGTTTTACTTGAAATTGGATGTGTTAGAGTGAGAATTGGACTTCGGTGCAGTTGACAAAGTTGCTCAGTGGGTGATTTTGAGTGGAATTGGTGCAGCTCCGCCATGAAATTCTTCGGCCGGCGGCGGCACCGCCGTGGACGGCGGTCAACGGTCAACGGGTTGACTTTTTGACTTTCAAAAAGTTGCATGTCATTTGACTCAAAATCGCGCTCCGATCGTTGTGGGGAGGTTCGTTTCTCGATTTGAGCATCCGAATGGATAGCGAGGTATTGAGGTGTACATATACGGACTTTCGACGATTCGTCGACTTTAAGTTATGTGTTTCCGAGAACGGTGGTTTCTCGTGATTTGTCTTGTATTGTCGAGATATGATTTTGAGGTATAAATTTTGTGAATATTCAGGTGTTCGTGATCGTTTGTTTGGCGAGGGACATTCCGCCGGATCACGGGTTAACGCGAACTGCGTTACTCTAGTCTGTGAGTGGACAATTTCTTTTCACGGAATTCTTGCGAGTCTTTTATATGATTTATGAACTTGAGCATGCGTATTGAGATTACGGATTACATGAGCATGTGTTTTATGAATATACGATTATACATATACGGATATACGTATACGAGTATATATACATTTATATGTTGTTTCATGCATTTGCATCGAACTGTTTATGATTTGGTTTACACAGAGTACAGTCGTGGTTACGTTGTTGTATCGATACACTTTGCCTCTCGGTTGATCCCCGATGGTAGGCCGCCTGGAGGGGCGTTTCCCCAACCAGACCGGTGAGGGGCGTATCCCCGGATCCGAGGCCATTTCTGGCTAGAATCATGTGTGGGTCTGGGATCCCGTGATTCTGACTGTACTAGCACGGTGTGTGTCCATGAGTGACCCCGTGAGATTTTTACTTGCATGCTCAGTACACTGGAGGAGTGTGAGTTTTACCTCGTGTACTATGATGTTTTTATTTACCTGGACTCGCATATGTTGTTTTAAACATATATATTAACTGGTGAAAGACATTTATTTTCGTCCACTCACTCTAACGTGTTTATTGTCTTTCCCCTGGGCTTTTCGGTTTCCGTGCCCAGTTCGCAGTTCAGGCTCTGGTGTCGTACGTCGTGGTCGGAGGCATAGTGCTCGAGCAATCTTATTTCATCCAGTAGGTTTATTGTTCTACCTACTGTGGTATGCGTATATGATTGTGTATTAGATGTCGCTCTGAGTTTTCTGTGGTATATGTTATACGATTTTTAACCCGGATTTCAGTTTAGTGCATATATATTTACTACTTTACATTATTGCTGATATATTGAGAAATCCGGATGGGATTGGTGCCCACGGTTTGCTTTTTGTGGCATAGGATGAAGTGTATTTTCCGCGTGCAGGTAATGGTAATTCCACGCTAGTAACGAAACTCTGCCCAAATTTCGAAAAGTTTTTGCAAGTTCATGTTTTCGAAGGGGTTTGATTCCGATTTAGGAAGCTAAATCGGGGTTGGGTCCTTTCAGCTTGGTATCAGAGCATTAGGTTATAGGTTCTGTAGACTTCTGTAGTCGTGTTTACGAAGGATATTTGAGAATCTACAGCATGTCTGGAATGGTGACCCGACCGGCCGGCTGATACTCATCAATATTCCGGGTGTTGTATACTTTCAAATATTTGAAGTTCCATGATTACGTTCCACTTGTTGTGAACGATATTTTATTCATTAGGATGCCTCCTGACGTGCTTTCCGTGTCGTTTCGGTTGTGAGGATCAATCGACACACGATTGGCCAGAGAACAGTGGATTTGGATGAGTATTCCGAGCTCAGAGAATTGTGTGGCACGGTTTGCCTGGGGATGTGTATATGAGCATCTATATGTTGCCTTGTGCAGGATTTTCCCGGATTGCCACTTCACTTTCCGGATTGACGAAGAAGGCGTCAAGTTCAAGTGGTGCGATGCACGCGAGGAGAGTTACTTACTCCTGCAGGATGGTTGACCGTTGTTTCGGTTCTGACCTTACTCGACGATCGTGACGAGTTCGTGGGTTGTGGCGATGCATCGAGGTATAGATTTGGTTATGTTTTGATATTGTGTAGCAGATCGGTGGCTCATGGTTTCAAGCATTGAAGACTTTATGTGGCTACTTATCCTATGTAAGATTTGGATGTAGCTGTCTTTGTGTTAGCACCAGAGAGTTGGAGATACTACAGCTATGATGTGCAGCTCAGTGTAGGACGTACACTGATCATTTGAGTTTCCTCCACTTGCATTTTCGGCCAGATTTGGGCTGGAGGCAGTATTGATGGATGAGATCGACTATCAACTGTGGCTGCACATTTGAATTTGTTCGAGGAAGGCTAGTGGTTGTACTTGACCATCCGTCTGGGATGTTGTTGCTGATGCATTCAGTCGAGAGTCGGGATTTCAATGTTTCATGTGTGTGTGGCTCGAGTTTCCGTGTTAGCCGAGTGTGGGCTACAAGAGCTGAGTTCCAGTATGATAGTGTTGAGGCTCGTGATTTTTGCGCGCGTTTGGCGCTAGGGATGCGGAGATGTATCAGATATTCCGAGTTTATTACTCGTGACGCAACATGAAGAACAATGTAGCAGCTTGTGTGTGCTAATGCCCCACTTGTCAACTGGCGATGGCTAGGAGGCAGAGACGTGCCGAGGTGTGTCAGCCATTTGAGATTTCCGGTTAGACGGGGCGGTTGCTGCTGTGTTTGTGTGTGTTTGTATGCAATTTGGTTTGTGATACCAGTTGTCAGGCCTTTGTGAACCGTTTGATGAATTTAGTACATTTCCCCAGTACTTTCGGAGATGATTTCAGTGGCAGGCTGTCATGGCTGTGTTTGATGGAGGTTGTCCATCTACGTGGTGTATTTATGTCCCAGTTTGCCGGTCGAGGAAATTAGCTACAACAATGTGTTGACGAGCTTTGCAGCGAGCATTGGGGACCAGGTTACGAGTTAGTACCAGTTCTTATCCTCAGATTGGTGGACGATCTTTGAGGACTATTCAGACCCTGGAGGACATGTTGTGGACCTCGATATTGCAATTCCGGAGGATTCAGGACTAGCAATTTCACTTGTTCGAGATTGCTTGTAGTACCAGTTTGTTGATCACTATGGTATTGACGTTGCTTGATGCCGTTTTGAGAACGATGTTGTACTCCATTGTGCTGGTGCGAGTTTGGTTTGAGTTTGAGTTGACATTTGATGCTGATTTTTGTGGAATGTGCTATCACGGACTGTCAGGTTAGGGGAAATGGGTTGATTATTGCCCGAGTCCGATGTTTGAGCTATGTTGATACGGGTGTGTGAGTTGTGTTGATGTGTGTAGACTGAGTAGTGATTTGCCATGTTATTTTGATCCGTGTGTGATAGTAGACGAGTTTATGTTATGCCGTATGGTTCGGCATCGCCTATATATCATTAGCCTTATTGTGTGTTGTGTTCCTTGTGGCGGAACTGTGTTTCAGGTTTGCTATATGTTATGTACCCTATCTGTTCCTTATGCAGGAACACTTGGCGATTGTGAGGTGCCAGTTCAGATTCGGGATTTGAGGGTACAGGGATTTCAGCACGGAGCTATCTCCTATTGGGAAGTCAGTTGTTAGAGTTGTTCAGTTGATGTAGGCACTGGGCAGTTGAGTAGTATGCAGAGGCAGTGCTCCTACTTTCAGCCAGCAGACTCGGAAATTTCGAGGTCGAAATTTTTTTTAAGAGGGGTGGATTTGTGACGACCCGAAACAGAATCAGCAGTTAAGTCGCATAGTCGCAGAGTTACGACAGTGTTGAAACCGCCAGCTTTCTTAACGACTAAATTATTGGCCAAGAATTGGAGCTGGGTCTCTTCTCGAGAGTCGTTGTACATGTGATTATGAGTTCGTGGATGGTTCCGGATCGTTATTTAGACGACCGAGGAATTAATTATGAATATTTGAAGTTTCGACTGAAACAGATTAATATGGCAAGCTACTCAACGACTAAATTACCGGTCGAGAATTTGGCTTTGGCTTCTTCACGGAAGTTGTTCAAAATTTAATTTCGAGCTCGCGGGAACTTCCGGAGCATTTTTCTGAGTTACGAAGATTTAGTTGTGATTATTTCCGTTTGTGGATTGTTTAGTCGAATTAAATGTGTGTTTGGTAGAACAGTTGACTTTTTATCCGTTTGGCCGATGTGTTTGACTTTGGGTGATTATTAAAGAACATGTCGAGACGAGTTTGTGGCCGTAAGAATTATTGGAATCGGAATTACGACGAGGAAGTTACGAGGGTTTAAAGTTCGTCGAAATGGATAAGTATGAGGTTTCCAATTTGGGAAAGAGTATAAATAGTAACCTGCCATAAAGGGGAAGTCAACAGAAGCTTATTTATTGAAGTTGACCGAGTTGACTGGGTCAACTCGGTGGAGGAGAGAGTGGCCGACGGGAAGGAGGAGCTCCACGGCGATGATGTGGCTTCCGGCCACCTCCGGCCTTAGTTCCAGTCCTATTCTCCTCGGCTCAACCTCGCGAGTCTATCCCCGGCCTTATTTTCCGGCATGGTGCACGGTGGGGAGGTTCGTTTCTCGATTGTTGTGGGGAGGTTCGTTTCTCGATTTGAGCATCTGAATGGATAGCGAGGTATTGAGGTGTACATATACAGATTTTCGACGATTCGTCGACTTTGAGTTATGTGTTTCCGAGAACGGTGGTTTCTCGTGATTTGTCTTGTATTGTCGAGATATGATTTTGAGGTATGAATTTTGTGAATATTCAGGTGTTCGTGATTGTTTGTTTGGCGAGGGACATTCCGCCGGATCACGGGTTAACGCGAACTGCGTTACTCTGGTCTGTGAGTGGACAATTTCTTTTCACGGAATTCTTGCGAGTCTTTTATATGATTTATGAACTTGAGCATGCGTATTGAGATTACGGATTACATGAGCATGTGTTTTATGAATATACGATTATACATATACGGATATACGTATACGAGTATATATACATTTATATGTTGTTTCATGCATTTGCATCGAACTGTTTATGATTTGGTTTACACAGAGTACAGTCGTGGTTACGTTGTTGTATCGATAAACTTTGCCTCTCGGTTGATCCCCGATGGTAGGCCGCCTGGAGGGGCGTTTCCCCAACCAGACCGGTGAGGGGCATATCCCCGGATCCGAGGCCATTTCTGGCTAGAATCACGTGTGGGTCTGGGATCCCGTGATTCTGACTGTACTAGCACGGTGTGTGTCCATGAGTGACCCCGTGAGATTTTTACTTGCATGCTCAGTACACTGGAGGAGTGTGAGTTTTACCTCGTGTACTATGATGTTTTTATTTACCTGGACTCGCATATGTTGTTTTAAACATATATATTAACTGGTGAAAGACATTTATTTTCATCCACTCACTCTAACGTGTTTATTGTCTTTCCCCTGGGCTTTTCAGTTTCCGTGCCCAGTTCACAGTTCAGGCTCTGGTGTCGCACGTCGTGGTCGGAGGCATAGTGCTCGAGCAATCTTATTTCATCCAGTAGGTTTATTGTTCTACCTACTGTGGTATGCGTATATGATTGTGTATTAGATGTCGCTCTGAGTTTTCTGTGGTATATGTTATACGATTTTTAACCCGGATTTCAGTTTAGTGCATATATATTTACTACTTTACATTATTGCTGATATATTGAGAAATCCGGATGGGATTGGTGCCCACGGTTTGCTTTTTGTGGCATAGGATGAAGTGTATTTTCCGCGTGCAGGTAATGGTAATTCCACGCTAGTAACGAAACTCTGCCCAAATTTCGAAAAGTTTTTGTTGGTTCATGTTTTCGAAGGGGTTTGATTCCGATTTAGGAAGCTAAATCGGGGTTGGGTCCTTTCAAAATCTCCATTAAACCATAGCATAGTCATGCATACATTCTCAATCTCTGGTTAAGAACGATACTCTACTTATTAATTTAGTAGTTAGTTTTGGCCTGATCAATTTTTTGTGCCGTCACCGGGGATTGTAAAGTAAGTGTGTGATTTCATTTGTACATGTGTGAAAATTGTGTTAATATTAGAAAAACATGTGAATAACAGTAAAAAAATTTACATACTTCTTTATAATCTATACATGTTCATACCAACAAATCATTTTTTTTTCAGCCATGTAGATAAAACGTTAAAGGAAGTCTTGGATTTAAATTGCGTACATGAGCTTTGTTGATTAAGTCTCACTCTTTAGAATAGGTGGCGCCTCCTTTCCTAACTTATCTTCATAATCCCTCGTGATGTGTGGATTTCATCACCACACACCATAACCTAAGTGAAGTTATGAACATGCGATTGAGGGTGAAGTTTGCACAGGACTTGAGGGAGTATAAATTTTTGAAAGATTGGCTGAATGTTGGACATGGTGTCTAGAAACGGGTTATGACTTGTGACAGGTTCTGGATCTAAGAAATACTAACACCAATAGCGTATATACCATATGCCCGGTTAGCCTCGGGGTATTTTGTCGAAATTAGTCCTACCTCTCACGTTATCTCTATCCCTAACTGGCTATATTTTTTGATTGTACCAAGGTTGATTAATTGAAAGTTTATACTTTATTGCGTGAGTCGCACATCCATTGAAAGATTGTAAGATCAAGCGAGTGTACTCTCTTTAAATCAAAGATGACACTCAAAAATACAAATACTTGTGCATAATACTTAGAAAATTTCGTGTGTTTATACATTAGTATACTTACAAACTTTTAAAGGATTAACCACATTGCATTTAAGCTAGCATAACTTTATTGCGGCTTTGTGATGCTCGGATTTCATGACCTGCTACCCTAACCTAGGTGAAGTTAGGGACATGAGCCCAAAAGAAAGGTCACATTGCATTCTTGTATTTAGCACGTAACTTGTGTGTTTTCTGCAGGTTCTAACGTTTTCTCTTATACATTCATTCCATTTTTCACTTAGATTCTTGTTTGATACATTTGGATGACGATTTAATTGTGTTATGCATGAATTCGAGTGAAATGGTGTGTGCTTGCATCCTTTGTTTGTATATATGTGTTACTAACGTTTATTCCCAATTTTATTTCTTAATTTACAGAAAATATGTATATATGTATTTGTCTTAACTATTTTACTTCATTGCATTTGCATACTTAGTGTTTAAATGTAATTTGGTGTGTTTTGAGTCTTTTGTTGTTTTGGTGTGTTCTAGTGTGTTTTTACTTGATTTTCTCTTGTTCTTACGTTTTGGCTAGTACCATTTATTCCTTGTGTATTCTTATGATACTAACACTTGATCTTTGGTGGATGCTCAGAATTATGCATGTCCAATTTGAACCTCGAATATTCAAGTACCGACCTACAAGCATTCGTAGACCGGATTGCACTTCTCAATTCTTAAGTCGTACCACCAATAAGGGATCCACGTTCTATACCTTATCTTATTGAGGACGTAATTGACTCTCCACACTCATCCACTCACTCCACCGAGCACTTTTTAGAAGAAGAAGAGCAAAACATGGCCGGTATCAATCCACCTAACCCTCCCAACAATGAGAGGTGATCTCTTTGCTAACAAACCTACTCAACCGAATGGAGTAGCGGTCAGTCATGCATTTCATTTCCGGAACCCCAAGCGGATAAGAAGGGCATCGAATTGAAGAGTGTTTTCCTCCACCAATTGTCAATCTTCCATGGGCTATCAAATGAAGATCCTAACATGCATCTCAAGCAATTTCAGTTCATTTGCATGAGCATGAGGCCCTCAGAAGCCGATGAAAAACTCTTCAAGCTTAAAGTTTTTCCCTTCACCTTGACGAATAGAGCTCAAACTTGGTTTTCGGAACTTCTGCTTAATTACATCATGACATGGAAGCAACTTGCGGACCTATTCTTGGCTAAGTACTTTCCAGCCTCAAAGATCACTGTTTTACGGAAGAAGATCACGGGAATCACACAAGCTTCGGTTGAGTCCTTTGAGAAATACAATGATCATTTCAATGTCTTATGTGCCACCTACCCTTTCCATGGTTTTTCAGAGAAAAACCTTATGAATTACTTCTATAATGGTTTGAAACTGATTGATAGAGAGCTTCTGGACGCAGCTGCAAACAGAGCATTCACTGACTTGGATGAGACGGAGGCTCGTACATTGTTGGAAAACCGAGAAAACAATGATGCTCAATATGGGATGGCTCCAAGGAAGACAATTGTCGAAGCTAGTTCAAGACAAGTGACGGATAAAAAGTATGAAAAATTAGCATCTATGCTAGAGCAAGTGCTTGAACTCGAAACAAAGAGAGTCAAGGCAGCTCAAGGACCTATATATGGAATATGTCACATGCAAGGGCATCACAATGACCAATGCCCTACGATGATGGAGCAAGGTAATGAGGCGGAACAAGTGAATGCCATTGGTGGATATCAAGGGGACCAACATTACAACAATTACAACAGCAACAATTTTTGCAACCGTGATCATCTAGGTTTCAAGTGGAGTAGCAATGAGGGATGTCTCAACCCTCCGGCACCTTAACAAGGATACCAACATCCTTATTTTCAACCTAGGCCACTAATGCCTCAAGCTCTGATGCAATAAATGTAACTTATGCCACAAGCTCCCCTGGTTCAACAATTTACTAATCCGGATTACGACAAGTTGTTGGCCCAATTGTCTGCTTCAACAAAAGTTCTTTTGGATGGACAAGCCAAAATGAAGGAGACATTAGATAGTCATGGCTGAGATATTTCTGAGATGAAGAAACAAATGGGCCAAATCGTTGACTTCATGGGTCAAATTAGAGAAACCGGGCAACTTCCTCCTCAAACACTTTCCAATCTGAGGAATGTAAGCGCAAGGATAACAAGGAGTGGGAAGGTAATAGAAGGTCCACCACCAATGACAAGAAAAACACCTTCACATTATGTTTTGAAGGATGAGGACTTAGAAGAAGATCCGGCAACCATAGAAGCCGAGAAGAAGAAGAATGTGGCACCACAAGCCACTATGGCAGAAGTCACCACGCCATCTACCTTAATCAAAGGTAAGAGTTTTATCCCTTCAAATATAGCTATTACTAATTCTCCATTTGCTCGTGCAGCATTTCCCAGCCGACTTTCAAAGTCTAAGAAAGATGATCAATAAGAGAAAATCCTAGTATCTTTCGGAAGGTGCAAGTGAACCTACCATTGATCGAGTGCATCAACTAAGTGCCGATTTATGCAAAGTTTTTGAAAGATTTATGCACCCAAAGGAGGCAAACAAGAGAGAAGGAGGTGGTAGAGGTGAATGCAACCGTTTCAGCGGTTTTACAACTTCGGCTACCCCCAAAATTGAAGGATTCGAGGAGATTTTCAGTTCCTTGTTTGATTGGTGACAAGCGGTTTGAAGATGTCATGCTTGACTTGGGGAAATCAATCAACGTCATGCCTTACTATCTTTATGCCTCCATGGAGCTAGGTGAGCTCAAGCATGACAATGTCATCATACAATTAGTTGATCGTTCGCATAAGTATCCTAGGGAATACGTTGAAGATGTTCTAGTGCAAGTCAACAACTTGATATTTCCAACTGATTTCTACATTGTTGACATGGAAGAGAGTCCATTGAATACCACGTCATTACTACTCAAACGACCTTTCATGAGGACTGCTAGGACA
Source organism: Geum urbanum (assembly GCA_946800695.1). Lineage (NCBI taxonomy): Eukaryota > Viridiplantae > Streptophyta > Magnoliopsida > Rosales > Rosaceae > Geum > Geum urbanum. The sequence goes on from OX326997.1 coordinate 55,216,014, forward strand.
AAGATTGATATGTTTGAAGGAAAGTTCTCTATGGAAATTGATGGAGAGAAGATCGAGTTCAACATTCTAGATGCAATGAAGTATCCAACGTCTAGTGTTAGTGATGTTTGTTCAATTGATGTTGTAGATTCCATGGCACAACAACACTTAGACACCATTGGAGAAGATGAACTCGACATGCCATTGAAAAGGGAGCAGGGCTGACTCGACTTGAGGATGAAGCCCTTATTGATGCTTTGATCGAAATATTGGAACCTAGAATCCGTAAAATGGCCTTGGCACCTAATGAAGCACCACGGGTTGGAAGTAATTCTTCACTGATTCCTATTATGTATCGCACTAACCCGTTAGTTCCCTCCATTGTCAAGGCACTGGAATTAGAGATTAAGGTGTTACCAGATCATTTGAAGTATGTGTACTTGAGAGAGTGAAACTTTGCCGGTTATCATCTCATCAACGTTGGAGGCTGAACAATAAGAGAAATTGGTGCAAGTGCTCTCGAAATACAAGATAGCTATAGGTTGGACGCTTGTAGCATCAAAGGAATTAATCCAACAACATGTGTTCACCGAATTTTGCTAGAAGATGGCGCCAAACCTTCAAGGAAAGCTCAAAGAAGACTCCATCCATCAATGATGAAAGTTGTAAAGAACGGAGGTGATCAAACTCCTTGATTGCGGAGTCATTTATCCAATTTCAGAAAACCGTTGGGTTTCACTCATGCAAATAGTTCCTAAGAAGTCCGTAATCACCGTTATCAAGAATGCAGAGAATGAGCTTGTCCCTCAAAGAACTGTCACCGGACATCACATCCGCATTGATTATAAAAAGTTAAATGCCACCACTCGCAAGGACCATTTTCCATTGCCGCTCATCAATCAAATACTTGAGAGATTGGCTGGTCACGTATACTATTGTTTTCTCGATGGATATTCCAGTTACAACCAAATCAGCATCGCGAAGGAAGATCAAGAGAAGATAACGTTCACATGCCCTTTTGGAAAGTTTTCCTATAGATAATGTAACCCATTTATATTATTAATGTGACACCTTTACTTCAAAAAAAATAACACCGTTAGTCATTTTGATCACTCTGTCTCAAACGGATATTAAAAATCAAATGACGCCATTAAAATAAAGTCACATGCCATTCATATACTATTTTACAAGTGCTCTTTAGGAGCTTTATATTTTATTCCTATTTTCTTATTTTTGAAAATTTATTCCTATTTTCCTATATTTTTTAATTTTTTCTTCCTTTCTCTCAAAATTTTTACTTCATAATTGTTTTTCTGGGTTAGTTTTTATCTGGTTTTGGGTTTTGGGGATGGTCTGTAAAATCTCTTTGGCATGGGCAAGCAAAAAGCTCTAAAGGTCTATTGTACGTGGCGGACGGTCGGGGAGCAGATCTAGCCAGCACTGTCGCCATCAAATTTCCTCTACTATTACAAAATTGACAATCTGGACCGGGATAGAGCTTCGAGGGATCTATTTTAGATCAAAATTTCGAATCCAAATTGCAAGAACTCTAAATTTTGAATCCAAAATTGGGCTCGAACAGCCGTTGGGTTTCACCCGTGCAAGTAGTTCCTAAGAAGTTCGGAATCACCGTTGTCAAGAATGCAGAGAATGAGGTTGTCCCTCAAAGAACTGTCACCAGACATCGCGTCTGCATTGATTATAGGAAGTTAAATGCAACCACTGGCAATGACCATTTTCCATTATCGTTCATCGATCAAAGGCTTGAGAGATTAGCTGAACACGTATACTATTGCTTCCTTGATGGATATTCTGGTTACAACCAAATCTGCATCACGGAGGAAGATCAACTGAAGACAACGTTCATATACCCATTTGCAACGTTTGCCTATAGGAGAGTGCCGTTTGGTTTATGCAACGCACCAGGTACATTTCAACGTTGCATGCTTTCTATCTTTTTCGATTACATTGAAAAAATTATTAAAGTTTTCATGGATGATTTTAGTGTTTTTGGGAGGGATTTAGATGCATGCTTGGGTAACTTAGAATTAATTTTACAAAGATGCATTGAAACTAACCTAGTTCTCAATTGGGAGAAATGTCATTTCATGGTTACTCAAGGGATCATTTTAGGCCATATAGTTTCAGCTAAGGGGATTGGAGTTGATAAATCTATGGTAGATCTTGTGTGTTACTTACCCTCTCCAACTTCGGTTAGAGAGATTCGTTCTTTTCTTGGTGATGTAGGTTTTTATCATAGATTTATCAAGGACTTTTCCCACATCTCTCGCCCTTTGTGTAAGCTGCTCCAAAAGGACACTCCCTTTGTGTTTGATGAAGATTTCCGAGTTGCCTTTGAGAAATTGAAGAAGCTTCTCACGAGTGCTCCTATCCTTTGTGCACCGAATTGGTCTCATTCCTTTAAATTGATGTGTGATACCTCGAACTATGCTGTCAGCACTGTTTTGGGTCAGCGGAAAGATAAGTAGCCATACGCCATATACTATGCCTCTCGGACGCTCGATGATGCTCAAATGAACTACACAACCACCAAAATGAAGATGCTTGCTGTGGTGTTTGTACTTGACAAGTTTTGATCATACTTGTTGCAAAGCCAGGTGATTGTCTACATGGATCACGCAGCCTTGAAGTATTTGATGGCGAAAAAGGATGCCAAGCCACGGCTCATTCGATGGATACTTCTACTCCAAGAATTTGATCTTGAAATAAAAGATAAGAAAGGAGTAGAAAACATGGTGGTTGACCATTTATCAAGGATTGTACATGAGAAAGTAGCCATTGCAATAGAGGAAAATTTTTTGGATGAACAACTCTTCAGAATTCAGGTAAGTGACTCTGAAACTCCATGGTATGCGGATTTTGTTATTTACTTAGTTACCAATGAGTTTCCATCTTCCATGCATAGTATTCAAGGTCAGAAGCTTAGGAATAGTACTAGGACTTTTATTTGGGATAAACCTTACTTGTGAACAATTGTGACGACCCGAACCAGAATCAGATGCGTATTCGGCACGATTCTCGAGATTGAGTTTAGTCGCAGTTTTTCGTTATATATGTGGTTTGCCGATTCTATTCGCGACTATGTTTTCGGTCGAGAATTTGAGTTGAGTGTCTTCATGAAAATTGTAGAGTACGTGATTTCGAGCTCGAGGGCGGTTCCGGAAGATTTTTCCGATAAACGAGGAATATTTTATGATTATTTGAAGTTTCGGTTTTCGACGAGTTTATCCGATTGTTTCTTGTTTATTCGAAACGTGATGGTTATCCATTTCGAATCGTCGATCGACCCGAGGCGCGATTATAAATATCGAAATAGTCGAGAATTAGTCGTAAAAACACTGTTGAAGTTTGACCGAACCGTTGACTTTCCAAAAATGGAAATCTGACCGTTGACCCGAAGTGGAAACTTTCCGTTTTGGTCTTCACCGTCCGACGACCCATTTTCCGGCCACCTCCGACTTCAGCAAGGGTAAGGTTTTCTTCCCCTCTTGATTTCGAGTGGTTTGGTGTTTTGATTGATGAAAATTGATGGAGTTTTAATCGAGTTCGAATCGGGCCGAACGGGGTGGAATTCGCCGGTGACGGTGGGTATGATTCCGATGAGTTTTGACGGTGGGGTTGTTGGGGTTTTGCTCCCCACACCTCGGTGATGCTTTCTGGTTAACTGGTTTGGGACGAGGTAGTGTTTGGAGGTGAACCCGATTAGGTTTCCGGTGTGAATTCCGATTTGGGTTTCAATGAAATTGGTGATGTTAGGGTTTGAATTGATGATGGTTGTAGTTATGAAAGTGACTCGGTTTGAGACGGGCTTCATTTCTCGGGCTTCCTCGCTGAAAAATGTCACCATTGACGGCGCGCCGCCGCTGCCGCCGGCGGTCAACTGCGGCGCTCCGGCAAGGAGTTGACTTTTTGGATTTTGATGAAATTAATGTCATTTTTCTCGAAATCACGCCCTGATTATCGTCCAAAGGTTTTCGGATTGATTTGGTTAGCCGATTTTCAGTCGAGGTTTCGAGTGGAGATTTCGAGGATTCCGTTTATTATTTGTACTGCATTGCATATTTTCGGGAACGGTTGGTTTCCGTGGTTCAGTACAGGGTTATGGACTATGATTTTGATCAGTTATTTTTTGTGAATATTCAGGGGATCGAGATCGTGATCTGGATCGTGATCGTGCTTCAGGCGAGGAAGCTTCCGCCGGACCACGAGATTAGCTCGAGTTCGCGCTAGCTGATCTGTGAGTGGACAAGTTTCTATTTTCACTGTTGATTTGCGAGTTCGTGGATTTTATGATTTCCGTATTTAAATTATACGATGTTGTGATATATGTTATTTTCGGAGGTATTGTTATATGTTTATGGGTGATGGCATTTATTACATCGATGTACCAGAGTTGAGAGATTCCTCTGGACCAGAGTTGAGAGATACCTCTGGGCGGGGTTGAGTGGTCCCCTGGCCTATCACTGTCAGGTTTGAGCGATTCACCTGACGTCGGGCTTGAGAGGTCGCCCGACAACCTCCGTATATATGTATATGTGTGTTGTGTTTTTCCAAACTCGCACTGTTTTACATTGAGTATGTATATAAACTGGTGAAAGGCATATATTTATTTTCGTCCACTCACTCTAACGTTTTATTTGCCTTTCCCCTGCGCTTTTCGGTTTCCGTGCCCAGTTTGCAGTTCGGATTCTGCTGTTTCACGTCGCGGTTTGGAGGCTAGTGATCTGAGCTACCTGTGTTTTCCAGTAGGTTCTTGTTTCGCCTACTGATGTGTATATTGTATATATTTTACACTAGAGGTCGTTCTGATACATTCTGATACATGTTTATACGGATTTTCTCGGATATATATATACATAGTACAGTGTGTTTACTGTTATTGCTTATATTATGATGTTGAGAAATCCGGATGGGATTGGTGCCCACGGTTTGGCCTTTGTGGCATAGGACGAAGTGTTATTTTCAGGGTGCAGGTTTATGCAATTCTACGTTAGTAACAAAACTCTGCCGAAATTTCGAAAAGTTTTTGTTGGTTCGTATTTTCAGAAGGGGTTCAATTCCGATTTAGGTAACTGAATCGGGGTTGGGTCCTTTCAACAATGTTCTGACTTAGTTATTAAGAGGTGTGTTTCGGATAGTGAATTTCAGTCCATTCTTGAGTTTTGTCATAATAGTGCATGTGCAGGTCATTTGGGTGAAAGGACACAACCCCGATTTAGCTCCCTAAACCGGAATCGAACCCCCTTTGAAAACACGAACCAACAAAAACTTTTCAAAATTTGGGCAGAGTTTCACTACTAACGTAGAATTACCATTACCTGCACGCTGAAAATACACTTCATCATATGCCACAAAAAGCAAACCGTGGGCACCAATACCATCCAGATTTCTCAATATAACAACAGTAAAGTAAAGTAGTAAATATATATGCACTTTACTGAAATCCAGTGTAAAATTGTATAACGTATTCAATAGGAAGCTCAGAGCGACATCTAATACATAATCGTATACGCATATCACAGTAGGTAGAACAATAAACCTACTGGATGAAACAAAGTAGCTCGAGCACTATGCCTCCGACCACGACGTGCGACACCAGAGCCTGAACTGCAAACTGGGCACGAAAACCGAAAAGCCCAGGGGAAAGACAATAAACACGTTAGAGTGAGTGGACGAAAATAAATGTCTTTCACCAGGTAATAAATACAATAAAAACATATGCGAGTCGAAAGTATAAATAATCAAATGGTACACGAGGGAGACTCTAACTCCTCACGTATACGGAGCATGCATAAAATCCCACGGGGTCACTCGTGGACACACCCGTGCTAGTACAGTCAGAACCACGGAGTCCCTGACTTCCACGTGATTCTAGCCGGAAATGGCCTCAGGTCAAAAGTCTGCCTCCCCCCGGTAAAGACCTCGGGTCAGGAGTCACAGCCTCCCCTGGAATAAAGCCTACCATCGGGGATCAGCCGAGAGGCAAGTGTATCGATACAACAACGTAACCACGACTGTACTCTGTGTAAACCAAATCATAAACATTTCGATGCAAATGTATGAACAACATATAAGTATATGTATACTCGTATACGTATATCCGTATAAGTATAATCGTATAATCGTAAAACACATGCTCATGTAATCCGAAATCTCATATGCAGGCTCAAGTTCATAAAACGTATATCAAGACTCGCAAATAATCCGTGAAAAGAAATGTCCACTCACAGACTAGCGTAACGCGTATCGCGTTAACCCGTGATCCGACGGAATGCCCCTCGCCAATCAAACGATCACGAACACCTGAACAAACACAATGTCCAATACTCAAAGTCATAATCCGACAACTCAAATCAAATCACGAGAAACCACCGTTCTCGGAAACACACAATTCGAATACGACGAATCGTCGAAAATTCATATATACCACCTCAATACCTCGCTTTACGTTCGGACGCTCAACTCGAAAAATGAACCTCCCCACTGCGATCGGAGCGCGATTTCGAGTCAAATGACATGCGACTTGTCGAAAGTCAAAAAGTCAACTCGTTGACCGTTGACCGCCGTTGACCGCCGTCCACGGCGGCGCCACTGTTGACCGGAGAATTTCACGACAGAGCTACCCTTGTTCCATTCAAAATCACCCACTGAGCAACTTTGTCAACTGCACCGAACTCCAATTCTCACTCTAACATGGTCAATTTCATGAAAAACCGAATGAACACACAAATTTCAAATCCAAAATTCTCCTTTCACAAATCGAATTAGAACACCAAACTTACATGATAGCTTGTAGGTGAGGAGAGCTGCAAAGCCCAGTAAAAATTGCAGCTCAATTCGGTCCAAATCGAAGAACTCGAATCACAAAGTTTTCCCTCCATTTTGGCCGGATTTTTCTTCCATTTCCGGCAAGCCTTGCCGTGAAAGAAGGCCGGAGTCACCCTCAAGGGACCAAGGCGCATCGAATGGGACCAACCCCGTCCCACGGGGTGGCCGGAATCGATCGCCACCGCGAGCCACCGTGCATCCCGTCGCCAACTCCTCTCTCCACCGAGTTGACTCGGTCAACTCGGTCAAACCCCATTATGGTAAGTCTTTGACTTTCCCAAAATAGCAGGTTGCTATATATAGCCTTTCCCAAAACGGAAACTTCATAATTATCCATTTCGACAAACTTCAAACGCGCGTAACTTTCTCGTCGTAATTCCGATTCCGATAATTCTCGCGGCCACAAACTCGTCTCGACATATTCTTCAATAATCACCTGAAGTCAAACACATCGGCCAATTGGATAAAAAGTCAACTGTTCAGCCCAAACACATAATAAATCGACTAAACCAACAACAAACGGAAATATTCGCAACTAATTCCTCGTAACTCCAAATCATGCTCCGAAAGTTCCCACGAACTCGAAATTAAATTCAGAACAACTTTCGTGAAGAAGCCGAGACCAAATTCTCGTCCGGTAATTTAGTCGTTAAGTAGCCCACCATTTAAATCCGAACTTCAAATATTCATAATTAATTCCTCGGTCGTCCAAATAACGATCCGGAACCGCCCACGAACTCGTAATCACACATACAACGACTCTCGAGAAGAGATCCAGCTCCAATTCTCGGCCAATAATTAAATCGTTAACAAGCTCGGCGATTCCAATAACTGTCAGACAACTGCGACTACGCAGTAACTCATCGATCAAGCTGAACATACTGCTGATTCAGATCCGGGTCGTCACATTGGGTTCTAGGAAAACATCCCTTAAATTGTTAGATTGTGTATTCTTTTGGCCTAGTTTATTTTGTGACTCTCATAACTTTTGTGCTAAATGTGATAGGTGCCAAAGATCCAATAATTTAGGACCTAGAGATCAAATGCCACAAAAGTTTGTCCTTAATGTCGAAATTTCTTATGTGTAGGGCATTGATTTTATGGGACATTTTTCTTCATCTAACAGATTTACTTATATTTCACTGGTTGTTGATTATGTCTCAAAATGGATGGAAGAAAAAGCCACCCGTACTAAAGATTCACGAGTTGTTGCAGATCTCCTTAAGGCTAACATCTTTACAAGGTTAAGAATGTCGCGCGTTCTAATCAGCGATGGAGTGAGTCATTTTTGCAACAAGATGATGGAAGTATTATTTAGGAATTATGGTGTCACGCACAAAGTTTCTATACCGTATCATCCTCAAACGAATGGAATGGTTAAAGTGTCTAACCGTGAGATTAAGAAGATTCTAGAGATAACCGTTAAGTGGAACCGGAAAGATTGGAGCCAATGTTTAGATGATGCATTATGGGCATATAAGACTGCCTATAAAACTCCCATCGGAATGTCGCCTTATCAATTAGTTTATAGGAAAGCATTTCATCTTTCGGTGGAGCTAGAACACAAAGCATGGTGGGCTGTCAAGAAATTCAATATGGATCGAGATGAGGCTGGTCTACATCGAAAGCTACAACTTTGTGAGCTTGAGGAGAAAAGGAATGATGCTTTCGATAATGAATGGATCTATAAGGAGAAAACGAAGGCTTTTCATGACAAGATGATCCATCGAAAGGAGTTCATAATCGGCCAACAAGTTCTACTCTTTCATTCGAGACATAAACCCTTTCTAGGCAAGCTACGCTCTACGTGGATGGGACCTTACATTGTCATCAAAACCTTTTCCCACGGAGCTGTCAAGATTAAGATTTCAACAACTGGAAATGAGTTCAAAGTCAATGGCCATCGTTTAAAGCCATATCATTCAGCCATACAAGCGGAGTTCGTTGAGGAAGATAGGCTAGAGCAACCGGCCACTTCAAACACATAAAGAAGTCTCACGTTAAGGCTGTAAGACGTTAAAAATAAGCGCTTGTTGGGTATCATACAAACCTTAAAGTGAGTTTTTGAGCCTAGATTTCTTTCTTTGTGAGTGAATTTCACGTATTATGGTCTCAAAAACAGTTATATGCCTCATTTAAATTGTTTGCCACAGATTTCAATAAACTAGAGATTACTAGAACTTACTCATGTAAATTTGGAAAGCTTTTAAGTTGATATATGCTCTGATTTTGGATATGATTAAAGGCATCTACGTGTTCCATCAATTAAACCAAAAAGCCATGTATCCCTTTTGTGTGAACGAGTTGTGACACCATTAGATTACCCCTTTGTGCCTACGTTAAGCCTTTTCTTTCATTTACCACATATATATCTAAACACTCAACCTAGTATAGAGTTTCCAATTCTAAAGACTTGGTGAAGAGATTTCGAAGCTAGTCTAAAAGAAGTGGCGAGAAGATGATGAAAGAATACAAAAAAGGGAAGACTTGTCCAAAAGCTTAAAAAGCTTGTCCAAAAGTGTTGACTAAGTCTTTTGAAAATTTTTACCACCATATATCTAAATTTTGAATGTCTTAGCCTCAGCACGATTACAACATTTCCAAAGTCCTTTAAGATCCTTAAGATGAGTAGTCTTCGATTGGTTAAGTAAGTTGCATGAGTAAGCACATAGTTTTGTTCATTTGTGCAAGTAATTCATCATATTCATGAGGTTTTCGATTTAATTCATATACATTTTTAGTGAACCCTTTTTCATGAGTGGAAACATGATGAGTGCATCCATGTGAGATTGATTTAAACTTGTTCGAAACATGCATAGCTTTAACTTCAAAATTGTTTTCTTCCAAGTCTTACTTTTTCATGACATGATCATATCTCTATTATCCCTCAAAACTAGTAAGCTTGCACTCTAAAATCTTGTGGTTCCATAGCCATACACTGTGATAACCCGAATCGAAAATGGTAGTTAACTGGCTTGATTTGCGAGTTTCGCAATGTCGCGGTTTAATTTAGTCGTAATTGGTTAATATGGCGGGTTAGTTCACAACGATATTTTTGGCAATGAATTTGATATGAGTTCCTTGACGAGAGTTGTAGAGCTTATGATTTTGAGCTCGTAGGAGTTTTCCGAGGATTTTTCCGATGTCCGACGAATATGTTATGAATATTTCCGACCGTTGGATTTAATCATGTTTATCTGTTTGGTTTCGATCCATTTATGATCGTTGATCGTTTTAGTTATGAGTATAAATATTGAAATAGTCGTAAAATTGTCGAAAAGTCGCATTTGGGCCGAGTTGACAAAAATTGGACTGTTGACCAAACGTTGACTGATCTACACATTTTATGCTTGATTATTAATGTCTTTCTCTCTGCATTTTGCTTTGTTATGAGCTTAGTAAATATGTTTCTAACTTATTTTATGTTTTTAGGTAGAAAATAAAGGTGGAACAATAAATGAGGCGTTTTGGAGCTAAAAGCGTGCTAAGGAGGAGGTTCCTAATTCCGGAAAAGAAATGATGAAGACATTTCTCCTGCGCGGTCTAGGAAAGCATGTTCTTGCCGAATTCATGGAGGATACTTGGGCCAAAATTGTGGAGACCATTCCAAGATGATATGGATATGATTTAAAGACCAAAATGCGTGCAATTATATGGTATTTTCGGCTAAGGAAGAATTGGAGAGAAATAAGCCCAAAAGAAGAAGATGGACCGAAAGTTAGAAATCCGGAAATCTGTCGATGCAGATCAGCCCAATTCCACAGGCCACCAAAATCAATTGAAAACTAACTTGGACACATGTGAGGCATGCTTAGAAAGATATGGAAGTCTAGTTTCCAACCCTACTGGAATCATGCCGTTACAATGTGTAGATATTCAGAAATCCCGGATTTAGTGGGTACAGGTCATTCTGCCTAACAACCAACTTAAAATGGGCGCTGAAAGCGCGTCAGGAGAAATTTTGGCAGAAATGATGCATATCTGGAAAGCCCTGAAAGTATATTTTCTAGTGCCGAAAGAATCATGCCATTCGAAATTGTGAAACGTCCGAAAAGTAGTTTTTAATACAGAAGGGTCAGATTTGACAGATTTCACAAGGTGGGAAGTTTCCTAATCTTCTCCTATATAAAGGGGAGCTCGACTCTTTCATGGGGGATATCTCAATTTACTAGAAAAATCTCTGCCAAAACACTTTCCCTCTCCTCCCAAAGCCGAAGGTCTACAAGGATCCGCCTCCTCCATCGTCACAAATCGTCTCCATCACCGACGCAACTCGAAGGCAAATTCCTTGAGGGCTCTGTGCATCCATCTCCATTGAAGGGTCGTCGCATAACTCTTGTAGAGGGAAAATTCCCTTACAAAAAGTGTAACATGATTCCTTCTACTATTTCCTTGTATTTATCTTCGGTTTTTGATGGATTGGATGATTGTATTTTGGTCAAACACTCTTCGAATATGTCGTGTAATCTAACCTTGTGTTTATTTCTTTTAGCAAAGCATGTGTGCTTAATGCATCAACTAAGTCGAAGGCAAATTCCTTGTCAATTTGATAGATATGTCATAAGGCAAATTCCCGAAGCATGAAAACGAATCACATGTGAGCTAAAGACTTAGATATTTTTAGGTTGCATATAATATGATTTAGTGTAAAGAGTTGAGTGAAAAATTGAGATGATCACATGTAAATAGTAGATTTAGGTTCTTTCTTGTAGGAAAATTAGTAAAAACAAACCTTGCACCCCCATAAACCAAACCTAGCATAGTTATGCATGCACCCTCAATCCCTGGTTAAGAATGATCCCTACTTATTAATGCTACATCAACAAAGAAGGGTTTTAATTGTATTCGTGTTTGATTAAGTGTTTAATTAAATACTTGAAAAGATGTGAATCAATTTTGGCGCCGTTGCCGGGGATTGTAAAGAATTGTGTGATTATGCTTGTAAATACGTTTATAGTTTCTGTTTTCCGGAACTGTGCACTGCCCGGTTTTGTGTAAATTATTTGACATAGCTAGAGGACTCACAAAAATCTGAAATTTTGCAAGAATGTTTGGTTATGTGTCTAGTTTGTGTCTGAAAAATTTCAGCCCAGTCGACCGAGCCAATAATTCTAAAAAAAATTCGACAAGCTGCTGTGTTCATGTTTGCCAGAATCTGGAATTGCATGTGTTCTTGTGAATATGTGAAATTGTACATTAAACCTACGAAATTTTTGTTCATATTTATACTAACACTTGTTCATATTGTATCTTTTACAGCCATGTAACGTTAAAGGAAGCTTGGATTTGCATTGAGTACATGAGCTTGGTTGATTAAGTCGCACTCATTGTTGAAAGATGGCGCCTCTTTTCCATGTTTATCTCCTTAACCCCTCGTGATGTATGGATTTCACCACCATACACCATAACCTAAGTGAAGTTATGGACATGAGGTTGAGGGCATAGTCTACATTGGACTTGAGGGAGTTGTACATTTTCGAAAGTTTGGTTGAATGTCGGACATGGTGTCTAGAAACGGGTTATGACTGGTGACAGGATTTGGATCTAAGAAAGACTTGCAACATTGTAGTATATACCAAAGACTCGGTTGGTGGATGAATACTTATCTTTGAGTAAGAAATTCTCAACGCAATGGTGTCTAGAAGGTGACGGTCTCTATGACAGGTTTTGGATCCGAGATATCAAATAGGTCCTACCTCTCGTGGTCTCTCTCGCTAACTGGCCATTTCGTTGAGTTTGCCCAAAGAAGATAAGGACTAAGTCTACTTGCCATAGTCGGTTAGCCTCGGGTTGCTTTGTCGAAATTAGTCCTGCCTCTCGCGTTATCTCTATCCCCAACTGGCCATGTTTATCGATTGAACCAAGACCATTCGATTGAAAGTGTACACTTTATCGCGTGGTTCGCACGTCCTTTGAACGACCTAAAGATCAAGCGAATGTTCTCTCTTCAAATCCAAAGCACAACTCAATGAACCATACATGTACATAACCAACCAAATACTTGTACATTGCCAACGAAATTGTAAAGGCTTAACCACCCTGCATTTGTAGCTTGCATAACCCTCTGGCGGCTTTGTGATGTGTGGATTTCATCACCACACACCCTAACCTAAGTGAAGTTAGGGGCATGAGGCCAAGAGAGTGGTCACATTTGCATCATGGAATTAGCACGTAACTCTTGTGTTTTCTGCAGGTTCTAACGTTTTCTCTTATGCATTCACTCCATCTTTCACTTAGGACTCTTGCTTGATGCACTTTGAATGAAAGTTTGAATGAATTCTTGCATGAATTTCGTGGATTATGGTATGCTTGCATCTTTTGAGTGCCAAATATGTATATGACGTTTTTGACTTGGTAAATTATACAACTAACCCCTGCAGGATACATGTACAAATGTACATAACTTGTTTTTAGTGACTTGCATTCATTTTAGGATGACCTAGAGCCTTTGCATTTCATCTAGTGTACAAAACCGTGGCAAGTGTATATAAACCAATAATCAAAACATCATTTGTGAATATGTATGTAAATATGGTGTGTTTTGAATTCGTGTGACTTGTTTTTGTGTTTTGAGAAGCCCTTTTTGTGACTTCCAACGTTTTGATCAAGTATCTTGCATTCCTTGTGTATTCTTTTGATGTCGTTGTGGAGGAAATTTTTGAAGAAGATCCAGCTGCTGAAGAGCTAGAAAGAAAGAAGAAAGTGGCGCCACTTTTGCCACTACCATCACCATCACACTCTTCCCCAATCAAAGGTATTGACTCTACCCCTTCAAGTTTAGTTAATACTAATGCTTCGTTTGCTCATGCACCATTCCCACACAGGTTATCTAAATCAAAGAAAGATGATCAATACGAGGAAATTCTTGACATCTTTCGGAAGGTGCAAGTGAATCTGCTCTTGATCGAGTGCATTAAGCAAGTTCCTATCTACGCCAAGTTCTTGAAAGAGCTATGCACCCAAAGGAGGCAAACGAGAGCGAAGGAGGTTGTGAAGGTGAATGCAACCGTTTCAGCGGTATTGCAACGTCAGCTACCCCCCAAATTGAAGGACCCTGGGAGCTTTAGTGTTCCTTGCGTGATTGGTGACACTAGATTCGAAGATGTCATGCTTGACTTGGGTGCATCCATCAACGTTATGCCCTACTATCTATATACATCCATGGAGCTTGGTGAGCTTAAGCACGATAATGTCATCATTTAACTAGCCGACCGTTCTCACAAGTATCCAAGGGGATACGTTGAAGATGTTCTTGTGCAAGTCAACAACTTGATATTCCCTGCAGACTTTTACATTGTTGACATGGAGGAAAGTTCATTGAATACCACGCCACTTTTGCTTGGACGACCCTTCATGAGAACCACAAGAACGAAGATACATGTGTTTGAAGGTACATTCTCCATGGAAATTGATGGGGAGAGGATCGAGTTCAACATCCTTGACACTATGAAGGTTCCTACTGCCACTGTCAACTCATGCATTTCGTTGGATTTAGTGGAAGATATGGCACAGTAGCACCTGGATACTATTAGAGAGGATGAGCTTGATACTGTACTTCAAGATGGAATTGGACTGACCTACACTAGGGATAAAGCCCTAGTTGACGTTTTGATTGAAGTTCTGGAGCCCAGAATTAGAGAAATGGCATTGGCACTGAATGAAGCTGCCTTTGTAACGTCAAGACCTCCACCTATTCCATTGGTCTATGGCGAAAACAAGCTTGTTCCTTCCATCATTCAAGCACCAGAATTGGAACTCAAGGTGTTACCAGATCATTTAAAGTATGCTTACTTGGGCGACAACGAGACTTTACCGGTTATCATCTCTTCAACGTTGGAAGAGGAGCAAGAGGATAAGCTTGTTCTAATGCTTCAACAGTACACGCCTGCCATTGGTTGGACCCTTGCAGACATCAAAGGTATCAACCCTGCAACTTGTGTTCATCGTATTTTACTTGAGGATGGCGCCAAGCCATCTCGTGAGGCTCAAAGAAGACTCCATCCACCAGTGATGGACGTTGTGAAGAAGGAAGTGATCAAACTCTTAGATTGTGGGGTTATCTATCCAATTTCAGACAGCCGTTGGGTCTCACCTGTGCAAGTTGTTCCTAAAAAGTCTGGAATCACTGTTGTGAAGAATGCGGAGAATGAGTTAGTGCCTCAACGAACTGTCACTGGACATAGAGTTTGCATCGATTATAGGAAGCTCAATGCCAGCACTCGAAAGGATCACTTTCCTTTGCCATTCATTGATCAGATGCTTGAAAGATTGGCTAGACATTCATACTACTGCTTCCTTGATGGATATTCGGGCTACAACCAGATTAGCATTGCTAAGGAAGATCAAGAGAAAACAACGTTCACATGCTCTTTTGGAACGTTTGCTTATCCACGCATGCCATTTGGACTCTGTAACGCCCCAGGTACGTTTCAACGTTGCATGCTCTCTATCTTTTCTGATTACATTGAGAAAATAATTGAAGTATTCATGGATGACTTTAGTGTTTTTGGAAGAGATTTCGATGCATGCTTGGAAAATTTAGAACTAATCTTGTAGAGATGCGTTGAAACGAACTTAGTGCTTAATTGGGAGAGGTGTCACTTCATGGTGACGCAAGGGATTGTTCTTGGACATATAGTGTCGAAAAAAGGGATTGAAGTTGATAAATCAAAAGTAGATCTTGTAAGGTACTTACCCTCTCCAACTTCGGTTAGAGAGATTCGTTCTTTTCTTGGACACGCAGGTTTCTACAGGAGGTTCATCAAAGACTTTTCCCACATCTCACGTCCCTTGTGCAAGCTGCTTCAAAAGGACACTCCCTTTGTCTTTAATGAAGAATGTGGCATTGCATTTGAGAAGCTGAAGGAGTTGTTGACAAGTGCTCCCATTCTTTGTGCTCCGAATTGGTCTCAACCATTTGAACTCATGTGTGATGCATCGGATTATGCTGTTGGAGTTGTGTAGGGACAACGAAGAGACAAGAAGCCATACGCCATCTACTATGCTTCTAAGACACTTGATGATGCTCAAGCCAACTACACAACAATTGAGAAGGAGATGTTAGCAGTCGTGTTTGCATTGGACAAGTTTCGATCCTATCTACTTCAAAGTAAGGTTATAATTTACACTGATCATGCAGCTTTGAAGTATTTGATGCAGAAAAAGGATGCAAAGCCAAGGCTCATACGTTGGATACTACTTCTACAAGAGTTTGATGTGGAAATCAAGGACAAAAAGGGAGTAGAAAACGTGGTAGCTGATCACCTCTCTAGGTTGATTGTTGAGAAGTCCAACGTTGAAATTGAAGAGACTTTTCCAGATGAGCAACTCTTCGGACTTCAGGTAAGTGTCTCTGAAACTCCATGGTATGCGAATATTGTTAACTACTTAGTTACCGATGAGTTTCCACCATCTATGCATAAGGCTCAACGTGATAAGCTCAAGAGTAATGCTAAGTCTTTTATTTGGGATGAACCTTACTTGTGGAAACAATGTACGGACTTAGTAATAAGGAGGTGTGTTCCAGATAGTGAGTTTGCATCTATTCTTGAGTTCTGTCATAATGGTCCATGTGGAGGACACTTTGGTTCACGAAAAACAGCCCTAAAGGTTTTGGATTGTGGTTTCTTTTGGCCTAACCTA
This sequence comes from Geum urbanum, assembly GCA_946800695.1. Lineage (NCBI taxonomy): Eukaryota > Viridiplantae > Streptophyta > Magnoliopsida > Rosales > Rosaceae > Geum > Geum urbanum. The sequence goes on from OX326997.1 coordinate 55,232,484, forward strand.
TTTCGTGATTCTAATGACTTTTGTGCTAAGTGTGATAGGTGCCAACGATCTGGAAACCTTGGACCTCGAGATCAAATGCCACAACATTATGTCATTAATGTCAAAAATTTTGATGTCTGGGGCATTGATTTTATGGGACATTTCCCTTCCTCTAATGGTTACATGTACATTTTACTCGTTGTTGATTATGTGTCGAAATGGGTGGAAGCAAAAGCCACCCGTACTAATGATTCGCGAGTTGTTGCAGATTTCCTCAAAACCAACATTTTCTCAAGATTTGGAATGCCGCGGGTTCTAATCAGCGATAGAGGGAGTCATTTTTGCAACAAGACAGTTGAGGCGTTGATAAGGAAGTATGGTGTCAATCACAGAGTTTCTACCCCCTATCATCCACAAACAAATGGCATGGCGGAGGTATCAAATCGAGAAATCAAGAAGATCTTGGAGCGTACTATCAAGCCAAACCGCAAGGATTAGAGCCAGTGTTTAGATGATGCTTTGTGGGCGTATAGAACAGCATACAAGACTCCTATATGCATGTCACCCTATCGACTTGTTTATGGGAAGTCTTGTCATCTTTCAGTGGAGTTAGAGCACAAAGCTTGGTGAGCGGTGAAGAAATTCAACATGGACAAGGACGAAGCTGGATTACATCGAAAATTGCAGCTATGTGAGTTAGAAGAAATCCGGAATGATGCGTTTGACAATGCTTGGATCTACAAAGAGAAAACAAAGATGTTTCATGACAAGGTGATCCGAAGGAAGGAGTTCGTGATTGGTCAACAAGTTCTCTTATTCAACTCTCGTCTCAAGCTTTTTCCGGGAAAGTTACGCTCAAGATGGATCGGCCCTTTCATTGTTATTGAAGTTTTCCCACATGGAGCTGTTTTAATCAAAAGTCCTATATCCGGCAATGAGTTCAAAGTGAATGGTCATCGTTTGAAGCCGTACTATGCACATTTCAAAGAAGAAGTCATTGACGAAACAAGGCTCAACGATCCACCTACTTCCACCACATGAAGAATACATCACGTCTAGGCTGGAAGACGTTAAAAAACAAGCGCTTGTTGGGAGGCAACCCAATGGAGGAGTCTTCAACAGATTTGCATTCTCTTCCCTTATCTCTTTTAATTTTCGTTACTTTTACATTTTTAGATAGATTTTCGTAAGTCCTAGCTTCCATGCTTGAATTCTATGACTTTACTTTGGTACATTGAGGACAATGTAGAGTTTAAGTGTGGGAGAAGGGGTTTACAACTTTATTGAGTCATAAAATTGAAAATCGGGCAGACAATGGAACTTTCCGGCGGATGATGCCCAAAAAAAAAAACTTTTGAGTCATACTTAGTGTATTTTTGAGTCTTTTTGTATAACTTAGTGTTTTAAAGAGTCTTAGGATGCCCTTAGTTAGTCAATGATGAAAATGAACAAAGAAAAGAACACATATGGCATTGGAAATCATTGAGAATGAATTCATGTGCTAATTGAGACATCTTTGAGTGTTATGACATGTAGTAGTTATGGTTTGCAAAACTTGGTACAGAAATTCGCATGTTAGAATAAAGTTTTGAATCATATGAGCCTTAAAGTGAGATTTTGAGCCTAAACACTACTTCTTTGAGAGTGAATTCGTGCATTACATATGATAGGTCTCAAAATCATTCATACACTCACTTGCCATAGATCTTAATGAACTAGAGAATGCTAGAACTTACTCATGTCGACTTGCAAAGCTTATAGTTGATACATATTCTGATTTTGGATGTGATTAAAGGCGCTTAGGTATTCCACCACTTTGCCAAATTGCCATGTATCCCATTTTGTGCGCACGAGTTGCGACACCCCTAGATGAACCCATTTAAGCCTACATTAAGCCTTTCTTTCATTACTATATGAATCTAAACACTTAAACTTAGTGTAGATTATCCATACCCTTGTTCTAAAGACTTGGTGGGATTTTTGAAGCTAAAACAAAGAAGATGGCGTGAGAATCATGTAAGGGAATGTATGTATGGGGATAGACTTGTTCAAACAGCTTGTTAAAGTAGAAATTGCCGAAAATAAAGAAAAGAAAAGGAAGATCAAAAGCTCTACGGCAATAGGTTTTAAATGTACATTGTTTGAATTAATGTCCCCCATATTTGTGAGTTTGGAGTTTGTTTCAAAATGAAGGCCCAACAATGTAAAATTTGGCCTTTGTCCTGTTCACAAAGCTCAAGGGAAAGTTTAGAATGAAGATAGGGTCCAACACGATGAAATCCGGCCCTTGTACTTCAAAGTTATGCATGGTGACGTTTTTTTTGGTAAACATGGGAGCTTAAAATTGATCAAGTTCTGGTGCTTTGGCTAAGTCTTTAGAATGTTCTTAATCACCACATATCTAAATTTCGAATTCCTTAATCTCAGCCCCATTACAACCCTTAAAAGTCTTTTTTGATCCTTAAGATGAGTAGCCTTCAATCTGTGGAGTAAGTTGCATGAGTAAGCATATGGTTTTGGTTCATTTGAGCAAGTAATTCATTCCATTCATTGATTTAAACACTTTGAGTGAAACCTTTGCATGAGTGGAAATATGATGAGAGCATCCATGTGAATTGATTTGAACTTCATTCGAAGCATGCACAGACTTAAACTCACCATTGTTTTCTCTATGTCTTACTTGTTCATAACATGATCATGTCTCTATTATCCATTGAATTCAAAGATCATTCACGCTTGACACATTGTGATTCCATCGCCATATACTTCAAAAAAAAGAAACAAAACTTCTGAGGTGTTTTGGAGCTAAAAGCGTGCTAAGGAGGAGGTTCCTAATTCCGGAAAAGAAATGATGAAGACATTTCTCCTGCGCGATCTAGGAAAGCATGTTCTTGCCGAATTCATGGAGGATACTTGGGCCAAAATTGTGGAGACCATTCCAAGATGATATGGATATGATTTAAAGCCCAAAATGCGTGCAATTATATGGTATTTTCGGCTAAGGAATAATTGGAGAGAAATAAGCCCAAAAGAAGAAGATGGACCGAAAGTTAGAAATCCGGAAATCTGTCGATGCAGATCAGCCCAATTCAACAGGCCACCAAAATCAATTGAAAACTAATTTAGACACATGTGAGGCATGCTTAGAAAGATATGGAAGTCTAGTTTCCAACCCCACTGGAATCATGCCGTTACAATGTGTAGATATTCAGAAATCCCGGATTTAGTGGGTACAGGTCATTCTGCCTAACAACCAACTTAAAATGGGCGCTGAAAGCGCATCAGAAGAAATTTTGGCAGAAATGATGCATATCTGGAAATCCCTGAAAGTCTATTTTCTAGTGCCGAAAGAATCACGCCATTCGAAATTGTGAAACGTCCGAAAAGTAGTTTTTAATACAGAAGGGTCAGATTTGACAGATTTCACAAGGTGGGAAGTTTCCTAATCTTCTCCTATATAAAGGGGAGCTCGACTCTTTCATGGGGGATATCTCAATTTACTAGAAAAATCTCTGCCAAAACACTTTCCCTCTCCTCACAAAGCCGAAGGTCTACAAGGATCCGCCTCCATCGTCACAAATCGTCTCCATCACCGACGCAACTCGAAGGCAAATTCCTTGAGGGCTCTGTGCATCCATCTCCATTGAAGGGTCGTCGCATAACTCTTGTAGAGGGAAAATTCCCTTACAAAAAGTGTAACATGATTCCTTCTACTATTTCCTTGTATTTATCTTCGGTTTTTGATGGATTGGATGATTGTATTTTGGTCAAACACTCTTCGAATATGTCGTGTAATCTAACCTTGTGTTTATTTCTTTTAGCAAAGCATGTGTGCTTAATGCATCAACTAAGTCGAAGGCAAATTCCTTGTCAATTTGATAGATATGTCATAAGGCAAATTCCCGAAGCATGAAAACGAATCACATGTGAGCTAAAGACTTAGATATTTTTAGGTTGCATATAATATGATTTAGTGTAAAGAGTTGAGTGAAAAATTGAGATGATCACATGTAAATAGTAGATTTAGGTTCTTTCTTGTAGGAAAATTAGTAAAAACAAACCTTGCACCCCCATAAACCAAACCTAGCATAGTTATGCATGCACCCTCAATCCCCGGTTAAGAACGATCCCTACTTATCAATGCTACATCAACAAAGAACGGTTTTAATTGTATTCGTATCTGATTAAGTGTTTAATTAAATGCTTGAAAAGATGTGAATCATTGACCCGCATTGACCGAAGAGAAATTGCACCGCCGTTGGCCACCTATCGACTTTCCGATTCCGGCCACTTCAGACCTCAAGCTTGGTTTGGTTAGCTTCCTCTCGTGATTTCCTATTGTTTTGAACTGGGTTTGAGTTGATTTGGTTGAGTTTTGAGGGAGAACCGTTTCGGTAAAGTCTTGGAATTTCATAGGAATCAGGTGAGCTATTCCAGCCACTTTTGGGGTCGATGGGATTGGGGGGTTTTGTTCCCCTCAACCCATAGATGCTTTTGGGTGAAAGAATTTTGGGTTTGGAGGCCGTTTGAAGCTCGCCGGAATAGGTCACCGGAATTAATGGAGGTTTGAATTTTCGGGTGGAATTTCGGCCACGGTGGGCCTTGGATGGTGGTAGTCTTTTGAGAGAAATGGTTGGCCTTGAGGAGAGGAAGAATTATGGGTTTGGTCCGCCGGGAAAAGTCTTCGGCGAAGCCGTGCCGCCGCAGCCGCCACGGGCGATGGTCTGTGGCGGAGATCCGGCGAGGTCCGGATTTTTGGGAAATTTTAGGTGTTTTCGACTTGTTTTCGCACTCTGATCGCAGTCGTGAGGTTATTGAGTTGATTTGGGTGGTGAATTTTGTGTCGAGGGATAAGTAGAGTATTTATGGGATTTTCGACGATTTCGTTAATATTCGAGTTATATGTTTCCGGAAATGGTTGGTTTCCGAAGTGTGGTTCAGAGTTTTGAATTGTGATTTTGATCAGTGGTATTTGTGATTATTCAGGAGATCAGGATCGTACGGTTGGCGAGGGAACTTCCGCCGGATCACGGGATTAGCGCGTTTTTGCGTTGTGCTTGTCTGTGAGTGGACATTTCTTTTCACTGTTGGTTGCGAGTCTTTTATATACGTTTTACAAGCATGAGCATGCAGTTATGATTATGAATTATACGAGCATGTGTTTTATGATTATACATTTCCGAATATGCTTTTATAATTATGCATTACGAGTATGCTTTTACATTACGCTTTATGCATTTGCATGGAAACCTTTATGATTTGGTTTACACAGAGTACAGTCTCAGTAGTAATTGTATCGATACACTTAGCATCTCGGCTGATCCTCGAGGATGTTTACCGGGAGGGACTGTTACCCTGACCCGAGGTCTTTACCGGGGGGGAGCATATACCCTGACCTGAGGCCTTTCTGGCTGGAATCACGTGAGGATCAGGGATCCCATGATTCAGACTGTACAAGCGCGGATGTGTCCATGAGTGACCCCGCGGGATTTTCGATTCATGCTCTATACGCGTGAGGAGTTAGAGTCTCCCTCATGTACCATATGATTTTATGCATCTAGACTCGCATATATTTTATAAACATATATATTTATTCGGCGAAAGACATTTATTTTCATCCACTCACTCTAACAGTTTATATGTCTTTCCCTGGGCTCTTTGTTTTCAATGCCCAGTTTGCAGTTTAGATTCAGGTGTCGCACGTCAAGGTTAGAGGCTTAGTATTCGAGCCACTTTTCCTTCTCAGTAGGTTTCTAGTTTGGCCTACTGTTGTGTATATATGTATATACTAGAGATCGCTCTGAATACTATTATGTTTATATTTCCACATGATTTTCCCGGATTTCTGTAAAGCTACAGTTTTGTTTATTGTTTTACATTATGATATGTTTTTGAGAAATCCGGATGGGATTGGTGCCCACGGTTTGGCTTTTGTGGCATAGGATGAAGTGTATTTTCCACTGCAGGTTAATAGTAACTACACGATATAGTGGAACTCTACCAAAAAATTTATGATTTTTGAAAGTTCATGTTTTCAAAAGGGGTATGATTCTGGTTTAGGAAACTAAATCGAGGTCGGGTCCTTTCATACACTTAAAGAAATTTATGAGATATTTTTAGCTAAGGGCTTAGAAGTGTTTGTAGTATTTTAAATTTTTAAAGTCCTTACAATTTTTCCAACATGGAGATTAGCCCTAATGTTGGATTTTGGTGTGTTTTCTTATTTCTAGTCTTTCTTTTATTTAGTTTTTGCTAGGGACTAGCAAAGTTTAAGTGTGAGGTAATTTGATCTACGCATTTTATGCTTGATTCTTAACGTCTGTCTCTTTACATTTAACTTTGTGTTGACCTTAGTATTCTCTATTCTTTCATACTTTGTTGTTTTTATGTTTTTAATAAAGGAGATGAATAAAGGAGGTGGAAATGAGCTTAAAATGTTGCAAATGGAAGTTTCCTAAGAATGACGTGGCAGAAGAATGTTTCAGAACGTGCAAAATAATTCAGAAATGGTCTTCGCAAAAGTTACCAAAATGGTGTGAAAAAATGGTTTCCCAAATGAAGAATGAAGACATTTCTCCTACTCGAACCAAGAAAGATCAAAAAGGTGGCGGATCAAAAAAGAAGATGTGGCCGAACATAATTTGTATCAAGTGTATCTCAAAAGTGCCTTCATTGAAGATCAAAATATCCTACAAAATATGGTAGTTTTGGCCAAAATGACTTGAAGAAGAAGGAATACAAGATATGGAAAGAATAAGATTTCCCTATTTCTAGTAGGAAGAGGAAGATATGTCTACCAGCTCATCCAACTTCAAGATATCACCGAATCCACAAATCAACTCCAAATATAGTGATTATATATGTCTTTGGAAATATCTTGAAGTCCTCTTTCCAACGAATAAAATATTATTATTATTTGAGCTATACAACTCCCGGAATACTCGTTTGAAGACATATTGGCAGATTTACCCGGATACACTACAAAAACCTAGTTTGGAAAGGAAAGATGCAATTCTTCACTTATAAAAGAAAGAGAACGGCTCATCATTCATCATCACTCATTATAGACACTTAATCTCTGCCTAAACACTATTTCCTCTCCACAAAACCAAGAAACTCTCAAAGGAGAAGCCTACTCCACCGTCCGTCACCACAAACAGCCTCCATTGACATATAGGGCGATCCTGAGTGTCTACACCCCCAAAGAAAAGTCATTTACACCTTATCTCCATAGGGTTATCCTGAAGACATGAATCCACTTTACTTTGTAGCTTCTCCTTGTATGAATAATTTGTTTTATGAAGTGGTTTTTAGTATTTCGGTTTTTCTTTACTTGTTTTGTTCTCAACTATTTTTCATGTGTTCTAGTTTCTTAGTTTTTATAAGACGTGTTCATATATGCTTAATGCTTTGACTTAGATATAGGGTGATCCTGAGTCTAAATCAATGGTATGTGTACAGGGCGATCCCAAGCACTAAAAATAAATATGAGCACGTGTTTTGTAAAATTAAGAAGTTAGGATTTCGATTAATGTTGTTTGACTTGCAAGTTAGGAACGAGTAAAGGTAATTAGAATGAGTTAATCACTTGTATATATCTGGCTTAGTGTTTTGTTTTCAGTCTAGTAAGCATGTTTAGGGTTCTTTGTTCTTGTTTATTTTCTACTTGTCTGTGAGTGAAGCATGATAGAATTTAGGATTTCTGAATATGTTTACTTGCCTTGGTTTAGCCTTATATTTCATAGATAATAAATCAATCTCCAAACCCCCATTTAACCATAGCGTATTCATGCATACACCCTCAATCCCTGGTTAATAGCGATACCCTACTTACCAATGCTACATCTTACAAAAAAAGGTTTTAAATTGCATCGTGTCTTAATTAATTGTTAAGTATTTAATTTAGTAGTTAGTTTTAGCCTGATCATGCAGTAATTTCCATGAGCAGTGTTCCCTTCCAGGAGATGACATGGCACACAAGGTTGTCATTGTAGGCCTCAGCATTTCCTAGCTGACGCCCCCGAGCTGGTTTGGTTCTGGCTCCCCAAGGAGGACCAACCAGTTTTAACCATGGTACCGATTCTTGATAGCTAAGGTGACCATCAAGAATAGGTAACTGTTACCTAAGACTGAGGACTTGTTTGACCAACTTAGAGGAGCAACAATGTTCTCTAAGATTGACTTGAGATCAGGTTATCGCCAGTTGAGGGTGAGGGAGTAGGATATTCCTAAACTGCTTTCAGGACCAGATATAGACATTATGAATTTGTTGTCAGGCATTTCGGGTTAAACAATGCACATACAGATTTTATGGATTTGATGAACCCAGTGTTCAGTCCATACCTTGATCAATTTGTTGTGGTGTTTGTTGATAATATCATGATTTATTCCAAGTCAAGCGAGGATCATGAGAGACACCTCTCACGTTCTCGTACTTGACCTTCTTCATAGCCGAGAAAACGTGTCCATCTGAGCATCATTAGCCAGATTGACCTGGCACTTCTAGTCAGTCCAAACCTTAATGCATGATATCTTCTCCTTCCCTGATCCTTTTTTAGGTGAGTGATCAATGAGTGATTTTTTGGCTAAACCCCCACTGCCATCTCTCAAACATGACAAGATCGTTGGCGTAGAGAGAGAGAGAGAGAGAGAGAGAGAGAGAGAGAGAGAGGGGGAGGGAGGCAAAAAATATAAATAATGGATATTCCCAAAAAACCCTCCTAAATTGGCACATGTATGGCATATGACCTGTTTTTAACGACATTATTGATTTTTTGGGTCCATGACACAGAGGTCATCTAGAATGAAAAAAGTGACCAAAAAGTCACCCAAACTTATAAATTAACCCAAAAGTCACATTATTTTGAAACACGCGCAAAAAAGTCTCCATTTTCATGTTATTTATGCCACTGCATAACTTCGCAAATATTATGATTTTTGCCACTGCATATTTCCCGTATGGTATTCTCCAATTCCTAGCGAGATTCTAATCTCGACCTCGTCGATTTCCGGTCTCCAGCTCCCTCGCCGCGTCGCACCTAGGATTTCAATCATGCTGACGAGGGGCTTCGGCATTCGATAGTAGCCTCAGTCAAGGGTCGGGGGCTTCAGGTCATTCTCCATGAAGCAGCACCGACAATTTTCAATCTACATTCAAAATTCAGTTCGCCAAACTCCGAGATATGGCACGAGGTTTTGCCAAGTCGCGCCGCCCCCTGGCCGCGCCACCTTCTCGAGCCACCAGAGTCGGCATCTTCAAACTCTTGGGGTGCCCACAATGGTTGCCCAGAGCATTTGTTTTTAAGATTAATTTTTATGAAAGGGTAGTTATTTTTACACATCTCTATTTACTTGACACATCTTCTTATGTTTTGGAATAAGATAAATACATTTTTACCCTTTCAACACGCAAACGTAAACTCCAAAAAAAAAAGAGGAATAAACCTTCAAGGCAATTAAGACCTCGATCGATGGTTCACGGCTGAAATCATCGATCGAGTTTATATTTCCATCTGATCGGTGCCCATAACTAAATATGAACACTAAAAGGTTTGGGTGGGCATTGGGCGGTGCCTTGTGACTTGATAGGCAGGGTTTGATCAATTGATCTTAGTGTTTTTGTAAAGTTTTTTAATTGAAGCGATTCAATAGTTGTGTATTATTGTTGGGATCACTACAACGAATACAACTATTATGCTCACCCCATTCGATCTGTAGCAATCTGATCCGCAAGTACTATGATCACTGGCCAAAAATAATTTTGTCAAGAAATTTTGCAATTTGAGATTTCATCTGATAAACCTTTTGATTGGATCTCATTGGAAAATACATAATCTCAAAATCTGGAATAGATATCTTTATATGTCAATGCTCGAGGTTATTAGCAGCAAAATTGAAGAAGCTTGAAATTAAGTTCATGATGGAGGTGGTTTTGTTTTAGTATATACCGAAGTTCATTAATCTCTTGCAGTGTACGAGGGACATAAGTGCAAGTTTGGCAAAAAAGTTAAAGGGGTGTGTATTTACACAATATGGATGTGTTAATAAAATTTTTTTTTATAAAATACTATAATGGTGTCTTTGATTGGTTAAGTTGGTATTTTAATAATCGGTGGATGGTATCTTTCCTTCGTTAGTACCTTTATGTCAAAAGTTTTCCTAAAGTAATATTGGTATTTTTACAAACATGTGTTGGTATACTCTTATGACGCTGTGATAATATCTTTATAACACTAAGATAATATCTTTATAACTTTGCCATGGTGTTCATATGTTGTATCTTAAAAATACTTTCATGATATCTTTATGACGTTATGATGGTATCTTTATAACACTATGATAGTATATTCAAAACGCTAACATGGTATTGTTATGTTGTATCCTTAAAACATTTTTATTGTCACAGACTCACAGTATCCTTATAACGCTATGATGGTATCATTATAACACTCGGATGTTATCTTTATGCAATTTTGTTAGTATCCTTATTTAATCCCCATCTTATACCCTAAACTCTAAATACTACACCCTAAACCCTAAACTCGATACTCTCTCTCTCTTACACCCTAGACCCTAAACTCTAAATCTTATAGTCTCTCTCCTATACCCTAAACCCTAAACTATATACCATACACCTTAAACCCTACACCCGACACCCTAAGCCCTATACCTTATACCCGACACCATATGCCCAACACCCTAAACCATACTCTCTCTCTCTCTCTCTCTCTCTCTCTCTCTCTCTCTCTCTCTCTCTCTCTCTCTCTCTCTCTCTCTCTCTCTCTCTCTCTCTCTCTCTCTCTCTCTCTCTCATATCATGGTATCTTATGAATGCGACACAATATCCTTGTTGATTGAGTTTGTGTTGACCATTAAAGAAAAAAAAAGTAAAATAAGCCACGGTATCTACATAAACTTGGGTTGGTATCTTTATGAACTAGAGTTGATATATTTCTATACTTAACTTGGTATCCTTGTTTTTTGAGTTTGTGCTGAATCGGGAAAAATAAAATGAAAAATAAATTTTATTTTTTTTGCAAAAAGAAAAGTTGGACAAAAAATAGAAGAGTAAAATGGTCCGCAAAAAAAGCTTTCCACTACCCAAAAAATACACTTAGGCAGCGAAACTTTCTTCGTCTAACAATCGTAGTCCTTACTTAGACGATGAAATTTTTTTGTTTCATTGTCTAAGTAACAACTTAAACGATGAAACAATTTCATCGTCTAAAAAGATTACTAAAAAAATGACGAAAATTTTCATCATTTTCATGAACACTTAGACGACGAAACCAACAATTCGTCCCTTAAGTTAAACCACTTAGACGGCAAAATTTAGGTTATTCGTCCCATAAGTGTCGAATTTTTTAAAAAAATAAATAATCCACTTAAACGACGAAGTTTTCTTGTCGTCTAAGTGGTTAATTTTAATAAAAATAAATAAATAAACAACTTTGACGAGAAACGGGACATTTCGTCGTCTCAGTGTTATTTTTTAAATAAATAAAAAATTAATTAAATGTTAATTATTAATTAATACAAAATTTGATAAATAATTTAGTGGTGGTGATGGTGGTGGCGGCGTTTTTGTGGTGGTGGTGGTGGTGGTGATGGTGGTGTTGAGGTGGTGGTGGTGTGTGGTGGTGCCGTGGTGGAGGTGGTGGTGGTGGTGGTGTGTCAGGTTTGAGAGAGAAAGAGAGAGAGAATTAGTGGATAAAATGTGTTTTATAGGCAACGAAACCAACAAGTTTCATCGCCTAAGTGATTTTTCATTTTTGGTAAAAAAAAAGTTTGACAAAAAAAAAAACCGCCAAAATTTTAAACTTAGGCGACAAAACCAACAAGTTTCGGCGCCTAAGTTTCGTCGTCTAACGATCATAGTCTAAGTACGTACTTAGAAGACAAAATCTTCTTATTTCGTCGTCTAGACTTTTATACGATAAAAAATTACTGACGAATTTAGGCGACAAAACTATATATTTTCGTCGCCTAAGTAAAAAAAATTTGATATTTTAAATAAAAAAAATATAAAATAAAATAAATTTCACTTGGGCGACAAAAATGTATAGTTTCGTCCCCTATGTGATTTTTTTTTTAAATAATATGAAAATTAATTTTGGGTAGTTGCTTAAAAATCATCAAAAATCAATCGTCAGATGTAACTATTATATTTATACAATATTATAGAAAAAAAATTCAATCAAACTCGGATTAGTTTAATATTCGATCGAATAAATTTAGTGATTATCGAAAAATAGTTAAAAGACGAAAACTATCATAGAAAATAATTCGTAAATCCGTTTCCGAAGTTAAGGGTGTTTCTCTTGTTGTAAAAACTTAACTTATCAACTAAATATAAATTAATTAAAATTTGACATAAACAATTGATTTAAGACTAAAAACTTGTTATATATCTATTAATGTTATATAACTTAAGTGTTCGTATGTCTATATTCACTTCACATTAATATTAATGAAATTGAATTTGGATAAAACAACGGTTGAATATATTCATCATAACATAACATGTACGTGGAGGAATTTTCAATAAATACGAAGTTCGTTAAGTGTTTGATCGGCGTAGTCAAACATAAAATCGAAATTTCAACGAAACGGAAACGTTGATATACGAATCTTCGTAACTCCGATTTTAGAACCGTCAACACTCACAGCCCAAGAATTGTTTACTGTATGCCCACGACGAAAAAATCATGCATTTTCAGATGGTATACATGGTTGTGCTCCTTGATGAGAGATAATGAAATTCATCTTAAACGATGAAATGGGTAACATTCATCGTCTAAGTGTTTAGGTTCAGGGTTTAGGAGTTAGGGATTAGTGTTAGGGTATGGACTTAGATGACGAATTGGTAACCATTTCGTCATCTAAGTATAATTACTACGGCAACGAAATATTTCGTCGTTTAAAGTTTCATTTAGACGATGAAATCCATAATTTGCCGTTTAAGTGTTTCTTAGACGACAAATTTTTTCTCTTAGACGACGCTTTTTTCCATCGTTTAAGTGTTACTTACGACGAATTTGCTCTCTGTTAGACAACGAAATAGAATTTCACTACCTAAATGACTTTTTGTTGGTAATGTTCATTTCAAACTATAGGTTTTTAAGTGACTTTTACGTCCCTAAAACCATAATTTGGTGACCTTGGAATAACTTGACAAAAACTAATAGACTTCTTGAGCAAACCTATGATTTTAAGTAACTTTTGAGTAATTATCCTTAATTTAAAACCAACTTTTAAAAAATTATTCTTAATTTTTTAATATCCGCTAAAGACAGAGTAATCAAAGTGACTAACGTTGTTGTTCTTTAGTGACCTTAGTGATATTTATCATACATCAATGAGCAAAGTTTAGAAGATATCATAGTAATCATCAGAGTAATTTCCCTAAAGATTAAGACATAAGAGCCATATTCAGTACATACAATCCGCTCTGGACAACATCCTTATTTTTCAAATTTTATCCATATACGCTGTTTAACAAGACAGTGAGTGACAACGCTTACCTGTGAAGCAACTGATGGCAAATCTCAGCTCCTACAAGCGCAACAGTTACAAATTCGCATCATAATTAAAATTACTTGTTAACATATCCATTTCATTACCAAAACAGCAGATAGGGTTTTCACTAAAATGAAAACCACTATACGTTTGCCAGTCTAATAACCACCATAGCTCCACTACAATTCAATATCATGAATGTTTGTCCACCCAGCTCGTGTTAACCAGTGAACATCTTCTTACTTGTAGTAGTAGTACAAGTCTGATTCTTATTCTTTTATATACAACCAATACTGCAAAACTTGATATGCTCTGTGTCATACAGGTCTAAACAACTTAACCTTATCTCGTTGCTTACGTGGTGACTAACCAAATTTGTGATAACCTTTGCAAGGATACACAGTCCACATGGTATATATTCACAAAACTGACTACCTTGATGATTTCTTCGCAAACTTAGGGTTTTTGCACATTCTGATGCTTGTGGGAGTGACCTCCACCAGTTCATCCTCTTGAATGTACTCAATGCAGTCATCCAGACTGTACTCCAACGGGGTATCAAGAACCACTGCATACAAAAGAAATTCTAAGATTTTAGAATTGAAAGACTGAGAAGAAGATAGCAGGAGAACTCAATCATTTTATAAGTAATCAATGGCTGTGTACAGTAACTCAATCATTTTTAAGTAATCAATGACTGTGTACAGTATTGAAGTGAGATATGACCAAAAACGGGATTTCAAAATCCCACGCGAAAAATCCCTTGTTTGGCAAAATTTTGGACTAGAATCTTGTAAACCCGGGATTTTGGAGAGGATTTCACGAGCATCATTTTTCTTGTAAAAACAAGGATCTTGAAATTCTGCCTATTCAAGCGGAATCTTGAAATTCCAAAACTACAACGCTCGGCCATTGATTTCTCGCATTTTCTTGCCATTGGATTGCTGATCTCCAGGTTTGGACATTCCATTGGGCTTTGGATTCACTTTATAATCTAGTGTTTTGAGGCAGCGATTTTGAGTTTTTGATCTCCAATTTGGGTTGACAAGTAGCTGTGTATAATTACTGGAGAGTTCATCAATCTGTTTCCATGGTTTGTAATCAAATTTGATAGGATTAAGTCGTTATTCTACTCGTATCGTTTTTCGGTTGCTTGGTTTGATTGCTTGCTATGCATGGGTATCTGGGTTTGACGTTTTCAGATCTTGTGTATATTTTGACGATTTCAAAGTTGATACTTGTTATGCATTGGGTTATTCTCATGCATCTGGTACCGTTCTCATTCAGTCCTAGATGGGTTTTGCTTATAAAATTTTCCTTGTTGGAGTATGTTAAAATGCTATGTTAGGTAGAGGGGACTGAGGATTTGCTTTTAATTTGATAGCTTCAGTTTGGCCCTCTCTCATGTTTGATAGGTGGTCTTTAAACTAAGATGAAATAGATACAAATAGGCCAATGGTCCTGATGGTATTGGTATCACTATGCATTTTACATCAATGTTGGTATTGGACTGCTGCAATTGATGTGCTGATGATTAGTAACTTCTAATTGATTTGTACTGCCCAGATGTTATGTTTTGTACTATGAAGCATTTTAGATTGATGATGTTATAATCTTGGGCAGTCTTATACTCATTCTAGCCTTGATCGTGGATGTAGGGGATTGTAGACAAGGCTAGTTCCTCTATGTGGTGTTCCATATGAAATTATGATTGGAGTTTGTCTTTGTCTCACTCTTGAAATTATTATCGAAATGTCTGTTTGAGTTGTTCAATCTGCGTCTCATGTACACTGATATGGCAATACTTTCTGCTAGTATAGAGTGCTTGTGTCTATCGACTGGAGAAGTTGAATTGGTGGTTACAATGTCTTTTGTTTACTACTTGAGTACTAATTAGTGTATCAAACGGATGCAACAATATGTTATCAATGTAGATTGATTAATTCACTTATTTGTACCAGCTAAAACCACTTATAAGAGCTATGATTGCTGAAGTTGAATTGTATTGAAAGGTATTGGCCGAGATACTCCATGGATTGGAGAATGGGTTTCGTTTTACAACATCTATTCATTTTGTTTGCATTGGTTCCTTGTGACATGTTCTGTGGAATAAGTGCACGTGAAGTATATCTAGTCTTGGTCATATTTTACTTCCATTTGTTTCAGTTATCTTAGCATTAGTATCAATAGCTTAGTATGAGAGTAATTCATGAACCAGTGTCGTGATCTGTGAATTTCCTTGATGTAGAGTGTGTTTATCGATTGATGACTTCACTAGTTTCAAAAGCTACATAAAAGCACAAAGCAAAAATTGTTCTTTTGGTTGCAGATAAATATAATGATATGGGTTCTGTTTTAAGTGGCATGCCAAAATCTTTGTTATTGCAATAAAAATATAACTTCAGAAAGATTGGTTGGTCCGAAACAGAGATATCCTTTTCCCTAGCAGATTCTTCTGTCGGTAAGTCCTCTTTGGTGGCTCTTTTTTCTGTTTAAAAGGGAGTACTTTTTTGTTTCCAATTTGCATTAGTTACTAAAAAATTCTTATAAAGTTTTTGTTGACAGGAAATGATAGAATTGTTGGGGAAGTATGGGAGCATAAGGGGGTACGATTGGGCGAGCATCAGAATCGTCAAGAAGATGATTCGTCATTGTAAATCTCGGAGGTTGGCATGTATAGCTGGGAGAATCAAAGCTATGAAGATACAATTTCTGATGTGGGACAAAGGGGAGGTCGATTTAGCCGAAGAGGAATAAAATTAGAGAAGAGTAATTGGTTACTTGGCAATTCACATTTCATAAGGTTATTAGCTTTTGAGGTATTAAAGAAGTTATGGTATTGGACATTTCGGGTAGTACGAGTAAAACTAGGATTTAGACTGTTCAGTCGGATGGATGCAACCTTGGGTCAGATTCTCCGTTTCGGATGAATAATACCTTTTCGGAATGGGATTGACAAGATCTTCAAGACTTACTTTAGTAAGCTTTCCGGATACAAGTCATTAAATGTAGTTTACATCTTCCGATTCGAGATTTGATGATTTAGGACGTTTAACAATTTGTATTGATTCAGAATTCTATTTTCCTTTTGGATTAGATTGTTTATTTTCTTTTCAAGTCTTTAGAGTAATTATTAGTTTTGTTTAGGTTTCATAATGTGATGCATATATAAGCATCCACAATCTTGTATTTTCAACTTTTCATATTTAAAAAAAAAACCTTTGAGTTCTTCTTAAAACTCTTGTGAATTCCAGAAATTCTCGTGAATTCGAGAACTAGCCTAGCAACTTTAGGCTATCTTGTTCCTTTAAGGTTTAACGTTTGTTAACATATATACTCCATTGCGTCAATTTCTAAGATAACTAGACAAATACTATTGTGCACACTAATATTTTCATCTTCTTTCGCCTCCCTTTTGACATTTCATGCACCATATTCGAACATACTCATGAACCATGTGTAGCTAAATCATGCAAACGCAGTTGTTCTAGCTTGTGTGAATATCATAATTGCAGGAGTTTATGAAACTATGGTGCTCTCTTTTGTGTATATCTTGCTAGTCCATTTACCAAATTAGGGCATAGAAGTCATGTGTATAGTCTAAAGGTACAGTAAATTGTCATTACCTAGTCTTGATTAATAGTTGTTTAAGTGATTATAATGCTATTTAGTTTTTTTTTTATTGACTGTCGAGGGTAGCTTAAAGGCTTCTCAGGCCTAGAACAGATCCCCGACCCATAAGAAATGGACCATCTTTGCATTGCAGCACAGTACTTGGCCATTTTGATGGCTACGTGATTTCAAACCCAGGGTGGGAGGACGCCCAACTAGACAAGAATCACTAGATTTATTGCAGTGTTTTCTTTTTTCGATAGATAAATAACATAACCTACAAGGAGAAGCCTCGATCACACCTTCCCACAAGATTGAGCTAGAAGGTATGGATAGTCTAAGGAGGTAAACAGTTATACCAAAAAGTAGCATTGACAACATCATGCCTTAAAGCTACTACATGATCAACTAGAAAATTTGCTTCACGGTATATGTGTGCAAAGCTACCGTGGTTAGATTTTAGTTGTATATTTATGCTTGAAAAATTCAAATTCAAAATCAAATTATATGATATGGAGTAAGTTTTGTTTGGCCGTTTATTTAGTTAAAATTTGTTATACATATTTTATTTCTCTCAAAAATGAAGATTGGGAAAAATAATTTCATATTAATTGTAATGAAAAAAAGAGTGAAAAAGTTGTTGAAGAAAATGGAATGGGAGAATGGAACGTGTTAAATCCACTTTGTATATATCCCTCATTTATCCAAACAAGTCATTTACAAGATTCCTCCACTTAATCCTTGTATTTCAAAATCCTGAAATTTCAAAATCCTTCGGAATTTTGAAATTCCATTGCCAAACACACCCCAAGTTTATTCATATAGAAGCGAAATGTTCAAAAGACGTTTGAGCTTAATAATTATTTCATTAAAAGGTATTTCTTTTCTCTATAATAAGCAAGTGAAAGTAGATCAGGATTAGAGTTGCATATAACCTGATACTT
Source organism: Geum urbanum (assembly GCA_946800695.1). Lineage (NCBI taxonomy): Eukaryota > Viridiplantae > Streptophyta > Magnoliopsida > Rosales > Rosaceae > Geum > Geum urbanum. Next base: position 55,250,537 of record OX326997.1, read on the forward strand.
CTTTGTTGGAACGGACGTTTGTTGCAGCTTTCTTTTTACATATGTTCAGTGATAAGTCCCCAGGCCGCTGATGGATGCCAACTATCTGACCCTTATAAACCTCCACCCCAGGAGCAACAAACATCTGTCCTCTATCTTGTGAACTACAAAGGGCATAAGACGTACTTGTTCCACCTTCATAGGCTACCTGAAAATAAGTCCATAAAATCTTGTTAGTCACTCAAAGTCGAGATATAGTGCGAGACAGCATGCAGTGTACCGCTTTGCACACATGCACAGACATTATATATGAGATTTGACCTTTTTAATATAGAACAAAATTGATGCTAAAATTTCAATCATTCAAGAATCATGTTAAAATGTAGGTACAGCAAAAAGGCTGACAATTAGTATAATAAAACTGGTCACTATAGCAGAGATTGGCAGAAAACTTTCACCGTAAAGACTAAACCTCAAAAAATTAAAAAAAATTAAATTCGAAATTACCAGTGAACCCAAATCCCGGGTATTCATATCACCAGCCCACGATCCATAGCTATCAAATACCGTATTGAGAATAGCTGTGCCACGAGAAGCTGTTAAAATTGCATTTCGTAAACCAAGAAGGCCACGAGTTGGAATCTTATATTTGAGTAGGTTTGTCCCTTCAGACCTAGTGCAAAAAATCACAAATTGTCAAATTTTATTTTACATTCACATCACAGCAAATTCAAGAAGTGCCAATATCCATAATCAGGTAAAACAGATAACAAAAGAGTGTAAGAGTAACACCAAATATCATAAGAGTCGTCAATATAAGATGGATGTTAAGGTGAAATAGCTATGAATGTGCATGTGTCATTAAGTATATTAAATGCATGTGATAGTGTGACACGTTGGAACTACAAATTAAAACTCTGATCTATAGAAAAACATACAGAAATAGGAGACTAATAGATGGGACTGATTTTGCCCATTAAACATCATGTACCAAGCCGTACAGTCCACCAAAGATTGAGCGAGTCCCTTATGGACGAAAACATCATCTATACCATTATAAAGAGAACACACATTGTTCTCCCTTTTTGTCATTTCTTCCCATTATACCCTTTTTCATAGGTGTAATAAAATATTTCATGGTTAATACTGTAATTAGCAAAATAAGAAAAAAACTGAAAAACATAATTTTTTTTGTTTAATTCTCCTCAGAGCATTTTTCTCTCCTATTTTTAGCAAAAGTTGTAATTGTACGTTTCCAAGCTGAATATTTTACAGAAAAAACTGCCGCAACTTCCAATCTTCCATGTGTGCTTTTTTTCCTAGTTTCATCTAAAAAATCCCATAATTCTCATTATCAATCAAACTATCTAAAGGTAAGACTTTACATTTTATCTATATATTGCATATCTGGAAAATATATATGCTCTAAATCAATTTTGTAAATAAAAAGTAGATCAAAAAATACACACCCGCTTTGCATATCAAACATCAGTCCCCGCCTTTTGCCAAGAAGTTCAACAACAGGACCCATGTGCTCTTCTGGCACCTCTACACTGGCAATCTGCAAGCAACACATCACAGAAATAAATCATATCATAAGACCGGTAGCATGATTTTACACCTTATAAAATTATGTTGATCCAAAAAACAGAGAGGAAAAACAAAACTAAAGTAAGGATAATCACCTCATATGGTTCCAGCAACTTGTCATTCACCCTTTTGTTTATAACTTTAGGAGGTCCCACCATAAACTCATAACCTTCTCTTCGCCTGATTCAATAACCAATAAAGCTATTTATCTAAATATATATAACTTATGGGATAGGCTCTAATGAGGAACTTTTAAATATGGACTTTTCATCAACGGTTGTGAGACCCTCTTTTTTTTTTACATACATTTTGTAAAATCCACAATTAGATATTCATTGAACACTTTTGAAATATTTCTTTGAAGCTAATCATTAATTAATTGAACAAGATCAAATCAATAAATGAACCAAATATGTCAAACTTGAATCATTCATGTTCATAAATGATACTTCATGATGTATTCTGATTTTTAATTTGGTTGAAAGTTTGCAGAAATAATATACTCATCAATACCTAAAATCTAACAGTTGATTTGCCGAATCGTGATTGAAAAGACTCACAAGAAAGTCTCTTGAAGTCTTAATTTAAATGTCATCATTTGAGCCTTTCCATATAACTTACTAGGCCATCCTACTCTCTACCCTATAATAGAAAGAAAGTAGAAAACTCTAGCAAATAGCTAAGCAGGAAGTTTAATAAGGTTCATGCCCCAGACCACATAGATCAGACTATTTCACTAACTCCTCTTGCGTATACTGAAGAAAAATGATTTCATAGAGTACAATCAAGATAATTACTCACATGTTTTCGATCAATATTGTTATATGTAAAGTTCCTCGTCCACTAACAATGAATGTATCAGCTGTTTCACCATCCTCAACTCTCATAGCCAAGTTACGCTCAAGTTCACGAGAAAGCCGATCTCGCAAATTTCTACTAGTAACATACTTTCCCTAAAAACAAGAAAAAGAAACTTTAGAAATCATTCAATGACGAACGAGCCAAGGAACAGATGATATAACATGCAGCTAAAATTGATTACAAGTTTTACAACACATGACATTTAGGTGGACTGTTGTTTGAACTAATGAGTTGGCATGTTTCTTGCTGTAAATTCTAACATGCTATGTTGCAAGACTGTCAATCTAAAAAACTAATATAGGTGGACTGTTGTTTGAACTTTTAATGAAAGGCAAAGTTTTCAGAGAAGAATTTATTGTCTATATCCATTTTAATGACATACCTCTCGCCCAACAAATGGTGATGTGTTAATAGAGAAAGCCATCTTCACAGTTGGTTCCTCCACCCTAATAGCAGGTAAAGGCTTCCCATTTGCCTTATCAGCAATTGTCTCACCAATCTGAGCACATACAATAACATCTAAAATCAGTGCTGATTTTTCTCAAATTATACAAAATGGTATGTCATCCACCTTTGAGTAACAATCTTGTGTGCAAAGAACATATATTTTAACCTGAATATCACTAATTCCACAAACAGCACATATATCACCAGCCTCCACCCTGTCGACAGGAACCCTGTTGAACTTCTCGTAAACGAAAAGTTCACTAACTTTCGCAAAACGACAGGAATCTTCTGATGTACATACCTACAGAGATCAAACCATAATCAGAAATTAGAAAGTCTTTCTTTTCCTGAGCATTATCTCAAAAATTCAATAGATCAACCTCCAATAACTTGAATTTAATGAAAAGATATATGCATGGACCAGATGCTAACAAATTGTTTAATTGATTGGACACTCAGGACTTCTACAAGACTTCCACTCCTTTTAGAAATAGATTTCATTATAATTAGAAAATGAAATACAACTTTAAAATGTTCTATCAAACACGTAAAGAGTATCAGTGGCAAAGGAAAAATACATTCCAAATATCTACGTAACTATGTATAATAGTTATCCCAAAAATATGTAACTAAATGTAGTATTTACTATTTAATACTATTTCATTTTAGTTGAAAAAAGAAGAAACAATGTATAACCATATGCATTCTCCTCTGAAGAGGGCACATCCCTTGCATATATCATCTAACACTGTTTCAAACTCACCCGGACATCCATTCCCTTGTGAAGAGCCCCAGCATGCAAGCGTCCAATAGCTATTCTTCCTTTATGCTCATCATACTCAATACTAGTCGCCTACAATAGTGATAAATAAGTGAATATAGTACACTATACCATGATTATGCAAGTGTTAAGTAAAATATATGCGGAGCAGTCTGCATATAAGTGAAGATAAGAACATGGTGCAGATCTTATTATCATCCTACTGCATCTCTGTAACCTGGACAATTAATTTAGACCAGTGTGCTCCTGCTTCGTTTTTTTTTCTTTGACAACAAAGAAAACTATACTGAAACTAGAAAGTCAATACGATGCAGGAACAATCCACACACGAAAAAATATAAAACAGTACAGGAAAAAAAAAATAATACAACGAAAAAAAATTAGAAGATGGCCAACTAATGGCTACCTTCCAATTCCATATATGACAAGACACAGTTACAACCCTAAAAGACCATGTGAAACAGAAGCCCATAAAGAAAACCAAAACAGGTCCCACAATTCTCCCAACCCCTGATTCTATGATCCTTGAAGATATGATACTTCCTCTCTTACTTATTGTCTCTAGTATGGAAATGCAGGTCTCTAGTATTACAATTCTCCAAAGACCCTGTGAAACAGAAGCCCATAAAGAAAACCAAAACAGGTCCCACAATTCTCCACAACTTAGTGTCCTGTGTAAGGTCTCTAGTATTACCTGTTGTCCCATTATAGCGATGAACCATGCAAGATTCTTCTGGGGTAATTTATATATTTTTTCTAACTCATTAAAATTGGAAAGAGAAGTGGAAGAATTTTTAAAGCAAACGGAGAGAAAATGATGATATAAAGAACAAATAACTAACCAGCATTTGCAATGGACCTTCTTCAATAGCTGGTCCAGGGATGCATCTCATTATGGCCTCAAAAAGGGGGCCAAGATCATCTGACAGATTATCAGCCGACAGCCCCGCCTTTCCTTTAATCCCACTAGCATATATTGCTTGGAAATCACACTGCATGAAAAGTGAATATTGTAAATAAATTAGACTTCATATATAACATGGAAGAAACAATGAAACACTGTTAAAAAAAAAAGATGTATGACTCCCTCTCAAGGACATACCACATTCCAGCTTAGAATTTCAAAAGGAAGCAATTATTTATATGTACATTTACCACAAACTATTTCCTACTTTTCTAAGATACCTTGTCGATGTTCCAGATATATTGATAGAAAGGTATAACAAAATCTCACAATAGATAAACAACTGAAATTCTAAAGGACAAAATAAATTCTAGTCTAAACTATATGTTAGCACTCCACAAGTTATTATCTACCTGTTCATCAGTCGCATTTAGTTCAATAAAGAGTTCAAAAGTGGAATTGATGACAAAATCTGGACGAGCAGACGGCCTATCAATTTTATTGACGACAACAACCACAGCATGTCCAAATTCTAAAGCTTTCTTCAAAACAAATCTCGTCTGTGGCATCGGGCCCTCGACAGAATCCACCTACAAAATCCAAAAGAGCAAATAAGAAAACGACAATATGACAATTTACAACAGAAAAGCAGCAGAAGCTAGGTGCAAAACATTACCACTAGAAGAATCCCTTCCACCATATTGAGAATGCGCTCAACTTCGCCTCCAAAGTCAGAATGGCCAGGAGTATCAATTATATTAATTTTCGAGTCTTTATAGGTAATAGATGTATTTTTGCTCAAAATTGTAATCCCCCTCTCACGCTCTATATCATTAGAGTCCATTATCCTCTCTTGAACAACTTGGTTATCGCGAAACACCTGCAAAAAAACCACCCCTTCCATCATCATTAGCAAATTGCAAAATCAACTAACCTACATCAAAATAGAGATGAATTATGTATGGAGCATTGTTCTATACCTTTGCTTGCCTCAACATAGAATCAACAAGAGTCGTCTTTCCATGGTCAACATGAGCTACAATCGCTATGTTTCTTACGTCACCTCTCCTCAACAATTTCTTCTTCTCTAATATACCAACACGAAAGCAACTTGCTCTAAGTAACAAACATAATATATACCAGCAGCTAATAGAAAGCAAAAAAATATGAAGATAAGGAAAGTACCGACGGCGACAGCGGTGGAGGCGGCTTCGGTGGCCTCGGAAACGGAGCATTTGATCGGCGAGTGAGAGTAGGAAGTAGGGTTTCGGGAGCGGAGTTTGAGCGTGGTGGTTTTGGCGGTTGAAGAAGACGGCAAGGACAAACCGAAACCGAAGAGTTGCTTAGAGAGTGGAAGTGTGGAAGAGTTAGGTCTAGAATTAGGGTTAGGGATAGAGAAAGGGGAGGTGTAAAAGGTGGTGGTGGCCATTTCCATGGCTCAGTCTCTCTCACTCTACTCTTTGCTCGGAGTGGCTCAGAGAGAGGGAGAAGAGATTTGGGAAAATGAGGTTCCTATTGCAGCAACCAAAGCACTTAAAAACCGAAGTGTTTGGGATCTTCCTTTGGGGGAGGCCCTCTTTACTCCACGTCATCGTTCGTTTCGTAGTGGTTGAAAACACTGAAAACCGGTACACAAACCGCCATCAACCGATTTGAATCATAGTTATCCTAACTAGAAAATATCCACAGTCAGTTGTATGTAGAACAACGAAAATAGGGTTTGGAAGATAAAAATATGTTTATAACAATTATTTTTATTTTTCTGAGTTTTTTTAATAAAAATTAGAACTAAATATGAGCATTTTATAAAGAAAAATATGGGCAATTTTGAAAGTTCATATTTTGGCGAGACTAACGACACCAAAGAGAAGACTTGGCTTTATTAATAGAAATTTACACCAAGGAACATGCCAAAATTTTTCCAAAGATATTTCGAATGAGACATTTAATTTAAGGGTCAATTACATATAAAGTCATTTACATAAATTTTATACTATACTAGCCTTCCTGCACGCGCATATGCGCGTGCGAAAAGCGTCGCGCTCGCGCGTGCGACATATCGGTGGCATACTCAAGAGTGTGCAATTATATCATCTTCAGTTAATTGTCCAAGTTCATTGTAGCTGACAGATACTATCGTGCACTTTCAGGTCTATCTCGATTATTCGAACACTGATCTAATTGAGATGTGAGAAGAATTACCAATGATTGATGATAAATTTTATAAAATAATATTAGCCTACTTCATATTAAGTCAACATTATGTAAAAAATAATCAATCACTGATAATAAATGCAGCGTCCGTGCATATGAAAATAGAACGAAAAACAAACGAATAGAAACTATAAAAGAATATAGCGAAAGTTTTAACTATGATGATGTCGATATGTCCAATGAAGTCCAACCACATTAATCATCATGTAGAACGACTTGTCACTTCAACTACAAATAAAATATAGGAGAGTTAAAACAAATGAATAAATGGTCACATACATATATATGTTGAACACGAATGCGTCACGTAATTACCTGATCAATTTATCCTAAATTTTTACGTTTTTTGTAGAACTGTGAAAGATACAAATTAACTGTTAATAATTTTCAAATAAATTTATGTTGATCATCAATACTTATGTCTCGTATAAGTAAAAAGCTATTAGACCCTATATAAGAAGCTATTTCGTATGCGTGTGTGGAAGAGTATCGCGCTCGCGCGTGCGAATTATCGATGTGTTCAATGAATATGTGCAATTATACTGTCGTGTGAGATACACAACAAAATCTACTTTATAGATATTGCCAAAATAAAATAAAAATTAAAAAAGGCAGTAACTTGCAAGTTAAATTTACAATTTAAGCTTCTTTCAAATAATAAAATTCATACTTGCCCAAGCATCTTTAAGTTGATCTCTCAATAAACTTTTGTTAATGTACTCATACTTGAGTTAGTTGACAATTTGCAAAAGACTACCGTCTGTAACTGCATTCATATATGACATGCCTACACATTATACATCCTTTTATATCTGCAATACAAAACTTACCTAGATTGCCTGTACCGGAAGTAAAAATTATGATATGCTTGACATTACCATTCCAAATTTCCTTTCTCTCAATGCTTGATGCGTTTTCGCTTCTAAACAATTAATCAAATCAAAGCTCCTTTCACACGATCATTCAAATTCTATCTCAAAATTAAACCATGGTGTTTTCCTCTTCATCTTGATTCGACGACCCTTCCCTGCTTCCAATCAACATGATTTCACTCATTTCACCAATCTTATCTAGGTTCATATTGCACAGCATGAAACCCAATCAAAAGCCTCATCCTTTTTACACATAATAATTCCACAAATAGGAAAAAGAAACAGAGTGATCACACTAATACCGCAGCACGCATTTGATTCAATCCGCCATTGCACGAAACTCTAAGAAACCCATTGCTTGTATAATTTCCTGCAAAAGTTCATGTCATTTACCACATCTTTTCACTGATAACTAAGTTCATATTCACACATTGCTGTCAGAAAGTGTTACGGTCTCATCACAGAGCTCACCATCTCATCATTAGCTCAAAAACCTCACCATTGCAAATTTCAATTTTCACCAACAAAAGCGAACTCTAGAAACTCTAACACAATCATACCCCTTCATAATCTTCGATTTGAAAACCAAACCTTCTGGCATTCTCAAACTCAATTGGAAAATCAATACTCATATCAAGAGCACTTAACCCTCAAACTAATGAGCTAAGGCATTTAACAGCATGCAAGGTTTTTTGATGACATAACCTCCTATAACACAGACTTTACAGCCATTAGGGGCCAAGGGCGCTACACCAGCCAATAGGGGCCAAGGGCGCTCTACAGTAACTGAACTACTTCAAAACATTCATGTCCAATACACCAAACCAACCAACACTACCAAAAATCTGAGGTAATTGTTTCTTAAAACAGAAAAAACTAAACCTACTTGCAGGAAGCAGAGGCGGGGGTGATGGGACCACTGGTACCGGAACCTGCGTAATTTGCGATATCCGATTGGTGATGTTTGAGAGCAAATGTGGATGCCATAACTCACCAACCGCCACTAACTGAACCAAACAGGTCCAAAGAAACAAACTTGAACACAACCGAATGAACCACACCTGCAAACGTGTCCTCCCAATCACCGCCGGCGCTGGCGCCGGAACAACAACCTTATCGCCGCTGCACCGAACAACGTGTTGTACGCCCTCAGATCTAACCTCCATTCCTCTTTCACAGACCACATCGCCTCCGTGGCTGCTTCATCGACATCAAGCATACATGTTATTGAACCAATCTCACTTGCAGAAGAAGAAGGTGTAGGGATTTATCAATAATCTTTTAGTTCAAGTCATTCTGACAGAAGAAGAAGGTACAGAAATCCATTTTCCACAGTACAGAAGCACTACTATTCCAAATTAAAGGAATTTAAATCACCCCACTTGAAATGCAATGTATCTTCTGCAGCACACCTTCTAAAACTGCCACTTGAATCTATACAGAAGAAATAACTGTAACATTGCACAAGAGAGGGTTAACACCTCTAATCTACAATGTATCAATGAAACCCATTCCACAAATTGAGCAAACAACTAACAGAACTTCATCCGATGCTGCAGAAAATGGGTTTATGAATAGATAATATGAACTCACGGCACCAAATTCCGAACAAAGTCTTTCAAACTCTCCTAGCAGCAATTTGGAAAGGTCGCTGCGTTAACCTGCTTCCCTCTTGAGTTTACACTCTGTATAATTACAAAACTCCAATTGTTGCCAATTCCATTCCAAACCAAGAAATCACTAAAAGCCTCAAAACAACATAAGCATGACCTCGGTATTTCTCAACACATGCATATACACAGAACGGCATTAGCTTCTTACTCTCAATCCTCTTAATATGAACTCCAGGTACACACTTCCAACTCAAGTTTATTTTAAATCTGTGATCACCATCAATTAACTATATAATATGGCTAAGCAAACCATACAACTCTGATCAATTTACTTCCCACTAACTTCATCAATATACTTTCTACTACCCCATTTAGAATTCAACAAAAACAAAAACAAAAAAAATAATCTTCACCGAGCAAGCAAAACACATATTCATCATAACCAAATCAAACAAACAAACCAAAACCCAAAAACGAACAAAACCCAGAAAAAGAACAGACCTAATGGATTGGAGGGTACATTGAATTAGTGCAAACAGGACATTCAAGAAGCTCATGAACACTGTAAATCCAAAACCACACACACACACACACACACACACATTTCAAATTTCAAATTCCAAATTCCAAATTTCAATTTCGATTTCGATTACCTTGGAGGTCGGGGATGGATTGGGTCTGGGAGAAGAGGTTGATGGTGGAATCGGACTCGGCGACGGATCAGAGGAACTTGAGATTAGAGCGGAGGCCGCGGACGCGGAGAAAGGAGAACTCGGCGCGGAGGTCTCTGAGGCCGCTACGAAGGGCGAGGGTGACCTCGCGGTAGACACGCTGCGTGGTCAAAGAGTTGACCAGATCGGTGACGGCGGTGGCGGGAGAATCTGATGTGGACTCCGGCGAGGAGGGCTTGGGTGTTGTTATTCCCTTAATCCATTGGGGCTTCTTCAAGTACATAATTGCTCACTGCCTTCTGATTCGTTATGATAGAGCCGCTAAGCAGAGAAACTTAGATTGCAAAAGAGAGAGAGAGAGAGAGAGAGGATCGAGGGAGTAAGGAGTGAGAGAGAACTCACGATAGTATTTCGGAGTGATACGAATCATGGTGCGATGGCCTCCTGCAAGGTAAGTAGTCGCCGAAGCCGTCTTGTGCCACCGTTCTCACATGTGCCATTCGAGACCTAGCAACCTCTCTCGCCGTGCTTGTTGAGAGAGAGAGAAAGCGAGAGAGGCCGATTTGAGTTCAATGAAGAGAGCACAGGAGCGTAGGTCGGGAATGGAAGGCTAAAAGTAGTTTTCCAAGTTCTCAATTACTCTTTTGTCCATGCTTAATAGAGATCTGTGTTTGACGAATTATAAAACCCAAGGACAAAATTAGGGATGTTGAAAGTTCTACCTTTCAACTGCCTTAAGTCTCCTTTCCTTAATTAATAGAGATTATGTTACTCAACATTTTTATTCTAAATCAGGTCACCATCTTAATAAACATAACCTTAAAATTGACAATATTTATGACCATGTCATCCTTCTATACTAGACCAAACTTTCTTACTCATTTCACAATTCAATCGAGACCAAGCCTCTCTCTCATCCCATCTCTCTCCAAAACCCTAACTTCCATCGTCGCCGCTCCTTTGTCGCCGTGAGCTTTCTCTAGCTATCTTCACTGTTGCTGTTAGCCCTCCCTGGTCTCCCTCGTCGTTGCAGCTTTCCCTCGTTTCTCCCTCACCACCACAAGCTCTCCCTCGTCGCCACACTCTACCAATAGCTTTCTTCCTTGCTCCTCATTCCTCAGGTCGTCGCTCCCTCATCGTTGCCTCTCCACGTCACTGTCAAAGTACCTCGCCATCGAAGATCGGGCTATCGCCTATCTTCTCACTCTCTCTCTCATTAGATTCGTCGCCTCCCTCTCTATCCCACAATCGCGAACCGCTGCAGTCAACATAATCAGTGTGTATGACCTTAGGTACTTCTCTGCTTCATATATGCATGAATTTTTGTTGTTCTGTATTTTATGCATGAAGATATGTGTAAGTGGTTGAAGAGGGCATTAAATATATAGCCTTGAATATATGTTTGTGTGCATAGAGTAATATTTTTAGATGAGAATAACAGTAGTAGTGTATTTGATGATCTCTGGTAGTGTTTTTGTATGACTGATGTAGTATGTTTGATGTTCTCTAATAGTGCTTGAGTAGTATGTTTAATGGTCTGTGGTATTGTTTGTACCTCTATAGTAGTGTGATTGTGTAGTATGTTTAATGGTCTATGGTAGTGTGTTTGATTTTCTAAGGTAGTATTTTGATGGTCTATTTTGTTGTTTGGCAGAAATGGAAGAAACAAAAAAGGAATACGGTCTAGCCGGAACAAGTAAAAGGAAGTCATCTTCTTCCATGATCAAAGCTGTGAAGAACAAACAAAGGAAGAAGATGACCAATGACGAGTATTTCGACTACACAACAAGAAGAAGGCAACTAAAAGCTTCAAGTCCAAGTAGTGTAGTGTTAGTGTTTCCATTGCAATGTAGTAGTGTGTACGTGAAACAACAGTAGTATATTTTGAAGTAGTGATCTAGTGTGTTGAAAGATTCTAATGTGTTTTATCATATATAAGTAGTGCTTTCTACTGTGATTTAGTAATGTGTACTAGAAACTGCAGTAGTATGTTTAACAGTGAGTAATTACATTGAATGTTTTGAAGTAGTGATCCAGTGTGCTAAAATATAGTAGTAGTGCTTTTTATTGTGACGCAATGATGTGTGTGAGAAACAACAGAATTGTTCGTTTGAAGTGTTTACAAATAGTAGTGTTTCCGTTGTGATGTAGTAGTATGTACGAGAAACAACATTAGTGCCCTTAACAATGAGGAAATACATATAATGTTTTGAAGTAGTGATCTAGTGCTGAAACATTGTAGTGTGTTTATCAAATAGAATCAGTGCTTTCTGCTATGATGTAGTAGTATGTACTAGAAACAACAATAATGTTCGTTTTTAGTGTTTATCAAATAGTAGTGATGTAGTAGTATGAATGGGAAACAACATTAGTCTTTGTTTATGTAGTGTTTATCCAATAATAGTGTTTTCATTGTGATGTAGTAGTATGTACGAGAAACATCAGTGGTATATTTAACAATTAGGAACTACATTGAATGTTTTGAAGTAGTGAGTTAATGTGTTTATCAGCAAACACAGTTTACTTAACAAACTACCACATGTTTTTGAAAACACTACCACAGGTTGTTGAAAATACTACTACAGATTGTTGTAAACACTACTCTGTTGGAACTTGAAAACACCAACAAAGTAAAAAAAGACGTGACATAACAGTTTTATCATAATACTATCACAGTGTCCTCAGAAAACTACCACAGATTGTTGCAAACACTACTCTGTTGGAACTTGATGACCTCTAACTAAAAGTTTGATGAGTGTACTACTATTGTTGTTGGATAGTACTACTGTAATTAGTTTCACACATTACAAGTAACCAAAAAACACACACTCTGCCCAAAATCCTTGACCACAATATCCACAGAGGCTACATCAGGTTTGATCATAATCTTCATCATCAACTTCAAGTCTCTATCACCGGATAACATACAATTTGGATAACGTGGTAATGAGAAATCAAGAGTGAATGATGAAAGGACCCAACCCCGATTTAGTTTCCTAAACCGGAATCAAACCCCCTTTGAAAACACGAACCTACAAAAACAAGAGAAATTTCGGCAGAGTTTCACTATAACGTGGAATTACCATTAACCTGCACCCGAAAAACACACTTCATCCTATGCCACAAAAGCCAAACCGTAGGCATCAATCCCATAAGGACTTCTCAATATAATAACAATAATGTAAAGTAATAAGCAAAACTGTACTTTACAAAAATCCAGGGAAAATCATATGAAAGTATAACATTAGAGTAATCAGAGTGACCTCTAGTGTATATATACATAGATATACAACAGTAGGCTAAACTAGAAACCTACTGGAAAAGAAAGGTAGCTCGAACACTAAGCCTCCGACAGCGACGTGTGACACCAGAATCTGTACTGCAAACTGGGCACGGAAACCGAAAAGCCCAGGGGAAAGGCAAATAAAATCGTTAGAGTGAGTGGACGAAAATAATCATATGCCTTTCACCATTTATACAATATAAAAACAATGCGAGTTCTTAGAATAAATGGAGGTGTCAGGCGAATCTCTCAAGCCCGACAGTCAGGCGAATCTCCCAAGCCCGACGGTGATAGACTAGGCGAATCTCTCAAGCTTAGTGGGCACATCAGAGGAATCTCTCAACCTTGGAACTGGACTACCGGTGATCAGCCGAGTAGCCAATGCATCGATGCTAAATAAATGCCATCACCATAAAATATAAAACAATACTTCCAAAACAATAAATAATCTCAATACTGTACTGGAAATAAATACTGAAATCAAGAGCTCGCTACGACAGTGTAAATAAAAGTCCACTCACAGATAGCACAGCGCGCAAACGCGCTAATCACGAAATCTGGCGGAAGATCTCTCGCCCAACGTACGATCTCGATCCCCTGAATAATCACAAAATATAACTGATCAAAATCACAATTCATTACTCTGTACCACACCTTAGAAACCAACCATTTCCGGAAACATATAGCTCGAATACAAAATAATCAACGAAACCCCGAAATACTCCACATAAACCCTCGACTTAAAATCCGGTATCCAAATCAACTCGAAAACTTCAAGGCGATGATCGCGGCGCGATTACGAGCAAAACAATATAAAACTTGTCAAATTTCAAAAAGTCAACGCCTCCGCCGGCGGCGCGGCGTCAACCCTGACGGATTCCGGCCAAATTTTCCAGATCACAAGTACTCGTCAAGCCCAACAACTTTCTCTTCTACACCGAAACCCAATTCCAATCCTACCAGCCGGAAGTCGCCTCGAAACCCACGGAATCCATGGATTCCGGTGAGTTTTCCAGCGTGCTTCAAACCTCAACCAAACCAAAATTCCTTCACCCAAAAGCTTCACAAGGATGAGGGGAACCTTTCCCCCTACACCCCCGACCCCAAATGTCGCCGGAGCACCTCACCCGATTCTGGCGAACACCACGAACTTCACCGAGTTCGTTTTCCTCCAAATGTCAACCAATTCAACTTAAATCAATTGCAAAACAATAAGAAATCGAGAGAGGAAGCTAACCATACCGAAATCCAGGCCGGAGGTGGCCGGAAACGGAAAGTCGATCGGTGGTCAAACAGTGGTCTCGTTTGAACTCGGTCAATGCGGGTCAACGGGTCAAATAACAGTCAAACTTCCCAAACTGTGATTTCCGACAATTTTCCGACTATTCCGATATTTATACTCGCGGCTCGATATGATCAACGGTCCAAATCGAATCACATCCACGTTTCGGATAACTCAAACTCAAACAGATAAACACGAAGAAATTACAAAATTTCAAATATTCATAACATATTCCTCGGTTATCGAAACAATTATCCGAAACCGCCAACGAACTCGAAATCACGCATACTACAATTCTCATGAAGAGACTCAACTCAAATTCTCGCCCGGTAATTAAGTCGCGAATCAAACCGCCAATTCAATTAATTACGATAAATCTCGATTATTCACAAAACTCGCAGATTAAGCCGATTACTATTTCAAATTCTGATTCGAGTCTTCACAAATCTACCCCCCTTAGAAAAATTTCGACCTCGAAATTTACGTACCTGCTAAGTGAACAGATGAGGATACTGCTCCCGCATACGCTGCTTGATCTCCCAGGTGGCTTCCTCAACTGAATGATTCTGCCATAAGACTTTCATAAGCGGTATGACACGGTGCCTCAACTCCTACTCATGCAGATCGAGAATCTGTACCGGCTTCTCCACATATGTCAAATCTTCCCGGATAGGAAGCTGATGTGGTGCTAACACATGTGATGGATCTGGAATGTATTTCCGCAACATTGAGACATGAAAAATATCGTGTACTCGAGCCATCTCAGAAGGCAACTCTAATCTGTAAGTGAAAGGACCCAACCCCGATTTAATTTCCTAAATAGGAATCAAACCCCTTAAAAAAACACGAACCAACAAAAACCACAAAAATTTCGGCAGAGTTTCGTTACTAACGCAGAATTGCCATTAACCTGCACCCGGAAAACACACTTCATCCTATGCCACAAAAGCCAAACCGTGGGCTCCAATCCCATCCAGATTTCTCAATATCATAACAATAACGTAAAGCAGTAAACATAACTGTACTTTACAGAAAATCCGGGGAAAATCACATAAAAACATATATCAGTAGCGTATCAGAGCGATCTCTAGTGTACATATACAAAAATACACAACAGTAAGCAAAACAAGAAACCTACTGGAAAATAAAGATAGCTCGAACGCTAAGCCTTCAACCACGACGTGAGACACCATAATCTGAACTGCAATCTGGGCACGGAAACCGAAAAGCCCAGGGGAAAGGCAATAAAATCGTTAAAGTGAGTGGACGAAAATAAACATATGCCTTTCACCATTTATATATACATAAAACAATGCAAAGCGAGTTCGGAAAATATATGGAGGTGCTAGGCGAATCTCTCAAGCCCGACAGTCAGGCGAATCTCTCAAGCCCGACGGTGATAGGCTAGGGGAATCTTTCAACCCTAGTGGCACAATAGGGGAATCTCTCAACCCTGTCCAGAGGAATCTCTCAACTCTGTGTCTGATTACTGGCGATCAGCCGAGTAGCCAAAGCATCGATGCAAGTAATGCCATCACCATATAAAATATAAAATAATACCTCCAAAAGCAATAAATAATTTCAACATCGTATATAAATAAATACGGAAATCACGAACTCGCAACAACAGTGAAAATAGAAAAGTCCACTCACAGGTGAGCACAGCGCGCACTCGCACTAATCACGAGATCCGGCGGAAGATCCCTCGCCCAAAGTATGATATCGATCCCCTGAATAATCATAAAATATAACTGATCAAAATCACAACTCAACACACTGTACCACACCTCGGAAACTAACCGTTCCTGGAAACATATAACGTGGTACAAAATAATCGACGAAATCTCCCGAAATCTCCACACAAACCCTCGACTAAAAATCCGGTACCCAAATCAACTTGAAAAACTCAAGACGATGATCGGGGCGCAAATACGAGTAAAACGACATATAACTCGACAGATTTCAAAAAGTCAACGGGTCGCCGGAGCTCCGCCGTTGACCGCCGCCGGTGCGCCATCAACCGGAGAGATTTTCCGGCGGCCAAGCTCCCACCAGGTTCTCCTCAATGAGACCAACACTTTTCCCAACTGAGCCAACCATCAATTCCGGCCCCACTTGCCGGAAAACAGCTCGAAAGCTCAAAGGACACAACCGGCCGGAAAACTTCCCGGCCGATTCGGACGCCGTCATGGCACCCCGTCCCTCCAAACCAAAGGGGAAAACATCCCTTGCTAGAACCCAACTTATTCCACCAAAAATCCTCACCGGAAAGCTACCAGAGCGCCGCCCCCAAACGAGGCCGATTCCGGCGAAAAACCTTGAATTTCAAACGACTCGTTCTCCCTCATTCCAGCATCAAATCACAAAATTTCAAGTTCTAAATAGTAGCAAATCGAAAGAGGAATCGATCCATACCAATATCCAGGCCGAAGGTGGCCAGAGTCGTGAAATCCGACGGCAACAGCTCGATACCCGCGGTGGTTCTCCGGTCAGCCCAAAAGTCAACGGTCAACCCACAAAGTCAACGTCGGTCAAACTTCCAAAAGTGTTTTCGACAATTTTTCGACTATTTCTGATATTTATACTCGTGGCTCGGGACGATCGATGGTCCAAAACAAAACACATCTACATTTCGGATAAACTCGAATATGAACGGATAAACTCGACGAAATTCCGCGATTTCAAATATTCATAATATATTCCTCGGTCGTCGAAATAATTATCCGGAACCGCCCACGAACTCGAAATCACGCGTACAACAACTCTCAAGAAGAGACCCAACTCAAATTCTCGCCCAATAATTAAGTCGCAATCAAAACCAGCAAATCAATCAATTACGGAAAACTGCGATTATGCGCTAACTCGTGGATTAAGCCGATTACTCTACTGATTCTGGTTCGGGTCGTCACAGTAAGCCACGGCACCAACTCTCTCGGTAATCTTGTACGGACCAATATATCGTGGTCGAAGCTTGCTACGCTTCCCGAAACGCACAACTCCCCTCCAAGGAGATAGTTTTAGGAAGACCCAATCGCCCACCTCGAACTCGAGACTCTTTCTTCTCACGTCCGCATAACTCTTCTGGCGATCCTGGGCAATCTTCAATCTATCCCGGATAATCTGAATATCCTCCATGGTGCTCTTCACCAGATCAAGGCCAATGAGCCATCGCTCACCTACCTCACTCCAACATAATGGAGTACGACACTGCCTCCCGTATAGAGCCTCATACGGTGCCATATCAATACTGGCCTGATAACTGTTGTTGTAAGCAAACTCAATCAAATGCAGTTGCTGGTCCCAATTTCCTCTAAACTACAAAACACAAGACCGCAACATATCCTTGAGGGTCTGAATAGTCCGCTCAGACTGCCCATCAGTCTGAGGATGGAAAGCTGTACTGAAATGCAATCTAGTACCAAAGGCTCGCTGCAATGCCTGCCAGAACTCTGAAGTAAACTGACTGTCTCGGTCAGAAATAATGGATACAGGCACACCATGCAGACGAACGATCTCCACCATATACAGCTTTGCCAACCTGCCCACTGAAATCTTCCCTGGAAGTGCAAGGAAATGAGCGGATTTCGTCAACCAATCTATAATAACCCAAATACCAGTATTACCAACCGAAGTACGTGGTAACTGATACACGAAATCCATGGTCATGTGCTCCCACTTCCAAACCGGAATCTCCAAGGGCTGTAGCTTTCCCGCAGGCTTCTGCCTCTCTGCTTTGACCTGCTGACAAATAAGACATCTACTCACATATGCTGCAATCTCCCTCTTCATATTTCGCCACTAGTAATAAGCTCAAAGTGTACGAAACATCTTCGTACCACCGAGATGCATCACATAAGCAGAACAATGTGAAAGGACCCAACCCCGATTTAGTTTCCTAAACCGGAATCAAACCCCTTTTGAAAACTTGAACCAACAAAAACCATTAAAATTTCGGCAGAGTAACGCTACTAACGCGGAATTGCCTTTACCTGCACCCGAAAATAACACTTCATCCTATGCTACAAAAGCCAAACCGTGGGCACCAATCCCATCCAGATTTCTCAATATCAAATCAATAACATCAAACAGTAAACATAACTATATTATATAGGAAATCCGGGAAAATCCGTATAAAACATGTATCAGTACTGTATCAGAGCGACCTCTAGTGTATATATATACAAAATATACAACAGTAGACAAAACAAGAAACCTACTGGAAAACACAGGTAGCTCGAACAACTAGCCTCCGACCACGACGTGAGACACCAGAATCTGAACTGCAAACTGGGCACGGAAACCGAAAAGCCCAGGGGAAAGACATGAAAACCGTTAGAGTGAGTGGACGAAAATAAATGTCGTTCGCCGAATAATATATGTTATAAAAACATATGTGAGTCTAAATGCATAAAAATCAAATGGTACACGAGGGAGATTCTAACTCCTCACGTGTACAAAGCATGCATCATAAATACCGCGGGGTCACTCATGGACTCCCTCGCGCTAGTACAGTCTGAATCACGGGATCCCAGACCCACACGTTATTCCAAGCCAGAAAGGCCTCGGTTCAGGATATCTGTCCCCCCCCCCCCCCCCGGAGCGTACTCGGGGATCAGCCGAGAAGCCATGTGTATCGATACAACCCTGTTTACTGAGACTGTACTCTGTGTAAACCAAATCACAAATACTTCCCATGCACATGCATAAAACGTAATGTAAATGTATATATGTTCATAGATGCATATTCGTAAGTGCATAATCGTAAAACACATGCTCATAAAAATCATGATCATAACTACATGCTCATGCTCGTAAAACATATATAAAAGACTCGCAGTCAATCCGTGAAAAGAAATGTCCACTCACAGGTGAGCAAAACGCGCACTCGCGCTAATCACGTGGCCTGGCGGAAGATCCCTCGCCCGAAGCACGATCTCGATCCCCTGAATATTCATAAAATATATCTGATCAAAATCATAATCCACAACACTGTACCACACCTCGGAAACCAACCGTTCCCGGAAATATACAACACAGTGCAAAATAATAAACGAAATTCCCGAAATCTCCACTTGAAACCCTCGACTGAAAATCCGATACCCAAATCAACTCGAAAACCTCAAGGCGACGATCGAGGCGTGAATATGAGAAAAACGACATTAAAAACATCGAATTCCAAAAAGTCAACGGGTCGTCGGAGCTCCGGCGTTAACTGCCGCCGCCGGCGGCGGCGCGCCGTCAACCGGAGAGTTTTCCCGGCGACCGAGCTACCAAACTGTTCTCCTCAACAAGCCGAACAACTTTCCTCAAGGCACCACCACCATCCAACCACCACCGTGGCCGGATAGATCGAAAGAGCCACGGCCAAGAATCGCCGGAAAACTTTCCTGGCCGATTCCGGCACCGTTGCTCCACATTTTCTCTCCAAACCAAAGGGGAAATGATCACTGTCCAAAACCCACCAACAGTCCACCCCGGAAAGTCACCGGAGCACCTCCTACCATCGAGGCCGATTCCGGCCAAAAACCCCAAGATTTCAAATCAACATTTCTCCCTCAAATCAAACTCAAATTCCAAAATTCCAAGTTCTAAACTGTAGGAAACTGAAAGAGGAATCGATTCATACCAATATCTCGGTCGGAGGTGGCCGGAATCGCCAAACCCGACGGCGGCAGCGTGATAGAGAACCGGTCAACGAAAAGTCAACGGTCAGCCTCGGTCAACGACGGTCAAACTTCCCAAACAGTGTTTTCGACAATTTTTTGACTATTTTCGATATTTATACTCGCACCTCGGGACGATCGACGGTCCAAAACGGATAACCATTACGATTCGGATAAACTCGTCGATATTCTGAAACTTCAAATAATCACATTATATTCCTCGATTATCAGAAAAATCATTCGGAACCGCCCACGAACTCGAAATCACGTATACTACAACTCTCGAGAAGAGACTCAACTCAAATTCTCGGCCGATAATTAAGTCGTAAACAAAACTGGCAAACCACACAATTATCGATAAACCGCAATTACGTGATAACTCGAGAATTACGCTGTTTACTCTACTGATTTTGGTTCGGGTCGTCACACAATGAGCTTCGTCTAAAATCTCTTTCTTCAAACCCTCGTCCCTGGGTGCATATAATCTGCCTCTGAATAGCAATATACCATCATCACTCAACCGAAACTTTGTTGGCACACCATTCCGAATCATGGTCTTCTTGTCCAACAGATAGGAGTCCGCATCCTGAGCTTCCCGAACCTGATCAACCAATATCGGTCGAACCTGAAAGCTAGCCAACAAGGCTCCATCATCATCCCACTCAAACTCAGCTCCCGTAGCCTGTAACTCGGCTAACATGGAAACTCTGGCCACACACACATGAAACAACGAGGCTCTAGATTTTCGACTGAGTGCATCAGCAACGACATTAGCCATCCCTGGATGGTACTCAAAAGTGCAATCGTAATCATTGATCAACTCTATCCATCTGCGCTATCTGATGTTCAAGTCTGGCTTCTTGCGCAAATAAGTGAGACTCTTATGATCTGTGTATATCTTGCACTGAGCTCCGTACAGGTAGTATCTCTAACTCTTCAAGGCTAATACAATAGCAGCCAACTCCAAATCGTGTGTAGGATGGTTGACTTCATGTGGTTTCAGCTGTCTGGAACCGTAAGCCACCACTCTACCATGCTGCATTAAAACACAACCAAGTCCCAATTTCGATGCATCGCTGCAAACCACAAACTCTCCACTGTCGTCAGGTAGGTTCAAAACCGGTGCAGTAGTCAACTTTTCCTTCAAGAGGAAGTAACTCTCCTCACATGCATCGGACAACTCAAACTTGACACCTTTCTTCGTCAATCTAGTAAGTGGAGTGGCAATCCGTGAAAAATCATGCACAAAGCGCCGATAATAACCTGCCAAACCCAAGAAACTCCTGATCTCTGGTACGGTGGTAGGTCTACTCCAATTCAACACGGCTTCTATCTTGTCAGGATCCACGCTGACTCCTTCAGCTGATATCACGTGACCCAAAAACTTCACGCTATCCAACCAAAACTCACACTTGCTGAACTTCGCAAACAACAGATTGTCTCGCAAAGTCCGCAAAATAGCTCACAAATGTTTCTTGTGCTGGCCCACACTCCTGGAGTAAATCAGAATGTCGTTGTGATGACCTGAACCAGAATCAGTAGTGTAATCAATACGATTCACGAGATTATGCATAATCCCGATTAATCGTTAATTGTGTGGTTTGTCGGATTAGTTCGCGACTTTATTATCGGCCGAGAATTTGAATTGAGTTTCTTCACGGGAATTGTAGAGCACGTGATTTTGAGCTCATGGGTGGTTCCGGATGAATTTTCCGATAACTGAGGAATATAATATGATTATTTGAAGTTGCGGTTTATCGACGAGTTTATCCGTTCGTTTCGTATTTATCCGAATCGTAATGGTTATCCGTTTTGGACCGTTGATCATCCCGAGACGCGAGTATAAATATCGAAAATAGTCGAAAAATTGTCGAAAACACTGTTTGAAGCGTTGACCAGCGTTGACTTTCCATTTTGGGCAGTTTGACCCGCTGACCCGAGGAAACTATTCACTCGATTACTGTTTATCGTCAGAGCTGCTACTCTAGGCCGAATTTGGCCACGGCTTTGGAAGGTAAAATCTTCCTCTCGTGATTCTAAGCATTTTAGAACTTCGAATTTCTTGATTTGGTTGAGAATTGAGGGAGAACGAGCTCGGTGAAGTTCTTGGATTTTGTGGGATTTGGGTGGCCTTCTCCGACGACTTTTAGGGTCGGGGCTTTGGGGGGAAAGGTTTCCCTCAACCTATAGATGCTTTTGGTAGAAGGAATTTGGGTTTGGTTGCCGTTTGAAGCTCGCCGAAATCTCACCGGAATCCATGGATTCCGTGAGTTTCAAGATCAATTCCGGCCGGTGGGCTTGGAATTGGGTCTCGGTGTAGAAGAGAAATGTGTTTGGCTTAAGGAGAACTTGTGATCTGAAAATTTTCTCCAGGATCTGTCATCGTTGATACCACGCCGACGACGGCGGCGGCGGTCAACGACGGAGCTCCGACGACCGTTGACTTTTTTGTAAATGTGTCGAGTTATATGTCGTTTTGCTCGTATTCGCGCCCTGATGGTCGCCTTGAGGTTTTTGAGTTGATTTGGGTATCAGATTTTCAGTCGAGAGTTTTGAGTTGAGATTTCGGGAATCTCGTTGATTATTTTGCACTGTGTTGTATATTTCCGGGAACGGTTGGTTTCCGAGGTGTGGTACAGGGTTGTGGATTATGATTTTGATCAGATATCTTTTATGACTATTCAGAGGATCGAGATCGTGCTTTGGGCGAGGGATCTTCCACCGGGCCACGAGATTAGCGCGAGTGCGCGTTTTGCTCACCTATGAGTGGACAATTTCTTTTCACTGATAATCGTGAGTCTTTATACACGTTTTACGAGCATGAGCATGCATACGAGATTACGATTTATATGAGCATGTGTTAGACGATTATGCTTATACCATTATACATTACGTATATGCATTTATATATTGCTTTACGCATTTGCATCGAACTATTTATGATTTGGTTTACACAGAGTACAGTCTCAGTATATGTTGTTGTATCGATACACTTGCATCCCGGCTGATCCCCGAGGATGTTTACCGGAGGAGGCTGTGACTCCTGACCCGAGGCCTTTACCGGGGGGAGGCAGACCTCTGACCTGAGGCATTTCTGGCTAGAATCAAGTGTGGGTCTGGGATCCCATGATTCGGACTGTACTAGCACAGATGTGTCCATGAGCGACCCCGTGGGATTTTTACATGCATGCTCAGTACGCTGGAGGAGTATGAGTTTACCTCGTGTACTTTATTATATTTATTCATCTGGACTCGCATATGTTATTTTAACATATATCAACTGGCGAAAGACATTTATTTTCGTCCACTCACTCTAACAGTTTTCATGTCTTTCCCCTGGGCTTTTCGGTTTCCGTGCCCAGTTTGCAGTTCAGGTTCTGGTGTTTCACGTCGTGGTTGAAGGCTAGTAGTTCGAGCTACCTGTGTTTTCCAGTAGGTTTCTTATTTCACCTACTGATGTATATATTGTATATATTTACACTAGAGGTCGCTCTGATACATTCAGATAAATGTTTTATACGGTTTTTCCCGGATATACTATATATTACAGTTATGTTTACTGTTTATTGTTAATGATATGATGAAGTGTTATTTTCCGAGTGCAGGTAATGGCAATTCCGCGTTAGTAACGTTACTCTGCCGAAATTTTAATAGCTTTTGTCGGTTCACGTTTTCAGAAGGGTTTTGATTCCGGTTTAGGCAACTAAATCGGGGTTGGGTCCTTTCAGCTTGGTATCAGAGCATTAGGTTGTCAGATTCTGTAGAGTCTTGTAGTTGTGACACTTAGGGTATTTGAGTTTGTATAGCATGACTGGAGTGATGACCCGACTGGCCAGCGGTATTCATCAATACTTCAGGTGTTGTGTGTTCTTAAATATCTGAGGTCTCATGATTACGTTCTTTCTGCTTGTACCTAATGCTTATCTTGTATCAGTAGGATGCCTCATCGACGTGGTCCTCGTGTTGATCGGGAAGAGGATCCTGATATGGATTGCCAGACGCACGACTTGCTGATGCGAGTGTTGCGTTTAGAGGAGCGTTTTGACCCTGTGGTCAAAGCTCGTACTGCTGGTGCGACTGTCTTTTCGGGTTCAGCTGATCCAGAGATATGTGAGGCATGGTTGGTTCAGGTTGAACGTGTATGTGAGCGTCTGCGTTTTACCTGAAAGGACCCAATCCCGATTCAGTTACCTAAACCGGAATCGAACCCCTTCTGAAAATACGAACCAACAAAAATTTTTCAAAATTTCGGCAGAGTTTCGTTACTAACGTAGAATTGCATAAATCTGCACCCTGAAAATAACACTTCGTCCTATGCCACAAAAGCCAAACCGTGGGCACCAATCCCGTCCGGATTTCTCAACATCAATATATGAATCATAAACAGTAAACAGTACTGTAGTATATAAATATATATCCGAGAAAATCCATATAAACAAGTATCAGAATGTATCATAGCGACCTCTAGAGTAAAATATATACAATATACACATCAGTAGGCGAAACAAGAACCTACTGGAAAGTACAGGTAGCTCAGATCACTAGCCTTCAAACCGCGACGTGAAAACACCAAAACCTGAACTGCAACTGGGCACGGAAATCGAAAAGCCCAGGGGAAAGACATGAAACACGTTAGAGTGAGTGGACGAAAATAAATGTCTTTCACCAGTTGATATAAATGTTTAAAATAACATATGCGAGTCCAGGTAAATAAAAACAACAAGTACACGAGGTAAAACCATAATCCTCCAACGTACTGAGCATGCAAGTATAAATCCCACGGGGTCACTCATGGACTCCTCCGTGCTAGTACAGTCCAAATCACAGGATCCCAGACCCACACGTGATTTTAAGCCAGAAAGGCCTCGGTTCCGGGGATACGCCCCTCGCCGGTCAGGTCGGGGTAACGCCCCGCCTGGGATGCCTACCATCGGGGATCAGCCGAGAGGCTAGTGTATCGATACAACAACGTAACTGAGACTGTACTCTGTGAAAACCAAATCATAAACAGTTCGATGTAAATGCATGAAACAGCATATAAATGTATGTATATTCGTATACGTATATCCGTATATGTATAATCATATATTCGTAAAAACACATGCTCATATAATCCATAATCTCAATACGCATGCTCGAGTTTATAAATCATATAAAAGACTCGCAAGAATTTCATGAAAAGAAATTGTCCACTCACAGGTGAGCAAAACGCGCACTCGCGCTAATCTCGTGGTCCGGCGGAAGATCCCTCGCCTGAAGCACGATCACGATCCCGATCTCGATCTCCTGAATATTCACAAAACATAACTGATCAATATCATAGTCCACAAGCCTGTATTGAATCACGGAAACCAACCGTTCCCGGAAATATGCAATGTAGTACTGAAAGGACCCAATCCCGATTCAGTTACCTAAACCGGAATCAAACCCTCTCGAAAATACGAACCAACAAAAATTTTTCAAAATTTCGGCAGAGTTTCGTTACTAGCGTGAAATTACCATAACCTGCACGCAGAAATTAACACTTCGTCCTATGCCACAAAAAGCAAACCGTGGGCACCAATCCCATCCGGATTTCTCAACATCAATATAATCATCAACAGTAAATAAACTGTACTATGTATACATGTATATCTGTGAAAATCCGCACAACATGTATCAGGATGTATCAGAGCGACCTCTAGAGTAAAACATATACAATATGTACATCAGTAGGCGAAACAAGAACCTACTGGAAAACACAGGTGACTCTGATCACTAGCCTCCAAACCGCGACGTGAAACACCAAACCTGAACTGCAAACTGGGCACGGAAACCGAAAAGCCCAGGGGAAAGACAATAAACACGTTAGAGTGAGTGGACGAAAATAAATGTCTTTCACCAAATAATATATGTTATAAAAACATATGCGAGTCGAATGAATAAATATAATAAAATACGCGAGGTAAACCATAATCCTCCAGCGTACAGAGCATGCAAGTAAAATCCCACGGGGCCACTCATGGACACGTCCGTGCTAGTACAGTCCGAATCACGGGATCCCAGACCCACACGTGATTCGAGCCAGAAAGGCCTCAGGTCAGGGTAACTGTTTCCACCCGGAAATACCTCAGCACAAGAAACAGATAACTGTACCTACCCGGAAATACATCGGCACAAGGCACAGCGTCCCCCCTGGTAAGCACCCTCGGTGATCAGCCGGGGATGCGTGTGTATCGATACAACAACATGAACTACGATTGTACTCTGTGAAAATCAAATCACAAATATCTCGATGCATATACAGTAATCAGCATAAAAATGCATATGGGTAACATAATCGTATATAACACATGCTCATAATAATCGTAATCTTGTAAACATGCTCATATCTGTTTATTCGTATACGCATAACCGTATATATATATATATATATATATATATATTTGTAAACACATGCACATGTAATCCGAAATCTCATACGCATGCTCAAATTCGAAAATCATATAAAAAGACTCGCAATCATTTCCGTGAAAAGAAATTGTCCACTCACAGATGAGCAAAATGCGCACACGCACTAATCTCGAGGACCGGCGGAAGATCCCTCGCCAGAAGCTCGATCACGATCTCGATCCCGATCTCCTGAATATATTCATAAAATACAACTGATCAATATCGTAATTCACAACACTGTACTGATGCACGAAAACCAAACGTTCCCGGAAATACGAAATGCAGTGCAAAATGAATTACGGAAATCCCGAAATCCCCACTCGAAATCTCGACTGAAAATCGGCTAATCAAATCAACCCGAAAACCTCCGTACGATAACCGGGGCGTGATTACGAGAAAAACGACATTAAAATTATCGAAATCCGAAAAGTTGACTTTTCCTCCGCCGTTGACCGCCGCCGCCGGCGGCGGCGCGCCGTCAACAGAGGAATCCTACGGCCAAACTCTCCAGTTCTCTAGGTCTCATCAAGGCGAGCAAGTTTCCCTTCTACCCCAAAGTCCAATTCCAAACGCAACCCCTCCAAATCACTACAAATCCGATCGGAAAACCCAAACCAAATCCCTAATCGGGTTCACCCCAAAACCTCATCTCCGTCAAAACCAACCACCCCGTGAGCTTCTCCTAAGTATGGGGAGCAAAACCCCCAACAAATCCCCTCACCAAACTCGCCGGAACCACCTCCACCATCGCCGACGAAATCCTCCAACTCGGCTCAGCTCGGGTTACCTCAAAACCAAACCATTTCAACCCAAACCAAGTTCTAACATACTCGAAATCAAGAGAGGAGTCTAGCTATACCTGTCCCGTGGCCGATGGTCGCCGGAATCCGGTCGCCGGAAGTGCAAGACCGAAACGGAAAGTTTTCCTCACGGGTCAACGGTCAAAGTTTCCCAAAATGGAAAGTCAACGTCTGGTCAACCGAAAACAATGTTTTTCGACTAATTCTCGACTATTTCGCTATTTATACTCGAGCCTCGGGTCGATCGACGGTCCAAAATGAAAATACGAAATGATTCGGATAAGCTCGAAACAATCGGATAAACTCGTCGAAACCCGAAACTTCAAATAATCATAAAATATTCCTCGGTTATCGGAAAAATCTTTCGAAACCACCCACGAACTCGAAATCACGTACTCTACGTTTTCCGTGAAGATACTCAACCCAAATTCTCGACCGAAAACCAAGTCGCGAATCGAATCGGCAAACCACAATATATCACAAAACTGCGACTAAACTCAAATATCGAAAATCGTGCCAAACGCACCTCTGATTCTGGTTCGGGTCGTCACAAGTACAAAACGATAAACGAAATTCCCACTCGAAACCTTGACTGAAAATCGGCTAACCAAATCAACCCGATAACCTCTGGACGATAATCAGGGCGCGATTACGAGAAAAACGACATTAAAAACGTCGAAATCCAAAAAGTCAACTTTTGGCCGGAGCTCCGCTGTATTCCGCCGCCGCCGGTGGCGGCGCGCCGTCAACTGTGGAATTTCACGGTCAAAAACTCCAGAATTCAAGACCTCTACAAGCCCAACAGTTCCTTCAACTGACTCAAAGTCCAATTCCAAGCCTAAGCCTTCCAAAAACAGCTCGAACCGAACGTAAACAACTTCCGGCAACCACCACGGGTTCGCTGGAAAACACCCTCTCGTTCCAAATTTCTCACACCACAAGCATCTATAAGGTTAGGCGAGTTAAAGCCCCAACCTCATCACCTCCACATCTCGCCGGAGCACAGCTCCCCGTCACCGGCGAAAAACTCAATTCGGCCTCCAATGGTTCTTCCCCAAAACACAACCAATTTTCCCAAACTCAAGCATCATTCAACTCAGAATCAAGAGGAGAAGCTAACTATACCTGTCACGTGGCCGGAGGTGGCCAGAAAGTTGGTCATCGGACGGCAAGCCGAAACGGGAAACCTTTCCTCTTTTGGTCAACGGGTCAACTTACTATTTTTGGAAAGTCAACAGTCCGGTCAAACTTCAACAGTGTTTTTACGACTAATTCTCGACTATTCCGATATTTATACTTGCGCCTCGGGTCGATCGACGATTCAAAATGGATAACCATCACGATTCGGATAAACTCGAAACAATCGGATAAACTCGTCGGAAACCGAAACTTCAAATAATCATAAAATATTCCTCGGTTATCGGAAAAATCTTCCGGAACCGCCCACGAACTCGAAATCACGTACTCTACAACTTCAATGAAGACACTCAACTCAAATTCTCAACTAAAAACATAGTCGCGAATAGAGTCGACGAACAACATATACGACGTAAAACCGGGACTAAACTTAATCTCGAGAATCGTGCCGAATACGCAACAGATTCTGGTTCGGGTCGTCACATTACCCCTGAGCAGATGACAGTGGCAGCAGTCATATTACTTGAGTCTGACGCATATTTCTGGTGGGTTAGCACCGACAGAGTTCCAGTTGATACTCTGTGGACTTTGTTCCGTGATTTGTTTATGCGGAGATACTTCAACCAGGCTACCCAGCAGCGCAAGTATGAGGAGTTTACGAACTTGAGATAGGGCAGTTTGTCTATGCTTGAGTACAGGGACAGGTTTACCCG
Organism: Geum urbanum; assembly: GCA_946800695.1. NCBI lineage: Eukaryota > Viridiplantae > Streptophyta > Magnoliopsida > Rosales > Rosaceae > Geum > Geum urbanum. The sequence goes on from OX326997.1 coordinate 55,279,779, forward strand.
CTTATCTCGTTTTGCGCGTGACATGGTGGCTACTGAGGAAGCCAAGTGCCGCAGGTTTGAGCTGGATTTGAATTTGAACATCAAGGGGACTCTGACTACGATGCCTCGAAACAAGTTCGATGAGTTTGTCAGTGCAGCACTCCGAGTGGAGAACATCGAGAAGGAGAGGCAGCTGAGGTACCAGTCTAGACGGTTTGAGGAGGGCGGACCGAGTCAGGGGCCTTCAAAGAGACAGAGTTCTGATACTTCCGGTTCGGCTTCATCCTCGGGTAGTGGACCTTATAGACCAGTAGTTGGTGCACCGAGATAGAGACAGAGGTGGAGGAGAGATCGACCGCAGCGACCACATGCTAGTGGGGGTTCCAGCGGTTCTAGTTATCCTCGGCGTACTGGTGGCTCATTTGCTGTACCAAGGGAATACCCATTGTGCAGCTTCTGCAACAGGCATCACTTTGGTCCATGTCAGCGGGGCCCTGTCACTTATTTTCGTTGTGGCCAGGTGGGTCACTATGCGAGGGAGTGTTTCCAGCTTGATGGTGCTAATGGACAGGCGGCCCAGAGTTCCGGAGCTGAGCGAGGTGCCACTTCGGGAGCTCGACCAGCACAGTTTGCAGGCCAAGGCAGACAGCAAGGACAGCCTCAGCGTGGACGACTAGCCGGACAGGCGAGGGTTCATGCCATGACTTTGCGAGAGGGCAGAGCTTCACCAGAGGTCGTTATCGGTACGTTGCATATCTTTGGTATTCCAGTACTTACATTGTTAGATCCAGGTGCCACACATTCATTCATGTCATATAGACTATCATCATTAGCTACGGTACCTGCATCTCCACTTTCGGGGTTGTTGAGAGTGCTGTATCCGTTTGGTGAGGTAGTTAGTATTGGCTGGGTGTACAGAGACTGAGATTTTTATTGGAGGCCATGGGTTAGCCGCAGATTTGTTGTTGCTTGATATTGTGGACTTTGATCTGATCTTGGGTATGGACTTCTTGGGGACGCATTGGGCCATGTTTGATTGTCACAAGAAGGAGGTCGCGTTCCGACGACCAGGCTTTCCCGAGATATTGTTTCGCGGCGAGAAGAACACTTCACTACCGTGTTTGATTTCCGCGATGAGAGCTGATCGATTGATGAAGAAAGGCTGTGTTGCTTATTTAGCCCATGTCGTGGACACTACAGCAGCTGTGCCGGACCTTGGTAGTATTGAGGTTGTATCCGAGTTTCCGGATGTGTTTCCGGAGGAGTTACCAGGTATACCTCCTGTTCGGGAGATTGACTTTACTATTGAGCTATTGCCGAGCATAGGACCCATTTCACAGGCACCGTATCGTATGGCGCCAGGGGAGTTGAAAGAGTTGTAGGTTCAGCTCCAGGAGTTGCTGGAGAAGGGTTTTATTCGACCTAGTGTTTCGCCATGGGGTGCCCCGGTTTTATTTGTACGGAAGAAGGATGGATCTATGCGGTTGTGCATTGACTACCGAAAGCTGAATCAGGTTACGGTGAAGAACAAGTATCCGTTGTCGCGAATTGATGATTTGTTCGATCAGCTCAAGGGAGCTTCAGTCTTTTCGAAGATTGATCTTCGATCCGGATATCACCAGTTGAGGATCCAAGACTCTGATATGGCCAGGACAGCTTTCAGGTTGCGGTATGGGCATTACGAGTTTTTGGTTATGCCGTTTGGGTTGACCAATGCCCCCGCAGCTTTCATGGACTTGATGAATTGGGTGTTCAGATGGTTTCTGGACAAGTTCGTGATTGTGTTCATCGATGATATTTTGATCTATTCCAGGAGTGTGGGCCAGCATAAGAAGCATTTGCGAGCGGTGTTGCGGACTTTGCGGGACCATCAGTTGTTTGCGAAGTTCAGCAAGTGCGAGTTTTGGCTAGACAGTGTCAAGTTTCCGGGCCACGTGATATCAGCTGAGGCAGTCAGCGTTGATCCTGACAAGATCGAGGCTGTGCTGAATTGGAGTAGACCTACCACTGTACCGGAGATCCGGAGTTTCTTGGGTTTGGCAGGCTACTACCGGCGGTTTGTACATGATTTTTCTCGGATTGCTACTCCATTGACCAGACTGACGAAGAAGGGCGTCAAGTTTGAGTGGTCTGATGCATGTGAGGAGAGTTATTTACTCCTGAAGGAGAAGTTGACTACATCACCGGTTCTGACATTACTAGACGACAGCGGTGAGTTTGTGGTGTATAGTGATGCGTCGAAGTTGGGACTAGGTTGTGTGCTGATGCAGCATGGCAGAGTTGTAGCCTATGGTTCCAGGCAGTTGAAACCTCACGAAGTCAACTATCCGACCCATGATTTAGAGTTGGCCGCTATTGTGCTAGCATTGAAGAGTTGGAGACATTACTTGTACGGAGCCCAGTGTAAGATCTTTACCGACCACAAGAGTCTCACCTACCTACGGATGCAGCCATATTTGAACATGAGGCAACGCCGGTGGATAGAGTTGATCAACGATTATGATTGCACTTTCGAGTACCATCCAGGGAAGGCCAATGTTGTGGCTGATGCACTTAGCCGGAAATCTGGAGCTTCATTGTTCCATGTGTGTGTGGCTAGAGTGTCTATGTTAGCCGAACTTCGGGCTATGGGTGCCGAGTTCAAGTAGGATGATGAGGGAGCTTTGTTGGCCAAATTTCAGGTTCTACCCGTATTGGTTGATCAGGTACGGGAGGCTCAGGATTCAGATTCCTACCTGTTGGGCAAGAAGACCATGATACGGAATGGTGTGCCTACAGAGTTTCGATTGAGCGACGACGGTACGTTGTTGTTCAGAGGCAGATTGTGTGTGCCCAGAGATGAGAGCCTGAAGAAGGAGATTCTGGATGAGGCCCATAGTTCAGCGTATGCGATACATCACGGAGGTACGAAGATGTTTCGTACACTGTGAGCGTATTACTGGTGGCGCAACATGAAGCGGGAGATTTCCGCATATGTGAGCCGATGTTTGATCTGTCAGCAGGTTAAAGTGAGAGGCAGAAACCTGTAGGGAAGTTACAGCCACTGGAGTTTCCGGTTTGGAAGTGGGAGCACATTACTATGGATTTCGTTTATCAGTTGCCGCGTAATTCGGCTGGCAACACTGGTATTTGGGTTATTGTGGATCGACTGACGAAATCCGCTCATTTTCTCGCACTTCTGGGGAAGATATCAGTGGGCAGATTAGCCAAGTTGTATTTATCACAGATTGTTCGATTGCATGATGTGCCTGTGTCTATTGTTTCTGATCGAGATAGTCAGTTTACTTCTGAGTTTTGGCAGGCATTGCAGCGAGCCATGGGCACGAGGTTGCATTTCAGTACAGCTTTTCATCCTCAGACTGACGGGCAGTCTGAGCGGACTATACAGACACTTGAGGATATGTTGCGGTCTTGTGTGTTGCAGTTCCACGGAAATTGGGACCAGCAACTGCATTTGATAGAGTTCACCTACAACAACAGCTATCAAGCCAGTATCGAGATGGCACCGTACGAGGCCCTGTACGGGAAGCAGTGTCGCACTCCATTGTGTTGGAGTGAGGTGGGCGAGCGATGGCTTATTGGCCCTGATCTGGTGAAGAGCACCATGGAGGACGTCCAGATTATCCGGGATAGATTGAAGATCGCCAAGGCTCGGCAAAACAGTTATGCGGACGTAAGGAGAAAGAGTCTCGAGTTTGAGGTTGGCGATTGGGTCTTCCTGAAACTATCTCCGTGGAGGGGAGTTGTGCGTTTCGGAAAGCGTGGCAAGCTTCGACCACGGTACATTGGTCCGTACGAGATCACCAAGAGGGTTGGAGCTGTTGCTTACAGGCTTGAGTTACCAGCTGAGATGGCTCGTGTTCATGATGTTTTCCACGTTTCGATGTTGCAGAAGTACATCTCAGATCCTTCCCATGTGTTAGCCCCACAGCAGTTACCGATCCGAGAGGATTTGACGTACGTGGAGGAGCCAGTACAGATTCTCGATCGTCGTGAGGCACTGTGTGATCCCGCTGGTGAATGTCTTGTGGCAGAATCACTCGGTTGAGGAGGCCACCTGGGAGATTAAGTAGCGTATGCGGGAGCAGTATCCTCATTTGTTCACTTGACAGGTATGTAAATTTTGAGGTCGAATTTTTTTTTAAGGGGGGTAGATTTGTGACGACCCGAATCAGAATCAGTAGTGTAATCAGTACGATTCACAAGATTATGCATAATCGCGATTAATCGTTAATTGTGTGGTTTGTCGGATTAGTTCGCGACTCTATTATCGACCGAGAATTTGAATTGAGTTTCTTCACGAGAATTATAGAGCACGTGATTTCGAGCTCATGTGCGGTTCCGGATGAATTTTTCGATAAATGAGAAATATAATATGATTATTTGAAGTTGCGGTTTATCGACGAGTTTATCCGTTCGTTTCATATTTATCCGAATCGTAATGGTTATCCTTTTTGGACAGTTGATCGTCCCGAGACGCGAGTATAAATATCGGAAATAGTCGAAAAATTGTCGAAAACACTGTTTGAAGCGTTGACCAGCGTTGACTTTCCATTTTGGGCAGTTTGACCCGTTGACCCGAGGAGACTATTGACCCGGTTACTGTTCATCGTCGGAGCTACTGTTCTAGGCCGAATTTGGCCACGACCTTGGAAGATAAAATCTTCCTCTCGTGATTCTAATCAGTTTAGAACTTCGAATTTCTTGATTTGGTTGAGAATTCAGGCAGAACGGGCTCGGTGAAGTTCATGGATTTTGTCGGATTCGGGTGGCCTTCTCCGGCGACTTTTGGGGTCGGGACTTTGGGGGGAAATGTTCCCCTCAACCTATAGATGCTTTTGGTAAAAGGAATTTGGGTTTGGTTGCCGTTTGAAGCACGCCGGAATCTCACCGGAATCCATGGATTCCGTGAGTTTCGAGCTCAATTCCGGCCGGTGGGCTTGGAATTAGGTCTCGGTGTAGAAGAGAAATGTGTTAGGCTTGAGGAGAACTTGTGATTTGGAAATTTTGGCCGGGATCCGTTGAAAGGACCCAACCCCGATTTAGCTCCCTAAACCAGAATCGAACCCCTTCGAAAACACGAACCAACAAAAACTTTTCGAAATTTGGGCAGAGTTTCGTTACTAACGTGGAATTACCTTAACCTGCACGCAGAAAATACACTTCATCCTATGCCACAAAAAGCAAACCGTGGGCACCAATCCCATCCGGATTTCTCAATATATCGACAATAACGTAAAGTAGTAAATATATATGTACTTTACTGAAAATCCGGAGTAAAATCGTATAGCATATACAATAGGACGCTCAGAGCGACTTCTACTACATAATCATATACGCATACCACAGTAGGTAGAACAATAAACCTACTGGATGAAACTAAGTAGCTCGAGCACTATGCCTCCGACCACGACGTGCGACACCAGAGCCTGAACTGCAAACTGGGCACGGAAACCGAAAAGCCCAGGGGAAAGACAATAAACACATTAGAGTGAGTGGACGAAAATAAATGTCTTTCACCAAGTAATATGTATAATAAAAACATATGCGAGTCGAAAGTATAAATAATCAAATGGTACACGAGGGAGACTCTAACTCCTCACGCGTCCGAGTACACGAGGGAGACTCTAACTCCTCACGTATACGGAGCATGCAATAAAATCTCACGGGGCCACTCGTGGACACATCCGTGCTAGTACAGTCAGAACCACGGAGTCCCTGACTTCCACGTGATTCTAGCCGGAAATGGCCTCAGGTCAAATGTCTGCCTCCCCCCGGTAAAGACCTCGGGTCAGGAGTCACAGCCTCCCCTGGAATAAAGCCTACCATCGGGGATCAGCCGAGAGGCAAGTGTATCGATACAACAACGTAACCACGACTATACTCTGTGTAAACCAAATCATAACATTTCGATGCAAATGCATTAAACAACATATAAGTATATGTATACTCGTATACATATATCCGTATATGTATAATCGTAAAACACATGCTCATGTAATCCGAAATGTCATATGCATGCTCAAGTTCATAAAACGTATATCAAGACTCGCAAATAATCCGTGAAAAGAAATGTCCACTCACAGACTGGCGTAACGCGTATCGCGTTAACTCGTGATCCGGCGGAATGTCCCTCACCAAACAAACGATCACGAACCCCTGAATATTCACAAAGTCCATTATTCAAAGTCATAACCCGACAATACAAATCAAATCACGAGAAACCACCGTTCTCGGAAACACGTAATTCAATGTCGACGAATCGTCGAAAATCCGTATATGTACACCACAATACCTCTCTTTACGTTCGGACGCTCAACTCGAAAAACGAACCTCCCCACCGCGATCGGGGCGCGATTTCGAGTCAAATGACATGCAACTTGTCGAAAGTCCAAAAAGTCAACCCGTTGACCGTTGACCGCCGCCCACGGCGGCGCCGCTGCCGGACGTGAAATTTCACGGCGGAGCCACCTCTATTCCATTCAAAATCACCCACTGAGCAACTTTGTCAACTGCACTGAAGTCCAATTCAAACTCTAACTCATTCAATTTCAAGTAAAACCGAAATAGAACACAAAATTCAAATCAAGAATTCTCCCTACACACATCAAATTGAAACTCCAAACCAACGTGGTTAGATTCGTGGAGGGAAGAGCTACAAAGCCCAATCAATTTTGTAGTTCAACTCGGCCAAAAATCACAAACCCGAATTCATCCTATTTCTCACCGTTTCTTGCCGGAAATAACTTCCTCTCCGGTGACCCACGCCGGGAAAAAATGCACGGAACCACCACCAGAGGACCGAGACGAGGCCAAAGAGACCTTTCCCGAGCCTTGAGGTGGCCGGAATCGGTCCACCGCCGTGGAGCCACCGCCCTTGTAGTCGAACTCTCTCTCATCACCACGGCCAAACCAGTCAAACTAAGTCAAAAATTCAATTCAGCTTTGACTTCCCAAATCAGGTAAGCCCACTATTTATAGTTTCCCAAAATGGAAACCCCAATAAATACATTTCGCGACAAACTAAAAACCTCCGTAACTCTCACGTCGTAACTCCGATTCCGATAATTCTCGCGGCCACGAACTCGTCTCGACATATTCTTCCAATATCACCCGAAGTCAAACACACTGGCCAAACGGATAAAAAGTCAACCCTTCGAACCAACACACATTTAAATCGACTAAACAGTCCACAATCGGAAATAATCATAACTAAATCTTCGTAACTCAAAATCATGCTCCGGAAGTTCCCACAAACTCGAAATTAAATTCCGGACAACTTCCGTGAAGGATCCGAAGCCAAATTCTCGATCGGTAATTTAGTCGCTAAGTAGCTCGCCATATTAATACGTTTCCGTCGAAACTTCAAATATACATAACTAATTCCTCGGTCGTCCAAATAACGATTCGAAAATGGCCACGAACTCAAAATCACACGTAGAACGACTCTCAAGAAGAGACCCAGCTCTAATTCTCAGCCAATAATTTAGTCGTTAACAATCCCTGGCGGTTCAAACCCTGTCGTCAATCTGCGGCTACGGAGTAACTCATGTATACAGCTGATCATACTGCTGATTCTGGTCCGGGTCGTCACATCCGTTACCGTTGACGCCGCACCGCTGACGGCGGTGGTGGTCAACGGCGGAGCTCCGGCGACCGTTGACTTTTTTGGAAATGTGTCGAGTTATATGTCGTTTCGCTCATATTCACGTCCTGATTGTCGCCTTGAGGTTTTCGAGTTGATTTGGGTATCAGATTTTCAGTCGAGGGTTTTGAGTGGAGATTTGGGAATTTCGTTTATTATTTTGCACTGTGTTGTATATTTCCGGGAACGGTTGGTTTCCGAGGTGTGGTACAGTGTTGTGGATTATGATTTTGATCAGATATATTTTATGACTATTCAGAGGATCGAGATCGTGCTTCGGGCGAGGGATCTTCCGCCGGGCCACGAGATTAGCGCGAGTGCGCGTTTTGCTTACCTGTGAGTGGACAATTTTTTTTCACTGATAATCGCGAGTCTTTATACACGTTTTACTAGCATGAGCATGCATACGAGATTACGATTTATATGAGCATGTGTTAGACGATTATGCTTATACCATTATACATTACGTATATGCATTTATTTATTGCTTTACGCATTTGCATCAAACTATTTATGATTTGGTTTACACAGAGTACAGTCTCAGTATATGTTGTTGTATCGATACACTTGCATCCCGGCTGATCCCCGAGGATGTTTACCGGGGGAGGCTGTGACTCCTGACCCGAGGCCTTTACCGGGGGGAGGCAGACCTCTGACCTGAGGCCTTTCTGGCTAGAATCACGTGTGGGACTGGGATCCCGTGATTCGGACTGTACTAGCACGGATGTGTCCATGAGCGACCCCGTGAGATTTTTACATGCATGCTCAGTACGTTGGAGGAGTATGAGTTTACCTCGCGTACTTTATTATATTTATTCATCTGGACTCGCATATGTTATTTTAACATATATCAACTGGCGAAAGACATTTATTTTCATCCACTCACTCTAACAGTTTTCATGTCTTTCCCCTGGGCTTTTCGGTTTCCGTGCCCAGTTTGCAGTTCAGGTTCTGGTGTTTCACGTAGTGGTTGAAGGCTAGTAGTTCGAGCTACCTGTGTTTTCTAGTAGGTTTCTTGTTTCACCTACTGATGTATATATTGTATATATTTACACTGGAGGTCGCTCTGATACATTCAGATACATATTTTATACGGTTTTTCCCGGATATACTATATATTACAGTTATGTTTACTGTTTATTGTTAATGATATGAGATTGAGAAATCCGGATGGGATTGGTGTCCACGGTTTGGCTTTTGTGGCATAGGATGAAGTGTTATTTTCCGGGTGCAGGTAATGGCAATTCCGCGTTAGTAGCGTTATTCTGCCGAAATTTTAATAGTTTTTGTTGGTTCACGTTTTCAGAAGGGGTTTGATTCCGGTTTAGGCAACTAAATCGGGGTGGGGTCCTTTCAGTCGTCGATGAACACGATCACAAACTTGTCCAGAAACCACCTGAACACCCGATTCATCAAGTCTATGAAAGCTGCAGGGGCATTAGTCAACCCAAACGGCATAACCAAGAACTCATAATGCCCATACCGCGATCTGAAAGTTGTCCTGGCCACATCTGACTCTCTGATCCTCAACTGATGGTATCCGGACCTGAAATCAATCTTCGAAAAAACCGAAGCTCCCTTGAGCTGATCAAACAAGTCATTAATCCGCGGCAACGGATACTTGTTCTTCACAGTGACCTGATTCAGCTTCCGGTAATCAATACACAACCGCATGAAACCATCTTTCTTCCGCACAAACAGTACAGGAGAACCCCACTGTGATACACTGGGTCGTATGAAACCTTTCTCCAGCAACTCTTGAAGTTGAACCTGTAGCTCCTTCAACTCCGCTGGCGCCATACGATAAGTTGCCTGTGATATGGGTCCAGTGCCTGGTAAAAGCTCAATAGTGAAATCGTTTTCTCGAACTGGAGGAATACCTGGTAACTCCTCCGGAAACACATCTAGAAACTCGGAAACCACCTGAATATCACCAATGTCTGGTACAACAGCCGTAGTATCCATAACATGAGCCAAATATGCAACACAACCCTTCTTCATCATCCGCTCGGCCTTCATCGCTGAAATCACACATGGCAATGAAGTATTCTTCTCACCGCGAAACAGTATCTCTGGGAAACCTGGACGTCGAAACACAACCTCCTTCTTGTGACAATCGAACATAGCCCTATGTTTCCCCAAGAAGTCCATACCCAAAATCACATCAAAATCGATGATATCCAGCAATAACAAATCCGCGGCTAAACCATAACCTCCAACAAAGATCTCACAATCCATATACACCCAACCAATACTCACAACCTCTCTGGATGGATACTACACTTTCCATAACCCTGGAAGTGGAGATGCAGGCATAGTAGCTAAAGATGACAATCTATATGATATGAATGAATGCGTAGCACCTGGATCTAGCAAAGTTAGTACTGGATAGGCAAAAACATGCAACGTACCAACAACAACCTCCAGTGAAGCTCTGCCCTCACAAAATGTCATAGCATGAACCCTGGCCTGCCCGGCTGATCGTCCACGCTGAGGGCGACACTGCTGTCCGCCCTGGCCAGAAGACTGTACTGGTCGAGCTCCAGAAGTGGTACCTCGCTCTCCTCCGAAACTCTGAGCTGCATGTCTACCAACACCAGTAGGTTGGAAACATTCCCTCGCATAGTGACCCTCCTGGCCACAACGATAGCAAGCGATAGGGCCTCGCTGACAAGGACCAAAAGGATGCCTGTTGCAGAGATTGCACAGTGGATACTCCCTTGGTACAGCAAAGGTGCTACCGGTATGTCGAGGATAGCTGAATCTGCTAGAACTCCCACTGGACTGTGGTCTCTGTGGTCGATCCCTCCTCCATCTCTATCTCTGTCTAGCTGAACTACCAGGTGGTTTATATGGTCCACTGCCAGATGATGATGCCGATCCGAAAGTGTCAGAACTCAGCCTCTTGGAAGGTCCCTAACTCGGTCCACCCTCCTCAAATCGTCGAGACTGAAATCTCATCTGTCTTTCCTTCTCGATATCCTCGCCTCGAAGTGCAGCTCTCACAAACTCATCAAACTTGTTCCGAGGCATCGTAGTCAGTGTCCCTTTGATGTTCAAGTTCAAACCCAACTCAAATCACCGGCACTTGGCTTCCTTTATAGCCACCATGTCACGAGCAAATCGGGACAAGCGAGTAAATCTGTCCCGGTACTCAAATACTGACATGCTGCCCTGTCTCAAGTTGGTGAACTCCTCATACTTCTGCTGCTGCATAGCCTGGTTGAAAAACCTCTGCATAAACAAATCTCTTAACAATGTCCACAGAGTATCAACCGGAACTCTTTCGGTGCTAACCCATAAGAAGTATGCATCTGACTCAAGTAAACTAACTGCTGCCACTGTCATCTGCTCAGGAGTGAAACGCAGATGCTCACAACCTCGTTCAACCTGAACCAACCATGCCTCACAAATCTCTGGATCAGCTGAACCCGAGAAAACAGTCGCTCCAGCAATTCGAGCTTTAACCACAGGGTCAAAACGCTCCTCCAAACGCAATACTCGCATAAGCAAGTCATGCGTCTGGCGATCCTCATCAGGATCCATATCCCTATTAACACGGGAACCACGTCTAGGAGGCATCCTAATGATACAAGAAAAGCATTAGTCACAAAGCACAAGGAATGTAATCATGAAACTTTAGACATTTGCACACATACAACACCCGAAGCATTGATGAGTAACCGCTGGCCAGTCGGGTCATCGCTCCAGACATGTTGTACATACTCAAATATCCTTAGTATCACAACTACAGAAGTCTACAGAACCTGAAACATAATGCTTTGATACCAAGCTGAAAGGACCCAACCCCGATTTAGTTTCCTAAACTGGAATCAAACCCCTTCTGAAAACATGAACTTGCAAAAATTATAGAAATTTCGGCAGAGTTTCACTATAACATGGAATTACCATTAACCTGCACCCGAAAAACACACTTCATCCTATGCCACAAAAGCTAAACCGTGGGCACCAATCCCATCCGGATTTCTCAATATCATAACAATAATGTAAAGTAATAAGCAAAACTGTACTTTACAAAACTTCGGGGAAAATCATATGAAAGTATAACATTAGAGTAATCAGAGCGACCTCTAGTGTATATATACATAAATATACAACAGTATGCTAAACTAGAAACCTAATGGAAAAGAAAGGTAGCTCGAACACTAAGCTTTCGACAGCGACGTGTGACACCAGAATCCGAACTGCAAACTGGGCACGGAAACTGAAAAGCCAAGGGGAAAGGCAAATAAAATCGTTAGAATGAGTGGACGAAAATAATCATATGCCTTTCACGATTTATACAATATAAAAACAATGCGAGTTCTTAGAATAAATAAAGGTGTCAGGCGAATCTCTCAAGCCTGACGGTAATGCGAATCTCTCAAACCCGACGGTGATAGACTAGGCGAATCTCTCAAGCCCGACGGTGATAGACTAGGCGAATCTCTCAAGCCTAGTGGGCACATCAGGGGAATCTCTCAACCCTGGAACTGGACTACCGGTGATCAGTCGAGTAGCCAATGCATCGATGCTAAATAAATGCCATCACAATAAAATATAAAACAATACCTCCAAAACAATAAATAATCTCAATACTGTAGTGGAAATAAATACTGAAATCAAGAACTCGTTATGACAGTGTAAATAAAAGTCCACTCACAGATAGCACAGCTCGCAAACGCGCTAATCAAGAGATCCGACGGAAGATCCCTCACCCAACGTACGATCTCGATCCCATGAATAATCACAAAATATAACTGATAAAAATCACAATTCATTACTCTGTACCACACCTCGGAAACCAACAATTTCCGGAAACATATAGCTCGAATACAAAATAATCAACGAAACCCCGAAATACTCCACATAAACCCTCGACTTAAAATCCGGTATCCAAATCAACTCGAAAACTTCAAGGCGATGATCGCGGCGCGATTACGAGCAAAACAGTATAAAACTTGTCAAATTTCAAAAAGTCAACACCTCTGCCATTGACCGCCACCGCCACCGGCGGTGCGGCGTCAACCGTGACGGATTCCGGCCAAATTTTTCAGATCACAAGTACTCCTCAAGCCTAACAACTTTCTCTTCTACACCGAGACCCATTTCCAAGCCCACCAGCTGGAAATCGCCTCGAAACCCACGGAATTTATGGATTCCGGTGAGTTTTCCAGCGAGCTTCAAACCTCAACCAAACAAAAATTCCTTCACCGAAAAGCTTCACAAGAATGAGGGGAACCTTTCCTCCCACACCCCCAACCCCAAATGTCACCGGAGCACCTCACCCGATTCTGGTGAACACCACGAACTTCACCGAGTTCGTTCTCCTCCAAATCTCAACCAATTCAACTCAAATCAACTGCAAAACAATAGGAAATCGAGAGAGGAAGCTAACCATACCGAAATCAAGGCTGGAGGTGGCTGGAAACAGAAAGTCGATCGGTGGTCAAACGGTAGTCCAGTTTGAACTCGGTCAACGCGGGTCAACGGGTCAAACGAAGGTCAAACTTTCCAAACAGTGATTTCCGACAATTTTCCGACTATTCCGATATTTAGACTCACGGCTCGATACGATCGACGGTCCAAATCGAATCACATCCACGTTTTGGATAACTCAAACTCAAACAGATAAACACGACAAAATTTCAAATATTCATAACATATTCCTCGATTATCGAAACAATTATCCGAAACAGCCTACGAACTCGAAATTACGCATACTACAATTCTCGTGAAGAGACTTAACTCAAATTCTCGCGAAGAGACTTAACTCAAATTCTCGCCCAGTAATTAAGTCGTGAATCAAAATGCCAATCCAATTAATTACGATAAATCTCGATTACTCACAAAACTCGCGGATTAAGCCGATTACCATTTCAAATTCCGATTCAGGTCGTCACAAATGAATCCAGACTCAAACTAGGAAAACGCGATGACACCTTCATCACCACATTTAAGAAAGTTATGATAGAATTAAGGAAGAACATGATTGTCTGGTTGTTAAGAGCACTTCGCATACAACTTTATTTCCATAACTACTTATCTGCAAATCAAAGAGAAACTGCTCACTATGTAGAAGTAGTATGCTTAATAGTCATCAATAGTATGTTCAGTCAACACAGGTAGTACTGTTACATGTATAACATAATGAAAACTTATAGAACAACAAACTAGTAGCATAATTTGAATTCAAAAACGAAGAATCACCCGTATCCTCTGGCCGAAATCCATCGAAAACAGTAGCATAATTTGAATTCAACAAAACAAAAATTCAAAAGGGAGAATGATAGACAAGGACGTTTTGAAAGATACTTTACGTTTAAGGACATTTTTGGACAGAAAAAGACTCTAATTTGCTTATTGTATTATACAAAAATTCTATCCTTAAAATGAAAAGTTTGACGAAGTTTTCCGGTTGTTGAATGGGAACTTCGTCATCATACTTTTTCTCCATGTGCTCCTTCATTATCTGAGAACTCATCCTTCCATCATATTTTCTATGTTGTGTTGTTCAGGATTAGAGAAATCTAGTTCAACATCGAATAAGTTTAACCAGTGGTTGGCTTCATCTTCATCTCCTTTGAGCATTGCTATCATTGTTGATTCTTGTGCTCAAAAGTGTTTGTAAGCAACTTTGATAGATAAGACCATGCAGAGGTGACGATCATCTCTTTTTAATCTTCTGGCCATTTTTGTGGAGTAAAGACTATAATCTTTGCCTTGCTTGACCAGGTTGAGATGTATATCTTCCCAAAGTTCATGGTAAGCCATTTGTGCTCCTCTATATATCTTAATGTCTTCAGGATTATGTATTCTAGTGACATTTGGTCCTACTGGTCCAGGTACATAATAATATTATGCTGGGCTGGATCATGGCTCAAACTAGTGCTAAATCTTACTGGTGGAATGCTGTTAATGTTCAGAAGAAGACTTCCTTGTAGTGTTTCAAAGTAATGTATTATACTCTCTATATGATTGCTCGGAAATGACTCTATGATTACTCTTGCTCATGTTAAGATGTACTAGAAAACCATTTTCCAACAAGAGTCCTGGAGTAAGAGGATGAACTACTCCTTCATGCTCAAAATGTAGTTCTTGGTAGGTTGTCACATCCATGCTTGCTAAAAGAATTTGATACTTAAATTTTTCATGGTGATGCTGCTTTGCTAATAATGCTCATTCCGCGTTGGAGATTTTCCCTCATGTAAAAGAGAAACTTTTGAATTGCTCTTTGTAAAGAAAAAATATTTGATTGTTGGTAGAGACAAAACACTTCTTTTGCTTTATGACCACGAAATAGCTCCATTGTAAGAACACACAGAGAATATATGCTCAATTTTGGAGGAAGTATTCCTTGCTGCTCATTTATAGAATTAGTTGCTAAAGGATTATGCTGAGGAATATAACTGTGCGTGTTAATTGCTCTACTTCTCTCAAACTCTAACTGCTCTTGAAGTGCTGCATAATTAATAAGCATATTGCTATGTAATTTAATCAATCTTTCATGACGTTGCTCTAAAGTAGTAAGTTTGCCTACTGATGTATTACTCTTAAAAGATAGTAATGCATAAATTTCTTGTAAAGGTTGGAGTTGCTTATTAAGGTTATCAATTATCTAATTATACTCCGTAAATTTATGTTCTAATGCTCTTACCAATTTCTCAATTGTTATGCTCATTTGAGGAGGTTGATTCCTTAGGCTCCAAAAGTTGTCAAGCAATGCCTTTTGCTTTAGCCAAAGTTGTTGCCAAGAATTATATTGATATTCATGCTTTATGATGTCATGAATATGGATATTCCTATACGTGTGTATCACGGGTCTTATGAGTGGCCTTGCTGGTATGCTCATGCTCAAAATGTTTGGAGGAATGCTCCATGATCTTCTAGGAATTGAAGAATATGCTCCTTTTTGATTCATTTCTACAAATTTATTCAAAGAATTAGTCTAGATAATATATCTTCTAAAGTATTATCACTTCCTTTAATATGCTCAAAATGTAGTTTAAAGCCATTGCCAGTAATTGCATCAATAAATTAACTCATCTATGTGCTGCTTGTCTATTGCTACTAATTTTATCATAATGAGAAACAATGTTTTGACAATCAGTTCTTATAGTAAACACTTCATTATGCAAGAACAAAGAAAATGCTTCAAGAAAAGTTATAATGCCTAGTATCTCTAAATCAGTTGCTGGTAATCAAGATTGAATATCATTGAATTTGCCAGAGGCATATCTACATATTTTCTCATCAGATTTTGATTGCTCTTTATTCTTTTTCTGGTATAAAATTCATACGCATCCAAGGGAGGATGCATCGGTTTCAACTATTTTATAACTTTTATCTAAAGGTAATGCTAAAGGTTTTAATTGAGTAATTTCCTTTTTAATTTGTTGTACTAATTTAATATCTTTGGTATTGAAATAGTTTTGACCTATTTTGCCTGTTTTGCTATGTAAAACTACTATTTTCTTCCCAAATTAGGAATGAAATTTCTAGCATAATTGAAAAGTCCTAAAAATGCTTGTAATTGCTTTTTATCTTCTAATTTATTAGGAAATTCAACAATTTTCTTAGCTATATGCTCTTGTAGTTGTATAGTACCTGACTTGATATAGATTTCTAAGAATTCTATCTCTTACATTTCCAAGTCTATTTTATTTTTATTAATGATAATGCCATTATTTATAAATTCACTCAGAATTATTTTCAAATGTTTTCTATGCTCATTTCAATTTTTGCTATGTATAAGTACATCATCAACATATACATTACAAAAACTATCATATTTCTTAAAAATTTGATCCATTTTGCGTTGAAAAATGGAATGTGCATTTTTCAATCCAAATGGCATGACTAGCCATTCAAAATGTCCTCCTGGACAAGTGAAGGTTGTCCACTCTATCGATTCTTCTGCTAGTCGAATTTTGCCAAAAACCTGATTTATAATCAAATTTGGTAAAGTATTCGCTATCTTGATTTTTGGTGATTAATTCATCTTTATTATGTAACTTATAACTGTCTTCATAAGTATTATTATTATTATTATTTAATCTTCTATAATTATATACTATTCGTGCTTTTCCACGTTTAAGCTCAGAATGCTTTTGAACAATAAAAGTTGTTGATCGATGTTTTGATTTAGATGGTCTAATTACTTTAAGATTTAAAAGCTCTTTAATTTGTTACTCAAATTCTTATTTATCTAACAAATTACAAGGAATATCTATTATTTTAATTGTTAAATCCGAGTTTATAATATCAAGTTTTGCTAATATTTTATTTTTGCTCCAATGTAATTGTGGATCTTCACCAATAATCCTTGTTTGGTCTGCTAATTTTAATAATTCTTCCAAAGTTTTAGGTCTATCAAAATGAATTATTTCAAATGATACTATTTTTTCAAAATTTGGATATTTTAATTCAAAAATTGACTCATCATACTCAATATTTTGCTCTTTAAAAGTATTAGTTTCTATAGCTTTAACAAAATCATGTTGTTTTTCTTTTGACTCTTCTATGCTCAAATTATTATATGCTTCTAATAAATTACTTTGATATGCAGTAGTTATAGCTTTTTTGTTAAACGTTATATCAGGTGGATGATAATAACAATCTTGCAAACTTTTTAGAAAATTTAATCCTAAAATATATAGATAAGATCCTACTGGTGAAACAAAAGTTAAAGGTAAATTAAATTATTATTTTTTCAATTCGAAGAGGTATATTGTTTAGGTAATATGTAATGTGTACAGTTCTTGAATCCCATTGAGATACTTAAACTGGTTTGATAAGCTTTTGCCTATATTGTGCTTGTACTAACTCTTCTCTCATAGCGCTCCCAGTATTATCATTGCCACTGTTTGTATTTTATGATCGTTTGCTAATTCAAGCTCCCAATTAATTGTAATTAAGGTGCTAATTTTTTGTTTTTCAATATCAGGATATTGTATCCTGCTCACTTCTTTTTCTACAGAATTTACCTCTAATGCTCTGTTATTATAACAAGGTTTACAAAATATAATTTTGCTTGTATAATATTGTTTTGCTACTATTTTCTTACATTTATTACATCCTTGTGGCCATCCAGAATTTACATATTTAAATTCTTCTTTCTCTTCAAACATATATGTGTCTTCTAGTTCACTTTCTGAACTATCAGAATACTTAGATTGTAATTCAGAAAATATATCGATGCTATTAATGTTGTAAATGCTTTCAGTATCACTTAAGTTATCCAAACTGTAAATGCACTCCAAGTCTTCATTTTCATTTAAATCAAATTTCTCAAGTAATTGATGTGACAACCTGAACCGTAATCATGCAGTTATCGATTTGTGTTACGTGTTATTGCAGATTAACCACATAATTGGGTTTGTTAACGATTATTTCATCAGGCGAGAATTTGTGTTGACTTCCTTCACGATAATTGTAGAGTATTTAATTTCGAGACCGTGGGAATTTTTGGGGAATTTTTCAGATAAGCGAGCAATTATTTAACGAGTTTTGAAGTCGGTAAGTGAAAATATAAAAAAGTATTATTTTATTGTTGATTTATTCGTGACCGTTCGATTTGGATCAGATTGAATTATAGCCGTCGATTAGGGGCTGGTATGTGTACGATATGTATACGATAATAATACGAGGCAATGTGGAAAGTTTCCATGTTGGGAAAATACCCGTTGACCCGCGTTGACCACGGGTCAAGCCGACCCGTTTTGTCACCAAAATTTGTTGCCGACGGTGAGCTTGATTCCAGTCACCTTTGGTCGTGGTTCCTTGATGAAGGTTGTTGGGCTTGAGCTCTTCTTAAATTTGGTAGGTGGATCATCGAGGTTGGTGGCCGGAGGAGGGGGAATCGACGAGATAAAAGTGAGGCATTTCTGGCCGGATTTCGCCGGTGATGGAGGTGGCAGAGACGGCGGCGTTGGGGGATGCAACCATAAGGGTTTTGTAGCCCTTGGGATGGTGAGTCTATCCCAAGTTGTCTAGGCCCTTGCCGTAGCCGGTGGTGGCGGATCGGAGGAAATGATTCCTGTAAGGTTTTTGAACTTCACGGTGAGTTTTGGGCATTTTTCGGTTAAAATTGGGCTTAGCTTTGAACTGGAAAGTTGTTAAAAATGTTGAGATCTTCAAATTGATGTATAGGTCCAAGATTTCTTGGCTGGTGGAATTCCGGCAGCAAGCGGCGGTGATCCTCGGACCACGCGCAGCTGTGTGTGGCGGAGTTCTGACGAGGTGAAATTTTCAACAAATTTTATGTCGTTTCACTCATTTTCGCATGACGAACACAATAGTGAGGTTTATTGTCAGATATGAGCTTGTTAAATTTGGGCGAGTATTTAATCAGACAATTATCAGTTTAATTCACGACAATATTTAAGAACACTTTGGCTATCAGTTTATTTGCGAGTCGTTTGATATTCGAGATTGGTTTGTGGCTCTTAAAAGTGAGGGATTACATGCAATTGAATTTAGAATTTGGTTGAATCAGTAATTAAACTGGAAAATACATTGTTCGAGCATATGAGATTCTCGATGTTATTACTCAACAGATTACAATCTTAGCTATGCAGTGTTAACCCCGATGATCAGATATTAATTTTAATCGTGGTTTCAGGATCATGAGTTAGCGGGCGTGTCAGATGAATAATTATGTCGATCGACAGGGTTTGAGCTTTATGTTTATCCCGACAACCTGTGAGTGGACATTTTATTTTCACTGATTGATGTGCGAGTCTTGATTATGCATTTTATGATTATGCACGTACTAGTATGCATTTAGAATTATATATTTTATGATTATATGCCGTACGAGTATGCATTTACAATCATGCATTTTATGATTATATGTCATACGAGTACGCATTTACGATTATGCATGTGCATGGAAACAAATATGATTTGTTTTACATAGAGTACAGTCTCAGTGATACTAATGGCATCGATGCATTTGCATGCTCGGCTGATTTCCGAGATGCTCCGGGGGGACAGATATCCTGACCCGAGGTTTTTTGGCTATTTAATCACGTGTGGGTCTAGGATCCCGTGATTTAGACTGTACTGTTGCGGATGCGTCCAAGAGGGACCCCGTGGTTTTAAACTCGCATCATGTCTATTTTCAAACTTGCATTATTTTTATGTACATTATTTATGAAGGTATATTATTTACAATTTCAGTTAAAAAGTGAATTATTATTTTCGTCCACTTACTCTAACAGTTTTTATTACTTTATCTACTTTTTTCGTGGGCTTTTCGATTTTTTTTGCCCAGATTGCAATGTGTATCATGAGGGTTGTGAAAGCCGTCGAGGGCGTCGAGTCCAAAGTCAATTCCTTCAGCAGTAGGTTCCAGCTCACTGTCAGTATGTCTCTTGTATTATTGAAGTCACCTTGGGTACTAGTTCTGTAATATCGTCTTAGTGAGACTCTTGTGAATATGTTGTCACTCGTATAGTTGTTGAGTTGAGTTTCTTTGTTTATGAATCAGTGTATTTACTGGAATTATGTTTTCCAATTCTGGATAATGTATTAGGTTTAATTCCAGTCTTATGTTGAGAAATCCGGATGGACAGCAGTGGTCCACGGTATTTTTGTGAGTTTATCTGTGGAGTGTCAGTTTTCCTTACAGGTTTTTAGTTGTCTCTTTTATAAGAGAAGTTATGTCAAAATTTTCACAGAAACTCGTAGATTATGGTCAGTCGTTAGGGCTTGATTCTAGATTACTAGTTATTCTGGGGTCGGGTCCTTTCAATTTGGTATCAGAGCATTAGGTTACAGAATCTGTAGACTCTTCTAGTCAGGTCAGTTCAGGCATTTGAGAACGTACAACACTTTTGGAAGGATAGCCCGACCTGCTGGCGGATGCTTATTATTCCAAGTGTTGTGCTTTGTCAGATGTCTAGAGTCTCCTAGTTGATTCGGTTTGTGACTTATTTCATTGAACTGTCAGTTTTGGACTCGGTAGTCAGTCAGTCGGTACACCTCGACACCCAGCTTATTTGCATGATACACAAACTCTGGTTTGATTATGCATTATTTAATTGTACGTATGATGCCAGTATTATGAGTGGATTTTGAGAATTAATTAGTAAAGTTACTTTAGTAGGAACAATTTCTTTTACATACTTTCATAACCCTGTGGCTAAAGAATTTTGGCTAGTGGAATTGGTCGAGTTTGATCGTTTGCGATCTCAGTTGATTTCTGAGCAGAGTATTGTAGTAGTTGCTGGTCTGTTGTTGAACTATGCAGTTTGCCAGGGGCAGGGTATTGAGAAAGATGAAGTTTTCGCTCAGTGGTTGGAGTATCAAGATCGTTTCACTTGTTTGGCCTGAGTTGGCACTAAATCTCAGTAGGACAGTGAAAGTGAAGCATTGAGGTTTTGAGCAGAGTTTGTGGTCTGATGTCGCTCTGTATCTATCAAATGTAATATGTGTTGTTTTAAATAGTAGACAGTATTGCAGTTTGATGCAAGGTTAGATGTCAATCTGTGTGTGGCAAAATTCAGTGATTTGATGGTAGTGTAGTGCGTCAGAGTACTCAGTATGGGAAGTTTGAGCATTTCAGTTTCCATTATTTCTTCAGGCATGGAAGGTAACATTCCTGCTCCTTGTGTATATTGTCCGACTCATTTACTGAGTTGGGAAGTGTTGACTCTAATGGTGAAGGTCAGAAGCCAGTATCAATGAAATCAGTAGTTATTAAATTACTCCTTCTGTACGCAGAGATTTTTCTTTTGTGGCACATGCCACAAGTATTTTCGAAGACAGTGTTCTTTTAAGATTTAAGTTATTTTGGTTGTGCCAGTTGAGTTACTCTGGGAGGGTGTATCCATTTTGGGACCCCTCAGGTGGAGTTTTGGTGCAGAGAGTTTTTGGTGATTCAGGGAGCCATTTTAGAGGTTAGAGCCGCATCGCCACCCAAACAATTAGTTTAGCAGGATCAGAGGTTGTAAGGATTGGACAGACTAGTCGAGCCGATAGCATTATATATTTTTTGGAAGGGTGGAATATCTCTATCAGTGATCGTCGCTATGAAGCAGCGGAATACTGTGTAATGGTGTAATTCATATTTAGCAAATGGTGTAAATACTTGTGTTTCCCTTGTAATCTTGAAGAGATTGCAGTAGTCAGGCAATATCCTGATGTCCATCCTAAAGAATTATTAGCTCTTCCTCCATTACGGGCAATTATTGACATGTATGAGCTATTCCTGCTATATGTCTTATTACATAGGCGCTGTACCAGATGATTTCATATGATTGTGTGATGTCTGTCGGTAGCTGGACTGAGTTATCGTGAAGAGCATGTATCCACCATTTTGTTGTGATGATTGGTTTGATAATTTAGAAGAAGTTTCAGTATTGTTTAAATTTGACGTTCGATAGTGTTTCGGTCGATGTATATGTCGGGTGATGCAGTTTGTTTTACTGAACGTATCTGTTGCTATATGAGTATATGAATCGTGTGTACTGAGTATATTCGGGTGAATTCATTATCGACTGCATTGGCGACATTTTTGTTTATTTCCAGGGTTGTACAACAGCAGGTGATATATCAGATTTATTATCGATGGCCTTGTGAGAACTCTAGCTGCATACCAGGTTTAGCAAGTACAGGTTCCGGTTCGTGGTGCTAGATTTCTTAACTATGTATTATTATTAAAGCATGTTAGTGTTAACCCAGTTAAGATTGAAGTGGTAGTGAAGCAAAGAAGATCAGTGAGTGTAGTAAATATTAGAAGCTTTCTGGGTTTGAGCTGGTTCCAACTACCGGTTGATATAGGATTTTCACGTAAGTTTCCATGGAAGAGAGTTGAGTTTAATTGATCAGAAACTGGGAAAAATTTAGTTGTATTTCGGTTCAGTGAGAATAAGTTTTTATGTTAACAATGTTTAACTCGTGGGCCATGTGTTATTAGTAAGGTATGTCAGTATGGACCCGGATAAGGTTGAAGATGTGTTAATATGGAGTAAACCTATTAACGTGGCAGTTATTCAGAGCTTTCTGTGATTAGTTTTTATTATCGTTGATTAGTGTTAGAGTTTCCACATATTACGGTGCTACTGACCTCATTGTTGAGAAAAGAATTCGATTTTATTGCTGATATATTTAGCTAGAAATCTGGTGTTACATTATTATGTATTCTGGAACAGTGAATACTATTTCAGTCAGAGATGTGTGTTAGAAGTAGTTTCTTTTATATCGCAGTTATTGAGCCAAAGGTTTTGTTGCTAATTCCTGGTTCGATCAGTTTTCTTCTTATCGAGTTCGTGAACTCCAGAATTGTGATTTTTCTTTAGTAAATTGTATATTGGTAAATCGCTTGATTTCTTGCAGATAAGAGGTGAGTTATTGTTATATAAAGGCAGATTTTTTGTATCAGTTAAAGATTTGTTGAAAACAGAAGAATTCTGATGAGACTTGTTGCTCGATTTGGTTGAACATTCTAAAGTAAATAAATGGCAGTGTTGTATATCAGTTGTAGGCTAACACAGTTTTCATCCCAGGCGGGGTGTCAGTTCGTGAGAACTTCTCAGATTGTTGTGGTATGCTAAGATTTTCTGTATTACAGTTTCTTATGAAGTATCAGCATTTGGGTGGAATTCGTCTACGATTATAGTTTTCATTTGAATATCCAGATACCACTTTATTAAGCATTTTATGATTGAAGTTGTCATATCATCAAAAAAGATTACGCAAATGTCAGTTAAAGTATATAATGGTAATTGAGTATCCCTCTAGCTATCGCCATGGAAAGAAGTTATGCACATTTGTTGGCGCGGCAAGTTGTTGGCACGACAGTTTCAGTCTCAATTTCAGTTCATAATGTGGAACCGATGGATGTTTGTAATCGTCGAGAGTAGATTCTCTGGAACAGGAATATTCTGTTAGTGTTAGTGTTTGTGTTGGTACAAAAATCATACAGTAAATGTAGCCATGTAGTAGCCAGAACAATTTATGTGAAAAGTGTGGCTTCATTCTCCTAGCATGTATGTAAATTTTGAGGACAAAATTTTTGTAAGAGGGGTGGATAGTGACAACCCAAACCGTAATCATGCAGTTATCGATTTATGTTACGCGTTATCGCAAATTAGTCGCATAATTGGGTTTGTTAACGATTATTTCATCAGGCGAGAATTTGTGTTGACTTCCTTCATGAGAATTGTAGAGTATTTAATTTTGAGATCGTGAAAATTTTTGGGGAATTTTTCGGATAAGCGAGCAATTATTTAACGAGTTTTGAAGTCGGTAAGTGAAAATATATAAAAGTGTTATTTTATTGTTGATTTATTCGTGACCGCTCGATTTGGATCAGTTTGAATTATAGCCGTCGATTTGGGACTAGTATGTGTACGGTATGTATATGGTATAAATACGAGGCAATTTGGAAAGTTTCCATTTTGGAAAAATACCCGTTGACCAGCGTTGACCACGGGTCAAGCTGACCCATTTTGTCACCAAAATTTGTTGCCGGCGGTGAGCTCGACACCGGCCACCTTTGGCCGTGGTTCCTTGATGAAGGTTGTTGGGTTTGAGCTCTTCTTAAATTTGGTAGGTGGATCATCAAGGTTGGTGGCCGGAGGAGGAGGAATCGACGAGATAAAACTAAGGGATTTCTGGCCGGATTTCGCCGATGAGGGAGGTGGCAGAGACGGCGGCGTTGGGGGATGCAACCATAAGGGTTTTGTAGCCCTTGGGATAGTGAGTCTATCCCAAGTTGTCTTAGCCCTTGCCGTAGCCGGTGGTGGCGGATCGGAGGAAATGATTCCTGCGAGGTTTTTGAACTTCACGGTGAGTTTTGGACATTTTTCAGTTAAAATTGGGCTTAGCTTTGAACTCTGTTGTTAGAAATGTTGAGATCTTCAAATTTATGTATAGGTCGAAGGTTTCTTGGTTGGTGGAATTCCGACGGCAAGCGGTGGTGGTCCGAGGACCACGCGCCTCTGTGTGCGGTGGAGTTCTGACGAGGTGGAATTTTCGACAAGTTTTATGTCTTTTCACTCGCTTTCGCATGACGAAGACAATGGTGAGGTTTATTTTCAGATATGAGCTTGTTAAATTTGGGCGAGTATTTAATCAGACAATTATCAGTTTAATTCACGACAATATTTAAGAACACTTTGGCTTATTTGCTAGTCGTTTGATTTTCGAGATTGGTTTGTGGCTCTTAAAAGTGAGGGATTACATGCAATTGAATTCAGAATTTGGTTGAATCAGTAATTGAATAGGAAAATACGTTGTTCGAGCATATGAGATTCTCGATGTTATTACTCAACAGATTACGATCTTAGCTATGCAGTGTGAACCCGATGATCAGATATTAATTTTAATCGTGGTTTCAGGATCATGAGTTAGCGGGCGTGTCAGATGAATAATTATGCCGATCAACAGGGTTTCAGCTTTATATTTATCCCGACAACCTGTGAGTGGACATTTTATTTTCATTGATTGACGTTCGAGTCTTGATTATGCATTTTATGATTATGCACGTACTAGTATGCATTTAGGATTATATATTTTATGATTATATGCCGTACGAGTATGCATTTACAATTATGCATTTTATGATTATATGTTGTACGAGTACGCATTTACGATTATGCATGTGCATGGAAACAAATATGATTTGTTTTACATAGAGTACAGTCTCAATGATACTAATGGCATCGATGCATTTGCATGTTCAGCTGATCCCCGAGATGCTCCGGGGGGACAGATATCCTGACCCGATGTTTTTTTGACTATTTAATCACGTGTGGGTCTAGGATCCCGTGATTTAGACTGTACTGTTGCGGATGCGTCCGAGAGGGACCCCACGGTTTTAAACTTGCATCATGTCTATTTTTAGACTTGCATTATTTTTATGTACATTATTTATGAAGTCATATTATTTACAGTTTCAGTTAAAAAGTGAATTATTATTTTCGTCCACTTACTCTAGCAGTTTTTATTACTTTATCTACTTTTTTTGTGGGCTTTTCGATTTTTTTTGCCCAGATTGCAATGTGTATCACATAACAGTTATTATTATTTTTATCGACTCACTATAACAGTTATTATTATTTTATGTGTCTTTTTCCTGGGCTTTTTGAGTTTCTTTGCCCAGATTGCAGTGTGTATCATAAAGGTGCTGAAAGTCGTCGAGGGCGTCGAGTCCAGCAGTAGGTTCTAGCTCACTGTCAGTATATCTCTTATGTTATTGAAGTCACCTTGGGTACTAGTTCTGTAGTATCATCTTAGTGAGACTCTTGTGAATGGGTTGTCACTCGTATAGTTGTCGAGTTGAGTTTCTTTGTTTATGAATCAGTGTATTTACTGGAATTATGTTTTCCAATTCTGGATAATGTATTAGGTTTAATTCCAGTCTTATGTTGAGAAATCCGGATGGATATCGGTGGTCCACGATATTTTTTGTGGGTTTATCTGCGGAGTGTCAGTTTTCCTTGCAGGTTTTTAGTTGTCTCTTTTCCAAGAGAAGTTATGTCAAAATTTTCACAGAAAGCTCGTAGATTAGGGTCAGTTGTTAGGACTTGATTCTAGATTACTAGTTAATCTAGGGTTGGGTCCTTTCAATTGATTTTTTTTCTCTAAGTTGTTTCCTAGTTTAGGACATTTTTGTCTAATATGACCAATTTTTCCACAAAAGTAACACTTACTGGTGCTCTTATCTTTTGGTACTTTATATTTTCCCATCCAAAGTTTAGTTCCCATTTTCTTAGGAATATATTTATGCTTTTCAAATTTTTTTGAAGGTTGTATATGAAACCTTCTATATTGCTTATAAGGCTTATAATGCTTATATCTTCTTTATAGTTCTTTTTATAAAGCTTAATTTTCTTAGTACATTTTTCTTTTCTATGACACCCATATTACTTTGGTAAATCAATATTTTTACGGTTCATATAAAATTGCGTTCTTATTTGTCTTTTTGCTTTAATTTGGCTACACTCTTCTCATAATGTACCATATACATGTTGAGTTCGAGGGTGAATTGCTTCATCATTTTTGCTAGGGTGGTTTTGCCATTCTTTCCATATTTTTTCTCCTATAGGTCCTTTTATTTTTGTCATATAAGTATTTAGTAGATTTACATAATTTATTCTACGTGTTCTACTTAAGTATTTAAAGAAATCAAAAGTATATTCACCAATATATTGTAAATCACATATTTGTAATTGCTCTAAATTATGTATCGCTCAAATTTGCTCTTGCTCATTTCTTCCATCAAATCGATTATGATATAATAACTCAAATTTAATAAGTTTAAAAAAAGTATCAACATTGAAAGCTAATTTTGCTGCTTGGTAACCTTCTGAATTTTTTGCTTTACATGATTGGAAGAAATTAAAAACCATACCATCTAAAGTATGCTCAAAATAGTCTAACATATCATTTGTGTTGCTAAAATCTAACATGATTGCAACATGAATACATCCGCTTTTTTTTTCCATCGTTCTATAGTTTTGTCCCAATCTTGTGGATCAACTTGATCAAGATTTAATATGTTTCCGACTATGCTCATATGCTCAATTCCTGTATAAGGAATTCAGTTTTTCCTATGAGGTCTAGCTGCTTCATAGTTGCTATGAGCAGTATTTCACTCGGTATAAGACTCATGAGTGAGTCTTATATATAGTTGCTCAAATCTTCCTATGGAAGAATGAACACCAGAAGCTCTAGTAGAACTTTGTTGTTCTTTGGCAGACATACACTCAATTTCGATTAACATATTATTTTATTCTTCTTCTCCTAATATATGCTCAAGACCAATTTGTAATATTAGATGCTTCATTTCTTCATCATTTAATAGATGTAAGCTCAATTCATAAGTTTTGTATTTATACATATATTGCTCCTCACTTAAGTTATCGATATCTTGGATTAGTTTATCAACAATGCTATGAAAATTATTTTCAACCATATTTATTTGAAGATTATCAAAAGCCATATTTATTTCTACTTCACTTTCCAAATCATCGGTAATACTTTCCATTTGACGATATTTAGTAAATCTTATAGATGTTTCTCCTAATTAATTTTCAAAAATTTGTATATTATCTAGCTGTCTATTCTTAGACCCTTGTAGGTTAGGTAATAACCATTGAGTTCCTTCCAAAAAACTGTTATCAATAGGTTTTGCTTCAATCATATTAACATGCTTACTACCAAAAGTTTGTACATAATTGTGAAATTCAACATTAAACTTGTAATTAAATTTATTAGACACTTTACCAACATACATTAGACTCACACTAAGTATATTAATGTGATGGTTATCCCATATATCATCATATATGTATATTAATGATTTTGTACCAACTTGTGCTTGACTTAATCCTGGTATGCCGATTAATAGTGCTAATTTGTATTTGTGAAGTATGAAGGTTTTTAAGTTTCTCAATTGCTTGATTGCTCAATAAATTTAAAGTGACTTCTTTATCAATGAAACTTATTTCATGCAGGCTAATGCTACTTATAATGCTATTACGATTTTCAAACGTTCTCAATTGATATAAAATATGAATTTTCTTTTGTGATCTTAAAAATCCATTTCTTAGAAAGTCTTGTGCTTCTTCTTCTTCATTATGATAAATATCCTCTGCTCGTTTAAAAAGTTCCATTTTGTAATATCAAAATGATTAATTCTTACCCTTCTTGGTGGATTAGTTATGCTCAAATTCTCTAACTTTTTTTATTAAAGATACTGTAATAGAAGATGATGCTGAATTTAATGCTAGATTAATATTTGTTAATTGATTTTCAATTTTATCTAATTTTTCTGATAAATTAATTAGTAATCGAACAATAGTATTATTTTTCCTTATAGGAATATTATTGCTCGGAACAGTAGTTGTGATGCTCGAAAATCCTACTGGATTGTCATGCAATTTATCAACTTCTTTAAGTGCTTGTAAATAATTATGATTATCGGTCATTAAAGTAATAAATTGTGACGACCCAGAACAAAATCAGCAGTGAAATCAGCTTAATCTACGAGCTTGCGAGTAGTCGCAGATTTCCGACAGTTGTTTGAATCGCCAGGCTTGATAACGACTAAATCATTGGCTGAGAATTGGAGCTGAGTCTCTTCTTGAGAGTCATTGTACATGTGATTTCGAGTTCGTGGGCCATTCCAGATCATTATTTGGACGACCGAGGAATAAAATATGAATATTTGAAGTGTCGATGTAATCGGTTTTAAATGGTGGCTCTCTTAACGACTAAATTACCGGACGAGAATCTGATTTCGACTTCTTCACGGAAGTTGTTGAGAATTTAATTTCGAGCTCGTGGGAACTTTCAGAGCATTATTCCGAGTTACGAGGATTAAGTTGTGAATATTTCCGATTGTTGATTAGTAGTCAGTTAAAGTATGTGTTTGGGTGAACCGTTGACTTTTTATCCGATTTGTCGAAGTGTTTGACTTTGGGTGATAATTGAAGAATACGTCAAGTCGAGTTTGTCGCCGCGAGAATTATTGGAAACGGATTTACGACTAGAAAGTTACGAGTATTTGAAGTTTGTCGAAAAGTGTGATTATTGGAGTTTCCAAATTGGGAAAGTATAAAAGTGGGCTTCTATTTCAGGAAAGTCAGACTTGACTTTATGGGAGTTGACTTGGTCAACTCGGCTGTGGGAGAGAAACGCGACGGCGATCGGCGGTCCACGGCGGTGGCACGCCGTCCGGCCACTGGATTGGTCCCTTTCTCTTCGCCTTGGCCTCCCGATCTCGACTCCGGCCTCCTCTCACGGCGTGGGACACCGGAGGAGGGAGAAATTCCAGCAAGAAAATGGAAGGAAATTGGTGAATTCAGGTTCAATGATTCCGGCCGATTCGAGCTACAACAAGGACTGGGTTTTGTAGCTCTCATCACCTAGAAGCTACCATGTAAGTTTGGTGATCCAATTCATCTTGTACATGGAGAATTTTGGATTTGAAATTTTGGTGACAATTCGGTTTATCATGAAATTGACATGGTTAGAGTGAGAATTGGCCTTCGATGCAGTTGTGAAAGTTGGTTAGTGGGTGATTTGGAGTGGAATAGTGGTTGCTCCGCCAAGAAATTCTCCGTTCGGGTGGCGCCGCCGCCGCCGGCGGTGGTCAACGGCGATCAACGATCAAACTTTGACTTTTTGAGGTTTTCGAAAAGTTGCATGTCGTTTCACTCGAAATCGCGCCCCGATCGCAGTGGGGAGGTTCGTTTTTCGAAATGAGCGTCCGAAATTACAGTAAGGTATTGAGGTGTAAATATCGGATTTCCGACAGTTCATCGTAATTGATTTATGTGTTTCCAAGAACAGTGGTTTCTCGTGATTTGTCTTGAATTTTCGAGTTATGACTTTGAGTAATGAACTTTGTGATTATTCAGGGGTTCGTGATCGTTCGTTTGGCGAGGGACTTTCCGCCGGATCACAGGTTAACGCGAACTGCGTTACGCTAGTCTGTGAGTGGACATTCACTACCGGATGAATTACTATGATCGACGACTTGGTGTCGTCGGTCTGTTTCCGTTCATCGTCGGTCATAGCCTATATCCGACGACACATCGTCGGATATAGTATCGTCGGTAATACACCGTCAGTGATACTATATCCGACGATGATTTAGGGTTATCGTTGGAAAATAGAGACACTATATCCGACGATGGTTTAGCGTCGGTCATAGTTTAAACTATAACCGACGATGTCATCGTCGGATATAGTGTTCTCCATGGTCAAAATGGTTGACTGTGGAGAAAACTATAACCGACGATGTTGACACATATCATCAGTTATAGTTAAAAATATTTAATTTTTTTTTGCAGGTTTTGGGTTTTATCCCAAAACCTGCATTCACAAAAAATCACGCTATCTATATATTGTTCAAATTGAAAATCAACAACCATTGAAACTATAGTACGTAGTAAATAAATAAATTAATAAAAACCGAAATCGTTCAAATCTGTATACATATGCGTAGTAAATAATGAAAATAAAAATTAAATCGACAATTGTTCAAATGTAGGGGGGTCCTGGTCCAAGGTCTATGTGGTCAAACAGATTGGAGAAAGTTGGTTGGTCCTGGTCTGGCTGAGGCTGCGGCTGAGGCTGAGGCTGAGGCTGTGGCTGTGGCTGTGGCGCACCGAAAATGGGCGGGGGAGCTAGCTGGATTCCAGATGCTTGCAACTGTGCATAACAATGCTGCATCCATGTCCCCATTTGCTGCTGCTGTTCGGCCAACCGATTCTGCTCTGCAGCTTGCGCTTGCTCCATCTCCTCTATCTGATGCCGTTGAGCTTCCATCTCAATTGATTGCCTATGAAGCTGGTCTTTTAGCTCATTAGTCCTCGAAGATGATGATGATCCCGATCCGCGAGAGAATTCAGGGGTATGCTTCAGCAGCCCTTGACCCCATTTTCCGGAACCCCTGCAGTAGAATGTGTTCTTCCCTAGAGGGATCGCAGTTGACATAATCTTGGCCCTGACGATCGGATCAGATCGATCAATCTGATCAATCGGGAGTTCCGCATCAGGGGTGTTGGGATAGAGCTCTCTCGCCACTTGAGTCAACACCTCCGGAATCGCCTCCTGAATTCTCGCCTAATTGACAAAGAACAATAAAATATTAATTAAAAAAACAATCTAAATAAATAAGAAATAAGTTTATTTTGTTATAAGGACACTTACAGCATATTCGGGGGACTGCGGGTACGCGTGCTGCATCGTATAGACAAGGGGATCCTCTTCTGGGTGGTTGGCCGCCTCCTCGATCCAACCCGAGTATGATCTGGTACCGGCATGATGATTTTTGGTGTTTTTGGCCCGGTTCCTTGTGTTGACTTCAGAAAGAGCCTGCGCGATTAATTCAACATAAAAAAACACTCATTAGCCAAATAATTTAAGGGAAGTACGATAAAACAAAAATTAAATCGATTGAAGGTTGCGTACCTTCAATTTCGGGTTGTTGAAGTGAACCACAAGCCATCGCCACTCGTACTCCTTATAACGAAACTCGCTAGGGATACCCTCACGATCGTCCCCGTACTTTTTCCAATGCTTCTTCAGCTCGGCCTTCCACTCCTTATACCTATATATACCCATAAAATCAAGCGTTAGTAACTAAAAACATTGTATGAACATAATCAAAAGAAACGAAAAAATTGAAACAAATGCCCGTCTGCAAACCTGCTACCATGCACTTCATCCGCCCACGTGGGTCTAATGTCTTCATCCACGCGGAACCACCTTTGCAATGCATATATTTATATATATATATATCAATAATATTAAAAATTTATTATTGAAAATTTTCATAATGAATATACAATTCAACTCACCGACAACGCATTATGCAGCTGATATTTGACGGCTTGCGGCACTGAATTCCAATTTTCCCACAACATTGGGACTCTATCCCGTATGAGGCTGCCCGCCATCCCCGCGTACTTTCGAGTGACGTTTCCCTCGATCACCTGCCCTCTATCCCCCCTCGGAATCATAACCTGGCCACCACCGCTAGCCTGAATGGCGTCGTCCAGTAACTTGCCGACGACGGGGCCTCTGGTTCTATTCTGTTTGACACCGGGCACGATCTCGCCTATCACATATATATGTAGACGATTTTTTAAACATTAACACCTAATTGAATTTAAATATTAGGGAGTAAAAAGATATCACTAATTAATATTTACCTGATTCGTCGGTGCGTTGTCCCGGAATCCTCGCACTCCAGAGAGGTGCCGGGAAAGGTAAATACGCATATGCCTGCTCCGGGGTAATGAACCCTAGCTGTCCCGGAAGAGGCATCCCGTCGGAATCGACGTGAGGTATCGTCGGAATTTCCGGCGGTAAGAATAAGGTAGACGGCGGGCATAGTCGTATCCTCGCCGAGGACTGAGTGGATCCACCAGCCTCCTCGGAAGATTGAGGAGCTGTCTGGTGGATGACGGGGGAAGGGTCCTAGCGATGAATGTCCGGCATTCGGACCGAGGATTGAGTCGCACTATCCGTTTCCGGCATGCGACTGACCTGATGAACCCTCCTCATGCCTGAGGATCGAGCCGGCTCGAGCTGCTGCTGCTGAGGTTGTCCCTCGCCCATCAGCCGACGGTGTCGAGAGGTCAGCGGAAGACTGTAAGTGTTGGGGACGCTGGTGGATCCTGATGCGGACCGACTTCCGGTGCCATCAGGATCCCCAGCTCCCGAGCCCTCATCCCCACGTCCCGATCTCCTTCTCCCTCTGGACCTCCCCCTCGAAGTACTCGACCCGGCCCCTCAGGAAGGTCCGCAATTAAACCAATGCATCGTTGCTATAAAATTATTAAAATTAAAAATAATTCCTAATTCATCCAAAAAATCGAGCACATGCATATTTCAATATATATCAATAATCCAATATATATTCCAATATATAAATATTCCACAAAAATCAACAATAATTCCATAAAATCCAATACATATATAATCCAATAATTTAACTATATATATCAATAATTCCAATAATCCAAATTCAACAATAATTCCAAATCCAATTAACAAAAAACTTAATCAAATTTAACCTAAAATTCCAAATCCAAATTCCAATATATATATATATATAAATAATCCGACGCCAAATCCAAATTTAACCTAAAATTCCAATATATTCCAATATATATCAATACATGCATAAAATTCCAAAAAATCGAAATTTAACCTAAAATAACATACATATTATTTAT
Organism: Geum urbanum; assembly: GCA_946800695.1. Lineage (NCBI taxonomy): Eukaryota > Viridiplantae > Streptophyta > Magnoliopsida > Rosales > Rosaceae > Geum > Geum urbanum. The sequence goes on from OX326997.1 coordinate 55,313,109, forward strand.
TGGAATTCAACCTAAATTTAACCTAAAATAACATACATTTAACCGAAATTTAACCTAAATTTAACCTAAAATTCAAAATTATTCTAATATATATCAATACATGCATAAAATTAACAAATTCCACAACTATATCAATACATGCATCCACATTATCGATCAACACATTCCACAACGTCAAATCTAACCTAAATTAAAAAAATTCGAAAATTTGAATTTAGGGATTTCAAACCTGATTTTTAACAAATTGACGAGGGATTTGGCTTGAGGATCGATGGAATAGCACTTGACCTTCGATTGCTTGCTTCCAACACGAAGGATGAGGAGAAAATCGATCGGAGGCGACTGTTGCGTTCGGGGCAGTTTCGTTTCTGCCCAAAACACTTCCCAGATCCGGATATAAACCGAACCTATATCCGACGAGATAAGTAAACTCGTCGGATATAGTTGAACCGAAACTATATCCGACGAGATTTCATATGCATATCGTCGGATATAGTTTCGGTTCAACTATATCCGACGAGATTTTCATATGCATGTCGTCGGATATAGTTCTTCTATTTATTTTTCATTTATGCCGGTAAACTAATTAAATATGTAGTCTATTAATATATATATTTATTAATAGGTAATACGAAATTATTAGTAGTTAATACAAAATTATTAAATTATTATTTAATAATACGATATAATTATTAATCGATCGGTTGTGTATTTTTTTTTCAATCGATCTCTCGAGCTCTCTCATTTATGATGGGGCCGGATATAGCAATTTCATCGATCGACACAATGGGCAGTCGATAATCTGAATAAAATTCATTTTACATTGCACGTTCTAAGTCAAAATAACATACATATATATATATATACACTAATTAAGGCGCATAATCAGAATCATCGCTTGAGTCTGACTCTGTTTCCGAGTTAATTTCAGGTAAGATGTGTATGTCCTCGTCACTTGAGTCTTAATTGTCTTCATTTTGATTAACATCAAGAAGATTCGGTTGATGTGTTCGTACCACACTGCCCTGTCTCACATTATTAAGGCGAATTGTTGAGGTTTCAGGAATACCAGTTGCGTTCGGCTCTTGGTATGCACTGACTTCTTCATTATCCGAGGTCACACCAAGGGTTGAGGCACTGTATATGTTTCGTGGAAGAACATGGTTAACCACTTTCCACGCGCCTTTATGCACAAGATCATCAAGATAGAACAATTGTTTCACTGCAGTGGCCAACACAAACGGATCATCTTCATACCAGCTTGTGGCAGTATTCACCGAAAAAATCTCGTATTGATCGGTCCTTGTGTTCTGAGGGTCGGTAACAAACCATCTACACTTAAACAAGTGCACGGTCATGCCTTCCCCATATATTAATTCAACAACTGAATGGAGAACACCGTAATAGTCAACTCCATTCTGCCCACCATGCACCATTACCCCAAAATTCTGTGTTTTTCGTCTGACATCTATATGTTCACAAATAAATAGCACGCCATTTACCTTACACATAGGATAAACTCTGGAAGTTACCGGTTTCTGCGCCAAGAGCCTCAATTCGTGTGACCACTGAGGGATACCATCATCTTGTACATGATTCATTTGAAAATAATCATTTATTAACTTAACTATAAATAGGATGCGAGACATGCACTTAACATCGATCATATACAGGTCAATTTAAGTATCAACTTACCCAGTTGCCAAAATAGTTTGCGAACGTCTTGTTGTGGTACTCAACATCACCGAAAATAGCAGGGCAGTAAATGTGCAAATTTTTCCAATATTGAACTTCTGGACAGTTAATCAATACCGACCAATGGGCAATGACTAGCTCATAAGGTTCCAACTTGTACGAGTTGGGCAACTTTCCAGAAAGTTCAACATCATCGGAGATGATCGAAAGGTTGAACTGCCCTCCATCTACTGGCATATGTTGTGGAGGGTCATCCAACGCTCCCAAATACAACTTGGTGTACGTTACGCACTCATGCGCAATATATGTTTCAGCGATACACCCTTCGGGTGCAGATTTGTTCATCACATAGTCTTTGTAGTCCCCTAATTGTCTGTAAATTGGTAATTACAGATCGAGCATGTTATGCTTATTGCAACAATATATAAGTGAATAAAAAATATTAAAGATCGACATATATATAGCCAGATTCAGAGATGCATTACGTACCTTTCCATAGGATACATCCATGTGTAGTGTACTGGACCAGTAAGCAACAATTGTTCCGGAAGATGGAGCATCAGGTGGGGCATGATGTCGAAAAAGTTTGGAGGAAATATCCTTTCGAATTTGCACATGATAAAAATGATGTCCTGTTGCATTTCCAACAAGTCTGATTTCTTCACTTCTCTCGTGCATAACTTTTGAAAGAATCTTGACAAAGCCACTAACGACTCCACCACCTCTTTGGGCAGGTACCCTCGAATGAAAACAGGGGAAGAGGCGTTGGAGCAGTATATGACAGTCATGACTCTTTAGTCCGTACATCTTGTTGTCTTTGAAGTTAACACATCGACTTATATTTCCGGCATAGCCTGAAGGATACCTGACATTACCCATCCAGCCAAAAATTTCACTCTTCTGGGCAGGCTTCACGGTATAAGGAGCTTGTGGCATTTTTTTCTTCCCATCTCTCAACCACAAATGTTTTCGCAGTCCTATCCTTTTAAGATCAATGCGTGCCTTCGGGCCGTCTTTAGTTTTTCCCTCCCAATTCAACACTGTTCCGACCACACTCTCGCACACATTTTCTCTATGTGCATGACATCTAAGTAGTGTCTGATCAGCAACTTGGACCAATAAGGAAGTTCCCAAAAAATACTTTTGTGTGTCCAGAATTTATACCTGTCGAGTTTGTCAGGTATTGACGCCACTATCTCAGGATGATTGCTTAGCTGCCCAAAATCGTATTCATTTAGCACTTCTAAGATTTCATCCCCCGTCCATCTCCTCAGCTGCTCACCTGTTTCCACAGTCCCATCAAATGCCTCCATATCCTCTCGAAATAGGTGATCATGTGGAAGCCAACAACGATGTCGCATTTGTACAATCTTCCTGCAATGAGGTCTGCAACACTCAACCGTCATCCACTCTGGACAAACCCTGTATCCCCTGGTAACGTTGCCCGACAACATCCCGCGTGCAGGAAAATCGCTAATGTTGCCAACAAGCATGGCATGCATCTTGAACATCTCATTTTTGAACTTGTCATAAGTGGGATGACCATGCTCACTCAAGTACTTAAGCTCCTCAATCAAGGGTCTCAGATACACATCGAGACACTTTCCTGGATAACCCGGCCCTGGAATGATTATAGTGAGCATATTGTATTCTTTCTTCATGCACATCCATGGAGGAAGGTTGTACGGTACCAAAATAACTGGCCATATATTGTATTGAAGACTCATGTTGCCAAAAGGGTTGAATCCGTCAGATGAAAGCCCCAGCCAAACATTTCGAACCTCTGATGCAAAATAAGAAAACTCCTTCACCATGTGCTTCCAAGCCTCTCCGTCAGCAGGGTGTATAAGCGTATCACCGTCGGGCAAATTCCTCTCGGCCCACTATCTCATAGCTTCAGCCGTGTGTGCAGACATGAACAACCGTTCTAACCTATCTATCAGGGGAAAATACCGAAGTATCTTCACAGCTTTCTTGTTTCCAGCAGGAGTCAACTTATACCTATCTGTACCACATACCGGGCATTCATCAAGGGATTCAAGATCATTCCCATAAGCATCTTCACCCCAGAAGAGAACACAATCATATCTACAAGCATGGATTTTAATGTAGGAAAGGCCATGATGTTTAAGGATCTGTCGCACCTTACGATGAGTGGTAGGAAGACGATGACCGGGGGGCAACAACGAACCAGGCCACTTTAGCCAATCATCAACAGCCTTCACACTCATTTTGTTCTCCACTTTGAGCTTCATTACTCCCATAACACTTTCGAGAACAGTCTTATTACACCCGTTGTACAACGGGGTCTGTTGGAAGGCAATGAGGTTGTTGTACTTGTCCATACCAGTAGTGTTGACAGCTGTAGGTAATTGCTGGACTGGCTCAATATGAGGGAAGTCTCCAACGGCGGGTGGGATATCGATATCCGGTGCTTGAGCAAATATACCGCTCTCATGAGGAAACATATCGTTGATCAACCTTATTGTTGGATCATTGGATGTACTGCCACTCTCAAAAAATTGTCCGTGATCATGTTGACCAACTGTTGAGCTCTCACTGTGATAAATCCAACATGTGTACTTATCCCAAAACCCATTTTTCTTCAAGTGCTCCAATACTTTATCGATGTGAAAACGATATCGCTCGCTGCGACACTGACATTTCGTACACGGACAATAATGAATTGTCATCCCTCCACAATTAACCTTCACATATTCTACAAAACTTCTAATTCCACGGTGATTTCTGACATCCCATCTTGGAAGACATATCCAACTCTTGTCCATCCTGAAAATTATAACTGCATGTATATATACCCATGATCTTATTAATTCAAATTTCATAGCTAGATATAAATATTTATTATTTTAATTCCCATAATTTTAATATATATATATACACACACGTACACCCTAACTATATATATATATAATCGATCACAAAAATCTAAATATATATATATATAACGTTAACCATGCACGTACGTACACGTACTAGCTAGCTAGTGTACATTTAATCCTATATATATATAATCACAATATATATAATGCAATATATTAATTAAATAAATTAATCACCCTAGCTAGCTAGCTAGTTATTGCTATATATATATATATTCACAATAATCAAATTAAAATTAACAACAATTAATATATATTTACGATCAATCACGCGTACGTACTCAAAATCAACCATCGATCAATTACTCAAACTCAAGAATCAATTAATTAACTCGATCGATCGATCGATCAATATATATATATATATTCAAAATCAATTAATATCGATCGATCTATATATTCAACAAATTAAGCATTAATACATGCATGCACAACACATATATATATTAATTAAGCACGACGTACCTAGTATATATAATGCGCATGAATCATCACGAACTCATTCTCGACATCACCCAAAAATCGATTTCAGAGCATTTTCAGAAAAAATGGAAAGTTTTTTGAATGATAGATCGAGTTGCTGCCCAGATCTGAATTAAGAAACTATAACTGACGATATGAAAAAATCGTTGGTAATAGTCAAAAAAAATCGTCGGACATAGTCGAAAACTATGACCGACGAGTTTCCGGCGACAAGAAAATATCGACGGTCAAAAAACTATAACCGACGAGATAATCTTGTCGTCGGTTATAGTAAACTATAACCGACGAGATCCCTTCTCGTCGGTCGTTCTTTGAAGACCTCGTCGGATATACCTATTCTGCTGGTAGTGATTTCTTTTCACGGATTGATTGCGAGCCTTTCATATACGATTTACGAACTTGAGCATGCAGTTTGATTATGATTTTATGAGCATGAGTTTTATGATTATGCATATATGAATATACGTATATGAATATACGATTATACACATATACTATGTTTTATGCATGTGCATGGAAAGGATTTATGATTTGATTTACACATAGTACAGTCTCAGTTACGTTGTTGTATCGATACACACTGGCTTCTCGGCTGATCCCCGAGTACGCTCCGGGGGGGGGACAGATATCCTGACCCGAGGCCTTTCTGGCTAGGAATCACGTGTGGGTCTGGGATCCCGTGGTTCAGACTGTGCTATCGCGTTGAAGTCCATTAGTGATTCCGCGATATTTATGAAAGGACCCAACCCCGATTTAGCTGTGACGACCCGAACCAGGATCAGATGTGTGTTTGGCACGATTCTCGAGATTTGGTTTTAGTCGCAGTTTTACGATATTGTGTGGTTTGCTGATTCGATTCGCGACTATGTTTTCAGTCAAGAATTTGAGTTGAGTGTCTTCACGGAATGTGTAGAGTACGTGATTTCGAGTTCATGGGTGGTTCCGGAAGATTTTTCCGATAATCGAGGAATATTTTATGATTATTTGAAGTTTCGGATTCCGACGAGTTTATCCGATTGTTTCGAGCTTATCCGAATCACATCTTATATTCATTCCGGACCGTTGATCGACCTGAGGCTCGAGTATAAATATCGAAAAGTCAAAAAATAGTCGAGGAATAGTCGTAAAACACAGATTTGCTTTGATTGAACGTTGACTTTCCAAAACGGGAAAGCTGACCGGTTTGACCAGAAGGGGAAAGTTTCCCGTTTCGGCACCACCGTCCGATCACCGTTTTCCGGCCACCTCCGATCGTGAGAAGGGTAAGGTTCGCTTCCTTTTATCATTTCGAGTTGGTCTGTACTTAGTTTGAGAGGAATTGATGGGGTTTATGTCGACTTCGAATCGGGCCGAGGGGGAAGATTTCGCCGGTGACGGTGAGCATGGTTCTGGTGAGTTTTGGTGGCTGGGTTGTTGGGGGTTTAGTTCCCTATGTCCTAGAGATGCTTACCCTTAGGTTTGATTTGAGTTTGATTGAGTTTTCCGGCGAACCGTGGTGGTTGCCGAAAATGTAATCTGTTGCCTTTCGAGCTAGTTTTGGAGGTTTTTAAGGTGGAATTGGGCTTCGGGCTAGTTGAAGGAATGACTCGCATGGATGGGAACTCGTGATCTGGAGCTTCCCGCCGTGTAATTCCTCCGTTGATGGCGCGCCGGCGGCGGCGGCGGCGGTCAACGACGGAGGAAAAGTCAACTTTTCAGATTTCGATGTAATTAGTGTCATTTTTCTCGTTATCACGCCCTGGTTATCGTACGGAGGTTTTCGGGTTGATTTGGTTAGCGGATTTTCAGTCGAGGTTTCGAGTGGGGATTTCGGGATTTCCGTAATTCATTTTGCACTGCATTTCGTATTTCCGGGAACGGTTGGTTTCCGTGCATCAGTACAGTGTTATGGATTACGATTTTGATCAGTTATGTTAATATATATTCAGGTGATCGAGATCGAGATTTGGATCGTGATCGTGCTTCGGGCGAGGGATCTTCCGCCGGACCACGAGTTTAGCGCAAGTTCGCGCTAGCGGATCTGTGAGTAGACATTTATTTTCACGGAATGATTGCGAGTCTTTTATAAATGATTTACGAACTTGAGCATGCAGATTGATTATGATTTTACGAGCATGTGTTTACGATTATGCATATACAAATATACGTATACGAATATATTCATACGTACATATTATGTTTAAAGCATGTGCATAGAAAAGATTTATGATTTGGTTTACACAGAGTACAGTCTCAGTATATGTTGTGGTATCGATACACATTGGCTTCTCGGCTGATCCCCGAGTACGCTCCGGGAAGGACAGATATCCTGACCCGAGGCCTTTCTGGCTAGAATCACGTGTGGGTCTGGGATCCCGTGGTTCAGACTGTGCTATCGCGTGGAAGCCCACGAGAGTCTCCGCGATATGTTTTACGTGGCATGCTCAGTACGTGAGTGGTAGCCTGAGTCTCCTCACGTTTTATTTGATTTTCATGCATTTGACTCGCATACGATTTTATTCGTATATATATATAAACTGGTGAAAGACATTTATTTTCGTCCACTCACTCTAACGTGTTTATTGTCTTTCCCCTGGGCTTTTCGGTTTCCGTGCCCAGTTGCAGTTCAGGTTTGGTGTTTTCACGTCGCGGTTTGGAGGCTAGTGATCAGAGTCACCTGTGTTTTCCAGTAGGTTCTTGTTTCGTCTACTGATGTACATATTGTATATGTTTTACACTAGAGGTCGCTCTGATACATTCTGATACTTGTTTATACGGATTTTCTCGGATATACATATATATAGTACAGTATGTTTACTGTTTGTTGATTATATTGATGATGAGAAATCCGGATGGGATTGGTGCCCACGGTTTGATTTTTGTGGCATAGGATGAAGTGTGTTTTTCCGCGTGCAGGTCAAGGTAATTCCACGCTAGTAACGAAACTCTGCCCAAATTTCGGAAAATTTTTGTTGGTTCGTGTTTTCGAAGGGGTTCGATTCCGGTTTAGGTAGCTAAATCGGGGTTGGGTCCTTTCATTAGCTCCCTAAACCGGAATCGAACCCCTCCGAAAACACGAACCAACAAAAACTTTTCGAAATTTGGGCAGAGTTTCGTTACTAGCGTGGAATTACCATTACCTGCACGCGGAAAATACACTTCATCCTATGCCACAAAAAGCAAACCGTGGGCACCAATCCCATCCGGATTTCTCAATATCTTAACAGTAAAGTAAATAATACATATAATAGTACTTTACCGAAATCCGGGTTTAAAATCGTATAACATATTCCACAGAAAGCTCAGAGCGACATCTAATACATAACCATATACGTATACCACAGTAGGTAGAACAATAAACCTACTGGATGAAACAAGATTGCTCGAGCACTATGCCTCCGACCACGACGTGCGACATCAGAGCCTAAACTGCAAACTGGGCACGGAAACCGAAAAGCCCAGGTGAAAGACAATAAACACGTTAGAGTGAGTGGACGAAAATAAATGTCTTTCACCAGTTAATATATATGTTTAAAATACATATGCGAGTCCAGGAATATAAAATAATAAGTACACGAGGTAAAACTCATACTCCTCCAATGTACTGAGCATGCAAGTAAAAATCCCACGGGGTCACTCATGGACACACACCGTGCTAGTACAGTCAGAATCACGGGATCCCAGACCCACACGTGATTCTAGCCAGAAATGGCCTCAGGTCAAAGGTCTGCCTCCCCTCGGTAAAGACCTCGGGTCAGGAGTCACAGCCTCCCCTGGCAAATAAGGCCTACCATCGGGGATCAGCCGAGAGGCAAGTGTATCGATACAACAACGTAACCACGACTGTACTCTGTGTAAACCAAATCGTAAACATTTCGATGCAAATGCATGAAACAGCATATAAGTATATGTATACTCATATACGTATATTCGTATAAGTATAATCATATAATCATAAAAACACATGCTCATGTAATCCGAAATCTCATACGCATGCTCAAGTTCATAAATCAAATAAAAGACTCGCAAGATTTCCGTGAAAAGAAATGTCCACTCACAGACTGGCGTAACGCGTATCGCGTTAACCCGTGATCCGGCGGAAAGTTCCTCGCCAAACGAACGATCACGAACACCTGAATATTCACAAAATTCATATCTCAAAATCATATCTCGACAATACAAGGCAAATCACGAGAAATCACCGTTCCCGGAAACACATAACTAAAAGTCGACGAATCGTCGAAAATCCATATATACCACCTCAATACCTCGCTTTACGTTCGGACGCTCAACACGAAAAACGAACCTCCCCACTGCGATCGGGGCGCGATTTCGAGTCAAATGACATGCAACTTGTCGAAAACTAGAAAAAGTCAAACTGGACCGCCGTTGACCGCCGCGTTGACCACCGCCCACGGCGGCGCCACCGCCAACCGGAGAATTTCAAGGCGGAGCAACCCTTATTCCACTCAAAATCACCCACTGAGCAACTTTCATAACTGCAACAAAGTCCAATTCAAACTCTAACTCATCCAATTTCATGTAAAACCTAATTGTCTCATAAATTTCAAACCCAAAATTCTCCTCACACAAATCAAATTGGAACACCATACCTATATGGTTAGAATCATGGAGATGAGGGCTACAAAACCCAGTGCTTGATGTAGCTCAACTCGGCCCGAATCAAAAACCACCATTAAACCCAAATTTCACAAACTTTGGTTCAAGCTTTCTCTCTCCACCGTCCACCTCGCCGTGAACGGTGGCCGGCATCCACACGGGGCAGCCAAGCCGAGTCCAAAGAGGTATGGATCAAGCTCGGAGGTGGCCGGTTAAAGAATCACCGCCGGCGAGCCGTGAAGGTGACGAACTCTTCTCCTCCACCATGGTCAACCCGAGTTGACCAGGTTAACTCCCAAAATGGCAAGTCAAAGACTTGCCCAAAGAGGAAAACTGCTATATATAGACTTTCCCAATAAGGAAACTCATACATATCCATTTCGACGAACTTCAAACGCACGTAACTTTCTCGTCGTAATTCCGATTCCGATAATTCTTGCGGCCACATACTCGTCTCGACATATTCTTCCAATATTACCCAAAGTCAAACATATCGGCCAACCGAATAAAAATTCAACCCTTCAAAGCAACACACATTAAATCGACTAAATAATCAACAAACGGCAAAATTTGCAACTAATTCCTCGTAACTCCAAATCATGGTCCGGAAGTTCTCATGAACTCGAAATTAAATTCTGAACAACTTCCGTGAAGAAGCCAAGACCGAATTCTCGTCCGGTAATTTAGTCGCGAACAAACCCGCCATTTAAATCTGTTTCCGTCGAAACTTCAAATATTCATAACTTATTCCTCGGTCGTCCAAATAACGATCCGGAACCGCCCACGAACTCGAAATGACTCGTACTACGACTCTCGAGAAGAGACTCAGCTCCAATTCTTGGCCAATAATTTAGTCGTTAACAATCCCTGGCGGTTCAAACCCAGTCGTCAATCTGCAGCTACGCAGTAACTCATGTATACAGCTGATCATACTGCTGATTCTGGTCCAGGTCGTCACAATTTATGATGCATGCTCTATATGCATGAGGAGTTAGAGTCTCCCTCGTGTACGTACGCGTGAGGAGTTAGAGTCTCCCTCGTGTACCATTTCTTTATTTATGCATTTAGACTCGCATATGTTTTTATAACATATATTATTTGGCGAAAGAAATTTATTTTCGTCCACTCACTCTAACAGTTTTCATGTCTTTCCCCTGGGCTTTTCGGTTTCCGTGCCCAGTTTGCAGTTCGGACTCTGGTGTCGCACGTCGTGGTCGGAGGCATAGTGCTCGAGCTACTTTGTTTCTTCCAGTGGGTTTATTGTTCTACCTACTGTGGTATACTTATATGATTATACATTAGAGGTCGCTCTGAGTATTTTGTTGTATATTTTATACGATTTTACTCCGGATTTCAGTAAAGTACAGATATATTTATTACTTTACATTGTTGTTGATATATTGAGAAATCTGGATGGGATTGGTGCCCACGGTTTGGCTTTTATGGCATAGGATGAAGTGTATTTTCCGGGTGCAGGTAATGGTAATTCCACGTTAGTAACGAAACTCTGCCGGAATTTTGATGGTTTTGTTGGTTCGTGTTTTCAGAAGGGGTTTGATTCCGGTTTAGGCAACTAAACCGGGGTTGGGTCCTTTCAGCTTGGTATCAGAGCATTAGGTTATAGGTTCTGTAGACTTCTGTAGTAATGTTTACTAAGGATATTTGAGAATGTACATCATGTCTGGAATCGTGACCCGACCGGCCGGCGGATACTCATCAATACTCCGGGTGTTGTATGCTTTCAATTATTTAAAGTTCCATGATTACGTTCTAATTGTTGTGAATAATGACTTGTTTATTAGGATGCCTCCTTGACGTGCTTTCCGTGTCGGTACGGTTGTGGATCCTGTTGAGGATCAATCGACGCGCGATTCACCAGTGAATTGTGGGTTTGGATGAGCATTATGAGTTCAGAGATTTGTGTGGCACGGTTTGCCTGGTTGTGTGTTTATGAGCATTTACATGTTGCCTCAGAGCTGAGAATTGTGGCAGTTGATGTTTGCCTGAGTCAGATCATTGTATTTGGTGGGATGATATTGTGTGAGTTCCTGTTGCGACTCCATGGCCTACATTCGGGGTGTTGTTTATATGGTAATGGCTTAATCAGGCTACCCAGTAATTGAGTATGGAGTGTTTACCCACCTGAGGCAGAGATGCATTGTTCACATGTTTGTCCCTGTTTTCACGTGTTATGTGGCTTCAGAGGAAGCAATGCGCGAGATTCGAGATGAGTTTGAACCCGAGCATCAGAGAGAGTCTGATTGTTATGCCTCGAGACAACCGTGAGGAGCTTGATGTGCTGCACTCTGAGGCGAGACTATTGAGAAAGGAAAGGTGTGCGCGGTTTTCGATGTGTTGGTTTGAGGAAAGTGGACTTAGTTGAGATATTTGACGAGGTTGAGTTCAGGCACCTCGGGATCAGTGACTTCATCAGGCTGTGGCCTTTTCGATTATGTTGAGGGTCATCAGATCAAGCAGAGGATCTGTTTGGTGATGGTGGAGATCACGGAGTAGCGGACTTGCTCCTGTGGCATGAGTTCGAGTGATCGTTGGTGATCCTTTCTCGCAGCAAGTGTCGCTGTGACTTGTGTTGTGGAGCACTTTCGGTTGCTATTGTGGTGGCCAGGAGGGTCACGTTACGAGGGAGCGCCCTCAGCCAGCTGTTTTAGCGGTTCGACAACTCAGAGTTCAGGAGGAGGTTATGATGCTGTTTCTGGAGTTTGATCAACGCAGCCTTCTAGATGAGTTAATCAGCAAGTCGCAATTGACGTGGGCGGCTAGTTGGGCATGTCGGCTAGACTGACTACACCTTTGAGGTTGTACCGGGCGCTGGACTCATTTTACCGGCATCTTGTTGTTCGGAGGCAGCGGAGCTGATGGAGCTATAGTTTCGACTCCAGGAGTTGCTGGAGAAGGTTTCAGGAGATTTCATGCGACCCAGTGTACCTGTGTGGTGTGCTCTTGCATTGTGTTTACGGATGATGGATGGTTCGACGTGGTAGTGGGTTGACTACTGGAAGCTTGATTCGTTTCAGAGGAGAGCGAGTATCCTCCGCTTCAGATTGACGAGTGGTTTGTTCAGCTTAAGGGAGCTTCAGTCTTTTCGAAGATTGATTTCGGGTCTAGATACCATAAGTTGAGGATCGTTGAGTCAGATGTGGCCATGTTAGCTTTCAGATCACGGTGCGGGCATCAGGAGTTCTTGGTCACGCTGTTTGGTTGACCAATGCCCCCGTAGATCTTGTGGACTTGATAGACCAGGTGTTCAGACGGTTTCTGGACGAGTTTGCGGTCATGTTCGTCAGCAACATCCTGATATATTCCAGGAGTGTGGGCCAGTACCTGAAGCAATTGCGAGCGGTTTTGCGGATTTTACGAGATGATCAGTTGTTGGCAAAGTTCAGCAAGTGTGAGTTATGGTTGATTTGCGTGAAGATTTTGGGCTGTGTGATGTTAGCCGAGGGAGTTGGCGTGGGTCCTGACCAGATAGAAGCCGTGTTGATTTAGGGATTGCCCTACCATTGTACCAGAGATCGGGAGTCTCTTGGGTTTGGCAGGCTATTACCGACGGCTTGTGCAGGATTTTCCCGGATTGCCACTTCACTTTCCGGATTGACGAAGAAGGTGTCAAGTTCGAGTGGTGCGATGCACGCGAAGAGAGTTACTTACTCCTGAAGGATGGTTGGCCGTTGCTTCGGTTTTGACCTTACCTGACGACCGCGACGAGTTCGTGGGTTATGGCGATGCATCGAGTTTTGGGATTTGGTTATGTTTTATTGTGGTGTAGCAGAGCAGTGGCTCATGGTTTTAGACAGTGGAAACTTTATGAGGCTACGTATCCTGTGTATGGTATTGGGTGTAGCTGTCTTTATGTTAGCATCGAAGAGTTCGAGACATTACAGCTATGGCGTGCAGTGCGGTGTAGGACGTACACTGATCACTTAAGTTTCATCCACTTGCATTTTCGGCCAGATTTGGGCTTGAGGCAGTGTAGATGTATGGGGTCGATTAACAACTATGGCTGCACCTTTAAGTTTGTTCGAGAAAGGCTAGTGGTTGAACTTTGACTATCCATCTGGGATGTTGTTGCTGATGCATTCAGTCGGAAGTCAGGAACTTCAGTGTTTCATGTGTGTGTGGCTTGAGTTTCCGTGTTAGCCGAGTTGCGAGCTACGGGAGCTGAGTTCGAGTGTGATGGTGTTGAAGCTCATTGTTTTGCGTGCGTTATGCACTAGCGGTACTGAGATGTGTCAGATACTTCGAGTTTACTACTCGTGACGCAATCCGTAGAAGAATGTAGCAGCTTGTGTGTGCAGATGCCACATTTGTCGACATGCGATGGCAGTAAGCACAGATTTGTCGGAGAGTTACAGCCATTGGAGATTTCCGATTAGAAGTTGGAGCTTGTCACTGTGGTTTTGTGTGCCAGTATGCACTTTGGTTTGTGATACCAGTTGTTAGGCCTTTGTGGACCATTTGATAAACTCAGTACATTTCCTTGTACTTTCGGAGACGATTTCAGTGGCAGACTGGCATAGTTGTGTTTGGCGGAGGTTGTCCATTTACGTGGTGCACCTGTGTTCCAGTTCGCTGACCAAGATAATCAGCTACAACAGAGTGTTGGCAAGCGTTGCAGCGAGCATTAGGGACCAGATTACAGTTTAGTATAGTTTCTTATCCTCAGATTGGTGAGCGATCTTTGAGGACTATTCAGACCTTGGAGGGCATCTTGTGGTCTTGTGTATTGCAATTCCGAGGGATTTGGGACCAGCAGTTTCAATTGTTCAAGATTGCTTGCAGTACAAGTTTGTTGACTACTATGATTTTGATGTTGCTTGATGTCATTTTGAGGAACGATATTGTACTCCATTGTGTTGGGGTGAGTTTGGTTTGACTTGATGTTTCATCTTGATTTTGTGGAATGTGTTACCACAGACTTTCGGATTAGCGGAAACAGGTTGATGATTGCCCGAGTTCGATGTTTGAGTTATGTTGGTGTGTGTAGGCTGAGTTGTGATTTGCCACGTTGTTTTGATCCGTATGTGATCATAGGCGAGTTTGTGTTATACCGTATAGTTCGGCATCGCCTATATCGTTGGCTTTTGTGTGTGTTGTGTTCCGTGTGGCGGAACTATGTTTCAGATGTGTTACGTGTTGTTTACCCTATATGTCCCTTATGCAGGAACACTTGGCGATTGTGTGGAGCCAGTTAAGATTCAAGATTGAGGGTACATGGATTTCAGCACGGAGCTATCTCCTATTGTGGAGTCTATTGTCAGAGTTGTTCAGTTGACGTAGCCACTAGAGAGTTGAGCTGTGTGCAGAGGCAGTATTCCTACTTTCAGTCGGCAAACTCGGAAATTTCGAGGTCGAAATTTTTTAAGGGGGGTGGATTTGTGACGACCCAGAACAGAATCAGCAGTGAAATCAGCTTAATCTACGAGCTTGCGAGTAGTCGCAGATTTCCGACAGTTGTTTGAATCGCCAGGCTTGATAACGACTAAATCATTGGCCGAGAATTGGAGCTAAGTCTCTTCTCGAGAGTCATTGTACGTGTGATTTCGAGTTCGTGGGAGGTTCTAGATCATTATTTGGACGACCGAGGAATAAAATATGAATATTTGAAGTGTCGACGTAATCGGTTTTAAATGGTGGCTCTCTTAACGACTAAATTACCGGATGAGAATCTGATTTCGACTTCTTCACGGAAGTTGTTGAGAATTTAATTTCGAGCTCGTGGGAACTTCCGGAGCATTATTCCAAGTTACGAGGATTAAGTTGTGAATATTTCCGATTGTTGATTATTTAGTCGATTAAAGTATGTGTTTGGGTGAACCGTTGACTTTTTATCCGATTTGTCGAAGTGTTTGACTTTGGGTGATAATTGAAGAATACGTCGAGTCGAGTTTGTTGCCGCGAGAATTATTGGAAACGGATTTACGACTAGAAAGTTACGGATATTTGAAGTTTGTCGAAAAATGTGATTATTAGAGTTTCCAAATTGGGAAAGTATAAAAGTGGGCTTCTATTTCAGGAAAGTCAGACTTGACTTTATGGGAGTTGACTTGGTCAACTCGGCTGTGGGAGAGAAATGCGACGGCGATCGGTGGTCCACGGCGGTGGCACGCCGTCCGACCAGCGTAGGCCACGGGATTGGTCCCTTTCTCTTCGCCTTGGCCTCCCGGTCTTGACTCCGGCCTCCTCTCACGACGTGGGACGCCGGAGGAGGGAGAAATTCCGGCAAGAAAATGGAAGGAAATTGGTGAATTCGGGTTCAATGATTCAGGCCGATTCGAGGTACAACAAGGACTGGGTTTTGTAGCTCTCATCACCTAGAAGCTACCATGTAAGTTTGGTGATCTAATTCATCTTGTACATGGAGAATTTTGGATTTGAAATTTTGGTGACAATTTGGTTTATCATGAAATTGACTTGGTTAGAGTGAGAATTGGCCTTAGATGCAGTTGTGAAAGTTTCTCAGTGGGTGATTTGGAGTGGAATAGTGGTTGCTCCGCCAAGAAATTCTCCGTTCGGGTGGCGCCGCCGCCGCCGGCGGTGGTCAACGGTGGTCAACGGTCAATCTTTGACTTTTTGGGGTTTTCGACAAGTTGCATGTCGTTTCACTCGAAATCGCACCCCGATCGCAGTGGGGAGGTTAGTTTTTCGAATTGAGCGTCCGAAATTACAGTGAGGTATTGAGGTGTAAATATCGGATTTCTGACAGTTCGTCGTAATTGATTTACGTGTTTCCAAGAACGGTGGTTTCTCGTGATTTGTCTTGAATTGTGGAGTTATGACTTTGAGTAATGAACTTTGTGATTATTCAGGGGTTCGTGATCGTTCGTTTGGCGAGGGACTTTCCGCCGGATCACGGGTTAACGCGAACTGCGTTACGCTAGTCTGTGAGTGGACATTTCTTTTCACGGATTGATTGCGAGTCTTTCATATACGATTTACGAACTTGAGCATGTAGTTTGATTATGATTTTATGAGCATGAGTTTTATGATTATGCATATATGAATATACGTATACGAATATACGATTATACACATATACTTGATGTTTTATGCATGTGCATGGAAATGATTTATGATTTGCTTTACACAGAGTACAGTCTCAGTTACGTTGTTGTATCGATACACACTGGCTTCTCGGCTAATCCCCGAGTACGCTTTGGGGGGGACAGATATCCTGACCCGAGGCCTTTCTGGCTAGGAATCACGTGTGGGTCTGGGATCCCGTGGTTCAGACTGTGCTATCGCGTTGAAGTCCATTAGTGATTCCGCGATATTTATGATGCACGCTCTGTATGCGTGAGGTGTTAGAGTCTCCCTCGTGTACCATTTCTTTATTTATGCATTTAGACTCGCATATGTTTTTATAACATATATTATTTGGCGAAAGACATTTATTTTCGTCCACTCACTCTAACAGTTTTCATGTCTTTCCCCTGGGCTTTTCTGTTTCCGTGCCCAGTTTGCAGTTCGGACTCTGGTGTCGCACGTCGTGGTCGGAGGCATAGTGCTCGAGCTACCTTGTTTCTTCTAGTGGATTTATTGTTCTACCTACTGTGGTATACTTATATAATTATACATTAGAGGTCGCTCTGAGTATTCTGTTGTATTTTACTCCGGATTTCAGTAAAGTACATATATATTTATTACTTTACATTGTTGATATATTGAGAAATCCGGATGGGATTGGTGCCCACGGTTTGGCTTTTGTGGCATGGGATGAAGTGTATTTTCCGGGTGTAGGTAATGGTAATTCCACGTTAGTAACGAAACTTTGCCGGAATTTTGATGGTTTTTGTTGCTTCGTGTTTTCAGATGGGGTTTGATTCCAGTTTAGGCAACTAAACCGGGGTTGGGTCCTTTCATAAATGATCAATTTTATCATGTAACTTCTCTACTTGCTCAGTTAACTCTTTTTGTATTAATTGTATTTTTGCTACTTCAAGTTTTAGATTTTCAACAATTTCCAAAGATTGTAATTCAACTTGCTTCGACTTGCTATCAATGAAATCACTTTAGTCGTGCATTTGTAAACCTGTTATTAATTGATATTAGACCCTCGCTCTGTCTTAGGAACGTCGAGTAAGACTTTTGAGCTTTGAGATTGACTAATTATGTTTCAGGACATTCAGGTGATTGGAAATTTGCTTTGCATTGCTGCGTATGCAAGTAATACGTTCAATTATATTGTCGATGTTAGTTTCCTTTCAATGATTATTCTTTTACATATTACGCTATACTAGTTTGAAATTTATAATAGTTACATCCTGGACTCCTTTTACCTTAATTCAGCTGAAGTTAGTTTTATTAGTTCAACTTCTCACATTTTATGTTTATGATTTTAAATATTGTCACTAGTACAAAAATTGCCTTAGATAAATGTGCTCGCACAATTGAATGTGAATTGTCTGTTGTCCCAAAGTGGAGACAACTGTACTTAAGGTGCTTCAGTTGTTGGAATGTTGTTTAAATATTATTTTTTCGTGTGGATCATTTTTGAAAAAGATTTGAGATTTGTGAAAAAATTCAGACAACTGAAATAAAAAATTTAGTTGTCTTAACTTGTTAGCAAAACGTTCAGACGACAAATATTCATTTCAGTTGTCTGATAGAATTTTAAATTCGTGCTCTTCAGACAACAGTTATAACAGTCAGTTGTCTAAATCATATTCATATTGAAAAAATCCTAGCTAATATTTGGACGACAATTATTGCGATATTTTTCTGTCATATGGTTAATCTACAGCTCCCATTCTTCAGAACACTTGGAAAGAAAAAAAAGCCTCAACCTATAGCGGCGCTCTCTTTGACCGAAACAAAATTAGCCTTCTATCTCTCTCTCTCTCACCAGATCGACTCCACTTCGCGACACATGAAGCTCCACCCCGACCTCGAACCCAGTCGGTCTCCGCAACATCCCACCACCGCACACGAAGCTTTCGTCGACCCAAGCCATGGACTTGTTCACCTTGCGTCAGATTCCTTCGCTAGCTTTCCGATCTGGCCTCTTACGACTCAGCTTGCTCAAGCTCGGCCACTTATCAATCTCTACTCTACCTTCAAATCAGAAACCCTAAAAGAAGCTCGGAGATGAACATGACCACATATACGAAGGGCTTGAAGGTGTTGCTTCAACAGATTGAAGTTCCTGCGAAGCCTTGATCGATATCAATTACACCTTACGTAAAGAAAAGGGCCATGTCTTCTTCGTCATCAGAGATTGAATTTAATTGGGTAAATTTCAGTGTGTTGCAGGAAAGAGTTGAGTTCATATGGTCAACATCAAACTTCCATCACATGGCTTGGATGTAGGTCCAGTATCTTCTAGATGTAGAGTTTTTTTGTGTAGATCAGTTTTGATACCAGAAGGTGGAAATGAGACTCCTGTTATAAAATCTACTACTAAGATTTTAACGAGGTAAAGCACATTGCGTATGAATTCATATGTATACTCATTTGTGTTAGTCTTTCCTTGCAATTATTAAAAGGTGCTAATATCTTTGGTGAATTCATCTTATATTTGGATGTCTAAAATATGCTCTCTGAAGAGTTTAAGATAACCGTATTATGCAGGTCTTATGATGCTCTACGTGGGAGCCCTGTTCTCGTTAAATTAATCAGTCTGGGCAGAATCATATTTTTGCAAGTATGTAATTTGTCATTCTTTATTTCTCATTTTCTTGAGAGAAAGGTGGCTTACATATTTTTAGATGATGAATTCTTCCTCTAAAATCCTACAGCGGACTGATAGTAGTTGGAAAAAAAGTAGGTCACACTATGTAATGACCTCTTACCTTCGGCCTTTGATGCTTTGGGGTGGGGCTATGCTTGTATGCAGGTATGATTTTTCCATCAAAGTCTAGATATAAATGTTTGCCACTTTTGTTATCTAGCCCTCTATTATATGCACTAAGTTGAACAAGCTATATTTCAGAGCATTGGATCCCATAGTCCTACCGTCAGAAGCTAGCTAGGCTGTCAAGCAAAAACTTATACACTTTTTACAATCCCTTTCTCTTCAATGGCGATTTTCACGACGGCTTAGAGAACACTCCCGCCAGCGCTTTCTTCTTGCTTCCCTTATTCTTGTTCCATGGCGGCGGAATGGATTTCTCCAATGTCGTCGGCGAGAAGTTTCTCAACTCCGTCAGTTCTGCCAGATCACTTAGCCTTCTTCCTCCTCCAGCTTCCGATCGCCCAGAGGTGATTCACTCTCAGACAATGTGCATGGCTTCTTTCTTTCTTTCTTTCTTTCTCTCTGCTCAATTCCATCATTTAGAATTATTGTTGGAAACTATCGTAATTTGATTCTGATTATTGAAGTTTGAGTTAGTAGAATCAGTTAGTTTATGATTATATGGTAGTGAAAGATGTGATGCCTTTTTATATCTTGATGAGCAGGTTCTGGCGCTAGTTGCAGCTGTGGTAGTGGTTGCACGTGCTATTGCATGACTGCCACTGCATCAAAGGTATGGTCGCTCGGCAAGTTCGGAAGAATTGTGCTCAATTTATGGAAGCAGACAACAGGAAGAAGAGGTGGAGGAAGTAGAGGAAGAATTTTATGAAGAGGTGCTACTTATATCTCTATAGTTTCAATGTGGGACTGCTTAGGACTTGTGCTATTGTTTTACTGCAGGTTTTACTTTAGGCATTTTCTAAGTCATTGACATGCTCTAGCAGTAGAGAGGTTTCTACTGTCAACTGTCAACTCATACATGCAATCAAAAAATAAGAAGAGAAATGCTAATAGTCTTTTAGTAAAATTTTCTCATTTGTGAAACACTTTGCTAATTATGAGACAAGGTGCCGTGAGATTTATGTGGCTGGCACATTTCAGCTCTATATCAATTGGTTTTTGATTTATGCTTAGGTATTTGGTATCCTAGTCTCATTTGTGGTGAGCCAGAATTGCTTAATATCAAATTTTGTAGTTGATGGTTAAGGGCTGCTGAAAGGATCCGACCCCAATTTAGTTGCCTAAACCGAAATCAAACCCCTTCGAAAATATGACCTTAAAAAAAATTTGCCAGAGTTTGCTTTGGAACATGTGAACCATTCTTAGAACCTGCAAAGAAATACACTTCAAATATTCTAATAAAGACAAACCGTGGGGCTCCGTTCCCCATCCGAATTTCTCAACAACACATATATATATAATAAACCAAAGGCTTACAGGAAATCCAAAACATTCAGGAGTAAACTCAACTGAAAACAAACATAAGTATTCAGAGCGACGCCTATATACATCATTTACATCAAGTAGGTCGAACAAGAAACCTACAAAAACTAAAGTTTGATCCGAACTCTATGCCTTCGCAGTCGACGCGCAACACTGGAACCCAAACTGCAAACTGGACAAAGGAAACCGAAAAGCCCAGGGGAAGACAAAAAAAATCATTAGAGTGAGTGGACGAAAAGAATAATATGTCTTCCACCAATATATAAATGAAATCATGATGCGAGTTTAAAATCATCAATCACAGGTAAGGTGGTTGTCATAACCTTCCTGGATACCGTATAAAATGTGGAGGCCATAACTCGAGTACATTTTCCTCAAAGTTACAATCCTGCTCAACCAAGGTAAGGGGTTTGTCATAACCACGGGTCAAGCGTTTTTCATAACCCCTCCGGAGCATCTCGGGGATCAGCTGAGAAGCCATGCATCGATGCATCCATATATCCATAATCCATGTAAAACAAATCATGCATGTGCCTCCAAGTAAAAGTTCATAACCATATACGTATAATCGTAAGTGCATAATTATAATTGCATACTCGTAAAATGCATAATCAAGATTCACAAATCGACAGTGAAAATAAAGTGTCCACTCGCAATACGAGGCTAACTCTGAGGTCCGGCAGAAGATCCTTTGTCAAACACTCGATCACGATCACCTGAATAACAGGGATACGATTAATACATATAGAATGATTGAAATATCGACGAGGATAACAAAATTCCCAAAATATACCCAATTAACCCTCGTCCAAAAATAGAATGCTCAAATCAACTCAAAAATCTCAAGACTACGATCCGGAGGCGATTACGAGCAAAACGGTATAAAACTCTCCAAAATCTCAAAAAGTCAACCCTCGTCAGAGATTCGCCGTTGATCGCTGCCGCTGGCGGCGGCGCGGCGTCAACGGTGAAATTCTCTGGCTACCAAGTCCCCAAAACCTTTCTCTCCTCAAGCCCAACCTCTTTCCCCAAAGGCTCACCACTGTCTAATCACCACCGTGATCGGAAATTGCCCCGAAAGGTAAGAAACCCAAATTGGCCAGAAAACTTCTCTGGTGAAATTCACCACGGTGAGACCACCTCGTCCTCCCAAACTCAAGGGGTTTCATCCCCAACTCAAACCCAACCGTTTCCACCCAAAATCCTCATCGGAAAGCTGCAGGAAAACCTTCCCCCGTTAACCCCGATTCCGGCCAATTTCTCTTCCAAAATCAACCAACCAAAGCACCTCCAAACATCACAATATATACATCAATCAATAGCCCAAGGAAAGAGCTTCAAATCTCTACCTTTATCTCCGGCAACCGAGCTGTTTTCCGGCAACAAACTCGACGGCAACTCGGTGAACTCAACGGGTCAACGCTGGTCAAACTGCCCAATTTCAACTTTTCGACAACTTTTGTGACTATTCCGCTATTTATACATCACGGACCGACCAAATTCACTATTCGGATAACTCAAACCCAAACGGATAAGTACGACTAGTTAGACGATAATTTCATATATTCATTTTATATTCTCCGATTATCCAAAAAATCCTCTGAAATCTCCTACGAACTCGAAATCAAATCCTCTACAATTCCCGCGAAGAAACTCAAACCAAATTTGTGTCCGATAATTAAGTCGTGAACAAGGTCGCCAAATCGATTAATTACGTCTAACTGCGACTAATCGTGAAATGTGCAACTCAAGCCAATAAATTTACCATTTTCGGTTCGGTTCGGCTCGTTACAAATCTACTCCCCTAATAAAAATTTCACCCTCGAAATTTACATACCTGCTAGCTGAAGAGGTAGGGATGCTGATCCCGCATGTGCTGCTCTGTCTCCCAAGTAGCCTCTTCAACAGAATGGTTTTGCCACAATACCTTCACAAGAGGAATAGCTCTGTGTCGCAACTCCTGAACTTTTCGATCAAGTATCTGAACTGGTTTCTCCACATTGGTCAAGTCGTCTCGTATAGGAAGCTGATATGGTGTCAACACATGGGAGGGATCAGAAATGTACTTCCGCAACATGGATATATGGAACACATCGTGTACCCTGGCTATCTCGGAAGGTAATGCCAATCTGTATGCCACCGCACCAACTCACTCAGTGATCTCATAAGGGCCTACATATCGCAGACAAAGTTTACCGCGCTTCCCGAAACGAACAACACCCTTCCAAGGAGAAAGTTTCAGGAAGACCCAATCACCAACCTCGAACTTGAGATCCTTTCGTCGCACGTCAGCATAACTTTTCTGTCGATCTTGAGCAGCCCTCAATCTGTCCCAAATGATCTGAACGTCTTCCATGATACTCTTTACCAAATCAGAGCCAAGAAGCCATTTCTCGCCAACTTCACTCCAACATAATGGAGTTTGGCACTGTTTTTCGTACAACGCCTCGTAAGGTGCCATCCCAATACTAGCTTGATAGTTGTTGTTGTATGTAAACTCAATCAAATGAAGTTGCTGGTCCCAATTCCCATTTGAACTATAAAACATAAGATCGCAACAGATCCTCTAGAGTCTGAATAGTCCTCTTCGATTGACCATCTGACTGAGGATGAAAAGCTGTGCTGAAATGTAGTCTAGTCCCCATTGCCTTCTGCAATGCCCGCCAAAATTTGGAAGTGAACTGACTATCCCGATTAGAAACTATAGACACAGGTACACCATGCAATCTCACAACCTCTTTCAAATACAGCTTCACCAATCTACTCACGGGAAGCTTTCCTGGAAGTGCTAGGAAATGAGCTGACTTCGTAAGGCTATCCACAATCACCCAAACACCAGTACTACCACCAGAAGTACGAGGTAACTGATACACAAAATCCATAGTGATATGCTCCCATTTCCACACTGGAATGTCCAAACGTTGTAGTTTACCTATCGATTTCTGACGTTCCGCCTTCACTTGTTGAAAAATCAGGCATCTGCTCACGTACATTGCTATTTCCCTCTTCATGTTTCGCCATCAATAATGAGCTTTAAGTTTCTGGAACATCTTTGTACTACCCGGATGCATAGCATATGTGGAACAATGAGCTTCGTCAAGTATTTCTTTATTCAAATCCTCATCTTTGGGCACACATAATCTCCCCCTGAACATCAAAGTGTCATCACTCCTCATCCGAAACTCGGTCGGTACACTATTCTGAATCAAATTCTTTTTACTCAGCAAATAAGCATCTGAATCCTGAGCTTCATGAACTTGATCAAGTAATACCGGACGAACTTGGAAACTTGCCAACAATACACCATCATCATTCCACTCCAACTCTGCTCCTGGTTCTCGCAACTCTGTCAAAAGTGACACTCTAGCAACACGTACATGGAAGAGAGAAGCACCATGTTTCTGACTAAGAGCATCAGCAACCACATTAGCTTTCCCTGGATGATACTCGAAAGTGCAGTCATAATCATTAATTAGCTCTATCTATCTTCGCTGCCTCATATTCAAATCTAGCTGCGTACGCAAGTAAGTCAGACTTTTGTGATCGGCGTAAATCTTGCACTATGCCCCTTACAAGTAATGTCTCAAACTCTTCAATGCTAACACAATGGCAGCCAACTCCAGATCATTAGTAGGATAGTTAACTTCGTGTGGTTTCAACTGTCTAGAACCATATGCCACCACCTTTCCATGCTGCATCAAGACACAACCCAGACCTAACTTCGAAGCATCATTGTACACAACATACTCACTGCTATCGCCAAGTAAAGTCAACACCGGTGTAGTAGTCAACCTTTCCTTCAAAGTTAAGTAGCTTTCCTCGCAAGCATCAGACCATTCAAACTTGACTCCTTTCTTAGTCAAACGGGTAAGCGGTGTCGCTATCCATGAAAAGTCCTGCACGAATCGGCAATAGTAACCTGCTAAGCCCAAGAAACTCTGTATCTCTGCCATGTTGGTAGGTCTGCTCCAATTCAACACAACATCAATCTTATCTGGATCCACACTGACTCCCTCAGCTGATATCACGTGGCCCAAAAACTTTACACTGTCTAGCCAAAATTCACGTACAACTGAGCATCTCGTAAAGTCTGCAAGACTGCATGCAAATGCTTCTTGTGTTGTCCTACACTTCTGGAATAGATCAGAATGTTGTCGATGAACACAATGACGAACTTGTCCAGATAACGTCTGAAAATCTGATTCATCAGGTCCATGAAAGCAATTGACGCATTGGTCAACCCAAACGACATAACATGGAACTCAAAGTGCCCATAACGTGACCGAAACGCCATCTTGTCCACATCAGACTTCTGAATCCGTAACTGATGGTATCCAGACCTGAGATCAATCTTCGTGAAGACTGAAGCTCCTTTCAGCTGATCGAACAAATCATCAATCCGTGGGAGCGGATACTTGTTATTCACCGTAACCTGATTCAACTTCCGATAATCAATGCATAACCTCATCGAACCATCCTTCTTCCTCACAAACAACATTGGAGCACCCCAAGGTGAAACACTAGGTCGAAGGAAGCCTTTCTCAATCAATTCCTGAAGTTGACTCTGTAACTCCCTCAACTCTGCTGGTGCCATACGGTAGGGTGTCTGCGAAATAGGTCCGGTACCCGGAAGTAACTCGATGGTGAAGTCAATCTCCCTAACTGGAGGAACACCGGGTAAATCCTTGGGAAATACACCTGGATACTCGCAAACCACCGTAATATCACCAATGTCCGGCACACAAACACTCGTATCAACCACATGTGCAAGGTAAGTTTCACAACACTTCCTCATCATCCGATCAGCCTTCATTGCTGAAATCAAACAAGGTAAAGTAGTATTCTTCTCACCCCGAAATAAGATTTTCGGCATGCCTGGACTTCTGAAAATAACCTCCTTCTTGTGAGAGTCAAGAACATCTCAATGGTTCTCCAAGAAATCTATGCCCAAAATCACGTCAAAATCCACGATATGCAGCAGCATCAAGTCGGCGGCTAACCCATAACCTCCAATAAAAATCTCACAATCCCTATATACCCACTCGACACACACTACCTCGCCAGATAGATATAACACTCGCCACAAATTAGGGAGTGGAGATGCAGGTACAGTAGCCAATAATGCTAATCTATATGACATGAATGAATGCGTAGCCCCTGGATCAAGTAAAGTAAGAACTGGATGACCAAAATTGTACAACGTACCGATGATAACCTCTGGAGAAGCTCTGCCCTCACGTAGAGACATGGCATAAACTCGAGCTTGTCCAGCTGGTCGTCCACGCTGGCCATGATTCTGCTGACTCCCTTGTCCAAAAGACTGTGTTGAACGATCCCTAGAAGTAGTACCCTGATCTTGTCTAGTACCCTGATCCCCAACACCGCCAAAAGTGCTAAGCTGAGGACACTCCCTCACAAAGTGATCCTCCTGGCCACAATGGTAACAACTCATAGTACCCCGGTAACATGAACCATGATGTCGCCTGTTGCAAAGATTACATAAGGGAATATCTCTTGGTGCAGCTGGTGCGCCAACGGAAGGTCGAGAATAACTCGATCCACTAGAACTCCCACTCGACTCCTGCCTCTGTGGTCGACTCCTCTTCCATCTATGACTCTGCCTAACAGTGCTGGTAGGATATTTGTAAGGTCCACTACCCGAAGATGATGCCGATCCAGAAGTACCTGAACTCAGCCTCTTCGAAGCACCTTGACTAGGTCCACCATCTTCAAGTCAACGCGTCTGAAACCGCATTAGACTATTCCTCTCGATATCCTCACCTCTGAGTGCAGCACTAACAAACTCATCAAAGTTATCTCGAGGCATAGTGGTTAAAGTCCCCTTGATATTCAGATTGCACTTGGCTTCCTCTGATGCCACCATATGATGTGTAAACCAAGATAAACGAGTGAACTTATCCCGATACTCAAGCACTGACATATTCCCATGCTTCAGGTTGGTAAACTCCTTATATTTCCGCTGCTGAGTAGCTGGATTGAAATACCAACGTATGAACATCTCTTTAAACATTGGCCAAGGAGTATCAATAGGAGCCCTGTCTGTACCAACCCAAAAAAAGTAGGCATCTGACTCAAGCAAACCCACTGCAGCTACTGTTTTCTGTTCAGGAGTAAAATGCAGGCCCTCACAAACACACTCAACTTGAACCACCCAAGCTTCACACACTTCAGGATCAGGGGAACCAGAGAAAATAGTTGCTCCCGCTGTCCTGGCCTTAGCCACAGGGTCAATACGTTCCTCCAAACGCAATACTCGCATAAGCAAGTCACGCGTACGTTGATCCTCATCAGGATCCCCAGTCCATTCAGCACAGACTCCCCATCGAGGAGGCATCATAAGGATAAAAGATATTAGTCACAAGATAGAAATGATGTAATCATGGAACTTCAAAAGTTTGAAAACATACAACACTCTAGAGCATTGATGATTATCCGCCAATCGGTCGGGTGATCGCTCCCGAAATGCTGTACATTCTCAAATGCTCTTAGTAACACAACTACAAGAGTCTACATAACCTGAAACCTAATGCTCTGATACTAACTGAAAGGATCCGACCCCAATTTAGTTGCCTAAACCGAAATCAAACCCCTTCGAAAACATGACCTTAAAATTTTTTGGCCAGAGTTTGCTTTGAAACATGTGAATCATTCTTAGAACCTATAAAGAAATATACTTCGAATATTCCACAAAAGCCAAACCGTGAGGCTCCGTTCCCCATTCCGATTTCTCAACAACACATATATATAATAAACCAAAGGTTTACAAGAAATCCAAAACATTCTGGAGTAAACTCAACTGAAAACAAACATAAGTATTCAGAGCGACGCATATATACATCATTTACATCAAGTAGGTCGAACAAGAAACCTACAGAAACTAAAGTTTGATCTGAACTCTATACCTCCGCAGTCGACGCCCAACATTGGAACCCAAACTGCAAACTGGGCAAAGGAAACCGAAAAGCCTAGGGGAAGACAAATAAAATCGTTAGAGTGAGTGGACGAAAAGAATAATATGTCTTCCACCAATATATACATGAAATCATGATGCGAGTCTAAAATCATCAATCACAGGTAAGGTGGTTGTCATAACCTTCCTGGATACCGTATAAAATGTGGAGGCCATAACTCAAGTACAATCTCCTCAGAGTTACAATCCTGCTCTACCAAGGTAAGGGGTTTGTCATAACCTTCTTGGGAGCCATATAATCACGAGTCAGGCGTTTGTCATAACCCCTCTGGCGCATCTCGGGGATCATCCGAGAAGCCATGCATCGATGCATCCATATATCTATAGTCCATGTAAAACAAATCATGCATGTGCTTCCAGGTAAAAATACATAACCATATACGTATAATCATAAGTGCATAATCATAATTGCATACTAGTAAAATGCATAACATAAAATACATAATCAAGACTCGTAAATCGACAGTGAAAATAAAGTGTCCACTCACAATACGAGGCTAACTCTGAGGTCCGGCCAAAGATCTTTCGCTAAACGCTCGATCACAATCACGATCACGATCACTTGAATAACAGGGATATGATCAATACATATAGAATCACGACATACGGAGCTAATACGTCGAGGACCCCGCGTTCTCGAAAGGCGTATACCTCGAAATATCGACGAGGATAACAAAATTCCCAAAATATACTCAATTAACCCTTGTCCTAAAATAGAATGCTCAAATCAACTCAAAAACCTCAACACTACGATTGGGACGCGATTACGAGCAAAAAGGTATAAACTCTCCAAAATCTCAAAAAGTCAACCCTTGCCAAAGTTCTTCCATTGACCGCCGCCGCCGACGGTGAAATTCTCAGGCGGCCAAGACCCCAAAACCTTCCTCTCCTCAAGCCCAACCACTTTCCCCAAAGGCTCACCACCGTCCAATCACCACCGTGACCAAAAATTGCTCCGAAAGGCAAGAAACCCAAATCGGTCGGAAAACTTCTCCTGTGAAATTCACCACTGTGAGGCCACCTCGTCCTCCCAAACTCAAGGGGTTTCATCCCCAACTCAAACCTAACCGTGTCCACCCAAGCTCCCCATCGGAAAACCTCCGGAAAACCTTCGCTCGTTAACCCCGATTTCGGCGAATTTCTCTTCCAAAATCAACCAATCAAATCACCTCCAAACATCACAATATATACATCAATCAATAGCCCAAGAAAAGAACTTCAAATCCCTACCTTAATCTCTGGCAACCGTGCTGTTTTCCGGCAACAAACTCGACGGCAACTCGGTGAACTCAACGGGTCAACGCTGGTCAAACTGCCCAATTTCAATTGTTCGACAACTTTTGCGACTATTCCGCTATTTATACATCGCGAACAGACAAAGTTCACGATTCGGGTAACTTAAACCCAAACGGATAAGTACGACTAACTCGACGATAATTTCATATATTCATTTTATATTCTCCAATTATCCAAAAAATCCTTTGAAACCTCCTACAAACTCGAAATAAAATCCCTTACAATTCCCGCAAAGGAACTCAAACCAAATTTGTGTCCGATAATTAAGTCATGAACAAGGTCGCCAAATCGATTAATTACGTCTAACTGCGACTAATCGTGAAATGTACAACTCAAGCCAATAAACATACCATTTTCGGTTCGGGTCGTTATAGCTGCAAATAATTTGTTTGCTTAAAAATTTGAATAATTTTGTTCAGATGTTTCACTTAGTTAATTTCCACAAGTCGATATTTGACGGCTAGACTTGAAGGTTCCTCAAAACTGTAAATATGCAATTTAGGGTAAAGAGATCACTCTGCCTCTTCTTTCTATTGCCACCATTCTTTCACAATATTAAGAAATGACTATCGACTTTAGGCTACAAATGTAGTAACCATCTATATGGACGTCATGATAATCACCGGGAACATTTTAATCAAAACTTAATAGTAGCATTCTGCCTTTTTTTTTAGCTAAGAGTTAACCAATACATGCTACTTTGATGCTAACTAACTTTTGAACTATCAGTCTAAATATCATAACTACCTGTATGCAGGAATTTGATCCAGTTAGACATATTTTGGAGCATCATTACCACATTAAGAGACATTGCCGGCGACTTAAAGTCGCCGGCCTTGTTTTTTTTTCGCCGGAATTGACATTGCCGGCGACAAGTCGCCGGTAATGCCGTCGCCGGAAATTTCCCGCCGGAGATAGCATTGCCGGCGACGGGAAACGCCGTCGCCGGTAATGTCCTAAACATCACCGGCGACTTGAGTCGCCGGCAATGGCAGCGCCGCCGTGGCCGCAATGTCTGGAAAAATTTTGAAAAAAAAACGCGGTTCTGGATTGGGCCCAATTCCAGAACCTGCATTGAAAGACATAAACCGTACAATCATACAAGTTCAACAGTACACATAAATGTCCAACGTACAGTACAAATAGCAACGACGATACGAAAATTAACTACAACTACACGTCAGGGTCGAGGAACTTGCGGGTCAGGGTCGAAGTAATCCATGTACTCATTTGAATTCCGGTGGCTACCCTGGTCTTGCTCTGGCGTTGACTGGTGCGGTGGTGGTGGTGGTGGATAACTAGGGAACACAGGGAACTGGTGCGGTGGTGGTGGTGGTGGAGGTGTGGCTAACGATTGTCCGGTAGTCTGAGCCTCGTACATCGTCCGCATCCATGTGAACATCCTGACTCTGGACCAGATTTTGGTACTCGACATCTCTGATTGCCTGCTGCCGGACCAAGTTTTGGTACTCGGCATCTCTGATTGCCTGCTGCTCGGCTGCTTGCCTCTTTTGGTCCTCCAACTCCCTCCGCGTCCTCTGAAGCTCCGCTACGACGTTACGACTAGAAGTTGAACTTCTTGACCCGGTAGAGTATTCTGAAGTGTTTTTCAATACTCATTCGCCCGCTGAGCCCATTCCCCTACAGTAGTAGGTATTCTTCCCAGTCCCGCACGCTTTTGCCATGATCTGAGCCGCTATCGGGCGATCAAGCGGATCGATCTGAGAGGCATACTGGGTGACTTCTTCCTCGAAGCAGTCAGGATGGTTAGACCGAGCTATACTCATGGTCACTTCTGCGGTCGCGTCCTCCACGCTCGCCTAATTGAAAAGCGAAAATGAATAACGTATTAGCTAACAAAATCGATTAATATCGAAAAATCATATTCATTAACACATGGAGAGGCGAAAGACTTACCACTTCTTCAGGGCACTGCGGATAGAACTTCTGATGAATATACACCAACGGGTTCACATGTTATTGCTGCGCCTTAGTCGACCAACCCATGTAGTTGAGTGAACCTGCATGATGGGCCCTGGTGTTTTTTTCAATCTATTCGCCCGGTTCGTCTTCGAAATCGCCTTGTTTGATAAACATATGAAAAAAAATTAGTAACTAACTATTTCAATCTGATACGATACATTAGGCTTGTAAGATATATTCAGGATGCATACCTTCGCTTTGGGGTGCTCGAAGTGGGCTATCAGCCACAGCCACTCGTACTCCCTAAACCGGAATTCGCTAGGGGTAGAACCTCAGCCTAGCTCCTTGTATACAGTGTAATGGGAAGAAAGCTCGTTCTTCCACTCTTTATACCTATATTGAAACAAGGAAAAAAAGTTAGAGATATTAAAACACTTGATAAACAAAAATCTAACTCGATATATATTCAAATAAGTCGAAGCACATCACCTCATATGTAGTTGACGCTCTACCCACGTGTGAATAAGAACTTCATCCACGTCAAACCACACCTACAATATGAATATATAAAAGGTAAAATTATATATTTATTCGGACTTAATTAATAAATGTAAAATTTACATAATGAAAATACGATTTTACTCACACTGAGTGCATTATGAACTTGCATCTTCACGTAGATAGGCACAGATTCCCAATCTGGCCAAAGCATTGGGACCTTGTCCCGCACGATCGCACCGGCCATGCTGACATATTTGCGCGTGGTGTCGAATGTCTCGATCACCTCGCTATCCTCATTGGCCCTAATGGGCATTTTCCTTCCCCCGGTGGCCTGCTCAAGTCTCTTCCCGGTGCAGGTGCCTCTAGCCCCTTTCCGTTTTCCAGTCCCATTAACGAAATTGCCTAATAATACAATGTCAACAAATTGATATCATTAATTGAACCTATCGTAAATCTTAAGTAATAATTAAGTCATCAATCTGATGTTAAATAAAATTTACATGCATCGTCCGTTTGTTGGTTAGTGCACCTCACACTCCAAAGATTCACGGGGTCGAACGGGATGAAGTTGTACGCTTCCTCCACACTCAGGAACTCCGGCCGTTCTTCAACATAAACAGGCATCCCCCTATCATCGAATTCAGGGATCACAGGAATCTCGTCGGGTAGGAAGAGACCAGACGGCGGAGATAGACGAGGCCTGGACGATGAGGCGCCAGCACCACCATGTGCCTCAGATGATTCCCGTGAAACGGGAGTAGGCACCGGGCGAATATGGGGCATTCAGATTGAGGGAGTTTCTGATGCCCCCGTTGACTGTCGCTCGTCTGAGGGTACACCGACGGGGGGACATCTGCTGACTGAGCGTCTGCTGACTGAGGCTCGACGCTCGACTTCCGGTTGCACGGCTCTTGATCGTGCAGCTTCCTCCTCAGCTCGCGCCTCTAGCAAGGCTCTCGTGCGAGCACTCATCATTGGCCCACTGGGCGTGTTGCTAACTGCGGGTGAGGAGGAAGCTTGACTACTGTTCCCTCCACTATTTCGGGAACCTCTCCGAAGCCAATTTGCCGCAAAACCTCCTGGACACCGTAATAGTCATAAGGATTCAGTTCTATAACAAATCGGAACCGGAACCGGAACCGTTTGGAACTGGAACCGTTCGGTTTCAAACGGTTCCGGTTACAAACAGTTCCGGTTCCAAAGGGTTCCGGTTCCGCGTGGTTCCGGTTTAAAACCGTTCTGGTTCTAAACCGTTCTGATCCCGATTTCCACCTTAATTTATACGATTAATTAACAACTTTATCACCTAAATTAACATATATACATTTTCGATGTATATATATATATATACATCATGCATCTTAATTAAATTCAATTTTCACATATTCATCCAAATCACACACCCTAATTAATTTTCCACATTTTTCACACATATATATACATCATGCATCTTAATTAGGTTTAATTTTCACATATATATACATCACATATTCATCCAAACCACATATATACATAATTTTCACATATATATACATCACTTAATTTTCACATACCTATATATATATACATCACATATATATACATTGCATATAAATTTACAACTTATCACCCTAATTTCCAACTTAGCACCCTAATTAATTTACACATACACATACACATACACAAAAAAAATTAAAAATTGAGAGAGAGAGAGAGGGAGAGAGAGAGGATCGGACCTGCCATGGTGGAGTCCGTTCTGCTTTGCCGGCGACGGAGGTGAGGGAAGGAGAGGAGGGGAGGAGGGGAGGAGGAGAGGATCGGAGGAGGAGAGGATAAGGAGGAGTAGAGGATAAGGAGAAGGAGAGGGAGAGGAGGAGGAGGTGAGCTAGTTTTTTCGCCGGACCGAGTTGGGAGGAGGAGAGGAGGAGAGGATCGGAGGAGGAGAGGATAAGGAGAAATGAAGCTCGGGCTCGAGCTGGGCAGTTCCTATCCAGACAACATTGCCGGCGAGTTGCTTATAACTCGTTGGTAATGATATTACCAACGACTTCAACTCGTTGGTAATGTTGACATTTCCCGAAGAATATCCGACAACAATTTCTGACTACAATTTCCGTCTACGATTTCCGTCTACATTTTCCGACTACAATTTCCGTCTACGATTTCCGACTACATTTTCCTATTACAATTTCCATTATCAATTTCCGTCTACGATTTCCGACTACAATTTCCGTCTACTATTTCCGACTACATTTTCCGACTACAATTTCCATTATCAATTCCCGTCTACGATTTCCGACTACAATTTCCGACAACAATTTCCGTCTACGATTTCCTACTACATTATATTTCCGACTACATTTTCCGACAACAATTTCCGACTACATCATTAACGTACTAAGGATGATAATCGTAATCATCGTCATCACTTGAGTCTGACTCGGTTTCATAGGTAACCTCTGGCAATATGTGCCTCTCCTCGTCATCTGAATCAACGTCAACTTCATATGGATTAACATCGAGAAGTTCTGCTCCAGTAATTCGAACCACACTCCCAGATCTCACATTATTAAGGCGAATCGTAGATGATTCCGGAATGTCAAAAGCGTTCGGCTCTTGGTATGCAGTAACTTCCTCATCATCTGCAGTATCACCAAGTGTGGCAGCACTGTATATGTTTCTATGAGCAACATCGTTAACCACCTTCCACGAGACTTTGTTAAGAAGATCGTCCAGGTAAAAAACTTGTTTTACTGATGAGGCAAGAACGAAAGGGTCATCTTCATACCAGGTAGTAGCAGTATTCACCGAAAATGTTCCGTACTGATCGGTCCTTGTGTTCTCCGGGCTAGTATCAAACCATCTACACTTGAACAAGTGCACTTTCATGCGGTTCCCATAAATTAGTTCAACTACTGAATGAAGGACACCATAATAGTCAACGCCATCCTGCCCACCATGGACCATCACCCCACAATTATGTGTTTTCAGTCGGTCGTCTCGATTTTCACATATAAATTTAACGCCATTGACCTGACACATCGAGTAAACTTTTGAAGCTATCGGTTTCATCGCCAGGACCCTCAATTCGTTTGACCACTCTGGGCAACCATCATTTGCTACATGGTTCATCTGAAAACGATAAGAAACCACACAAGAAATTATGAACATAGAAACCACAAAACCACGTACACACATGCTATATAAGGAAAATGGCAATAAAAAAAAGACATATACACATATACCCTTACCCATTGACCAAAGTAGTTTGCAAACGTCCTGTTGTGGTAATCAACATTTCCGGCAATAGCAGTGTAGTGAAGATGATAGTTTTTCCAATATTGTACTTCTTCATAGTTAATTAGTACCGACCAGTGGGCAATGACTACCTCATTTCCATCCAACTTGTACGACTTTGGCAAGCTTCCCTGTACTACCACGTCATTGGAGATGATAGAAAGGTTGAACTGAGGTACTTCTATCGGCATCTGTTGTTGGGGGTCCTCAAGCGCTCCCAAATACACTTTGGTGTACGTTACACACGCGTGCGCAACATATGCTTCAGCGATACACCCTTCAGGTGCATATTTATTCATCACATAGTCCTTGTAGGCTCCCAATTGTCTACAAGTTAACAAGTGCATGTTAACTAAGGTAAAAATAAGACTTTACATATAAAAATAGAGGCAAACCAAATGTACCTTTCCATGGGATACATCCAAGTGTAGTGTACGGGACCGGTAAGCAACAATTGTTCGGGAAGATGGATCATTAGGTGAGGCATGATGTCGAAAAAATTTGGCGGAAATATCCTCTCAAGCTTGCACATGATAAAAATGATGTCATCTTGCATCTCCCTGAGATCTGATTTCTTAACTTCCCTCGTGCATAACTTTTGAAAGAATCTTGACAAGGCCACCAACGGCTCCACCACCTCTTTGGGCAGGTACCGTCGAATGCAAATAGGGAAAAGCCGTTGAAGCAGTACATGGCAGTCATGACTCTTTAATCCGTACATCTTATTGTCCCGGAAGTTAACACACCTGCTTATATTTCCTGCATAGCCATAAGGATACCTGCATATATATATATATAGCCATAGGTAACAATTATATTTCTCGCATATCACCATAATCCGGTAAAAA
Source organism: Geum urbanum (assembly GCA_946800695.1). Taxonomy (NCBI): domain Eukaryota; kingdom Viridiplantae; phylum Streptophyta; class Magnoliopsida; order Rosales; family Rosaceae; genus Geum; species Geum urbanum. The sequence goes on from OX326997.1 coordinate 55,348,818, forward strand.
TTTAAGGCAAACCAATTTCCGTACTGCATAGTCATATATAAGAATATATACCTGACATTACTCAGCCACCGAAAAATTTCATGCTTATGCTTTGGCTTGACGGTGTAAGGAGCTTGCGGCATTTTTCTCTTACCATCTCTTAACCACAAATGTTTCCGCAGTCCCATAGCTTTTAGATCAATACGTGCCTTAGGGATGTCTTTTGTTTTCCCCTCCAAGTTAAGAACTGTGCCCACCACACTTTCACACACATTCTTCTCTATGTGCATGACATCTAGGTAGTGTCTGATAGGCAACCTGGGCCAGTAGGGGAGTTCCCAGAATATGCTCTTGTGTGTCCAAAACTTATACCTTTCGGGCTTGTCTGGAATTGACGCCACTATGTCAGGATGATTGCTCAGCTGGCCAAAATCATATTCATTCAACACTTCCAAAATTTCTTCCCCTGTCCATTGCCTGGGTGCCACACCTATTTCCACAGTTTCATCAAACGCGTCTAGATCCTGCCTAAATGGGTGATCATATGGAAGCCAACAACGGTGACACATCTGAACAATTTTACTACAATGAGGACTGCAACAATCAACCGTCATGCACTCTGAACAAGCCCTGTAACCCCTGGTAACGTTGCCCGACAACATACCGCGGGCAGGAAAATCACTGATGGTGCCAACAAGCATGGCATGCATCTGGAACATCTCATTTTTGAACCTATCGTAAGTGGGATGGCCACACTCACTCAGGTACTTAAGCTCCTCAATCAAAGGCCTCAAATACACATCGAGACACTTTCCTGGATAACCCGGGCCCGGAATTAACAGAGTGAGCATATTTTATTCCTTCTTCATGCACATCCATGGTGGAAGGTTGTACGGTACCAAAATAACTGGCTATATACTGTATTGAAGACTCATGTTGCCAAAAGGGTTGAATCCGTCAGATGAGAGCCCTAGCCAAACATTTCGGACCTCTGCTGCAAAATGATCAAACTCCCTGACCATGTGCTTCCAAGCCTCTCCGTCTGAAGGGTGTATAAGGGTGTCATCGTCAGGCAAATTCCTCTCAGCCCACCATCTCATTGCCTCGGCCGTGAAAGCACACATGAACAACCGCTCCAGCCTATCAATAAGCGGGAAATATCGAAGTATCTTCACAGCTTTCTTGTTGCCTGCAAGAGTCAACTTATACCTTTCTGTAAAACATACCGGGCAGGCTTCAAGGTCTTCGAGATCTTTTCCCCAGAAGAGAATACAATCATATCTGCATGCATGGATTTTGATGTAGGAAAGCCCAAGATCTTTCAGGATATGTCGCACCTTATGATGAGTGGTAGGAAGACGATGACCGGGTGGCAGTAGCGAAGCAGTCTACTTCAACCAAGAATCAACAGCTTTGACAGACATTTTGTTCTCCATTTTGAGCTGCATCACTCCCATCACACTTTCAAGAACAGTCTTACTACAACCGTCGTACAACGGAGTCTGTTGCAATGCAATCAGGTTGTTGTACTTTTCCATACCACTTGTGTTGACATGAGCTCCAGGTAATGGCTCGACTGGCTCAATATGGGGGAAACCCTCAACGACGGGAGGGACATTTGGTGCTTCATCAGCAAATACACCGCTCTCATGAGGAAACATATCATTGATTAACATCGATGTTGGATCATAGGATGAACTGCCCCTCTCAGCAAAATCTCCATGATCATAGCGTGGACTGACCCTCTCACCAAATTGTCCATAATCATGCGGACCCGCTAACGATGTTTCACCGTGATAAATCCAACAAGTGTACTTATCCAAAAACCCGTATTTACTCAGGTGCTTCTGGACTTTATCAATGGGAAAACGAAATCGATCGCTGAAACCTTACATTCTTTACATGGGCAATAACGAAGTGTAGTGTCTCCACAATTAGCCTTCACAAAATTCACAAAACTCTTAATTCCCTGGTGATATCTGACATCCCATCTTTCGAGGCTCATCCAACTCTTGTCCATCCTGAAAATTCTAACAATTTTACGTATTATATATATACACACACATTCACTGCGTACTCATAATCGACGCGATATCTCAATTCAACTCTAATTAAATCAACACATGCATGCATATATATATATATATATCGATCTAATCTCTGAATTCGATTCAGTACTCGATGATGATATTCTTCTTTTTTTAGTTCAAAATTAATGTATTTGACTAGGTAGGAGGCTCTCTTAAGCCTGACTCCGATAGCTAGCACTACGATAATACCAGTCGTTGATTCAAACACAAGATAAGATTAACTACAAGCAGTTTTCTCGTTTCAATGTATTTGACTAGGTAGGAGGCTCTCTTAAGCCTGACTCCGATAGCTAGCACTACGATAATACCAGTCGTTGATTCAGACACAAGATAAGATTAACTACAAGCAGTTTTCTCGTTTCGGTGACATTAACAACATTTCATATCTCACCTTTCAGATTTGATCAACACACATATATATATATACATACACATATACGTATATATACGTACCTATATATATATAGCTTCCCGAGTGATCGAGTTTTCAACGCGCGCCTTAATTTTGACAATACCGAACGATCGATTTCAGAGTGTTTTCCTTCTTTCGATTTCACCGGATTTTTTCCGATCAAAATGAATGACGTCCTGCGATCTGCATCTAATATAAGAGGCATTGCCGGCGATTCATTAAATCGCCGGAAATGGAGACATTACCGGCGACTTTACGCCGGAAAATCGCCGGTAATGTTTCAAAACATTACCGGCGACTCCAACCGTCGCCGGCAATGTCAAGCCAAACATTGCCGGCGAAATTCTCGCCGGAAAATCGCCGAAAATGTTCGGCTTGACATTGCCGGCGATGGTTGGAGTCGCCGGTAATGTTTTGAAACATTACCGGCGATTTTCCGGCGACATTACCGGCGACGGAGTAAGTCGCCGGTAATGATGAACATTACCGGCGACTTTTCCGGTCGCCGGCCTTGTCTCCGGTAATCTCGCCGGTAATGATGACAAATGTGGTAGTGCATATTCCTTTAGGAGAAAATGAGCAGACTTATTTTGAGAGACAGATAATTTCCAGTTTGTTTTTCTCTCTCACTCCTTAACATATAGCAATTTCTTGCTCAGGTACAGTACGCATCCTATGCTTTTGTGTTTGATAGCATTGGCGTGCTCACCTGCACAAATGTGATATTTACTAGCACGAGGTTAAGTCTAGATCTCATTGTAGAATATACAGATTTGTCTTTGATTCTTCGCTTCAATCATTTTGTTGCATAATTGGGACCCTATGTATGCTTGTGATGCTAGGATATCCTGGAAGATAGAGTTCATTTGTTTTAGCTACCAACCTCCATCTGCAATTACTAGGCTCATCTACAGAACCTAAATGGGAAATGTAACCTATTAGTTGAATTATTACCATTTGCTTTCTGCTAACTGTCAAGGGGTTTTAGATTTCTGGCAAATTCGAAAATTGATTGGCTAATGTGTTCTCATGACTTTCCTTGAGTTATTTTGTTGTAACTATCAAGTATATACGTTATTTAGGGTTTCTCCTTCTCCTTGTGGTAGTTAACATGTGAGGTTTTCACTTTACTGAAGCGTGATGATGCTCGGCAGTTCATGAAGTTTCTGCACCCTAATCTTGGTGTTGGTAATGCAATTTGTTGTGTCTAAAATATGAAAATGACATCATTTTGAGTTTTTGGAGGTTAGTTTCAACATTAACTTAATCTTGTACTTTTCTCAAGTGGTTGGTTTGCATGATCAACTTACCTTCCGTCACATGTTACCAAATTTCAATGAATGCTGGTGGGATAGTATTATTCTCTCTCCCTCTCACTCTCTTAAAGCTTCGTTTCTCGTAGCTACAGTTACTCAGTCTCCAAATTCAGCTCAGGAATTGAAGTAAAACCCTAGATCCCTTTGGCTGTGAAATTCTGTGCTTAATTTAATTTCAAACGAAATTAGTTTATCTTCTGTGTGGTTTCAATCATGTCAGCCAGTTGTGATTTAGTTAATTTATCTTCTTATTGAGAATTCTGTTGGTGGAAGCATCCATCATAATTATAACTTGCTCATTTGCCATAGATTACATATAGTTGGAGAGGTACAACTCAAGTGAACCATTGTCTCTTAGGATTGTTTGGTATTAGGAAAGAAGAAGCTAAAATGTGTTTTTTGCCATCCTCAGGTTAGTCTTTTGCTTCTTACACATAATATTGTCTTTCTGATATATGTTGCATGTGTTGTCTAGTGTCCATTACATACAGTTAACCAATTGATGTCAAAAGAAGCTGGAGTAGTACTAAAGCATGAGTTTGAAGTCAATAGTGTTAAAAACTTTTAAGTATTTTGGTTTTCTTTTATCCTTTAGAAGAAAATTGATATATGTACTACGCACACAATTTTTCCCCTCTTAGGGTATTCATTTTGTATGTGGCATTGACATTGATATTGTTTGGCAATGAAACTCTATAAGGATTTATAATGCACAAGTCAATAAAAGGGGCAGGAAGACACCGATGTGAATTCCTCTTTCGGTACAGCACTTAAACATCTTCTAGTTTCCTTGTACACATGTATTGCATAGTATAAAACACAAAGCTAAATACGTTTCATAATGACAGGGCATTCCAGAGTAGAAAGGTGCTACTACTTGTGATTATTGGATTATGCGCTATATGAAAGAAATTGTTGAAGATAGCAAAATGGAATTCATAACCAAGGTAATGTCATTTTCTATGATAAATTCAGTGGCTATTGTAGGTACAACAATTAGTTGTAATCTAGAAGAGGTTCCTAACATCTTTGTGATAATTGCAATGTTTCAGTGGGCTAGAAGAGGTCGAAGAGAGTAGACAACAAAATACTTAATGAAATTCAGTTGTTTAGAACAAACTGCAACATCAAATATTTTGTTGTCTTCCATCATGTTACACAATAAAATATCAGTTGTTTAATATAGTATGAAACATCATATACGTCCTTAAATAGACACATTTTCGGACTTTTTAAACAACTGAATTAGAGTTGTTAGAAGGCATGAATCAAACAACCAATTTTTCGGTCGTGTGAGCTCGACTCAGACAACTGCTGAATATACAACAGATTTTCAGGTGCTTCAGACAACTGATTTCCGCCGTTGTCTGAAGCACTTTTTGTACTAGTGTGTTTCTACCTAAGTTTATGGTTTAGTCCTAGCGATTCCAGTTCAGATAGCACTTTTGTTTGATATGTTAGTTTAGTTAATTCAAGCTTCTCTTGTTGCATGTTTATGATTCGAGTTCTGCTACGATTTACGTCTATAGCTTACACTTCATATTTCCAACTCAGTTATTGCTTCCACTTGACATGTTAGTTCACTAGTTTATTTCTTGTGTCTTATAGGGAGATGAGTGGGTAGTCACGGAGGCTATATATTTATATCAAAGATTTTTTTATATATGCACATATATGTTACTTGACTAGCCCTTAGGTAACCATTCCAGGGTTGTAGTTTACTACTAATACATTATCTAGGGTTATAGTTCACTACCAGAGAATATGGGTGATTGAGGTTGTAGTTCACTATCTGTCATCATCGCCTCCTTATTGCTCGAGTCACAATAGTCATCTATCGTCCATGATGCTAGGCTCCTAAATGACACTCGATGACTAGCGATGTTAGATGACTAGAGATCCCATATACCGCAGTCATCATCATCTGATTGTTCATTTCATATCTACTTCTCAGTCAGTTGACTCAGGTTCTAAGGACTTGAGACATCGAATACCTCAGTTATGCTCACTTAATTATTTTATTTTAGTTTCAGTTCTCAGTTAGACCATCATCAATTTTGATGGTTAGAGATGTACATATCTCAGTCATCGTTATGGTTAGAGCTTTCAGTTTTCGACGCTCAGATCTTATTCAACTCTCAGCTAGTCGATTTCATATCTCGACTTTTGACATTTGAGTTCATAGTTAGTTTCATGGTTGATCTCGGCTATTATTTTCATTATAGAATTTAAGAACTCGCATACTAGTTTTTCACTAAATTTCAATGGAAGAGCATAACAATAATTTATCGTATTCCTTACATTTATTATTATTTTTGTCCACTCACTCTAACAATTTTCTATTTTCTGAATGTCCTTTCTTGGGCCTTATGATTTCAAATACCTAGGTCTGTACAGTTCCAAATGAGGTCGGATGTGCACGCAGTTCGAGGCATAGTAGTATTCCCACCGTAGGATTCGTGGTTGATTCTACATGCTTGTAGCTTATCTAGTTAGTCAATTTAGAATATGTAGTAGCTCTGGTGTCAAAAAGTCTTCTTTACTTGTGTATATTCATACTTTGTTGGTTTTAGTAAAGGTTTAGTTTAATTTTTATTTTCGCTGTTCTTTCCGAATGTTTGTTTAGAATGATGATTGAAAACTCCAGTTAATAGCGTCATTAGGACCTAATCCCGATTTAGGCTGTGCAATCGGGGTCGGGTTCTAACATTGTGTCATGTAAGACAATGGATTATGTTGTCCATAGTATAGATTCAATTTAAGCAATGATGAGTTTTAGATCAATTGTTTGAGCGAGAGGTATGTTTTGGTTTCCTCCTAACACTTGGCCAAATTTTAATTTCCCTCTCTCTTCAATTCTCGTTTATATATCTAACCTTTGATTTTAAATGGAAAACTTGTTTAATCAGCCCCCCCCTCTCTCTCTCTATCTCTCTCTCTCTCTGTCTCTGTCTCTCTCTCTCTCTCTCTCTCTCTCTCTCTCTCTCTCTCTCTTCAATAACACTGATGATCTGCACATCTCGACCTCGTGCTTGCCACAACGTCAGCTCTATTGCCATGCCTTCATCATCGGCCCCGCTTACCTATTTCTCCGGCCTCACATTTCTCTCGGTCTCGAACAGTCGAGACACAAATGCATTTTAGGGTGTGATTTCTTTTTAGGATATCTCTATTCAACTAGATCGAAATTCCCAAATTCCCTTTCTCTCTCGGATTCCTGACACCTTAGGTACTTCGATTTCTTATTGTATTAAGTAATTCCAAGATTCTCTAAATTCTCTCCTAGCTACTTTGATCTTGTAGAGATTTAATAGATACAACTTTTTCTTGTTTCAAATTTTTGGGATGTTGTAATGGTGAGCTCAGAGAGATTGAGTGTCTCGCGACCGTTGACACCGCCGTAGACAGTGGTCGGGAAGAAGTATGGGGTAACGAAGCCAATTTCAAAGGCCAGACCTACTGAAGCTGGTGTGCAAAGTATTCTATAGTTGGAGAAGGTAATGCGGTGTTTGAATTATGGGTGTGTGTGTGTTTCAATTATGGGTTTAAGAAAAGGTTTCTAATATGGGTTTGTAGTGATAATGATTTTTTTTGCAGTTTTGTGATATGGGTATGGCTTCTTTTCTTCAGGTTTGATTGAGACCGGGGGTCACTACCAGAACGAACACAATAGCTGACGAAAGTAAAAAAAATAGGCCAACGACTTTTTTTCTCATCGGCTATACTATACTTTAGCTGATGAAGAAAAGTTGTCGTCGACTGTATTTTAGTCGACCGGGGAAAAAAAAGTCGTCGACTTTCGTCGAAAAAATTCGTCTGCTAAAGTTTGACTTTTGCCAACGAAAATTTTGTTTTTAGCCCAAGAAAATAAAGAACTTAATTTAGCCGACGTAATAATAATATCATTAGCTAAAGTTTTTTTATGTTTACAGATCTAGGCAGCAGCTCATGATTCGAAAAAAAAAACCGGGAGAAAAACACAAATCGCGCTCATATCGTTGGGTGTTGTCGGATGCTGTTCAAAATGAGTTCATGAAGCTATATCCCGCTACATATATATAGCTATGTATATATATGTGTGTTGATTGTTGATTTTTAGTTGATTATTGATTTTGAGTTGATTGTTGATTTTGAGGTGAATTATTATATATATTAATTGTTGATTTCGATGAAGATTTTATACCTCTTAAACTTATGAACTATTGACTAACTTGTAAGTACAAAGATTTATTCACTCACAAGTGCACGAGGTCAAGTTTTAGTATAAATGTAGGAAGTTGAGTGTCGTACCCAGGAGGATTAAGCACTTAGACTCCCTAGCTCACAATGTTTATCACAAAGACTACGACTAACTAGACACGACTTGACACAAATACTAAAATAAAAGGTGAAAATGAATCTCACACTGCTAAGTCCTTTGGAGACTTAGCATTGTGAGGGATGGTGAAATTATGATGAGTGGTTATACGAGTTTGATTGATTGATTGATTACACTACAATGCACAAATGAAAAAAGCAAACAAGTTCAAGATAAGGAAAGATGGTCGACTAGGAAAATCCTCACTAACCATATGATGCATCAAACAATGTCCGGATTTGTGTATTAGATTAAAGTCCGTTCACACAAGTTAATGTCAAAATCGTGATCTTTTAGGTCATGTTTGGTTTTGAACCCAAGTTCATAGGTCATTACGAAGTCTAGATGACTAGAGCTCAACATTGAAGTATTTCGTGAATCGGAACCAAGACCCAAGCCATTTTGGGCTTGTGTCTTGATCATATGTCACATTGTGAAGTTAACAAGCATATTGTGTGATATATGTGGAAGGTTCCCCTTTTCGAATCTCTATTGGAGAATCTGAGAAAAAGTCTACGTGATTCCCCCAACTCGCACCTATTAGTTACGAGTTAAGTGAGTCTACAATTAGCCACAATAACATTTTGGATTTAATGTGTGCTTGACTAGAGTTCCACAAGTCTATTGAGACTCAAGGAGACTCTAATCCTTGCTTACTGCTAAGGTTGTTAAGGTAACCTCTTAGAAAATACCTTAATCATGTTACATGCTCATCTAGCCTTAAGTGAGTAGCTAATTCAATTAAGGACAATTTTTAGTCTCTTTACACATACATTAAATTAGCTAGGGTCAACACATGCATTAATGAAACTAGACTTGAAGCTCAAGCACAATAAACATCCACAAACACACTATTGCTCATTCATAACACATAATCACATAACATACACTAAAATCATAAATCATACACAATCTAAGACATCATTTGTTCATCACATAAACCCTAGCCTCCTAAATAAAACTACTCACTATACATAACTAAATACAAGAGTTGATACATGCTTAAATTAGGAAGAGAGTAGAAATAACCAAGGGTCCCCAAGCCAAAGCTTCACCAAGTGACTCTAAGCCTTGTAGCTCCACTTCTTTTTTCAATGAGCACCAAGTCTTCAAGAGGAGGTAAGGTAAACCTTTAGGATTCCAAGAAGCAAGGGGAAGAGAGATTACTTCCCGCTCCTTTGAACTTTAAAAAGCTTAGCCAAACCCTATGAGATGAGTATGAAATGAGGAATACCCCAACTAAGCCACAGTGGTGGTGATATGGTAGTGAGATTCAGCTTTACGCAAGAGGAGGCAGAGCTAGGTCTCTAGTAGTGGTGTTTATGGAGGTATTTTGGCCTAGGAAGGGAGAAGAATAGGTAAAAGAGAGTGCTAGAGGATTGGTATAAGGATAAGGGGTCTAGAGAGAGTGTAAAACTATGAGAAATCTGAAAATGAGGTTAGTTGTGTGAGTGGGGAGCTCAAATTTGTCTAAGTTGGGAGGCCCCATTTAGACCCTAGGATGATAAAAAAAATAGAAGGTTGAAGATCTAAGGATAACTTTGAATTTGGGAGACCATGATCCATTATTTTAGGCTATGGAAAGTTAAACTCTAAATTAGTGACATCATATGGTCCAACTTCTTCTGTTTCTCTCCAAATCAGATTGGTAAGCATAAATGGGCTGAATGGGCCTCCATTAGGTGGGATTTCATGTGATTGGGCCGGTCAAGGTGGACCGGCCAACTGTGGCAAATTCCGGCGGGTTCCGGGCAACTTCCGGTGAAGCTATTTCGTCCTTTTCCCAAAGTTGCTCCAAATTTTCTTGTGCCTCGAAAATGTATACGTCTTCTCCAATAAGTATCTCATTCTTCATATTTAATGCATTTCTTAGCCAACTCCACATTTCCTAGCAAGAACAGGAAACGTCATAGGAACAATGCTTTATTCATAGAAAATAAGATATAAGCATAAAGTTAGGAGCATAATAGGCACATAATTATGATCCTAACACCTGATCCTTCAGGTGGTGGAGTCGTTAGTAGCATTGTCAAGATTCTTTCAGAAGTTATGCCTAGAGAAGTGAAAAAATCAGACTTGAGGGAAATGCAAGAGGACATCATTTTTATCATGTGCAAATTTGAGAGAATATTTCCCCTAAACTTTTTTGACATCATGTCTCACCTCATGATCCATCTTCCCGAAAAATTGTTGCTTACTGGTCTAGTACACTACACTTGGATGTAACCCATGGAAGGGACGATTCAACATCCGAAAATCAATCTGTTTTTATATAAAATTATTTTTCAATAATCATAACAATACACTTTGCAATATGATAGACAACTGGGGGACTACAAAGACTATGGCTAATAAATCCACACCTGAAGGATGTATAGCAAAAGTATATCTTGCGCATGAGTGTGTAACGTACGCCAAGTTGTATTTAGAAGCTTTGAAGGATCCTCCACAACATATGTCGGTAGATGAACCATAGTTGAATCTTTGTATCCTCTCCTATGATGTTGAAGTTTATAGACGGTTGCCAAACACGTACCAGTTGGAACCATATGAGCTAGTCATTGCACATTGGTGAGTATTGAATAACTGTCCAGAAGTTCAAAACTGGAAAGACATTCATCTTTACTGTCCAGAAGTTGCCGGTGATCTTGAGTACCACAATAGAGAATTCGCAAACTATTTTGGTTTTTGGGTACGTCTATATATATCTTTACTCCTATATATATTCATATATATAATTCGCTATGTTCATATTTAAAGTTAATGGTTGCGATTATTTTTTTAGATGAACCATTTACAATTTGATGGTCAGCCATTGTGGTCACATGAATTGAGGCTTTTGGCGTTGAAACTGATGACTTTAAGAGTTTATTCGATGTGTAAGGTCAATAACGTGCAATTTATATGTGAGCATAGAGACAGCAGACGGAGAGCACAGAATTCTGAGGTAATGGTACATGGTGGGCGGAATGGCATTGACTATTACGGTGTTCTCCATTAAGTGGTTGAACTAATTTATGGGCAAGGCATGACAGTGCACTTTTTTAAGTATAGATGGTTTGATACTAACCCTCAGAACATAAGGACCGATCAGCACAGAATATTTTCGGTGAATACTGCTACAAGCTGGTATAAAGATGACCCTTTTATTTTTGCCACAGCGACCAAACAAGTATTTTATCTTGATGATCTGGTGCACAAAGATGCGCGGAAAGTAGTCAACCATGTTGTTCCTAGAAACATATACAGTGCTACTACACTTGGAGAGGCACAATATAATGAAGAAGATACTGCATACCAATAACCGAACGCAATTGGTATTCCTGAATCCTTTACAATTCGCGTGAATAATATAAGATCGGGTCGTGTGGTTCTATTTTATGAGGAAGATGTTGAACTAATTGATATTAATCCAAATGAAGACAACGAAGACTCCAGTGACGAGGAGCGACACATATTATCAAAAATGAACTCGAACACTGAGGAAGACTCAAGCAATGATTCTGACTATGACCCTTAGTTAAACAGGAATTTGTGTTAAACGTGTTTCCACATGAGCCTAATTTTTAAAAATATTTTCACACTTCTGAATATAGCAATGATTCTGATTATGAGCACCTTTTTATTAAACAAGAATTTGTGTGAAACGTGTTTTCACATGAGCCTAATTTTTTCAAGTATTTTCGCACTTTACCCGATGAAATAGACCACAGTCATCGGCAAAAGCTACTTTAGCCGATGACTTTTTTAAGTCATCAGCTAAAGTCATTGGGTTTATATCCAGTTCGGCCAGATCACAGGCCTCCTCTCGACAGAAAACCCTAAAAACCCTAATCTCTCTTTGTTTTCCGCTGCTCGCCGCCTGGACGACCTAGCCCATCCCAGCCTGACCGCCGCCTCTCTCTCCTCTGCAAATTTCAGGTTTTCTCTCTCGCTCCCCCCCCCCCCCTCTCTTTCTCTCTCCCTCTGTCTCTCTATCACCTGTAATTTCAATTTCAGATTATGGTATATGATTTTTTTTGGTAATTGTTTATATGTAATTGTTTTGGTAATGTTTATATGATTTTTTTGGTAATGTTTATTGTTTATGTGATGTAGATTATATGTATTTTTGGATTGATTGCTATTGTGAATATGGTAATGATTTGGTGAAATTGCATGATTATGAATAAGGTGAAATTGCATATATGTGTGTGTTTTGATTATTGTTGGGAATTTCATATTAGGTTGTGGTTTCCGATTGTTGGGAATGATTATTGTTGATTAATGGTTATTGGTAATGGATTGTTGGGATGGTTTAGCTTATGTTTATATTGAATTATACATGGTAATTGTTTATGTTTATGTTGAATGATTATGGTAATTGATTGGTATGGATTAGATTTTTTGTGTATTGAATTTGATGGGGATGAGTTTATATACGTTGGATTGTTCTTGAATGTTTGGTGAATATGGTGATGTTGAATTGTTGGTGAATTTCTTTTTATTATAGGCATCATGAATTTCTTCGGCAAAAGGAAAAAGGTATCCAAGGGACAATGGTCTAGCGCCGACGGTTCCGGGTCCGCCTTTATCAACAACAACCTTTAGGGCACATTTGTTGGCCCTATGAACTGTCAACATCAATAACTACTTGATGAGACGGCACAACAGGATGTAGTGTTCCGCTCCCACTGATCACATAACACAAGGCAACTCTTCAATAAAGACGGCTCCACCATGCCCTCACCGGCTAGCTCTACGGGTCCCGCTCCTTCGGGTACCCGTACGCCTCTCATTAACTGGCAAGTGCTTTCTCCCTCTCTGGCTCCAGCTCCTTCTTCCTCTCCGGCTGGTGCTTTAGGTAGCTCGTTATTGAAGGTACAAATGTCACTGCCTCACCTCTTCATGCCCCCCGAGCGTACTTGCCATACCTGCTGTCGATCAGCGGGGAGTGCCTATTCCAGGACAACTCAGTTACATTACCCCGCAACAAGCATACGTCTATGTGTCGTTTGATACACCTCTTTTTAGTATGAGGGTAATAAACACATCGACGTCAGAAGCGGATACATATTAAATACCTTGGTTATTTAATTTATAACTTATTAATAATTTTTATATTTAATTGGAGCATTATGTTTTAATCTTTTTACTTTGTCTTATGTGACAGACGCCGGAGGCAACAAAAAAAAGACCAGTGTGCTAGTGGTCATAGAGACCGAGGTGGGAGGATCGGTGAAGTTGGGGGATAATAGGTGGAAGTACTCCGGCCAAGAAGGGAGTATCATACGAGACAGAGTCTATTATGTGGGGATAGTGGTGCTCCGTGCCACAGTGTGTGAAGGACATGGTGAGCAATGCTATATCAGTGAGTTAGTTAGATATTCATTATGTATGTCTACGCTTATTAATTATGTTATAATGTGTGAGTGTGTATATATTTATTACCATAAATGGGTACATTGCAGGTGTTGCTCAATGTTTCGGAGCAGCTTAAATGCACGTGGGCAAATGACTTGCAAGGAAAAAGCTTAAATGCATGTATTTTCACTTTCTAACATTTATTTTGCACATATACGTACAAGGAGTGGAAAAATGAGCTCCCTAAGCACTGGTAGAAGCACAGCAACCAGCGTTCCAGTACCCCTATAGAGTTTATGTATAGGGAGTACGAGTGGAAGTGGCTTCAAGTCCACTTAAAAAACCTAAAATTTGAGGTATGCAACATCATATTTGTGTCTAATTGTATCATATTTGGAAAAATTAGTTTCCTAATATTTTTTTTAATATATTTTTATCCAACAAGGCCATTTCTAAAATAAACGCGGCAAACCAGGCAAAAAACACGAGTAACCATCATGCCGGTTCTAAACTCTTTGCGAGTTATATGGAGGAGGCTATCCAACACCCTGAAATCAACCCATATGTGTATACGTACGAGAAAGCATATCCTCAGTTCCCCAAAGATATTGTAAGTCTTATGCTCTTATAACTTAATTAACATAATTGCTTACATATGTATTTTCTCTAAATTTTTATATATATGTTTACTAATATGTTATTTTGTTTTCCTTGTCAATTAGGTGAGAGTGATGGAAGGGACTGATGATGTGTTGACTCAGATTGCGAGGGAGTAATCGCCTGAGATGCAGGATGAGGACATCCCCCATACCATCTCTCAGATTGATCGATCTGATGTGATGGTAGGGGTGAGGATCATGGGTAGTGTTTTCCTATCACGAGGGAACAATTACTACTTCAAGGGTCTTGGCCAGCAGGGTGATGAGGTCTTGATGAGCACTCCCAGTTTCTCACGTAAGTCAGCATCTTCCAAGGATGCTCAGCTACAGGAGCAACTTCAGAGGTGGACAATGGAGCATCAAAGACAAATGGAAGAGACTCGGAGATGGATGGACGAGATGGAGCAGGCGAGAAGGGAGCAGGAGGCTCAGACCTGTGCTTTGGCCGAGCAACAGGCTCAGATGGCTTCCTAGTTTCAGATGTGGTCTACATAACTTCAGGTGCAAGGAGTCTAGGTCTCGGCCCTACCTCCGTTTCCATATATCCAGCTCCCTTTCAATGCTCCATATCAGCAGGAGGATCTAACACAATATGGTAATAATGCATCTGTTTTCCAGAAGATAGATTTAGATAACCCTTAGCTTATGTGTTTTTTGGGACAAGTAGGATGTATCATACACTTAAGTTTCATTATTAATTTGTGTTTGTTGGTGAATATGTGTTTTGTTTTCATTTCATAAGTTGTTGGCTATTATGGAAATAAAATTGTGGAATTGTAGGTTCTGGGAATAGAAATCCAGAATCTGCAGTTTTTTTCTTCAAAATTCAGCAACATAAGCTGACGACAATACCCAAAGTCATTAGCTAAAGTCCTCACATAACTCGACGAGTTTCATTCTTTAGGCGACGAGTTGCATACTATAGCCAACGAAGGTCAATAACTATAGCCGACGAAAGTCTTTCCTAGTTGTTGGCTATAATCTAGTCCGGGTCAACCATTTTGACCACCGGGAAAGGTTTGGCCGACAGCAAAAGTCTAAAAAGTCGTCGACTAAAGTTTAATCTTTATGCTGACGACCTTTTTTTATCATCGGTTAAAGTGTGGACTTTAATCGATGACCTCCATTTTTGTCATTAGCTAAAGTATGGTCGACGACCTTTTATTGAAGACACGATAGCCGACGAATTTTTTTCGTCGGCTAAAGTGTTTTCTCTGGTAGTGGGTGTTTTTCATTGGTGAAAAAAATGAAGGGTGCTATGCTTGTGGCTATTGCTGCTACTATTGGTAATTTCTACAAGGATGGGATAATGCTACAATTGTTGGTACTCATTCACACTTTTAAACTTGGTGGACTCTGTATTTGGTTGATTTTACACATGATTGCATCTAGTTTATACAACTCAATCACAGAGTATCCATTATGTTTTTCTGTATTCATGTTTGTTTTCTTGTGCTCATCTATGCTAATATATCTATCAAGGCTATTGTTTACATTACAGATGATTTTTCTTTAAGTAGTTTTGTAGAAGGTTTAGTTGTGGCCATGTCACTCATTAGAGCAACAATTATTAAAACATGCTCAAGAGCCATATCGGATTGGGTTGGTAGGCAGCCAATGTTGATAACATTGTCACTTTTATATTTTCTCAGTGTCTTGGTAATGTTATGGTCACTCAATGTTTATGTATTATGTTTAGCAAGGTTGTTGGATGGGTTTGGATTTGGTCTAGCAGTTTCTCATGCCATCTTTGGGAAGATTTGTTTAGTTCGATTTTTAATAAGATTCAGTTCTGAAATTTGGTTTATAGGTTCGTGAAGTTTTTATTTGAAGATGGGCTTTATGAAAGCGAAGATGAAGCAGTAAAGAGAGAGAAGGTTATTGGGTAGGTGATTATGAATTGATTTAGTTCAACTTATAACTTTGTTAAAATTTGATGTATGTTGTTATTCAAAGCTGACAACTTAGTTGTATTCACTTTGTAGATAGGTGTTATTCATATTTTAATATATTCTTTATATGATTTAATGCTATACATATCTTTTCATAGAGTTGATTTGCATTACGTGTAGTAGATGTTTGAAGTCTTTTGAGTTATAGTTGCAATTCTTGTTTGGATAGTGTCTACAAAGTAGGGATTTACTTAAATTAGGGGTACAATGACTTATAAAGCATGTTATCAGCTCTCTAAATTTTTAGTAATAAAAACACCAAGTTCTAAAGCCTTATTTTGGGGAAAATCTTTAGTAGAGGTTAAGGATAATTTGGAAGATAATCAGATTAATAAAATAATAAAAATATCGTTAGTGTGGGGTTGCTACCCTTGTGGTTATGCATCTAGGGATTAGATATACCTAGTTGAATGTGTAACATACTCTATAGAGTTTATAGTAAATTATATAGATAGTTGATTTTTGCATTTTTATCTAGAGTAAGCTTGCTCATGTAATGTGTTATATGTATGCAAGCTCATGGGGACAAGTTATAGATTCTTTTGAAGTTCAGATAACTCTTGTTAGTGAGGGCGTCCTTCAAGAAGTTATGAAATGAATGAGCTTTTCAAAATCGGTGGTGATTGCCCCAAGACTAACTACTTGTTTCTTAAAGATTTTGTGGACAATTCAGTGGATCGAGATTAGAATGTATTAGGATTGACAAATATTACTCTTTGTATATTTTGTCACATGTATGTTTGTGGATCTTTGTAATGTCTATTATGAATGACAAATGGATATTTGATTTATTTGAATGCTTATATTTAATTAGTGTGAAATTTTGGCATATAAATGTTGTTAGATGACATTCAATAAAATGCATTATGACACAAAACTATGAGAAAATCAATAACATTACAACACGCTTTTGAATAAAGTGTGTTGTCTGATAGTGCATTGAAACAACTAAAATCGGTTAAAAGACAATTGTCTATTAGAACTTGAAATAATATTACAAAATAAATGTCTATTGACTAAAACAATGACATACAACAGAGCTTTGAAAGAAAAGTATTGTCTCTTTTTACTTAAACAATGGTTTTTATTGAAATAAAAGTATTGTCTCATTTGTACTCAGACAATGATTTTTTCGCTAATAATGTGTTGACTGGTTCTTCTTTGTACAACGGTCTACATACCATTGTCTGATATGACTTCTCTCCTCAGCTCAGTACACAACAACCCAGACCTATATAAGACAATGAGCACAAACCATTGTGTGAAACCCTTTTTGGTGTAGTGTACTACGTTCTGGAAAGAAAACAAAAATTGTATGTTATGTGCTTCATAAGGGAAAAAAATGATCAAGTAAAGATCAGTATTTGTACTAATAAGTATTGGGTAGGTGAAATCTTATATTTTTTGTATAAAGACAACATTGTAACAATTTTTGTAGCTATAAATATCGCTATTGCGTTACCTATAGGAGACAATGAGAACAGTTGAAGGCTTGAAATAAGGGAAGATAATATTTCGCATAGAAACTTAAGCGAATGAAAAGATCGAGCATAACTAGTTTGCACGGTGACTTAATGGGATATACCGAGTTATCACTCAAGCGTGCGATAATTCGTACATGCGAGCACGACGCTTTTTGCACGTGCGTATGCTAGTCTTAACTTACGATAAAACAAACTATCTTTCTCGATTAACCCTCAATCGAATCTTTAAAAGGTAATTTTTGGGACAAGATGTTACAATCGACCCCCCCCCCCCCCCCCCCCCGAAGAAAATTTTGTCCTTGAAATTTATTTACCTAAAGAGAAAGAATATCGATACCGCTTTCGCACGAGTTCTTCTAGCTTGCAAGTAACATCTACAGCTATAGGAGTCCTCCATAATAATTTCACCATGTTATTGCTATGATATGAAGGCTTACTCTTCCATTCCAGAGTCTCAAACAGTTACTCACTATAAGCATGAAACATGAGATAATCCTGATGAATACTCTATAACATACAGACCTGAAAACATTTGGTACCTGTGCCACCGATGGTGGCAAATTCCACTAGTGGCAATAACTATACAATAAATTCTAAAGCCACAACATATAAAGGGTACCTCGAGAGGGGAGCATTTGACCTAGCTCGACAATTAAGTACAAACATAAGGCATATATTGAGAGAAACTCCTAACCAGACACTGTTATAACACTTTTCTCCGTAATCTCAGAAAGACCAATGTATTGTGGCTGCAACTTGTCACACCAACCAAAGACAAAACTCGATGTTCTGTTATATATCATTACTCACTCTGCCCCAAAACAGGAAAAATGAACTCGATTTCGAAACCATGACCAAAATCGGAAGAAATGGTCTACAAATTTTTTTACATAATGTCCCCTAGTAGAAAACCCTACAAGTAGGTACACGCTTCTTATACAGATCCACAAACATAGGGTGAGGCACTGGTGCTCATCCGAATTTCACTAATAGTCACAATTGTAATGATCACAACATCAAATATCTCCACAATTTGAATAGGTCACGTCTGATTCACTACATCCAAAAGAAAAAACTCATATAACAATAATCACGATGTATCTAGGCTCAAAAAAGATTACCTAACCTATGCCTCTGCTACATCACGGTGGACGTCCAGAGTTAAATTGTCATCTCCAGTCATTCTCTAATATGGAAATATTAACTTAGCCTTTCATCTAAAGTCTGACACAGTCAAGCTATGTATCAATCAGTGATGAAAATGTAATGTTGATACGTAACTTGAGTCTCAAAACTCATCTGATCATTCCCCATGACTCAATTACATGAATCTGTAAACCAAACTGTACCCAAAGATGAATATCACTAGTTCACACACAGAGTATGAGCGGCCATGAGACAACAGAGGCCCTGTGCGAGATTAAAGGTGTGGTCCTAACTTTTTTTTATTTCTTACAACTTAAATTTAAATCTAGTTTACGTCTTCGATCATTGCAAAATAATGAACAAAACTTATATCATCATCATCAGTTCAACATTGATTAATTTCAATATGTTTGGACTTTGGACAATGAAATAATGATTGTTAAATTACATGTATTGGTATAATCGATAATAAGAAGGATAATGAAAACTATGAAAGAATCATTGAATTGAAGAACATCTATCTATGTAAAGAAAAAAGGAAAACATCAATCTAGTGAGATTACCTTTAAGAAGTCTTGATAAAGATCGTCATTGTGTGATAATGAAAGAGAATGAAGAGACTGAATTTTGAGAAGTGAATTGAACTTAGGGTTTTTAGGCTTTGTTTTTTTCTTTGCTGGAAGAGGAAGAGATGTCGTACAGAAACAAGGAAACCAAACTCAGACGGAAAAAAGAAGAAAAACAATAGGAAAAGAAAAAAAGCCAAACAAATTCACAGAAAAATAAGTTAAAAAAACAAAGAAATTAACAAAAGATAAAAAAGGGGTGTGATACAACAAAGACATAAGCCTTAACCATTTGTGCTAGGGCCTCAGTTTGACACATATGGGCATTTTTTATTTTTTATTAAGTACTTACATAATATATATATAAAAAAATTGAATGCGGCCGCACGACCCGCACAGGCCCATGGCCGCCTTTGATATAAAGCTCACATATATTTACATATATACTATATCTAACGCTGAAAAAACTTGTTGGAAATAGGCATAAGCCTCTGCTTACACATAAATATATGCCTATTAATATCTGTCCACTTAAGGTGGCAAAGCATTGAGGCGCTAATGTAATTACCTAGACGCACTATGGAATTGAATAACAAAATTGTTGCAACTTTCCACGTTGTACTACCATAGACATTCCCGATTCCTGTAACACTGATCGATGCTTACCCAACAATAACTAACCATAGGATCAGAATGTTATGAAGTCCATGGAATGGATAACTGTGACGACCCGAACCAGAATATGTTGCGTATTCGGCACGATTCATGAGTTTGTGTATAGTCGCAGTTTTTCGATATATATGTGGTTCGTCGACTTTATTCGCGACTATATTTTCGGTTGAGAATTTGAGTTGAGTGTCTTCATGGAAATTGTAGAGTACGTGATTTCGAGCTCGTGGGCGGTTCCGGAAGATTTTTCGATAACCGAGGAATATTTTATGATTAATTGAAGTTTCGGTTTTCGACGAGTTTATCTGATTGTTTCGTGTTTATCCGAATCCTGATGGTTATCCATTTCGAATCGTCGATCGACCCGAGGCGCGAGTATAAATATCGGAATAGTCGAGAATTAGTCGTAAAACACTGTTGAAGTTTGACCGGGCCGTTGACTTTCCAAAAATAGTAAGTTGACCTGTTGACCGAAGAGGGAAGTTTCCCGATTGGGTGTTGCCGTCCGACGACCCATTTTCCGGCCACCTCCGGTCGAGTGAAAGATATAGTTAGCTTCCCTTTGTGATTTCGAGTTGAATGGTATATGAATTCGTGAAAATTGATGAGGATTTCATGGAGCCCGAATCGGGCCGAGCTGGGTTTCATCGCCGGTAATGGTTGGCCGTTTTCCGGCGAGATTTGAGGGTGGTGGTTTGGAGGGTTCAACTCCCCTTACCCCTCTGAGTCTATTGGTATGCATGATTTTAGCTGTGGTTGAAGTTTTGGGGTGGTCCGATTAGGTCACTGGAAAACTAGATTTCCGATCTGTTTGAGGTTGTTTGGCCTAGTTCCGGTAGGTTTTGAACTTCATGGTAGAAGAGAAAATGGTTCGCCTTGATGTGATCTGGAGTTTTCCGCCGTGAAACTCCACTGTTGACGGCGCGCCACCGCCGACGGCGGCGGTCAACGGCGGAGCTCCGGCAAGGGTTGACTTTTTCAGATTTTGACGTTTTTAATGTCGTTTTTCTCGGAATCGCGCACTGATTATCGTCTAGAGGTTTTCGGATTGATTTGAGTAGCCAATTTTTAGTCGAAGGTTTCGAGTGGAGATTTCGGGAATTTTTTTTATCATTTTGTAATGCATTGCTTATATCGGCGAACGGTTGGTTTCCATGGTTCAGTATAGAGTTGTAGACTGTGATTTTTATCAGTTATGTTTATGTATATTCAGAAGATCGAGATAAGATTGTGATAGTGCTTCAGGCGAGGGAGCTTCCGCCGGACCACGAGTTTAGTGCGAGTTCGCGCTAGCAGATCTGTGAGTGGACAAGTTTCTATTTTCACTATTGGTTTGCGAGTTCGTGGATACTATGATTTCCGTATTTAAATTATACGATGTTGTGTTATATGTTGTTTTCGGAGGTATTGTTATATGTTTATTTGTGATGACATTTATTACATCAATATACCAGAGTTGAGAGATTCCTCTGGGCGGGGTTGAGTGGTCCCCTGCGTTCCACCAGGGTTGAGTGGTCCCTTGGCCTATCACTGTCAGGTTTGAGCGATTCACCTGACGTCGGGCTTGAGAGGTCGCCCGACAACCTCCGTATATGTATATGTGTGTTGTTTTTTTCCGAACTCGCACTGTTTTATATTGAGTATGTATATAAACTGGTGAAAGGCATATATCTATTTTCGTCCACTCACTCTAACGTTTTATTTGCCTTTCCCCTGGGCTTTTCGGTTTCCCTGCCCAGTTTGCAGTTCGGATTCAGGTGTTTCACGTCGCGGTTGGAGGCTAGTGATCTGAGCTACCTGTGTTTTCCAGTAGGTTCTTGTTTCGCCTACTGATGTGTATATTGTATATATATGTTACACTAGAGGTCGCTCTGATACTTTCTGATACATGTTTATACGGATTTTTCTCGGATATACATATATACATAGTACAGTATGTTTACTGTTATTGATTATATTGATGTTGAGAAATCCGGATGGGATTGGTGCTCATGGTTTGGCTTTTGTGGCATAGGACGAAGTGTTATTTTTAGGGTGCAGGTTATGCAATTCTACGTTAGTAACGAAACTCTGCCGAAATTTCGAAAAGTTTTTGTTGGTTCGTATTTTCAGAAGGGGTTCGATTCCGATTTAGGTAACTGAATCGGGGTTTGGTCCTTTCAGCTTGGTATCAGAGCATTAGGTTGTCAGATTCTGTAGACTCTTGTAGTTGTGACGCTTAGGGTATTTGAGTTGATACAGCATGACTAGAGTGATGACCCGACTGGCCAGCGGTACTCATCAATACTTCGGGTGTTGTGTGTCCTCAAATATCTGCGGTTTCATGATTACGTTCTTTCTGCTTGTACCTAATGCTTGTCTTGTATCAGTAGGATGCCTCCTCGACGTGGTCCCCGTGTTGATCGGGATGAGGATCCTGATGAGGATCGCCGAACGCGCGGCTTGCTGATGCGAGTGCTGCGTTTGGAAGAGCGTTTTGACCCTATGGTCAAGGCTCGCACAGCTGGTGCTACTGTGTTTTCGGGTTCAGTCGATCTAGAGATATGCGAGGCATGGTTGGTTCAGATTGAACGTATCGGTGAGCGTCTGCAATTTACTCCTGAGCAGATGACAGTGGCCGCAGTTGGTTTACTTGAGGGTGATGCATACTTTTGTTGGGTTAGGACCGACAGAGTTCCAGCTGATACTCCGTGGACATTGTTCCGTGATCTGTTTATGCGGAGGTATTTTAATCAGGCTACCCAGAAGCGCAAGTATGAGGACTTCACGAACTTGAGGCAGGGCAGTTTGTCTTTACTTGAGTACCGGGATCGGTTTACCCGTTTGTCTCGTTTTGCGCGGGATATGGTGGTTACTAAGGAAGCCAAGTGTCGCAGGTTTGAGCTGGGATTGAATCTAAGTATCAAGGCGACACTGACTACGATGCCTCGGAACAACTTTGATGAGTTTGTCAGTGCTGTACTCCGAGGCAAGGATATAGAGCAGGAGAGACAGCAGAGGTACCAGCCGAGGCGATTTGAGGAAGGTGGACCGAGTCAGGGGCCTTCAAAGAGACTGAGTTCTGATACTTTGGGTTCAGCTTCATCCTCAGGTGGTGGATCTTATCGTCCACCAGTTGGTGTACCGAGGCAGAGATCGAGATGGAGGAGAGATCGACCGCAGCGACCACAGGCTAGTGGGAGTTCCAGCGGTTTTAGTTTTCCTCGGCGTACTGGTGGCACTTTTGCTGTACCGAGGGAGTACCCGTTGTGTAGTCTCTGCGGCCGACATCATGTGGGTCCATGTCGGCGAGGTCCTGTTACTTGTTATCATTGCGGCCAGGTGGGTCACTACTTGAGGGAGTGTGCTCAGTTGTTTGATACTGGTGGTCAGGCAGTTCAGAGTTCCGGAGGAGAGCGAGGTTCCACTTCGGGAGCGCGACCAGTACAGTTTGTAGACCAGGGCAGGAAGCAAGGACAACCCCAGCGAGGACGACCAGCTGGACAGGCGAGAGTTCATGCTATGACTCTACGTGAGGGCAGAGCATCACCGGAGGTCGTTATCGGTACGTTACATATTTTTGGTATTCCTGTACTTGCATTGTTAAATCCGGGCGCCACACATTCATTTATATCATTTAGACTGTCATCATTAGCCACGATACCTGCATCTCCACTTCCGGGGTTGTGGAGAGTGTTGTATCCGTCAGGTGAGGTTGTGAGCATCGGTTGGGTTTACTGAGATTGTGAGGTGTTTATTGATGGTCATGGATTAGCCGCAGATCTGTTATTGCTTGAGATTGTGGATTTTGATCTGATCTTGGGTATGGACTTCTTGGAGTGGCACTGGGCCATGTTTGACTGCCACAGGAAGGAGGTCGCATTTCCACGACCAGGGTTACCCGAGATATTGTTCCGTGGTGAGAAGAACACTTCACTACCGTGTTTGATTTCCGCGATGAGGGCGGATCGATTGATGAAGAAGGGTTGTGTTGCTTACTTAGCCCATGTTGTGGACACTACAGCTGCAGTGCCGGATCTTGGTAGTATTGAGGTTGTGTCTGAGTTTCCGGATGTGTTTCCAGCGGAGTTACGTGGTATACCCCCTGTACGGGAGATTGATTTTACCATTGAGTTGTTGCCGGGTACAGGACCGATTTCCCAGACACCGTATTGATGGCGCCTGCGGAGTTGAAAGAGTTTAGATTCAGCTCCAGGAGTTGTTGGAGAAGGGCTTCATTCGACCGAGTATTTCTCCGTGGGGTGCTCCAGTGTTGTTTGTGCGGAAGAAGGATGGGTCCATGCGTTTGTGCATCGACTACAGGAAGCTAAATCAGATTACAGTGAGGAACAAGTATCCGTTGCCGCGGATTGATGACTTGTTTGATTAGCTTAAGGGAGCATCAGTCTTTTCGAAGATTGACCTTCGATCCGGATATCACCAGTTGAGGATCCGAGACTCTGACGTAGCCAGGACGGCGTTCAAGACGCGGTATGGGCACTATGAGTTTTTGGTTATGCCGTTTGGGTTGACCAACGCCCCCGCAGCTTTCATGGACTTGATGAATCGGGTGTTCAGACGGTTCCTGGACAAGTTCGTGATTGTATTCATTGACGACATTTTGATCTATTCCAGGAGTGTGGGTCATCACAAGAAGCATTTATGGGCAGTGTTGCGGACTTTGCGGGACCATCAGTTGTTCGCGAAGTTTAGCAAGTGCGAGTTCTGGTTGGATAGTGTGAAGTTTCTGGGCCACGTGATTTCGGCCGAGGGAGTCAGTGTTTATCCTGACAATATTGAGGCCGTGCTGAATTGGAGTAGACCCATTACTGTGCCGGAGATTCGGAGTTTCTTGGGGTTAGCAGGCTATTACCGACGGTTTATGCAGGATTTCTCCCGGATCGCTACACCACTGACCAGATTGACGAAGAAGGGCGTCAAGTTTGAGTGGTCTGATGCGTGGGAGGAGAGTTATTTTCTCCTGAAGGAGAGACTGACTACCGCACCGGTTCTGACATTGCCAGACGACAGTGGTGAGTTTGTTGTATATAGCGATGCGTCGAAGTTGTGGCTTGGCTGTGTGTTGATGCAGCATGGTAGAGTTGTGGCATATGGTTCCAGGCAGCTGAAACCACATGAGGCCAACTATCCGACGCATGATTTGGAGTTAGCCGCTATTGTGTTAGCGTTGAAGAGTTGGAGGCATTATTTGTATGGTGCTCAGTGTAAGATTTACACTAATCACAAGAGTCTCACCTACTTGCGGACGCAGCCGTCAGTGAACATGAGGCAACGTCGATGGATGGAGTTGATCAACGACTACGATTGCACTTTCGAGTACCATCTGGGGAAGGCCAATGTTGTAGCTGATGCACTTAGCCGGAAATCTGGAGCCTCGTTGTTTCACATGTGTGTGGCCAGAGTATCGATGTTAGCCGAGCTTCGAGCTACAGGTGCTGTGTTTGGGTATGATGATGATGGAGCTTTGTTGGCCAGTTTTCAGGTTCGACCCGTACTGGTTGATCAGGTATGAGAGGCTCAGGATTCGGATTCTTACCTGTTGGGTAAGAAGACCATGATACGGAATGGTGTGCCTACAGAGTTCCGATTGAGCGACGACAGTACGTTGTTGTTTAGAGGTAGGCTATGTGTACCCAGAGACGAGGATTTGAAGAAGGAGATTCTAGATGAGGCCCAAAGTTCAGCGTATGCGATGCATCCCGGAGGTATGAAGATGTTTCGTACACTTCGAGCGTCCTATTGGTGGAGCAACATGAAGCGGGAGATTGCCGCGTACGTGAGTCGATGTTTGATCTGTCAGCAGGTGAATGCGGAGAGGCAGAAACCTGCAGGGAAACTACAACCACTTGAGATTCCAGTTTGGAAGTGGGAGCACATTACGATGGATTTCGTTTATCAGCTGTCGCATACTTCGGCGGGCAACACTGGCATTTGGGTTATTGTTGACCGATTGACGAAATCCGCACACTTTCTTGCACTTCCAGGGAAGATATCAATGGGCAGATTGGCCAAGTTGTACTTATCCGAGATTGTTCGCTTGCATGGTGTGCCTGTGTCCATTGTTTCTGACCGAGATAGTCAGTTCACTTCTGAGTTTTGGCATGTGTTGCAGCGAGCGTTGGGCACGAGGTTGCGATTTAGTACTGCTTTTCATCCTCAGACTGACGAGCAGTCTGAGCGGACCATTCAGACTCTTGAGGATATGCTGAGATCAT
This sequence comes from Geum urbanum, assembly GCA_946800695.1. Lineage (NCBI taxonomy): Eukaryota > Viridiplantae > Streptophyta > Magnoliopsida > Rosales > Rosaceae > Geum > Geum urbanum. Next base: position 55,375,006 of record OX326997.1, read on the forward strand.
GTGTGTTGCAGTTCCATGGGAACTGGGATCAGCAATTACACCTGATTGAGTTCGCCTACAATAACAGCTACCAGGCCAGTATTGAGATGGCACCGTACGAGGCTTTGTACGGGAAGCAGTGTCGCACTCCGTTGTGTTGGAGTGAGGTGGGCGAGCGTTGGCTTATTGGTCCTGATTTGGTGAAAACCACGATGGAGGACATACATGTTATCCGGGATCGATTGAAGATCGCCCAGGATCGGCAGAAGAGTTACGCGGATGTGAGGAGGAAGAGTTTAGAGTTCGAGGTTGGTGATTGGGTCTTCCTGAAACTATCTCCGTGGAGGGGAGTTGTGCGTTTCGGGAAGCGTGGCAAGCTTCAACCACGGTACATTGGTCCGTATGAGATTACGGAGAGGGTTGGAGCTGGTGCATATAGACTTGAGTTACCGGCTGAGATGGCTCGTGTGCATGATGTCTTCCATGTTTCGATGTTGCGGAAGTACATCTCAGATCATTCACATGTGTTAGCCCTACAGCAGTTGCCGATCAGGGAGGATTTGACGTACGTAGAGGAGCCAGTGCAGATTCTCGATTGTCGTGAGAAGGAGTTGAGACACCGTGTGATTCCGCTGGTGAAGGTCTTGTGGCAGAACCACTCAGTTGAGGAGGCCACTTGGGAGACCGAGCAGCGTGTGCGGGAGCAGTATCCTCCTCTGTTCACTTGACAGGTACGTAAATTTCGAGGTCGAAATTTCTTTAAGGGAGGTAGATTTGTGACGACCCGAACCAGAATCAGTTGCGTATTCGGCACGATTCATGAGTTTGTGTATAGTCGAAGCTTTTCGATATATATATGTGGTTCGTCGACTTTAATCGCGACTATATTTTCGGTTGAGAATTTGAGTTGAGTGTCTTCACGGAAATTGTAGATTACCTGATTTCGAGCTCGTGAGCGATTCCGGAAGATTTTTTCGATAACCGAGGAATATTTTATGATTAATTGAAGTTTCAGTTTTCGACGAGTTTTTCCTTTGTTTCGTGTTTATCCGAATCCTGATGGTTATCCATTTCGAATCGTCGATCGACCCGAGGCGCGAGTATAAATATCGAAATAGTCGAGAATTAGTCGTAAAACATTGTTGAAGTTTGACCGGGCCGTTGACTTTCCAAAAATAGTAAGTTGACCTGTTGACCGAAGAGGGAAGTTTCCCGATTGGGTGTTGCCGTCCGACGATCCAATTTCCGGCCACCTCCGGTCGAGTGAAAGGTATAGTTAGCCTCCCTTTGTGATTTCGAGTTCAATGGTATATGAATTCGTGAAAATTGATGAGGATTTCATGGAGCCAGAATCGGGCCGAGCTGGCTTTCATCGCCGGTAATGGTTGGCCGTTTTCCGGCGTGATTTGAGGGTGGTGGTTTGGGGGGTTCGACTCCCCTTACCCCTCTGAGTCTATTGGTATGCATGATTTTAGCTGTGGTTGATGTTTTGGGGTGGTCCGATTAGGTCACCGGAAAACTAGATTTCCGATCTGTTTGAGGTTGTTTGGCCTAGTTCCGGTGGGTTTTGAACTTCGTGGTAGAAGAGAGAATGGTTCGCCTTGATGTGATCTTGTGATCTGGAGTTTTCCGCCGTGAAACTCAACTGTTGACGGCGCGGCGGCGGCGGCGGCGGTCAACAGCGGAGCTCCGGCGAGGGTTGACTTTTTAAGATTTCGACGTTTTTAATATCGTTTTTCTCGGAATCGCGCCCTGATTATCGTCTAGAGGTTTTCGGATTGATTTGAGTAGCCGATTTTCAGTCGAAGGTTTCGAGTGGAGATTTCGGGAATTTCGTTTATCATTTTGTAATGCATTGCATATATCGGGCAACGGTTGGTTTCCGTGGTTCAGTACAGAGTTGTGGACTGTGATTTTGATCAGTTATGTTTATGTATATTCAGGAGATCGAGATCGAGATTGTGATCGTGCTTCAGGCGAGGGAGCTTCCGCCGGACCACGAGTTTAGCGCGAGTTCGCGCTAGCAGATCTTTGAGTGGACAAGTTTCTATTTTCACTGTTGGTTTGCGAGTTCGTGGATACTATGATGTCCGTATTTAAATTATATGATGTTGTGTTATATGTTGTTTTCAGAGGTATTGTTATATGTTTATTTATGATGGCATTTATTACATCGATGTACCAGAGTTGAGAGATTCCTATGGGCGGGGTTGAGTGGTCCCCTGTGTGCCGCCAGGGTTGAGTGGTCCCCTGGCCTATCACTGTCAGGTTTGAGCGATTCACCTGACGTCGGGCTTGAGAGGTCGCCCGACAACCTCGGTATATGTATATGTGTGTTGTTTTTTTCCGAACTCGCACTGTTTTGTATTGAGTATGTATATAAACTGGTGAAAGGCATATATCTATTTTCGTTCACTCACTCTAACGTTTTATTTGCCTTTCCCCTGGGCTTTTCGGTTTCCGTGCCTAGTTTGCAGTTCGGATTCAGGTGTTTCACGTCGCGGTTGGAGGCTAGTGATCTGAGCTACCTGTGTTTTCCAGTAGGTTCTTGTTTCGCCTACTGATGTGTATATTGTATATGTATGTTACACTAGAGGTCGCTCTGATACATTCTGATACATGTTTATACGGATTTTTCTCGGATATACATATATACATAGTACAGTATGTTTACTGTTATTGATTATATTGATGTTGAGAAATCCGGATGGGATTGGTGCCTACGGTTTGGCTTTTGTGGCATAGGACGAAGTGTTATTTTCAGGGTGCAGGTTATGTTATTCTACGTTAGTAACGAAACTCTGCCGAAATTTTGAAAAGTTTTTGTTGGTTCGTATTTTCAGAAGGGGTTCGATTCCGATTTAGGTAACTGAATCGGGGTTGGTCCTTTCAATAACTCCCCGCAATAATCAATGACAAGATTTTGTATCCCAAAGGAGTAAACTACATCTTCGTCAAACACGAATAAAAAACTTGTCAGAAGTTTACATTTCTGTGAGTTGTTCTCATATATGCTCGTGTGAGTGATGATCACTTATTCATCAGTTTGATGCTCATCAATGTAGTCAAGCAAGAGTCCAGAGTTCGTGCAACATATATTTAAAGGACCCAACCCCGATTTAATTGCCTAAACCGGAATTGAACCCCTTCGAAAACACGAACCAACAAAAACCAACAAAATTTCGGCAAAGTTTCGTTACTAACGTGGAATTACCATTACCTGCACGCGGAAAATACACTTCATCCTATGCCACAAAAATCAAACCGTGGGCACCAATCCCATCCGGATTTCTCAATATATCAACAGTAATGTAAAATAATAAACATATCTGTACTTTACTGAAATCCGGAGTAAAATCTTATAATATATACAACAGATTACTCAGAGCGACCTCTAATGTATAATCATATACGTAAACCACAATAGGTAGAACAATAAACTTACTGAAAGAAAAAAGGTAGCTCGCGCACTATGCCTCCGACCATGACGTGCGACACCAGAATCTGAACTGCAAACTGGGCACGGAAACCGAAAAGCCCAGGGGAAAGACATGAAAACTGTTAGAATGAGTGGACGAAAATAAATGTCTTTCGCCGAATAATATATATGTTATAAAATCAAATGCGAGTCCAGATGCATAAATAAAAAAAAGAAATGGTACATGAGGGAGACTTTAACTCCTTACGCATACAAAGCATGCATAAAAATCTCACAGTCAGAACCACGGGGTCCCTAGCCCACACGTGATTCTAGCAAGAAAGGCCTCAGGTCAGAGGTCTGCCTCCCCCCGGTAAAGGCCTCGGGTCAGGAGTCACAGCCTCCCAATGTAAACATCCTCGGGGATCAGGTGTATCGATACAACATATATAACGACTGTACTCTATGAAAACCAAATCATAAATAGTTCAATGCAAATGCATGAAACAACATATAAGTGTATGTATACTCGTATACGCATATCCGTATATGTATAATCGTAAAACACATGCTCATGTAAATCGAAATCTCATATGCATGCTCATGTTCGTAAAATGTGTATAAAGACTCGCAAACAATCCGTGAAAGAAATGTCCACTCACAGACTAGCGTAACGCAGTTCGCGTTAACCCGTGATCCGGCGGAAAATCCCACGCCAAAAGAACGATCACGAACCCCTGAATAATCACAAAGTTCATTTCTCAAAGTCATAACTCGACAATTCAAAACAAATCACGAGAAACCTGTGACGACCCGAACCAGAATCATTTACATGTTCGGCACGATTCTCGAGATTCTGCTTAGTCGCAGTTTTACGTCGTATAGGTGATTTGCCGATCTGATTCACGACTATGTTTTTGGTCGAGAATTTGAGATGAGTGTCTTCACGGAAGTTGTAAAGTACGTGATTTCGAGCTCGTGGGCGGTTCCGGAAGAATTTTCCGATAACTGAGGAATATCTTATGATTATTTGAAGTTTCGGTTTCCGACGAGTTTATCCGATTATTTCGAGCTTATCCGAATCATATCGTATATTCATTTCGGACCGTTGATTAACCCGAGGCATGAGTATAAATATCGAATAGTCAAGAAATAGTTGAGAATTTCATTTCGGGCGTTGACCAGCTCTGACTTTCCTGTTTTGGAAGGTTGACCCGTTGACCCGATAAGGGAAGTTTCCCGTTTCGGCTTTGAAGTCCGGCGACCACTTTCCGGCCACCTTCGGCCACGGGACAGGTATGGTTAGCATCCTTGAATGATTTCGAGTGGGTTTAGCTTTGGTTTGGATGGAATTGGTTTCGTTTTGGGTGAGTTCGAAGTAAGCGGAGTTCTTTGAATTCGCCGATGAAGGTTGGCCACTTTCCGGCGAGCCACAATGGTGGTGGTTAGGGGGGTTTTCTTCCCCTAGCCTAGGTGATGCTCCTAGGGTGTTTTGTTTTGGGAATTGTTAAGGTTTCGGGGGTCACCGGTGAGGTCACCGGAGTGTATTTTTCCGATCGGATTTTGTGGAATTTGGAAGGGTTCCGGTGTGATTTGGGTTTCGTGGTAGTTGAGGAAGTGATTCGAAATGAGGAGATCTTGAAATCTGGAAAGTTTCGCCGTGAAACTCCACGGTTGACGGCGCGCCGCCGACGGCGGCGGCGGTCAACGGCGGAGCTCCGGCCAAAAGTTGACTTTTTGGATTTCGACGTTTTTAATGTCATTTTTATCGTAATCGCGCCTTGATCATCGTCTAGAGGTTTTTGGGTTGATTTGATTAGCCGATTTTCAGACGAGATTTCGAGTGGGGATTTCGGGATTTCCGTAATTCATTTTGCACTGCATTTCACATTTTCGGGAACGGTTGGTTTCCGTGCATCAGTACAGTGTTGTGGATTACGATATTGATCAGTATGTTTTGTGAACATTCAGGAGATCGAGATCGGGACCGTGATCGTATTTCTGGCGAGGGATCTTCCGTCGGTCCTCGAGATTAGCGCGAGTGCGCGTTTTGCTCATCTGTGAGTGGACAATTTCTTTTCACGGAAATCTTGCGAGTCTTTTATATGATTTATGAAATCGAGCATGCGTATTGAGATTTCGGATTATATGAGCATGTGTTTTACGATTATACGATATACTTATACGAATATACGTATACGAGTATACATACTCTTAAATGCTGTTTCATGCATTTGCATCGAAATGTTTGTGATTTAGTTTACACAGAGTACAGTCGTTATATGTTGTTGTATCGATACACTCGCATCCCGGCTGATCCCCGAGGATGTGTACCGGGGGAGGCTGTGACTCCTGACCCGTGACCTGTACCGGGGGGAGGCAGACCTCTGACCTGAGGCCTTTCTGGCTAGAATCGCGTGGAAGTCTGGGACTCCGTGATTCTGACTGTACTAGTACGGTGTGTGTCCATGAGTGACCCCGTGGGATTTTTACTTGCATGCTCAGTACGTTGGAGGATTATGGTTTTACCTCTTGTACTTTATTATTTCTATTTACCTGGACTCGCATATGTTTTTATAACATTTATATTAACTGGTGAAAGACATTTATTTTCGTCCACTCACTCTAACGTGTTTATTGTCTTTCCCCTGGGTTTTTCGGTTTTCGTGCCCAGTTGCAGTTCAGGTTTTGGTGTTTTCACGTCGCGGTTTGGAGGCTAGTGATCAGAGCTATCTGTGCTTTCTAGTAGGTTCTTGTTTCGCCTACTGATATATATATTGTATATGTTTTACTTTAGAGGTCGCTCTGATACATTCTGATACTTGTTTATACGGATTTTCTCGGATACACATATATACATAGTACAGTTTGTTTACTGTTGTTGATTATATTGATGTTGAGAAATCCGGATGGGATTGGTGCCCACGGTTTGGCTTTTGTGGCATAGGACGAAGTGTTAATTTCTGGGTGCAGGTTATGGTAATTCCACGCTAGTAACGAAACTCTGCCGAAATTTTGAAAATTTTTTGTTGATTCGTATTTTCGAAAGGGTTTGGTTCCGGTTTAGGTAGCTGAATCGGGATTGGGTCCTTTCAGCTTGGTATCAGAGCATTAGGTTGTCAGATTCTGTAGACTCTTGTAGTTGTGACGCTTAGGGTATTTGGGTTGATACAGCATGACTGGAGTGATGACCCGACTGGCCAGCGGTACTCATCAATACTTCGGGTGTTGTATGTCCTCAAATATCTGTGGTCTCATGATTACGTTCTTTCTGCTTGTACCTAATGCTTGTCCTGTATCAGTAGGATGCCTCCTCGACGTGGTCCCCATGTTGATCGGGATGATGATCCTGATGAGGATCGCCGAACGCGCGACTTGCTTATGCAAGTGCTGCGTTTGGAAGAGCGTTTTGACCCTGTGGTCAAGGCTCGCACTGCGGGTGCTACTGTGTTTTCGGGTTCAGTTGATCCAGAGATATGCGAGGCATGGTTGGTTCAGATTGAGCGTGTTTGTGAACGTCTGCAATTTACTCCTGAGCAGATGTCAGTAGCCGCAATTGGTTTACTTGAGGGTGATGCATACTTTTGGTGGGTCAGCACCGACAGAGTTCCTGTGGATACCCCGTGCACATTGTTTCGTGATTTGTTTATGCGGAGGTATTTTAATCAGGCTACCCAGCAGCGCAAGTACGAGGAGTTTACGAACTTAAGACAGGGCAGTTTGTCTGTGCTTGAGTATCGGGATCGGTTTACCCGTTTGTCTCATTTTGCGCGGGATATGGTGGCTACAGAGGAAGCCAAGTGTCGTAGGTTTGAGCTGGGATTGAATCTGAACATCAAAGCGACCTTGACTACGATGCCGAGGAACAACTTTGATGAGTTTGTTAGTGCTGCACTCCGAGGCGAGGACATTGAGCAGGAGAGACAGCGGCAGAGGTACCAGCCGAGACAGTTGGAGGAGGGCGGACTGAGTCAGGGGCCTTCAAAGAGGCAGAGTTCTGATACTTCCGGTTCAGCTTCATCCTCAGCCGGTGGGTCATATCGACCATCAGCTAGTGTATCTAGACAGAGGTTGGGGTGGAGGAGAGATCGACCGCAGCGACCACAGGCTAGTGGAAGTTCCAGCGGTTCTAGTTATCCGCGGCGTACTAGTGGCATGTTTGCTGTACCGCAGGAGTACCCATTGTGCAATTTCTGCAACAGGCATCACTTGGGACCGTGTCAGCGAGGCCCTGTCACTTGTTTCCGCTGTGGCCAGGTGGGTCACTATGCGAGGGAGTGTCCTCAGTTGTATGGCGGTGACGGACAGGCAGCCCAGAGTTCCGCAGTTGAGCGAGGTGCTACTACGGGAGCTCGACCAGCTCGACCAGGACAGTTTGCAGGTCAGGGCAGACAGCAGGGACAGCCCCAGCGAGCACGACCAGCCGGACAGGTGAGAGTTCATGCTATGACTCTACGTGAGGGCAGAGCATCACCGGAGGTCGTTATCGGTACGTTACATGTTTTTGGTATTCCTGTATTTGCATTGTTAGATCCGGGCGCCACACATTCATTCATATCATTTAGACTGTCATCATTGGCTACGATACCTGCATCTCCACTTCCGGGGTTGTGGAGGGTGTTGTATCCGTCAGGTGAGGTTGTGAGCATCAGTTGGGTTTACAGAGACTGTGAGGTGTTTATTGATGGCCATGGTTTAGCCGCAGATCTGTTACTGCTTGATATTGTGGATTTTGATTTGATATTGGGTATGGACTTTTTGGAGTCGCACTGGGCCATGTTTGATTGCCACAGGAAGGAGGTCACATTTCGACGACCAGGGTTACCTGAGATACTATTCCGTGGCGAGAAGAACACTTCCCTGCCGTGTTTGATTTCTGCGATGAGGGCGGATCGGTTGATGAAGAAGGGTTGTGTTGCTTACTTAGCCCATGTTATGGATACTACAGCTGCAGTGCCGGATCTTGGTAGTATTGAGGTTGTGTCTGAGTTTCTGGATGTGTTTCCAGCGGAGTTACCTGGTATACCCCCTGTGCGGGAGATTGATTTTACCATTGAGTTATTGCCGGGTACTGGACCGATTTCCCAGACACCGTATCGTATGGCGCCTGCGGAGTTGAGGGAGTTGCAGATTCAGCTCCAGGAGTTGTTAGAGAAGGGATTCATTCAACCGAGTGTTTCTCCGTGGGGTGCTCCAGTGTTGTTCGTGCGGAAGAAGGACGGGTCCATGCGGTTGTGCATCGACTATAGGAAGCTGAATCAGATCACAGTGAGGAACAAGTATCCGTTGCCGCAGATTGATGACTTGTTCGATCAGCTGAAGGGAGCAGCAGTCTTTTCGAAGATTGACCTTCGATCCAGATATCACCAGTTGAGGATCCGAGACTCAGATGTAGCCAGGACAGCATTCAGGACGCGGTATGGGCACTATGAGTTTCTGGTTATGCCATTTGGGTTGACCAATGCCCCCGCAGCTTTAATGGACTTGATGAATCGGGTGTTTCGATGATTCCTGGACAAGTTCGTGATCGTATTCATTGACGATATCCTGATCTATTCCAGGAGTGTGGGTCAGCACAAGAAGCACTTGCGAGCAGTGTTGCGGACTTTGCGGGACCATCAGTTATTCGCGAAGTTTAGCAAGTGTGAGTTCATGTTGGATAGTGTGAAGTTTCTGGGCCATGTGATTTAGGCTGAGGGAGTCAGTGTTGATCTTGACAAGATCGAGGTCGTGCTGAATTGGAGTAGACCCACTACTGTGCCGGAGAATCGTAGTTTCTTGGGGTTAGCAGGCTATTACCGGCGGTTTGTTCAGGATTTCTCCCGGATTGCTACACCACTGGCCAGATTGACGAAGAAAGGCGTCAAGTTTGAGTGGTCTGATGCGTGCGAGGAGTGTTATTTGCTCCTGAATGAGAGATTGACTACCGCACCGGTTCTGACATTGCCAGACGACAGTGGTGAGTTTGTTGTATACAGCGACTCGTCGAAGTTGGGCCTTGGCTGTGTGTTGATGCAACATGGTAGAGTCGTGGCATATGGTTGCAGACAGCTGAAACAGCATGAGGTCAACTATCCGACGCATGATTTGGAGTTAGCCGCTATCGTGTTAGCGTTGAAGAGTTGGAGATATTATCTGTATGGTGCTCAGTGTAAGATTTTCACTGACCACAAGAGTCTCACTTACTTGCAGACACAGCCGGATCTGAACATGAGGCAGCGCCGATGGATGGAGTTGATCAACGATTATGACTGTACGTTTGAGTACCATCCGGGGAAGGCCAATGTTGTGGCAGATGCACTTAGCCGGAAATCTGGAGCTTCGTTGTTTCACATGTGTGTGGCCAGAGTATCGATGTTAGCCGAGCTTCGAGCTACAGGTGTTGTGTTTGGATATGATGATGATGGAGCCTTGTTGGGCAGCTTTCAGGTTCGACCGGTACTGGTTGATCAGGTACGGGAGGCACAGGATTCAGATCCTTACTTGCTGGGCAAGAAGACCATGATTCGGAATGGTGTGCCTACAGAGTTCCGATTGAGCGACGACGGTACGTTGTTGTTCAGAGGCAGGTTATGTGTACCCAGGGACGAGGATTTGAAGAAGGAGATTCTGGACGAGGCCCACAGTTCAGCGTATGCGATGCATCCCGGAGGTACGAAGATGTTTCGTACACTTCGAGCGTACTATTGGTGGCGCAACATGAAGCGGGAGATTGCCGCGTACGTGAGTCGATGTTTGATTTGTCAGCAGGTGAAGGCGGAGAGACAGAAACCTGCAGGGAAATTACAGCCACTTGAGATTCCGGTCTGGAAGTGGGAGCATATCACGATGGATTTCGTCTATCAGTTGCCGCGTACTTCGGTGGGCAACACAGGCATTTGGGTTATTGTTGACCGACTGACGAAATCCGCACACTTTCTTACACTTCCAGGGAAGATTTCAGTGGGCAGATTGGCCAAGTTGTACTTATCCGAGATTGTTCGCTTGCATGGTGTGCCTGTGTCGATCGTTTCTGACCGAGATAGTCAGTTCACTTCTGAGTTTTGGCAGGCTTTACAGCGAGCATTGGGCACGAGGTTACGGTTTAGTACAACTTTTCATCCTCAGACTGACGGGCAGTTTTAGCGGACTATTTAGACACTTGAAGATATGCTGAGATCATGTATGTTGCAATTTCGCGGAAACTGGGATCAGCAGTTGCACTTGATTGAGTTCGCCTACAACAATAGTTATCAGGCTAGTATTGAGATGGCACCGTACGAGGCCCTGTACGGGAAGCAGTGTCGTACTCCATTGTGCTGGAGTGAGGTGGGCGAGCGTTGGCTTATTGGTCCTGATTTGGTGTAAACCACGATGGAGGACATACAGGTTATCCGGGATCGATTGAAGATCGCCCAGGATCGGCAGAAGAGTTACGCAGATGTGAGGAGGAAGAGTTTAGAGTTTGAGGTTGGTGATTGGGTCTTCCTGAAACTATCTCCGTGGAGGGGAGTTGTACGTTTCGGGAAGCGTGGCAAGCTTCGACCGCGGTACATTGGTCCGTATAAGATTATGGAGAGGGTTGGAGCTGTTGCTTACAGACTTGAGTTACCGGCTGAGATGGCTCGTGTGCATGATGTCTTCCATGTTTCGATGTTGTGGCAGTACATCTCATATCCTTCACATGTGTTAGCCCCACAGCAGTTGCCGATCAGAGAGGATTTATCGTATGTTGAGGAGCCAGTGTAGATTCTTGATCGTCGTGAGCAGGAGTTGAGGCACCGTGTGATTCCGCTAGTGAAGGTCTTGTGGCAGAACCATTCGGTTGAGGAGGCCACCTGGGAGACCGAGCAGCGTATGCGGGAGCAGTATCCTCATCTGTTCACATGACAGGTACGTAAATTTCGAGGTCGAAATTTCTTTAAGGGGGGTAGATTTGTGACGACCCGAACCAGAATCATTTACATGTTCGGCACGATTCTCGAGATTCTGCTTAGTCGCAGTTTTAAGTCGTATATGTGATTTGTCGATCTGATTCGCGACTATGTTTTCGGTCGAGTATTTGAGATGAGTGTCTTCACGGAAGTTGTAGAGTACGTGATTTCGAGCTCGTGGGCGGTTCCGGAAGATTTTTCCGATAACTGAGGAATATTTTATGATTATTTGAAGTTTCGGTTTCCAACGAGTTTATCCGATTGTTTCGAGCTATCCGAATCGTATCGTATATTCATTTTGGACCGTTGATTGACCCGAGGCACGAGTATAAATATCGAATAGTCGAGAAATAGTTGAGAATTTCATTTCGGGCGTTGACCAGCTCTGACTTTCCTGTTTTGGAAGGTTGACCCGTTGACCCGATAAGGGAAGTTTCCCGTTTCGGCTTTGAAGTCCGGCGACCACTTTCCGGCCATCTCCAGCCACGGGACAGGTATGGTTAGCATCCTTGAATGATTTCGAGTGGGTTTAGCTTTGGTTTGGATGGAATTGGCTTCGTTTTGGGTGAGTTCGAAGTAAGCCGAGTTCTTTGAATTTGCCGGTGACGGTTGGCCACTTTCCGGCGAGCCACAGTGGTGGTGGTTAGGGGGGTTTGCTTCCCCTAGCCTAGGTGATGCTCCTAGGGTGTTTTGTTTTGGGAATTGTTAAGGTTTCGGGGGTCACCGGTGAGGTCACCGGAGTGTATTTTTCCGATCGGATTTTGTGGAATTTGGAAGGGTTCCAGTGTGATTTGGGTTTCGTGGTAGTTGAGGAAGTGATTCGAAATGAGGAGACCTTGAAATCTGGATTGTTTCGCCGTGAAACTCCACGGTTGACGGCGCGCCGCCGCCGGCGGTGGCGGTCAACGGCGGAGCTCCGGCCAAAAGTTGACTTTTTGGATTTCGACGTTTTTAATGTCATTTTTCTCGTAATCGCGCCCTGATCATCGTCCAGAGGTTTTTGGGTTGATTTGATTAGCCGATTTTCAGACGAGATTTCGAGTGGGGATTTCGGGATTTCCGTAATTCATTTTACACTGCATTTCACATTTTCAGGAACGGTTGGTTTCCGTGCATCAGTACAGTGTTGTGGATTACGATATTGATCAGTATGTTTTGTGAACATTCAGGAGATCGAGATCGGGACCGTGATCGTGTTTCTGGCGAGGGATCTTCCGCCGGTCCTCGAGATTAGCGCGAGTGCGCGTTTTGCTCATCTGTGAGTGGACAATTTCTTTTCACGGAAATCTTGCGAGTCTTTTATATGATTTATGAACTCGAGCATGCGTATTGAGATTTCGGATTATATGAGCATGTGTTTTACGATTATACGATATACTTATACGAATATACGTATACAAGTATACATACACTTAAATGCTGTTTCATGCATTTGCATCGAAATGTTTGTGATTTAGTTTACACAGAGTACAGTCGTTATATGTTGTTGTATCGATACACTCGCATCCCGGCTGATCCCCGAGGATGTGTACCGGGGGAGGCTGTGACTCCTGACCCGTGACCTGTACCGGGGGGAGGCAGACCTCTGACCTGAGGCCTTTCTGGCTAGAATTGCGTGGAAGTCTGGGACTCCGTGATTCTGACTGTACTAGCACGATGTGTGTCCATGAGTGACCCCGTGGGATTTTTACTTGCATGCTCAGTACGCTGGAGGATTATGGTTTTACCTCGTGTACTTTATTATTTCTATTTACCTAGACTCGCATATGTTTTTATAACATTTATATTAACTGGTGAAAGACATTTATTTTCGTCCACTCACTCTAACGTGTTTATTGTCTTTCCCCTGGGCTTTTCGGTTTTCGTGCCCAGTTGCAGTTCAGGTTTTGGTGTTTTCACGTCGCGGTTTGGAGGCTAGTGATCAGAGCTATCTGTGCTTTCCAGTAGGTTCTTGTTTCGCCTACTGATATATATATTGTATATGTTTTACTTTAGAGGTCGCTCTGATACATTCTGATACTTGTTTATACGGATTTTCTCGAATACTCATATATACATAGTACAGTTTGTTTACTGTTGTTGATTATATTGATGTTGAGAAATCCGGATGGGATTGGTGCCCACGGTTTGGCTTTTGTGGCATAGGACGAAGTGTTAATTTCTGGGTGCAGGTTATGGTAATTCCACGCTAGTAACGAAACTCTGCCGAAATTTTGAAAAAAAAATTTTGATTCGTATTTTCGAAAGGGTTTGGTTCCGGTTTAGGTAACTGAATCGGGATTGGGTCCTTTCAAAACCACTGTTCTCGGAAACACATAATCCGATTACGACAAACTGTCGAAAATCCGGAAATCACACCTCAATACCTCGCTGTAATTTCAGACGCTCAATTCGAAATACGGACCTCCCCACTGTGATCGGGGCGCTATTTCGAGTGAAACGACATGCAACTTGTCGAAAACCCTAAAAGTCAAAGTTGACCGTTGACCGCCGCCGTTGTTTACCGCCGGCGGCGGCGCCACCACCTGAACTGAAAATTCCTCGGCGGAGCAACCTTTATTCCACTCAAAATCATCCACTGAGCAACTTTGTCAACTACATCGAAGGCCAATTCTCAATCTAACTAGTCCAATTTCATGTGAAACCGAATTGATACACAAATTTCAAATCCAAAATTCTCCATCCACAATCAAAATTAGAACTCCATACTTACATGGTTAGAATCATGGAGATGAGGGCTACAAAACCCAGTCCAAATTGCAGCTCAAATCGGCCGGAATCGGATCGCCCCAAAAACCCCAATTGTTCAAAACTTTCCACCTGAAAATCTCTCACCTCCGGCAACCTCGCCATGAGAGGTGGCCGGGAATGGAACGAGAAGGTTGAGGCGAGCCATTTGGGTCCTCCCCCGTGACCGGAGACGGCCGGACGGCAGCTCGTCGTCGACCACCGTGCCACCGTCGCGTTTCTCTTTCTCCACCATGTGTTGACCAAGTCAACACGGGTCAACCATTAATGCCACCATTTGACTTTCTAAAACAGGAAATCCTCCATAAATAGACTTGCCCAAAATGGAAACTTCGTAATTATCTTTTCGACAAACTTCAAACACACGTAACTTTCCCGTCGTAATTCCAATTCCAATAATCCTCGCGGCAACAAACTCGACTTGACGTATTCTTCAATTATCACCCAAAGTCAAACACTTCTACAAATCGGATAAAAAGTCAACTGTTCAAACCAACACATATTTAAACCGACTAAATAATCAACAATCGGAAATAATCACAACTTAATCTTCGTAACTCAGAATAATGCTTCGGAAGTTCCCACAAGCTCGAAATTAAATTATCAACAACTTCCGTGAAGAAGCCGAAACCAAATTCTCGACCGGTAATTTAGTCGCTAAGAGTATCACCATTTAAACCCGATTACGTCGAAACTTCAAATATTCATAACTTATTCATCGGTCGTCCAAATAATGATCCGGAACCGCCCACGAACTCGAAATCACATGTACAACGACTCTCGAGAAGACACCCAGCTCCAATTCTCGGCCAATAATTTAGTCGTTATCAAGTCTGGCGAGTAAATCCATTATCGGAAATCTGCGATTACTCATCATCTCACGGACCAAGCTGATGACACTGTTCAATCTGTTCCGGGTCGTCACAAATCCACCCCCCTTAAAAAAATTTCGACCTCGAAATTTTCGAGTCTGCCTACTAAAAGTTGGAGCACTGCCTCTACATACTGCTCAACTGCCCAGTGGCTACGTCAACTGAACAACTCTGATAACAGACTCCACAATAGGAGATAGCTCCGTGCTGAAATCTCTGTACCCTCAAATCACGAATCTGAACTGGCTCTACACAATCGCTAAGTGTTCCTGCATAAGGAACTGATAGGGTACAAAACACGCAACTAATCTGAATCATAGTTCCGCCACACGGAACACAACACACACAAAAGCCAATGATATAGGCGACGCCGAACTATACGGCACAACACAAACTCGCCTATGACCATATACAGATCAAAACAACGTGGTAATTCATAACTCCACCTGTTTACATCAACATATCTCAAACATCAAACTCGGGCAAATAATAACCTGTTTCCACTAATCTTAAAATCTGTGGTAGCACATTCCACAAAGTCCGAATCAAATGTTAACTCAAACTCAAACCAAACTCGCTCCAGCACAATGGAGTACAATATCGTTCCTCAAAATGACATCACGCAACGTCATAAACATAGTGGTCAACAAACTAATACTGCAAGCAATCTCGAACAGCTGAAACTGCTGGTCCCGAATCCTCTGGAACTGCAATACACAAGACCACAACATGCCCTCCAAGGTCTGAATAGTCCTCAAAGATCGCTCACCAATATGAGGATAAGAACCGGTACTAACTCGTAATCTGGTCCCCAATGCTCACTGTAAGGCTTGTCAACACATAGTCGTAGCTGATTATCTCGGTCAGCAAACTGGGACACAGGTACACCGCGGGAATGGACAACCTCCGTCAAACACAACTATGCCAGTCTGCCTCTGAAATCTTTTCCCGAAAAATACAAGGAAACGTACTAAATTCATCAAATGATCCACAATGATCCAACCACTGGCACCATAAAGCAAAGTGCATACTGGCACAGAAAACCACAGCGACAAGCGCCACGTCCAACCGGAAATCTCTAATGGCTGACACTTCCCGGCAAGTCTCTGCCTCCTAGCCATCGCATGTCGACAAATGTGGCATTTACACACACAAGCTGTTACATTCTTCTTCATGTTGTGTCACGAGTAGTAAACTCGAAGTATCAGACATATCTCCGTACCACTAGCGCCAAACGCGCGCAAAACAATGAGCTTCAACATCATCGCACACTAACTCAGCTTCCGTAGCGCACAACTCGGCTATCACGGAAACTCGAGCCATACACATATGAAACACTGAAGCTCCCGACTCTCGACTGAATGCATCAGCAGCAATATCCCAGAAGGATAATCAAAGTACAACCACTAACCTTTCTCGAACAAGCTCAAAGGTGCAGCCATAGTCGTTAGTCGACCCCATCCATCTACACTGCCTCAAGCCTAAATCTGGCCGAAAATGCAAGTGGATGAAACTCAAGTGATCAGTGTACGTCCTACACCGCACTGTACGCCATAGCAGTAGTATCTCAAACTGTCTGATGCTAACATAAGGACTGCTACACCCAAATCATACATAGGATACGTAGCCCCATAAAGTTTCCATGCCTGAAACCATGAGCCACCGCTCTGCTACACAACATCAAAACATAACCAAATCCATACCTCGATGCATCGCCATAACCCACGAACTCGTCGCGGTCATCAGGTAAGGTCAAAACCGAAGCAACAGTCAACCATCCCTAAGGAGTAAGTAACTCTCCTTGCGTGCATCGAACCACTCGAACTTGACGCCTTCTTCGTCAATCCGGAAAGTGAAGTGGTAATCCGGGAAAATCCTGCACAAGCCGTCGGTAAAAGCATGCCAAACCTAAGAGACCTCCAATATCTGGTACAATGGTAGGGCAATCCACAAATCAAGACAGCTTCTACCTGATCAGGATCCACGCCAACTCCCTCGGCTGACATTACACAGTCCAAAATCTTCACACTAATCGGCCAAAACCCACACTGGCTGAACTTCGCAAATAGCTGATCATCTCGCGAAGTTCGCAAAACCGTTCACAATTGCTTCAGGTACTGACCCACACTCCTGGAATACATCAGGATGTTGCTGATGAACATGACCGCAAACTCGTTCAGAAACCGTCTGAACACCTGGTCCATCAAGTCCGTAAAAACTACGGGGCATTGGTCAACCAAACAGTGTGACCAAGAACTCCTGATGCCCGTACCGAGATCCGAAAGCTGGCCAAACCACATCTGACTTATCAAACCTCAGCTGATGGTATCCGGACCCGAAATCAAACTTCGAAAAGACCGAAGCGTCTTTGAGCTGATCAAACCAATCGTCAATCCGAAGCGGAGGATACTCACTCTCCTCTGAAGCGAATCAGGTTTCCGGTAGTCAATGCACCACCTCATTGAACCATCCAACATCCGTACAAACAATGCAAGAGCAGACCACGCAAATACGCGGGGTCGCATGAAATCTCCTGAAACCTCCTCCAGCAACTTCTGGAGTCGAAACTGTAGCTCGATCAGCTCTGCTAGCTCCGAACGACAAGATGCCGGTAAAATGAGTCCAGCGCCTGGTACAAGCTCAATTCTGTAGTCAATCTCCCGAACTGGAGGAACACCTGGTAACTCCTCTGGAACACACTTGGAGACTCGGGAACCACCTCAATGTCACCAATATCGGGCACAGTAACCGTAGTATTCACAACATGAGCTAAGCAAACAACACAACTCTTTTCATCATCCGCTCGACCATCACCATGAAACAGTATCTCGGGGAAATCTGGTCGTCAAAACACAACCACCTTCTCGTGATCATCGAACATAGCCCACTGCGTCATCAAAAGTCCATACTCATAGTCATATCAAAACCACGATGTCCAGCTATAACAGATCCGCGGCTAAGCCATATCCTCCAACAAGAATCTCGCAACCTTCGGATGGATGCAACACTCTCCAAGACCTCGGAAGTGGGGATGTAGGTACAATAGCCATGGATATCAAACAACAGTAACCTCGGAGAAAATTCTGTCCTCAAACAAAGTCATGGCACGAACTCCGACATGCCCAACTAGCCGCCCACATCAAGTGCGACTTGCTGAATAACTCATCAAAAGGCTACATTGGTCAAACTTCAGGTACAACATGAGGATCTCCTCGCGAACTCTGAGCTGTCGAACCGCTAAAACAGCTAGCTGAGGGCGCTCCCTCGCAACGTGACCCTCCTGGCCACCACAATAGTAACCGGAAGTGCTCCACGAACACAAATCACAGCGACACTTGCTGCGTGAAAGGATCACCAACGATCGCCCAAACTCATGCCACAGGAACAAGTCCACTACTTTATGATCTCCGCCATCGCCAAACGGATCCTCTGCTTGATCTGATGACCCTCAACATAATCGAAAAGACCACAGCCTGATGAAGTCACTGATCCCGAAGTGTCGGAACTCAACCTCATCAAAATCTCGACTAAGTCCACTCTCCTCAAACCATCACATCGGAACCCACGTACAACTTTCCTTCTTAATAGCCTCGCCACTGAGTGCAGCACACTAAGCTCCTCACGGCTATCTCGAGGCACAACAATCATGATCCTCTCTGATGCTCGGGTTTAAACTCATCTCGAACCTCGTGCACCGCTTCCTCTGAAGCCACACAACTCGTGCAAATAGGGACAAACATCTGGACAATGCATCTCTGCCTCAGGTGGGTAACCACTCCTCATTTGATTGCTGGGTAGCCTGATAAAACCATTACCATATAAACAACACCCTGAATGTAGGCCATGGAGTCGCAACCGGAACTCACACAATATCAGCCCACCAAATACCACAATCTAACTCAGGCAAGGCACCAACTACCACAGTTCACTTCTCTGAGGCAACATGTAGACGCTCATACACACTACCAGGCAAACCGTGCCACACAATTCTCCGAACTCGGAATACTCATCTAAACCCACAGTTCACTGGAAAATCGCGCGTCGATTGATCCTCAATAGGATCCACAACCGTATCGACACGGAAAGCACGACAAGGAGGCATCCTAATGAATAAAACATCGTTCACAAAAAGTGGAACGTAATCATGGAACTTCAAATATTTGAAAGTATACAACACCCGGAATATTGATGAGTATCCGCCGGCCGGTCGGGTCACCATTCCAGACATGTTGTACATTCTCAAATATCCTTAGTAAACACGACTACAGAAGTCTACAAAACCTATAACCTAATGCTCTGATACCAAGCTGAAAGGACCCAACCCCGATTTAGTTGCCTAAACCGGAATCGAACTCCATCGAAAACACAAACCAACAAAAACTAACAAAATTTCGGCAGAGTTTCGTTACTAACGTGGAATTACCATTACCTGCACGCGGAAAATACACTTCATCCTATGCCACAAAAATCAAACCGTGGGCACCAATCTCATCCGGATTTCTCAATATATCAACAGTAATGTAAAATAATAAACATATCTGTACTTTACTAAAATCCGGAGTAAAATCGTATAATATATACAACAGATTACTCAGAGTGACCTCTAATGTATAATCATATACGTAAACCACAGTAGGTAGAACAATAAACCTACTGAAAGAAACAAGGTAGCTCGAGCACTATGCCTCCGACCATGACGTGCGACACCAGAATCCGAACTGCAAACTGGGCACGGAAACCGAAAAGCCCAGGGGAAAGACATGAAAACTGTTAGAATGAGTGGACGAAAATAAATGTCTTTCGCCGAATAATATATATGTTATAAAATCAAATGCGAGTCCAGATGCATAAATAAATAAAGAAATGGTACACAAGGGAGACTCTAACTCCTCACGCATACAAAGCATACATTAAAATCTCACAGTCAGAACCACGGGGTCCCTAGCCCACACGTGATTCTAGCTGAGGTAGTACAGTCAGAACCACGGGGTGCCTAGCCCACACGTGATTCAGAACCACGGGGTCCCTAGCCCACACGTGATTCTAGCCAGAAAGGCCTCAGGTCAGAGGTCTGCCTCCCCCCGATAAAGGCCTTGGGTCAGGAGTCACAGCCTCCCCTGGCAAACATCCTCGGGGATCAGCCGGAATGCAGGTGTATCGATACAACATATATAACGATTGTACTCTGTGAAAACCAAATCATAAATAGTTCAATGCAAATGCATGAAACAACATATAAGTGTATGTATACTCGTATACGCATATCCGTATATGTATAATCGTAAAACACATGCTCATGTAAATCGAAATATCATATGCATGCTCAAGTTCGTAAAACGTGTATAAAGACTCGCAAACAATCCATGAAAGAAATGTCCACTCACAGACTAGCGTAACGCAGTTCGCGTAAACCCGTGATCCGGCGGAAAATCCCTCGCCAAAAGAACGATCACGAACCCCTGAATAATCACAAAGTTTATTTCTCAAAGTCATAACTCGACAATTCAAAACAAATCACGAGAAACCACCGTTCTCGGAAACACATAATCCGATTACGACAAACTGTCGAAAATCCGGAAATCACACCTCAATACCTCGCTGTAATTTCGGACGCTCAATTCGAAAAACGAACCTCCCCACTGCGATCGGAACGCGATTTCGAGTGAAACGACATGCAACTTGTCGAAAACCCCAAAAGTCAAAGTTGACCGTTGACCGCCGCCGTTGTCCATCGCCGGCGGCGGCGCCACCACCCGAACTGAAAATTCCTCGGCGGAGCAACCTCTATTCCACTCAAAATCATCCACTGAGCAACTTTGTCAACTGCATCAAAGGCCAATTCTCACTCTAAGTAGTCCAATTTCATGTGAAACCGAATTGATACACAAATTTCAAATCCAAAATTCTCCATCCACAATCAAAATTAGAACTCCATACTTACATGGTTAGAATCATGGAGATGAGGGCTACAAAATCCAGTCCAAATTGCAGCTCAAATCGGCCGGAATCGGATCGCCCCAAAAACCCCAATTTTTCAAAACTTTCCACCGGAAAATCTCTCACCTCCGGCAACCTCGCCGTGAGAGGTGGTCGGGAATGGAACGAGAAGGTTGAGGCGAGCCATTTGGGTCCTCCCCCGTGACCGGAGATGGCCGGACGGCAGCTCGCCGTCGACCACCGTGCCACCGTCGCGTTTCTCTTTATCCACCACGTGTTGACCAAGTTAACACGGGTCAACCATTAAATGCCACCATTTGACTTTCTAAAACAGGAAATCCTCCATAAATAGACTTGCCCAAAATGGAAACTTCGTAATTATCTTTTCGACAAACTTCAAACACATGTAACTTTCCCGTCGTAATTCCAATTCCAATAATTCTCGCGGCAACAAACTCGACTCGACGTATTCTTCAATTATCACCCAAAGTCAAACACTTCGACAAATCGGATAAAAATTCAACTGTTCAAACCAACACATATTTAAACCGACTAAATAATCAACAATCGGAAATAATCACAACTTAATCTTCGTAACTCAGAATAATGCTCTGGAAGTTCCCACAAGCTCGAAATTAAATTCTCAACAACTTCTGTGAAGAAGCTGAAACCAAATTCTCGACTGGTAATTTAGGCGCTAAGAGCATCACCATTTAAACCCGATTACGTCGAAACTTCAAATATTCATAATTTATTCAGCGGTCGTCCAAATAACGATCCGGAACTTCCCACGAACTCAAAATCACATGTACAACGACTCTCGAGAAGAGACCCAGCTCCAATTCTCGGCCAATAATTTAGTCGTTATCAAGTTTGGCGAGTAAATCCATTATCGAAAATCTGCTATTACTCATCATCTCACGGACCAAGCTAATGACACTGTTCAATCTATTCCGGGTCGTCACATATATCGAATCATGCCATACTCATGTTTCTCTGATCTCTGCACGTTCTGGCGACATAGAAAAATCCTTACTGATTATCGAGCTTAGTGGTTCCTAGCTGTACCAGCATAAAACACACAACTCTAATCTAAAATCTTTATATCAACACTTCACCCTCATGAACACTCGTTATTCATAACAAGAAGATTTACATTCCCGACTTGGCTGCACATCTCTTGAAACAACTTGATAGAGGAAAGCGTATTCACGACATGAAATGAGCACGATAAACTCATGAAGAGATTGGAGTAATTTTTTTTTAAGGTTAATCATGGCAAAGAAAAGCTGAACTAATAGAATCATGATATATTGAATGAGTGTCCCTTGTTGACATCGATTTGAAACCTGCTGCACCTCGCGATGTCAACAATGGTAATTTAATCAAGTTTCACATTGTGGCTTGAGGCAAAACTATCTAATTCAACCACTATGTACTTGTTTCGTCGCAATAGCGTCGAACATAATATCAAACACTTGAAAGGAAAATAAGTGATATGCACTCCTAGTGATAATAGTTGGCAAACTGATAGTTGTATATTTATGCTACGAAATTGTGCTTAAATGATCCCAATACTAAGTTATATTGTTATGTTTTTGGTGAAATTGCTTATGTTTATTTGTTTTGTAAGGTTTTTGGAGGAAATAAAGAAAATGAGTTAAATGGAGGGTTCATGGTGCAAAAAGGATTAAAAATGTGGTGTCTCTTACAAATAAAAGAAGATTAAACTTAAATGGACATGAACTAGCCCAAGGAAGCCAGTATATAAACTCTCTTTAGGGTTTATGTAAAGGCTAATCATAAATTTTGGGAGCTAGAGGTGAGCAAATAAGAGCAGCCAATCGAAGGATCACCTGTCGCCCAGGTTCGACAGGTCGAGATCGTATCTCAATGGGACAATATTGTCTCTGCAGCAATTCATCTCCTATTTGTTTATATTAGTTTTTTCTAAATTATTTTTATTTGATTTCGTACACTATAAGGAACTAAATACCTTGTTAAGGGGCTACTTTGAAGCCTCGTACATGAAGTCTAGATAATATATACACTTTGACCTAATTTTGCGATATTTTTGGATTATGTTTCCTTTGTTGGTTTTCCATTGATGGTTTCTATCTTCTATGCTTTGAGTGCATGCTTAGTATGCATGTTTAGGGATTTACATCTATGTGAGTTTGATGCCTATTTGTTCATCATAAATTTCTTCGATCTCTCTTTAGTAGAAACCAATCTTTCTGGTTATAAAAAATCCTGGGTCTAGCAAGACATGTCCTTAGTGTACTTGTGAAGCCTTTTAGATTCTTAAACCTTTTTCAGATCATAAATATTTCTTCTCAGTAAATCTGGGTTCGTCACTTTGGGTTCTTTGAGGGATAATCATTGGTGATAAGCGTACATTCAGATGTAATCATAAGAATTAGGTAATAGGTTGTGTTCATTACATTTGATTCTTCCTGAGAACTTTCATTCGCTGGCATGGCATTGTTAGGTTGAGCATATATTGTTTAGGTTGTGACGACCTGAATCAGAATTAGCAAATTAATCGGCTTAATCTGCGAGTTTACGAGTAATCACTGTTTGTCGTAATTAAGCAATTTTAGCAACCTTACTCACGACTAATTTATTGGGAGAGAAATTGAGATGAGTCTCTTCAGGAGAATTGTAGTATGCGTGATTTCGAGTTCGTGGGTGGTTTCGGATAATTGTTTCGATTACCGAGGAATATTTTATGAATATTTGAAATCGTGTAATTTCGTCGTGTTTATCCGTTTGAGTTTGAGTTATCTGAAACGTGGATGTGATTCAATTTTGACTGTCGATCGTATCGAGCTGCGAGTATAAATATCAGAATAGTCGTAAAATTGTCGGAAATCACTGTTTCGGGAAGTTTGACCGTCGTTTGACCAAAAATGGGCCGTTGACCCGCGTTGACCAAGGAGGAGGAGCACCACCGTTTGACTCACCGGATACTTTCCGTTTCCGGCCACCTCCGGCTACAATTTTGGTATGGTTAGAATCCTCTCTTGATTTCCTATGGTTTAGAACTTGGAGTTGTGTGAATTGATGAAGTTTTGAGGGAGAACGAGCTCGAGGAAAATCGAGGGTTTCGTCGGATTCGGGTTGGGTGTTCCGGCGACGGTTTGAG
This sequence comes from Geum urbanum, assembly GCA_946800695.1. Classification (NCBI taxonomy): domain Eukaryota; kingdom Viridiplantae; phylum Streptophyta; class Magnoliopsida; order Rosales; family Rosaceae; genus Geum; species Geum urbanum. Next base: position 55,399,021 of record OX326997.1, read on the forward strand.
TCGGGTTTGTGGGGGGAAAGGTTCCCCTCAACCTCTAGATACTTTTGGGTGAAGCAATTTGGTAATTGGTTGAGGTTTGGGAGCTCGCCAGAAACTCATCGGAATCCATGGATTCCGTGGGTTTCGGGCTCAATTCTGGCCGATGGGCTTGGAATTAGAGCTTGGTGTAGAAGAGAAATGTGTTGGGCTTAAAGAATACTTGTGATCTAGAGATTTTGGCCAGAATCCGTCATCGTTGACGCCGCGCCGCCGCCACAACGATAGCAATTGGTAATGCCTCGCTGACAAGGACCATAATGATGCCTGTTGCAGAAGTTGCACAATGGATACTCCCGTGGTATAGCAAAGTGCCACTGGTATACCGAGGATAGCTGAATCTGCTAGAACCCCCACTGGACTGTGGTCTCTGTGGTCGATCCCTCCTCCATCTCTGCCTCTGTCTAGCTGAACTACCCGGTGGTCTATATGGTCCACTGCCAGATGATGATGCCGATCTAGAAGTGCCTGAACTCAGCCTCTTGGAAGGTTCCTGACTCAGGCCACCCTCCTCAAATCGTCGAGACTGGAATCTCATCTGTCTTTCCTTCTCAATATCCTTGCCTCGAAGTGCTGCACTCACGAACTCTCCAGCAGTTAGGTGTTGGTGGACAGGCAGTTCAGAGTTCCGGAGTAGAGCGAGGTATAACTTCTGGGGATCAACCAGTACAGTCTTTTGGTCAAGGCGGACAACAGAGTCACCCTCAACGTGGATGACCAGCCGGACAGGCCAGAGTTCATGCCATGTCATTACGTGAGGGCAGAGCTTCACCGGAGGTTGTTATTGGTACGTTGCATGTTTTTGGCTATCCAGTACTGACTTTGCAAGATCCAGGTGCTACAGATTCATTCATATCATATAGATTGTCATCTTTAGCTACTATGCCTGCATCTCCACTTCCGGGGTTGTGGAGAGTGTTGTATCCGTCCGGTGAGGTTGTGAGTATTGGTTGGGTGTATAGGGATTGTGAGATCTTTATTAGAGGTCATGGTTTAGCCGCGGATTTTGGGTATGGACTTCTTGGAGACACATTGGGCCACGTTCGATTGTCACAAGAAGGAGGTTGTGTTCTGACGTCCAGGTTTTCCAAAGATACTGTTTCGCGGTGAGAACAATACTTCATTGCCATGTGTGATTTCAGCGATGAAGGCTGAGCGGATGATGAAGAAGGGTTGTGTTGCTTACTTAGCTCATGTTGTGGATACTAAGGCTGCTGTACCAGACATTGGTGACATTGAGGTTGTATCCGAGTTTCCAGATGTGTTTTCGGAAGAGTTACCGGGTATTCCTCCAGTTCGGGAAATCGATTTCACCATTGAGCTTTTACCAGGCACTGGACCCATATCTCAGGCACCTTATCATATGGCGCCAGCGGAGTTGAAAGAGCTACAGATTCAACTTCAAGAGTTGCTGGAGAAAGGTTTCATACGACCCAGTATATCACCATGGGGTGCTCCTGTATTGTTTGTACGGAAGAATGATGGTTCCATGCGGTTATGTATTGATTACTGGAAGCTGAATCAAGTCACCGTGAAGAACAAGTATCCGTTGCCGCGGATTGACGACTTGTTTGATCAGCTCAAGGGAGCTTCAGTCCTTTCAAAGATTGATCTCAGGTCAGGATATCATCAGTTGACGATTAGAGAGTTAGATGTGGCCAGGACAACTTTTAGATCACGGTATGGGCATTATGAGTTCTTGGTTATGCCGTTTTGGTTGACCAATGCCGCCGCAGCTTTCATGGACTTGATGAACCAAGTGTTCAGGTGGTTTCTGGACAAGTTTGTAATCGTGTTCATCGACGACATCCTGATTTACTCCAGGAGTGTGGGCCAACACAAGAAGCATTTGCGAGCTGCGTTGCGGACTTTGCGGGACAATCGGTTGTTTGCAAAGTTCAGCAAGTGGGAGTTTTGGTTGGATAACGTGAAGTTTTTAGGTCACGTGATATCAGCTGAGGGAGTCAGCGTGGATCCTGACAAGATTGAAGCCGTGTTGAATTGGAGTACACCTACCACCGTACCAGAGATCAGGAGTTTCTTGGGTTTGGTAGGTTATTATCGGCGCTTTGTGTAGGATTTTTCACGGATTGCCACTCCACTTACCAGATTGATGAAGAAAGGTGTCAAGTTCGAGTGGTCCGATGCATGTGAAGAGAGTTACTTGCTCTTGAAGGAAAAGTTGACTACTGCACCGGTTTTGACCCTACCTGACGACAGTGGAGAGTTTGTGGTTTATAGTGATGCATCGAAATTGGGATTTGGTTGTGTTTTGATGCAGCGTGGCAGAGTAGTGGCTTACGGTTCCAGGCAGCTGAAACCACATGATGTCAACTATCCTACCCATGATTTGGAGTTGGCTGCTATTGTATTAGTCTTGAAGAGTTAGAGACACTACCTGTACGGAGCTCAGTGCAAGATATACACAGATCACAAGAGTCTGACCTATTTGCGCACGCAGCCAGACTTGAATATGAGACAGCGTAGATGGATGGAGTTGATCAAAGACTATGATTGGACCTTTGAGTACCATCCAGGGAAGGCTAATGTCGTTACTGATGCACTCAGTCAGAAATTGGGAGCTTCATTATTTCATGTGTGTGTGGCCAGAGTTTCCATGTTAGCAGAGCTACGGGCTACGGGAGCTGAGTTTGAGTGGGATGATGATGATGGAGCCTTGTTGGCTAAGTTCCAGGTTCGACTGGTATTGGTTGATCAGGTTCGGGAAGCACAGGATGTGGATTCCTATCTGTTGGACAAAAAGACCATGATTCGGAATGGTATGCCAACAGAGTTTCGGTTGAGTGGTGATGGTACATTGCTATTCAGAGGCAGATTTTGTGTACTCAGAGATGAGGGTTTGAAGAAAGAGATTTTAGACGAAGCTCATTGTTCGGCGTATGCGATGCATCCCGGCGGTACGAAGATGTTTCGCACACTCCGAGTTTATTACTGGTGCCGAAATATGAAGCGGGAGATTGCCGCATATGTGAGCAGATGTCTTATTTGTCACCAGGTCAAAGCAGAGAGGCAGAAGCCTGCGGGAAAGTTGCAGCCCTTAGAGATTCCGGTTTGGAAGTGGGAGCACATTACCGTGGATTTCGTGTATCAGTTACCGCGTACTTCGGCTAGTAATACTGGTATTTGGGTTATCGTAGACCGTTTGACGAAATTCGCTCATTTTCTTGCACTTTCAGGGAAGATTTCAGTGGGCAGATTGGCAAAGCTGTATTTGGCGGAGATCGTTCGTCTGCATGGTGTGCATGTATCTATTGTTTCTGACCAAGATAGTGAGTTTACTTCAGAGTTCTGGTAGGCATTGCAGCGAGCCTTGGGTACCAGATTGCATTTCAGTACAACTTTTCATCCTCAGACTGATGGGCAGTCTGAGAGGACTATTCAGACTCTCGAGGATATGTTGCGGTCTTGTGTTTTGCAGTTTAAAGGGAATTGGAACCAGCAACTGCATTTGATTAAGTTTGCTTACACCAACAGTTATCAGGCCAGTATCGATATGGCACCGTATGAGGCTCTATACGGGAGGCAGTGCCGCACTCCATTGTGTTAGAGTCAGGTGGGCGAGCAATGGCTTATTGGCCCTGATCTGGTGAAGAGCACCATGGAGGATATTCAGATTATCTGGGACAGACTGAAGATTACCCAAGATCACCAGAAGAGTTATTCGGACGTGAGAAGAAAAAGTCTCGAGTTCAAGGTGGGCGATTGGGTCTTCCTGAAACTATCTCCTTGGAGGGGAGTTGTGCATTTCGGGAAGCGTGGCAAGCTTCGACCACGGTATATCGGTCCGTATGAGATTATCGAGAGGGTTGGTATCGTGGCTTACAGATTAGAGTTTCCTTCTGAGATGGCTCGAGTACACGATGTTTTCCATGTCTCGATGTTGCGGTAATACATTCTAGATCCATCACATGTGTTAGCACCACATCAGCTTCCTATCCAGGAAAATTTGACATATGTGGAAGAGCCGGTATAGATTCTCGATCGATGTGAGCAGGAGTTGAGATACTGAGTCATACCGCTTGTGAAGGTCTTATGGCAGAATCATTCAGTTGAGGAAGCCACCTGGGAGACCGAGCAGCGTATGCGGGAGCAATATCCTCATCTGTCACCGTGTAGGTCCGTAAATTTCAAGGTCGAATTTTTTTTTAAGGGGGGTAGATTTGTGACGACCCGAGTCAAAGTTAGCACGTTAATCGGCTTAATCCGTGAGTTTACAAGTAATCACTGTTTGTCGTAATTGAGCAGTTTTAGCGACCTTACTCACGCCTAATTTATCGGACGAGAATTTGAGCTGAGTCTCTTCACGAGAATTGTAGTATGCGTGATTTCGAGTTCGTGGGCTATTTCGGATAATTGTTTCGATAACCGAGGAATATGTTATGAATATTTGAAATCGCGTAATTTCGTCGTGTTTATCCGTTTAAGTTTGAGTTATCCGAAACGTGGATGTGATTCGATTTTGACCGTCGATCGTATCGAGCCGTGAGTATAAATATCGGAATAGTCGTAAAATTGTCGGAAATCACTGTTTCGGGAAGTTTGACCGTCGTTTGACCAAAAATGGGTCGTTGACCCGCGTTGACCGAGGAGGAGGAGCACCACCGTTTCACTCGCCGGCGACTTTCCGTTTCCGGCCACCTCCGGCTACAATTTTGGTATGGTTAGAATCCTCTCTTGATTTCCTATGGTTTAGAACTTGGAATTGTGTGAATTGATGAAGTTTTGAGGGAGCACGAGCTCGAGGAAAATCGAGGGTTTCGCCGGATTCGGGTTGGGTGTTCCGGCGACGGTTGGAGTCGGGGTTTTTGGAGGAAAGGTTCCCCTCAACCTCTAGATGCTTTTGGGTGAAGCAATTTGGTAATTGGTTGAGGTTTGAGAGCTCGCTGGAAACTCACCGGAATCCATGGATTCTGTGGGTTTCGGGCTCAATTTCAGCCGGTGGGCTTGGAATTAGAGGTTGGTGTAGAAGAGAAATGTGTTGGGCTTGAAAAATACTTGTGATCTAGAGATTTTGGCCGGAATTCGTCACCGTTAACGCCGCGCCGCCAGAAATGGTTGGTTTCCGAGGTGTGGTACAGAGTAATGAATTGTGATTTTGATCAATTATTTTTTATGATGATTCAGGGGATCGAGATCGTACGTTGGGCGAGGGATCTTCCGCCGGATCTCGTGATTAGCGTGTTTGCGCGCTGTGCTTGTCTGTGAGTGGACATTTCTTTTCACTGATTAGTTGCGAGTCCTTAGTACACGTTTTATGAGCATGAGCATGCATATGAGATTATGATTTATATGAGCATGTGTTTTTACGATTATGCATTTGCGAATACACATCGACGAATATGCTTATACAATTATGTATTATGTATATGCATTTACATTATGCTTTATACACTTGCATAGAACTATTTATGGTTTTGTTTACACAGACTACAGTCACAGTATATATTGTTGTATCGATACACTTGCATCCCAGCTGATCTCCGAGGATGTTTACCGGGGGAGGCTGTGACCCCTGACCCGAGGCCTTTACCAGGGGGGGCATACCTCTAACCTGAGGCCTTTCTGGCTTGAATCACGTGTGCGTCTGGGATCCCGTGATCTGGACTGTACTAGCGCGGATGTGTCCATGGGTGACTCCGCGGGATTTTACGATGCATGCTCTGTACGCGTGAGGAGTTAGAGTCTCCCTCGTGTACTATATCATATTCATTCAATTAGACTCACATATGTTTCTATAACATATATTATTCGGCGAAAGACATTTATTTTCGTCCACTCACTCTAACAGATTATATGTCTTTCCCTGGTCTCTTTGTTTTCAATGCCCAGTTTGCAGTTCAGATTCTGGTGTTGCACGTCGCAGTTGGAGGCTTAGTGTTCGAGCTACCTTTCTTTTCTAGTAGGTTTCTTGTTTAGCCTACTGTTGTATATTTATGTATACATACACTAGAGGTCGCTCTGATTACTCTAATGTTATGATTTGATATGATTTTCCCCAGATTTTTGTAAAGTACAGTTTTGCTTATTACTTTACATTATTGTTATGATATTGAGAAATCCGGATGAAGTGTGTTTTTCGGGTGTAGGTTAATGGTAATTCCACATTATAGTGAAACTCTGCCGAAATTCCTATGGTTTTTGCAAGTTCGTGTTTTCAGAAGGGGTTCGATTCCGGTTCAGGAAACTAAATCATGGTTGGGTCCTTTCATAGGTAGATTGACGGTGCTAGACAGAAATCCCCTTTACCCGTTTGTTCATTGCTTTTCGTCATAAACATAAATGTATTTTCTTGCATTAATCTGTATTCTTTAATTTCGTTCATATACAAAATCAGTTCAAAATCACTTGAAATTTTGTGTGGTAGTCTGTCACTTTGTCTAGTGCATTCAATATTTATTTCATAATTTTTAGTCGTGTCTAGGTTAGGTAATTAATTAGGTTAATGTCTGTAGCTTGAGTCTGCAAGGAAACTGGTTTTATGGTTTATTTGTGTTTTGATACATAGTTTCATCAATCTTCAATGGGTAATGACCCCTATTTGCCATAATACTACATTCTTATAAGTTTCACAAGAATAAAGTGTGACGACCCGAACCAGAATCTGTTGTGTATTCGGCACAATTCTCGAGATTGAGTTTAGTCGCAGTTTTATGTCGTATAAGTGTTTTGCCGATTCGATTCGCGACTTTATTTTTGGTCGAAAATTTGAGTTGAGTGTCTTCACGGAAATTGTAGAGTACGTGATTTCGAGCTCGCGGTTCCGGAAGATTTTTCCGATAACCGAGGAATATTTTATGATTATTCGAACTTTCGGTTTCCGACGAGTTTATCCGATTGTTTCGAGCTGATCCGAATCATTTCGTATATTCGTTTTGGACCGTTGATCGACCCGAGGCACGAGTATAAATATCGGAATAGTCGAGAATAGTCATAAAAACACTGTTTTATGTTGACCAGACGTTGACTTTCCTAAAATGGAAATCTGACCGTTGACCCGAAGTGGAGAAGTTTCCGTTTTGGTCTTGCCGTTCGACGACCAACTTTTCGGCCACCTCAGGCCACGTGACAGGTATAGCTAGCTTCCCCTTGTAATTTCGAGTGTGATGGTATTTGGATTGAGAGGAATTGATGCCGTTTTGATTGAACCCGAATTGGGTCCGATTCGATGATGTCGCCGTTAATGGTTGGCCGTTTTCCGGCGAGGTTTGGAGGTGGTGGTTAGGGGGGTTAGACTCCCCTTGCTCCTCTGAGTCTCATGGTGTAATTAATTTGGTCTGAGATTGTGTTTTTGGGGTGCTCCGATTAGGTATCCGATTTGAAATTCCGATTTGATTTTCGATGTAATTGATGATGTTAGAGTTGGAATTGGCTTGTGTGTCAGTTATGAAAGTGGTTCGAAATGTCGAGACCTTGTGATCTGGAAGTTCTCTGCCGGTGAATCTCGCCGTTGACGGCGTGCTGGCGCTGGCGGCGTCGGCGGTCAACCGTGGTCAACGGCGGAGGAGTTGACTTTTTCATATTTTGATGAAATTAGTGTCGTTGTTCTCGAAATCGGGCCTTGGTTATCGTCTAGAGGTTTTCGGGTTGATTTGGTTAGCCGATTTTCAGTCGAGGTTTTGAGTGGGGATTTCAGAATTTCCGTTATACATTTTGTACCGCATTGCATATTTTCGAAAACAGTTGGTTTCCGTGAATCAGTACAGGGTTGTGGACTATGATTTTGATCAGTTATGTTTTTGTGAATATTCAGGAGATCGAGATTGGGATCGTGATCGTGCTTCTGGCGAGGGATCTTCCGCCGGACCACGAGATTAGCGCGTGTGCGCGTTTTGCTCACTTGTGAGTGGACAATTTCTTTTCACGGAATTCTTGCGAGTCTTTTATATGATTTACGAACTCGAGCATGCGTATTGAGATTACGGATTATATGAGCATGTGTTTTTACGAATATACGATTATACATATACGGATATACGTATACGAATATACTTACATTTATATGTTATTTCATGCATTTGCATCGAACTGTTTATGATTTGGTTTACACAGAGTACAATCTCAGTTACGTTGTTGTATCGATACACTTTGCCTCTCGGTTGATCCCTGATGGTAGGCCGCCTGGAGGGGCGTTTCCCCAACCAGACCGGTGAGGGGCGTATCCCCGGATCCGAGGCCATTTCTGGCTTAGAATCACGTGTGGGTCTGGGATCCCGTGATTCGGACTGTACTAGCACGGTGTGTGTCCATGAGTGACCCCGTGGGATTTTACTTGCATGCTTTGTACGCTGGAGGATTATGGTTTTACCTCGTGTACTTTGTTATTATTATTTACCTGGACTCGCATATGTTATTTTAAACATATATATCAACTGGTGAAAGACATTTATTTTCGTCCACTCACTCTAACGTGTTTCATGTCTTTCCCCTGGGCTTTTCGGTTTCCGTGCCCAGTTGCAGTTCAGGTTTTGGTGTTTTCACGTCGCGGTTTGGAGGTTAGTGATCAGAGTTACCTGTGCTTTCTAGTAGGTTCTTGTTTCGCCTACTGATGTGTATATTGTATATGTTTTACTTTAGAGGTCGCTCTGATACATTCTGATACTTGTTTATACGGATTTTCTCGGATATATATATACACTACAGTACGGTTTACTGTTTATGATTCATATATTGATGTTGAGAAATCCGGATGGGATTGGTGCCCACGGTTTGGTTTTTGTGGCATAGGACGAAGTGTTATTTTTTGGGTGCAGGTTTATGCAATTCTACGTTAGTAACGAAACTCTACCGAAATTTCGGAAAATTTTTGTTGGTTCGTATTTTCAGAAGGGGTTCGATTCCGATTTAGGTAACTGAATCGGGGTTGGGTCCTTTCATAAAGTTATTTTTTAGTGGTGTAAAAAACCTATCACAAACGCCATCACAAAATGCAATGCAAACGTAAGATCACAAGTTGACAAGACCTGCGCTAAATTATCGCCGTAATCTAGGATAAGTCTTGCGAGACCCATAACAGGGTCTTTCGCACCGCCTATTTGGTACACGCTACCCTTGCAAGAGCAACCTAGAACTTCATCTAAGAACCTACATTGAGAAAATAGAAGTTGTGGCATATAATGCTTCGTACTCGGGACGATCGCGACTTCAACCAACAAATCTGCAAGCTGAGTAATTTAAAACAAATGGCCCAGAGAAAGGCATTAAAACATAAAATGTTAGCGTGAATGGAAAAAAAATCATAATCGTACATGTAAAAATGTAGCTTCATACCTTCCCACTATTTTTCATAAAATGATGCGAGTTTGGAATAGTATACAACTACAAAAAAGTGAAGATGGTCGTCTAGGGGATTTATCATAACCCGAGACAATGATATGTGAAAAGGAAGACATGATAGGATCGTCCAGGTGGTTTTTCATAACCTGAGATGATTTAGGTAGAGGGTTTGTCGTAACTCAGTTCAACCAGACTATTCGGCGATCAGCCAAATAACAAAGGCATCGATGCAACTAATTATAACCATCACAAAACTAAAAACCTCCAAACTTAAAAAGCTTGTATAACGTATCATAAACATAAAGCATAATAATATAATCTACGAACTTGCAATGTGACAGTGAAAAGAAATGTCCACTCATCATACTACGTCATAATTTCCAATAAGCTGAAGCCTTTCTGCTAGCATTAGTCTGCCGGTGACATTCCTACACGACGTCTTGTAATAGCAGGCTAAATTAATAGCTACTCGTCAATAATCGAAGAATAATACTTTCAATTTTCTAAGTTTCCCATAGAACTCTCAATTTTTATGCATGCTGTGAATGTTAACACATTTGAAAACTAAGCCCACTTTATAAATCTCGAATTTCATCTTAAAGTCGCATTAAGTTAAATAAGCGTCACGCGACTTGAACTTGAGCCATTGCGCCACGATTGATTTGAATGAATACACTTAATTTCAATCCGATTATGTCAAATTCAATTCTCGTTTTAATTACATCCATTCAAACTGAAAATTTGACCCATACAACCAAAATGATAAAACAGATCAAATAGAGTACCAAAATCTTTCCAAAAAATCACTGTCGACATTGCACCATTTCATAGCGGACCAAAGCTGAACCTATTCAAAATCACATAATCAAAAACTTTCTCAACTACATCAACACCCAAAATAACTTTTAACTCGTCGAATTTTACCTTCGAAATGGGATTCCCAAAATTCGTAGCTTGTAGCCACACCAAGTGTTAAGAAAGTTTTAAACACAGTTCGTAGCAAAAACAAGCAACTTTGAGACCTATAGGTCTATGAAATGTGATATACAAAATATGTTCACAAGCTATAGCTAATCGGCTTAAGCCTCTTTTTTTTCTGATATGTATCTCCTTTTCAGAGTGTTTTATTCCAGGAAGGTTGATTATTGACAATACCCTGATAGCTAACGAGGTCTCCCACTATATCCACAACTGGTAGTCAAGCACAAAGCCAGTGATTTCTTGAAGTTAAATATGGGCAAGGCCTATGATAGGATAGAGTGGAGCTTTCTAGAGGTAGTTATGAGGAGATTGAGTTTTCAGGAAACTTGGATTAGAGTTATCATCCAGTGTGTGACCGCAGTCAGGTACACTTTTTTGGTGAATGGCGAACCGAAACAGTATATTTCACCATCCAGAGGACTACGTCAAGGTTATCCTCTGTTGCCTTATCTTTTATTCTCTGTGTTGAGGTCTTCTCTGCATTATTATGTAAAAAGGCTTTGGATGGAGTGTTGCAAGCAAGGGATTCGAGTGGTGTCGGGGGCTCCTTCCATTCTTCATCTCATTTCTTGACGACAGTCTTCTTTTTGGTCAAGCTACTGAGGATGAGAGTTGTCATAATCAGGAAGTGATACAAGACTATGATAAGGCATCAGGGCCAAGAGTGAATTTCAATAAGAGGAGTATCATGTTCAGCAAGAAGAGTCTGGGGACATTACAAAATATGATTGCTATCAGGTTAGGAGTGGAAATTGTTCCCAAACATGATAAGTATCTAGGGATGCCTACCTATTTAGGGAGGAAAAGAACTGAGACCTTTGCTTTTTTGAAAGAACGGTTGAATAAGAAATTAAAGGGTTGGCAAGGAAAGTTACTTAATGAGGCTGCTAAGGAGTGGCAAAGACAAGAACAGGAAAGTTGATTGGTTGTTTTGGGTGAAGCTTTGCTTACCTAAAGAAGATGAAGGTATGGGTTTTAAAGATTTGTATACTCATAATCTTGCTCTTTTATCAAAATAGGCTTGGAGGTTGATAAAGTTTCTAAATTCTTTGGTTGCACGGCTCTTGAAAGTATTTTCCAACTGCAGACTTTTGGTCCAGTGATCTCACGGCTAGCCCTTATGCTTGTTGGAAGAGTATTTTTATTTCTAAAGACCTATGACAGCATGGAGTTCAATGGCAAGTTGGGAATAGTCAATTTATCAGTGCATGGAATGATCCTTGGATCCCAAATTCTCTTTCTTTTTCCCAACAGAGTTACCCCTACGCCGAGCATGGCTTCAGTGACCATTGTGTCAGAGCTGATGCTACCTTGAGGCGGGTGGGATGTGGAAAAGGTGAATAATTGTCTTGTTCCAGCAGAGACAAGTAGTGTTTTTTCCATTCCCCTCAGTTGTCAGTCTGTCAGTGACCGATTGATTTGGCATTATGACCCAAAATGTACCTTTACTACTAGAAGTGCTTATAAATTCTTCTTTTCATGGCGACATGTAGTTGTTAGTCTTTCTAATCTTGAGAGAAGTAGAGAGGTATGGAGGGTTTTATAGGTAGCCAATGTTCTGGGAAAAGTTAAAGTACATTTCTAGAAAGTATGTAAGGGTATTTTGTCGACTATTACTCAGTTGCACAGTAAACATGTTAATTTGTTGGAGGCTGCATTTTATGTAACAATACAGAGGAGCATATTGTCACGGACCTAACCGAATGGCCACCACACGAGGTCCATGCGGCGCTACCCACCAAGGAGCCAGCCTTATCCAAAGGGGCAATCGACTGGTTTCGCCCTGCCTTGGGCTCGTCAGGGGATCGGCTCCGGACCCCGACCAGTTTTTGTAGGGATGGCCTAATCCCTTCTTCAGCGTCAAGTCCTCGGCTAGCGACAAGCTCCTCGAACTCAACCGAGTCGGCCTGCCTGAACTCCAAAGGGCAGCACATATACTCCCACACATACTCTGGCCTTGGAGCAATCCCACATATGCATTAAGCACAAAGAACCAGCAACGCCCACGATAGACACTCCCGAAAGCGGGACGTGACACTCTCCCCCACCCAATCAAGGTGTACGTCCTCGTACACGGCACCATGCCCAAATACCCGAGAGACGAAGGGAGACTCCCCAAGATCGCCCAACATAGCTCCGCGTCAGATTCAATCCACATCTCCCCTACAGAGGTTCCCTGCCTACTCGACCCCACCCATGGGGACACATTGTGTGTGAGCGCATGGCAAACAACGGATGATCTGATCCTCTCCCATAGAGGCACCCTGCCTACTCCTGTGGAGCGCTTGGCGAGCAACGAACGCATATGTTGAGGTGGCTCTGATACCACTTGTCACGGACCTAACCGAATGGCCACCACACGAGGTCCATGTGGCGCTCCCCACCAAGGAGCCAGCCTTATCCAAAGGGGCAATCGACTGGTTTCGCCCTGCCTTGGGCTCGTCAGGGGATCGGCTCCAGACCCCGACCAGTTTGTGTAGGGATGGCCTAATCCCTTCTTCAGCGTCAAGTCCTCGACTAGCGACAAGCTCCTCGAACTCAACCGAGTCGGCCTGCCTGAACTCCGAAGGGCAGCACATATACTCTCACGCATACTCTGGCCTTGGAGCAATCCCACATATGCATTAAGCACAAAGAACCAGCAACGCCCACGATAGACACTCTCGAAAGCGGGACGTGACACTATTCTGCATTTGCAGTCTCAGTGTGGCTTTGTAAAGGAGTTGTTGGAAACCATCCTTGAATTGTCTTTGGTGTTAGTCATTGGGAGTAAACGACAATCGGTGCAAGATTGTTTTGAGCGGTGTGTAGTGAACCTTTCAAAGGAAAGGATTGTTGGATTTATGTTTATTCTATAGTCAGTTTGGAAGGAGAGGAATATAGATGGGTTTGGTTTGACAAGTTTCTTTCCTTGAGTTAACTTTATTTTTAGATAAAGGCTCATATTGAATTCTATAGATCAGTGAGAACTTCAAATCACCTTAGAAGAAGGCGTCCACAAAGGCAGTGGTGTCCACCTAGTGCGGGTTGGCTCAAGGCCAATTGTGATGGGACTTTTGACAAATAGCAACAATGGGGTGCAGTTGATCTTGTAATCCAAAATGAATTTGGTAATGTGGTAAGAGATGTGTGTAAGAAGGTGGGAAGAGTTTCTAACCCGAAGATGGTGGCTGTACCATTATTATTCCCGTAAATTTTCTTGAGTATCTATCTATGTATTCGTTTGAGTTTCTGTCTATGTATCTATCCCTTATTGTTTCATTATTATTTTTGGTATCAGTTTTATCTTGCTTCAATCCTTAACATTTGCAAACCAAGAGTTGGCAAGGAGGATTCAAAGGTGGGCATGGTTAAGTACAACCTCGGTAATATTTTGGAGTACTTCTGAAACATCAGAAACTTGGATATGCTAAGGGTGAGTATCTAACTATTTTGTTGTTGTTAATACTTGTCTGGATAGCTATATGGTTATGTCTAAATAGTTGTCTTCTGGATAACTGTCTAAGTAGCTATTGAATATTTATCTAAATAGTTATCTGGATATCTGTGTAGATATTTGTTTGTTAATATTATTGATCTCTTTTTCACAGATCAATTATTTTTTGCATTCGATGACCAAGAAAACTAAACCTGATGGTGATATAATTCTTATCCTGGCAAGTATCAATGATATGGCTTAGGATGACTGTGCCAGGTGTGAAGCCGAGTTGAGTGCTAAGCAAGATGAGTTGAAGGATAGTGAAGAATATGCTGAGAAGTTGCAAGGCATTATCAAGCAGAAGGATGAGCAGATGGCAATTAAAGATTCTCAATATCAGGAATTGTGCAAAATCAATTTAGTCTATGGGCACGTACTTGGTGTTTTGAAAAATGATTTCAAGTCTCTGAAGCAAGAAAATGTGGACTTGAAAGCAAAGTAATCTGCTTCCAAACATCATCAAATTGTTGAGCTGCAAATGGAGGTTGATGGTCAAAAGAAGCAAAAGGAATACATTCATATGAGAATGGATGTTCTGGATTGGGAGAATGAGTCTCTTAAGAAGCAATTATCAACTACTATAGATTCTATGAATGTGATAGAAGTATTGAGGGCAGAGAATATGGTTGCCGAGAATAAACTTCTGGGTGCAAAGAGTCAACTTAATGCAACTGTCCAAGAGAAATCTGTGCTTGAGACAAGATTAAGAGAAATGAAGGATGATGCTGCAGTTGCTTTTGGAGAAAATATGATGTTGAAGAAATAACTCAAGGAAGCTCAAGGGAAGACACAAATTGCTGAAGTGGTTAAATTGTCTCAAGCAGCAAATGAGGAACTTCAGAGGAGATTGGATGTTTTGCAACATGAAAAGGAGGACCTCGAGAAGCAAAAGAAAGATTTTGAAGATGTAAAGCAAAAACTTGAGCTCACCAATCAGCACCTTCTTGAAGACAATAAGAAGATAAAGAATGTTGCTTCAGTTACAAAGGAACTAGCTGGTACTGATTCTGACATTTGAAAAGAATAGATTTTAGTAATTTCATTTTGTATAATTCGTCTAATTTTAAAGAATAGAACATATGCCCTACTTTTTGTGGCGAGATTTTCCTTTGTAGAAAACTGAAATGTCTATCTATCTGTCTGAGTATCTGTTTTTGTATCTGTTTTTGTATCTGTGTCTGTCTAGGTATCTGTCTGTGTATCTTTTTTTTGAATATCTATGTTTTTTCTCTGGACATGTAGTGTATATGTCTTCTGTAACTTTTGTCTTTCATTGGATTCCTTTTTTTTGTATTTCTGTTAGGGAATTTGACAGAAACAAAGAAGAGTTCCTAACGAGGAGAGTTTGCACCATCTTTCAATCTATTTACCCCCACTCATAGTCCAGTGGCATTGCCTATTCCTACGCTTATGTCTCCAGAGGTAGTGGAAAGCATATTGGTTCCTCCTCCTCCTGTTGGTGGTTCATCTCCTCCGTCAATCCACATGGATTTGATTCGCAAGTTACTTCCTTAGCCTAGTTAAGAGGTTAAAGGATAACACCAAGAAAGCCTTGAAGAAGGACGAGATCTACTGGTATCTAGCTGATAATGATGTCAAGGGAAAGCACCGAACTAGAAGAGGGAACAAAAATGACATGGCGGAGGTAGTGCCAAATGGGAGGTTTGCAATTCTCAAAGTATCTTCACCTTTGATAGTGAAATCGCTCAACAAGAACAGGGGCAAACCGGGAAAATATGTGTGAGTCTGACTGATAAGGAGAAGCAGGCTGTACCATTTTTTGAACGTGATCACTACAAGAAAAACTCACCTATATGACGGAACCTTTACTTTTCCGTCATGTAAGTGTAACTAAGACGACGGAAAACATTTGCGTCGTCCAAGTGGCCACAAAAACGACGGACCGACACGTCGTGGTCTGTATGGCTACTTGGACGATGGAGTGTCGGTCAGTCGTATCATTTTCCACTTGGATGACGGAAACGAGCTCAGTCCGTCATCTAAGTGGTCACTTAGACTACGCACCGATGCTCTGTCGTGTAAGTAAAGCATTATATAATGTCCATGCCGAACTCTCTTCCTCTCCGCTCGCTCGTATCAACTTCATCCTCTCTTGTTCAGACTCTACTCGCATGTACATGCAACTAGCTAATTAACTAGCTAGCTAGCACGTACTATATATATATATATATATATCTCTGGCTCCGACCATCGATTTGCCATATATCGGAGAAGGTTAGGTACGTACGTAGTTAATTTCTGGAAATCTTAACATTTATATATATAATTAATTGTACGTACGTTTGATTGATCGATTGCATTGTTAGTATGTCTAATATTTATAATTAAGTTAAGTAATTGATGATATATATATGTATTAGTTAATTAATATAGACCAGTAGTACTATATATATATGCATGGATGTTTAAAAATTTGGTTAATATTTATAGGATTAATAGTAAAAACGTACAAGCATGTTAGACATATTAAAGTAATCAATTGATGTGTAGTAATAAATATTTTAATTACTTATACGTTAATAATTAAGGTAGTTGAAAATTTGTATATATAATAATTTAATAATTACTTGAAAATCTGTATATATATAATAGTTGACTAATATAATAATTAATTATTAAATTTCATAGAAGTATGGACAAGAGTTGGATGAAGTTGCGGGATAGAAGTGATGTCCGGTATATGGATGGAATTAGAGTTTGTGAATTTTGCGATAGAACATGGTCAGGGAAAGAAGCGTTTCAGGTGTCTTTCCCGCAAAAAATGTCCGTGCAAAAAATGTCCGTGCAAAAAATGTCTTCACTGTCAGTATGTGGATGTTAATGTTATGGTGTAACACTTGTACGAAAATTGTATGATGTGGAGTTACACTACTTAGAGCGAGCATGGTGAAGCAGTAGACTTCAGGTCTATAGACTTTAGCTCAGGGTACAGTTACCATGGTGCCTCATCCAGCGGCCGTGGTACCGACCCCCCTACTTGGAACTAAACTGCAGATTTGGTCCGTGATGTGTTTCAGGGATTTAGTCATGGTGTACACCAACACCAAGAGGGAGGTTACAATACCACTCATAGTCATGGTCGAGAGAATGTGTTGCAATATGTGATTGAGCAAATAAAGATAAAAGTGAAGCAAAAAGTATCACTCAGTGCTTTTGACGAAATTCAGGAGAAAATATGTAAGTTGCTTCCTGATGATCACAATCTTCCTAAATCCCATTATAAGGTTAGAAATATCTTGAGCAGCCTCGGCCTAAAGTACAAGATAATTGACGCCTGCCCAAACGATTGTGTGCTGTTTTACAAAGAGTATAAAGATTTGGACTATTATCCCGTATGTGGCCAGTGTAGATATGAGCTGAATAGGAAGAGTTTGAAAAAGAGAGGATTGCAGATGGGGTTAGAAATATCTTGAGACATGCCGCGGATGGGGAGGCTTTCAAACATTTCGACAATGAATTTGGAGACTCTGTCACAGAGGTTAGAAATGTTAGACTCGGACTATCTATAGACGGATTCAATCCTTGGGGTAGTAATAGCGCTGCCGTCAGCACTTGGCCAGTTATTCTGATGCCGTACGACCTACCTCCGTGGATGTGTATGAACAAGGAATTTAATTTCCTTACTATGCTAATTCCAGGTCCTAAGTCACCGGGGAAGTGCTTAGAAGTCTACATCAGACATTTGATGGATGAGCTGAAACTGCATTGGGAAAATGGAGTCCCAACTTATGATAAATTCACTGACACGATGTTCATGATGAAGGCTGCCGTAATGTGGACGATCAACGATTTTCCATCCTATGGGATGTTGGCAGCCTGCAGGACGAAAGGATACATTGGATGCCCTATATGTTTGGATGATGTGAACTCTAGTTGGCACGCGGGGAAGGTGTGTTACTTGGGTCACCGTAGATGGCTTCCTTAAGACCACCCGTGGCGACATGATGAATCTCATTTCAACGGGACGGTAGAGAATAATCCTAAACCCCGTAGTTGGTCGGGCGAAGAGATTTTAGAGAGGTTAAGCTATTTCGACTTAGGTGTGTTGACCAATGACAAAGATGTACAGAAATGCAATCCAATACCTCAATATAATCTCAGTTATTGGCATCACAAGAGTATATTCTTTGAACTCCCTTACTGTTCGAAGTTGAAGTTGAGGAATAACTTCGACGCAATGCACACAGAAAAGAATGTGTGCGACAGCATGGTGGGAACAATTCTCGATATTAAGTTCAAGACTAAATATACTCCCAAAGCGTGCAAAGATCTTGAATCTATGAATCTACGTCGTCCCTTGTGGTTGAGGAGGGATAGGAGATGAGTGTACAATAAGATGCCAGCTGCACCTTACACAGTGAAGCCGACACTTAGACGTTCTGTATTTCATTGGTTTAAGAGCGTTCATTATCCGGCTACGTATACAGCTACTATAATTGGAGCAGTGGACCAGGTGCAACACAAGTCTGTTGGTCTAAAGACACGTGACTATCACATTATGCTGCAACGTCTGATTCCAGTGGTAATTCAGCCATATTTGCCTCGTGACGTCGTAGAACCAATAGTGGCATTGTGCACATGGTTGCAGAGGTTATGCTCCAGAGAATTAAAGAAGTCAAATGTGGTGGAACTGCAACAACAAATTGTGCACATCATTTGCAATCTAGAAAGGATTTTTTTTCCCCTGCTTTCTTTGACATCATGATTCACCTAATGATCCACCTGCCTGAGCAGGTGCTCAACTCTGGTCTGTTCTAGTACACTTGGATGTATCCTCAAGAAAGGTACGTACAATTAATTAATTACATAGGTTTTTCGATCCATTATTTGTTCCACTAGAGATTACTAGCTATATGTACTTATTCTACAATGTATTAATTGAACTTTTGATTTTGTAGACAGCTTGGACAGTATAAATGATTCATCAAAAACAGCTCAGCCTTGGATGGCTCCATAGCAGAGACATAGCTAATGCATAAGTGTGTTACTTACTGCAACAGGTACCTCAAAGATTCACCACCTCCCACCGCCTGAGATCCCAGTGCCCGCATCATTCTTTTTGTCGTCACAAATGTCGTACGCCCGAGATTCCTTTAGAGGAGTATTAGAGGAATTGTTAACATGAGAAGAACTTATTGAGGCACATTGGGTAGTGTTGCGAGACTGTGACGAAGTTGAGCCGTACATGATTAGGTACAAGGAGAGGCTTCACGCGTTAAATTCGGACAAGAGTTCGGCGTGGTTTGAGAAAATGGTTAAGAAGAAGTTCCCCGATTATTTCTTCCAATGGGTATGTACGTATGTTTAATTATTTAATTTATATACATGTTTGTAGAAAGTAAACCTTTTAATTATATATATATATCCCATTTTCCTAGATGATTGATTTATAAAATTCCGAAAACCACGGGGGGTGGTGGTCCTGGCCAAAGCACTTGTTAGCAGGGAAGCCGATTAAATACTATATTTACCACATATATTTTTTGAGCGGTGTAAAGTTTCATTCATTGGCCCGAGATGAAGGAAGAAGAACACAAAACAATGGGGTAGCGGTTAGGAAAGACAATGGGGATATTGTATATTTCGTTCAGCTATGTTACGGGAATGATGTCCACATTTTCCTATTCAAATGAAAATGGTTCAAGCGTACAAAAGAAGACCTGAGACTTTTATCAGTCGATACAAACTCAAGCTGGTATGAGGATGAGTCTTTCACTCTCGCCACCTTAATTAGGCAGGTGTTCTATCTTGATGATCCGAAAGCAGGTGAAGGGTGAAAAATAGTGAACCGTATCTCTCATCGACGAATATGGAATACCACGACAACGGAAAGGACGTTGGCGACTGAAGATGCTGATGAACCAGAAAGAGACATTCCCGCATATGAAGAGCCTAATATTTCTGTCACTCGCTCCGACATAATGGACCTGGTTCAAGCAGGTGAACGCTTACCCATGCCTGATGGTTGTACGGATCTAACTAAATATGAGATTATTGATGCAATAATGAGGTAGATGAAGAAGAGGCGCATGATGAGGACGAGGACGAGGACTCAGGATATTCGTTGGATGATGTTGAGTATTATGAGGAGGAGGAGCAATCGGATAACGGCGATAAAGATGATGACGATTATGTCGAAGAGTACAATATAAGGACGAGGAATATTAATTAGAAATTAATTTTATATTTTAATTATTTTTTTTCCGTAATGATGCATATATGATTGATTAATTATATATATTATGAGGAGAAGTATGTACAATTATTAATTTTGTTCTTAATTAATTTAATAATTAATTCATTAATTTTAACTTTTTCACATAATTAACTTCAAATTTATTAAAGACCGCGGTCGCTTCGAACAATGAAAATTAAAATTAATTAATTAGTTAATCTTGAAAGGATCCGACATCGATTTAGTTGCCTAAACCGAAATCAAACCCCTTCTGAAAACATGAACTTTCAAAAATCATAAAAATTTTGGCAGAGTTCCTCTATATCGCGTTGTTACCATTAACTTGCAGTGGAAAATACACTTCATCCTATGCCACAAAAGCCAAACCGTGGGCACCAATCCCATCTGGATTTCTCAAAAACATATCATAACGTAAAGTAATAAACAAAACTGTAGGTTTACAGAAATCCAGGAAAATCATGCGGAAATATAAACATAATAGTTCTTAGAGAGACCTCTAGTATATACATATATACACAACAGTATGCCAAACTAGAAACCTACTGAGAAAGGAAAAGTGGCTCGAACACTAAGCCTCCAACCTCGACGTGCGACACCTGATTCCAAACTGTAATCTGGGCATTGAAAAAAAGAGCAAAGGGAAAGACATATAAATTGTTAGAGTGAGTGGATGAAAATAAATGTCTTTCGCTAAATAAATATATATGTTTATAAAACATATGTGAGTCTAGATGCAACAAATCAAATGGTACACGAGGGAGACTCTAACTCCTCACGCGTACAGAGCATGCATCGAAAATCCTGCGGGGTCACATCTGGACACATCCGCGCTAGTATAGTATGAATCACGAGATCCCTGATCCTCATGTGATTCCAGCCAGAAAGGCCTCATGTCAGGGTATCTGCTAATCGTGTATCTCCGTCGTCCAGGTGAAAACCCTGAATTTAGGGGTTGTGGCTTTAGGGTTTAGGGTTTTGGATTGTGTATACTTGGACGACGGAGATACACGTTTGCGTCGTCCAAGTCAGAACTTAGACAACGAAAAACTCCCTTGTCCGTCGTCCAAGTGCGTACTTGGATGACGCAATTGTGTATCTCCGTCGTCCAAGTGTAAATCCTGAATTTAGGGGTTGGGGCCTTAGGGTTTGGGGTTTAGGGTTGCGTCATCTAAGTACTATTTTTAGGATTTAGGATTTTATAAATATATATAGATATAATTTAGGGTTGATATATATATATATCGATCGATCGAGTACGTACGTATTGACTTGTACGTTTAATTACCTTTGTATGGACTATGAAAAGTCATTTTTTCGTCCCCGTTTTAATAGTCGATAGACATGAAAATTAATTGATCTGATTCAATTCGATCGATAAAATTATCGATTGATCTGATCCTCCTCCGATCTGGATCGATTAATTAATTAATTAATTTTAATTTACGTCGGTCGAACCGACCACACTATGTAATTAATTAAGTACAAAATTAATAGTTATACATACGTACGTACTCCTCCTCATAATATTTATATTAATTATTGATCGATGATGCATCATATATTACAATAATTACAATAACTAATTACCAATTAATATTCCTCATCGTTATATTATACTCTTCGTCATAATCGTCATCATCATCGTCCCCGTTATCCGATTGCTCCTCCTCCTCAATATACTCAACATCGTTTGACGAATAACCTGAGTCCTCGTCCTCGTCCTTATCATGTACATCTTCTTCATCTACCTCATTAATTGCATCAATAATCTCATCTTCAGTTAGATCTGTACAACCATCAGGCATGGGTAAGCGTTCACCATCTTGAACCAGGTCCATTATATCGGAGCGGATGAGAGAAATATTAGGCTCTTGATAGGCAGGAATGTCTCTTTCTGGCTCATTGGAAGAAATAATCAGGGAACTTTTTCTTAACCATTTTCTCAAACCATGCCAAACTCTAATCCGAATTTAACGCCCGAAGCCTCTCCCTATATGACATCATGAAAGGCTCAACTTCGTAACACTCTTGAAACACTACCCAATATGCCTCAATAAGTTCTTCCTGTGTTAACGATTCCTTTAATACTATTCTAAACAGTTGTACGACATTTTTGACGACAGAAAGATTTATGCGGGCACTGGGTTCAGAGGCAGTGGGAGATGGTGGATTTTTGAGGTACCTGTTGCAGTAAGTAACACACTCATGCATTAGGTATGTCTCGGCTATGGAGCCATCCGGGGTCGACCTATTTTTGGCGAATCCTTTATACTGTCCAAGCTGTCTACAAATTCAAACGTTCAATTAATACATTATAGAATAAGTACATATAGCTAGTAATCTCCAGCGGAACAAATTATGAATCGAAAAACTTGTATAATTAATTAGTTGTACGTACCTTTCTTGAGGATACATCCAAGTGTACTAGACCGGACCAGAAATGAGCATATGCTCGGGCAGGTGGATCATTAGGTGAATCATGATGTCAAAGAAAGCAGGGGGAAAATCCTCTCTAGTTTGAAATGATGTGCACAATTTGTTGTTGTATTTCCACCCCATCCGACTTCTTTAAATCTCTGGCGCATAACCTCTGCCACCATCTGCACAATGCCACTATTGGTTCTACGACATCACGAGGCAAATATGGTCGAATTCCCACTGGAATCAGACGTTGCAGCATAACGTGATAGTCATGTGTCTTTAGACCAAGAAACTTGTGTTGCACCTCGTCAACTGCTCCAATTATAGTAGCTGCATACGTAGCCGGATAACGAACGCTCTTAAACTAGTGAAATACAGAACGTCTAAGTGTCGGCTTCACTGTGTAAGGTGCAGCTAGCATCTTGTTGTACACTCCTCTCCTATCCCTCCTCAATCACAAGGGATGACGTAGATTCATTGATTCTAGATCTTCACGCGCTTTGGGAGTATCTTTAGTCTTGAACTTAATATCGAGAATTGTTCCCACTACGTTGTCGCACACATTCTTTTCTATGTGCATCACGTCCAAGTTGTTCCTCAGCTTCAACTTCGACCAGTAAGGGAGTTCAAAGAATATACTCTTGTGATGCCAATAGCTGAGATCATGTGGAGGAATTGGATTACATTTCTTTATATCCGCGTCATTGGTCAACACACCAAAGTCGAAATAGCTCAACCTCTCTAAAATCTCTTCGCTCGACCAACTATGGGGTTTAGAATTGTTCTCTACCGTCCCGTCGAAATGAGCTTCATCCTGTCGCCACGGGTGGTCGTAAGGAAGCCATATACGGTGACCCAAGTAACACACCTTCCCCGCGTGCCAACTAGAGTTCACGTCGTCCAAACATATTGGACATCCATTATATCCTTTCGTCCTGCAGGCTGCCAACATCCCATACATTGGAAAATCCCTGATCGTCCACATTACGGCAGCCTTCATCGTGAACATCGTCTAAGTGAATTTTTCATAAGTTGGGACTCCATTTTGCCACGACAGTTTCAGCTTGTCGATCAAAGGTCTGAGGTAGACATCTAAGCACTTCTCTGGAGATTTTGGACCTGGAAGTAGTAGAGTAAGGAAATTAAATTCCTTGTTCATGCACATCCACGGAGGCAAGTTGTACGGCATCACAATAACTGGCCAAGTGCTGACGGCGGAGCTATTACTACCCCAAGGATTGAATCCGTCTGTAAATAGTCCGAGTCTAACATTTCTAACCTCTGTAGCAAAGTTTCCAAATTCTCTGTCGAAATGTTTGAAACCCTCCCCATCCGCGGCGTGTCTCAGAACATCGTCATTTATTCACTTTTTTGTGCACCATCGCATCGCCTCTGCTGTGTATAGAGACATGTACAGACGCTGCAATCTGTGAATCAAGAGAAAATATCGAAGAACTTTCACAGCAATTCTCTTTTTCGAACTCTTCCTATTCAGCTCATATCTGCACTGGTAGCATACGGGACAATAGTCCAAATCTTTATACTCTTTGTAAAACAGTACACAATCATTCGGACATGCGTCAATTATCCTGTACTTTAGTGTAACAACCCAAACCGGAATTGGTATATTAGTCGGCTTAATTTGCGAGTTTCACGTATAATTGTGGTTTATCATAATTAATCGGTTATGTGGCTTTGTTCACGACTTAATTCTCTGGCGCGAATTTGGTTTGGGTTTGTTCGTGGGAAATGTAGAGAATCTGATTTCGAGTCCGTAGGAGCTTTCCAAGGATTTTTTGGATAATTGAGGAATATATAAACAATATTTGAAATTATCGTCGAGTTAATCGTGTTTATCCGTTTGAGTTTGAGTTATCCGAATTGCGGATAGAGTTGATTTGCGACGTATAAATAGCCGAATAGTCGTAAAGTTATCGAAAAAGTTCGAAAATGGGCTGTTTGACCGAGTTGACTTGTTCTTGATTCATGTTAAACCAAGCATTTAATTAAAAACTTAATCAAACACAAATACAATTAAAACCCTTCTTTGTTGATGTAGCATTGGTGAGTAGGGATCGTTCTTAACCGGGGATTGAGGGTGCATGCATAACTATGCTAAGGTTGTTTAGGGGGGGTGCAAGATTGTTGGTTTTAAGTTTCCTACGAAATAAAACAAGAAGATGGTTAGATACATATCAAGAAATCACAAGTTCTAACATGTTTAAGCTCATAGACAAGCAAACAACCAAGAACACATAATCCTAGCATGCATCTAGCCGAAAATAAGTTCCTTAATCTATTATTTACACGTGGATCATCACATCTAGTTACCTAGCCGATTATCCCATCTTTGTTTAAGTCCTACGAAATTTCTAGGTTAATTAAAACACATACGTACACATGCTTACATCGAATTAGAGAGCAACCAAATCATATAGTTAACTTCCTAACTCAATTTTATCTTGATTAATTCGGTGGAACATGCTAGGGTGAACCAAATCATCTAGTGTCATCCTAAGCAAGTTTTAGAGCATTAAGAACTTAGTAAACAAACATACATGTTCAAATCCAACCTACAAACACATGCAAGAGCTCAAAACAAGTCAGAAATAATCATCTTTACACTAAAACATTAGTCTTTTATTACAAAGTCTCGAAAAACCAATATAAACCGAAAGTAAATACAAAGAGGCCATGTAACACTTTTTCTCCGAGGTATTCTCTCTCTGCAAGCTCCAAGCACACGTCCCTTTGTTGGTGATGGTGAACGCAAGATTCCAAGGCCAAATCTAGCACAAGTAGGATCATGGGTGATGGAAGGATTATTTGGAAGGTGGTGGAAATGGTATTTCGGTTTAGGGAGAGGCTGATCTTAACTAAGTATGAGAGGAGTTACTGTTTGGACAAGGGTTTGGCTCTATGATGTGTGTTCCTCATGAATGAGTCGAGCTCCCCTTTATATAGGAGAAGGGTAGGGTTTTTCCTACCAAAACAAGACCTTCCATATTAAAATCGGGGAAATCTGACCAGCTGTAGTAAAACGCGTTTTCCTGGAGTTCCAGATCTTAAAAAATTCTGATTCTTGTTTCATTGGAAATCTTATTCAAGGGGCTATAAAATCCATATAAGGAACGCCATATTTAGAATTGAATTGGATTTACTACGGATTTTAGAAGATAAGTGACCTGGCTGCCCTGTTTTCTTCTTCTTCAAGGAAAAGGAAATCTTCATATCTTCAAATCTCGCATTCCTTATTCCCTAATAATTCTTGGCCGAATCTAGCATATTCTTGCACATATTTTGGCCCTCAAATCAGGTCTGAAAATTCATATAATATCTCCCAAAATTCGTCCATTATATGCTCCATATATTCCGCCATATTTACTCTTTCCTGGGTCACGCAGGAGAAATGTCTTCATCTTTTTGTCCACCATTTTGGTATCCATTTCATTTGGCATTTGGTTTCCAATTCTTGACACCATATGGGAATGTATTTTAGTAACCATTTGAAGACCATTCCTTGGACCATTTCTTCTCTGGAATTAGGAACTTTTCTCCTTAGCCCGCTTTTAGCTCCGAAACGCCTCCTTTATTTCTACCTTAAAACATAAAGTAAGTTAGAAACATATTTACGAAGCATAAAACAAAGTTAAATTTAGAGAGAAAGACATTAAGAATCAAGCATAAAATGCGTAGATCAAATTCCCCCACACTTAGACTTTGCTAGTCCCTTAGCAAATACAAAACAAAACTACGGAGATGAAAAATCAAAGAGAATCAATAAAGGAAAATGTCATACATTATTCACAAACACTTAGATGTTTCTTCGTTTCAAAGCCGCAAATTCTCATGTAATCATGTTTGAAAACGCAAGAAAACACTAAGTAAAACAAAACTAAGCCCTTAGTTGAATTTGTCTCAGAAATTCTTTAAGTATATGGCGAATTAAGCATGAGTGTTCATAGAATTCAATAGAGAATAGAGATATAATCATATTATGAACAAGTAAGATATGGAGAAAACAATGGTGATTTTAAGTCTGTGCATGCTCTGAATAAGATTTAAATCAACTCACATGGATGCTCTCATCATATTTCCACTCATGCAAAAAGGGTTCTCTCAAAGTGTTTAAATATGCAACGAAATGGAATCAACTACTTGCACAAATGAACCAAAACCATATGCTTACTCATGCAACTTACTCCACAGATTGAAGGCTACTCATCTTAAGGATCAAAAAGGACTTTTAAGGGTTGTAATGGGGCTTAGGCTAAGGCATTCAAAAATATGGATATGTGGTGGTTAAGAACATTCAAAAGACTTAGTCAAAGCACCAAAAAACTTCATAAATTTCGTTCATCCTTCTCTCACCAACGTCACCATGGTCAAATCCTACGTACACGGGCCAGATTTCATCTTGTTGTACCCTAACTTCATTATAAACTTCCCTTGAGCTTTTGTAGGCAGAACAAAGGCCATATTTCTTCACTTTTGGGCCTTCAATTCAATACAAACTCCAAATCCACAAGTATGGGGGACATTAATCCAAACAATGTACACTAAAAACCTATTGCCGGAGAGCTTTTGATTTTTTTTTCTTTTTACTCTTTTCTTTTTCTTGCTCTTGATTTTTTTTTCTTTTCTTCTCTCTATTTTCGGCAATTGTAAACTTTTTTCAAGCTATTTGGACAAGTCTATCCCCATACACACATCTCCTCATGATCTTCACACCATCTCCATGATAATAGCTTCAAAAATCCCTACCAAGTCTTTTGAACAAGGGTACGGATATTCTACACTAGGTTAAAGTGTTTAGATATGTATGGTAATGAAAGAAAGGCATAATGTGGGCTCAAATGGGTTATCTAGGGGTGTCGCAACTCGTGCGCACAAATGGGACACATGGCTATTTGGCAAAATGGTGGATATCCTAAGTGCTTTCAATCACATCCAAAATCAGAGTATTTATCAACTTAAAAGCTTTGCAAATCTACATGAGTAAGTTCTAGTATTCTCTAGTTCATTGAAATCTATGGCAAACAATTAGATGAGACATGTTCTGTTTTTGAAACTATTATGCACGAAATTCACTCTCAAAAGAATAATGTAGGCTCAAAAACTCACTTTTATGGTTTGTATGATTTAAAACTCATTCTAGCATGCGAAATCTATACCATGTTTATGCAAACCATATCCACTACATGTCATGACAATCAAAATATCTCAATTAGCACAAGAAATCCCATGCAACGCCATATGTTTATTTTTTCGGTCTTATTCTCATCATAGACTAATTAAGGGCATCCTAAAGACTCTTTAAAACATTAAGTTAAACACAAAGACTCAAAACAACAATTTTTTTAGGGCATCATCCTTGAGTGAATTCTTATCCGCCCAATTTTTTAATTTATGACTCAAATAAATTGTAAACCCCTCCCGGCCCCCACACTTAAACTCTACATTGTCCTCAATATACTAAAGTAAAACATAGAATCAAGCATGAAGAATAAGATTTTACGAAAATCTAACTAATAAAAGTAAAAGCTACAAAAATTAAAAAGAGAAAAAGGGAAGAGAAAGCAAATCTGGTTTGTAGACTCCCTCATTGGGTTGCCTCCCAACAAGCGCTTATTTTTTTTAATGTCTTACAGCCTAGACCTGTTGCTTTCTTTTTTGCTCAATGAACAACCTGTCTTGGAGGTGCAACTCCTCCATTTTTGCCTTCCACTTTTCAGCTTCCATGTTCTGACCTCCGTGCCTTTGAGCTTTAATTCCCAACAATTTAGAAATCAGAATTTTGTGATCTTTATATGAATGGAAATTAGACGTCCAGAACTTTCCAACCCTATAAAGAACTTCATCTAACTCCAACCAAGCTGAAAGTTATGGCTTTTCGAATTTGACTGTTCTTTTTGGACCGAAGCTGTGAATTTATGAAAACACTTGGAGCACGTTCCACCATCGTATCTTTCAAAACTCAACAAACATCAAATCCAATGGAAAAATGCATGAAATGCAATGATGAATATGATGCATGATGATGCAACTATGTAATGAATGACATGATATGCAAAGATGTATATGCATCCTAAATATTACAAAAATCGAGCAGCCTGAGCATGACTCCTTGCATAATTTCTCTAGAATTAATTACATGTTGGAACTAACTGAATTTTTACGACCATAAACTAAACACATATACAAACATGTGATAAAAGTTTCAGAATTTTCCGTGACATGAAACTATGTCAGATCAATCACAGAAAATAGACTATTACCCAGCTCCGATTTGACTATCTAAAACTAAAAATAAAATTAACACTGTACAAAACATGAAATGATTAGAGTATGGTTAGTCTTCTTTACAAAGTTCACTTTCGACATGTATGCACAAGTAGTGTCCAAATTGAGTGCGTCAATGATTTAAAAAGAGTACACTAGGTTAATCTTAAGGTCGTTCAATGGACGTGCGACCCGCACGATAAAGTATGAAATTTCAATCAAATGGCCTTGGTTCAATTGAAAAACATGGCCAGTTAGGGATAGAGATAACGCGAGAGGCAAAACTAATTTCGACAATACACCCCGAGGCTAACCGGGCTAATGGTATATACTCTATTGGTGTAAGTATTTCTTAGATCCAGAACGTATCACCAGTCATAACCCATTCTAAACACCATGTCCGACATTCAGCCAATCTTTCAAAAATTTACACTTCCTTAAGTCCTTTGTAAACTCCGCCCTCAACCTCATACCCATAACTTCACTTAGGTTATGGTGTGCGGTTATGAAATCCACACATCATGAAGGGTTAAGGACATAAACAAGAACAAGAGGCGCCATCTATTCCAAAGAGTGCGACTTAATCAACCAAACTTATGTACTAAATTTAAATCAAAGACTACTTTTAACATGTATAATTGAAAAATAAAATTAGATTATAACTATAAACAAGTATTGAATTATAAATAAGTATGAAAAAGAAAGGACCCAACCCCGATTTAGCTTCCTAAATCGGAATCAAACCCCTTCGAAAACACGAACCAACAAAAACTTTTCGAAATTTGGGCAGAGTTTCGTTACTAGCGTGGAATTACCATTACCTGCACGCGGAAAATACACTTCAACCTATGCCACAAAAAGCAAACCGTGGGCACCAATCCCATCCGGATTTCTCAATATATCAACAATAACGTAAAGTAGTAAATATATATGTACTTTACTGAAAATCCGGAGTAAAATCGTATAACATATACAATAGGAAGCTCAGAGCGACTTCTAATACATAATCATATACGCATACCACAGTAGGTAGAACAATAAACCTACTGGATGAAACAAAATAGCTCGAGCACTATGCCTCCGACCACGACGTGCGACACCAAAGCCTGAACTGCAAACTGGGCACGGAAACCGAAAAACCCAGGGGAAAGACAATAAACACGTTAGAGTGAGTGGACGAAAATAAATGTCTTTCACCAGATAATATATATGTTATAAAAACATATTCGAGTCCAGGTAAATAAAACAACATAGTACACGAGGTAAAACTCATACTCCTCCAGTGTACTGAGCATGCAAGTAAAATCCAACGGGGTCACTCATGGACACACACCGTGCTAGTACAGTCAGAATCACGGGATCCCAGACCCACACGTGATTCTAGCCGGAAATGGCTTCAGGTCAAAGGTCTGCCTCCCCCCGGTAAAGACCTCGGGTCAGGAGTCATAGCCTCCCCTGACAAATGCCTACCATCGAGGATCAGCCGAGAGGCGAGTGTATCGATACAACAACGTAACCACGACTGTACTATGTGTAAACCAAATCATAAACATTTCGATGCAAATGCATGAAACAACATATAAGTATATGCATATTCGTATACGTATATCCGTATAAATATAATCGTATAATCGTAAAACACATGCTCATGTAATCCGAAATCTCATACGCATGCTCAAGTTCGAAAATCGTATAAAAGACTCGCAAGAATTCCGTGAAAAGAAATTGTCCACTCACAGACTGGCGTAACGCGTATCGCGTTAACCCGTGATCCGGCGGAAAGTCCATCGCCAAATGAACGATCACGAACACCTGAATATTCACAAAATCCATTTCTCAAAATCATATCTCAACAATACAAAACAAATCACGAGAAACCACCGTTCTCGGAAACACATAACTCAATGTCGACGAACTGTCGAAAATCCGTATATAACACCTCAATACCTCGCTTTATTTTCGGATACTCAAATCAAAAAACGAACCTCCCCACTGCAATCGGGGCGCGATTTCGAGTCAAATGACATGCAACTTGTCGAAAGTCCAAAAAGTCAACCCGTTGACCGTTGACCGCCGTTGACCGCCGCAGCGCCACCGCTGACCGGAAAATTTCATGGCGGAGAAACCCCTATTCCACTCAAAATCGTCCACTGAGCAACTTTGTCAACTGCACCGAAGTCCAATTCTCACTCTAACACATCCAATTTCAAGTAAAACCGAAATAGAACACAAAATTCAAATCAAGAATTCTCCAAACACAAACCGAATTGAAACTCCAAACCTACGTGGTTAGATTCGTGGAGGGAAGAGCTTCAAAGCCCAGTCCATAGTTTAGCTCAACTCGGCCGGAACAGTTTAGTCCGATTACCCCCAAAATTCACGAACTTGGCCAGAATATTCTCCTCTCCACCGCCACTAACGGCGTGAGGGGTGGCCGGAAAGAGATTCGGGGTGCCAAGGCGCACCGAAAGCTTCCTCCCCCGTGGCCGGAGACAGCCGGACGGCCATTCACCGTCAACCACCGTGGCCACCGTCGATCTCCAAACCCAGCTGAGTTTGACTCGGTCAACTCCCCCATATGGCAAGGTTGACTTGCCCAACATGGCAAGTTACTATATATAGACTTTCCAAAAAAGGAAACCTCCAAAATACAAATTCGATAAACTTTAAACACGCGTAACTTCCACGTCGTAACTCCGATTCCGATAATTCTCGCGGCCACGAATTCGACTCGACATAATCTTCCATAATCACCCAAAGTCAACTATATCGGCCAAACGGATAAAAAGTCAACCATTCAACCAAGCCCATATTTAATCGACAAACAATCCACAATCGGAAAATAATCACAACTAAATCTTCTTAACTCAAAATCATGCTCCGGAAGTTCCCTCGAACTCAAAATTAAATTCTGAACAACTTCCGTGAAGAAGCCGAAACGAAATTCTCGTCCGGTAATTTAGTCGTTAACAAGGCTGCCTTTAAAACCCGAACTTCAAATATTCATAACTAATTCCTCGGTCGTCCAAATAACGATCCGGAACCGCCCACGAACTCGTAATTACACGTACAACGACTCTCGAGAAGAGACCCAGCTCCAATTCTCGGCCAATAATTTAGTCGTTAAGAAGCTTCGGCGATTAAAACGACTGTCGCAACTCTGCGACTACGTGCAAGCTCATCAATCAAGCTGATTCCACTGCTAATTCTGGTCTGGGTCGTCACAAATCCACCCCCCTTAGAAAAATTTCGACCTCGAAATTTCCGAGTCTGCCGACTACAAGGTAGGAGCACTGCCTCTGCATACTGCTCAACTTACCAACTGCAATCTCAACTGAACAACTCTGATCACAAACTCCACAATAGGAGATAATTCCGTGCTGGAATCCTTGTACCCTCAAATCACAAATCTGAACTGGCTCACACAATCGCCAAGTGTTCCTACATAAGGAACAGACAGGGTACACAATGCGAAACCAACCTGAAACACAGTTCCGCCACACGGAACACAACTCGCACAAAAGCCAATGCTATAGGCGATGCCGAACCATACGGCATAACACAAACTCGCCTATGGCCACATACAAATCAAAACAACGTGTCAATTCACAACTCAACATATTCATGCCAACACAACTCAAACATCTAACTCAAGCAATTATCAACTCATTTCCGCTAACCAGACAGTCTGTGATAACACATTCCACAAAATTAGAATCAAACGTCAACTCATACTCAAACCAAACTCGCTCCAACACAATGGAGTACAACAACATACCTCAACTCAACATCAAACAACCTCAAAACCATAGTGGTCCACAAACTGGTACTGCAAGCAAACTCAAACCGCTGAAACTGCTGGTCCCGAATCCTCCGGAACTGCAATACCAAGGTCCACAACATGCCCTCCAAGGCCTGAATAATCCTCAAAGATCGCTCACCAATCCGAGGATAAGAACCGGTACTAACTCGTGATTTGGTCCCCAATGCTTGCTGCAAAGCTCACTAACACACAGTCGTAGCTGATTACCTCGATCAGCGAACTGGGACACAGGTACACCGCGGGAATGAAAAACCTCCGTCAAACACAATCATGCCAGCCCACCACTGAAATCGTCTCCGAAAGTACAAGGAAACATACTAAATTCATCAAACGGTTCACAAAGGCCTGACAACTGGTATCACAAACCAAAGTGCATACAAACACACACAATCACAGCAGCAACCGCCACGTCTAACCGGAAATCTCAAATGGCTGACAGATCTCTG
Source organism: Geum urbanum (assembly GCA_946800695.1). NCBI lineage: Eukaryota > Viridiplantae > Streptophyta > Magnoliopsida > Rosales > Rosaceae > Geum > Geum urbanum. Next base: position 55,431,999 of record OX326997.1, read on the forward strand.
CACGTCTCTGCCTCCTAGTCATCGCCGGTCGACGAATATGGCATCAGTACACACAAGCTGCTACATTGCTCTTCATGATGCGTCACGAGTAGTAAACTCGAAGTATCTGATACATTCCCGCATCACTAGCGCCAAACACACGTAAAACAATAAGCTTCAACATCATCACACTCGAACTCAGCTTCCGTAGCCCATAACTCGGCTAACATGGAAACTCGAGCCACACACACACAGGAAACACTGAAGCTTCTGACTCTCGACTGAATGCAACAGCAACAACATCCCAGACGAATGATCTAAGTACAATCTCTAGCCTTTCTCAAACAAACTCAAGGCGCAGCCATAGTCGTCAGTCGACCCCATACATTTACACTGCCTCAAGCCCAAATCTGGCCGAAAACGCAAGTGGATGCAACTCGAGTGATCATTGTACATCATACACCACGCTGCACGCCATAGCAGTAGTATCTCGAACTCTCTCTGATACTAATACAAGACAGCTACCCCAAATCATACATATGATACGTAGCTACATAAGGTTTCCACACTGCCTGAAACAATGAGCCACCGCTCTGCTACACAACATCCAAACACAACCAAATCCAAACCTCGATTCATCGCCATGACCCACGAACTCGTCGCGGTTGCCTGGCAAGGTCAAAACCGAAGCAACGGTCAACCATCCTGCAGGAGTAAGTAACTCTCCTTGCGTGCATCGAACCACTTAACTAGACGCCTTCTTCGTCAATTTGGAAAGTAGAGTGGCAATCCGGGAAAATCCTGCACAAGCCGTCGGCACAAGCCTGCCAAACCCAAGAGACTCCCGATCTCTAGTACAATGGTAGAGCAAACTCTGAATCAACACGGCTTCAATCTGGTCAGGATCCACGTCACTCACTCAGATAACATCACACAGCCCAACATCTTCACGCTAATCAACCAAAACTCACACTGGATAAACTTCGCAAACAGCTAATCGTCTCGCGAAGTCCGCAAAACCACTCACAATTGCTTCAGGTACTGGTCCACACTCCCGGAGTACAACAGGACATTGTCAACGAACATGACCGCAAACTCGTCCAGAAACCGCCTGAACACCTGGTCCATCGAGTCCACAAGATCAACAGAGCATTGGTCAACCAAACAGCGTGACCAAAAACTCGTAATGCCTGCACCATGATCTGAAAACTAACATAGCCACAACTGACTCATCAAACCTCAACTGATAACATCCAGTCCTGAAATCAATCCTCGACAAGACTGACGCTCTCACAAGTTGATCAACCACTCGCCAATCTGAAGCGGAGGATACTCACTCTCCTCTGAAGCAAATCAAGCTTCCGGTAGTCAGTGCACCATCGCGTCAAACAATCCATCATCCGTACAAGCAATGCAAGTGCACACCACGCAAATACGCGGGGTCGCATGAAATCTCTTGAAACCTCCTCCAGCAACTCCTGGAGTTGAAACTGTAGCTCCATCAGCTCCGCTGGCTCCGAACGACTAGATGTCGGTAAAATGAGTCCAGCGCCCGATACAAACTCAATGGTGCAGTCGGTCTCCCGAACTGGAGGAACACCTGGTAACTCCTCCGGAATACACCTGAAAAACTCGGGAACCACCTCAATGACACCAATGTCGGGTACAGCAACCCAAGTATCCACAACATGAGTTTAAACAAATAACACAATCCGTCTCCATCATCCGCTCGACCTTCACCACGAAACAGTATCCCGGGGAAACCTGGTCGTCGAAACACAACCTCCTTCTCGAGGCACTCGAACACAGCCAAACGCGTCGTCCGTAAGTCCATACTCATAATTACATCAAAACCACGATGTCCAGCTAAAACAGATCCGCGGCTAACACATAACCTCCAACGAGGATCTCGCAACCTCCGGATGGATGTAACACTCTCCAAAACCTCGGAAGTGGAGATGCATGTATAATCGCCATGGATATCAAGCAATAGTAAGCTCGGAGAAAAGTCTGTCCTCAAACAAGGTCATGGCACGAACTCCAACATGCCCAACAAATCGTCCACGTCAATTGCGACTTTCTGAATGGCTCGTCTAAAAATCTGGGTTGATCAAGCTCCAAAACAGCATCCTGATTTTCCTCGTAAACTCTGAGCTGCCGAACCGCTACAACAGCTGACCAAGGGTGCTCCCTTGTAACGTGATTCTTCTGGTCACCACAATGGCAACAGAGAATACTCTACGAACACACATCACCGCAACACCTGCTGCGTGAAAGGATCACCAACGATCACCCAAACTCATGCCACAGGAGCAAGTCCGCTACTCTGTGATCTCCGCCATCATCAAACGGATCAGCAGAGGATCCACAACATAATCGATAAGGTCACAGCCTGATGAAGTCATTGATCCCGAAGTGTCTGAACTCAACCTCATCAAAATCTCGACTAAATCCACTTTCCTCAAACCATCACATCAAAAATCGTGTACTTCTTTCCATCACCATAGCCTCACCACTGAGTGCAACACACTAAGCTCCTCACGGTTATCTCGAGGCACATCAATCAGAATCTCTCTGATGCTCAGGTTCAAACTCATTCCAAACCTCGTGCATAGCTCCCTCTGAAGCCACATAACACGTGCAAACAGGAACAAACATGTGAACAATGCATCTCTGCCTCAGGTGGATAAACACTCCTCAGTCAATTGCTGGGTAGCCAGATGGAACCATTACCGTATACACAACACCCTGAATGTAGGCCATGGAGTCGCAACCGGAACTCACACAATACCAGCCCACTAAATACACTGATCTAACATAGGCAAACATCAACTGCCACAATTCTCTGCTCTGAGACAACACATAGATGCTCATATACACATCCCCAGGAAAACCGTGCCACACAATTCTCTGAACTCTGAATACTCATCTGAATCCACTTTTCTCTGGCAAATCGCGCGTCGATTGATCCTCAACAGGATTCACAACCGAAACGACACGGAAAACACGTCAGGAGGCATCCTAATGAATACAATATCATTCACAACAAGTGGAACGTAATCATGGAACTTCAAATATTTGAAAGCATACAACACCCGGAATTTGATGATTATCCGCCGGCCGGTCGGGTCACCATTCCAGACATGCTGTACATTCTCAAATATCCTTAGTAAACACGACTACAAAAGTCTACAGAACCTATAACCTAATGCTCTGATACCAAGCTGAAAGGACCCAACCCCGATTTAGCTTCCTAAATCGGAATCAAACCCCTTCAAAAACACGAACCAACAAAAACTTTTCGAAATTTGGGCAGAGTTTCGTTACTAGCATGGAATTACCATTACCTGCACGCGGAAAATACACTTCAACCTATGCCACAAAAAGCAAACCGTGGGCACCAATCCCATCCGGATTTCTCAATATATCAACAATAACGTAAAGTAGTAAATATATATGTACTTTACTGAAAATCCGGAGTAAAATCGTATAACATATACAATAGGAAGCTCAGAGCGACTTCTAATACATAATCATATACGCATACCACAGTAGGTAGAACAATAAACCTACTGGATGAAACAAAGTAGCTCGAGCACTATGCCTCCGACCACGATGTGCGACACCAAAGCCTGAACTGCAAACTGGGCACGGAAACCGAAAAACCCAGGGGAAAGACAATGAACACGTTAGAGTGAGTGGACGAAAATAAATGTCTTTCACCAGATAATATATATGTTATAAAAACATATTCGAGTCCAGGTAAATAAAACAACATAGTACACGAGGTAAAACTCATACTCCTCCAGTGTACTGAGCATTCAAGTAAAATCCAACGGGGTCACTCATGCACACACACCGTGCTAGTACAGTCAGAATCATGGGATCCCAGACCCACACGTGATTCTAGCCGAAAATGGCTTCAGGTCAAAGGTCTGCCTCCCCCCGGTAAAGACCTCGGGTCAGGAGTCATAGCCTCCCCTGACAAATGCCTACCATCGAGGATCAGCCGAGAGGCGAGTGTATCGATACAACAACGTAACCACGACTGTACTCTGTGTAAACCAAATCATAAACATTTCGATGCAAATGCATGAAACAACATATAAGTATATGCATATTCGTATACGTATATCCGTATAAATATAATCGTATAATCGTAAAACACATGCTCATGTAATCCGAAATCTCATACGCATGCTCAAGTTCGAAAATCGTATAAAAGACTCGCAAGAATTCTGTGAAAAGAAATTGTCCACTCACAGACTGGCGTAACGCGTATCGCGTTAACCCGTGATCCGGCGGAAAGTCCATCGCCAAACGAACGATCACGAACACCTGAATATTCACAAAATCCATTTCTCAAAATCATATCTCAACAATACAAAACAAATCACGAGAAACCACCGTTCTCGGAAACACATAACTCAATGTCGACGAACTGTCGAAAATCCGTATATAACACCTCAATACCTCGCTTTATTTTCGGATACTCAAATCTAAAAACGAACCTCCCCACTGCGATCGGGGCGCGATTTCGAGTCAAATGACATGTAACTTGTCGAAAGTCCAAAAAGTCAACCCGTTGACCGTTGACCGCCGCCCACGGCAGCGCCACCGTTGACTGGAAAATTTCATGGTGGAGCAACCCCTATTCCACTCAAAATCGTCCACTGAGCAACTTTGTCAACTGCACCGAAGTCCAATTCTCACTCTAACACATCCAATTTCAAGTAAAACCGAAATAGAACACAAAATTCAAATCAAGAATTCTCCAAACACAAACCGAATTGAAACTCCAAACCTACGTGGTTAGATTCGTGGAGGGAAGAGCTTCAAAGCCCAGTCCATAGTTTAGCTCAACTCGGCCGGAACAGTTTAGTCCGATTACCCCCAAAATTCACGAACTTGGCTGGAATATTCTCCTCTCCGCCGCCACTAACGGCATGAGGGGTGGCCAGAAAGAGATTCGGGGTGCCAAGGCGCACCGAAAGCTTCCTCCCCCGTGGCCGGAGACAGCCGGACGGCCATTCACCGTCAACCACCGTGGCCACCGTCGATCTCCAAACCCAGCTGAGTTTGACTCGGTCAACTCCCCCATATGGCAAGGTTGACTTGCCCAACATGGCAAGTTACTATATATAGACTTTCCAAAAAAGGAAACCTCCAAAATACAAATTCGATAAACTTCAAACACGCGTAACTTCCACGTCGTAACTCCGATTCCGATAATTCTCGCGGCCACGAATTCGACTCGACATAATCTTCCATAATCACCCAAAGTCAACTATATCGGCCAAACGGATAAAAAGTCAACCATTCAACCAAGCCCATATTTAATTGACAAACAATCCACAATCGGAAAATAATCACAACTAAATCTTCTTAACTCAAAATCATGCTCCGGAAGTTCCCACGAACTCAAAATTAAATTCTGAACAACTTCCGTGAAGAAGCCAAAACCAAATTCTCGTCCGGTAATTTAGTCGTTAACAAGGCTGCCTTTAAAACCCGAACTTCAAATATTCATAACTAATTCCTCGGTCGTCCAAATAACGATCCGGAACCGCCCACGAACTCGTAATTACACGTACAATGACTCTCGAGAAGAGACCCAACTCCAATTCTCTGCCACTAATTTAGTTGTTAAGAAGCTTCGGCGATTAAAACGACTGTCGCAACTCTGCGACTACGTGCAAGCTCATCAATCAAGCTGATTCCACTGCTAATTCTGGTCTGGGTCGTCACAGAAAATTTTTAATATACACATGCTTTCTATTTACACATATTCACAAAGAACACATGCAAATTCCAGAATTGGGCAAAGTTGAACACAGCTGCTTGTCGATTTTTTCCAGAATTATTTGCTCGGCCGAATGCAATGAAATTTTACAGGTACAAACTAGACACGTAACCAAACATGCAAATGTTCAGATTTTTATGAAACCTGTAACTATGTCAAATAATTTACACAAAACAGGGCAGTGCACAGTTCTTAAAACAGAAAAATATAAACATATTGTACAAGCATAATCACACAATTCTTTACAATCCCCGGCAACGGCGCCAAAATTGATTCATGTTAAACCAAGCATTTAATTAAAAATTAATCAAACACAAAAAATTAAAACCCTTCTTTGTTGATGTAGCATTGGTGAGTAGAGATCGTTCTTAACCGGGGATTGAGGGTGCATGCATAACTATGCTAAGGTTGTTTAAGGGGGTGCAAGATTGTTGGTTTTAAGTTTCCTACGAAATAAAACAAGAAGATGGTTAGATACATATCAATAAATCACAAGTTCTAACATGTTTAAGCTCATAAACAAGCAAACAACCAAGAACACATAATCCTAGCATGCATCTAGCCGAAAATAAGTTCCTTAATCTATTATTTACATGTTGACCATCACATCTAGTTACCTAGCCGATTATCCCATCTTTGTTTAAGTCCTACGAAATTTCTAGGTTAATTAAAACACATACACATGCTTACATCGAATTAGAGAGCAACCAAATCATCTAGTTAACTTCCTAACTCAATTTTATCTTGATTAATTCGGTGGAACATGCTAGGTGAACCAAATCATCTAGTGTCATCCTAAACAAGTTTCAGAGCATTAAGAACTTAGTAAGCAAACATACATGTTCGAATCCAACCTACAAACACATGGAAGAGCTCAAAACAATTCAGAAATATTCATCTTTACACTAAAACATTAGTCTTTTATTACAAAGTCTCGAAAAACCAATATAAACCGAAAATAAGTACAAAGAGGCCTTGTTACACTTTTTGCTCCGAGGTAGAGTCTCTTCGCAAGCTCCAAGCGCACGTCCCTTTGTTGGTGATGGTGAACGCAAGATTCCAAGGCCAAATCTAGCACAAGTAGGCTCATGGGTGAAGGAAGGATTATTTGGAAGGTGGTGGAGATGGTATTTCGGTTTAGGGAGAGGCTGATCTTAACTAAGTATGAGAGGAGTTACTCTTTGGACAAGGGTTCGGCTCTATGATATGTGTTCCTCATGAATGAGTCGAGCTCCCCTTTATATAAGAGAAGGGTAGGGTTTTTCCTACCAAAACGAGACCTTCCATATTAAAATCGGAGAAATCTGACCAGCTGTAGTAAAACGCGTTTTCCCAGAGTTCCAGATCTTGAAAAATCTGACCAGCTATAGATCAGTTCTGGCGGAGTTGACCGAGTCAACCCGTGTTGACTCAGTGAACCGTGACTCATCATCGTGGTGTAACGACCCGAACCAGAATCAGTAGAGTAATCAGCACGATTTACGAGGTTATGCGTAATCGCAGCTTTTCGATAATTGTGTGGTTTGCCGGTTTCGTATACGACTTAATTATCGGCCGAGAATTTGAGTTGAGTCTCTTCTCGAGAGTTGTAGTGCACGTGATTTCGAACTCGTGGGCGGTTCCGGATGATTTTTCCGATAACCGAGGAATATAATATGATTATTTGAAGTTTCGGAATATCGACAAGTTTATCCGTTTGTATTTTGTTTATCCGAATCGTAATGGTTATCCGTTTTGGACCGTCGATCGTCCCGAGGCGCGAGTATAAATATCGGAAATAGTCAAAAATTGTCGAAAATGAACTGTTTGGAAGTTTGACCGACATTTGACCAAATTTGGTGAGTTGACCCGCGTTGACCGAGGAGGAGAAACGGCCACCGTTTGACTCACCGGAGACTTTCATTTTCCGGCCATCTCCGGCTTCGATTTGGGTATGAATCCATTCCCTCTTCATTTGCAACTGTTTAGAACTTGGAATTGCCTGATTTGGTTTTTATTTGAGGGAAAAATTACAGTTTGAAATTTGGGGATTTTTGGCCGGAATCAGTTACGACGGTGGACTGCGTTCCGGCGACTTTCCAAGGGGGGTTTGTGGTGGAAAAGTTGGGTTTGAGGTGGTTAGGTTACCCCTTGAGGTTGGGAGGCCGTGATGGCCTCACGGTGACGGAATCGGGCGGCGGAGCAAACTCCGGCCGGTTTGAATTTGTGGACTTTCGAGCTGGATTTCGGCCACGGTGGTGGTTGGATGGTGGTGGTCCCTTTGTTAAAGTTGTTCGCCTTGTTGAGGAGATCATTGTGGCAGCTCGGTCGTCGGGAAAACTCTCCGGTTGACGGCGCGCCGGCGGTGGCAGTCAATGCTGGAGCTCCGGCGACCTGTTGACTTTTTGGATTTTAATGTTTTTATAGTCATTTTTCTTGTAATCGCGCCCCGGTCGTCGCCTTGAGGTTTTCGAGTTGATTTGGGTATCGGATTTTCAGTCAAGGGTTTCGAGTGGAGATTTCAAGAATTTCGTCGATTATTTTGCACAATAATATATATTTCCGGGAACGGTTGGTTTCCGCGGTGTAGTACAGTGTTGTGGATTACGATTTTGATCAGATATATTTTATGACTATTCAGGGGATCGAGATCGTGCTTCGGGCAAGGGATCTTCCGCCGGACATGGTGATTAGCGCGAGTGCGCGCTCTGCTGATCTATGAGTCGACATTTTCATATTTTCACAGTTGTTTGCGAGTTCGTGATTTTTCGTGATTTTCCGTATTTACTTTATACGATGTTGAGATATATGTTATTTTCGGAGGTATTATTTTATATTTATTTGTGATGGCATTACTGCATCGATGCTTCGGCTACTCGGCTGATCATCGTAGTCCGCCAAGAGTTGAGAGATTCCTCTGGACAAGAGTTGAGAGATTCCTCTGGACAGGGTTGAGAGATTCCCCTGTATGCTACCGGGGTTGAGAGATTCTCCTGGCCTATCACCGTCGGGTTTGAGAGATTCACCTGACCGTCGAGCTTGAGAGATTCGCCTGGCAACCTCCATATATACTTTCCGAACTCGCATTGTTTTATATTGATTATGTATATGAAACTGGTGAAAGGCATATGTTTATTTTCGTCCACTCACTCTAACGTTTTATTTGCCTTTCCTCTGGGCTTTTCGGTTTCCGTGCCCAGTTTGCAGTTCGGATTTTGGTGTCTCAGGTCGCGGTTGGAGGCTAGTTGTTCGAGCTACCTGTGCTTTCCAGTAGGTTTCTTGTTTCTCCTACTGATGTATATTTTGTATATATTTAAACTAGAGGTCGCTCTGATACATTCTGATGCATGTTTTATATGGTTTTTCCCGGATATATTATATATTACAGTTATGTTTACTGTTTATTGTTAATGATATGATATTGAGAAATCCGGATGGGATTGGTGCCAACGGTTTGGCTTTAGTGGCATAAGATGAAGTGTTATTTTCCGGGTGCAGGTAATGGCAATTCCGCGTTAGTAGCGTTACTCTGCCGAAATTTTAATGGTTTTTGTTGGTTCACGTTTTCAAAAGGGGTTTGATTCCGGTTTAGGCAACTAAATCGAGGTTGGGTCCTTTCACGTGGTGGCTGCAATAAAATGGCACGGTTGCCGAAGATTGAGGTATGGTTTTGAAGCTTGTCTTATGGGCTTTCATTTGATGTATATATGGTGTGTTTTGGTTGTGATTTGGTTGGAGAATTTTGAGGAGGAAGGTGAACGAAATTGGGTTTAACGGTGGGTGGTGCTCCGGTGACTTTCCGGCTGATTTTTGGGTTGGATTAGTTTGGGCTCGAGCCAAGGATGAAAACCCCCTTGGTTTGAGAGGTTTTGGTGGAGCGACGGCGCCAGAATCGGCTGGAGAATTTTTTCGGCGATTCTTGGCCATGAACCTTTAGGGGTGGTTTTGGAGGGCTTGCCGGCCGAATTGGGTCTTGGTGAAGAAGAGTTTTAGCCTTGGATTGAGTAGAGGAAGCGCTGGTGGTCTTGGTCGCTGGAAAATCTCACCGGTGACGGCGCGCTATTGGCGGCGATGGCGGTCAATGGCGGAGCTCCGGCGACGCGTTGATTTTTTGGATTTTGGAAAGTTTTATGCCGTTTTACTCGTAATTGCGCCCGATCGTCGTATTGAGGTTTTCGAGTTGATTTGGGTGGTGGAATTTTATGTCGAGGGTTTATGTGGAGTATATATGGGATTTTCGACGATTTTCTTGATATCCGAGTTATATATATCCGAAAATGGTTAGTTTTCGAGGTGTGGTTCAGAGTATTGAATTGTGATTTTGATTAGTGATATTTTGTGATTATTCAGGAGATCGAGATCGTACACTTGGCGAGGGATCTTCTGCCGGGTCTCGGGATTAGCACGTTTGCGCGCAGTGCTTGTCTGTGAGTGGACACTTTTTTTTTCACTGATTGGTTGCGAGTCTTTATTATACGTTTTACGAGCATGAGCATGCATATGTGATTATGATTTATACGAGCATGTGCTTTACGATTATACATTTACGAATATGCATCGACGAATATACTTTTATAATTATATATTACGATTATGAATTTACACTATGCTTTATACATTTGCATGAAACTATTTATGATTTGGTTTACACAGAGTACAGTCTTAGTATATATTGTTGTATGGATACACCTAACATCCCGGCTGATCCCCTAGGTTGTTTACCGGGGGCGACTGTGACCCTTACCCGAGGTCTTTACCGGGGGGGGGGCAGATACCCTGACTTGAGGCCTTTCTGGCTAGAATCACGTATGGGTCTGGGATCCCGTGATTCAGACTGTACTGGCGCGGATGTGTCCATGAGTGACCCCGCGGGATTTTCGATGCATGCTCTGTACACGTGAGGAGTTAGAGTCTCCCTCGTGTACCATATCATTTTCATGTATCTAGACTTGCATATGCTTTTATAACATATATTATTCGGCGAAAGACATTTATTTTCATCCACTCACTCAAACAGTTTATATGTCTTTCCCTATGCTCTTTGTTTTCAATGCCCAGTCTGCAGTTCGGATTCTGGTGTCGCATGTCAAGGTTGGAGGCTTAGTATTCGAGCTACTTTTCTTTCTCAGTAGGTTTCTTGTCTGGCCTACTGTTCTGTATTTATGTATATATATACTAGAGGTCGCTCTGAATACTCTGATGTTTATATTTTCATATGATTTTCCCGGATTTCTGTAAAGTTATAGTTTTGTTTACTACTTTACATTATGATAAGTTTTTGAGAAATCCGGATGGGATTCGTGCCCACGGTTTGGCTTTTGTGATATAGGATGAAGTGTATTTTCAGGTGCAGGTTAATGGTAACTTCGCGTTATAGTGAAACTATGCCGAAATTTCTATGGTTTTTGAAAGTTTGTGTTTCCAGAAGGGGTTTGATTCCGGTTTAGGAAACTAAATCAGGGTTGGGTCCTTTCAGCTTGGTATCAGAGCATTAGGTTTTAGGTTCTATAAACTTATGTAGTTGTGATACTAAGGGTATTTGAGAATGTACAGTATGTCTGAAGCGGTGACCCGACTGACCAGCGGTTACTCATCAATGCTTCGGGTGTTGTATGTTTTCAAATGTCTGAAGTTTCATGATTATGTTCCTTGTGCCTTGTGACTAATGCTTTTCTTTTATCCTTAGGATGTCTCCTAGACGTGGTTCCCGTGTCAATAGGGATGTGGATCCCGATGAGGATCGCCAGACGCATGACTTGCTTATGCGAGAATTGCGTTTGGAGGAGCGTTTTGACCTTGTGGTTAAAGCTCGAACTGCTGGAGTGACTGTTTTCTCAGGTTCAGCTGATCCAGAGATATGTGAAGCTTGGTTGGTTCAGGTTGAACGAGTTTGTGAGCGTCTGCGTTTCACTCCTGAGCAGATGACAGTGGCAGTGGTTGGTGTACTTGAGTCTGATGCATACTTCTGGTGGGTTAGCACTGATAGAGTTCCGGTTGATTTGTTTAGAGATTTGTTTATGCGAAGGTATTTCAGCCAGGCTACACAACAGCGGAAGTATGAGGAGTTCACCAACTTGAGGCACGGTAGTATCTCAGTACTTGAGTACCGGGATAGATTTACTCGTTTATCTCGATTTGCTCGCGACATGGTGGCCTCTTAGGAAGCCAAGTGCCGGTGATTTGAGTTGGGCTTGAACCTGAACATCAAGGGAACATTGACTACGATGCCTCAGAACAACTGTGATGAGTTTGTGAGTGCTGCACTCCGAGGCGAGGATATATAGAAGGAAAGGCAGATGAGATTCCAGTCTTGACCATTTGAGGAGGGTGGACCGAGATAGGGACATTCTAAAAGGCTGAGTTCTGGCACTTCGGGATCGACATCATCATCTGGAAGTGGACCATATAGGCAACCATTTAGTACGGCTAGACAAAGACAGAGATTGAGAAGGGATCGGCCACAGAGACCACAGTCCAGTGGGAGTTCTAGTGGATCCAGCTATTCTCGACGTACCGGTGGCACTTTTGCAATACCGAGGGAGTATCCATTGTGCAATTTCTGCAACAGGCATCACTTTGGTCCTTGTTAACGAGGCACTACCATTTGTTATCGTTGTGGCCAGGAGGGTCACATTGCGAAGGAATGTTTCCAGTTTATTGTTGTTGGTGAACATTGACGATTTGTTTGATCAGCTCAAGGGAGCTTCAGTCTTTTTGAAGATTGATCTCAGGTCTGGATACCATCAATTGAGGATCAGAGAGTTAGATGTGCCCAGGACAGCTTTCAGATCACGGTACGGGCATTACGAGTTCTTGGTTATGCCATTTGGGTTGACCAATGCCCCTGCAGGTTTCATGGATTTGATGAACAGGGTGTTCAGGCGATTCCTAGACAAGTTTGTGATCGTGTTCATCGACGACATTCTGATTTACTCCAGGAGTGTGGGCCAGCACAAGAAACATTTGCGAGCTGTTTTGCGGACTTTGCGAGATAATCAGTTGTTTGCAAAGTTCAGCAAATGTGAGTTTGGCTGAATAGCGTGAAGTTTTTGGATCACGTGATATCTGTTGAGGGAGTCAGTGTGGATCCTGACAAGATTGAAGCCGTGTTGAATTAGAGTAGACCTACCACCGTACCAGAAATCAGGAGTTTCTTGCGTTTGGCAGGTTATTATCGGCGCTTTGTGCAGAACTTTTCACTAATTGCCGCTCCACTTACCAGATTGACGAACAAAGGCGTCAAGTTTGAGTGGTCTGATGCATGTGAGGAGAGTTACTTGCTTTTGAAGGAGAAGTTGACTACTGCACCGGTTCTGACTCTACCTGGCGACAATGGAGAGTTTGTGATTTACAGTGATGCATCGAAATTGGGTCTTGGTTGTGTTTTGATGCAGCATGGCAAACTGGTGGCTTACGGTTCCAGGCATTTGAAACCACATGAAATTAATTATCCTACACATGATTTGGAGTTGGCTGCCATTGTATTAGCCTTGAAAAGTTGGAGACACTACTTGTACGGAGCTCAGTGCAAGATATGTACAGATCACGAAAGTCTCACTTATTTGCGCACGTAGCCAGATCTGAATATGAGATAGCGCAGATGGATGGAGTTTATCAATGACTATTATTGTACCTTTGAGTATCATCCAGGGAAGGCTAATGTTGTTGCTGATGCACTCAGTCGGAAATCTGGAGCTTCATTGTTTCATGTGTGTGTGGCCAGAGTTTCCATGTTAGCAGAGTTACGAGATACAGGAGCTGAGTTAGAGTGGGATGATGATGGAGCCTTGTTGGCCAGCTTTCAGATTCGACCGGTATTGGTTGATCAGGTCCGTAAAGCTCAGAATACTGATTCCTATCTGTTGGACAAGAAGACCATGACTCAGAGTGGGGTGCCAACAGAGTTTCAGCTGAGTAGTGACGGTACATTGCTGTTCAGAGGAAGACTTTGTGTACCCAGAGACGAGGGCTTGAAGAAGGAGATCTATGATAAAGCCCATTGTTCTGCTTACGCTATGCATCCAGGCGGTACGAAGATGTTTCGCACACTTAGAGCCTATTATTGGTGGCGGATAATGAAAAGGAAAATTGCAGCGTATGTAAGCAGATGCCTCATTTGTCAGTAAGTGAAGGCAGAGCGACAGAAATCTGCAGGAAAGCTATAGCCTTTAGAGATTCCAGTTTGGAAGTGGGAGCATATCACTATGGATTTCATGTATCAGTTACCACGTACTTCTGCTGGTAACACGGGTATTTGGGTTATTGTAGACCGTTTGACGAAATCAACTCATTTTCTTGTACTTCTAGGAAAGATTTCAGTGGGCAAATTAGCGAAGCTGTATTTGGCTGAGATTGTTCGTTTGCATGGTGTGCCTGTATCTATTGTTTCTGACCGAGATAGTCAGTTCACTTCAAAGTTTTGGCAGGCATTGCAACGAGTTTTGGGGACCAGACTATATTTCAGTACAGCTAGACTTATGGGCAGTTTGAGAGGACCATTCAGACCCTCAAGGACATGTTGCGGTTCTGTGTATTACAGTTTAGAGGAAATTAGGATCAGCAGCTACAATTGATCGAGTTTGCTTATAATAACAGTTATCAGGCCAACATCGATATGGCACCTTATGAGGCTTTATACGGGAAGCAGTGTCGTACTCCATTGTGTTGGAGTGAGGTGGGTGAGTGATGGCTTATTGGTCCTGATTTGGTGAAGAGCACCACTGAGGATATTCAGATTATCAGAGATAGACTGAAGATTTCCCAAGATCGACAGAAGAGCTATGCAGATGTGAGGAGGAAGAATCTTGAGTTCGTGGTGGGCGATTGGGTCTTCCTGAAATTGTGTCCTTGGAGGGGAGTAGTCCGTTTCTGGAAGCGTGGCAAGCTTCGACCACGGTATATTGGTCCTTATGAGATCACATAGAGAGTTGGTGTCGTGGCTTACAGGTTGGAGTTACCCTCAGAGATGGCTAGAGTGCACGTTGTCTTCCATGTCTCGATGCTGCGGAAATACATTCCGGATCCATCGCATGTTTTAGCACCATATCAGCTTCCTATCCGTGAAGATTTGACTTATGTGGAGGAGGCAGTGCAGATTCTCGATCGACGTGTACAGGAGTTGAGGTACAGGGTTATTCCGTTTGTGAAAGTCTTATGGCAGAATCATTCGGTAGAGGAAGCCACTTGGGAGATCAAAAACATATGCGGGAACAGTATCCTCATCTGTTCAGTTAGCAGGTATGTAAATTTCGAGGTCGAAATTTTTGTAAGGGGAGTAGATTTGTGACAACCCGAACCGAAATTGGTACATTAGTCGGCTTAATTAGCGATTATCACGTATAATTGTGGTTTATCGTAATTAATCGGTTATGCGGCTTTGTTCACGACTTAATTCTCGGGCATGAATTTGGTTTGGGTTTGTTCGTGGGAAATGTAGAGAATCTAATTTCGAGTCTGTATGAGCTTTCCGAGGATTTTTCGGATAATCGAGGAATATAAAAACAATATTTGAAATTATCGTCGAGTTAGTCTTGTTTATCCGTTTAAGTTTGAATTATCCGAATTGCGGATAGATTTGATTCGCGACGTATAAATAGCCGAATAGTCGTAAAGTTATCGAAAAATTTCGAAAATGGGCTGTTTGACCGAGTTGACTTGTTCTGGCCAAGTTGACAGTGTCAACTCGTGTTGACTCAGTGAGCCGTGACTCACCATCGTGGTGGCTGCCGGAAAACTGCACGGTTGCCGGAGATTGAGGTATGGTTTTGAAGCTTGTCTTATGGGCTTTCATTTGATGTATGCATGGTGTGTTTTGGTTATGATTTGGTTGGAGAATTTTGAGGAGGAAGGTGAACAGAATTGGGTTTAACGGTGGGTGGTGCTCCGGCGACTTTCCGGCTGATTTTTGGGTTGGATTAGGTTGGGCTCGAGCCAAGGATGAAACCCCTTTTGGTTTGATAGGTTTTGGTGGAGCAACGGCGACGGTGCCGGAATCGGCCGGAGAATTTTTCCGGCGATTCTTGGCCGTGAACCTTTCAAGGTGGTTTTGGAGGGGTTGCCGGCCGAATTGGGTCTTGGTGAAGAAGAGTTTTAGTCTTGGATTGAGGAGAGGAAGCTCTGGTGGTCTTGGTCACCGGAAAATCTCACCGATGACGGCGTGCCGCCTGCGGTGGCAGCGGTCAACGGCGGAGCTCCGGCGACGTGTTGACTTTTTGAATTTTGGAAAGTTTTATGCCGTTTTACTCGTAATCGTGCCCCGATCGTCGCCTTGAGGTTTTCAAGTTGATTTGGGCTGTGGATTTTATGTCGAGGGTTTATGTGGAGTATATATGGGATTTTCGACGATTTTCTTGATATCCGAGTTATATATTTCCGGAAATGGTTTGTTTCCGAGTTATATATTTCCGGAAATGGTTGGTTTCCGATTGAATTGTGATTTTGATCAGTGATATTTAGTGATTATTGAGAAGATCGAGATCGTACGCTTGGCGAGGGATCTTCCGCCGGGTCTCGGGATTAGCGCGTTTGCGCGCTGTGCTTATTTGTGAGTGGACACTTTGCTTTTCACTGATTGGTTGTGAGTCTTTATTATACGTTTTACGAGCATGAGCATGCGTATGTGATTATGATTTATATGAGCATGTGCTTTGCGATTATACATTTACGAATATGCATCGACGAATATACTTTTATAATTATATATTACGATTATGCATTTACATCATGTTTTATACATTTGCATGAAACTATTTATGATTTGGTTTACACAGAGTACAGTCTTAGTATATATTATTGTATCGATACACCTAGCATCCCAGCTGATCCCTGAGGATGTTTACCGGGGGGAGATACCCTGACCTGAGGTCTTTCTGGCTAGAATCACGTGTGGGTCTGGGATCCCATGATTCGGACTGTACTGGCGCGGATGTGTCCATGAGTGACCCTGCGGGATTTTCGATGCATGCTCTGTACGTGTGAGGAGTTAGAGTCTCCCTCTTATACCATATCATTTTCATGTATCTAGACTCGCTTATGTGTTTATAACATATATTATTCGGCGAAAGACATTTATTTTCGTCAACTAACTCTTACGGTTTACATGTCTTTCCCTGGGCTCTTTGTTTTCAATGCCCAGTTTGCAGTTCGGATTCTGGTGTCGAACGTCAAGGTTGGAGGCTTAGTATTCGAGCTACTTTTCTTTCTCAGTAGGTTTCTTGTTTGGCCTACTGTTGTGTATTTATGTATATATATACTAGAGGTCGCTCTGAATACTCTGATGTTTATATTTTCATATGATTTTCTCGGATTTCTGTAAAGTTACAGTTTTGTTTACTACTTTACATTATGATATGTTTTTGAGAAATCTGGATGGAATTGGTGCGCACGGTTTGGCTTTTGTGGCATATGATGAAATGTATTTTCGGGTGCAGGTTAATGGTAACTTCGCATTATAGTGAAACTCTGCCAAAATTTCTATGGTTTTTTAAAGGTCGTGTTTCCAGAAGGGGTTTGATTCCGGTTTAGGAAACTAGATCGGGGTTGGGTCCTTTCATATAGGCCGAGGCTACTCGAGATATTTCTAACTTTATAATGGGATATAGGACGATTGTGATCATCAGGAAGCAACTTACATATTTGCTCCTGAATTTTGTCAAAAGCACTGACTAACATTTTGTGCTTCACTTTTATCCTCATTTTCCCCAACACATATTGCAACACATTCTCTCGACATCCAGGGTACACCGGGGTCTGCACTTCAAGTAGCATCCTGATGTACTTATCCATCTCACTAGTGTCAATGGCCAAGCTAGCAGCTGAGAATGTGTCATCATGCGCATGAGTGGTATTGTAACCTCCCTCTTGGTGTTGGTGTCCGCCATGACTAAATCCCGGAAACGCATCATGAACCAAATCTGTAGTTGGGTTCCAAGCAGGGGGGCCAGCACCACTGCCGCCGGATGAGGCACCCTAGTAACTGTACCCTGAGCTGAAGTCTGCTCAGTTGAAGTCTATTGCTTCACCATGCCCGCTGCATGTAGTGTAACGCCACATCATACCATTTTCGTACAAGTGTTGCACCATAACATTAACCTCCACATATTGACAATTAAGACATTTTTGGCACGAACACTCGAAACGCTTCTTTCCCTGACTATGTTCTATCGCAAAATTCACAAATTCACAAATTCCATCTATATACCGGACATCACATCTATTTCGCAACTTCATCCAACTCTTGTCCATACTTCTACAAAATTTTATAATTAATTATCATATTAGTCAATTAACTATTAATTCTATATATATATACAAATTTTCAAGTAATTATTAAACTATTATATATATACACAAATTTTCAACTACCTTAATTAAAAGAAATTATTAATTCATTATCTTCAATAATTACATTTAATATATAATTACCTTTATTAATTATTGGTGAATATACGTACGTACTCTACATCAATTTACCTTAATAGCATGCATATACGTACGTTTTAACTAAATATTAACCAAATTTTTAAACATCCATACATATATACGTACTATGTACTGGTCTATAATTAACTAATATATATATCGTCAATTTCCTAACTTAATATATTATATATAAATATATATTAGACGTACTAATTAATTAACAATGGAATCAATCAAACGTACAATTAATTATATATATAAATCTACGTTAATGTTGTTGGAAAATTAGCTACGTACGTACCTAGCCTTCTCTGATATATGGCGATTAAATCGATGGTCAGAGCCGAAGATATATATAGTTCTATCTAGCTAGCTAGCTAGCTAGTACGTTTGAATTGCATGCACGGGCGCATGTACGCGTGAGGAGAGTCTGATCAAAACAGGAAGAGATCAGTTGAGACGAGCGAGCGGAGAGGAAGAGAGTTCAGCATGGGCCTTATATAATGCTTCACTTAGACGACGGAGGTGTTGGTCCATCGTCTAAGTGGACACTTAGAGGACAGATTTGGCAATTCTCCGTCGTCCAAGTGATTACCAGGACGACGGAGAACTTCTCCGCGGTCCAAGTGGCCACTCGGACTACGGCATGTCGGTCCGTTGTCTAAGTGTACACTTGGACGACGAAGATCATTTTCTCCGTCGTCCAAGTGTACACTTGGACCGCGGAGATTACTCCGTTGTCGAAGTGGTGACTTGGACTACGGAGACTATGATCTTCGTCATCCAAGTGTACACTTGGACAACGGAGAAATCTCCGCGGTCCAATTGTACACTTGGATGACTGAGATCGCTATCTCCGTCATCCAAGTGTTATTTGGACCGCGGAGATTTCTCCGTCGTCCAAGTTCCACTAAAGGTTCCGTAGTCTAAGTGAAGTTTTCTTGTAGTGCTTGTTAGCTTCACAATGTGACATATAGTTGAGGTATAAGCCCGTTGTGACGACCCGAACCAGAATCAGTAGAGTAATCAGTACGATTCACGAGATTATGCTTAATCGCGATTAATCGTTAATAGAGTGGTTTGTCGGATTAGTTCGCGACTTTATTACCAGCCGAGAATTTGAATTGAGTTTCTTCACGGAAGTTGTAGAGCATGTGATTTCGAGCTCGTGGGCAGTTCCGGATAATTTTTCCGATAACCGAGGAATATAATATGATTATTTGAAGTTTCGGTTTATCGACGAGTTTATCCGTTTGTTTCGTATTTATCCGAATCGTTTTGGTTATTCGTTTTGAACCGTTGATCATCCCGATACGCGAGTATAAATATCAAAAATAGTCGTAAAATTGTCGAAAACACTGTTTGAGGTTTGACCAGGCGTTGACTTTCGATTTTGGGCAGTTTGACCGTTGACTGAGAGGGAGAACTTTCCCGTTTGGTTTGCCCTAGGGATGCTTCCTAGAGGTTTGAATTGGGATGAGGAGGTGGATTCCGGTGAACCCGTGGTGGTTGCCGGAGTTAGGATCTGTTTCGGTTTCGAGCTGAATTGGAGGGGTTCCAGTGAGAATTGGGACTTGTTGTAGTTGTAAAAATGGTTGGGCTTGAGGAGACCTTGAGAACTGGAGCTTCCTCGCCGGAGAAACTCTCAGTTGACGGCGCGCCGTCGGTGGCGGCGGCGCTCCGGCGAGAAAGTTGACTTTTCAGTTTTCGATGATTTTAATGTCATTTTAATGTTATTTTTCCCCGATCGTCACCTTGAGGTTTTCGAATTGATTTGGGTATCAGATTTTCAGTCGAGGGTTTCGAGTGGAGATTTCAAGAATTCACTCGATTATTTTATACAGTTTTATATGTTTCCGGGAACGGTTGGTTTCCGTGGTTAAGTACAGAGTTGTGGGCTATGATTTTGATCAGATATGTTTTATGATTATTCAGGGGATCGAGATCGTGCTTCGGGCGAGGGATCTTCCGTCGGGACACGAGATTAGCGTGAGTGCGCACTCTGCTGATCTGTGAGTGGACATTTTTATATTTTCACAGTTGTTTGCGAGTTCGTGATTTATCGTGATTTTCCGTATTTACTTTATACGATGTTAAGATATATGTTATTTTCGGAGGTATTACTTTATATTTATTAGTGATGGCATTACTGCATTGATGCTTCAGCTACTCGACTGATCACCTGTAGTCCACCAGAGTTGAGAGATTCTTCTGGACCAGAGTTGAGAGATTCCTCTGGGCAAGGTTGAGAGATTCCCCTGTATGTCGCCGGGGTTGAGATATTCCCCTGGCCTATTACCGTCGGGTTTGAGCAATTCACCTGACGTGGGGTTGAGAGATTCGCCTGACAACCTCCATATATATAGTTTCCGAACTCGCATTGTTTTACATTGATTATGTATATAACTGGTCAAAGGCATATGTTTATTTTAGTCCACTCACTCTAACGTTTTATTTGCCTTTCCCCTGGGCTTTTCAATTTTCGTTCCTGGTTTGTAGTTCGGATTCTGGTGTCTCACGTCGCAGTTGGAGGCTAGTGATTCGAGCTACCTGTGTTTTCCAGTTGGTTCTTATTTTGCCTACTGATGTATATATTGTATATATTTACACTAGAGGTCGCTCTGATACATTTTGATACATGTTTTATATGGTTTTTCCCGGACATACTATATATTACAGTATGTTTACTGTTTATTGATTATGATATGATATTTGAGAAATACGGATGGGATTGGTGCCCACGGTTTGGCTTTTGTGGCATAGGATGAAGTATTATTTTTCGGGTGCAGGTAATGGCAATTCCGCATTAGTAGCGTTACTCTGCCGAAATTTTAATGGTTTTTTGTTGGTTCACGTTTTCAGAAAGGGTTCCATTCTGATTTAGGCAACTAAATCGGGGTTGAGTCCTTTCAGCTTGGTATCAGAGCATTAGGTTGTCAGATTCTGTAGACCCTTGTAGTTGTGACGCTTAGGGTATTTGAGTTTATACAGCATGGCAGGAATAATGAGCCGACTGGCCAGCGGTGCTCATCAATACTTCGGGTGTTGTGTGTTCTCAAATATCTGCGGTCTCATGATTACGTTCTTTCTGCTTGTACCTAATGCTTGTCTTGTATCAGTAGGATGCCTCCTCGACGTGGTCCCCGTGTGGATCAGGAAGCGGATCCTGATGAGGATCGCCAGACGCATGACTTGCTGATGCGAGTGTTGCGTTTGGAAGAGCGTTTTGACCCTGTGGTCAAAGCTCGTACTGCTGGTGCGACTGTGTTTTCGGGTTCAGCTGATCCAGAGATATGTGAGGTATGGTTGGTTCAGGTTGAACGTGTATGTGAGCGTCTGCGATTTACCCCTGCACAGATGACAGTGGCAGCAGTCAGATTACTTGAGTCTGATGCATATTTTTGGTGGGTTAGCACCGACAGAGTTCCAGTTGATACTCCGTGGACTTTGTTCCGTGATTTGTTTATGCGGAGATACTTCAATCAGGCTACCCAACAGCGCAAGTATGAGGAGTTTACGAACTTGAGACAGGGCAATATGTCTGTACTTGAGTATCGGGACAGGTTTACCCACTTATCTCGTTTTGCGCGTGATATGGTGGCTACTGAGGAAGCCAAGTGTCGCAGGTTTGAGCTGGGTTTGAATCTGAACATCAAGGGGACTCTGACTACGATGCCTCGGAACAACTTTGATGAGTTTGTCAGTGCAGCACTCCGAGGTGAGGACATCGAAAAGGAGAGGTAGCAGAGGTACCAGCCGAGACGGTTTGAGGAGGGTGGACCGAGTTAGGGGACTTCAAAGAGGCAGAGTTCTGATACTTCCAGTTTGGCTTCATCTCCAGGCGGTGGATCTTATCGACCACCAGCTGGTGTACCGAGACAGAGATCGAGATGGAGGAGAGATCGACCGCAGCGAGCACAGGCTAGTGGGGGTTCCAGCGGTTATAGTTATCCTCGGCGTACTGGTGGCTCATTTGCCGTACCGGGAGAGTACCCGTTGTGTAGTCTCTACAGCAGACATCATGTTGGTCCATGTCAGCGAGGCCCTGTCACTTGTTTCTGTTGTGGCCAAGTGGGTCACTATGCGAGGGAGTGTTACCAGTGTGACTAGCACAGTTTGTGGGCCAGGGCAGACAACAGGGACATCCTCTACGTGGACGACCAACCGGGCAGGCGAGGGTTCATGCGATGACTTTACGAGAGGGTCGAGCTTCACCAGAGGTCGTTATCGGTACGTTACATGTCTTTGGTATTCCAGTACTTACATTGTTAGATCCAGGTGCCACACATTCATTCATGTCGTATAGACTATCATCATTAGCTACAGTACCTGCATCTCCACTTCCGGGGTTGTGGAGAGTGTTATATCCGTCAGGCGAGATTGTGAGTATCGGTTGGGTGTACAGAGACTGTGAGGTGTTAATTGGAGGCCATGGATTAGCCGCAGATTTGCTGTTGCTTGATATCGTTGATTTTGATCTGATCTTGGGTATGGACTTCTTGGAGATGCACTGGGCCATGTTTGACTGTCACAAGAAGAAGGTCGCGTTTCGACGACCCGGTTTTCCCGAGATATTGCTTCGCGGCGAGAAGAACACTTCACTACCGTATTTGATTTCCGGGATGAGGGCGGATCGGTTGATGAAGAAAGGCTGTGTTGCTTATTTAGCCCATGTTGTGGACACTACAGCACCTGTGCCGGATCTTGGCAGTATTGAGGTCTTTTCTGAGTTCCCGGATGTGTTTCCAGCGGAGTTACCTGGTATACCCCCTGTTCAGGAGATTGATTATAATATTGAGCTGTTACCGGGTACAGGACCGATTTCACAGACACCGTATCGTATGGCGCCAGCAGAGGTGAAAGAGTTACAGGTTCAGCTCTAGGAGTTGCTGGAGAAGGGTTTGATTCGACCCAGTGTTTCACCGTGGGGTGCTCCGGTTTTGTTTGTATAGAAGAAGGATGGATCCACGCGTTTGTGCATCGACTACCGGAAGCTGAATCAGGTTACGATAAAGAACAAGTATCCGTTACCGCGGATTGATGATTTGTTCGATCAGCTTAAGGGAGCATCAGTCTTTTCGAAGATTGACCTTCGATCCGGATATCACCAGTTGAGGATTCGGGACTCGGATGTGGCCAAGACAACTTCCAGGTCACGGTATGGGCATTACGAGTTTCTGGTTATGCCGTTTGGGTTGACTAACGCCCCCGCAGCTTTCATGGACTTGATGAATCGGGTGTTTAGACGGTTTCTGGACAAGTTCATGATTGTGTTCATTGACGATATTTTGATCTATTCCAGGAATGTGGGCCAGCATATGAAGCATTTGCGAGTGGTGTTGCGGACTTTGCGGGACCATCAGTTGTTTGCAAAGTTTAGTAAGTGCGAGTTTTGGTTGGATAGTGTAAAGTTTCTGGGCCACGTGATATCTGCTGAGGGAGTCAGTGTTGATCCTGACAAGATCGAGGCTGTGCTGAACTGGAGTAGACCTAGTACTGTACCGGAGATCCTGAGTTTCTTGGGTTTAGCAGGCTATTACCGGCGGTTCGTACAGGATTTCTCTCGGATCGCTACTCCATTGACCAGATTGACGAAGAAGGGCGTCAAGTTTGAGTGGTCTGATGCATGTGGCTGATGCACTTAGTCGGAAATCTGGAGCTTCGTTGTTTCATGTGTGTGTGGCCAGAGTGTCGATGTTAGCCGAGCTTCGGGCTACGGGTGTCGAGTTCGAGTGGGATGATGAGGGAGCTTTGTTGTCCAGTTTTCAGGTTCAACCCGTATTGGTTAATCAGGTACGGGAGGCTCAGGATTCAGATCCCTACTTGTTGGGCAAGAAGACCATGATACGGAATGGTGTACCTATAGAGTTCTGATTGAGCGACGACGGTACGTTGTTGTTCAGAGGCAGGTTGTGTGTGCCCAGAGACGAGAGCCTAAAGAAGGAGATTCTGGATGAGGCCCACAGTTTAGCGTATACGATGCATCCCGGAGGTATGAAGATGTTCCGTACACTTCGAGCGTATTACTGGTGGCGCAACATGAAGCGGGAGATTGCCGCGTATGTGAGCCGATGTTTGATCTGTCAGCAGGTTAAAGCAGAGAGGCAGAAACCTGCAGGGAAACTACAGCTACTAGAGATTTCGGTTTGGAAATGGGAACATGTTACCATGGATTTCGTTTATCAGTTGCCGCGTACTTCGGCTGGCAATACTGGTATTTGGATTATTGTGGATCGATTGACGAAATCCGCTCATTTTCTCGCACTTCCGGGGAAGATATCAGTGGGCAGATTGGCCAAGCTGTATTTATCGGAGATTGTTCATCTGCACGGTGTGCCTGTGTCTATTGTTTGTGACCGAGATAGTAAATTCACTTCTAAGTTTTGGCAGGCGTTGCAGCGAGCATTGGGCACAAAGTTGCGGTTCAGTACAGCTTTTCATCCTCAGACCGATGGGCAGTCCGAGCGGACTATACAGACACTCGAGGATATGTTGCGGTCATGCGTGTTGCAGTTTCGCGGGAATTGGGACCAGCAACTACATTTGATAGAGTTCGCCTACAACAACAGCTATCAGGCTAGTATTGAGATGGCACCGTACGAGGCCCTGTACGGGAAGCAGTGTCGCACTCCGTTGTGTTGGAGTGAGGTGGGCGAGCGATGGCTTATTGGCCCTGATCTGGTGAAGAGCACTATGGAGGACGTCCAGATTATCCGGGATAGATTGAAGATCGCCCAGGATCGGCTGAAGAGTTATGCGGACGTGAGGAGGAAGAGCCGTGAGTTTGATGTGGGTGATTGGGTTTTCCTGAATCTATCTCCGTGGAGGGGAGTTGTGCGTTTCGGGAAGCCTGGCAACCTTCGACCACGGTACATTGGTCCGTACGAGATCACAGAGAGGATTGGAGCTGTTGCTTACAGACTTGAGTTGCCAGCTGAGATGGCTCGTGTTCATGATGTTTTCCACGTTTCGATGTTGCGGAAGTACATCTCAGATCCTTCCCATGTGTTAGTCCCACAGCAGTTACCGATCCGAGAGGATTTGACGTACGTGGAGGAGCCTGTGCAGATTCTCGATCGTCGTGAGCAGGAGTTGAGACACCGTGTGATCCCGCTAGTGAAGGTCTTGTGGCATAATCACTCGGTTGAGGAGGCCACCTGGGAGACTGAGCAGAGTATGCGAGAACAGTATCCTCATCTGTTCACATGACAGGTATGTAAATTTCGAGGTTGAAATTTTTTTAAGGGGGGTAGATTTGTGACGACCCGAACCAGAATCAGTAGAGTAATCAGTACGATTCACGAGATTATGCTTAATCGCGATTAATCGTTAATAGAGTGGTTTGTCGGATTAGTTTGCGACTTTATTATCGGCCGAGAATTTGAATTGAGTTTCTTCACCAAAGTTGTAGAGCACGTGATTTCGAGCTCGTGGGCGGTTCCGGATAATTTTTCCGATAACTGAGGAATATAATATGATTATTTGAAGTTTCGGTTGATCGACGAGTTTATCCGTTTGTTTTGTATTTATCCGAATCGTTTTGGTTATTCATTTTGAATCGTTGATCATCTCGAGACGCGAGTATAAATATCGAAAATAGTCGTAAAATTGTCGAAAACACTGTTTGAGGTTTGACCAGGCGTTGACTTTCCATTTTGGGCAGTTTGACCGTTGACCGAGAGGGAGAACTTTCCCGTTTGGTTTTCGCCGGCCGACTTGGATTTTCCGGCCATCTCCGGCCACGTGAAGGGTATAATTCTCTTCCTCTTCAGTTTCTAAGTGGTTTTGTGTTTGGAATTATGGAAATTGATGGTGATTTGTGTGAGTTCGAACCGGGTTAGGTTGCCGGAGTTCGCCGGTGATGGGGGGTGGACTTCAGGCGAGCTACGGTGGCGGGGAAGTGAGGGTTTCGACTCCCCTTGCCCAAGGGATGCTTCCTAGAGGTTTGAATTGGGACGAGGAGGTGGATTCCGGTGAACCCGTAGTGGTTGCCAGAGTTAGGATCCGTTTCGGTTTCGAGCTAAATTCGAGGGGTTCCGGTGAGAATTGGGACTTGTTGTAGTTGTAAAAATGGTTGGGCTTGAGGAGACCTTGAGAACTGAAGCTTCCTCGCCGGAGAAACTCTCCGTTGACGGCGCGCCGCCGCCAACGGTGGCCGTCCACGGCGACGCTCCGGCCAGAAAGTTGACTTTTCAATTTTCGATGATTTTAAAGTCATTTTTCTCGTAATCGCGCCCCGATCGTCACCTTGAGGTTTTCGAATTGATTTGGGTATCGGATTTTCAGTCGAGGGTTTCGAGTGGAGATTTCTAGAATTCAGTCGATTATTTTATACAGTTTTATATGTTTCCGGGAACAGTTGGTTTCCGTGGTTAAGTACAGAGTTGTGGGCTATGATTTTGATCAGATATGTTTTATTATTATTCAGGGGATCGAGATCGTGCTTCGGGCGAGGGATTTTCCGCCGGGCCACGAGATTAGCACGAGTGCGCGCTCTGCTGATCTGTGAGTGAACATTTTTATATTTTCACAGTTGTTTGTGAGTTCATGATTTATCGTGATTTTCTGTATTTACTTTATACGATGTTGAGATATATGTTATTTTCGGAGGTATTACTTTATATTTATTGGTGATGGCATTACTGCATCGATTCTTCGGCTACTCGGCTGATCACCGGTAGTCCACCTGAGTTGTGAGATTCCTCTGGACCAGAGTTGAGAGATTCCTCTGGGCAGGGTTGAGAGATTCCCCTGTATGCCACCGGGGTTGAGAGATTCCCCTGGCCTATCACCGTCGGGTTTGAGCGATTCACCTGACGTCGGGCTTGAGAGATTCGCCTGACAACCTCCATATATATACTTTTCGAACTCGCATTATTTTACATTGATTATGTATATAACTGGTGAAAGGCATATGCTTATTTTCGTCCACTCACTCTAACGTTTTATTTGCCTTTCCCATGGGCTTTTCGGTTTCCGTGCCCAGTTTGCAGTTCGGATTCTGGTGTCTCATGTCGCGGTTAGAGGCTAGTGATTCGAGCTACCTGTGTTTTCCAGTAGGTTCTTGTTTCGCCTACTGATGTATATATTGTATATATTTACATTAGAGGTCGCTCTGATACATTCTGATACATTTTTTATATGGTTTTTCTCGGATATACTATATATTACAGTATGTTTACTTTTTATTGATTATGATATGATATTTGAGAAATCGGGATGGGATTGGTGCCCACGGTTTGGCTTTTGTGGCATACGATGAAGTGTTATTTTCCGGGTGCAGGTAATGGCAATTCCGCGTTAGTAGCGTTACTCTGCCGAAATTTTAATGGTTTTTTGTTGGTTCACATTTTCAGAAGGGGTTCGATTCTGATTTAGGCAACTAAATTGGGGTTGAGTCCTTTCATCCGTAATGACTTATGTCTTGATCTCGATTCACCAAACACTTCAATGTAGAGCTTAAGTCTTCTAGTGTTCGAAGTGACCTAAACCAACTCGTTAATCACTCACCATAATTGCATCATCCCTTGCAATGCCAAATCTCCAAAGGATTTGGTAGTGTGAGATACACTTTCACATTTCATTTCCTTTAATGTCAAGTAGTGTAGTGTCTAGTGAGTCGTAATCTTTCTGCTTTCATTTCCGAGCTAAGGAATCTAAGTGCTCAATCCTCGTGGGTTCAACACTCGATTTCCTCTCTATACTATTACTTGTCCCCGTACACTTGCGGGCGAAGACCATTCTTGCACTTATGAGTTAGCCAATAGCTCACTAAGTGTGGGGGTGTAAATCTTCCAACAAGTTTTTGGCGCCATTGTCGGGGATTGAGTTTATCTTAATTCCTTCGCCGGTTGGCCTTTGATTGCGGATCATTCGAACATTTTTGCTTGATGCTTGTTTGTTTTGCTTTTGATTTCTTTCAATTTATCACTTAGAATCTTATTTTGCTTATCTTTGCTTCATAAGGATACTTTGGTAGGTTTGTTGGGGTAAAAAGGGTGTTAGGAATTGTGTTCTAACCTTGGTTGCAGGACATATTTCGATCCATCGAAATTACTTTTCAACCCATCAAATTCAGGCTGCTTCGAAGGTCAGAGGAGCTGCTTCGATCCATCGAAGGAATTTTTGATCCATCGAAATCCTTCAATCAGTTCAACCCGGGATATTGCTTCGATCCATCGAAGGAATTTTCTATCCATCGACGAAATTTTCGAGCCATGGAAATACTTTAGTCAAATAACCTTAGAGACTGCTTCGGTCCATCGAAGATATATCTTCAACCCATCGATTTTGGGCTACTACTTGAGGTTGTTTGCTCGATCATTCATCTCTTTCCTTACTTACCTATATCCCTTTGAAGTACATTTCAATTGAGTCTTATTTTTACGTATTGTAACTAGTGTGAGTCTAGATTTAGCGAACTTAATTTCCGCTACACCCTAGATTTTAGGACTTTATTCGGAAATTCCGGTATATTGAGTCACCCAAGCCTTTACCTCAGTTCACCTCGGTGTCCATAGCACAGTGAATGCCCCTACGCCACGTACCGGAATTCCATAAACTCTTAAAGTGCTCATTGATGTTTCCTTAAGGGGGGTGTCAAAGAAGTACCGTGGAAGGCCCTCAAGGATTTGAGTACTTTGAGAGTTTAGGCCTAACATTTATTGGTTTCTTAGTGTGTTTTTAGGTTTATGCCCTTCCGGCACACACGTCTACACGGTACTCCATCTTCTAGTCCGTCACCCGTTTTGTGGACAACTAATTTGGGTTTCGACAACGTGGCTCCTACAAGTGAGGGGGCTAGTACAAGTAGTGGAGAAGGGGTTGGTGCACTGGTGTTGAGGGTTAGTAACCGGGAAGCACTTGAAAATTTGTTCAATCTTGCTCTAGAAGCTCAACGAGAAAATCCATCTTGTGGAGGCCGAGTGTTCACAATCGAGGTTGATCCTCACCTTGAAGAACAAGCTAGTGAGCACGGGGAAGACCCCTAATCCGAAGGTGAAATTGTACCTTCAATAGAGCCAACAGTTATAGGAGAAGGTGGGGAACTCTATGAAGGACGACCATTGAGGGAGTGTGCTCTCCCCTTTTTGGTAGCACTTACTGGCTGCATTGTCCTTCAACCGTTGGTGGGTGAATCGTTCGAGATCAAGCCTAGCTTTCTGCAAACGTTACCATTGTTCCTTGGCCACGCCAATTCGGATCTTTACTCGCATCTATTAAAGTTCGAGGAGGCGTGTACCCGGCTAAACATCCACAACATAGACCCGAGCCAATTGAGGTTAAGGGTATTTCCATCAAGTTTGGGTGATAAGGCAAAGGAATGGCTTAATAATCTTCCACCCAACTCCATCAATTCATGGGAGACACTCCAAAGGAAGTTCATTACAAAGTACTTCCCACTGGGGAAGATCAATGAAAAGAGAACAAGCTTGATCACCTTCCGAGAAGAGGATGGAGAATTGTTTTGCGAAGCTTGGGAGAGGTTCAAAGATCTAAAGCTTGGTTGTCCCAACCATGGGCAGTCTCAAGATATGCTAATGTCCCTATTCTATCAAGGGCTCAGCACGGAGACGAGAAGAAAAATGGACAATGCATGTGGTGGTGACTTTATGAACAAGACCGCGGATGAAGCCCACATCTTATTGGAGAAATTGGCAGAGCGATCGGCGTTATGGGACATTAAGCCTCATTTGAAGAAGCCGGCGGTCTCCATGCGAGAGGTCACCCAACCTCATAGGGGTGGTATCTATAAAGTCAAGGGAGCCCAACAACAAGAAGATGCTATCAAGCAGCTTGAGGAATCGATGAATAGGAAGTTTGGGCCCCTAATGAAGCAAAGTAGAACTGGAAGCCAAGCCCATCAAGTGTCAAAAATTTGTGTAGAGCCGGTTACTTGTATGATATGTGAAAGCATGATGCACTAAATCCTTCAATGTCCTCATCAAGAGGACTATCCGGAAGTTATCGAGGAGTGTAAATGAGTCTTTTATGACCAACAAAAGAATGATCCATACTCCAACACTTATAATCCGAGATGGAGAAACCATCCTAACTTCTCATGGGGTGGTCAAAATCAAAGTCAAGGCAATCAAGGAGGACCTTCAAGGCAAATGGGAGGATATCAAGGTGGTTTTCAAAGATCACATGGAGGGTTTAATAATCAAGGTGGAAGTCAAGGTAGTTATGGTACATCGAGAAGTGGAAATAAGGGAGCATCTACCTATCAAGGAGCCCCCGAATTTACACCAAGGTCTAGTGGAGGATTTGCAAATGTCTCGAATGGTAATACTTACCAAACGAGAACACCGTTCGTACCTAGAGCTCAACAACAACAACCACCGATGATTCAAGCACACACCCTTCCTCCTCAATTAGAGACACCCAAGTCCAACACGGACGAATTGCTTGCCAAGCTTGTCAAGACTCAAGAGAAGGACAAGAAGATGTATCTTGACCTAATCATGAGTATAAAGAATGATAATCAAGTCCTCCACAATGAGAGTCAAAGCGCCATTCATAAGTTGGAGACTCAAGTTAGCCAATTGGCAAAAGCAATCACCACTCAAGGGAGTAGCAAAGCCCACGAATTTCCTTCTACTACAGAGAGGAATCCTAAGCACCAAGTCAACGTTGTGAAAGCGGTATTGAGATCCGGAAAGGGGTTTGACAACTATGGTGATGCTCCGGTAGTAGAAAGCGATAACGAAGAAGAAGATGACACACCTTTGGTGTCACGATTACCCCCCGGAGTGGAGTGAGTACTTCAAGCAAAGATAGGATGGTACACTTCAATGATAGAACCGAGATTATTCCCCTTGAGGATGTAGAAGCATCAGAAGACGACGATAAAGAGTTAGAGATTGAGCAAGCAGGGTCCAAGACCGGTTTGAGTCATCTAGGAAATTCCGGAAAGGGGCAAGACCGTAGGGAGAACGAAGGAGAGCATTCTGGGTCAACCTTGAAGGAGAGTAGAGAAACCTGCATACTTCCTTCAATGGGTCGAGAATATCCTTCGACCCATCGAAAGAGGATGGAGTTTCTTTGATGGGTCGAGAAACATCTTCGACCCATCGAAGCAAGGCTGCAGGTGCAACTCCTGGAAATTCTCGATGGGTCGAAAAAGAGCTTCGACCCATTGAAGGTAGCAGGCAGAAATCTTCTAAGGGAGAATCCGAAACTAGTCAAAGTGATGTAGAGGCATGTTTACCCTTTCCCCAAGTGAAGTACAAAGAGAAGGCACAAGTGAACTTGGATCGGAAGACCAAAGAGTGTTTGGATGTCTTCAAGAAGGTTGAGATCAACATTCCCCTTCTCGACGCAATCCAAACCATCCCCATGTACTCCAAGTTCTTGAAGGATTTGTGCACTAACCGTAGATTTAAGAACAAACTCCAAGGAGAGGAAAAGAGCAAGAAGGTCAAGTCAATGCCACGGTCTCGGCCATCATTCAACACAAAGTACCCAAGAAGCTCTTGGATCTATGTAACTTCACCGTTCCATGCACCATTGGCATTAAGCATTGTTTGAAGACGTTGATGGACCTTGGTGCTTCTATTAACCTGATGCCATACTCGATCTACAAGGAGATCGGGTTGGGAAAGATAAAGGCGATATGTTAGTGTTGATTGGTGAGCTTATCGTCCCGGCTAACTTTGTTATCTTGGACATGGAGGAGCTGAGGGGGTTTGAAGATCTTCCCATCATCTTTGGGAGAGCTTTTATGGCCACGGCGGGCACTAAGATTGATGTCAAAGGTGGTGTGCTTACAATGGAGGTCTTTGACAAGTTGGAAACCTTCAAGATCTTCCACGACAATGGTCCGGTTCCCAAACTCTAAGCTTTCATGGTTAGGGTGATTGAAGAGGAACTAGAAGAGGAAATTGATGATCTCTCTACTCAAATCTACATGGAAAGTACTCCCGAAGAAGTGGTAGATGCGGCTTTGGTGGCGCCATATGAGATGTGCCTCTTGAACTCTACTATTGATGACCAAGCAGCCTTGAATTGTATCATGACGTCTCAAAACATCTATGGGCTGAGGATCTCCTATAAACCACTCCTTTTCACCGGTTCGGGAGCTAGAGCACTAGAGGGTAACTACTACTCTCGGAATACGGTGAACCGGATCAATCACTACCACATTTGTTGCCATTACCGGCGAGATCACCGGAGACAAGGCCGGCGATCGGAAAAGTCGCCGGTAATGTTCAACATTACCGGCGACTTACTCCGTCGCCGGAAAATCGCCGGTAATGTTCCAAAACATTACCGGCGACTCCAACCGTCGCCGGCAATGTCAAGCCGAACATTACCGGCGATTTTTCGGTCGGAATTTCGCCGGAAATGTGTGGCTCGACATTGCCGGCGACGGTTGGAGTCGCCGGTAATGTTTTGGAACATTACCGGCGATTTTCCGGCGTAAAGTCGCCGGTAATGTCTTCATTTCCGGCGACTTACTCCGTCGCCGGCAATGTCTCTTATATTAGACGAAGATTGCATCAACTCGATCATTCTTTCATTTTGATCGAAAAAAATCCAGAGAAATCGAAAGAAGGAAAACGTACGCTCTGAAATCGATCATTCGGTATATTGTGAAAATTAAGGCGAGCGTCGAAAACTCGATCACTCGGGAAGCTATATATATAGGTACGTGTATATATACGTATATGTGTATGTATATATATATATGTGTGTGTTGATCAAATCCAATTCGTGAGATATATATGAAATGTTGTTGATGTCACCGAAACGAGAAAACTGCTTGTAGTTAATCTTATCTTGTGTCTGAATCAACGACTGGTATTATCGTAGTGTTATCGGAGCCAGGCTTAACAGAGCCTCCTACGTAGTCAAATACGTTTTGAATTGAAAAAAGAAGAATACGTACCATCATCGAGTACTGAATTGAATTCAGAGAATGTGTGAATTGAATTGAGATATCGCGTCGATTATTAGTAGTGAATGTGTGTATATATATATAATTAATACGTAAAATTGTTAGAATTTTCAGGATGGACAAGAGTTGGATGAGCCTCGAAAGATGGGATGTCAGATATCACCAGGGAATTAGGAGTTTTGTGGATTTTGTGAAGGCTAATTGTGGAGACACTACACTTCATTATTGCCCGTGTAAAGAATGTAAGTGTTTCAGCGATCGATTTCGTTTTCCCATTGATAAAGTCCAGAGGCACCTGAGTAAATACGGGTTTTGGGATAAGTACACTTGTTGGATTTATCACGGTGAAACATCGTTAGCGGGTCCGCATGATCATGGACAATTTGGTAAGAGGGCCAGTCCACGCTATGATCATGGAGATTTTGCTGAGAGGGGCAGTTCATCCTATGATACAACAGTGATGTTAATCAATGATATGTTTCCTCATGAGAGCAGTGTATTTGCTGATAAAGCACCAAATGTCCCTCCCGTCGTTGAGGGTTTCCCCCATATCGAGCCAGTCGAGCCATTACCTGGAGCTCATGTCAACACAAGCGGTATGGACAAGTACAACAACCTGATTGCATTGCAACAGACTCTGTTGTACGACGGTTGCAGTAAGACTGTTCTTGAAAGTGTGATGGGAGTGATGCAGCTCAAAATGGAGAACAAAATGTCTGTCAAAGCTGTTGATTCTTGGTTGAAGTGGACTGCTTTGCTACTGCCACCCGGTCATCGTCTTCCTACCACTCATCATAAGGTGCGACATATCCTGAAAGATCTTGGGCTTTCCTACATCAAAATCCATGCATGCAGATATGATTGTATTCTCTTCTGGGGAAAAGATCTCGAAGACCTTGAAGCCTGCCCGGTATGTTTTACAGAAAGGTATAAGTTAACTCTTGCAGGCAACAAGAAAGCTGTGAAGATACTTCGATATTTCCCGCTTATTGATAGGCTGGAGCGGTTGTTCATGTGTGCTTTCACGGCCGAGGCAATGAGATGGTGGGCTGAGAGGAACTTGCCTGACGATGACACCCTTATACACCCTTCCGACGGAGAGGCTTGGAAGCGCATGGTCAGGGAGTTTGATCATTTTGCAGCAGAGGTCCGAAATGTTTGGCTAGGGCTCTCATCTGATGGATTCAACCCTTTTGGCAACATGAGTCTTCAATACAGTATATGGCCAGTTATTTTGGTACCGTACAACCTTCCACCATGGATGTGCATGAAGAAGGAATACAATATGCTCACTCTGTTAATTCCGGGCTCGGGTTATCCAGGCAAGTGTCTCGATGTGTATTTGAGGCCTTTGATTGAGGAGCTTAAGTACCTGAGTGAGTGTGGCCACCCCACTTACGATAGGTTCAAAAAGGAGATGTTCCAGATGCATGCCATGCTTGTTGGCACCATCAGTGATTTTCCTGCCCGCGGTATGTTATCGGGCAACGTTACCAGGGGTTACAGGGCTTGTTCAGAGTGCATGACAGTTGATTGTTGCAGTCCTCATTGCAGTAAAATTGTTCAGATGCGTCACCGTTGTTGGCTTCCATATGATCACCCATTTAGGCAGGATCCAGACGCGTTTGATGGGACTGTGGAAACAGGTGTGGCACCCAGGCGATGGATAGGGGAAGAAATTTTGGAAGTGTTGAATGAATATGATTTTGGCCAACTGAGCAATCATCCTGACATAGTCGCGTCAATTCCAGACAAGCCCGAAAGGTATAAGTTTTGGACACACAAGAGCATATTCTGGGAACTCTCATACTGGCCCAGGTTGCCTATCAGACACTACCTAGATGTCATGCACATAGAGAAGAATGTGTGTGAAAGTGTTGTGGGCACAGTTCTTAACTTGGAGGGGAAAACAAAAGACATCCCTAAGGCACGCATTGATCTGAAAGCAATGGGTTTGTGGAAACATTTGTGGTTAAGAAATGGTAAGAGAAAAATGCCGCAAGCTCCTTACACCGTAAAGCCGAAGCATAAGCATGAAATTTTTCGGTGGCTGAGTAATGTCAGGTATATATTCTTATGGCTACGCAGGAATTTGGCCTTAAATTTTTACCAGATTATGGTTATATGCGAGAAATATAATTGTTGCCTATGGATATATATATATATATATGCAGGTATCCTTATGGGTATGCAGGAAATATAAGTAGGTGTGTTAACTTCCGGGACAATAAGATGTATCGATTAAAGAGTCATGACTGCCATGTACTGCTTCAACGCCTTTTCCCTATTTTCATTCGAGGGTACCTGCCCAAAGAGGTGGTGGAGCCGTTGGTGGCCTTGTCAAGATTCTTTCAGAAGTTATGCACCAGGGAAGTTAAAAAATCAGACCTCAGAGAGATGCAAGATGACATCATTTTTATCATGTGCAAGCTTGAGAGGATATTTCCCCCAAATTTTTTCGACATAATGCCTCACCTGATGATCCATCTTCCCGAACAATTGTTGCTTACCGGTCCAGTACACTACACTTGGATGTATCCCATGGAAAGGTACAAATGATTCATACATTTGGTTTGCCTATGTTTTTATATGTAAATTCTTATTTTTTAAGTAAGTTAACATGCACTTGTTAACTTGTAGACAATTGGGAGCCTACAAGGACTATGTGAAGAATAAATATGCACCTGAAGGGTGTATCGCTGAAGCATATCTTGCGCACGAGTGTGTAACGTACACCAAAGTGTACTTGGGAGCGCTTGAGGACCCCTAACAACAGATGCCGATAGATGAACCCCAGTTCAACCTTTCTATCATCTCCAGTGACATGGTAGTACATGGAAACTTGCCAAAGTCGTACAAGTTGGATGGAAATGAGGTAGCCATTGCCCACTGGTCGGTACTGATTAACTGTCAAGAAGTACAATATTGGAAAAACTATCATCTTCACTGCCCTGCTATTGCCGGAAATGTTGATTACCACAACAGGACGTTTGCAAACTACTTTGGTCAATGGGTAAGGGTATATGTGTATATGTCTATTTTTATATATATCCTTATATAGCATGTATGTATGTACGTGGTTTTGTGGTTTCAAGATGACATAATTTCTTCTGTACGTATTACTGGACGTTTTCAGATGAACCATGTAGCAGATGATGGTTGCCCAGAGTGGTCAAACGAATTGAGGGTCCTGGCGATGAAACCGATAGCTTCAAAAGTTTACTCGATGTGTCAGGTCAATGGCGTGAAATTTTTATGTGAAAATCGAGACGACCGACTGAAAACACAGAATTGTGGGGTGATGGTCCATGGTGGGTAGGATGGCGTTGACTATTACGGTGTCCTTCATTCAGTTGTTGAACTAATTTATGGGAACCGCATGAAAGTGCACTTGTTCAAGTGTAGATGGTTTGATACTAGCCCGGAGAACACAAGGACCGATCAGTACGGAACATTTTCGGTGAATACTGCTACTACCTGGTATGAAGATGACCCTTTCGTTCTTGCCTCATCAGTAAAACAAGTGTTTTACCTGGACGATCTTCTTAACAAAGTCCCGTGGAAGGTGGTTAACCATGTTGCTCATAGAAACATATACAGTGCTGCCACACTTGGTGATACCGCAGATGATGAGGAAGTTACTGCATATAAGGAGCCGAACGCTTTTGACATTCCGGAATCATCTACGATTCGCCTTAATAATATGAGATCTGGAAGTGTGGTTCGAATTACTGGAGCAGAACTTCTCGATGTTAATCCATATGAAGTTGACGCTGATTCAGATGACGAGGAACAGCACATATTGCCAGAGGTTACCTATGAAACCGAGTCAGACTCAAGTGATGAAGATGATTACGATTATCATCCTTAGTACGTTGGAAATTGTAGTCAGAAAATGTACTAGGAAAATGTACTCGGAAAATGTAGTCGGAAATTGTACTGGGAAAAAGTACTCGGAAAATGTAGTCGGAAATTGTACGTAGTCGGAAATCGTGTTGGAAATCGTAGTCAGAAATTTTAGTCGGAAATTGTAGTCGGAAATGGTAGTCGGAAATTGTAGTCGGAAATTGTAGTTATATATGGTCAAAAATGTTGTCGGAAATTATTTAGTCAGAAATTGGTCGGAAATTGGTCGATCGGATAATCTTCGAGAAATAATGACATTACCAACGAGTTGACGTAACTCGCCGGCAATGGTGGCGGTATTACCAGGATAGCTCGAGCTCTCCTCCCCTCTCTCCTCCTCCCCATTTCTCTTCGGCCGAATCTCTCTTCCCTCTTCCCTCTCTTACACCGAAATTCTCTCATCTCCTCCCTCTCCTCAATCCTCTCTAATTAGCTTCCTCTCCTCCCCTCTCCCCTCTCTTCCTCTCCTCCCCTCTCTCCTCCCCTATCTCCTCCTCCCCTCCTCCTCTTCCTCCTCCCCTCACCTCCGTCGCTGGACGTTTTCAGTTGGGTCGAGCTCCACCATGGCAGGTAATAGCTCACTCTCTCTCCCTCTCTCTCTCTCATTCCACATTTTATTTTTGTGTATTTTGATTAATTAATTTTTGATAATTGTTGGATGTATATATGTATGCATGTGGAAAATATTTGTAAAATGTAATTAAGGTATGTTTGAAAATTGTGGGAAAATAATGTGGATAATTGTGGGGTGAAGGAGAAATATATTCCACGATGTATATATGTGAAAAATTAATTAATATATATGGAATGTATATATATACGTATGTTTGAAAAATGTGGAAAATTAATTAGCTAGGGTGAATTGGATTAATATGTGATGTATATATATATGTGTGAATTAAGGTGAAATTAAGATGCATGATCGATGTATACAAAGTGTATATTTGATGTATATATATGTGAAAAGTTTAAAGCCGGAAATGATGTATGTATATATGTTAAGTTAGGTGATATAGTTGTTAATTTAACGTATAATACGTGATATTGGAACCATAACAAATCGGAACCGGAACGGTTTGAAACCGGAACTGTTTATAACCGGAACCGTTTGTGGTTTCAAACGGTTCCGGTTCCAAACCGTTCCGGTTCCGATTTGTTAAAGAACCGAAACGGTTTGGAACCGGAACTGTTTGTAACAGGAACCGTTATGTTACAAACGGTTCCGGTTACAAACTGTTCCGGTTTCAAACGGTTCCGGTTCCAAACCGTTCCTTAAATGTTGCATGCAATCCATCATTTATTGCCCCGATGATCAGGAAGCCCGATTGGAGTCTACCATTTGAGATTATGTGTGATGCAAATGATTACTCTATGGGATCAATTCTTGGCCAAAGGAGGGATAACATGTTAGGGGTAATACAATATGCCTCACGAGCGTTTAACTCAGCTCAAAAGAACTATACAACTACAGAGAATCGAAAGAGATGCTTGCTATTGTGTTTTCCCTTAAGAAGTTTAGAAGCTACATAGTGGGATCCAAGGTGATTGTCCACACCGATCATGCGGCACTCAAGTACCTTTTCACTAAGGCGGAGTCAAGAGCAAGAGGTTGCTCTGTTGGGTACTACTTCTTCAAGAATTTGACTTAAAAGTTGTGGATAAACCCGAAAGAACAACTTGGTAGCAGATCATCTTTTAAGGATCCAAATTGAGGAAGACGACGGTGCATTGAATGAAGACTTTCCCGATGAGCAATTATTTCAAGTCCAAGAGGTTCTTACCACTTCTTCCTATCCATGGTATGCCGACATTGCCAACTACCTATCTAGTAAAGGCACCTACATCCCCATGCACTTCACACGTGATGAAAGCAAGCGCTTAAGGAGGATAAGTAGGGAGTTCATTTGGGATGACCCTTATCTCTATAAGGAGGGTCGTGACGGCATCATGCGGAGGTGTGTACCTCATGAAGAAATGCATAGTGTCCTTTCTTTTTGTCACAAACTCGAATGCGGGGGTCATCATAGACCTTCTAAGATGGCGTACAAGGTCTTGCAAGCGGGTGTATGGTGGCTGAACCTATTCCGGGACGCATATGCTTTCATCAAGATTTGTGACCGATGCCAAAGGGTAGGCAAGATAAGCAAGAGGAACCACATGCCTTTGAAGACCATCATCGAGACCGAAATTTTTGATATGTGGGGAATTGACTTCATGGGTCCCTTCCCAAAGTTGAATGGGATGCTTTACATACTCGTTGCGGTGGACTACGTGTGAAAATGGGTGGAACTAATGATGGGAAGGTGGTCATGAAGTTTCTCAAAAGCGCCATCTTCACAAGACATGGGACCCCTTGAGCCATAATTAGTGATGGAGGATCTCATTTTGTCAACGCCAAGCTCAAGACCCTCTTGCGCAAGTATGGGGTATGCCACAAGGTCGCCACGCCTTATCATCCTCAAACTAGTGGGCAAGTGGAGATTAGTAACCGGGAAATCAAGCATATTCTTGAGAAGACTATGAGCGCTTACCGCAGCGATTGAAGTCAAAAGCTTGACGACGCACTTTGGGTATATCGTATCGCTTTCAAGACACATATTGGTATGTCTCCCTACTGGCTTGTCTATGGGAAAGCATGTCACTTACCGGTTGAGATAGAGCACAAGGCACAATGGGCAATTTCTATGTTACAGATGAGCTTGGAAGATAGTGGCGTCAGGAGGAAGCTCGACATCATGGAGCTTGAGGAGTTAAGGCTTGAGGCCTATGAAAGTGCCCAAATCTTCAAAGAAAGACGAAGAGGTATCACGATGCAAGACTACAGCACAAGGAACTTAGTGTGGGGATAAAGGTCATTCTATACAATTCCCGGCTTTCCTTGCATCCTGGGAAGTTGCGTTCATGATGGAATGGCCCTTTCAAACTTGTGGACATATTCCCTCATGCGCGGTCACCTTGAGAAATTTGAGAGATAGGAGTACCTTCAAGGTCAATGGCGATCGTATCAAACCGTGGCAAGGAGTTCCCCCGAGTGCACAAATTGTGGAGGTGAATTTCGCGCACCTTCCCCATACCTTGATGATGTGATGACCTCCTCGCCGGACCATGTTTACGTCGGTAAAAACTACAACCCGTAATGGCTGGAGTCCATAGGAAATGTTCGTTGAAATAAAGTGTGAGGTGGCGGATTTGGTGTGTGACCCGGAAAAGAGTTGAGCCTAGCATTGAAGGCAAGACCAACCTCCAACCTTGGTCTTGCATGTTGGTGATTGTTGGTGACCTTGGCTACGATGTTCTCGGTTTTCAAGGGGGAGCATTCCTAATCTTTTACCTCACTTTACATTTTGTTGTTTATTTATGCATGTGTGTGTTTAGTTAATAAGATTGAACCTATAAAGTTTATCATATGAGATGGTTGGATGTTATAATCAATGTGTTTGCTTTTTCTCTTTCTTTTTAACCAATCTGAGGCCTGCCTTTGATGGATCGAAGTATGATCGTTCATTCCCTTCGACCCATCGAAGTGCTGCATACAGGACAGACCTGAAGGATTACTTCGATGGGTCGAACATGTTTTTTGATCCATCGAAAATTCCCTGGTACAATGAACCCATAGCATTGCTTCGATGGATTGAAAATATTCTTCGACTCATCGAAAGCCTCTAGGCTGAGATCTGAGTTGACTTTTAATGAAACCCTTTTTCTTCCCTCCTCCCTTCTTCTCTCTCACGCTTACAAACTCTTTTCCTTCAGTTTTCATCTATACTTACTTCTTCTCCAACACTCTCACTCCCTTTAACACATCCTCACACACACAAATCACTCAAGCCTTTTTAAATCCCCCCAAGACTGTGAATTTCGTGCTTCTTATTGCATTTGGAGTGCTTGGTGTGAAAGTTTAAGTGCTTAGGAGCTCTCTAACTAAGGTTTGTTCTCCATGAACTCATGAACCCAAAAATTAAGTTTTGTGTGCTTAAGATGTGATTTTATGATGCTTGGGGTAATTTGTTGCTATGTTCCTTGCTCTAGAACTTTGGGTTGTGTGATTATAGCCCTTTTCTGCATGAACTTGTTGAAATTGATAGAGTAGTGATATGCATGCACCCTAAAATTCAAAAATGGGAATTAGCTTTGGTTGAGATTTGTTCATGTGTGAATGTATGTGTGAAATCATGATCTAGGCTTAATGGGTAGTTGATTTTTGCAACCAATTGCATTATATCTCATCGAAATTGTTTTTATAATTTGTTGACTAACCCTTGACTTGGCCGAAATTGTGAGGTATGCATGCATTCTTTGTGTGTTTTGTATGCTCTTGTGATGATATACCTGTCCAAGTTGATGCATTTGAGTTGTGGCCCTACAATTGAGCAAATTATGTGTGATGGACATGTGTGAGAACCAAGAATGTGCTAAGTTAAATTGACAAGTCTATTACATTGTGCTTGATTACATGCTTGTGCCTCTTTGTGACTAGCATGTCACTTGTGCGCTAACGTGATTAATTCGAATTATTGAAATTTGTTAGCACCGTTAGGGAGCATGTTCACAAGACCTTGGTGTGAAAGTTTGTGTCTAGGATTTGAGTACTAATGTGTGTTGTACATACTTGTGTTCAGGGTTTTCCATCTCATCATCCATCATCATCATCTCTTCATCATCATCCCACGTAAGATTCAAAGGAGCAGCAGGAATGTAACAAGGAAGCAACTCTTGAAGCATCCACAGGTTCAGACATGGAATATGAGGACGCATCCACAATGTACAACATGGGGGACATTCCATTAAGGTTCAATGCCCCAAGACCGAGCACCTCAAACCGGTAACTGTTAGGGAGGAACGTATCATCTTCTCTAAAAGAAATTTTGGGAACCCATTTGAGCATCCTCATCTAGAGACCGTGTGACGACTCATGGAAGACCAGAAAGTTATCTCACTCATTACCGGTTTTGAGGGTTACCACGAGAAGTTGGTAAGGGAGTTCTATGTGGCCCTCAAGGATGGCACACCAACACGGAGTGGTGTGGGACGTACCTTCACCTTGTGGGGGAAATGCATGACTCTCTCACCTTAGGCCTTGGAAGAACTCTACAAATTGCCTCGCTTATCTCAAGCGGCGCGAGACGACTTCTGAGCTCAATATAATGCGGTGACGTGGGGCAACGTCAAGCAAGCGGGTTGTTGGAACAACACGGTTCCTCCACAGGCAAATGAATGTTTTCTTGTTGGCGACCTTGATGATCTACACAAGGTGCTTTGGCTCTTCGTCAAACATAACATCTCTCCCGCTCATCACTCGGCCGAGATCCACAAGTTGGGGTACAAGGCTATGTGTATGATGCTGCACAGTGGGATTCCCGTGGAATATGGAGGACTCCTGTATGATGCTATGATCAAGTCCACGGATGCCACCACCGGACCCTTGATGTTACCTTGCACTATTACCCGGTGGATGATCAAGCAAGGTTCTCGGGACATTCCCACTACCCTTCAAAAGCCCAAGGCTGATCTTGACAAGGGCATTGTACTCAAAAGCTTGAGCCAAGCTGTCCGAACAAAAAAGAAATCTAAAGCTCGGGTAGAAGAACCGGAAGAGCAAGAGTTTGAAACCAGGCCGAACATGGCCTAATTTAAACGTCAATTTGGGAAAATATTCTCATTCCAAGCTTCTATGATGTCGATGGTTGGTGATCTAGACACCAGAATAGCCCGTTTGGAGATGCACTATAACAACGAGGGGACATCCAGAGCGGCACATCAAGTGCATGGAGATGGTGGAAATGATGGGGATGATGATGTGATGGCGTGATGAAGACTTAGTGTTTTTCTTTTCGTAGCTTTTATTTGACTAACCATCTCTCTTATCATTGAACATCATAGGATTTATGGTTCTCAATTTTGTTCCCATTAAACATCTTGAACTCCTTCGGTTGATGTTAATATGGTATTTGGTATGATTTCTGTTTTGTGTGGTTGGATGCGTGTTTGCTTGCTTGTGTGACTCTTTGCTACCTTGATTTTGTAAATGAAGTTGTCAACCAATCATGTTCACGTGTGTAGTTTAGTTTTGTTATATTTGGTGTGTTTTTGGACGTAGGGAATGGAATGGGACTCGAGACAATTTTCTGTGACATTCAGGCTCCCCATCAGCACAAACCTGAGGAATGGCTTCGATGGATCGAAAATTTTCTCGATCCATCGAAAGCTGTAGAATACATCAACCTGAGGAATAGCTTCGATGGATCAAAGATTCTCTCAATCCATCGAAAGCTACGTGATGCCAAAACCTGAGGAACAGCTTCGATGGATCGAAGAATATTCACGACCCATCGAAAGCTGCTGTAGCACGAGGATCCGGGGATCAGCTTCGATCGATCGAGGTATCCCCTTCGACCCATCGAAGATCATTTCTACAGAGTACAATTTTTGCCCCTTTTGGAGTCCAAGTGCTATG
The DNA here is from genome assembly GCA_946800695.1 of Geum urbanum. Classification (NCBI taxonomy): domain Eukaryota; kingdom Viridiplantae; phylum Streptophyta; class Magnoliopsida; order Rosales; family Rosaceae; genus Geum; species Geum urbanum. The sequence goes on from OX326997.1 coordinate 55,475,439, forward strand.
CCGTTGATCTTCCACTCCCCCGAGCTTCTCCATGCTATCAATCTCCATGTGTGGGTGTCGATCACCGATTACCCGTTGACTTTTTAGAATTTGATGATTTTAATGTCGTTTTACTCGTATTCGCGCCCCGATCGTCACCTTGAGGTTTTCGAGTTGATTTGGGTACCGGATTTTCAGTCAAGGGTTTTGAGTGGTGATTTCGGAAATTTCGTTGATTATTTTTGTATCAGTTATACGTTTCCGAGAACGGTTAGTTTCCGAGGTGTGGTACAGTGTTGTGAGCTATGATTTTGATCAGTTACATTTTATGATTATTCAGGGGATCGAGATCGTGCTTCAGGCGAGGGATCTTCTGCCGGACCACGTGATTAGCGCGAGAGCGCGCTTTACTCACCTGTGAGTGGACACTTTTATATTTTCACAGTCGTTGCGAGTTCGTGATTTTCCGTATTTATTTATATACGATGTTGAGATTATTTATTATTTTTGGAGGTATTATTTTATATTTTATGGTGATGGCATACATGCATCGATGCTTCGGCTACTCGGCTGATCACCGATAGTCTGACCAGAGTTGAGAGATTCCTCTAGGCATACATGCATAGTTGTTCGAGCTACCTGTCTTTTCCAGTAGGTTCCTTGTTTCGCCAACTATTGTATATTATGTATATTTACACACTAGAGGTCGCTCTGATATGATACTGATACATGTTTTATGTGGTTTTTCCCGGATTTTCTATATTATACAGTTATGTTTACTGTTTATTAGTACTATTATGATATTGAGAAATCCGGATGGGATTGGTGCCCACGGTTTGGCTTTTGTGGCATAGGATGAAGTGTTATTTTCCGGGTGCAGGTTAATGGCAATTCCATGTTAGTAACGTTACTCTGCCGAAATTTTAATGGTTTTTGTTGGTTCGTGTTTTCAGAAGGGGTTTGATTCCGATTTAGGGAACTAAATCGGGGTTGGCTCCTTTCAGCTTGGTATCAGAGCATTAGATTGTCAGATTCTGTAGACTTTTGTAGTTGTGACGCTTAGGGTATTTGAGTTTGTACAGCATGTCTGGAGCGATCACCCGACTGGCCAGTAGCATTCATCAATGCTTCGGGTGTTGTGTGTTCTCAAATATCTGAGGTCTCATGATTACGTTCCTTCTGCCTGTACCTAATGCTTGTCTTGTATGAGTAGGATGCCTCCTCGACGTGGTCCCCGTGTTGATCGGAAAGTGGATCCTGATGAGGATCGCCAGACGCACGACTTGTTGATGCGAGTGTTGCGTTTGGAGGAGCGTTTTGATCCTGTGGTCAAAGCTCGTACTGCTGGTGCGACTATCTTTTCCTGTTCATCTGATCCAGAGATGTGTGAGGCATAGTTAGTTCAGGTTCAACGAGTTTGTGAGCGTCTGCGTTTTACCCCTGAGCAGATGACAGTGGCAATAGTAGGATTACTTGAGTCAAATGCATACTTCTGGTGGGTTAGCATCGATAGAGTTCTAGTTGATACTTCGTGGACTTTGTTTCGTGATTTGTTCATGCAGAGATATTTCAATCAGGCTACCCAACAACGAAAGTATGAGGAGTTCACGAATTTGAGGCAGGGCAGTTTGTTTGTGCTTGAGGGCCGGGACTGGTTTACCCGCTTATCTCGGTTTGCGCATGACATGGTGGCTACTGAGGAAGCCAAGTGTCGCAGATTTGAGCAGGGTTTGAACTTGAACATTAAGGGGACTCTAACTACGATGCCTCGGAACAACTTCGATGAGTTTGTCAGTGCAGCACTCCGAGGTGAGGATATCTAGAAAGAAAGGCAGATGAGATACCAGCCTAGACGGTTTGAGGAAGGTGGACCGAGTCAGGGGCCTTCAAAGAGGCAGAGTTCTGATACTTCCGGTTCGGCTTCATGCTCGGGTAGTGGACCATATCGACCACTAGTTGGTGCACCGAGACAGAGGCAGAGATGGAGGATAGATCGACCACAGCGACCACAGTCTAGTGGGGGTTCTAGCGGTTCCAGTTATCCTCGGTGTTCCGGTTGCTCTTTTGTCGTACCGAGGGAGTACCCGTTGTGTAGTCTCTACAGCAGGCACCATGTTAGTCTGTGTCAGCGAGGCCCTGTCACTTGTTTTCACTGTGGCCAGGTGGGTCACTATGCGAGAGAGTGTTTCCAGCTTGATGGTGTTGGTGGACAGGCTGCCCAGAGTTCCGGAGGAGAGCGAGGTGCCACTTCGGGGCTCGACCAGTACAGTTTGTGGGCCAGGGCGGATAACAAGGACAGCCTCAGCGTGGACGACCAGCTGGGCAGGCCAGGATTCATGCCATGACTTTGCGTGAGGGCAGACCTTCACTTGAGCTTGTTATCGGTACGTTGCATGTCTTTGGTATTCTAGTACTTACATTGTTAGATCCAGGTGCTACGCATTCATTTATGTCGTGTAGACTATCATCTTTAGCTACTGTACCTGCGTCTCCACTTCCGGGGTTGTGGAGAGTGCTGTATCCATCTGGTGAGATTGTGAGTATTGGCTGGGTGTACAGAAACTGTGAGAATTTTATTGGAGGTCATGGCTTAGCCGCAGATTTATTGTTACTGGATATCGTCGACTTTGACGTGATTTTGGGGATGGACTTCTTGGAGACACATTGGGCCATGTTCGATTGTCACAAGAAAGAGGTTGCATTTCGACGACCAGGCTTTCCGAAGATATTGTTTCACGGCCAGAAGAACACTTCATTGCCATGTGTGATTTCTGCGATGAAGGCGGATCAGATGATGAAGAAGGGCTGTGTTGCTTACTTAGCTCATGTTGTGGACACCATGGGCACTGTGCCGGATATTGGTGATATTGAGGTTGTTTCTGAGTTTCCGAATATGTTTCCGGTGGAGTTACCAGGTATACCTCCAGTTCGGGAGATTGATTTCACTATTGAGCTATTGCCGGGCACTGGACCCATTTCTCAGGCACCGTATTGTATGGCGCCAGCGGAGTTGAAATAGTTACAGGTTCAACTTCAAGAGTTGCTGGAGAAGGGTTTCATTCGACCCAGTGTTTCGTCGTGGGGTGCCCCTGTTTTGTTTGTGCGGGAGAAGGATGGATCCATACGGTTGTGCAACGATTATCGGAAGCTGAATCAGGTCACTGTGAAGAACAAGTATCCGTTGCTGCGGATTGATGACATGTTTGATCAGCTCAAGGGAGCTTCAGTCTTTTCGAAGATTGATCTCAGGTCCGGATATCATCAGTTGAGGATCCGAAAGTCTGATGTGGACAGGATAACTTTCAGATCGCGGTATGGGCACTACGAGTTGTTGGTTATGCTGTTTGAGTTGACCAAAGCCCACGCAGCCTTTATGGACTTGATGAACCGGGTGTTCAGACGGTTTCTGGACAAGTTCGTGATCGTGTTCATCGATGATATTTTGATCTATTCCAGGAGTGTGGGCAAGCATAAGAAGCATTTGCGAGCGGTGTTGCGGACTTTGCGGGACAATCAGTTGTTTACGAAGTTCAGCAAATGCGAGTTTTGGTTGGACAGTGTGAAGTTTCTGGGCCATGTGATATCAGCTGAGGGAGTCAGCGTAGATCCTGACAAGATCGAGGCCATGCTGAATTGGAGGAGACCTACCACCGTACCGAAGATCCGGAGTTTCTTGGGTTTGGCTGGCTACTACCCACATTTTGTGTAGGATTTTTCTCGGATTGCTACTCCACTGACCAGGTTGACGAAGAAAGGCGTCAAGTTTGAGTGGTCAGATGTATGTGAGGAGAGTTACTTGCTCCTGAAGGAAAAGTTGACTACTGCACCGATTCTGACTTTACCAGATGACCGCGGTGAGTTCGTGGTTTACAGTGATGCGTCGAAGTTGGGACTTAGTTGTGTGCTGATGCAGCATGGCAAAGTTGTAGCGTACGGTTCCAGGCAGCTGAAACCACACGAAGTCAACTATCCGACCCATGATTTAGAGTTGGCCGCTATTGTGTTAGCGTTGAAAAGTTGGAGACACTACTTGCATGGAGCTCAGTGTAAGATCTACACCGATCACAAGAGTCTCACTTACTTGCGGATGCAGCCAGACTTGAACATTAGGCAGCGCAGGTAGATGGAGTTGATCAATGACTACGATTGCACTTTTGAGTACCATCCAGGGAAGGCCAATGTTGTTGCCGATGCACTTAATCGGAAATCCGGAGCTTCGTTGTTCCATGTGTGTGTGGCTAGAGTATCTATGTTAGCCGAGCTTCGGGTGACGGGGGCCGAATTCGAGTGGGAGGATGAGGGAGCTTTGTTAGCCAGTTTCCAGGTTCGACCCGTGTTGGTTGATCAGGTTTGGGAAGCTTAGGACTCAGAAGTATGGGTACACATCCGTGGTGAACACAAACTCCTCCAGCGTACAGAGCATGCATGGAAAAATCCCACAGGGTTGCTCATGGACACATCCGTGCTAGTACAATCTGAATCACGGGATCCCAAATCCACACGTAATTCTAGCCAGAAAGGCCTCAGGTCAGAGGTCTGCCCCCCCCCCCCCGGTAAAGGCATCGGGTCAGGGGTCACAGACTCCCCCGGTAAACATCCTCGGGGATCAGCTGGGATGCAAGTATATCGATACAACAACATATACTATGACTGTACTCTGTGTAAACCAAATCATAAATAGTTCGATGCAATTGTATAAAACAACATATAAATGCATATACGTAATGTATAACACATCCTCATATAAATCATAATCTCAAATGCATGCTCATGCCCGTAGAACGTGTATTAAAGACTCGTGAATATCAGTGAAAAGAAATTGTCCACTCACAGATGAGCAAAACGCGCACTCGCGCTAATCACGTGGCCCGGCGGAAGATCCCTCGCCTGAAGCACGATCTCGATCCCCTGAATAATCAAAAAATATATCTGATCAAAATCACAATTCACAACACTGTACCACACCTCGAAAATCAACCGTTCCCGAAAATATATAACACAGTGCAAAATAATCGACGAAATTCCCTAAATCTCTACTCAAAACCCTCGACTAAAAATCCGATACCCAAATCAACTCGAAAACCTCAAGGCGATGATCGGGGCACGAATACGAGTAAAACGACATTAAAATGATCAAATTCTAAAAAGTCAACGGGTTACTGGAGTTCCGGCATTGACCGCCGCCGACGCCGGCAGCGCGCCGTCAACCGGAAAGATTTCCTGGTGACCAAGCTCCCAAACTGTTCTCCGCCTCAAGCCGAGCAACTTTCCCAAAGGGATCACCACCATCCAGCCACCACCGTGGCCGGAAATCAGCTCGAAAGAGCCACGGCCAAGAATCACCGGAAAACTTTCCCGGCCGATTCCGGCGCCGTCACATCTCCTCGTCCCTCCAAACCAAAGGGGAAATGATCACCATCCAAAACCCAACCATTTCCACCTAAATTTCTCCCGGGAAAGTCGTCGGAGCGCCACCCCCAAACGAGGCCGATTCTGGCCGGAAAACCCAAAACCTCAACCTCTCCGTTCTACCTCATTCCGACATCAATTTCAACAATTCCAAGTTCTAATCAACAGAAAATTTAACAAGGATTCGAAATATACCAATATCTCGGCCGAAAGTGGCCGGAATCATCGAACCAGAACGCAAAAAGTTCGATGCCCGCGGTGGTTCTCCGGTCAACAAAAGTCAACGGTCAGCCTTGGTCAAACGACGGTCAAACTTCCCAAAACAGTGTTTTCGACTATTTCCGATATTTATACTCGCGTCTAGGGATGATCGACGGTCCAAAACGGATAACCATTACGATTCGGATAAACTCGATACGAACGGATAAACTCATCGATATTCCGAAATTTCAAATATTCATATTATATTCCTCGGTCTTCGAAATAATCATCCAGAACCGCCCACGAACTCAAAATCACATGTACAACAACTCTCGAGAAGAGACTCAACTCAAATTCTCGGCCGATAATTAAGTCGTAATCAAAATCGGCAAACCACACAATTATCAAAAAACTGCGATTACGCGCTAACTTGTGAATTACGCTGATTACTCTACCGATTCTGGTTCGGGTCGTCACACATTGTTCGGCGTATGCGATGCATCCCGGAGGTACGAAGATGTTTCGTACACTTCGAGCGTATTACTGGTGACGCAACATGAGGCGGGAAATTGCCGCTTATGTGAGCCGATGTTGGATCAGTCAGCAAGTTAAAGTGGAGAGGTAGAAGCCTGCGGGAAAGTTACAACCACCGGAGATTCCGGTTTGGAAGTGGGAGCACATTACCATGGATTTCGTTTATCAGTTGCCGCGTACTTCGACTGGCAACACTGGTATTTGGGTTATTGTGGATTGACTGACGAAATCAGCTCATTTTCTCGCACTTCCGGGGAAGATATCAGTGGGTAGATTGGCCAAGCTATATTTGTCAGAGATTGTTCGACTGCACGGTGTGCCTGTATCTATTGTTTCTGACCGAGACAGTCAATTTACTTCCGAGTTCTGGCAGGCATTGCAGCGAGCTAAGGGCACGAGGTTGCATTTCAGTACAACTTTTCATCCTCAGACTGACGGGCAGTCTGAGCGGACTATACAAACTCTTGAGGATATGTTGCGGTCTTGCGTTTTGCAGTTTCGAGGAAATTGGGACCAGCAACTACATTTGATTGAGTTCGCCTACAACAACAGCTATCAGGCCAGTATCGAGATGGCACCGTACGAGGCCCTGTACGGGAGGCAGTGCTGCACTCCTTTGTGTTGGAGTGAGGTGGGCGACCGATGGCTTATCAGCCCTGATCTGGGTGAAGAGCACTATGGAGGACGTCCAGACTATCCGGGATAGATTGAAGATTACCCAGGATCGCCAGAAGAGTTATGCGGACGTGAGGAGAAAGTGCCTCGAGTTTGATGTGGGCGATTGGGTCTTCCTGAAACTATCTCCGTGGATGGGAGTTGTGCGTTTCGGGAAGCGTGGCAAGCTTCGACCACGGTACATTGGTCCATACGAGATCACCGAGAGGATTGGTGTCGTGGCTTATAGACTTGAGTTGCCAGCGGAGATGGCTCGTGTTCATGATGTTTTTCACGTTTCGATGTTGCGGAAGTATATCCCAGATCCATCGCACGTGTCAGCGCCACAGCAGCTACCGATCTGAGCAGGTACAGATTCCCAATCGGCGTGAGCAGGAGTTGAGGCACCGTGTCATACCGCTGGTGAAGGTTTTGTGGCAGAATCACTTGGTTGAGGAGGCCACCTGGGAGACTAAGCAGCGTATGCGGGAGCAGTATCCTAATATGTTCACCTGACAGGTATGTAAATTTCGAGGTCAAATTTTTTTTAAGGGGGGGTAGATTTGTGACGACCCGGAACAAAATCAGTAGAGTAATCGGCTTAATTCATGAGTTAGCGCGTAATTACTGTTTTCCGATAAGTGATTGAATTGGCGGTTTTGATTACGACTTAATTATCGGCCGAGAATTTGAGTTGAGTCACTTCTCGAGAGTTGTTGTACACATGATTTCGAGTTCGTGGGCGGTTCCGGATGATTATTTCGACGACCGAGGAATATAATATGAATATTTAAATTTTCAGAATATCGTCGAGTTTATCCGTTCGTATCGAGTTTATCCAAATCGTAATGGTTATCCGTTTTGGACCAGCAATCGTCCCGAGACACGAGTATAAATATCGAAAATAGTCAAAAATTGTCGAAAAACACTGTTTTAGGAAATTTGACCGGCGTTGACCATATTGGATGCGTTGACCCGCGTTGACCGGAGAAGAAAACTTCACCGCTGCTTGACTCGCCGGCGACCTTCATTTTTTAGCCACCTCCGGCCGAGGTATTGGTATATTTTGATTCCTCTCTTGATTTTTAGTTTATTAGAACTTGGAATTGCTTGATTTAGTGATGAATTGAGGGAGAAATGTCGATTTGAAATTTTGGGGATTTTGGCTGGAATCGGCTTCGACGAGGGGAGGTGTTCCGGCGACTTCCGAGGGCGGTTTGTGTTGGAAATTGTTGGGTTTGAGGTAGGTTGTTGGACCCTTGAGGTTGGGAGGCCGGGATGGCCTCACGGTTACGAAATTGGACGGAGGAGCAATTTCTGGCCGGTTAGGGATTTTGGACTTTCGAGCTGATTTTGAGCTACTGTCTGTCCGATTTGGCCTTTGGTGTAGTTGAGAGATGTGTTAGGCTCGAGGAGAAGAAGCTACGGTGAGCTTGGCCGCCGGAAAATCTGAAAGGACCCAACCCCGATTCAGTTACCTAAACCAGAATCGAACCCCTTCTGAAAACACGAACCAACAAAAATCATTAAAAATTTCGGCAGAGTTTCATTTCTAATGTTGAATTGCATAAACCTGCACCCTGAAAATAACACTTCAACCTATGCCACAAAAGCCAAACCGTGGGCACCAATCCCATCCGGATTTCTCAGCATCATAACAATATCAAATAACAGAAAACATATCTGTATAATATAATATATATGAGAAAATCCGTATAAAACATGTATCAGAATGTATCAGAGCCACCTCTAGTATAAATATATAAAATATATACATCAGTAGGAGAAACAAGAACCTACTGGAAAACACAGGTAGCTCAGATCACTAGCCTCCAACCACGACGTGAAACACCAGAACCTGAACTGCAACTGGGCACGGAGACCGAAAATCCCAGGGGAAAGACATGAAAATCGTTAGAGTGAGTGGACGAAAATAAATGTCTTTCACCAATTGATATATATATATATTAAAATAACATATGCGGGTCCAGACGTATAAATAAACAAATCAAGCGTACTGAGCATGCAAGTAAAAATCCCACGGGGTCACTCATGGACACGTCCGTGCTAGTACAGTCCGAATCACGGGATCCCAGACCCACATGTGATTCAAGATAGAAAGGCCTCAGGTCAGGGTAACTGCTTCCACCCGGAAATACCTCGGCACAAGAAACAGATAACTGTACCTACCCGGAAATACATCGGCACAAGGCACAGCATCCCCCCTGGTAGGCACCCTCGGGGATCAGCCGGGATGCGTGTGTATCGATACAATAACATAAACTACGACTGTACTCTGTGTAAACCAAATCATAAATATTTCGATACAAATGCAAGAAACAGTATATAAATGCATATACGTAACATAATCGTATAACACATGCTCATAATAATCATAATCTCGTAAACATGCTCAAATTCGTAAATCATATAAAAGACTCGCAAGGATTCCGTGAAAAGAAATTGTCCACTCACAGGTGAGCAAAACGCGCACTCGCGCTAATCTCGTGGTCCGGCGGAAGATCCCTCGCCAGAAGCACGATCACGATCTCGATCTCGATCCCCTGAATATTCATAAAACACAACTGATCAAAACATAACCCACAACTCTGTACTTAACCACAGAAACCAACCGTTCCCAGAAACATATTAAATTCTACAAAATAACCGACTGAATTTCCAAAATCTCTACTCGAAACCCTCGACTGAAAATCCGACACCCAAATCAATCCGAAAACCTCTGGACGATAATCAGGGCGCGATTACGAGAAAAACGACTGTGACGACCCGGACCAGAATCAGCAGTATGATCAGCTATATACGTGAGTTACTGCATAGTCGCAGAGTTCCGACAGTGTTTGAATCGCCAGGTTTGATAACGACTTAATTATTGGCCGAGAATTGGAGCTGGGTCTCTTCTCGAGAGTCGTTGTACGTGTGATTTCGAGTTCGTGGGCGGTTCCGGAATGTTATTTGGACGACCGAGGAATTAATTATGAATATTTGAAGTTTCGACGGAAACGGATTAAAATGGTGATGCTCTTAACGACTAAATTACCGGACGAGAATTTGGTTTCGGCTTCTTCACGGAAGTTGTTGAGAATTTAATTTCGAGCTTGTGGGAACTTCCGGAACATTATTCTGAGTTACGAAGATTAAGTTGTGATTATTTCCGATTGTTGGTTATTTTGTCGATTTAATATGTGTTGGTGTGAACCGTTGACTTTTTATCCGATTGGCTGATGTGTTAGACTTTGGGTGATTATTGAACAATATGTCGAGACGAGTTTGTAGCCGTGAGAATTATCGGAATCGGAGTTACGACGAGAAAGTTACGGGTGTTCAAAGTTCGTCGAAATGGATAATTGTGAGTTTCCAAATTGGGAAAGCTTTAAATAGTGGACTTCCTCCTTTAGGAAAGTCAAAGCTGAAGTTGGTTTGGTTGACTGGTGTTGACCGAGTCAACACGTGGTGGTGGAATGTGTTCGACGGTACTCCACGGCCACCGGCGGCATGGCTCCGTCCGGCCACCCCACGACTTGATTCTTGACTTATTCTACTCGCCCCGATGCTCCGAGTCCATCTCCAACCACCACGCATGGCCAAGCTCACGGAGGAGGAGGGATTTTCCGATCGAAAATGGAAGATTTTAGGTGAATTCGGGTTTGGTGATTTGGGCCGATTCGAGCTATGATTTGGACTGGGTTTTGTAGCTCTCCACTCAAGGATTCTAATCATGTAAGTATGGAGTTCTAATTCGATTTGTGGATGGAGAATTTTGGATTTGAAATTTGTGTGTACATTCGGTTTTTCGTGAAATTGGATGAGTTAGAGATTGAATTGGCCTTTGTTGCAGTTGACAAAGTTGCTCAGTGGATGATTTTGAGTGGAATATGGGTTGCTCCGCCGTGAAATTTTTCGGTCAGGTGGCGGCGCCGCCGTGGGCGGTGGTCAACGGCGGTCAACTTTGACTTTTTGGGATTTTCGACAAGTTGCATGTCATTTGACTCGAAATCGCGCCCCGATCGCAGTGGGGAGGTTCGTTTTTTCGAGTTGAGCGTCCGAAAGTATAGCGAGGTATTGAGGTGTGATTTCCGGATTTCCGACAGTTTGTCGTAATCGGATTACGTGTTTCCGAGAACGGTGGTTTCTCGTGATTTGATTTGAATTGTCGAATTATGATTTTGAGAAATAATTATTGTGATTATTCAGGGGTTCGTGATCGTTCTTTTAGTGAGGGACTTTCCGCCGGATCACGGGTTAACGCGTATCGCGTTACGCTAGTCTGTGAGTGGACAATTTCTTTTCACGGAATTCTTGCGAGTCTTTTATATGACTTACGAACTTGAGCATGCGTATTGATATTTCGGATTACATGAGCATGTGTTTTACGATTATACATATACAGATATACGTATACGAGTATACATACACTTATATGTTGTTTCATGCATTTGCATCGAACTGTTTATGATTTGATTTTCACAGAGTACAGTTTCAGTTACGTTGTTGTATCGATACACTACATCCCGGCTGATCCCCGAGGATGTTTACCGGCTGGAATCACGTGTGGGCTAGGGACCCCGTGGTTCTGACTGTGAGATTTTCCGTGCATGCTCTGTTTACGAGTTAGAGTCAGCGTCTCCTCGTATACTGTTTGATTTGATTTATTTATATTTCAACTCGCATATGATTTTATAACATATATTACTTGGTGAAAGACATTTATTTTAGTCCACTCACTCTAATGATTTTCATGTCTTTCACCTGGGCTTTTCGGTTTCCGTGCCCAATTTGCAGTTCGGACTCTGGTATCGCACGTCGTGGTCGGGGGCATAGTGCTCGAGCTACCTTATTTCTTCCAGTAGGTTTATTGTTCTACCTACTGTGGTATACTTATATGTTTATACATTAGAGGTCGCTCTAAGTAATCTGTTGTTTACGTTGTACGATTTTACTTCGGATTTCAGTAAAGTATAGATACATTTATTGTTTTACTTTACTGTTGATATATCGAGAAATCCGGATGGGATTGGTGCCCACGGTTTGCTTTTTGTGGCATTGGATGAAGTGTATTTTCTGTGTGCAGGTAATAGTAATTCTACGTTAGTAACGAAACTCTGCCAAAATTTCTACGGTTTTTGTTTGTTCGTGTTTTCGAAAGGGTTGGATTCCGGTTTAGGGAGCTAAATCGGGGTTGGGTCCTTTCAATGACATTAAAAACACTAAAATCCAAAAATTCAACCCCTCGCCGGAGCTCCGCGGCGGCGGCGGTCAACGGTGGAATTCCACAGCAAGATTCTCCAAAAATGAAGTTCAACCCATGCCTAATCTCTTCTTCAACTAGCATCAAGTCCAAAACCCATCGGAACCATGTCAATTTCAGCCCGAAACAATTCGGAATCTCCTCTCCGGTGACCTATTCGGGTTCTAACCAAACCACAATCAAACCTCAATTCAATCACATAGATAGCATCCCTAGGCCAAGGGGAGTCGAACCCCCCTAACCACCACCACCGTGGCTTGCCGGAGAACGGCAACCAATACCGGCGAAATTTCCTAAACCGACCCGATTCGAACCCAAGCAAAACCTTAACAATTTCCACAAAAACGAACATCAATCAACTCGAAATGACAAGGAGAAGCTATACATACCCTCAGTGAAGTCGGAGGTGGCCGGAATAAGCAAGTCGGTCGGCAAGAACCAAAACGGAAACTTTCCCCTTCTTGGTCAACAGTCAACTTTCCAATTTTGGAAAGTCAATGCTCGGTCAACGTCAGTCAAAGCTCAAACTCTGATTTTCGACTATTTCTCGACTATTCCCGATATTTATACTCGCGCCTCGGGTCGATCGACGATTCGAAATGGATAACCATCACGATTCGGATAAACACGAAACAATCGGATAAACTCGTCGAAAACTGAAACTTCAAATAATCGTATAATATTCCTCGGTTATCGGAAAAATCTTCCGAAACTGCCCTCAAGCTCGAAATCACGTACTTTACAACTTCCGTGAAGACACTTAACTCAAATTCTCGGCCGATAACATAGTCGCGAACAGAATCAACAAACCACACAAATATCGTAAAACTGCGACTATAACCAATCTCGTGAATCGTGCAGAATACACAACTGATTCTGGTTCAGGTCGTCACAAATCTATCCCCCTTAAAAAAATTTTGACCTCGAATTTTACGTACCTGTCAAGTGAACAGATGAGGATACTGCCCGCATACGCTGCTCAGTCTCCCAGGTGGCCTCCTCAACTGAGTGGTTCTGCCACAAGACCTTCACTAGCGGAATCACACGGTGTCTTAACTCCTGCTCACGACGATCAAGAATCTGCACAGACTCCTCCACGTACGTCAAATCCTCTCTGATCGGCAACTGCTGTGGGGCTAACACATGTGAAGGATCTGAGATGTACTTCCGCAACATCGAAACATGGAAGACATCATGAACACGAGCCATCTCAGCTGGTAACTCAAGTCTGTACGCAACAGCTCCAACCCTCTCTATGATCTCGTACGGACCAATGTATCGTGGTCGAAGATTGCCACGCTTCCCGAAACGCACAACTCCCCTCCACGGAGATAGTTTCAGGAAGACCCAATCACCAACCTCGAACTCTAAAATCTTCCTCCTCACGTCCGCATAACTCTTCTGGCGATCCTGGGCGATCTTCAATCTATCCTGGATAATCTGGACATCCTCCATAGTGCTCTTCACCAGATCGGGGCCGATAAGCCATCGCTCGCCCACCTCACTCCAACACAACGGAGTGCGACACTGCTTCCGTATAGAGTTTCGTACGGTGCCATCTCAATACTGGCCTGATAGCTGTTGTTGTAAGCGAACTCAATCAAATGTAACTGCTGATCCTAATTCCCACGGAACTGCAACACACATGATCGCAGCATATCCTCAAGAGTCTGAATGGTCCGCTCGAACTGCCCGTTAGTCTGAGGATGAAAGGCTGTACTGAATCGCAACATTGTGCCCAAAGCTCGCTGCAATGCCTGCCAAAACTCAGAGGTGATTTGACTATCACGGTCAGAAACAATAGACACAGGCACACCATGCAAGCGAACAATCTCTGATAAGTACAACTTGGCCAATTTGCCCACTGATATCTTCCCCGGAAGTGCAAGAAAGTGAACGGATTTCGTTAGTCGATCAACAATAACCCAAATGCCAGTGTTGCCAGTCGAAGTACGCGGCAACTGATAGACGAAATCCATCATAATGTGCTCCCACTTCCAAACTGGAATCTCAAGTGGCTGTAGTTTCCCCGCAGGTTTCTGCCTCTCCGCCTTAACCTGCTGACAGATCAAACATCGGCTTACGTACGTGGCAATCTCCCGCTTCATGTTGCGCCACCAATAGTACGCTCGAAGTGTACGAAACATCTTCGTACCTCCGGGATGCATCGCATACGCTGAACTATGGGCCTCGTCCAGAATCTCCTTCTTCAAGCTTTCATCTCTAGGCACACATAACCTGCCTCTAAACAACAACGTTCCGTCGTTGCTCAAACAAAACTCTGTAGGCACACCATTCCGTATCATGGTCTTCTTGCCCAACAAGTACGAATCTGAATCCTGAGCCTCTCCCACCTGATCAACCAATACGGGTCGAACCTGAAAACTGGCCAACAAAGCTCCCTCATCATCATACACAAACTCAGCACCCGTAGCTCGAAGCTCGGCTAACATCGATACTCTAGCCACACACATATGAAATAACGAGGCTCCAGACTTCCGGCTAAGTGCATCAGCTACAACATTGGCTTTCCCTGGATGATACTCAAACGTACAATCATAGTCGTTGATCAACTCCATCCATCGGCGCTGCCTCATGTTCAGATCCGGCTGCGTCTGCAAGTACGTAAGACTTTTGTGGTCGGTGAAGATCTTACACTGAGCTCCATACAAGTAATGTCTCCAACTCTTTAACGTTAACACAATAGCGGCTAACTCCAAATCATGCGTCGGATAGTTGACCTCGTGTGGTTTCAGCTGTCTGAAACCGTAGGCCACAACTCTACCATGCTGCATCAACACACAGCCAAGCCTCAAGTTCGACGCATCACTGTACACAACAAACTCACCACTGTCGTCTGGCAATGTCAGAACTGGTGTAGTAGTCAATCTCTCTTTCAGGAGCAAATAACTCTCCTCGCACGCATCAGACCACTAGAACTTGACGCCCTTCTTCGTCAATCTGGTCAGTGGTGTAGCAATCCGGGAGAAATCCTGTACAAACCGCCGGTAATAGCCTGCTAGACCTAAGAAACTCCGGATCTCCGGTACAGTAGTAGGTCTACTCCAATTCAGCACGGCCTCAATCTTGTCAGGATCAACACTAACTCCCTCGGCTGAAATCACATGGCCCAAGAACTTCACACTATCTAACCAGAACTCGCACTTGCTAAACTTCGCGAACAACTGATGGTCCCGTAAAGTTCGCAACACGGCTAGCAAATGCTTCTTGTGCTGGCCCACACTCCTGGAATAGATCAAAATATCGTCAATGAATACAATCACGAACTTGTCCAAGAACCGTTTGAACACCCGATTCATCAAGTCCATGAAAGCTGCGGGGGTGTTGGTTAACCCAAACGGCATAACCAAGAACTCAAAATGCCCATACCGCGACCTGAAAGCTGTCATGGCTACATTAAAGTCTCGGATCCTCAACTGGTGATATCCGGATCGAAGGTCAATCTTCGAAAAGACTGCGGCTCCCTTGAGCTGATCAAACAAATCATCAATCCGCGGCAACGGATACTTGTTCTTCACCGTCACTTGATTCAACTTCCGATAGTCGATGCACAAACGCATGGACCCATCCTTCTTCCACACAAACAACACCAGAGCACCCCACGGAGAAACACTCGTGTGACGACCCGGACCAGAATCAGCAGTATGATCAGCTGTATACATGAGTTACTGCATAGTCACAGAGTTGCGACAGTTGTTTTAATCGCCAAAGCTTCTTAACGACTTAATTATTGGCCGAGAATTGGAACTGGGTCTCTTCTCGAGAGTCGTTGTACATGTGATTATGAGTTCGTGGGTGGTTCCGGATCGTTATTTGGACGACCGAGGAATTAGTTATGAATATTTGAAGTTTCGACGGAAATAGATTTAAATGGCAGGTTTGTTTGCGACTAAATTATCGGACGAGAATTTGGTTTCGGCTTCTTCACAGAAGTTGTTCAGAATTTAATTTTGAGTTTGTGGGAACTTCCGGAGTATGATTTTGAGTTATGAAGAATTAGTTGCGAATATTTCCGTTTGTTGTTTGTTTAGTCGATTTAAATGTGTGTTTGGTTGAACAGTTGACTTTTTATTCGTTTGGCCGATATGTTTGACTTTGGGTGATTATGGACGATTATGTCAAGTCGAATTCGTGGCCGCGAGAATTATCGGAATCGGAATTACGACGAGGAAGTTACGCGCGTTTGAAGTTCGACGAAAAGGATAAGTATGAAGTTTCCTAATCGGGAAAGCTATAAATAGTGACCTGCCAAAAAGGGAAAGTCAAAGACTTCAATTAATGGTGGTTGACCTGGTTTGACCGATTTGACCAAGGGGGAGGTGTGGCTCACGACGGCGGTTCGGCTCACCGGCGGTGAGGGACTTTCCGGCGACCTTTGGGCTTGATCCTTACCTCTTTGGACTCGGCTTGGCTGCCCGTGTGGATGCCGGCCACCGTTCACGGCGAGGTGGACGGTGGAGAGAGAAAGTTTGAATCAAAGTTTGTGAATTTTGGGTTTAATGGTGGTTTACGTTTCGGGCCGAGTTGAGCTCAATCATGGACTGGGTTTTGTAGCTCTCCTCTCAAGGATTCCAACCATGTAAGTATGAAGTTCTAATTCGATTTGTGGAAGGAGAATTTTGGATTTGAAATTTGTGTTTCAATTCGGGTTTTCATGAAATTGAGCTAGTTAGAATGTGAATTGGACTTCGGTGCAGTTATAGAAGTTGCCCAGTGGACGATTTTGACTGGAATTGGTGTAGCTCCGCCGTGAAATTCTTCGGCCGGCAGCGGCGCCGCCGTGGACGGCGGTCAACGGTCAACGGTTTGACTTTTTGGACTTTCGGCAAGTTGCATGTCATTTGACTCGAAATCGCGCTCCGATCGGAGTGGGAAGGTTCGTTTCTTGATTTGAGCATCCAAAATTAAAGCAAGGTATTGTGGTGTACATATACGGATTTTCGACGATTCGTCGACTTTGAATTATGTGTTTCCGAGGACAGTGGTTTCTCGTGGTTTAATTTGTATCGTCAGATTATGATTTTGAATATTGGACATTGTGAATATTCAGGTGTTGGTGATCGTTCTTTTGGCGAGGAACATTCCGCCGGATCACGGGTTAACGCGTATCGCGTTACGCCAGTCTGTGAGTGGACATTTCTTTTCACGGATTGATTGCGAGTCTTTTATTTATGATTTACGAACTTGAGCATGCGGATTGATCTTGATTTTATGAGCATGTGTTTTACGATTATGCTTATACGAATATATGTATACAATATATATACATATACGTACATATTGTGTTTTATGCATGTGCATGGAAAGGATTTATGATTTGGTTTACACAGAGTACAGTCTCAGTATATGTTGTGGTATCGATACACATTGGCTTCTCGGCTGATCCCCGAGTACGCTCCGGGAAGGATAGATATCCTGACCCGAGGCCTTTCTGGCTAGGAATCACGTGTGGGTCTGGGATCCCGTGGTTCAGACTGTACTATCGCGTGGTAGTCCATGAGTGATTCTGCGATATATTTACGTTGCATGCTCTGTACGTGAGTGGTAGCTGGAGTCTCCTCACGTTTCATTTGATTTTCGTACATTTGACTCGCATATGATTTTATATGTATATATATACTATCTGGTGAAAGACATTTATTTTCGTCCACTCACTCTAACGTGTTAATTGTCTTTCCCCTGGGCTTTTCGGTTTCCGTGCCCAGTTTGCAGTTCAGACTCTGGTGTCGCACGTCGTGGTTGGAGGCATAGTGCTCGAGCAATCTTGTTTCATCCAGTAGGTTTATTGTTCTACCTACTG
Organism: Geum urbanum; assembly: GCA_946800695.1. Classification (NCBI taxonomy): domain Eukaryota; kingdom Viridiplantae; phylum Streptophyta; class Magnoliopsida; order Rosales; family Rosaceae; genus Geum; species Geum urbanum. Next base: position 55,493,303 of record OX326997.1, read on the forward strand.
TGGTATGCGTATACGATTATGTATTAGAAGTCGCTCTGAGCTTCCTATTGTATATGTTATGCGATTTTACCCGGATTTCAGTAAAGTATATATTATATGTATTGTTTACTTTACTGTTGAGATATTGAGAAATCCGGATGGGATTGGTGCCCACGGTTTGCTTTTTGTGGCATAGGATGAAGTGTATTTTCCGCGTTCAGGTAATGGTAATTCCACGCTAGTAACGAAACTCTGCTCAAATTTTGAAAAGTTTTTGTTGGTTCGTGTTTTCGAAGGGGTTTGATTCTGATTTAAGAAGCTAAATCGGGGTTGGGTCCTTTCAGCTTGGTATCAGTGCATTAGGTTATAGGTTCTGTAGACTTCTGTAGTCGTGTTTACTAAGGATATTTGAGAATGTACAGCATGTCTGGAATGGTGACCCGACCGGCCGGCGGATAATCATCAAATTCCGGGTGTTGTATGCTTTCAAATATTTGAAGTTCCATGATTACGTTCCACTTGTTGTGAACGGTATTGTATTCATTAGGATGCCTCCTGACGTGCTTTTCGTGTCGTTTTGGTTGTGGATCCTGTTGAGGATCAATCGACGCGCGATTTGCCAGAGAACAGTGGATTCAGATGAGTATTTAGAGTTCAGAGAATTGTGGCACGGTTTGCTTGGGGATGTGTATATGAGCGTCTATATGTTGCCTCAGAGCTGAGATTTGTGGCAGTGATGTGTGCCTGAGTCAGTTTGTTGTATTTGGTGGGCTGATATTGTGTGAGTTCCGGTTGCGACTCCATGGCCTACATTCAGGGTGTTGTGTATACGGTAACGGTTCCATCAGGCTACCTAACATTCGACTGTGGAGTGTTTACCCACCTGAGGCAGAGATGCATTGTTCACATGTTTGTCCTTATTTGCACGAGTTATGTGGCTTCAGAGGGAGTGTGTACGAGGTTCGAGATGAGTTTGAACCTGAGTATCAGAGAGAGTCTGATTGATGTGCCTCAAGATTGCCGTGAGGAGCTTAGTGTGCTGTACTCAGTGGCGAGGCTATGTGAGGGAAAGATGTACGCGGTTTTTGATGTGATGGTTTGAGGAAAGTGGACTTAGTCGAGATTTTGATGAGGTTGAGTTCCGACACTTCGGGATCAGTGATTTCATCATATTGTGGTCTTTTCGATTATGTTGAGGATCCTCTGCTGATCCATTTGACGATGGCGGAGATCACAGTGTAGCGGATTTGCTCCTGTGGCATGAGTTTGGGCGATCGTTGGTGATCCTTTCACGCAGTAGGTGTTGCGGTGACTTGTGTTCGTGGAGCACTATCAGTTGCTGTTCCGGTGGCCAGGAGGGTCACGTTATGAAGGAGCGCCCTCAGCCAGCTACGTTAGCGGTTTAACAGCTCAGAGTTTACGAGGAAATCATGATGCTGTTTCTGGAGTTTGATCAACCCAGAATTTTTGACGAGTTATTCAGCAAGTTGCATTTGACATGGGCAACTAGCTGGGCATGTTGGAGTTCGTGCCACGACCTTGTTTGAGGACAGACTTTTCTCCGAGGTTACTATTGTTTGATATCCACGGCTATTGTGCCTGCATCTCCACTTGCGAGGTTTTGGAGAGTGTTGCATCCATCCGGATGTTGCGAGATCCTTGCTGGAGGATATGGGTTAGCCGCAGATCTGTTATAGCTGGACATTGTGGTTTTGGTGTGTTTCTGAGTACGGATTTACTGACGACGCATTTGGTTGTGTTCGAGTGTCTTGAAATGGTGGTTGTGTTTCGACGACCAGATTTCCCCGAGATACTGTTTCGTGGTGATGGTCGAGCGGTTTGTGAGGATGAGTTGTGTGGTTTGCTTAGCTCATGTTGAGGATACTGTGGTTGCTGTGTCCGACATTGGTGACATTGTAGTGGTTTTCGAGCTTCCAGGTGTTCCTCCAATTCGGGAGACTGACTATACCATTGAGCTTGTCCCAGGCGCTGGACTCATTTTACCGGCATTGTGTCATTCGGAGCCAGCGGAGCTGAGGGAGCTATTGTGTTGACTCCAGGAGTTGCTGGAGGAGATTTTATGCGACCCCGCGTATTCGCGTGGTGTGCTCTTGCACTGTTTACACGGATGTTGGATGATTTTATGAGGTGGTGCATTAACTACCGGAAGCTCGATTTGCTTTAGAGGAGAGCGAGTATTCTCCGCATCGGATAGATGATTGGTTTGATCAGCTCACAAGAGCTTCAGTCTTTTTGAAGATTGATTTCGGATCCGGATACTATCAGCTGAGGATTGATGAGTCAGATGTGGTTTGTACAGCTTTTGGATCTTGGTGCGAGCATCAGGAGTTCTTGGTCACGCTATTGGTTGACCAATGCCCCGTAGATCGTGTGGACTTGATGGACCAAGTGTTCAGACGGTTTCTGGACGAGTTTACGGTCATGTTCGTTGGCAATGTTCTGATGTACTCCAAGAGTGTGGACCAGCACCTGAAGCAATTGCGAGATGATCTGTTATTTGCGAAGTTCAGCCAGTGTGAGTTTTGGCTGATTAGCATGAAGATTTCGGGTTGTGTGATGCTACCCGAGGGAGTCAGCGTGGATCCTGACCAGATTGAAGCCGTGTTGATTTGGGGATTGCTCTACCATTGTACCAGAGATCAGAGGTCTCTTAGGTTTGGCAGGCTATTACCGACGGCTTGTACAGGATTTTCCCGGATTGCCACCCTACTTTCCGGATTGACGAAGAAGGTGTCACGTTCGTGTGGTTCGATGCACGAGAGGAGAGTTACTGACTCCTACAAGGTGGTTGACCGTTGCTTCGGTTTTGACCTTACTTGACGATCGCGATGAGTTCGTGGGTTGTGGCGATGCATCGAGGTATAGATTTGGTTATGTTTTGATGTTGTGTAGCAGAGCGGTGGCTCATGATTATGGACAGTGGAAACCTTGTATGGCTACGTATCCTATGTTTGAGTTGGGGTAGCTATCTTATGTTAGCATTGAGGAGTTGGAGATACTACTGTTATGGTGTGCAGCGCAGTGTAGGATGTACACTGATCACTTGAGTTTCATCCACTTGCATTTCCGGCCAGATTTGGGCGTGTGGCGGTGCTGATGGATGAGGTCAACTCATGACTATGGTTGCACCTTTGAGTTTTTCGAGAAGGCTAGAGGTTGTACTTTGACCATCCGTTTGGGATGATGTTGTTGTTGGTGCATTCAGTCGAGAGTTAGGAGCTTCAGTATTGCATGTGTGTATGTGTGGCTCGAGTCTCCGTGTTAGCCGAGTGTGGGCTACGAGAGCTGAGTTCGAGTATGATGGTGTTGAGGCTCGTGATTTTGCGCGCGTTTGGCGCTAGCGATGCGGAGATGTATCAGATATTCCGAGTTTATTACTCGAGACGCAACATGAAGAACAATGTAGCAGCTTGTGTGTGCTGATGCCACATTCGTCGACTGGCGATGGCTGGGAGGCAGAGACTTGCCGAGATGTGTCAGCCATTTGAGATTTCCTGTTGGACGTGGCGTTTGTCGCTGTGATCTTGTGTGTGTTTGTACGCACTTCGGTTTGTGATACCAGTTATCAGGCCTTTGTGGACCGTTTGATGAACTTGGTACATTTCCTTGTACTCTCGGTGATGATTTTAGTGGCAGAAAGTCATGGCTGTGTTTGATGGAGGTTGTCCATCTACGTGGTGTACCTGTGTCCCAGTTCGCCGATCGAGGTAGTCAGCTACAACTGAGTGTTGGCGAGCTTTGCAGCGAGCATTGGGGACCAGATTACGGTTTGGTATCAATTTTTATCCTCGGATTGGTGGGCGATCTTTGAGGATTATTCAGGCCTTGGAGGGCATGTTGTGGACTTTGGTATTGCAGTTCCGGAGGATTCGGGATCAGCAGTTTCAGCGGTTTGAGTTTGCTTGCAGTACCGGTTTGTGGACCACTATGGTTTTGAGGTTGTTTGATGTTGAGTTGAGGTATGTTGTTGTACTCCATTTTGTTGGAGCGAGTTTGGTTTGAGTATGAGTTGACGTTTGATTCTAATTTTGTGGAATGTGTTACCACAGACTGTCTGGTTAGCGGATGTGAGTTGATAATTGCTTGAGTTCGATGTTTGAGTTGTGTTGGCATGAATATGTTGAGTTGTGAATTGACATGTTGTTTTGATTTGTATGTGGCCATAGGCGAGTTTGTGTTATGCCGTATGGTTCGGCATCGCCTATAGCATTGGCTTTTGTGCGAGTTGTGTTCCGTGTGGCGAAACTGTGTTTCAGGTTGGTTTCGCATTGTGTACCCTGTCTGTTCCTTATGTAGGAACACTTGGTAATCATGTGAGCCAGTTCAGATTTGTGATTTGAGGGTACAGGGATTCCAGCACGGAGTTATCTCTTATTGTGGAGTTTGTTATCAGTGTCATGCAGTTGAGGTTGTCACTAGGCAGTTGAGCAGTATGCAGAGGCAGTGCTCCTATGTGTAGTCGGCAGACTTGGAAATTTCGAGGTCGAAATTTTTCTAAGGGGGGTGGATTTTTGACGACCCGGACCAAAATCAGCAGTATGATCAGCTGTATACATGAGTTACTGCATAGTCGTAGAGTTGCGACAGTTGTTTTAATCGCCAAAGCTTCTTAACGACTTAATTATTGGCCGAGAATTGGAGCTGGGTCTCTTCTCGAGAGTCGTTGTACGTGTGATTATGAGTTCGTGGGCGGTTCCGGATCGTTATTTGGACGACCGAGGAATTAGTTATGAATATTTGAAGTTTCGACGGAAACAGATTTAAATGGCAGGTTTGTTCGCGACTAAACTATCGGACGAGAATTTGGTTTCGGCTTCTTCACGGAAGTTGTTCAGAATTTAATTTTGAGTTTGTGGGAACTTCCGGAGCATGATTTTGAGTTATAAAGAATTAGTTGCGAATATTTCCGTTTGTTGTTTGTTTAGTCGATTTAAATGTGTGTTTGGTTGAACAGTTGACTTTTTATTCGTTTGGCCGATATGTTTGACTTTGGGTGATTATGGAAGATTATGTCGAGTCAAATTCGTGGCCGCGAGAATTATAGGAATCGGAATTACGACGAGGATGTTACGCGCGTTTGAAGTTCGACGAAAAGGATAAGTACGAAGTTTCCTAATCGGGAAAGCTATAAATAGTAACCTGCCAAAAAGGGAAAGTTAAAGACTTCAATTAATGGTGGTTGACCTGGTTTGACCGATTTGACCAAGGGGGAGGTGTGGCTCACGACGGCGGTGAGGGACTTTCCGGCGACCTTTAGGCTTGATCCTTACCTCTTTGGACTCGGCTTGGCTGCCCCGTGTGGATGCCGGCCACCGTTCACGGCGAGGTGGACGGTGGAGAGAGAAAATTTGAATCAAAGTTTGTGAATTTTGGGTTTAATGGTGGTTTACGTTTCGGGCTGAGTTGAGCTCAATCATGGACTGGGTTTTGTAGCTCTCCTCTCAAGGATTCCAACCATGTAAGTATGAAGTTCTAATTCGATTTGTGGAAGGAGAATTTTGGATTTGAAATTTGTGTTTCAATTCGGGTTTTCATGAAATTGAGCTAGTTAGAGTGTGAATTGGACTTCGGTGCAGTTATGGAAGTTGCTCAGTGGACGATTTTGAGTGGAATTGGTGCAGCACCGCCGTGAAATTCTTTGGCCGGCAGCGGCGCCGCCGTGGACGGCGGTCAACGGTCAACGGTTTGGCTTTTTTGACTTTCGGCAAGTTGCATGTCATTTGACTCGAAATCGTGCTCTGATCGCAGTGGGGAGGTTCGTTTCTCGATTTGAGCATCCGAAAGTAAAGCGAGGTATTGTGGTGTACATATACGGATTTCCGACGATTCGTCGACTTTGAATTATGTGTTTCCGAGGACAGTGGTTTCTCGTGGTTTGATTTGTATCGTCGGATTATGATTTTGAATATTGGACATTGTGAATATTCAGGTGTTCCTGATCGTTCTTTTGGCGAGGAACATTCCGCCGGATCACGGGTTAACGCGTATCGCGTTACGCCAGTCTGTGAGTGGACATTTCTTTTCACGGATTGATTGCGAGTCTTTTATTTATTATTTACGAACTTGAGCATGCGGATTGATTATGATTTTATGAGCATGTGTTTTACGATTATGCTTATACGAATATACGTATACAATATATATACATATACGTACATATTGTGTTTTATGCATGTGCATGGAAAGGATTTATGATTTGGTTTACACAGAGTACAGTCTCAGTATATGTTGTGGTATCGATACACATTGGCTTCTCGGCTGATCCCCGAGTACGCTCCGGGAAGGACAGATATCCTGACCCGAGGCCTTTCTGGCTAGGAATCACGTGTGGGTCTTGGATCCCGTGGTTCAGACTGTACTATCGCATGGTAGTCCATGAGTGATTCCGCGATATATTTACGTTGCATGCTCTGTACGTGAGTGGTAGCTGGAGTCTCCTCACGTTTCATTTGATTTTCGTACATTTGACTCGCATATGATTTTATATGTATATATATATATACTATCTGGTGAAAGACATTTATTTTCGTCCACTCACTCTAACGTGTTAATTGTCTTTCCCCTGGGCTTTTCGGTTTCCGTGCCCAGTTTGCAGTTCAGGCTCTGGTGTCGCACGTCGTGGTTGGAGGCATAGTGCTCGAGCAATCTTGTTTCATCCAGTAGGTTTATTGTTCTACCTACTGTGGTATGCGTATACGATTATGTATTAGAAGTCGCTCTGAGCTTCCTATTGTATATGTTATACGATTTTACCCGGATTTCAGTAAAGTATATATTATATGTATTGTTTACTTTACTGTTGAGATATTGAGAAATCCGGATGGGATTGGTGCCCACGGTTTGCTTTTTATGGCATAGGATGAAGTGTATTTTCCACGTGCAGGTAATGGTAATTCCACGCTAGTAACGAAACTCTGCTCAAATTTCGAAAAGTTTTTGTTGGTTCGTGTTTTCGAAGGGGTTTGATTCCGATTTAAGAAGCTAAATCGGGGTTGGGTCCTTTCAACTCGGTCGAATGAAACCCTTCTCTAACAACTCCTGGAGCTGAATCTGCAACTCCTTCAACTCCGCAAGCGCCATACGATACGGTGTCTGTGAAATCGGTCCTGTACCCGGCAACAACTCAATAGTGAAATCAATCTCCCGCACAGGGGGTATACCAGGTAACTCCGCTGGAAACACATCCGGAAACTCAGACACAACCTCAATACTACCAAGGTCTAGTACAGCTGCTGTAGTGTCCACAACATGGGCTAAATAAGCGACACAACCCTTCTTCATCAACCGATCCGCCTTCATCGCGGAAATCAAACACGGTCGTGAAATGTTCTTCTCGCCACGGAACAGTATCTCGGGTAACCCTGGTCGTCGAAATGCGACCTCCTTCTTGTGACAATCAAACATGGCCCAGTGCGTCTCCAAGAAGTCCATACCCAAAATCAGATCAAAGTCCACAATATCAAGCAATAACAGATCTGCGGCTAAACCATGGCCTCCAATAAACACGTCACAGTCTCTGTAAACCCAACTGATACTCAAAATCTCCCCTGACGGATACAACACTATCCACAACCCCGGAAGTGGAAATGCAGGTACCGTAGCTAATGATGATAGTCTAAATGATATGAATGAATGTGTGGCACCTGGATCTAACAATGCAAGTACTGGATTACCAAAGATATGTAACGTACCAATAACGACCTCCGGTGAAGCTCTGCCCTCACGTAGAGTCATAGCATGAACCCTCACCTATCTGGCTGGTCGTCCTCGCTGGGGCTGTCCCTGCTATCTAACCTGGCTTGCGAACTGTGCTGGTCGAGCTCCCGAAGTGGCACCTCGCTCTCCTCCGGAACTCTGGGCCGCCTGTCCACCAATAGGCTGGAAACAATCTCTCGCGAAGTGACCCTCCTGGCCACAACGGTAACACAGGGTAGGAACTCGCTGACAAGAACCATAGTGATATATGTTGCAGAGGCTACACAATGGGTACTCCCTCGGTACAGGAAAAGTGCCACTGGTACGTCGAGGATAACTAGAGCCGCTAGAATCCTCACTAGCCTGTGGTCGCTGCGGTCGATCTCTCATCCACCTCTGCCTCTGCCTCGATGCACTGGCTGGTGGTCGATAAGGTCGATAAGGTTGACTACCTGAGGATGAAGCTGAACCGGAAGTATCAGAACTCTGCCTCTTTGAAGGCCCCTGACTTGGTCCACCCTCCTCAAATTGTCTCGGCTGATATCTTTGCTGCCTCTCCTTCTCTATGTCCTCACCTCGGAGTGCTGCACTGACAAACTCATCAAAGTTGTTCCGAGGCATCGTCGTCAGAGTCCCCTTGATATTCAAGTTCAAACCTAGCTCAAACCTGCGACACTTGGCTTCCTCAGTAGCCACCATATCACGCGCAAAATGAGATAAGCGGGTAAACCTGTCCTGATACTCTAGTACTGACAAACTGCCCTGCCTCAAGTTCGTAAACTCCTCATACTTGCGCTGCTGGGTAGCCTGATTAAAGTACCTCCGCATAAACAGATCACGGAACAAAGTCCACGGAGTATCAGCTGGAACTCTGTCGGTGCTAACCCACCAAAAATATGCATCAGACTCAAGTAATCTGACTGCTGCCACTGTCATCTGCTCAGGGGTAAATCGCAGACGCTCACATACACGTTCAACCTGAACCAACCATACCTCACATATCTCTGGATCAGTTGAACCCGAAAACACAGTCGCACCAACAGTACGAGCTTTGACCACAGGGTCAAAACGCTCTTCCAAACGCAACACTCGCATCAGCAAGTCATGCGTCTGGCGATCCTCAAAAAGGAGGCATCCTACTGTTACAAGACAAGCATTAGGTACAAGCAGAAAGAACGTAATCATGAGACCGCAGATATTTGAGAACACACAACACCCGAAGTATTGATGAGCACCGCTGGCCAGTCGGCTCATCATTCCTGCCATGCTGTATAAACTCAAATACCCTAAGCGTCACAACTACAAGAGTCTACAGAATCTGACAACCTAATGCTCTGATACCAAGCTGAAAGGACTCAACCCCGATTTAGTTGCCTAAATCAGAATGGAACCCTTTCTGAAAACGTGAACCAACAAAAAACCATTAAAATTTCGGCAGAGTAACGCTACTAACGCGGAATTGCCATTACCTGCACCCGAAAAATAATACTTCATCCTATGCCACAAAAGCCAAACCGTGGGCACCAATCCCATCCGGATTTCTCAAATATCATATCATAATCAATAAACAGTAAACATACTGTAATATATAGTATATCCGGGAAAAACCATATAAAACATGTATCAGAATGTATCAGAGCGACCTCTAGTGTAAATATATACAATATATACATCAGTAGGCAAAACAAGAACCAACTGGAAAACACAGGTAGCTCGAATCACTAGCCTCCAACTGCGACGTGAGACACCAGAATCCGAACTACAAACCAGGAACGAAAACCGAAAAGCCCAGGGGAAAGGCAAATAAAACGTTAGAGTGAGTGGACTAAAATAAACATATGCCTTTGACCAGTTATATACATAATCAATGTAAAACAATGCGAGTTCGGAAACTATATATATGGAGGTTGTCAGGCGAATCTCTCAACCCCACGTCAGGTGAATTGCTCAAACCCGACGGTGATAGGCCAGGGGAATATCTCAACCCCGGTGACATACAGGGGAATCTCTCAACCTTGCCCAGAGGAATCTCTCAACTCTGGTCCAGAAGAATCTCTCAACTCTGGTGGACTACAGGTGATCAGTCGAGTAGCTGAAGCATCAATGCAGTAATGCCATCACTAATAAATATAAAGTAATACCTCCGAAAATAACATATATCTCAACATCGTATAAAGTAAATACGGAAAATCACGATAAATCACGAACTCGCAAACAACTGTGAAAATATAAAAATGTCCACTCACAGATCAGCAGAGTGCGCACTCACGCTAATCTCGTGTCCCGACGGAAGATCCCTCGCCCGAAGCACGATCTCGATCCCCTGAATAATCATAAAACATATCTGATCAAAATCATAGCCCACAACTCTGTACTTAACCACGGAAACCAACCGTTCCCGGAAACATATAAAACTGTATAAAATAATCGAGTGAATTCTCGAAATCTCCACTCTCCTCCGGAACTCTGGGCCGCCTGTCCACCAATAGGCTGGAAACAATCTCTCGCGAAGTGACCCTCCTGGCCACAACGGTAACACAGGGTAGGAACTCGCTGACAAGAACCATAGTGATATATGTTGCAGAGGCTACACAATGGGTACTCCCTCGGTACAGGAAAAGTGCCACTGGTACGTCGAGGATAACTAGAGCCGCTAGAATCCTCACTAGCCTGTGGTCGCTGCGGTCGATCTCTCATCCACCTCTACCTCTGCCTCGATGCACTGGCTGGTGGTCGATAAGGTCGATAAGGTCGACTACCTGAGGATGAAGCTGAATCGGAAGTATCAGAACTCTGCCTCTTTCAAGGCCTCTGACTTGGTCCACCCTCCTCAAACCGTCTCGGCTGATATCTTTGCTGCCTCTCCTTCTCTATGTCCTCACCTCGGAGTGCTGCACTGACAAACTCATCAAAGTTGTTCCGAGGCATCGTCGTCAGAGTCCCATTGATATTCAAGTTCAAACCTAGCTCAAACCTGCGACACTTGGCTTCCTCAGTAGCCACCATATCACGCGCAAAACGAGATAAGCGGGTAAACCTGTCCTGATACTCTAGTACTGACAAACTGCCCTGCCTCAAGTTCGTAAACTCCTCATACTTGCGCTGCTGGGTAGCCTGATTAAAGTACCTCCGCATAAACAGATCACGGAACAAAGTCCACGGAGTATCAGCTGGAACTCTGTCGGTGCTAACCCACCAAAAATATGCATCACCCTCAAGTAATCCGACTGCTGCCACTGTCATCTGCTCAGGAGTAAATTGCAGATGCTCACAAACACGTTCAATCTAAACCAACCATGCCTCGCATATCTCTAGATCAACTGAACCCAAAAATATAGTAGCACCAGCAGTGCGAGCCTTGACCAAAGGTTCAAAACGCTCTTCCAAACGCAGCACTCGCATCAGTAAGTCGCGCGTTCGACGATCCTCATCAGGATCCGCTTCCCGATCAACATGGGGACCACATCGAGGAGGCATCTTACTGATACAAGAAAAGCATTAGGCATAAGCAGGAAGAACGTAATCATGAAACCGCAGATATTTCAGAACACACAACACCCGAAGTATTGATGAGTACCGCTGGCCAGTCGGGTCATCACTCCAGTCATGCTGTATAAACTCAAATACCCTAAGCGTCACAACTACAAGAGTCTACAGAATCTGACAACCTAATGCTCTGATACCAAGCTGAAAGGACCCAACCCCGATTCAGTTACCTAAACCGGAATCGAACCTGTTCTGAAAACACGAACCAACAAAAATCATTCAAAATTTCAGCAGAGTTTCATTTCTAACGTGGAATTGCATAAACCTGCACCCTGAAAATAACACTTCATCCTATGCCATAAAAGCCAAACCGTGGGCACCAATCCCATCCGGATTTCTCAATATCATAACAATATCAAATAACAGAAAACATATCTGTATAATATAATATATATACGAGAAAATTCGTATAAAACATGTATCAGAGCATGCAAGTAAAAATCCCAATTGATATATATATATATATATATATTAAAATAACATATGCGAGTCCAGACGTATAAATAAACAAATCCAGCGTACTGAGCATGCAAGTAAAAATCCCACGGGGTCACTCATGGACACGTTCGTGCTAGTACAGTCTGAATCACGGGATCCCAGACCCACACGTGATTCGAGCCAGAAAGACCTCAGATTAGGGTAACTGCTTCCACCCGGAAATACCTCGGCACAAGAAACAGATAACTGTACCTACCCGGAAATACATCGGCACAAGGCACAGCAACCCCCCCCGGTAGGCACCCTCGGGGATCAGCCGGGATGCGTGTGTATCGATACAACAACATAAACTATGACTGTACTCTACGTAAACCAAATCATAAATATTTCGATGCAAATGCAAGAAACAGTATATAAATGCATATACGTAACATAATCGTATAACACATGCTCATAATAATCATAATCTCGTAAACATGCTCAAATTCGTAAATCATATAAAAGACTCGCAAGGATTCCGTGAAAAGAAATTGTCCACTCACAGGTGAGCAAAACGCGCACTCGCGTTAATCTCGTGGCCCGGCGGAAGATCCCTCGCCAGAAGCACGATCGCGATCTCGATCTCGATCCCCTGAATATTCATAAAACACAATTAATCAAAACATAACCCACAACTCTGTACTTAACCACGGAAACCAACCGTTCCCGGAAACATATTAAACTGTACAAAATAACCGACTGAATTTCCGAAATCTCTACTCGAAACCCTCGACTGAAAATCCGACACCCAAATCAATCCGAAAACCTCTGGATGATAATCAGGGCTCGATTACGAGAAAAACGACATTAAAAACACTAAAATCCAAAAAGTCAACCCCTCGCCGGAGCTCCGCCGTTGACCGCCGCCGCCGGTGGCGGCGCGCCGTCAACGGTGGAATTCCACGGCGAGATTCTCCAGAAATGAAGTTCAACCCATGCCTAATCTCTTCTTCAACTAGCATCAAGGCCAAAACCCACCGGAACCATGTCAATTTCAGCCCGAAACAATTCAGAATTTCTTCTCCAGTGACCTATTCGGGTTCCAACCAAACCATAATCAAACCTCAATTCAATCACATAGATAGCATCCCTAGGCCAAGGGGAGTCGAACCCCCCTAACCACCACCACCGTGGCTCGCCGGAGAACGGCAACCAATACCGGCGAAATTTCCTAAACCGACCCGATTCGAACCCAAGCAAAACCTTAACAATTTCCACAAAAACGAACATCAATAAACTCGAAATGACAAGGAGAAGCTATACATACCCTCAGTGAAGTCAGAGGTGGCCGGAATAAGCAAGTCGGCCGGCAAGAACCAAAACGGAAACTTTCGCCTTCGTGGTCAACGGTCAACTTTCCAATTTTGGAAAGTCAATGCTCGGTCAACGTCAGTCAAAGCTCAAACTATGATTTTCGACTATTTCTGGACTATTCCCCATATTTATACTCGCGCCTCGGGTCGATCGACGATTCAAAATGGATAACCATCACGATTCGGATAAACACGAAACAATCGGATAAACTCGTCGAAAACTGAAACTTCAAATAATCGTATAATATTCCTCGGTTATCGGAAAAATCTTCCGAAACCGCCCTCAAGCTCGAAATCATGTATTCTACAACTTCCGTGAAGACACTCAACTCAAATTCTCGGCCGATAACATAGTCGCGAACATAATCAACAAACCACACAAATATTGTAAAACTGCGACTATAACCAATCTCGTGAATCGTGCAGAATATACAAGTGATTCTGGTTCGGGTCGTTACAAAATCTCTCCGGTTGACGGCGCGCCGCCGTTGCCGCCGGCGGTTAACGACGGAGCTCCGGCAACTCGTTGACTTTTTAGAATTTGATGATTTTAATGTCATTTTACTCATATTCGCGCCCTGATCGTCGCCTTGAGGTTTTCGAGTTGATTTGGGTACCGTATTTTCAGTCAAGGGTTTTGAGTGGTGATTTCGGGAATTTCGTTGATTATTTTTGTATCAGTTATACGTTTCCGGGAACGGTTAGTTTTCGAGGTGTGGTACAGTGTTATGAGCTATGATTTTGATCAGTTACATTTTATGATTATTCAGGGGATCGAGATCGTGCTTCGGGCGAGGGATCTTTCGCCCGATCACGTGATTAGCGCGAGAGCGCGCTTTACTCACCTGTGAGTGGACACTTTTATATTTTCACAGTCGTTGCGAGTTCGTGATTTTCCGTATTTATTTATATACGATGTTGAGATTATTTATTATTTTTGGAGGTATTATTTTATATTTTATGGTGATGGCATACTTGCATCGATGCTTCGGCTACTCGGCTGATCACCAGTAGTCTGACCATAGTTGAGAGATTCCTCTGGACAGGGTTGAGAGATTCCCCTGTTATGCCGCTGGGGTTGAGAGATTCCCCTGGCCTATCACCGTCAGGCTTGAGAGATTCGCCTAACCTTCGGGCTTGAGAGATTCGCCTGGCACCTCCATATATATTTTTCGAACTCGCTATACTTATTTTTTGTATATGAAATTGGTGAAAGGCATATGTTTAATTTTTGCCCACTCACTCTAACGTTTTATTGCCTTTCCCCTGGGCTTTTTGGTTTCCGTGCCCAGTTTGCTGTTCGGATTCTGGTGTCTCACGTCGCTGTCGGATGCTAGTTGTTCGAGTTACCTGTCTTTTCCAGTAGGTTCCTTGTTTCGCCTACTATTGTATATTTTGTATATATACACACTAGATGTCGCTCTGATACGATACTGATACATGTTTTATGTGGTTTTTCCCAGATTTTCTATATTATACAGTTATGTTTACTGTTTATTAGTACTATTATGATATTGAGAAATCCGGATGGGATTGGTGCCCACGGTTTGGCTTTTGTGGCATAGGATGAAGTGTTATTTTCCGGGTGCAGGTTAATGGCAATTCCTTGTTAGTAATGTTACTCTGCCGAAATTTTAATGGTTTTTGTTGGTTCGTGTTTTCAGAAGGGGTTTGATTCCGATTTAGGAAACTAAATCGGGGTTGGCTCCTTTCATTATGTTATTTAGCCTTTTAATTCGTGAACACCACAAATCCTTACCAAGCTTAAACACTTACTCCTACCCTTAATAAGCAATCGAGCAAGCGATAATGAAGTTCTATTAGGATGTGCTTCGAGTTGTGCTTATTAGGAAGTTTGGCAAAAGAGATAAGAGTGAGGTGGGGGAGGATGTTGTGATGATTCACTTGTGTTGTGTTTATTCAAAACGAAAAAAAAGGGGGGGGGGCAGAAAGAAAAGAGAAATAAAAGAGTTTCAAAGAAAAGAAAAATAGAATAGAAAAAAAAAAGTTCAACAAAAATATGGTAGTGTGCATAAAGATTAAGTATTTTAGGAAATGGTTTTTATGAAAAAAAAAAGGAAAGCTAGAAGCACTTAGAGTATGTTAGGAACTTCGACATGTGATTTGCTTGCTAGGTTGCTTGGTTCTTGAATTCCTATACCCTTCTTTCACTAAGCCTATTCCTTAAACCTTGTTTCAACCTGAATAAAATTCCTCTTGATTTGAAATGTTTGTCTTTGGATTGTTGGAGCATTGGTTGAAAATCGAGCCTATGAAGAACATGTGATTGATGCGATTTATGAGTGCAAACACTAACCCTCAAACACTTGTGTGCATTGAGTGATATCTAGTGAGTTTGATGGTTAGGAAACATGTCAATTTGAATACATCTCATTGTAATGCATTTGGCTTAGCATATCTCATTTCAGCTTATTAAATATGTATTGATTTCATGTTTTAAAATATTGCTCAAGAGTAGTCAACCTACCTAGCCAAAGTTCTTTGAGGGAGACCAAAACAATCTACCATTGCTTCAAGTCTAGCTTAGCTTAATCTTTTTCTTCTTAGTTTGCTTAAGGACAAGCAAAGCTTAAGTGTGAGGTAGTTGTTAGGACCATAATTATGTGTCCATTACGCTCCTAACTTTATGCTTATAGCTTGTTTTCTATGAATAAAACATTGTTCTTATGACGTTTTCTGTTCTTGCTAGGAAATGTGGAGTTGGCTCGGAAATGTATTAAACATGAAGAATTAGATACTTATTGGAGAAAACATATACATTTCCGAGGTCAAAGGAGAATTTGGAGCAACTTTGGGAAAATGACGAAATAGCTTCACCGGAGGTCGCCAGAAGTTTCTTGGAACTCGCCGGAATTCATCACAGCCGGCCGGGTGGGCCGGCCCAATCACATGGAGTCCAGTCCAATGGAGGCCCATTGAGCCGATCTATGCTTACCAATCTGATTTGGAGAGAAAGAGAAGGAGTTGGACCGCATGATGTCACCATTTTTGGGGCTTAGCCTTCCATAGCCTAAAATAGTGGATCATGGTCTCCCTTGTTCAAAGTTGACCTTTGGATCCTCTATCTGACCACCTCCTATCATCTAAGGGTCCATATTTGCCTCCCCAATCAGCCCAAAATTCGAGCTTCCCTTGGCACCCACACACAACTTACTCAAATTTTCAGATTTCTCAAGTTTTAGCTATCTAGAAACCCTCTCCATCCATACCTACTACATAGCCATATCCTCCACCAAAAACACACCCATAATCACCATCTAAGGCTTAGAAACACCTATCACAACCATATCTCTCTAGCCTTAGGTGGGTGACCCAACATCAAGGAGCTTTGGAGCAAAATTGGAGCAAGGAGGAAAGAATAGCTAGAAGGCCTTGAAGCTTTTGGGGAGTCTTGGTTATTTCTCATCCTATTTTGTCTTTCAATCATGTATATAAGCTCTATATTTGTTATGGGTAGTGAGTAGTAGATTTTGGGAGGCTAGGGTTAGAACCCTAGCCATGTGATGTGATGAACATGTCTTGGATTATGTATATTTCATGGTTTTAGTGTATGTTATGAAGATTTGTGTTGTAAATGAGTTTATTGTGTGATTGTGGTATGTTTATATGCTTGAGCTTGTTGTATAAATTCTTATATGCATGTGTTGACTCTAGCTAGGTTGAAGCATGTGTTAAAGGACTTAAAAATGACCCTTGAATGAATTAGCTACTCACTTAAGGATATATGAGCATGTAAACATGATTAGGGTATTATCTAAGAGATTTATCTTAAGATTTGGTTCCCTAGCATTTAGCATGGATTAGAGCCTCTTGAGTCTCCTTAGACTTGAGAGACCTTAGTCAAGCACACATTGATTTAAAAGGTTATTGTGGCACCTCATAGAATCTTTTGGCTCGTAATTTAATAGGTACGAGTTGAGGGATTTAACCGAACGTCCTCTTGGATTTTCCAATCGATATTCGAGAAGGAAGCTTTTCCACATCTATCACACGATTTACTTGTTAGCTTCACAACGTGACATACGGTTGAGGTATAAGCCCGTAATGACTTATGTCTTGATCTCGATTCACCAAACACTTCAATGTAGGGCTTAAGTCTTCTAGTGTCCGAAGTGACCTAGGAATTTGAGTTCTAAACCAATCGTGACTCACAAGGTCACGACTTGGACAATACTTTGTGTGAACGGACTTAATCTATACATGAACCAAGACATTGTTTGATGCATCATATGGTTGGTGGGGAGTTCCCTAGTTGACCTACTTCCCCTTATATTGAATTTGTGTCATTTACTTTGCATTTAGTGTAATCATTCAACCATCAACCAACTCGTTAATCACTCACCGTAATTGCATTATCCCTTGCAATGACAAATCTCCAAAGGATTTGGTAGTGTGAGATACACTTTCACATTTCATTTCATTTAGTGTCAAGTAGTGTAGTGTCTAGTGAGTCGTAATCTTTGTGCTTTCATTTCCGAGCTAAGGAATCTAAGTGCTCAATCCTCGTGGGTTCGACACTCAAGTTCCTCTTTATACTATTACTTGTCCCCGTACACTTGAGGGCGAAGACCATTCTTGCAGTTATGAGTTAGCCAATAGCTCACTAAGTGTGGGGGTGTAAATCTTCCAACAACCGTCTCGTCCGTGAATATATTTCACAATGATTTGAGATGGTTTTGTTGCCATTGAGTATACTGCAGACATAACATAGATAAACAAATACTCACATAGATACTTAGACAAATACTTAGACATATACTCTAGTAGAGAGTCAGAGAGATACATTAACAGATATGGAAACAAATCTTCAGAACCAAAATCAGATCCAGACCTAATTAAGTAATCAATACTATCATGAAATCGAATAATACAATTATGAACAAAAACAGTTTCATGCAACATCAATTCAAATCATCTATAATATACAATAACATAGTGAAATTGGATGTACAACAAAACTTAACATATGAAATCATCAATTTGTATACAGCAATCGCGAGAAATAGCGAGTTAGAGAGAGAGAGAGAACGCTTGAAAATTTCAATTTCGTACAACGACGAGATCGAACAAAATTTTTGTTGCGGCGAGATTGTGATCGCAATTGCAAGAGAGACAGAGAAAAAGCGTGAGAGAGAGAGACACACAGAGTGATTCTCTTTTCTTGAATCGGAATGTAGCGACATTGAGGTATTGAGATGCAAGGAGGTTGATGAAGTGCAAAGAAGGAAATGAGATTTGGTCGACGATGACAAGTAATTGGCTTCAAGGGTAAAATCGGTAGAAAAAAATGGGTTTTATAACTTATTGAGCCTTTTAGGGAGGAAATGATGTTAGCTGGGTTTTTTTTTAAAAAAAAAGGTGTAATAAGTCGAGCCTTTTTTACCTTAGTGCCATTAGTTAATTTTTTTTTTGTAAATCTCATCTGTTTTAGGATTTTTAATTAATTTTCTTTTAATTATTTATTAAATCAAAATTTAGTAGCTGTGAATCAATTTTCAAAGTCATATATATTCATAGATGGGAAAAAATTTTAAATTCAGAACATAATATTATTATTAATTCCACCACTCTATATATATATATATATTCAATATATTAATGTTCATATGCCTAAAACAACAAAAAATATAAAAATATTAAAAGCAAAGATTTAGAGCACAAAAAAAAATTATTTAAGAAAATAGAAAATACTAAAAAAAAGAAATTATTTTTTAAAAGTATGTAAAATATTATTTAAATATATAAAAATATAATTATACACATCATGTCCCTGACACGTAATAATATTTAGATGAAATCCGTCAAAATTGACAAACAAGATGCAAATCAGCAATTGTTTCAAAGTTGAGGAGGTAAAAGTTCGTAATTGATAATTTAAGGTGTAAATTGACAATTACAACTAAATTTAAGAGACATTTTGACAATTTTTCCAATTTAAAAATCGCGTTTCCGTACGATTCTTGATGATTCCTCCATGCTCCGTCCTGATTCCGCTTTCGGTGCGGGAATCGTGAGTGATTTCACGCTACCTACTTAGCACACCTTGGGTAATGATTTTGATCATGCCACCTATCTATTGTTAGTAAACCCAATGGGCTTCAGCAAACACATTTCGACCCTGTAAACACGAAAAGTAGACAATTTCTTGAATTTTCTTCTGCGTCTTTCGGTGGATTTGAGCAGCGTCGACTTTCAAACGACCTTTCTCTTTGGGAGAGCTCAGCGTGGACTCGCGTGGGCATTCCGTGGATTCGGCGTCTCTCTCTGTATCCGCGGAATCCAGAAACCTTAACCCATTATCCCATTCCCCGTTGGTTTCATATTCCGCTTCTCTTCTCTTCTTCGGTGTTTGCTTCTCTTCTGCTGGCTGTGTCTTATTCTAATGGGAACTCCGGAATTCCCAGATCTTGGAAAGCATTGCTCCGTCCGCGAATGCCAGCAGATCGACTTCTTGCCCTTCACATGTGATAGTTGCCATAAGGTTCGAAATGAGGAATTGTTATCCTGGCTTAAATATTTGAATTTTGTTATTTGATCTGTTGTAATGGTTCTTGGGTGTAGGAGAAAGGGTGTTTGTTGATATGGGTTGTCCATGATAGTCATTGTTGGATTGTTGCAGCTAATGTTCTTTGTAATCTTGGGATGTGCCTGAATCTGTCTTTGTGAATTGTATTGCTTTGAAAACGGAGGTGCTAAGTGTTCTGTTGTCTCTTTAGTTTCTGGTGTGTTTGAACCACATTAATATGATTCTGAGTGTGTTGTGTGCTGTCTTTGTGAAGAACAAAATGAGTACCCTGTTTCTGTTTTTTGGAGGGAGGAAGTTCCTTAATTGCATAGTTTGTATTGCTTTCTTTGTTCATTGACCTTAATTACATAGCTTGTAGCTTTGTAAGAGGATCAATTTATGAAAAGGTTAATATTTTAGAGGAGATAAGCGGAGGAGTAATGTGAATTTTATATGCTGCACCTTTTCTTCAATAGAGGCCATTGCTTATAATATATATCATATGCGGGTTGTGGAATGCTGTACAATGTTCTGGTTCATTTAAATAATATGTTATTCTAATGATATAGCATATACCGATAAATTTGGTGTTATGGTACCGATATGTATAAGTTCCTTAGAGCATTGGTGCTGTATATGTTCTATCCATCATATAGTTCTTAATTTAGGTAGGAAACACAATTGCACCATAGTCTTTGATATTTTTGTCATTGTTCATCTTTCCAACTTGTCATTGTATCATTCAGCGGCATTAGTCGTTCTTCTCAAAATTTCATTCTTTCATGTATAGTGACATAAAGCTGACACTTCGCAGGTCTTTTGTTTGGAGCACCGAAGCTATGTTAATCATAATTGTCCAAAAGGGGACAGAAAAAATATCACTGTTGTCATCTGTCCCCTCTGTGCTAATGGAGTTCATCTAATTCCTGATGAAGATCCAAATATTACATGGGAGAGGCATGTCAACGCTGATTGTGACCCTTCCAATTATGAGAAAGCAATGAAGAAGAAAAAATGTCCTGTCCCTGGATGCAGGGATATCTTAACTTTCTCAAACACAATCAAGTGCAGGGACTGCATGACAGACCACTGTTTGAGGCACCGATTTGGACCTGATCATAAGTGTCCCGGACCTAAGAAACTGGAAGTAGGTTTTCCATTTATGGGTCTATTAAGTAAAAGTAGAAAACAAGTGTCAAAACCCAATCATGCTCCTGCCACATCTTCCTCCAATTGGGGCAATAGCTTTCTTAATGCAGCGTCATCTTTTCGAGCCTCAGCTGAAGCTGGGGTGGCAAAATTGAGCAGTGAACTTAGCCAAAAGTGGCAGATAACGAAGGATGGAGGGGGACCAAGCAGCAGCAGTGGGAGTAGAAATTGGCAAGAGGAGTGTCCGGAGTGTCCCCAGTGTGGTGCTAAGTTCTTCTCGGTCACCACTCTTGTAGATCATGTACAAAAAATCCATGAAAAAGGTGGCAGCCGAGCAGGGGCAAAGAAGTTGACAATTGATGTCTGCCCCAAGTGTAGTAAAGGATTTCGTGATCCGGTAGCTCTTGTGGAGCATGTTGAGAGGGAACACCGGGGTACTTCAAGAGCATAAGCTTTATTTTTGTTTTTGTTTTACTGAAAGTGTTTGTAATTTCCTTTGGATATTGCTGTCATGGAGTCATGGCCCATATTGACCGATGCATATATCTTATCTTAGCTACATCAAGAATCTGCAAGATTGAATGCAAAAACTATTCTTTGTGAATACTAATCATTTTTTGTGAGCCAAGTGAGCTGTCTGTAATCCAAATACGAGTTAACCTGAATTTTTCTATTTGAATCAAAATGACATTCAAATCGTTGCAATTTCTGCACTATACTCTTTCAACAAATCTGATCTCCTAAGGGATGAATTTAAGGGATGGAATGGGATGAGTACATCTAACGATTATGATTTAAAGACAAAACTTTGGTAGGGTGAATTTAATTGTCTTCAATTGTAGTCGTTGAATGTGCTCATTCCATTCCATCCCTTAAATTATATCTCTTAAGAGAGCAAGCCTCACTCTTTCACTCCCCAATTCTATAGTCCTGATCCTATCACTTTTACTGATCATTGCCCTGGAAAGTTGAAATTACAGTAATTCGCGTAGACTGCCTAAAATGATTGTAGGAAAGGTCAAAATTAGAATAGTTAAACCAAAATGAATTTCATAAGTAGCGTTGTCAGTTTCACATATATAGAAGATTTCTATGTGAATTGAGCTTAAAAAACAACTTTGTTGAATTCGTAGTTCGGGGTCCTGTAGATAGAAAAAGGAGTTGCTCTTCAGTTCTGCAAGCTTTTGGTTCTAATGAATGGGATCTGTACCATTCATGGTATGACTACAATTTCAAACAAAACAAAGTATGTAGCATTCATGTCCTTTTGGTGCTTATACATAGATAAAGAGATCATAGTCAAAAACCTCAGGGATTGGTGTACTTTTGGTCTTCTATTTTGGATCATTCAAATGGTCTTTTAGAGTCCGTTTGGCAACGGAATCAAATGGCGGAATATGACCAATATAAGGGATCTCAAAATCACACCAGAATTCATCTCCGGCCATCATCGCTCTTCAGGTTTGTTTAGGACATTGGGTTCTCCTTCCATTCTGTAATCTAAAGTTTTGTTGTTGAAATTTGTATCTCTGTAATTCCAATTTTGAAGAGTTGTTATCAGCGTTTGTGGCTGCTATTTTGTATTCATTTGGACCAATGAATTCGAATCGGTTCTAGTTATGAATTGGGTTCCTAGATTTCAAATCATTGTTGTTTATGAATTGGATTTATAGATTTTGAATCCTTGCTTGCTATAAATTGGATTTCTAGATTGGTTTGAAGATTGTGAGAGTCTGCAAATAGGAACACTATATACGAACACTCTTTAAAATGTAGAGAATAACACATTAATTAATATGCCTAAAATGCGTAGATTAAATTCCCCCACACTTAAACTTTACTAGTCCCTTAGCAAACACTAAACTAAGAAATAAAAAATTAAAAGAAAAATTGCTCCAACGTTTTCACATGGTGTCGTCAACGTTGGAACCTCAAAAACACACTAAAGTAGCTACTAAGCCCTTAACTGATATGTCTTAGAAAATCTTCAGTTATCATGACAATCACATAGTTTAAGCACAAAGAATTTAAGAGTTAATAACGACATTCTCATGCATGAACAAATAAGACCTAGATGAAAACAATGGTGATTTAAAAAGCTATGCATGTGTTAGAAAAGTTCAAAATCACCTCATATGAATGCACTTATCATCTTTCCACTCATGAAAAATGGGTTTCACTCGAGATATATATATAAGAATCAATAAAACATCTCATGGAACTAATTACTTACACGAATGAACTCAAACCGTATGCTTACTCATGTGATTAACTCCACAGATCAAACGCTACTCATTTTAAGGATCATAAAAATGACTTGAAAATGGTTGTAATGAGGCTAAGGCTAAAGCATTCGAAAGTTTGGATAAGTGATGTTTAAGAATGTTCCAAAGACTTAGTCTGAGCTCCAAAAACTCATCAATTTCATGCACATCCTTCTCTTCCAACACCAAAGATTACAAACTTTAAAAGCAAGTGTCAAATATCATCATGTTGGGCCTGACCTTCATTCTAAATTTCCTTTGAGCTTTGCGAATAGGTCAAAGACCATTTTTCTTCACTATTAGACCTTCAATTTGTAGTAAACTTCAAATCCATAAGTTTGGGGGACATTAATCCAAAATTTTTGAAAGGACCCAACCCCGATTTAGTTTCCTAAACCGGAATCAAACCCCTTCTGAAAACACGAACCAACAAAAACCACAAAAATTTCAACAGAGTAACGCTACTAACGCGAAATTGCCATTAACCTGCACCCGGAAAATACACTTCATCCTATGCCACAAAAATCAAACCGTGGGCACCAATCCCATCCGGATTTCTCAATATCATAACAGTAATGTAAAGTAATCAATGAAACCATACTTTACAGAAATCCGGGGAAAATCGTATAAAAGTATAACATAAGAATGCTCAGAGCGACTTCTAGTATATATATACAAATAGTAGGCCCAAACTAAGAACCTACCATAAAAGAAACATCGTTCGAATACTATGCCTCCGACCACGACGTGCGACATAAAATCCAAATTACAAACTGGGCACGGAAACCGAAAAGCCCAGTGGAAAGTCAAATAAAAACGTTAGAGTGAGTGGACGAAAATAAACATATGCCTTTCACCAATTTCATATACATAAAACAATGTAAAGCAATGCGAGTTCGGAAAGCATATATGGAGGTGCCAAGCGAATCTCTCAAGCCCGATGGTGATAGGCCAGGGGAATCTCTCAACCCCAGCGGCATAACAGGGAATTCTCTCAACCCCGCCCAGATGAATCTCTCAACTCTGCTCAGACTACCGATGATTAGCCGAGTAGCCGAAGCATCGATGCAAGTAATGCCATCACCATAAAAATATAAAATAATACCTCCAAATAAAAATAAATACGAAAATCACGAACTCACAACGACAGTGAAAATATAAAAGTCCACTCACAGGTGAGCGTAACGCGATACGCGTTAATCCCGTGATTCGGCGGAAAATCCCTCGCCAAAAGACCGATCACGATCCCCTGGATAATCATAAAATCCACTGCTCAAAACATAACTCGATACCTCAAATCATATCACGAGAAACAACCGTTCCCGGAAACATATAATTCAATATCGACGAAATCGTCAAAATCCGATAATCACACCACAAAATCTCATTATAATTTACGATGCTCAATTCAAAAAACAAACCTCACCACTGCAATCGGTGCGCGATCCAAGCGAAACGACATATAACTTGTCGAAAAACACGTCGCCGGAAAAGTCGCCGTCGCGGACGGCAGCGCCGCCGGCCGCCGGAAAATCATACCGGCCCAGAAAAATGCAACCTACACATGGATTTGAAGATCTCGACATTTCCAACAACTTTCCAGTTCAAAGTTAAGGCCAATTTTGACCGGAAAACCTCCAAAACTCACCTCAAAGTTGCAAACCCTTACCTGAATTTCAAACCGACCGATCTCCTTCCTCCGGCCACGGCAACCTCCCAAACTACTTCCAATAGCTTCCTCTCCTCATGGCTAACAAAACCCCTTAAAGAGGGGCCACCAACTTGGCCGGAAAAGTCACCTCCGATACCGTCGAATTCATGCCGGAATTCACCGAACTTTGCCGCGCCGTTTCTCCCTCCTCCGGCCACCTCACGGGTCGATCCACCTACCAAGTTGAAGAGGAGCTCGAGCCCAACAGGTTCCGTGAAGGGACCCCGGCCAACCGTGGCCGGAATCGGCCTCCTGGCGGCGTGAAATCCACGCCCCAAAACGGTGCAAATGGGTCGCCCATGACTCGTAGTCAATGCGGGTCAACCCGACTTCCCTCTTTTGGAAACTTTCCCAAATCGGCATGTATCGCTTCCGTATTTATACCGTACGCGTATCGAATCCCAAACGGATAAAAACGACAATATCCGACGGCCGAAAATATTTACAATTTATTCCTCGTAATTTGGAATAATCCTCAGGAAGTTCCCACGGGCTCGAAATTAAATTCTCTAGAACTTTCGTGAAGAATCCTAAATCAAATTCTTGCCCGATAATTTAGTCGCTAACGAAGCCGCCATATTAACCGAATACGATAAAATTGCGACTAATCGCGAAACTCGCAAATCAAGTCGATAACCATTCCAATTTCGGTTCGGGTTGATCGACGGTGCAAAACAGATCACAATCACGATTCGGATAAACTCGGATACGAACGGATAAACTCGACGATATTTTGAAATTTCAAATATTCATATTATATTCCTCGGTCGTCGAAATAATAATCCGGAACCGCCCACGAACTCAAAATCACACGTACAACAAATCTTGAGAAGAGACTCAACTCAAATTCTCGGTCAATAATTAAGTCGTGATCAAAACCGGCAATTCAACCAATTTACGGAAAACTGCGATTACGCGCAACCTCGTGGATAAAACCGATTACACTACTGATTCTGTTCCGGGTCGTCACACTTTTAACACTAAAAACTTATTGCCAGAGAGCTTCACAATTTTTGTTCTTTCTTTTTCTTGCTCTCAAAACTTTTTTCTTTTCTCTTTTGTATATTGGCAATCACTATTTTTTCTTTCAACTTTGCTGGACAAGTGTATCCCCATACACACATCCTCCTTCAAAAGTTTCCACCAAAACGTCATCATCATGTTCTAGCTTCGAAAATTCTCACCAAGTCTTGAAACAAGTGTAAAAATACTCTATACTAGGCTAAATATTTAGGTATATATGGTGATAAAAGAAAGGCTAAATGTAAGCTCAAAACGGTGATCTAGGGAGTTGCAACTCGAGCACACATAAGGGACACATGGTTATCTAGCAAAGTGGTGGTAAATCCCAAGTGCCTTTAATCACATATAAAATCAGAGTATGTATTGACTATAAGCTTTGAAAATCAACATGAGCAAGTTCTAGCAATCTCTAGTTCATTGAAAACTATGACAAGCAATTATATGAGGCATATAAACCTATAAGCTACAAAAATATGATGAAAAATTACTCAAGAAATAAAGCACAGATAGCTCAAAAACTCACATAGGTTCATATGATTCAAGCTTATTCTAGCATGTGAATTCTGTACCAAGTTTTACTATCTATATCTACTACATGTTAATGCAATCAAAACATCTCTATTTCACTAAGTAGTGATTTAAATGCCATGTATATTATTCGTTTCATTCCAAAATCATCATAGACTAGTTAATGACATCGTAAGACTGTGTAAAACACTCAAAATCAAACAAAAGATTCCTAAAATATTTAAAACAACAAAACCCACGAAAATGAAACAAAATAAATTTTTTTAGGCCATCATCCGCTGGAAATCCACTGTCCGTCCGATGTTTTTTTACTTATGACTCAATAAAGTTGTAAACCCTTCCCCCACACTTAAATCCTACATTGTCCTCAATATATGGTTCACAAAATATCTAACAACCTAAATAGAAAAAAAAAAGTTAAAAAAATGTAAAGAGTGAAGGGACAAAGAAAGCACATTAATCTGCGTTGACGACTCCTTCATCTTCAAAAAGAATTGGGTTGGCTGCAAAGAACATGATGCTTCATTTATGCTCTAGGAACAACCTGATCTTTGGGGTGCATCTCCTCCATTTCTTCTTTTCACTTTTTAGCTTTTAAGTTTTAACTTCCGTTGCTTCTGTGGAACTCAAATTTTCGTGATCTTTACATGGATGGAAACTAGACATCCAAGGATTTCCAACCATATAAAGAACTCGTGCTGACACCAAACTAGTTGAATGTTATGGCTTTTCAAAGTTGTCAGTTCTGTTTTGGACAGAAGCTGTGAATTATGAAAACACTTAGAGCACGTTCCTCCATTGTGTCCTTCAAAACTCAACAAACATCAAATCCAATGCAAATGCATGTAATATATGATGAATATGATGCAAGATGATGAAATTATGAAATGAATGGATGAATGTAAACAAACATTAAATCTAAACACTTAATGAAGAAATCGTTCTAACCGGGAATTGAAGGGTGCATGCAATAACTGTGTAAAGATAGTGGGGTATAAAATGTGACGACCCGGAACAGAATTAGTAGTGTAATCGGCTTAATCCACGAGCTTGCGCGTAATCACAGTTTTCCGTAAATTGATTGATTTGCCGGTTTTGATCACGACTTAATTATTGGCCAGAAATTTGAGTTGAGTCTCTTCTCAAGAGTTGTTGTACGCGTGATTTCGAGTTTGTAGGCGGTTCCGGATTATTATTTCGACGACCGAGGAATATAATATGAATATTTGAAATTTCGGAATATCATCGAGTTTATCCGTTCGTATTCGAGTTATCCGAATCGTGATTGTGATCCGTTTTGGACCGTCGATCGACCCGAACCGAAATTGGAATGATTATCGACTTGATTTGAGAGTTTCGCGATTAGTCACGATTTTGTCGTAATCGGTTAATATGGCGGCTTCGTTAACGACTAAATTATCGGGCAAGAATTAGATTTTGGATTCTTCACAAAAGTTGTAGAGAATTGAATTTCGAGCTCGTGGGAACTTGGGGAGCATTATTCCGAGTTACGAGGAATAAGTTGTGAATATTTTTGGCCGTCGGATATTGTCGTATTTATCCGTTTGGGATTCGATACGCGTATGGTATAAATACGGAAGAATACTTGCCAATTTTGGAAAGTTTCCAAATTAGGAAAGTGGGCCTTGACCCGCGTTGACCACGAGTCAAGGAGGCAACCCGTTTTGCCCGTTTTCGCCGTTTAGTTTTCTTGGTTTTTGAGCCCGATTCTGGCCATGGTTGGCCGGAGTCTCTTCATAGAATATGTTGGGCTCGAGCTCCTCTTCGGATTGATAGGTGGATCAACCCGTGAGGTGGCCGGAGGAGGAAGAATCGAATCGGCAAAGATCACGAAATTTCGGTGAGTTTTTAGTGATGTCGGAGGTGACTTTTCCGGCCGAGTTGGTGGTGGCTCTTTGAAGGGTTTTGTTAGCCTTGGGGAGAGGAAACTATTGGAAGTGGTTTGAGGAGTTGCCGTGGCCGGAGGAGGGAGATCGGTGGAATTGAAATTCCGGTAAGGGTTTGTGACTTTGAGGTGAGTTTTGGAGCTTTTCCGGTCAAAATTGGCCTTAAATTTGAACTGGAAAGTTGTTGGAAATGTTGAGATCTTCAAATCCATGTGTAGGTTGCATTTTTCTGGGCCGATGTGGTATTCCGGCGGCCGGCGGCAGCTGCGACGGCGACGACTTTTCGTCCGACGTGTTTTTCGACGAGTTGTATGTCGTTTCGCTCGGAATCGCGCACCAATCGCAGTGGTGAGGTTTATTTTTCGAATTGAACATCGGAAATTATAGCGAGATTTTATGGTGTGATTATCGGATTTTGACGATTTCGTCGATATTGAATTATATGTTTCCAGGAACGTTGTTTCTCGTGATGTGATTCGAGGTTTTGAGTTATGGTTTTGAGCAGTGGATTTTATGATTATCCAGGGGATCATGATCGTTCGTTTGGCAAGGGATTTTCCGCCGGATCACGGGATTAACGCGTATCGCGTTACGCTCATCTGTGAGTGGACAATTTATTTTCATTGATTAGTCGCGAGTCTTTAATACACGTTCTATGAGCATGAGCATGCATATGAGATTATGATTTACATGAGCATGTGTTATACGATTATACATTTGCGAATACTCATCGACTATTATGCTTATACAATTATGTATTACGTATATGCATTTACATTATGCTTTATACACTTGCATAAAACTATTTATGATTTGGTTTACACAGAGTACAATCACAGTATATATTGTTGTATCGATACACTTACATCCCGGCTGATCCCCGAGAATGTTTACCTGGGGAGGCTGTGACCCCTGACCCGAGGCTTTTACCGCGGGGGAGGGGGGGCAGACCTCTGACCTGAGGCCTTTCTGGCTTGAATCATGTTTGGGTCTGGGATCCCGTGATTCGGACTGTACTAGCACGGATGTGTCCATGAGTGACCCCGTGGGATTTTATGATGCATGCTCTGTACGCGGGATTTTATGATGCATTCTCTCCCTCGTGTACTAAATCATTTTCATTCATTTAGACTCGCATATGTTTTTATAACATATATTATTCGGCGAAAGACATTTATTTTCGTCCACTCACTCTAACGGTTTTCTTGTCTTTCCCCTGGGCTTTTCGTTTTCTTTGCCCAGTTTGCAGTTTGAATTTGGGTGTCGCACGTCGCAGTCGGAGGCTTTGTATTTGAGCGATGTTTCTTTTATGGTAGGTTCTTAGTGTGGCCTACTATTTTTATATATATTAGAAGTCGCTCTGAGCATTCTGATGTTATATTTTCATACGATTTTCCCCGGATTTCTATAAAGTATAGTTTTACTGATTATTTTACATTACTGTTGTGATATTGAGAAATCCGGATGGGATTGGTGCCCACGGTTTGATTTTTGTGGCATAGGATGAAGTGTATTTTCAGGGTGCAGGTTAATGGCAATTATGCATTAGTAACGAAACTCTGCCGAAATTTTTGTGGTTTTTGTTGGTTCGTGTTCTCAGAAGGGGTTTGATTCCAATTTAGGAAACTAAATCGAGGTTGGGTCCTTTTAGCTTGGTATCAGAGCATTAGGTTTTAGGTTCTGTAGATTTCTGTAGTCGTGTTTACTAAGGATATTTGAGAATGTACAGCATGTCTGGAGTGATGACCCGACCGGCCGGCGGATACTCATCAATGCTCCGAGTGTTGTATGCTTTCAAATATTTGAAGTTCCATGATTACGTCCTGTTTTTTGTGAACAATGTCTTATTCATTAGGATGCCTCCTTGTCATGTTTTCCGTGTCAGTACGGTTGTGGATCCTATTGAGGATCAGTCGACACGCTACTTGACAGTGAGTTGTGGGTTTGGATGAGCATTTTGAATTCAGAGATTTGTGTGGCATGGTTTGCCTGGTTGTGGGTGTATGGGCGTCTACATGTTGCCTCAGAGCAGAGAATTGTGGCAGTTGATGGTTTGCCTGAGTCATATCGTTGTATTTGGTGGGTTGGTATTGTGTGAGTTCCTGTTGTGACTCCATGGCCTACATTCAGGGTATTATTTTTATGGTAATGGTTTAATCAGGCTACCTAACAATGGAATATGGAGTGTTTACCCACCTGAGGCAGGCATGTATCGTTCACGTGTTTATTCCAGTTTGCACGTGTTATGTGGCTTCAGAGGAAGCAATGCACGAGGTTCGGGATGAGTTTGAACCTGAGTATCAGAGGGATTTTAATTGTTATGCCTTGAGAAAACCGTGAGGAGTTTGATGTGCTGCACTCAGAGGCGAGGACATCGAGAAGGAAAGGCGTACGCGGTTTCCGACATGTTAGTTTGAGGAAGGTGAACTTAATCGAGATATTTGATGAGGTTGAGTTCAGGCACCTCGGGATCAGTATCTTTATCAGGCTATGGCCTTTTCGATTATGTTGAGGGTCATCTGAATAAAGTAGAAGATTCGTTTGGTGGTGTTGGAGATCACAGAGTAGTGGACTTGTTCCTGTGGCATGAGTCAAGGTAGTCGTTGGTGATCCTTCCACACAACAGGCGTCACTGTGATTTGTGTCCGAGGGGCACTCTCAGTTGCTATTTTGGTAGCCAGGAGGGTCACGTTACGAGGGGACGTCCTCAGTCAGCTGTTTTAGTGGTTCGGCAGCTTAGAGTTCAGGAGGAGGTCATGATGCTATTTTTGGAGTTTGACCAACGCAGCCTTCTAGACGGGTCAATCAGTAAATCGTAATCGACATGGACGGCTAGTTGGGCATGCCAGAGTTCGTGCCACGACCCTGTGTGAGGATAGAGTTTCTTTGAGGTTACCGTTGCTTGACATCCATGGCTATTATGCCTGCATCTCCACTTCCGAGGTTATGAAGAGTGTTGTATCCATTCGGAGAGGTTGTGAGATCTTTGTTGGAGATTATGGGTTAGCCGCGGATCTGTTATTGCTGGATATCGTCGATTTTGATGTGATTTTGGGTATGGACTTTTTGACGACACATTGGACTATATTCGATTGTCACAAGAAGGAGGTTGTGTTTCGACGACCAGGGTTCCCAGAGATGCTGTTTCGCGGTGAGAAGAATATTTCATTGCCATGTGTGATTTCAGCGATGAAAGCCGAGCGGATGATGAAGAAGGGTTGTGTTGCTAACTTAGCTCGTGTTGAGGATATTACGACTGTTGTGCCAGACATTGGTGATATTGCGGTGGTTCCCAAGTTTCCATATATGTTTTCGAAGGAGTTACCGGGTATTCCTCCAATGCGGGAAATCGATTTCACCATTGAGCTATTACTGGGCGTTGGACCCATATCACAGGCACCTTATCGTTTGGCGCCAGCGGAGTTGAAAGAGCTACAGATTCAACATCGAGAGTTGATGGAGGAGGTTTCATATGACCCACTGTATCACCGTGGGGTGCTCTTGTACTATTTGTGCGGAAGAGGGATGGTTCAACGAGGTTGTGCATCGACTACAGGAAGCTGAATCAGGCTTCAGAGAAGAACGAGTATCCGTTGCCGCGGATTGACGACTCGTTTGATCAGCTCTAGGGAGCTTCAGTCTTTTCGAAGATTGATCTCAGGTTCAGATACCATCAGTTGAGGATCAGAGAGTCAGATGTGGCCAGGACAACTTTCAGATCACGGTGCGGGCATTACGAGTTTTTGGTTATGCCGTTTGAGTTGACCTATGCCCCCGCAGCTCTTACGGACTTGATGTACCGGGTGTTAAGATGGTTTCTGGACAAGTTTGTGGTCGTGTTCATCGACAACTGATCAACGCATTTCATACTTGATTCTTAACGCAATTCTCTCTACATTTAACTTTGTTTTATGCTTAATAAATATGTTTCTAATTTACTTTATGCTTTTAGGTAGAAATAAAGGAGAAAATAATAAAGGAGGAGTTTTGGAGCTAAAAGCGTATTAAGGAGGAAGTTCTCAAATCCGGAGAAGAAATGGTCCGAGGAATGGTCTTCAAATGGTTACTAAAATGCATTCCCATATGGTGTCAAGAATTGAAGACCAAATGCCAAAAGAAATGGATACCAAAATGGTGGACAAAAAGATGAAGACATTTCTCCTGCGCGACCCAGGAAAGAGCAAATATGGCGGAATATATGGAGCATATAATGGACGAATTTTGGAGGATATTCCATGAATATAAATACCTGATTTGAGGGCCAAAATATGTGCAAGAATATGGTATATTCGGCCAAGAATTATTAGGGAATAAGGAATGCAAGATTTGAAGATATGAAGATTTCCTTTTCCTTGAAGAAGAAGAAAACAGGGCAGCCAGGTCACTTAACTTCTAAAATCCGTAGTAAATCCAATTCAATTCCAAATATGGCGTTCCTTATATGGATTTTATAGCCCTTTGAATAAGCTTTCCAATGAAACAAGAATCGGAATTTTCCAAGATCTGAAACTCCGGGAAAACGCGTTTGAAGACAGACTGTCAGATTTGCCCGGGTACATAAGGAAAGTCTTGTTTTGGTAGGAAAAGCCCTACTCTTCTCCTATATAAAGGGGAGCTCGACTCATTCATCCTCATCACTCATTCTAGACTTCTAAGCTTGCCAAAGATCAGCTCCTCAACCTCCAAACACTCGGCCATCCCCTCAAAATCCGAAACACCACCAACTTCATCCCGTAAACACTCTCCTCCACCTCAAGAAGGACTTTGCTCGCTTTGGCTGGGAATTCTTGGGCTCGTCATCAACTAAGGAGTAGCTACACTTGAAGATTTGCGGTGCGCTTTCACGGAGTCTAAAAGTGTAACATGACCCCTTTTTATTTTGTTTCGGTTTTTGTTTGGATTTCCTTTGTTTGTATTTTGAGAACAAGTTTTGATAAGAGGCTTTATATTTCTAAATTCTTCTAAGTTTCTTCCATGTGTTTTTAACTTTGATTCGAATACATGTGTGTGCTTATATGTTCTTAATGCTTGAAACTGTTTTTAAGTAGATACTCGCTTTGGTTCTCTTTTAAGCATGTTTCACGAACTAATAACAAAGATAAAATTGGATTAGAGAGTTAGCTCGCTTTGGTTGCTGTCTTGTTCAATGATAAGCATGTGTGTGTGTTTTGATTAGAGTTAGGAATTTCGTTGACACTTAGGGAGTCTAGGTATAAAACGGCAAAGGATGAAAGAATGAGTCGATCACATGTATATAATAGTTTAGTGTTTATTTTCGGTTTAGTAAGCATGTTTAGGGTTCTTTGTTCTTGTTTGTTTTCTACTTGTCTATGAGTGAAGCATGATAGAACCTAGGATTTCTCTATATGTTTACTAACCATTTTCTTTCTTTATTTTCGTAGATTATAAATAACCAACTTTCAAACCCCCCTTTCAAACCTTAGCGTAAATATGCATGCACCCTCAATCCCCGGTTAAGAACGATACCCTATTTACCAATGCTACATCTACACAAAAGGGTTTTAATTGTCTACGCGTTTTTGTTGATTGTTAAGTGTTAATTTAATGGTTGCAAATGCGTTGTATCAACAACATCCTGGTTTACTCCAGGAGTGTGGGCCAGCATAAGAAGCATTTGCAAGTTGTTTTGCGGACTTTGCGAAATAATCAGCTGTTTGCGAAGTTCAACAAGTGTGAGTTTTGGTTGGTTAGCGTGAAGTTTTGGGGCACGTGATATCAGCTGAGGGAGACAGCGTGGATTCTGACCAGATAGAAGTTGTGATTGAATTGGAGTAGACCTACCACTGTACCAGAGATCAGGAGCTTCTTGGGTTTAGCAGGTTACTATCGGCGCTTATGCAGGATTTTCACGGATTGCCACTCCATTTACCAAATTGACGAAGAAGGCGTCAAGTTCGAGTGGTCTGACGCGTGTGAGGAAAGTTACTTACTCCTGAAGGAAAGGTTGATCACTGCACCGGTTTTGACTTTATCTGACAACAAGTGGAAACTTTATGAAGTTACGTATTCTGTGTATGATTTGGGAGTAGCTGTCTTTATGTTAGCAACGGAGAGTTGGAGACACTACTGCTACGGCGTGTAGTGCAGTGTAAGATGTACACTGATCACTTGAGTTTCATCTACTTGCATATTCAGCCAGATTTGAGATTGAGACAACGTAGATGGATGGGGTTGATTGACGACTATAGTTGCACATATTTGAGTTTATCCGAGAAAGAGGCTAATGTCGTTATTGATGCATTCAGTCGAAAATCGGGAACTTCATTGTTTCATGTGTGTGTGGCTCGAGTTTCCGTGTTAGCCGAGTTGCGAGCTATGGGAGCTGAGTTCGAGTGTAATGATGTTGAACCTCATTGTTTTACTTACGTTATGCACTAGTGGTATGGAGATGTATCAGATACTTCGAGTTTACTACTCGTGACGTAACATGAAGAGGAATATAGCAGCTTTTGTGAGCAGATGCCACATTTGTCGGCAGGCGAGGGCATTTTGGAAGTCAATGGTATCAATTCACAGGTACCGTTATTATATCTATTAAGATATAATGGATATTTTTTGTTTCCCTCATACTAGCTTCATATTGTTGACATGCTACATGTTGGTTCTGATCTAAGTCTTGCATTATAGTCTAAATGATGTACTAGTAACATGTCATGCATGAGAAAGTTTTGTTGGTTGATCAATTTTAGTTATTTGAACTATTTAGACATTGTTTTATCTGTCTTGGTCCCAAATTGTTGAATTGAATGTAGTCTTTGTATATGTCTGATATTGGTTGAGAGGTTTGGTTTAGTTAAACCAATTTGACATTGTATCGACTTTGGATTTGTTAACCTTCTCTCCCTCATTTGAGTAGTCGTTGTTTCTCCTGAGCTTATGGCGTGATTACTATCTGATGATGACCAAAGTAAGCTTTACCTTAGATTTGACAAGCACTAAAACTACCATGTTTATTAATAGAATTGTTATCCACTCACTTGCTGGTAAATCTACATTGATCAAGTATTGTGGACAAACCTTGTGCTACATTTCTGTTGATAAGAGACAGGTCTTGTAAGAGTATTTGGATTTCTGAAATTTTGAAAGTATTGTTGCTACAAGAGTTAATACTGTATATGTGGATGTTTATAAATCTCATATATAAACTTTTAATTGTACATGTCTTATTTACTGTGTGTAGTTCTCCATGATATGATTGTTAGAATCACCATTCATATGACTTATTGCTTGAAATTGTAGATTATTTGTGTGTTGTTCAGTGCTCTCTTATACCAACATTGACTAGTTTTATGCAAATGTGTATATTCTGTTTTCCTACTTCTGCAGTCATTCCACTTCATGATCACCCTGGCATGACTGTTTTTAGCAAAGTGATGTCTGGCTCTTTACATGTGAGAGCTTATGACTGGGTAGAGCCTATTCAAGAAATAAATGGATCAAATTACAATCCAGCACTACGCCAAAAAATTGCTATAGACAACATCTAATAGACAACAGCCAACCGTTTGTTTTGTCTAAAAAATGCAGTCAACACCCAAAAAAAAACCACTGTCTGAATGTGCCCAGATGTGTTTAGGAGACAATAGACTTTAATTAGCTGTAAATGATATTATGTTCTAATAACACTCATTATTTTCCATTGTCTGTGCCTAATAATTGAGACAATACCCATTATTTTGATGTTGTATGAAATCTTATTATACAATGGTTTATAGTTGTTGAATGAATGTGTTTGAGACAATAGTTTTATTTTCTTCCCATTGTATCATTTCAGACAATAGTTTGTTTTGTTTATTGTTTGAATTGTAGTTAGGCAATACCATGATTTTCGTCAATTATCTTGGCAGGAGGTTTCCCTCCCAACACTTAGCCAAATTTCGGTTTCCCTCTTTCATTTTCATCTTACCATCGATTTGAAAGTCTTTTTAATCTGAACCCTCCTTTTACTTTAAAAAGAAAACCCTACCTCTCTTATCACTCTCTCCCCTATTCGACCCATCCTGCTCCTTCTCTCTCTCTCTCTCTCCCCACGGAGAGATGAAACACAGTAGTAGTGGAGATCTTGACCACGCCCCCGCCTCCTTGCTGTCACAGCCACCACAGCTCATTATCTCTACGAATTTGGCGGACTCGAAGAGTTCTTATGAGGCGTCGGTTTCGGCTTTATGGCTATTCGATGGGGACGATGGTGGATGATCCATAGGCGACGGCTCCATGATGGGTTTTTGTTAAGAGCGGGTTCAATTTCCTTCACACAAAATCCTTTCCGAGAAGCAAAGTCCCAAAGTCATTCCCCAGCTACGGCCTTTAAGCCTCTTGTGCTACTGCATCTAGAACTGTGTTGTCTGCTACCTCATCGCTTGTCAGAGATAGCACGACAACGCCCAGGCTAAGCTCTGCAAGACAGCCAAGAAATTGCTCATCAATAATGTAAATAAACCACACACTAAACTTTGGATTCTCATTTTATTACCTGAATTAGAGTTTAATTGAAATTTTTATTTGTGATTTAAATTGTGCTGCAAAGACGCTGAAAGTATATGAATTTTGGTGGTTTTTGATAGCTTAAAGGCAATGAGGCTGAAAGATTTGGCCGAGAATATGAAGAATTAGAGGGAGAATCAGAAGAAAGATACTACTGACTTGGGAAGGAATGATGATGTGGCGGTGTTGAGGCGTTTTGAGCAGGAAAAGCTGGATTAAATGTAAGTTGAAAGCGAGAATGCTTTGTTGCTGTTGTTTAATGTATTTATTAGTTTGACGGGGGTTCGGTTAGTTATATAGGCTGTGTTTTGATTGGATTTTTTTTTTATGTTGGTGGCATTTATATTTTGTTATGTTAGTTATAGTTATCATGGCGGAGGAAGCAGGGGGTTAACCGATTGTTTCAGCAAGTACTTCTTCAGCTGTTCATTGTGAGGAAGGTGACAAAAAGGAGAAGATGAAGAGCTGGTTCTCGTAAGTTTTATCTAACTCATGATTAAAGGATTGAAATTTATAGAGAGAAATGCTAAAGTAAATCGCTTAAGTAGTGCGAAGTCATTTCCTTTAGCAGCTCATCATGTGTGATCTATCTTGGTTTAAAAATTTAGGATCATTTATGTAGTTTCCATATTTGGTGAATTATGTAGTGAAGTGGCTGTATGTACTTAATGTTGCAGATGCATGGTGAAGTTGATCCAACTGTATTAGCTGCTTCACCAAAAGTAGGCATTTGACTCAAGCAAACCCACTGCTGCTAGAGTTTTCTGTTCAGGAGTAAAATGCAGGCGCTCACAAATACGTTCAACCTAAACCACCCAAGCTTCACATACCTTGGAATAAGGGGAACCAGAGAAAGCAGTTGCTCCCGCTGTCCTAGCCTTAGCTACAGGGTCAATACATTCATCCAAACGCAATACTCGCATAAGCAAGTCACGCGTACGTTGATCCTCATTAGGATCCCCAGTCCGTTCAGCACGGACTCCACGTTAAGGAGACATCCTAAGGATAAAAGATATTAGTCACAGGACATAATGGATGTAATCATGAAACTTCAAACGTTTGAAAGCATACAACACTCTAGAGCATTGATGATTATCCGCCGGCCGGTCGGGTCATCGCTCCGGAAATGCTGTACATTCTCAAATTTCTTTAATAACACAACTACAAGAGTCTACAAAACCTAATGCTCTGATACCAACTGAAAGGACCCGACCCCGATTTAGTTCCCTAAACCGAAATCAAACCCCTTAGAAAACATGACCTTAAAAAAAAAATTTCGCCAGAGTTTACTTTGAATTACGTGAACCAATATTAGAATCTACAAAGAGAATTACACTTCGAATAATCCACAAAAGCCAAACCGTGGGGCTCCGTTCCCCATCTGGATTTCTCAACATCATATATATAATAAACCACAAGGTTTACAAGAAATCTAGAAAACATTCAGGAGTAAATTCAATAGAAAACAAACATAAATATTCAGAGCGACACCTATATGCATCATATATAACCAGTAGGTGGAACAAAGAACCTACTCGAACTGAAGTGTGACTTGAACTCTACGCCTTCACCGTCGACGTGCAACCCTGGAACCCAAATTGCAAACTGGGCAAAAGAAACCGAAAAGACAAGGGGAGGCAAATGAAATCGTTAGAGTGAGTGGACGAAAATAACAATATGCCTTTCACCAATATAAATATGAAATCATGATGCGAGTCTAAAATCATCAAACACAGGTAAGGTGGTTGTCATAACCTTCCTAGATATCGTATAAAATGTGGAGGCCGTAACCTGAGTACATTTTCCTCAAAGTTACAATCATGCTCAACCAGGTAAGGGGCTTGTCATAACCTTCCTGGGAGCCATATAATCACGGGTCAGGAGTTTTTCATAACCTTCCCGGAGCATCTCGGGGATCAGCCGAGAAGCTAGTGCATCGATGCATCCAAATATCCATAATCCATGTAAAACAAATTATATATGTGCCTCCAAGTAAAAATGCATAATCATAATTGCATACTCGTAAAATGCATAACATAAAATGCATAATCAAGACTCCCAAATTGACAGTGAAAATCAAAGTGTCCACTCACAGTACGAAGCTAACTCTGAAGTCCGGCGGAAGATCCCTCGCCAAACACTCGATCACGATCACCTGAACAATAGAGATACAATCAATACATATAGAATCACAACACACGGAGCTAATACGTCAAGAACCCCGCGTTCTCGAAAGACATATCGCTCGAAATATCGACGAGAATAGCAAAATTTTCAAAATACACCCAAATAATCCTCGCTCCAAAATAGAATACTCAAATAAACTCAAAAACCTCACGACTACGATCGGGACACGATTACGAGCAAAACGGTATAAAAATCTCCAAAAATCCCAAAAAGTCAACCCTCGCAGGAGCTCTGCAATTGACCGCCGCCGGCGGCGGCAACGGTGACCAACTCTGGCGACCCTTACCTCAAAATCTTCCTCTCCTCAAGCCTAACACCTTTCCTCAAAACCTCATGTCCAAACCATAGCCCAATTGGCCGGAATTGAGCTCGAAAGCTCACGGCCAAAACCTCCTCCGGCGACTACCACGGCTCCTCCCAAAACTCATCCTTGTACAAATTCATCCACCCAGAAAGCAGCAAGGGGATGAAGGAAACCTAACCCCCCTCATCCGCGACACCAAAGCTCGCTGGAGCACCGCCCCCGATGGCGGCAAAAATCAATGGTTTCACGGAGCGCAAACTCTCCCAAATCTTAATCAATTCTGACAAAATTAA
Source organism: Geum urbanum (assembly GCA_946800695.1). Lineage (NCBI taxonomy): Eukaryota > Viridiplantae > Streptophyta > Magnoliopsida > Rosales > Rosaceae > Geum > Geum urbanum. Next base: position 55,532,731 of record OX326997.1, read on the forward strand.
GCATAAACCAATAGAGAATCACAAGAGGATTCTAGCTATACCAAGATTGTGGCCGGAGGTGGTCGGAAACGGCGTGTCGGACGGCAAACCCAAAATGGGTCGCGGTGGAGCTCCGGTCAACCCAGGTCAACGCAAGTCAAAGCAGGTCAAAGTTGGTAAAACGGCCCAAATGCGTGGTTTTTTTATTTTTACGACTATTCGATATTTATACGGCGCGAACCGACCAAATTCACGATTCGGATAACTCAAACCGGATAAGTATGACTAACTCAACGACAATTTCAAATATCCATTTTATATTCTCCGATTATCCAAAAAATCCTCCGAAATCTCCTACGAACATGAAATCAAATCCTCTACAATTCTCGCGAAGGAACTCAATCCAAATTCTTACCCGATAATTTAGTCGTGAACAGACCCACGAGTACAATTAATTCACAATAATCACGGCTCGGACCAATATGTAGACATTCCACGGTTTGGGTCGTTACACTTCAACTCCTTCTGAAGTTAAGGTCTCCCCTGAAGGCATTCCAAAGGAGTAAGCCTACATGAGATGTTACATCGTCTATAGGAGTAATATCATAGGGAGGTGGACTATAAACACAAATGTTCTATGAAACACTTATGCATAAAGCATTATCATATTTACATGAGTAGAGACTACACAACAGAACTCGATACACTAAGTGTTGAGGTTAGTTTAGGATAACTTTACTTAAACATACTAATTCGGGATAACATTTAGATGACACTACCGGATTAAGAGACATTGCCGGCGACTTTTAAATCGCCGGCAATGTTTTTTATCATTACCGGCGATTTTTGCCGGAAAAATCGCCGGTAATGTCTTTTTTTTAATTTTTTTTAACATTACAGGCGACTTAAATGTAAGTTGCCGGCAATGTTTCGATGGTAATGTAAAAAAAAAATAAAAGACATTGCCGGCGACTTCATTTATGTCGCCGGCAATGTATTTTTTTTTTTTACATTACCATCGAAACATTGCCGGCGACTTACATTTAAGTCGCCGGTAATGTTAAAAAAAAAAAAGACATTACCGGCGATTTTTCCGGCAAAAATCGTCGGTAATGATAAAAAACATTGCCGGCGATTTAAAAATCGCCGGCAATGTCTCTTAATCTGGTAGTGTGATAAGAGAACAAATTATCCTTGACTCTGTAAAGATTCATCTAACCTAAGTTGAGAGGAGTTTTAAAGCATCAAACAAAAGAAATGAGGAAACACAAGAAAGACCAAGAAAACGTGTCAGCGCGTGAATTGAATGCGTGGATTTTCGAGTGGCGCGTGGAAGCGCATACGCAGTCTGAGGCTCTTTGGTTTAGGCAGTGGCTCGTAAGGGTTGTTGACGATGGTGTTGCTGTGGTGCATGGATGATATAAGGCCACAACAAACTTTCTGGTTTCACTTCAAATCTTCTGTTAATTGTTTCGTTAAACCAACATTAATTTGAATACGAGGTCCGATATTTTGGTTCTCTTTAAGATCAACTGCATTTTTCAATAACTCAGAGGCTTGGAACTACACCATGAAAACCTACTTCGCGGAATATGGCATACCATCAAACTCAAAAGTTTCACGGATGATAAGGTGCAATCCAAGTATCTTTAAAATAGGTGATCTATGCATTTTATACTTGATTCTTAATGTTTTTCTCATTACATTTCGGTTTGTTTTGACCTTAGTATTCTTGTTTCTTACTTACTTTGTTGTTTTTAAGTTTTGAATAAAAGAGATCAATAAAAGAGGTGGAAATGAGATCAAAACGCAGCAAATGAAGGTTTCCTAATTCGAAAGGAAAAATGGTCTTTTCCTACTTTGACTAGGATTCCTGCTCAGATTAGGGAAGTAAGAAGGTCCGCGATCCAGGAAGTGTCGCGGAGCTGAAAAGTGAAGTTTCCTAAATCCACTAGGAATGACATGGCGGAATGTTTCAGAATGTGCAAAATGATTAGGAAATGGACTTCATAAAATTTGCCAAAATGGTGTGCAAAATGGTCTCCCGAATGAAGAATGAAGACATTTCTCCTACTCGGACTAGGAAAGAACAAAAGATGGCAGATCAAGAGATGATGTGGCCAAAAATATCAAGAATATCAAGTCAATAATCGTGAAAAGTGCACTTCGAAAGGCTTTTGCGTTTATGGATAACGAAGATGGGCCGACCCATTAAGCAATTCATTGGGCACATTTATTAAAGTCCAAGTCAGCCAAGAAGGAAGGTCTAAGTCAATTATTTCATCCACAATGATCAAGCAAGCAACTTGGTGATGCAAGTTGATAAGGTATCTTTGGTGACTAAGGGTGGTGACTAAGGCCTAGTTTGGTGACTAAGGAGGTGACTAAGGCTGTGCAACTTGATGATGCAAGTTGATGAAATATCTTTGGTGACTAAGAGTGATGACTAAGTCCTAGCTTGGTGACTAAGGAGGTGACTAAGTCTATGCAACTAGGTGGAAAGATAAAAGGAAGAGGCAAAGGCTATCTCCTTTACCTATAAAAGGGGAGTACGGCCATAAACATCATCATCTCTCATTCTACAAGCCAAAGCTCTGCCTAAAATACTTTGTCTCCTCCAAAACCCGAAATCATCAAGAAGGTATGTCCTCCTCCAAACTCCATCAACGTCGTGCCTCCAAGAATACCTAACGCAATCGAAGGGTGTTCTCCTCCATCCACTAGAAGGCCATTCTATGTTTTATACTAGCGCAATCGCGAAATAAAAAGTGTAAGATGTCACCTTCTACTTTCTTTTATCTTTTTGTATGAATTTCTGAGTTTTAAGGAAGAGTTTAAAGAAGTACTTTTAGTTATATGATTCTAACAATTTCGTGTATCTTCTTATGTGTCTAGGTATGATCTATGCATGTGTCTTCTAATCTTAATGCTTAATCTAAATGTGAGAAATCTTGGTTTAGGTTATGATATGCTTAAGTTTAAATGCGAGCAATCGTGGTTTGAATACATACCTGCAAAAGATACATGAAAAACATAGTAAAAGGCTTAGATACTTAGTAGGATGCATGAAATTGGTTAGGTTATAAAGAGTTAAGGTGAGGAGATGAGATGATCACTTGTATATATGTAAGTATACTTTATTTTCGGCATAGTAAACATGTTTAAGATTCTATGTTCTCTAATTGTTTTTACTTGTCTATAAGTGAAGCATGTTAGAACTTAGGGTTTCTATGTGTGTTTACTTACCATATTTTATCTTTTATTTTCGTAGATAATAAAAACCAACCTATAAAATCCCCCCAATAAACCATGGCATAGTCATGCATGCACCCTCAATCCCCGGTTAAGAAAGATACTCTATTTACCAATGCGACATCTACAATAAAGGGTTTAAATTGTTGTGTCTTATCTGATTATTAAATGTTTAATTTAGTTGTTAGTTTTGGGCATATCAATTTTGGCGTTGTTGCCGAAGATTGTAAAGAATTGTGTGATTGAGTTTGTAAATATGTGAAAATGTGTAAATAAACACAAAAAAATACAAAGCATGTTTATACTACTCACGAAAATCATCATAATTGTTTATAATTTTTACTTGTTTATATTAACATTCTGTTTTGTAGCCATGTAGATAAAAATGTTAAAAGAAGTCTTTGATTTAAATTTAATTTATAAGCTTGGTTAATTAAGTCACAGTCTTTGGAATAGATGATGTCTATTTTCCTTGTTTATTTCCTTAACCCCTCATGATGTGTGGATTTCATCACCACACACCATAACCTAAGTGAAGTTATGGACATGAGGTTGAGGGCGGAGTCTACAAAGGACTTGAGGGAGTTTAAATTTTCAAAAGATTGGTTGAATGTCGGACATGATGTCCAACGTTGGATTTTTGTGTGTTTTCTTATTTTTAGTTTTTCATTTATCTAGTTTTTGCTAGGGACTAGTAAAGTCTGAGTGTGGGAGAATTTGATCTATGCATTTTATGCTTGATTCTTAATGTCTTTCTCTTTACATTTAGCTTTGTTTTGAACTTAGTATTCTTGTTTCTTACTTACTTTATTGTTTTTAGGTTTTGAATAAAGGAGATCAATAAAGAAAGTGGAAATGAGGAGGATTTCTAATTCGATTATGGAAAATGGTCTTTTCCTACTTTGACTAGGATTCCTGCTTGAATTAGGGAAGTAAGAAGGTCCGAGAACCCAGAATTGTCGCAGAGCTGAAAAGTGAAGTTTTCTAAATCAACTAGGAATGACATGGCGGAATGTTCCGGAATGTGCAAAATGATTCGGAAATGGTCTTCATAAAAGTTGCCAAAATGGTGTGCAAAATGGTTTCCCAAATGAAGAATGAAGACATTTCTCCTACTCGGACCAAGAAAGAACAAAAGATGGCGGATCAAGAGATGATGTGGCTGAAAATATCAAGAATATCAAGTCAATAACCGTGAAAAGTGCACTTCAGAGGAATTTTGCGTTTCTGGACAACAGAGATGGGCCGGCCCATTAAGCAATTCATTGGGCCCATTTATTAAAGTCCAAGTCAACCAAGAAGGAAGCTCTAAGTCAATTATTTCGTCCAAAATGATCAAGCAAGAAACTTGGTGATGCAAGTTGATGAAATATCTTTGGTGACTAAGTGTGATGACTAAGGCCTAGCTTGGTGACTAAGGAGGTGACTAAGGCTATGCAACTTGGTGATGCAAGTTGATGAAATATCTTTGGTGACTAAGAGTGATAACTAAGGCCTAGCTTGGTGACTAAGGAGGTGACTAAGGCTATGCAACTAGGTTGAAGGATAAGAGGAAGATGTTTCCTTCCCTTGAAGGAAGAGGCAAAGGCTATCTCCTTTGCCTATAAAAGGGGAGTTCGGGTATGAACATCATCATCTCTCATTCTACAAACCAAAGCACTGCCTAAAACACTTTGTCTCCTCCAAAACTCGAAATCATCAAGAAGGTCCGTCCTCCTCGACACTCCATCAACGCCGTGCCTCCAAGAATACCTAACGCAATCGAAGGGTGTTCTCCTCCATCCACTAGAAGGCCATTCTATACTTTGTACTAGTGCAATCGCGAAATAAAAAGTGTAACATGTCACCTTCTACTTTCTTTATCTTTTTATATGAATTTCTGATTTTTAAGGAAGAGTGTAAAGAAGTACTTTTACTTATATGATTCTAACAATTTCATGTGTCTTCTTATGTCTCTAGGTATTTTCTATGCATGTGTCTTCTAATCTTAATGCTTGATCTAAATGCGAGCAATATTGGTTTAGGTTATGATATGCTTAAATGTTTAAATGCGAGCAATCTTGGTTTGAATACTTACCTACAAAAGATACATGAAAAACATAGTAAAAGGCTTAGATACTTAATAGGATGCATGAAATTGGTTAGGTTATAAAGAGTTAAGGTGAGGAGATGAGATGATCACTTGTATATATGTAAGTAGACTTTATTTTCGGCATAGTAAACATGTTTAGGATTCTATGTTCTTTAATTTTGTTTACTTATCTATGAGCGAAGCATGTTATAACGTAGGATTTCTATGTGTGTTTACTTACCATCTTTTGTCTTTTATTTTCGTAGATAATAAAAACCAACCTATAAACTCCCCCCATTAAACCACGGCGTAATCATGCACGCACCCTCAATCCGGGGTTAAGAACGATACCTTATTTACCAATGCTACATCTACAACAAAGGGTTTTAATTGTTGTGTCTTTTCTTATTATTAAATGTTTAATTTATTAGTTAGTTTTGGGCCTATCAATAGAAGAAGAAGTAATTTTCTATCATACCAAAGTCAAGGATGTCTGTTAATTAAGACCATCGGAACTAAAAGGACTTATTTTATCTAGATTTATGAATGCTTTACCAGAGCAATCATCCAAATCCAGAAACTTGTCACATATGTGAACACAGTAGGTTACTCAATACACCATATCGACATACACAAGATCCTAGATGCTATTGAAACACTTACCTATAGACGGAGTATACCACTTTCCGACTTCAAGCTAGGTGAATGATGTCATCTGACATGACTTCTTACTCAATTAAGTGAGTCCACTTATGATTATGTCTTCTCCAAATCTCGATGACAACGTGTTTAGATCCATGGAATAATTGTCACATTATGGAGGAAGGGATCTAGGTATTTTCTGCTACACCAGTTCCTTGGAAATACTACTAACTATCATGAGAGGTCAGGAAGTGTGAGTTCCTACATCAATCATAATGTAGTGAACGTGTTCTAAATCATTGGAGAAAATATTCAGTGTGAAATGAATACTGCCTTTAATCGCAGACGGTTGAGGACGTATGATGAAAACTTCATGTTTCACTCGTTTTCTATCTCTAGGTAGAATAGAGAAACCAACTCACATTTCTCTTCCTTGATCTAGTGAATACTTAAATTCAACCTTAATCAAATTTTCAAGTTACTTAGTTTTTGTTGTCGTATCTTATGACTTCATATTCAAAACCCTTATCGTTATAACAACGACCAAAACCAATATACATGCGCATGTAACTAACTAGTTTCAAGTGTCTACATGGATAAGTTAAATCCGGAAACACTTGATTGGTATTGATTGCAAAACATAAGTTTTGAGGATAGATGTCATAGATGAATGACTCCCCGTAACCAAGAGTGGAGCGGTTTAGGCTACAAGGTATGGAAAGTTATGTTAATCTGACTCCACTTATTTGAATGGTCTTGATTTTTGTACAGAATAGTAAAACTGTTTACATCATCCAAAATAAGATTCAGGGTCCAACTGTGACAACCCGAACCGGAAATGGTAGTTAATCGGCTTAATTCGCGAGTTTCACGTATAATCGTATGTCGTAATTAATCGATTTTGCGGTCTTGTTTGCGAGTAAATTATCGGGCAAGAATTTGATATGAGTTCCTTCACGAGAGTTGTAGAGTTTATGATTTCAAGTTCGTAGGAGTTTTCCGAGGATTTTTCTGATGTCCGATGAATATGTTATGAATATTTCCGACCGTTGAATTTAATCATGTTTATCCATTTAGTTTCGATCCGTTTTCAACCATTGATCGTTTTAGTCGCGAGTATAAATATCAAAATAGTCGTAAAATTGTGAAAAAGTCACATTTGGGCCAAGTTGACCAAAATTGGACTGTTGACCAGACGTTGACCGCTTTGACAGAGCCATTTCGGGAAGGATTTTGACCACCGATCGACTTTCCATTTTCGGCCACTTCAGACCTCAAGCTTGGTATGGTTCGCTTCCTCTCATGATTTCCTATTGTTTTGAACTTGGTTTGGGTTGATTTGGTTAAGTTTTGAGGGAGAACCGTTTCGGTAAAGTCTTGGATTTTTGCCGGAATCGGGTGAGCTTTTTCGGCCACTTTTGGGGTTTTTGGGGTTGGGGGTTTTGCTCCCCTCAACCCATAGATGCTTTTGGGTGAAAATTTTTTGGAATTGGGGGCTGTTTGAAGCTCGCCAAAATAGGTCACCGGAATCAATGGAGGATGGGATTTTCGGGCTATTTTTCGGCCACGGTAGGCCTTGGTTGGTAGTGGTCCTTTGAGAGAAATGGTTGGCCTTGACGAGAGGAAGAATTCTGGGTTTGGTCCACCGGGAAAAGTCTCCGGTGACACCTCATCGCCGCCGCCGGCGATGGTCTGCGGCGAAGCTCCGGCGGTTTTGGAAAATTTTATGTGTTTTCGACTTGTTTTCGTGCTCTGATCGCAGTCGTGAGGTTATTGATTTGATTTTGGTGGTGGATTTTGTGTCGAGGGATAAGTAGAATATTTATGGGATTTTCGACGATTTCATCGATATTTGAGTTATATGTTTCCGTAAATGGTTGGTTTCCAAGGTGTGGTTCAGAGTTTTGGATTGTGATTTTGATCAGTGATATTTGTGATTATTCAGGAGATCGGGATCGTGCGGTTGGCGAGGGATCTTCCACCGGATCACGGGATTAGCGCGTTTTTGTGTTGTGCTTGTCTGTGAATGGACATTTCTTTTCACTGTTGGTTGCAAGTCTTTTATATACGTTTTATGACCATGAGCATGCAGTTATGATTATGAATTATACGAGCATGTGTTTTATGATTATGCAATTAAGAATATACTTTTATAATTATGCATTAAGAGTATGCTTTTGCATTACGCTTTATGCATTTGCATGGAAACCTTTATGATTTGGTTTACACAGAGTACAGTCTCAGTAGTAGTTGTATCGATACACTTAGCATCTCAGCTGATCCCCGAGAATATTTACCGGGGGGGGGACTATTACCCTGACTCGAGGTCTTTACCGGGGGGGGGGGGGGGAGCAGATACCTTGACCTGAGGCCTTTCTGGATGGAATCACGTGAGGATCAGGGATCCCGTGATTCAGACTGTACTAGCGCGGATGTGTCCATGTGTGACCCCGCAGGATTTTCGATGCATGCTCTGTACGCGTGAGGAGTTAGAGTCTCCTTTTTGTACCATATGATTTTAGTGCATCTAGACTCGCAGATGTTTTATAAACATATATATTTATTCATCGAAAGACATTTATTTTCGTCCACTCACTCTAACAGTTTATATGTCTTTCCCTGGGCTCTTTGTTTTCAATGCCCAGTTTGCAGTTTGGATTCAGGTTTCACACGGCCAGGCTGGAGGCTTAGTGTTTGACCCACTTTTCCTTCTCAGTAGGTTTCTAGTTTGGCCTACTGTTGTGTATATATGTATATACTAGGCATTGCTCTGAGAAATATTATGTTTATATTTTCACATGATTTTCCTGGATTTCTGTAAAGCTACAGTTTTGTGTATTGCTTTACGTTATAATATGTTTTTGAGAAATCAGGATGGGATTGGTGCCCACGGTTTGGCTTTTGTGGCATAGGATGAAGTGTATTTTCCGCTGCAGGTTAATGGTAACTACGCGATATAGAGGAACTCTGCTAAAAAATTTATGATTTTTGAAAGTTCATGTTTTCAGAAGGGGTATAATTCTGGTTTAGGAAACTAAATCGGGGTCGGGTCCTTTCAGCTTGGTATCCGAGCATTAGGTTTTAGGTTCTGTAGTTCTGTTGCTAAGGGCATTTGAGAATATACAGCATGTCTGGAGCGATGACCCGACTAGCCAGCGGTTACTCATCAATGCTTCAGGTGTTGTATGCTTTCAAATGTCTGAAGTTTCATGAGTACGTTCCTTGTGCTTTGTGACTAATGCATTTTTTATCATTAGGATGCCTCCTAGATTTGGTTCCCGTGTCAATAGGGACGTGGGTCCTGATGAGGATCGCCGGATGCATGACTTGCTTATGCGAGTATTGAGTTTGGAAGAGCGTTTTGATCCTGTGGTCAAAGCTAGAATAGCTGGAGCAACTGTTTTCTTGGGTTCAGCTAATCTAGAGATATGTGAGGCTTGGTTTGTTCATGTTGAACGAGTTTGTGAGGGACTTCATTTCACTTCTGAGCAGATGACAATAGCAGCAGTTGGTTTGCTTGAGTCTGATGCATACTTTTTGTGGGTTAGCACTGACAGAGTTCCGGTTGATACTCCATGGACATTGTTCAGAGATTTGTTTATGCGGAGGTATTTCAACCAGGCTACTCAGCAGAGGAAGTATGAGGAGTTCACCAACCTGAGACAGGGTAGCATGTTAGTACTTGAGTATCGGGATAAATTTACTCGTTTGTCTCGATTTGCTCGCGATATGGTGGCCTCAGAGGAGGCTAAGTGCAGGAGATTTGAGTTGGGCTTAAACCTGAATATTAAGGGAACATTGACTACGATGCCTCGAAACAACTTTGATGAGTTTGTGAGTGCTGCACTCCGAGGCGAAGACATAGAGAGGGAGAGGCAGATGCGATTCCAGTCTCGACGATTCGAGGAAGGTGGACCGAGTCAGGGACCTTCCAAGAGGCTGAGTTCAGGTACTTCCAGATCAGCATCATCATCTGGCAGAAGACCTTATAGACATCCTGCTAGTACGGCTAGGCAGAATCAAAGATGAAGGAGGAATCAGCCACAGAGACCACAGTCCAGTGGGAGTTTCAGTGGATATATCTATCCTCGACGTACTGGTGGCACTTTTGCTATACCGAGGGAGTATCCATTGTGCAATTTCTGCAATAGGCATCACATTGGTCCTAGTCAGTGGGCACTACCATTTGTTATCGTTGTGTCCATGAGGGTCACTTTGCGAGGGAGTGTCTTCAGTTTGCTGGTGTTGGTGATCAGGTAGCTCAGAATTCAAGAGGAGATCAAGGTACTACTTCTGGAGCTCGACTAGTACAGTCTTCTGGACAGGGCAGACATCAGAGTCGCAATTAGCATGGACGACCAGCTGGACAGGCCAGAGTTCATGCTATGTCATTGCGTGAGGGCAGAGCTTCACCGGAGGTTGTCATTGGTACGTTGCATGTTTTTGGCTATCGAGTACTTACTTTGCTAGATCCAGGTGCTACGCATTCATTCATATCATTTAGATTGTCATCTTTTGCTACTATGCCTGCATCTCCACTTCTGGGGTTGTGGAGAGTGTTGTATCCATCCGGTGAGGTTGTAAGTATTGGTTGGGTGTATAGAGATTGTGAGATCTTTGTGGGAGGTTATGGTTTAGCCGCGGATTTGTTGTTGCTAGATATTGTCGATTTTGATGTGATTTTGGGTATGTACTTCTTGGAGACAGATTGGGCTATGTTCGACTGTCATAAGAAGGAGGTGGTTTTTCGACGTCCAGGTTTCCCAGAGATATTGTTTCGAGGTGAGAAGAATACTTCCCTGCCATGTGTGATTTCAACGATGAAGGCCGAGCGGATGATGAAGAAGGGTTGTGTGGCATACTTATCTAATGTTGTGGATACAAAGGTTGCTGTACTAGACATTGGTAATATTAAGGTTGTTTATGAGTTTTCAGATGTATTTCTGGAAGAGTTACCAGGTGTTCCTCCAGTCAGAGAGATTGATTTCACCATTGAGCTTTTACCAGGCATTGGACCTATATCTCAGGCACCTTATCGTATGGCACCAGCGGAGTTGAAGGAGTTACAGATTCAACTTCAAGAGTTGCTGGAGAAAGGTTTCATTCGACCTAGTGTTTCACCGTGGGGTGCTCCTGTGTTGTTTGTGAGGAAAAAGAATGGTTCCATACGGTTGTGTATTGACTACCGGAAACTGAATCATGTTACAGTGAAGAACAAGTATCCATTACCGCGGATTGACAATTTTTTTGATCAGCTCAAGGGAGCTTCAGTGTTTTTAAAGATTGATCTCAGGTCTAGATACCATCAGTTGAGGATCAGAGAGTCAGATGTGCCCAGGACAGCTTTCAGATCAGTGTATGGGCATTATGAGTTCTTGGTTATGCTGTTTGGGTTAACCAATGCCCCTACAGCTTTTATCGATTTGATGAACAAGGTGTTCAGGCGATTCCTCGACAAGTTTGTGATCGTATTCATCGACGACATCCTGATTTACTCCAGGAGTGTGGCCCAGCACAAGAAACATTTGCGAGCTATTTCGTTGACTTTGCGAGATAATCAGTTGTTTGCAAAGTTCAGCAAGTGTGAGTTCTGGTTGAGCAGCGTGAAGTTTTTGGGTCACGTGATATCTGCTGAGGGAGTCAGCATGGATCCTGACAAGATTAAAGCCGTATTGAATTGGAGTAGACCTACCACTGTACCAGAGATTAGGAGTTTCTTAGGCTCGGCAGGTTACTATCGGCACTTTGTGTAGGATTTTTCACGGATTGCAACTCCACTTACCAAATTGACGAAGAAAGGTGTCAAGTTCGAGTGGTTCAATGCTTGTGAGGAGAGTTGCTTGCTCTTGAAGGGGAAGTTGACTACTGCACCGGTTCTGACTCTACCTGACGACAGTGGAGAGTTTGTGGTTTATAGCGATGCATCGAAATTGGGAATTGGTTGTGTTTTGATGCAGCATGGTAGAATGGTGGCTTATGGTTCCAGGCAGTTGAAATGACATGAAGTCAATTATCCTACACATGATTTGGAGTTGGCTGCTATTCTATTAGCCTTGAAGAGTTGGAGAAACTACTTGTACGGAGCTCAGTGCAAGATATATACAGATCACAAGAGTCTCACTTATTTGCGCACGCAGCCAGATCTGAACATGACACAGCGCAGATGGATGGAGTTGATCAATGACTATGATTGCACCTTTGAGTATCATCCAGGGAAGGCTAATGTCGTTACTGATGCACTCAGTCGGAAATCGGGAGCTTCATTATTTCATGTGTGTGTGGCCAGAATTTCCATGTTAGCAAAGCTACGGGCTACGGGAGCTGAGTTAGAGCGAGATGATGATGAAGCCTTGTTGGCTAGCTTCCAAGTTCGACCGGTATTGGTTTATCAGGTCCGTGAAGCTCAAGATGCGGATTCCTATCTGTTGGACAAGAAGACCATGATTCATAATGGTGTGTCAACAGAGTTTCAGTTGAGTAGTGACGGTACATTACTGTTCAGAGGCATACTTTGTGTACCCAGAGATAAGGGCTTGAAGAAGGAGATCTTAGATGAAGCCCATTATTCTGCTTATGCTATGCATCCAGGCGGTACGAAGATGTTTCACACACTTAGAGCCTATTATTGGTGGCGGAATATGAAGAGGGAAATTACAGGGTATGTGAGCAGATGCCTCATTTGTCAGCAAGTGAAGGCAGAGAGACAAAAACCTGCTGGAAAGCTACAGCTTTTAGAGATTCTTGTTTCGAAGTGGGAGCATATTACTATGGATTTCGTATATCAGTTACCGCATACTTCTGCTGGTAACACTGGTATTTGGGTCATTGTGGACCGTTTGACGAAATCAACTCATTTCCTTGCACTTCCAGGGAAGGTTTCAGTGGGCAAGTTAGCGAAGCTGTATTTGGCTGAGATTGTTCGTTTGCATGATGTGCCTGTATCCATCATTTCTGACCGAGATAGTCAATTCACTTCAGAGTTTTGGCAGGCATTGTAGCGAGCTTTGGGGACCAGACTACATTTCAGTACAGCTTTCCATCCTCAGACTGATGGGCAGTCTGAGAGGACCATTCAGACCCTCGAGGACATGTTGCGGTCCTGTGTATTACAGTTTAGAGGGAATTGGGACCAGCAGCTTCATTTGATCGAGTTTGCCTACAATAACAGTTATCAGACCAACATCGATATGGCACCTTATGAGGCTTTGTACGAGAAGCAGTGTCGTACTCCATTATGTTGGAGTGAGGTGGGTGAGCGTTGGCTCATTGGTCCTGATTTGGTGAAAAGTACCACTGAGGATATTCAGATCATCAGAGACAGACTGAAGATTGCTCAAGATCGATAGAAGAGCTATGCAGATGTGAGGAGGAAGAGTCTTGAGTTTGAGGTTGGCAATTGGGTCTTCCTGAAATTGTCTCCTTGGAGAGGAGTAGTTCGTTTCGGGAAGCGTGACAAACTTCGGCCACGGTATATTGGTCCTTATGAGATCACATGAAGAATTGGTGCTTTGGCATACAGGTTGGAGTTACCTTTAGAGATGGCTAGAGTGCATGATGTCTTCCATATATCTATGTTGCGGAACTACATTTCGGATCCTTCGCATGTTTTTGCAGCATATCAACTTCCTATTAGGGAAGATTTGACTTATGTGGAGGAGCCAGTGCAGATTCTTGATCGATGTGTACAGGAGTTGAGGCACAGAGTTATTCCGCGTGTGAAGGTCTTATGGTAGAATCATTCAGCGGAGGAAGCCACTTGGGAGACTGAGCAGCACATGCGAGAGCAGTATCCACATCTTTTCAGTTAGCAGGTATGTAAATTTCGAGGTCAAAATTTTTGTAAGGGTGGTAGATTTGTGACAACCCGAACCGGAAATGTTAGTTAATCAGCTTAATTCACGAGTTTCACGTATAATCGTAGTTTGTCGTAATTAATCGATTTGGCGGTCTTGTTTGCGACTAAATTATCGGGCGAGAATTTGATATGAGTTCCTTCAAGAGAGTTGTAGAGTTTATGATTTCGAGTTCGTAGGAGTTTTCCGAGGATTTTTCTAATGTCGGATGAATATGTTATGAATATTTTCGACCGTTGGATTTAATCGTAACTATTTATAATCAACACATGAGATTCTTTCTAACTATAATTGTGTCTAAAAGTTGACATTGACAAACACTTGGGGATGCCTCAGAGTCAATGACGATATCAGTAAACAAATAAATCTCACCAAGTTAAATAAATGCTAGCAGTATTATGGATGGTTCTTCCATGGTCGTTGATGATACATTACTTATTCCCTCTATCAGGAATTGACAATAATGAAGTGAAACATTGCTTAGTTGTGAATTGTCAACGTAGAGAAAATTGACCAATATGGAAAGTTGCAATCTAGGTTGAACTAGACTCTCTTACAAATGGCAAGTTTTTAGTATGGTAGTGCTATGACCACTGAATGGTAAGCTGGTTAGACACAAATGAGTCTTTATTTAGAAGCTCAATGAGAAAAACTTATTGCGCAAGGATCTTCTTAACACCCTAATATTGATTATCAGGAGATACATTCTCTGATTATGGACATCATTATATCCCACTACCTTATTAGTTTGATAATGTCCGAAAAACTAAATATGCAGCAAATGGATGTGGATATATATATCTCTATGGGGATCTTGATTCAGAGATATATATGAAAGTGTCAATTGGTATGGTTATACCAAATTCAAGTAACTCTAAACCATGGAGTGCTCATGGGATAAGATTTAGGCATTTACTATTCTAAGTGACTACTTCATTGGGAAGGGATGCAAGAATGATAAGTTATGCCCCTGCGTGTTCATTAGATGAACAAGTTATTTGAGATAATAGACATTCGTAGGACTCAATTTTGTCTTGGTATTAGACATGGAAACATCGAGTTGGTTGATTTTCTATTCACCAGTCTGCTTATGTCTAAATCAGGCAATAGACAAAGCGCACCCTTTTTATCACATAAATGAGTTGTTTGCAATCTGGAACCCAAAAGGATAAATTTCATCTAAAAAGACGGTGATGAGGAACTTTTGGATATGAGATTCAATATCTTAGTGTGGTTGGAGCTTTGTTGAATTTAGCTCAGTGCACACATCAAAAAATTGCCTTGCCAGCCAGCACCTACGTAAAGTCATTAGAATAAAGTATAGCATGACTTGGACCTATTCTTTCCTCTATAAAGAAACAAGAGAGAAACTTAAAATTCCAGAAAAAGGAATGGTTGAAATGCAGCTTTCTGATTCTGTCTAATTCGACCCGTCGAACGTGGAGCTCGACCTATCAAATGATAGCTCCTGGATCGGGCAGAACATGTTTCAAGACTCGTTAAGAAATACCTTTGACCCATCGAAGGTTACACAGGCTGCGAGCATTTTACCTACTCAATGAGGTCCCATATTCAGAGATACCTTATGATGTCTTGGTTGGTTTGTTGATGTTGGGTATCTCTCTCCCACACAAAGGACGTTCCCAAATTGGTTATATATTCACCGTGGGAAACATGGCGATTTTCTTGGAGATTTACAAAGCAAACCCTTATTGCTACTTCTTCGAATTATTCTTAGATTTTAGCTTCACATGAACTAGTTAATGAGTGTGTCTGGTTTAGGACAACAATACTCCATATTCGAGAATCTAGTGGATCATTATCTACTACGACAACACCAACTTGCATGTTTATGGATAATGCGGCTTGCATTGAATAAACAAAGTTGGGTTACGTTAATGGTGTTCATACTAAACTCATCTCGTCAATGTACTTCTACAATCAATAATAGCAGTAGTTATTGATTATCCTTGTGAACCAGATTGGTTTGGTGGATATTGCTACAAACTTGTTCACCAAGTCTTTACCAAAATCTATATTTGCAAAGCATGTGAAATACATTAATATGCGAAGATTGTATGAACTCCAAGATTGAGTTACTGATCAGAGGGAGTTCATTTAGTAGACATCAGAGGGAGACTACATCACATGTGGTCGCTTTTGTAGTTGATGTGTTATACTCTTTTCCTTCGACCAAGCTTTTGTTTTACCCAATAGGTTTTTTATTAGCTTGGTAAGGTTTTTAGTGAGGCAACAACCTATGCATCTTACATTAATTAGGATCGCGACACAAGGAGGAGTGTTTAAAGTAATTAGCTTCCTGGTATCCCGGTGTGTGTCTTGTCCTAATTAGAGTATATATAGAGATTCTCTCAACCCCTGATTTATCGGGAGAGTTATTGTACCAGATTTTAATGCGTATTTAAATGTCATCTATCAATCAATAAAGTACAAGTTCAGTATATTGCAAATATTCTCTACTTTTCTCCTTTAACAGATTACACAATTAAATCAATTGTATTGAATGACATAATAAAAGTAGAAAACTGAAAAAGGAAACGGCAAAAATCTTGAAATGGTAAGAAAAAGATATGTTATCAAGAGATCAAATATTATAAGTCATTATATTTATTACAAATAGAATATTAAATCAACTGATAAGGATATTCAGAAAAATATTGTATGCCATACCCATAGGTATGCAAGAATTTTCCATTAAGGCAGTCCAAATTCCACCGCCATTTTTTTGGAACCGCTCAAATTTTGACCTGGACAACGGAGATAGCCATCTCCGTTGTCTAAGTCCAAATTTTGAAACGTTCCCAAAAAATATGGTGGTCAATTTCCACCCACCAATTAATTGGGGGAGAAAACAATGTTGACTTAGACGACAAAAAATCCCAAAATGGGCACTTGGACGACGCAAAATGGATAGCCGTCGTTCAGGTGAATCTGGTTTCACTTAGACGACGGAAATAATAAAAATAATATCAAAATATAAAAAATAATAATCTGACTAGAATCAGATTAATCTTGATATTTTGATATTAATCGGATTCTAGTAGAGTACTTATTTTTTATATTTTGATATTAATCGGATTCTAGTCAGAATATTAATCGAATTCTACTTATTGCATATATTTTAGATATTATATATAGATATATTATGAATAATATAGAAAAATAATAATAAGGAAATGTCATCAAAACACATTATCTTCAAATCCTCTAAGTTATTTTCTTGTTGACTATCATTTCTAATCCGAAGTAAGTCAACTGCCTAGGCGCATTAAGCGACCAATGTGGTTGTCTAGGCGTTAACTAGGCGGAAAACTGTCTAGGGTAAAATTTAGGCGTATTTGCTGTTTTTAGCACCTAGGCAGGTTAGGCGGACGCCTTTTCGAATAGTGCCTATATGCAATAAGTAGAATTCGATGACAAAGTCTTCAAAATTCAGGCTTATCCAAATCGACATCGTCACCAGAAGTCTTACGACGCATGGCGCAAACACTACTCTACTAAAACCCATGCCAAGGGAGGAATAACATTCTTAGAGTACTGGCTCTGGAAATTCATCTTCTGTACCGCTGAGAAAGTGATAAGAAATTGGACCAAGATAGCTGAGGCCCTCTTCAACGAAGAAAAGATTGGATTGGCTCAACCTACACTTGGGTATCTTTAACACAACCTGGGCTAGATTTCTCGAGAGCCGATGAAGTACAAGGTTTCAGGTTCTGTGTAGCTGCAGACCTATTTGCCCCAGCTCCGCAATCCAAAAGTACAGGGCTTCAAAGAGGATGAGCAGCTAGGCCACACTCTTGCCACCGCCTGTAAGTTTGACCCGCCAAGCTATTCAAAGAGCTTTAGTTATTTCTTCCGCTTGGAGCGATTCCCTGAAGATATTGCTTAGATGATAACCCAACGGAGATTCTCACTAAACTTGGAAAATGGGTTCTACCTATCTCTGCAATAAACGACAATAGCGGGGAAAATCTTCACTCAAAGCATCTCATGTGTAGACCTTTGGATCCCCAAGGATGCGGTAAGCTTTGAACTGTATGCCTCTAACCATTTTGCTCGCTAGCTTAGGATGACCTAGGGCGTGCCATACCCACTGATAGACCCAACGAACTAGTACACTTCATGGAGTTTCACTGTTCGTGTTCATCAGTAGTGATTCAAGCGGGGCAAACCATTTGTCCAGACTTTGGGATTACTGACCCCTATCGCCAGTGCAAGAATGGCTGCTTCAAGTCCCTGTGGAACAATTCTCCTGAAAATACGTTCAAGAAGATCTTTAAAGGCTTCTCTGGGTTCTTCATATCTGAGGTGGATCTGACCACAATCATAGTAGTCTCGAAGGGACCCTCTGACACCGAAAAGAAGAAGAAAGAGGTTGTAGCTCTAAAGGTACATTCTGTTGCTACTTCAAGTTTTTGTTCCCTACCTTTTGTAAGCGTAAAATTAAATTTTTGTCTTAACAAGTTGGCCCGGCACCAGCTGCTGCAGTAAGCAAGGCTGCTAGTCCTTCAGGCTGCAAGTAACGAACAACTCCTCTCCAGAAATGGAAACGAGTCGTTGAGGATCAACTCCTCGTAGAGGAAGAAGAAGAAGAAGCAGAAGCTGCACATCTGGTATGCTACTTCACCCTTCTCTATGACGGTTTAACCATTGCTGAGAAGTATCCTGTTTGCTTATCTTACTTTCTTCTCTCGTTACATATTCATCAGAAGAAGCAGCGTAAGGCCTCTCCTGTTCGCCAAACCCATGAAGACACTGATAATGATATGCCAATTAGGCAATTCAAACATTAGTGACGACGTGATGCGGGCTCCTCAATTCCATCTTCTCGTATCAGTGGAAGTCCCATACACTTCGAGGGTATGATACGGGAGACACCTGGGAGCCTTGTTGAACAAGCTGCTTCAGAGATGTCTACACCTCCCTCGGAGACCATTGAGGTAACAGAAACTCTGCATAACTCCAAAGAATTACTGCAGGACATGGAATATATCTTAGTTATCTGAAACGTAGGTTTTCAATGTTGATGACGCCATCTCTGAGATGCCGAACTTGTGCCACAACCCCCCTTGAAAGGGAAGAACCTCACGTTGAAGAGATTGTTAATACTGCCCAATCAACGAAGAGTCCTCCAGTGATAATCGCGCCAACTGCCGTCGCTGAGGTAAGTGTGTTTCCTTACTCAAGAGAGTTACTAGCAATGTGGTATGTATTTTAACCTGCTTTGTATACAGATTGTTGATGATATCTTTCCTGAGACAGTAGATGTGAGCAACCTTCCCTTTGAAAAGGGGGATCTTTTGGAAGAAGTTTCCACTACTACCCACCCAACGGAAAACAACCCAGCAACAAATGATCCACCTATAGCTGCCCAGGTAATAATTATATACGAAGTGTCCCCTTTTCTCCCCCGTTGGAACTTTTCATCACTAACGATGCTATTTCTTAAAAACAGACCCCGCAGATGTAGATTCCAGAAACTTCTCTTCCAACGACTCCTACCCTAGCAAGAAATCGTACAGGAGTTGATGCCACCGTGGCTAGCGAGGAGCCTGTACTTCTTCCCGCATATTGTATGGTGAGTTTTGCTTAGACTTTGTTGTCTATTAGTTGAGTAGTTTTATCATGCTATCTTACCCATTCTTTCTTGGCAACTTAGCTGCAGGCTACAGACTTTTCCCTGACGGAGAATGACTTTGCCCAATCTCTTGCTTCCCTCAGGGGATTGCTAGCCCGCGGGGAACCTAATCATGGAGCAGATACAAGAAGTGGAGTAGAATTGCGCCAAGATCTTAGCATCTAATACCGAACCACCAAAAATCCTGATCTCGAAGGCATCTCGCTCCCAAAGTAATCCAAGGATTTCAGTTTAGATGGACCTGACGCTCTCAAAGTAATCCAACGACATCTCGCTATTTTTCAACGGACGGATGATCCCATACAGATGCATCTTCTAGAGAGAATATCTCTCCGACTTCCCTAGCTGCAAGGGTCTTGTGAACTCTTCGTTGAAGAAGAGCAAATTGAGAAGCAGCAGGCCTCGCTTTGATGAGAGACTTCACCAATGGTCCGTATGTCAACACCAGATCAAATCTATCGTTGACGAAGTCAAGTCAGATACTGCTGAGCTCACCCACAGGCAGGTGGAAATTGCTCGACAACAGGATGAACTGGACGCATTGAGAGTCGAGTTCAGGAAGAAGCAAGTGTGAGACCTCGAAAATTTCAAGACTAATATTGCTACTCCCGTGGACTTGATGAATGATGTTTATCGACAATAAAAGAGTTTTAGCTATTTAGTTTTTCTCCGATACAAATATTATGAATATTAGTAGTTTGATACCGTCAAAAGAAAAGATAATAAAATGTACCGTTGATATGAAGCTTGGTAGTTTACACTTTCAATGGAGAAGTGAACAACGCGTGTATACCCTCACATCAAACCCATTTTCTCTAGAACTCCTTTCATTTCATTTCTTTCTTTAAGTGGTGAATTTTTCAGATAGCTTAGTCAAATCTTATGCATCTATAGCAGCAGAGAGTGAGAACATAAAAGAGGTCACTTGTTCAGAGTCAAGAGGAATATGCATGGTGGAACCCTTTTCTGAAAATTACTCTCATCAGTCAACTTCAACAGCTCGAAAGTGTAGCATGGGATCTTCACAAAAAAAAATATTGAAATCATGTCCTCTATGCTGTGTCCAAATATCACAGTAATCTAATGTTTGAATTGTTCTCAATCAAAGTAACACCACATACATACTGCTCACGAAGAATCTAGTTTTGTCATAGTTGAAATTTTGATTCTAATTCATGTTTGCATGTTCTATTCGTTTCTAAACTCTGTATTCCCTTCTTGTGAGACTATTTTCTATTTGAAATTTAGTTTAAGAATTGGATTTGGTGCTGCATTGTTTGTTGCACGTCAAATGTTTGATGAAATGCCTTAAAAGCATAACTACATGATAATGGGTTTGGCCGCCTACGACTGTTCCAAGATTGAGCCCAAGAAATTAGGCTGATTTGTCTAACTTAAAATGCTAAGTCCGTAAATTGAGCCCCAGCAAGGGCCTCTTTTGTATGTATTAAACAAACTTATCTATACTCCAAGTAAATTAGTCCTTTTAACAATCTTTTGCATTTGTCCATGATTCAAAATTAAGCCCAATAATTCAAATACAGTAGCCGCCCTTGTAATCACACACTACCATAAGAATGCCTATACCCGACGAGATTCCCAAAAAATGACCGACGACAAGGGTTCTCGTCGGGTATAGTAAACTATAACCGACGACAGGATTACCTCGTCGGTTATAGTTTTTTTACCGACTAGATAATATTGTCGTCGGTTATAGTCGCCAAAAAATCGTCGGGTATAGTTTTCAACAAATACTGACGATCTTTTCAGACTATAACCGACGATTTATTGGTATCGTCGGCTATAGTTTCTTATTTCAGATCCATTCTGGGCAGCAGCTCGATCTGTCATTCAAAAAAATATCCCGCGAAAACTGAAAATGCTCTGAAATCTTTGGGTGATGTGGAAAACTGTCGAGAATGAGTTCGTGATGCATGATTCATTATATATAGGTACGTACTTAATATTATATATATATATATATGCATGTGTGTGTTGATCGATTGTTGATTTTGAATATATATATTGATCGATCGAGTTAATTGATTGTTGAATTTGAGTAATTGATGGTTGATTTTGAGTACATGATTGATAGTTAAGTTGGAGTACGGTAGTACGTATTTGTTGTGTTGATATATTATTGGATTATATATATATAGCTTGCTAGGGTGATTAATTAATTTAAAATTTTAATTGCATTATATATTGTGATTATTATAGTATTAATTGTGATTATTTATTATGGGTATAATATATATTGTACGTGATTATTGTGATGTTTCGATCGGTTAATTGTGATTAATTATATATAGTGTGGTTATATATATATTTAGATTTATGTGATCTCGATTATATATATATAGTTAGGGTGTACGTACGTGTATATATATATATTAAAATTATGAGAATTATAATATATATTTATATTAATTGATTGATCGAATGTTTTGAAAGGACCCAACCCCGATTCAGTTACCTAAATCGGAATCGAACCCCTTCTGAAAACACGAATCAACAAAAACCATTCGAAATTTCGGCAGAGTTTCGTTACTAACGTGAAATTGCATAACCCTGCACCCTGAAAATAACACTTCGTCATATGCCACAAAAGCCAAACCGTGGGCACCAATCCCATCCGGATTTCTCATCATAATATAAACAATAAACAGTAAACATATTGTACTATATATAGTATATCCGAGAAAATCCGTATAAACACGTATCAGAATGTATCAGAGCGACATCTAGTGTAAATATATACAATATACACATCAGTACGCGAAACAAGAACCTACTGGAAAACACAGGTAGCTCAGATCACTAGCCTCCAACCGCGACGTGAAACACCAGAACCTGAACTGCAACTGGGCACGGAAACCGAAAAGCCTAGGAGAAAGACATGAAAAATCGTTAGAGTGAGTGGACGAAAATAAATGTCTTTCACCAAATAATATATACATTATAAAAACATATGCGAGTCCAAATGACTAAGTATAATAAAATACGCAAGGTAAACTCATACTCCTCCAGCGTACAGAGCATGCAAGTAAAAATCCCACAGGGTCACTCATGGACACGTCCGTGCTAGTACAGTCCGAATCACGGGATCCCAGACCCACACGTGATTCGAGCCAGAAAGGCCTCAGGTCAAGGTATCTGTTTCCACCCGGAAATACCTCGGCACAAGAAACAGACATCTGTACGTACCCGGAAATACATCGGCACAAGGTACAGAAACCCAGTACCCACCCGGAACTACATCGGCATAAGGTACGGTACCCCCCTGGTAGGCACCCTCAGGGATCAGCCGAGATGCGTGTGTATCGATACAACAACAAAAACTACAACTATACTCTGTGAAAACCAAATCATAAATATATTGATGCAATTGCAATAAATAGTATAAGAATGCATATGCGTAACATAATCGTATAACACATGCTTATAATAATCATAATTTCGTAAACATGCTCAAGTTCGTAAATCATATAAAAGACTCGCAAGAATTCCGTGAAATGAAATTGTCCACTCATAGGTGAGCAAAACGCGCACTCGCGCTAATCTCGTGGTTCGGCGGAAGATCCCTCGCCTGAAGCACGATCACGATCTCGATCTTGATCCCCTGAATATTCATAAAACACAACTGATCAAAACATAACCCACAACTCTGTACTTAACCATGGAAACCAACCGTTCCCGGAAATATATAATGCAGTACAAAATGATTAACGGAATTCCCGAAATCTCCACTCGAAACCATCGACTGAAAATCCGCTACCCAAATCAATCTGAAAACCTCTGGACGATAATCAGGGCGTGATTACGAGAAAAATGACATTAATTTCATCGAAAACCAAAAAGTCAACCCCTCGCCGGAGCTCCGCAGTCAACGGTGGAATTCCACCGGCGCGCCGTCAACGGTGGAATTCCACGGCGAGATTCTCCAGAAATGAAGTTCAACCCATGCCTAATCTTTTCTTCAACTAGCATCAAGTCCAAAACCCACCGGAACCATGTCAATTTCAGCCCGAAACAATTCAGAATCTCCTCTCCGGTGACCTATTCGGGTTCCAACCAAACCACAACCAAACCTCAATTCAATCACATTGGTAGCATCCCTAGGCCAATGGGAGTCAAACCCCCCTAACCACCACCACCTTGGCTCACCGGAAAACGGCAAACCGACACCGACGAAATCGAAGAACCCGACCCAATTCGGGTCACCATTAAACCTCATCAATTTCCACAAATCCAAACACCAAACAACTCGAAATCACATGGGAAAGCGAACCATACCTTCAACGAGGTCGGAGGTGGCCGGAAAATGGAAGTCGGACGGCAAAACCAAATCGGGAAACTTCCCCATTTCGTGGTCAACGGTCAACTTTCCAATTTTGGAAAGTCAATGCTCGGTCAACGTCAGTCAAAGCTCAAACTGTAATTTTTGACTATTTCTCGACTATTTCCGATATTTATACTCGTGTCTCGGGTCGATCGACAATTCGAAATGGATAACCATCACGACTCGGATAAACACGAAACAATCGGATAAACTCGTCGAAAACTGAAACTTCAAATAATCGCATTATATTCCTCGATTATCGGAAAAATCTTCTGGAACCGCCCATGAGCTCGAAATCACGTACTCTACAACTTTCGTGAAGATATTCAACTCAATATAGTCGCGAATAGAATCGATAAACCACACATATATCGTAAAACTGCGACCACGACCAATCTCATGAATCGTGCCGAATACACAACTGATTCTGGTTCAGGTCGTCACAAATCTACCCCCCCTTAAAAAAATTTCGACCTCGAAATTTACGTACCTATCAAGTGAACAGATGAGGATACTGTTCCCGCATACGCTGCTCAGTCTCCCAGGTGGCCTCCTCAACTGAGTGGTTCTGCCACAAGACCTTCACTAGCGGAATCACACGGTGTCTCAACTCCTGTTCACGACGATCGAGAATCTGCACAGGCTCCTCCACGTATGTCAAATCCTCCCTGATCGGCAATTGCTGTGGGGCTAACACATGTGAAGGATCTTGGATGTATTTCCGCAACATCGAAACATGGAAGACATCATGAACACGAGCCATCTTAGCTGGTAACTCAAGTCTGTAAGCAACAGCTCCAACTCTCTCTGTAATCTCATACGGACCAATGTACCGTGGTCGAAACTTGCCACACTTCCCGAAACGCACAACTCCTCTCCAATGAGATAGTTTCAGGAAAACCCAATCGCCTACCTCAAACTCGAGGCTCTTCCTCCTCACATCCGCATAACTCTTCTGCCGATCCTGGGTGATCTTCAATCTATCCCGGATAATCTGGACATCCTCCATAGTGCTCTTCACTAGATCAGGGCCAATACGCCAACGCTCGCCCACCTCACTCCAACACAACGGAGTGCGACACTGCTTCCCGTATAGAGCCTTGTACGGTGCCATCTCAATACTGGCCTGATAGCTGTTGTTGTAGGCGAACTCTATCAAATGTAACTGCTGATCCCAATTCCCGCGGAAATGCAGCACACATGATCGCAGCATGTCCTCAAGAGTCTGAATAGTCCACTCGGACTGCCCGTCAGTCTGAGGATGAAAAGCTGTACTAAATCGCAACCTCGTGCCCAAAGCTCGCTGCAATGCCTGCCAAAACTCAGAGGTAAACTGACTATCTCGGTCAGAAACAATGGACACAGGCACAACGTGCAAACGAACAATCTCGGACAAGTACATCTTGGCCAATCTGCCCACTGATATCTTCCCCAGAAGTGCAAGAAAATGAGCGGATTTCGTCAATCGATCCACAATAACCCAAATACCAGTGTTGCCACCCGAAGTACGCGGCAACTGATAGATGAAATCCATCGTAATGTGCTCCCACTTCCAAACTAGAATCTCAAGTGGATGTAGTTTCCCTGCAGGTTTCTGTCTCTCTGCTTTTACCTGCTGACATATCAGACATCGACTCACGTACGCGGCAATTTCCCGCTTCATGTTGCGGCACCAGTAGTACGCTCGAAGTGTACGAAACATCTTCGTACCTCCGGGGTGCATCGCATACGCTGAACTATGGGCTTCATCCAGAATCTCCTTCTTCAGGCTCTCATCTCTGGGTACACATAACCTGCATCTGAACAACAACATACCGTCGTCGCTCAATCGGAACTCTGTAGGCACACCATTCCATATCATAGTCTTCTTGCCCAACAAGTAGGAATCTGAATCCTGAGCCTCTCGCACCTGATCAACCAATACGGGTCGAACCTGAAAACAGGCCAATAAAGCTCCCTCGTCATCATACCCGAACTCAGCACCCGTAGCTCGAAGCTCGGCTAATATCGACACTCTGGCCACACACATATGAAACAACGAGGCTCCAGACTTCCGGCTAAGCGCATCAGCTACAACGTTGGCCTTCCCTGGATGGTACTCAAACGTGCAATCGTAATCATTGATCAACTCCATCCACCGGCGCTGCCTCATGTTCAGATCCGGCTGCGTCTGCAAATAACTAAGACTTTTGTGGTCGGTGAAGATCTTACACTGTGCTCCATACAGATAATGTCTCCAACTCTTCAACGCTAACACAATAGCGGCCAACTCCAAATCATGCGTCAGATAGTTGACCTCGTGTGGTTTCAGCTTCCTAGAACCGTAGGCCACAACTCTACCATGCTGCATAAACACACAGCCAAGCCCCAACTTCGACGCATCACTGTACACAACAAACTCACCACTGTCGTCTGGTAATGTCAGAACCTGTGCGGTAGTCAATCTCTCCTTCAAGAGCAAATAACTCTCCTCGCACGCATCAGACCATTCAAACTTGGTGTAGCAATCCGGGAGAAATCCTGTACAAACCGCCGGTAATAGCCTGCTAACCCCAAGAAACTCCGAATCTTCGGTATAGTAGTAGGTCTACTCCAGTTCAGCACGGCCTCGATCTTGTCAGGATCAACACTGACTCCCTCGGCCGAAATCACGTGGCCCAGAAACTTCACACTATCCAACCAGAACTCGCACTTACTAAACTTCGCGAACAACTGATGGTCCCGCAAAGTCCACAACACTGCTCGCAAATGCTTCTTGTGTTGGCCCACACTCCTGGAATAGATCAAAATATCGTCAATGAATACAATCACGAACTTGTCCAGGAACCGTCTGAACACCCGATTCATCAAGCCCATAAAAGCTGCGGGGGCGTTGGTCAACCCAAACGGCATAACCAAAAACTCATAATGCCCATACCGCGACCTGAAAGCTGTCCTGGCTACATCAGAATCTCGGATCCTCAACTGGTGATATCCGGATCGAAGGTCAATCTTCGAAAAGACTATTGCTCCCTTGAGCTGATCAAACAAATCATCAATCCACGGTAACGGATACTTGTTCTTCACTGTAACCTGATTCAACTTCCGATAGTTGATGCACAAACGCATGGACCCATCCTCCTTCCACACAAACAACACCGGAGCACCCCACGGAGAAACACGCGGTCGAATGACACCCTTCTCTAACAACTCCTGGAGTTGAATCTGCAACTCCTTCAATTCCGCAGGCGCCATACGATACGGTGTCTGTGAAATCGGTCCTGTACCCGGCAACAACTCAGTAGTGAAATCAATCTCCCACACAGGGGGTATACCAGGTAACTCCGCTGGAAACACATCCGGAAACTCAGACACAACCTCAATACTACCAAGGTCTGGTACAGCTGCTGTAGTGTCCACAACATGGGCTAAATAAGCGACACAACCCTTCTTCATCAACCGATCTGCCCTCATCGTGGAAATCAAACACGGTAGTGAAGTGTTCTTCTCACCACGGAACAGTATCTCTGGTAACCCTGGTCGTCGAAACGCGACCTCCTTCTTGTGACAGTCAAACATGGCCCAATGCGTCTCCAAGAAGTCCATACCCAAGATCAAATCAAAGTCCACAATGTCAAGCAACAACAAATCAGCGGCTAAACCATAACCACCAATAAACACCTCACAGTCTCTGTAAACCCAACCGATACTCACAACCTCACCTGACGGATATAACACTCTCCACAACCCTGGAAGTGGAGATGCAGGTACCGTAGCTAATGAAGACAGTCTATATGATATGAATGAATGTGTGGCACCTGGATCTAACAATGCAAGTACTGGAATACCAAAGACATGTAATGTACCGATAACGACCTCCGGTGAAGCTCTGCCCTCTCGTAGAGTCATAGAATGAACCCTCGCCTGTCCGACTGGTCGTCCTCGTTGGGGCTGTCCCTGCTGTCTACCCTGGCCTGCGAACTGTGCTGGTCGAGCTCCCGAAGTGGCACCTCGCTCTCCTCCGGAACTCTGGGCCGCCTGTCCACCAATAGGTTGGAAACAATCCCTCGCGAAGTGACCCTCCTGGCCATAACGATAACAAAAGGTAGGAACTCGCTGACAAGAACCATAGTGATATCTGTTGCAAAGGCTACACAATGGGTACTCCCTCGGTACAGGAAAAGTGCCACTGGTACGTCGAGGATAACTAGTGCCGCTAGAATCCTCACTAGCCTGTGGTCGCTGCGGTCGATCTCTCATCCACCTCTGCCTCTGCCTCGATGCACTAGCTGGTGGTCGATAAGGTCGATAAGGTCGACTACCTGAGGATGAAGCTGGACCGAAAGTATCAGAACTCTGCCTCATTGAAGGCCCCTGACTCGGTCCACCCTGCTCAAACCGTCTCGGTTGATACCTCTGCTGCCTCTCCTTCTCTATGTCCTCACCTCGGAGTGCTGCACTAACAAACTCATCGAAGTTGTTCCGAGGCATCGTAGTCAGAGTCCCTTTGATATTCAAGTTCAAACCCAGCTCAAACCTACGACACTTGGCTTCCTCTGTAACCACCATATCACGCGCAAAACGAGATATATGGGTAAACCTGTCCCGGTACTCAAGTACAGACAAACTGCCCTGCCTCAAGTTCGTAAACTCCTCATACTTGCGCTGCTGGGTAAACTGATTAAAGTACCTCCGCATAAACAGATCACGGAACAAAGTCCACAGAGTTTCAGCTGGAACTCTGTCGGTGCTAACCCACCAAAAGTATGCATCACCCTCAAGTAATCCAACTGCTGCCACTGTCATCTGCTCAGGAGTAAACTGCAGACGCTCACAAACACGTTCAATCTGAACCAACCATGCCTCGCATATCTCTGGATCAACTGAACCTGAAAACATAGTAGCACCAGGAGTACGACCCTTGACCACAGGGTCAAAACGCTCTTCCAAACGCAGCACTGGCATCAGCAAGTCGCGCGTTCGGCGATCCTCATCAGGATCCTCTTCCTGATCAACACGAGGACCACGTCGAGGAGGCATCCTACTGATACAAGACAAGCATTAGGTACAAGCAGAAAGAACGTAATCATGAAACCGCAGATATTTGAGAACACACAACACCCGAAGTATTGATGAGTACCGCTGGCCAGTCGGATCATCACTCCAGTCATGCTGTACAAACTCAAATACCCTAAGCGTCACAACTACAAGAGTCTACAGAATCTGACAACCTAATGCTCTGATACCAAGCTGAAAGGACCCAACCCCGATTCAGTTACCTAAATCGGAATCGAACCCCTTCTGAAAAAATGAATCAACAAAAACCATTCAAAATTTTGGCAGAGTTTCGTTACTAACGTGGAATTGCATAAACCTGCACCCTGAAAATAACACTTCGTCCTATGCCACAAAAGCCAAACCGTGGGCACCAATCCCATCCGGATTTCTCAACATCATAGTATAAACAGTAAACATATTGTACTATATATAGTATATCCGAGAAAATCTGTATAAACACGTATCAGAATGTATCAGAGCGACCTCTAGTGTAAATATATACAATATACACATCAGTAGGCGAAACAAGAACCTACTGGAAAACACAGGTAGCTCAGATCACTAGCCTCCAACCGCGACGTGAAACACCAGGACCCGAACGACAATTCGGCACGGAAACCGAAAAGCCCAGGGGAAAGACATGAAAATCGTTAGAGTGAGTGGACGAAAATAAATGTCTTTCACCGAATAATATATACATTATAAAAACATATGCGAGTCCAAATGAATAAGTATAATAAAATACGCGAGGTAAAATCATACTCCTCCAGCGTACAGAGCATGCAAGTAAAAATCTCACAGGGTAACTCATGGACACGTCCGTGCTAGTACAGTCCGAATCACGGGATCCCAGACCCACACGTGATTCGAGTCAGAAAGGCCTCAGGTCAAGGTATCTGTTTCCACCCGGAAATACCTCAGCACAAGAAACAGACATCTGTACCTACCCGGAAATATATCGGCACAAGGTACAGAAACCAATACCCACCCAGAACTACATCGGCATAAGGTACGGTACCCCCTGGTAGGCACCCTCGGGGATCAGCCAAGATGCGTGTGTATCGATACAACAACATAAACTACGACTGTATTCTGTGAAAACCAAATAATAAATATTTTGATGCAATTGCAATAAATAGTATAAGAATGCATATGCGTAACATAATCGTATAACACATGCTCATAATAATCATAATTTCGTAAACATGCTCAAGTTCGTAAATCATATAAAAGACTCGCAAGAATTCCGTGAAAACAAATTGTCCACTCACAGGTGAGCAAAACGCGCACTCGCGCTAATCTCGTGGTTCGGTGGAAGATCCCTCGCCTGAATCACGATCACGATCTCGATCTCGATCCCCTAAATATTCATAAAACACAACTGATCAAAACATAACCCACAACTCTGTACTTAACCACGGAAACCAACCATTCCCGGAAATATTTAATGCAGTACAAAATGATTAACGGAATTCCCGAAATCTCCACTCGAAACCCTCGACTGAAAATCCGCTACCTAAATCAATCTGAAAACCTCTGGACGATAATCAGGGCGTGATTATGAGAAAAATGACATTAATTTCATCGAAAACCAAAAAGTCAACCCTTCGCCGGAGCTCCGCCGTTGACCGCCGCCGCACCGTCAACGGTGGAATTCCACGGCGAGATTCTCCAGAAATGAAGTTCAACCCATGCCTAATCTTTTCTTCAACTAACATCAAGTCCAAAACCCACCGGAACCATGTCAATTTCAGCCCGAAACAATTCGGAATCTCCTCTCCGGTGACCTATTCGGGTTCCAACCAAACCACAACCAAACCTCAATTCAATCACATAGGTAGCATCCCTAGGCCAAGGGGAGTCAAACCCCCCTAACCACCACCACCGTGGCTCGCCGGAAAACGGCAAATCGACACCGACGAAATCGAAGAACCCGACCCAATTCGGGTCACCATAAAACCTCATCAATATCCACAAATCCAAACACCAAACAACTCGAAATCACATGGGGAAGCGAACCATACCTTCAACGAGGTCGGAGGTGGCCGGAAAATGGAAGTCGGACAGCAAAACCAAATCGGGAAACTTCCCCCTTTGGTGGTCAACAATCAACTTTCCAATTTTGGAAAGTCAATGCTCGGTCAACGTCAGTCAAAGCTCAAACTGTGATTTTCGACTATTTCTCGACTATTTCCGATATTTATACTCGTGTCTCGGGTCAATCGACAATTCGAAATGGATAACCATCACGATTCGGATAAACACGAAACAATCGGATAAACTCGTCGAAAACTGAAACTTCAAATAATCGCATTATATTCCTCGGTTATCGGAAAAATGTTCCGGAACCGGCCACGAGCTCGAAATCACGTACTCTACAACTTCCGTGAAGACATTCAACTCAAATTCTTGGCCAAAAATATAGTCGCGAATAGAATCAATAAACCACACATATATCGTAAAACTGCGACTACGACCAATCTCATGAATCGTGCCGAATACACAACTGATTCTGGTTCGGGTTGTCACATGTTTTGATTTTGATCGAGTTATATTAGACGAAATTATATATATATGAATAATTATGGATCGAGTAGAATAATTAGACGACTATATATATATATGTTCATTTGTAATTAATTAGCTAGCTAGCTAGTTAGGGATCGAGTAGATCGAATAATTAAATTATGTAATTTATAGTTTGAATATCGATATATATCTAGATCGATATATATATATATATATCTAGCTATGAAATTTTAATTAATAAGATCATGGGTATATATACATGCAGTTATAATTTTCAGGATGGACAAGAGTTGGATGTGTCTTCCAAGATGAGATGTAAGATATCACCGTGGAATTAGAAGTTTTGTGGAATATGTGAAGGTTAATTGTGGAGGGATGACAATTCATTTGAAAGGACCCAATCCCGATTCAGCTACCTAAACCGGAATCAAACCCTTTCAAAAATACGAACCAACAAAAAATTTTCGAAATTTGGGCAGAGTTTCGTTACTAGCGTTGAATTACCATAACCTGCACGCGGAAATTAACACTTCGTCCTATGCCACAAAAAGCAAACCGTGGGCACCAATCCCATCCGGATTTCTCAACATCAATATAATCAACAACAGTAAATAAACTGTACTATGTATATATGTATATCCGTGAAAATCCGTACAACATGTATCAGAATGTATCAGAGCGACCTCTAAAGTAAAATATATACAATATGTACATCAGTAGGCGAAACAAGAACCTACTGGAAAACACAGGTGACTCTGATCACTAGCCTCCAAACTGCGACGTGAAACACCAAACCTGAACTGCAAACTGGGCACGGAAACCGAAAAGCCCAGGGGAAAGACAATAAACACGTTAGAGTGAGTGGACGAAAATAAATGTCTTTCACCAAGTAATATATACATATAAAATCATATGCGAGTCAAATGCATGAAAATCAAATGCTACGTGAGGAGACTCTGGCTACCACTCACGTACAGAGCATGCAACGTAAAACATATCGCGGAGACTCTCGTGGGCTTCCACGCGATAGCACAGTCTGAATCACGGGATCCCAGACCCACACGTGATTCTAGCCAGAAAGGCCTCGGGTCAGGATATCTGTCCCCCCCGGAGCGTACTCGGGGATCAGCCGAGAAGCCAATGTGTATCGATACCACAACATATACTGAGACTGTACTCTGTGTAAACCAAATCATAAATCTTTTCTATGCACATGCTTAAAACATAATATGTACATATATGTATATATTCGTATACGTATATTCGTATAAAGATAATCGTAAAACACATGCTCGTAAAATCATAATCAATCCGCATGCTCAAGTTCATAAATCATAAATAAGGACTCGCAATCAATCCGTGAAAATAAAGTGTCCACTCACAGACTCTCAAAATACGCACACACGCTACACTCGTGGTCCGGCGGAAGATCCCTCGCCTGAAGCACGATCACGATCTAGATCACGATCTCGATCTCCTGAACATAATCATAAAACATAACTGATCAATTTCGTAATCCACAACACTGTACTGATGCACGAAAACCAACCGTTCCCGGAAATACGAAATGCAGTGCAAAATGAATTACGGAAATCCCGAAATCTCAACTCGAAACCTCGACTGAAAATCGGTTACTCAAATCAACCCGAAAACCTCCGTACAATAACCAGGGCGTGATTACGAGAAAAATGACACTAATTACATCAAAATCTGAAAAGTTGACTTTTTCTCGCCGTTGACCGCCGCCGGCGGCGGCGGCGCGCCGTCAACGGTGGAGTTTCGCGGCCAAATTTTCCAGTTTTCATCCCCACAACCATGCGAACATTTTTCTCATCTAACACTAGGACCAATTCAAAACAGAACCTCCCCAAAATTGAGCAAAACCGAACGAACATCCAATCCAAATCCCTAATCGGGTTCGATCAAAAACTCACCCCCAAGCTCAATTGATCACACCAATAGACTCAGAGAGACGAGGGGAGTCGAATCCCTCCAATCTCCCCTTCCAAAACTCGCCGGAACCATAACACCCATCACCGTCGACCACCACCAATCGGTCCTTAATCGAACTCCCTCAAACCTTAATCAATTCTCCTCAAACCACAACCCAACCTACTCGAAATCAAGAGGGGAAGAAAACCTTACCCTTGCCGGAAGCAGAGGTGGCCGGAAAATGGGTGGCCGGAAAATGACTTCCCGTTTGGGAAACTTTCCCTTTCAGTCCGATGGCTCACTTTCCAAATATGGAAAGTCAACAAATTTCAAAGCTGGTCAACGCCCAAAATGAAGTTTTTCTGACTAATTCTCGACTAATTTGCTATTTATACTCGAGCCTCGGTCATTCGACGGTCCAAAATGAAAATACGAAATGATTCGGATAAACATGAAACAATCGGATAAACTCGTCGGAACCCGAAACTTCAAATAATCATAAAATATACCTCGGTTATCGGAAAAATCTTCCGGAACCACCCACAAACTCAAAATCACGTACTCTACACTTTCCGCGAAGACACCCAACTCAAATTCTCGACCAAAAACAAAGTCGCGAATCGAATCGGCAAAGCACATAATATCGCAAAACTGCGACTAAAACGAAACCTCGAGAATCATGCCAAACACACATCTGATTCTGGTTCGGGTCGTCACATCATTATTGTCCATGTATGAAATGTCATTGTTGTAGCGAGCGATATCGTTTTCACATCGATAAAGTATTGGAGCACTTGAAGAAAAACGGGTTTTGGGATAAGTACATGATTCGCATCTTTTCAAGTACTTAATTTAAACACTCAATCAAACACGAAAACAATTAAAACCCTTCTTTGTAGATGTAGCATTGATAAGTAAGGATCGTTCTTAACCGGGGATTGAGGGTGCATGCATAACTATGCTAGGTTTAAATAGGGGTGCAAAGTTGGTTTGTTTAACTAATTTCCTACAAAATATAAGAACAAAACGTGGCAACCATACACAAATAGGAACCTTAGAATTCTAACATGCTTCACTCATAGACAAGCAAACAATCAAGAACCCTAAAAAACCTAAACATGCATAGTTGTCGAAAATCAACCTATATCTAATATTTACAAGGTCAACTCATCAAGTTACCTATCCTTTAATAACCTAACCAATTTCATGAAACCTATTTGGTCTCTAAGTCATTAGCTACGTTTTACATGCATATCTGATAATTAAGTGCCAAACTCGGGAATTGCCCGATATTCAACACATCATAATTTAAACCGGGAATTGCCCTGCATTCAAATTAAGCGTTAAGAACAAATAAGCATGAGTAACCAATTTCGAAGAACACCAAACAAGACATACAAAACTAATTAAAATTATTTAACCAAAAGACTTCAAGAAACCAATCCATAGTAATCGTAAGTTTACACAAGGAAGAAGAATAAAGAGAAGAAGACATGGTTACACTTTTTGAGTAAGGGAATTGCCCTATACTAATCCGTGCTTGATGCTCCTTCGATGGATGGAGGATGAAGACACCTTGGGATTGCCAAGCTATGTATTCGGCCCTTGAAGGATGGTGGAGGCGGTTTGTGAAGATGTGCGGCTTCCTTGGAGACTATGACGTTTTGGAGAGGCTTGAGAGGACTCTAGGACAGGGGTTCGGCTCTTTGATAAGTGATCTCATTTTTTTCTTCCTCCAAAGCTCTCTTTATATAGGGAATGATTTGAGACTCCCTCCCTTTCAAAATGGTGCCGTTCAAAAATTCTTAATCAAGAAGGAAACCGTTTGTCTCCATGTAATTAAGCTATGGCGTTTCAGCCATCCATGTCAAAACCGTTTAAACTCCAAGCCGTTTCAGCCATGCTTCTAAGCTCACCTCCGTTTCATGCAATTACAATTAAGCGTCTTGAAAATCCAGCTCCATTGAAAATGCAATTAACCCTCTTTAGTCTCTAATTATCCTACAATTAAAAATATAACAAAAATAAGTAAAAGCTAATAAAATTAACAAAATTAAGTAAATAACAAAGTAAAAATGTGGTGAAAATATATTAATTAATACGCCTAAAATGCGTAGATCAAATTCCCCCACACTTAAACTTTGCTAGTCCCTAGCAAATACAAATCAAAGCAACGGACTAGATAAAAGAAAAATAAAGGGAAAATAACAATGGGAAAAACGTCACACTTATATGTACAAAACACTTAGAAGTCTCAATGTTTCAAAGCCGCCAATTTTCATGTTATCATGTTTGAGAACGTAAGAGATACCAAGTAAAACAACACCAACCCCTTAGTCAAAATTTGTCTCAGAAATTTCTTTATGTATATGGCGATGGAATCACAATGTGTCTAGTATGAATGATCTTTGAATTCACTAGATAATAGAGACATGATCATGTTATGAACAAGTAAGACATTGAGAAAACAATGGTGAATTTAAGTCTGTGCATGCTTCGAATGAAGTTCAAATCAACTCACATGGATGCACTCATCATATTTTCCACTCATGCAAAGGTTTCACTCAAAGTGTTTAAGTAAATGAATGGAATGAATTACTTGCTCAAATGAACCAAAACCATATGCTTACTCATGCAACTTACTCCACAGATTGAAGGCTACTCATCTTAAGGATCAAAAAGGACTTTTAAAGGGTTGTGATGGGGCTAAGGTTAAAGCATTCGAAGTTTAGATATGTGGTGTTTAAGAACATTCTAAAGACTTGGCCAAAGCACCAAAACTTGATCAATTTTAAGCTCTCATATCATCAAAACGTCACCCTGCATGTCTTTAAAGTACAAGGGCCGGATTTCATCGTGTTGGGCCCTATCTTCATTCTAAACTTCCCTTGAGCTTTGTGAACAAGACAAAGGCCAAATCTTACATTGTTGGGCCTTCATTTCGTAACAAACTCCAAACTCACAAATATGGGGGACATTAATTCAAACAATGTACATTTAAAACCTATTGCCGGAGAGCTTTTGATTTTTCTTTTCTTTTCTTTTCTTCTTGCTCTAGAAAATTTTCTTCATTTTCTTTGTTTTTTCGGCAATAACTCTTTACAAAGCTGTTTGAACAAGTCTATCCCCATACACACATCATAGTAGTTAAGAAACATCACCAAAAACATCTTCTCCTCTTGTCAACAATACTTCACACTAAGTTTGCAGAACATAGGGCAAAGAAGTCCTACACTAGGCTAAGGTGTTTAGATATATATGGTGATGAAGGAAAAGCTAAATATGGGCTCAAAATGGCTATCTAGGGGGGTCGCAACTCGTGCGCACAAATGGGACACATGGCAATTTGGCAAGGTGGTGGAAAATCCTAAGTGCCTTTAGTCATATCTAAAATCAGAGTATGTAACAATTATAAAATTTGTAAGTCAACATGAGTAAGTTCTAGTATTCTCTAGTTCATTAAGATCTATGGCAAGTGAGTGTATGCATGATTTTGAGACCTAATATCTATAATGCACGAATTTTTACTCTCAAAGGAAGTGTTTAGGCTCAAAATCTCACTTTAAGGCTCATATGATTCAAAACTTATTCTAACATGCGAATTTCTGTACCAAGTTTTACAAACCATATCTACTACATGTCATAACACTCAAAGATGTCTCAATTAGCACATGAAATCATTCTTAATGATATGCAATGCCATATGTATTTTCTTTTGGTCCATTTTCATCATTGACTAACTAAGGGCATCCTAAGACTCTTTAAAACACTAAGTTACACAAAAAGACTCGAAATACACTAAGTGTGACTGAAAATAATTTTTTTTTTAAGGGCATCATCCGGCGGAAAGTTCCATTGTCCGCCCCATTTTTCAATTTTATGACTCAACAAAGTTGTAAACCCTCCCCCACACTTAAACTCTACATTGTCCTCAATGTACCAAAGTAAAGTCATAGAATTTAAGCATAGAAGAGAGACTCATGAAAATTTCTAATTAATGAAAGAAAATTTACGAAAATTTAAAAGAGAAAGGGAAGAGAATGCAAATCTGTTGAAGACTCCTCCATTGGGTTGCCTCCCAACAAGCGCTTGTTTTTTAACGTCTTCCAGCCTAGACGTGATGCATCCTTCATGTGGTTGAAGTTGGCGGCTCCTTAAGCTTCACATCTTCAACGAGTTCCTCCTTGAAATTTGCATAATATGGCTTCAAACGATGGCCATTGACTTTGAACTCATTGCCGGTTATTGGACTTTTGATAAAAACAGCTCCATGTGAGAATACTTCAATAACAGTGAAAGGTCCGATCCATCTTGAGCGTAGCTTGCCCGGAAAAAGCTTGAGTCGAGAGTTGAATAAGAGAACTTGTTGACCAATCTCAAACTCCTTCCTTCGGATCATCTTGTCATGAAACACCTTTGTCTTCTCCTTGTAGATCCAAGCATTGTCAAACGCATCATTCCGGATTTCTTCTAACTCATATAGCTGCAACTTTCGATGTAATCCAGCTTCATCCTTGTCCATGTTGAACTTCTTCACCGCCCACCAAGCTTTGTGTTCTAGCTCCACCGGAAGATGACAAGACTTCCCATAAACAAGTCTATAGGGTGACATGCCTATAGGGGTCTTGTACGCTGTTCTATATGCCCACAAAGCATCATCCAAACACTGGCTCCAGTCTTTGCGGTTTGGTTTGATAGTTCGCTCCAAGATCTTCTTGATTTCTCGATTTGATACCTCCGCCATGCCATTGGTTTGTGGATGATAAGGTGTAGAAACTTTGTGCTTGACCCCATACATTCTCATCAACGCTTCCACTGTCTTGTTGCAAAAGTGACTTCCTCCATCGTTGATTAGAACGCGTGGCATTCCAAACCTAGAAAATATGTTCGTCTTGAGGAAATCTGCAACAACTCGCAAATCATTAGTACGGGTGGCTTTTTCTTCCACCCATTTCGAAACATAATCAACAGCGAGTAAGATGTAAGTAAAACCGTTAGATGGAGGAAAAGGTCCCATAAAATCAATGCCCCAAACATCAAAAATTTCGACATTTAGTATGAACACTTGTGGCATCTGATCTCGAGCTCCAAGATTGCCGGATCGTTGGCACCTATCACACTTAGCACAAAAATCATTAGAATCACGAAATAGGTTAGGACAAAAGAAACCACAATCTAACACTTTTAGGGCAGTCTTTTTCGAACCAAAGTGACCTCCACAGGCACCACTATGACAAAACTCAAGAATAGATGCAAACTCACTATCCGGAACACACCTTCTAATCACTAAATCAGCACATTGTTTCCATAAGTAAGGTTCATCCCAAATAAAAGTCCTAGCATTACTCCTAAGCTTGTCACGTTGGGCCTTATGCATTGATGGTGGAAACTCTCCAGTAACTAAGTAGTTAACAATATCTGCATACCATGGAGTTTCAGAGGCACTTACCTGAAGTCCGAAGAGTTGTTCATCCGGAAAATGCTCCTCAATTGCAATGTTGGATCTCTCTCTCTCAATCCTAGAGAGGTGGTCGGCTACCACATTCTCTACTCCTTTCTTGTCCTTGATTTCCACATCAAACTCTTGTAGAAGTAGTATCCAATGTATGAGCCTTGGCTTTGCATCCTTTTTCTGCATCAAATACTTCAAAGCAGCATGATCAGTGTAAATTATAACCTTACTCTGAAGTAGATAGGACCGGAACTTGTCCAATGCAAACACTACTGCCAACATCTCCTTCTCGGTTGTTGTGTAGTTGGCTTGAGCCTCATCAAGTGTCTTAGAAGCATAGTAGATGGCATAAGGCTTCTTGTCCTTCCTTTGTCCCAAAACAGCTCCAACGGCATAGTCTGAAGCATCACACATAAGCTCAAAAGGTAAGGACCAATCTGGTGTTTGAAGAATAGGAGCACATGTGAGCAACGCCTTGAGCTTCTTGAATGCAACATCACACTCATCATCAAACACAAAAGGAGTGTCTTTCTGAAGCAGCTTGCACAAGGGACGTGAGATGTGGGAAAAGTCCTTGATGAACCTCCTGTAGAATCCTGCATGTCCAAGAAAAGAACGAATCTCTCTAACCGAAGTTGGAGAGGGTAAGTGTTTCACAAGATCTACTTTTGATTTATCAACCTCTAACCCTTTTTTCGACACAATATGTCCAAGAACAATCCCTTGAGTTACCATGAAATGGCATTTCTC
Source organism: Geum urbanum (assembly GCA_946800695.1). Lineage (NCBI taxonomy): Eukaryota > Viridiplantae > Streptophyta > Magnoliopsida > Rosales > Rosaceae > Geum > Geum urbanum. Next base: position 55,572,229 of record OX326997.1, read on the forward strand.
CCAATTGAGTACCAAGTTCGTTTCAACGCATCTCTGCAAGATTAGTTCTAAATTTCCCAAGCATGTATCGAAATCTTTCCCAAAAACACTAAAGTCATCCATGAATACTTCAATTATTTTCTCAATGTAATCAGAAAAGATAGAAAGCATGCAACGTTGAAACGTACATGGGGCGTTACAAAGTCCAAATGGCATGCGTCGATAAGCAAACGTTCCAAAAGGGCATGTGAACGTTGTTTTCTCTTGATCCTCCTCAGCAATGCTAATTTGGTTGTAACTTGAATATCCATCAAGGAAGCAGTAGTATGAATGACCAGCCAATCTCTCAAGCATCTGATCAATGAATGGCAAAGGAAAGTGATCCTTTCGAGTGCTGGCGTTGAGCTTCCTATAGTCAATGCAAACTCTGTGTCCAGTGACAGTGCGTTGAGGCACTAACTCATTCTCCGCATTCTTCACAACAGTGATTCCAGACTTCTTAGGAACAACTTGCACAGGTGAGACCCATCGGCTGTCTGAAATCGGATAAATGACCCCACAATCCAAGAGTTTGATGACTTCCTTCTTCACAACCTCCATCATTGGTGGATGGAGTCTCCTTTGAGCTTCACGTGTTGGCTTGGCGCCATCTTCAAGCAGAATACGATGAACACAAGTAGCAGGATTGATACCTTTGATATCCGCGAGTGTCCAACCAATGGCGGGCTTGTACTGTTGAAGCATTCGAACTAGCTTGTCCTCTTGTTCTTCCTCCAATGTTGATGAGATGATAACCGATAATGTCTCATTGTCACCCAAGTAAGCATACTTCAAATGATCCGGTAATACCTTGAGTTCTAATTCTGGTGCTCGAATGATGGAAGGAACAAGCTTGTTTTCGCCATAGACCAAGGGAATTGGTGGATGTCTAGACGTCACAAGGGCTGCTTCATTAAGTGCCAACGCCCTTTCTCTAAGACTGGGCTCCAAGACTTCAATCAAAACGTCAACTAGGGCATCATCCCTAGTGTAGGTCAGCCCAATTCCATCTTGAAGGACAGTGTCAAGCTCATCCTCTCTAAGTACATCTAATTTCTGCTGTGCCATATCTTCAACTAAATCCAACGAAATGCATGAGTTGACAGTAGCAATGAGAACCTTCATAGCATCAAGGATGTTGAACTCGATCTTCTCCCCATCAATCTCCATGGAGAACTTGCCTTCAAACACATCTATCTTTGTTCTTGCAGTTCTCATGAAGGGACGTCCAAGCAAAAGTGGGGTAGTATTCAACGGACTCTCCTCCATGTCAACAATGTAAAAGTCTGCAGGGAATATCAAATTGTTGACTTGCACAAGAACATCTTCAACGTACCCTCTTGGATACTTGTGAGAACAATCGGCTAGTTGAATGATGACATTGTCTTGCTTAAGCTCGCTAAGCTCCATGGATGCATAAAGATAGTAGGGCATCACGTTGATGGATGCACCCAAGTCGAGCATGACATCTTCAAATCTCTTGTCACCAATCACGCAGGGAACAGAAAAACTCCCAGGGTCCTTCAATTTAGGGGGTAGTCGTCGTTGCAACACTGCACAAACTGTTGCATTCACCTTCACAACCTCCTTCGCTCTCGTTTGCCTCCTTTGGGTGCATAGCTCTTTCAAAAACTTGGCATAGATAGGTACTTGCTTTATGCACTCGATCAAGGGCGGATTCACTTGTACCTTCCGAAAGATGTCAAGAATTTCCTCGTATTGATCATCTTTCTTTGATTTGGATAACCTGTGTGGAAATGGCGCACGAGCAAACGATGCATTAGTATTAACTAAACTTGAAGGGGTAGAGTCAATACCTTTCATTGGGGTAGGGTGCGTCGGTGTTGGTGTTGGTAGTGGCAAAAGTGGCGCCACTTTCTTCTTCCTTTTGAGCTCTTCAGTAGCTGGATCTTCTTCAAAAATTTCCTCCACAACGACTTCATCTGGTGATGACGTTGCCTTCTGCTTTGGCAGCTCCAAAACCTTCCCACTCCTTGTAGTAACCGCACTCACATTCCTAGTAGGTGGCGTTGGTTGAGATGGAAGCTGTCCAGTTGTTCGAATATGTCCCATAAAGTCCACAAGTTGGCCCATTTGCTTCTTGATTTCATTGATGTCTTGACCATGTGCATCCAACGTTGCCTTTGTTTCTTTTTGTCCATCCAAAAGTACTTGAGTTGAGGCAGACAGTTGAGCAATCATCTTGTCATAATCCAGATTTGTGAAAGTCTGAACCGGAGGGGGCAAGGGAACTTGTGACGTTGGGGCCATTGGTGGCCTTGCTTGATATTGTTGGGGACGTTGGTATTGCTGCTGCTGAGGTGCTGGAGGGTTATATAAGACATCCCTCATTGCTGCTCCACTTGAAACCAGGATGATCACGGTTTCGAAAGTTGTTGTAATTGTTGTAGCGTTGGCCTCCTTGATATCCACCTATGGCATTGACTTGTTCTTCATGTGGTCGCTCGGCCAAGGTAGGACATTGATCACCTAAGTGCCCTTGAGAATGGCAAACGCCACATAATTGTCCAAGAGAGACTTTCTGACGTTTCACTTCAAGCTCCATCATCTGCTCCATCAAGTCAGAAAGTTTGTCATACTTGTCATCTGCAGCGACTTTTGCTGAGCTCACTTCGGCAACAGTCTTCCTTGGAGCCATCCCATATTGAGCATCATTGTTAGCTCGGTTCTCCAAGAGTGCACGGGCACGTTCTTCATCTAAATCCATGAAGGCTCCATTTGCAGCAGCATCCAGAAGCTCTCGATCAATCGGTTTGAGTCCATCATAGAAGTAGTTCATAAGATTCATCTCAGAGAAACCATGGGAGGGACATGTGGCGCAGAGGACTTTGAAACGATCATAATACTGTCCAAATGTCTCATCTGATGCTTGCGTGATTCCAGTGATCTTCTTCCTCAAAACAGTGATCTTTGAGGCTGGAAAGTACTTGCTCAAGAAAGCATCCGCAAGTTGCTTCCATGTACTGATGTGATTTGGTGGAAGTTCCATGAGCCAAGTCTGAGCTCTCTCCTTCAGAGTAAATGGAAATGCTTTCAACTTCAAAAGCTCATCATCTGCATCAGTGGGCTTCATACTCGAGCACACAAACTGAAACTGCCTCAAATGCATGTTAGGATCTTCATGCGCCATCCCTTGAAAGATTGGAAGGCGATGGAGAAATCCACTCTTGAGCTCAATATCCTTCTTGTCATCTTGAGGTTCAGGAAATCGAATGCAGGAAGGGCCAGCACTCCAATCTGTTGAGCAGGTTTGTTGGCGAAGAGTTCTCCTCACAATGTTGTTATTGTTGTTGTTGACGTTAGGAACCACATTGTTGTTGGGAAGATTGTTGTTGTTGTTGTTTCCATTATTTCCACTGAGTCCCAACATTCTTGATTCCTCTTTCTTGCTCAAAACCGTGCTCAGAGTGATGAGATCTTGGTGAGTCAACCTCGTCCTCAACAAGAGGTCGGTCAAGGTCTTCCACTGCGTTAGGAAGAATGATCACTATGCGGTTACGGAGTTGAATTTCACATGGAGAAGGTTTGGTCATTCACAACCTGAGTTTCAACCAAGATCAAGTGTTAGTATCAAAAGAATACACAAAGAATGCATGATACTTGATCCAAAACGTTGGAAATCACAAGGACTTCACAAAAACACACAAAAACAAATCACACAAATTCAAAACACATCATATTCACATACATACATACATACAAGTGACGTTTGGATTAGGTATTATATATACATAAGCTGCGTTTTGTACACTAGATGAAATGCAAAGGCTATAGGTCATCCTAAAATGAATGCAAGTTACTAAGAACAAGTTATGTATATTTGTACATGTATCCTGCAGGGGTTAGTTGTATAAACACTAAGGTAAACGTTATATACAAGTTGTTACTCAAAAGATGCAAGCACACACCATAGTCCATGAAATTCATGCAAGAATTCATTCAAAATTTCATTCAAAGTGCATCAAGCAAGAACCTAAGTGAAGGATGGAGTGAATGCATAAGAGAAAACGTTAGAACCTGCAGAAAACACAAGAGTTACGTGCTAAATACATGATGCAAACGTGACCACTCTCTTGGCCTCATGCCCCTAACTTCACTTAGGTTAGGGTGTGTGGTGATGAAATCCACACAACACAAAGCCGCCAGAGGGTTATGCAATCTACAAATGCAAGTGGTTAAGGCCTTTACATGTTGACAATATACACAAAATTTTCGTTGGTTATGTACACTGAGGGTTCATTGTGTTGCGCTTTAGATTTGAAGAGAGTACATTTGCTTGATCTTTAGGTCGTTCAAAGGACGTGCGACCCACGTGATAAAGTGTACACTTTCAATCGAATGGTCTTGGTTCAATCAGAAAACATGGCCAGTTAGGGATAGAGATAACGCGAGAGGTAGGACTAATTTTGACAATACACCCTGAGGCTAACCGGGCTAATGGTATATACTCCAATGGTGTAAGTCTTTCTTAGATCCAAAACCTGTCACCAGTCATAACCCGTTTCTAGACACCATGTCCGACATTCAACCAATCTTTCGAAAATGTACAACTCCCTCATAGTCCAATGTAAACTCCGCCCTCAACCTCATATCCATAACTTCACTTAGGTTATGGTGTATGGTGATGAAATCCATACATCACGAGGGGTTAAGGAGATAAACACGGAAAAGAGGCGCCATCTATTCAACAATGAGTGCGACTTAATCAACCAAGCTCATGTACTCAATGTAAATCCAAGCTTCCTTTAACGTTTAAATGGCTGCAAAAACAACATTATGAACAAGTGTTAGTAAAAATCTCGAAAATTTACAAATATATATGCACAAAATTTCACATATTCACAAAGGACATATACAAATTCCAGATTCGCGCAAATTGCACGCAGCTGCTTGTCGATTTTCTGCAGAATTATTGGTTAATCCGATGGGGCTGAAATTTTACAGGCACAAACTAGACACATAACCAAACAATCCTGAAAATTTTCAGAGTTTTAGGTGCAAAACAGAAAGTTATTAATATAATGTACAAGCATAATCACACAATTCTTTTCAATCCCCGGCAACGGCGCCAAAATTGATTCGCATATTTTCAAGTACTTAATTTAAACACTCAATCAAACACGAAAACAATTAAAACCCTTCTTTGTAGATGTAGCATTGATAAGTAGGGATCGTTCTTAACCGGGGATTGAGGGTGCATGCATAACTATGCTAGGTTTAAATAGGGGTGCAAAGTTGGTTTGTTTAACTAATTTCCTACAAAATATAAGAACAAAACGTGGCAACCATACACAAATAGGAACCTTAGAATTTTAACATGCTTCACTCATAGACAAGCAAACAATCAAGAACCCTAAAAAACCTAAACATGCATAGTTGTCAAAAATCAATCTATATCTAATATTTACATGATCAACTCATCAAGTTACCTATCCTTTAATAACCTAACCAATTTCATGCAACCTATTTGGTCTCTAAGTCATTAGCTATATTTTACATGCATATCTGATAATTAAGTGCCAAACTCGGGAATTGCCCGATATTCAACACATCATAATCTAAACCGGGAATTGCCCTGCATTCAAATTAAGCGTTAAGAACAAATAAGCATGAGTAACCAATTTCGAAGAACACCAAACAAGACATACAAAACTAATTAAAATTATTTAACCAAAAGACTTCAAGAAACCAATCCATAGTAATCGTAAGTTTACACAAGGAAGAAGAATAAAGAGAAGAAGACATGGTTACACTTTTTGAGTAAGGGAATTGCCCTATACTAATCCGTGCTTGATGCTCCTTCGATGGATGGAGGATGAAGACACCTTGGGATTGCCAAGCTATGTATTCGGCCCTTGAAGGATGGTGGAGGCGGTTTGTGAAGATGTGCGGCTTCCTTGGAGACTATGACGTTTTGGAGAGGCTTGAGAGGACTCTAGGACAGGGGTTCGGCTCTTTGATAAGTGATCTCATTTTTTCTTCCTCCAAAGCTCTCTTTATATAGGGAATGATTTGAGACTCCCTCCCTTTCAAAATGGTGCCGTTCAAAAATTCTTAATCAAGAAGGAAACCGTTTGTCTCCATGTAATTAAGCTATGGCGTTTCAGCCATCCATGTCAAAACCGTTTAAACTCCAAGCCGTTTCAGCCATGCCTCTAAGCTCACCTCCGTTTCATGCAATTACAATTAAGCCTCTTGAAAATCCAGCTCCATTGAAAATGCAATTAACCCTCTTTAGTCTCTAATTATCCTACAATTAAAAATATAACAAAAATAAGTAAAAGCTAATAAAATTAACAAAATTAAGTAAATAACAAAGTAAAAATGTGGAGAAAATATATTAATTAATACGCCTAAAATGCGTAGATCAGTACACATGTTGGATTTATCACGGTGAGAGCTCATCAGTTGGTCAACATGATCACAGACAATTTGTTTAGAGTGGCAGTACATCCAATGATGCAACAACAAGGTTGATCAATGATATGTTTCCTCATGAGATGCGTCATCGTTGTTGGCTTCCACATGATCACCCATTTCGGGAGGATATTGAGGCATTTGATGAGACTGTGGAAACAGGTGAGCAGCCGAGGAGATGGACGGGGGATGAAATATTGGAAGTGCTAAATGAATACGATTTTGGGCAACTAAGCAATCATCCTGAGATAGTGGCGTCAATACCTGACAAACCCGATAGGTATAAATTCTGGACACACAAAAGTATTTTTTGGGAACTTCCGTATTGGTCCAAGTTGCTGATCAAACACTACTTAGATGTCATGCACATAGAGAAAAATGTGTACGAGAGTGTGGTCGGCACAGTGTTGAATTGGGAGGGAAAAACTAAAGACGGCCCGAAGGCACGCATTGATCTTAAAAGGATGGGACTGCGAAAACATTTGTGGTTGAGAGATGGGAAGAAAAAAATGCCACAAGCTCCTTATACCGTCAAGCCTGCCCAGAAGAATGAAATTTTTGGCTGGATGGGTAATGTCAGGTATCCTTCAGGCTATACTGGAAATATAAGTCGATGTGTTAACTTCAAAGACAATAAGATGTACGGACTAAAGAGTCATGACTGTCATATACTGCTTCAACGCTTCTTCCCTGTTTTCATTCGAGGGTACCTGCCCAAAGAGGTGGTGGAGCCGTTAGTGGTTTTGTCAAGATTTTTTCAGAAGTTATGCACGAGAGAAGTGAAGAAATCGGACTTGTTGGAAATGCAACAGGACATCATTTTTATCATGTGCAAATTTGAAAGGATATTTCCTCCAAACTTTTTCGACATCATGCCTCACCTGATGCTCCATCTTCCGGAACAATTGTTGCTTACTGGTCCAGTACACTACACATGGATGTATCCTATGGAAAGGTACGTAATGCATCTCTGAATCTGGCTATATATGTCGATCTTTAATATTATTTATTCACTTATTTTGCAATAAGGATAACATGCTCGATCTGTAATTACCACTTTACAAACAATTAGGGGACTACAAAGACTATGTGATGAATAAATCTGCACCCGAAGGGTGTATCGCTGAAGCATATATTGCGCATGAGTGCGTAACGTATACCAAGTTGTATTTGGGAGCGTTGGAGGACCCTCCACAACATATGCCAGTAGATGAAGGGAAGTTTAACCTTTCGATCATCTCCGATGATGTTGAAGTTTCTAGAAAGTTGCCCAACTCGTACAATTTGGAACCTTATGAGCTAATCATTGCCCATTGGTTGGTATTGATTAACTGTCCAGAAGTTCAATATTGGAAAAATTTGCACCTTTACTGCCCTGCTATTTCCGGTGATGTTGAGTACCACAACAAGACGTTCGCAAACTATTTTGGCAAATGGGTACGTATATAGATATATTGACTGGTATATGAATTTAAGTACATGTCTCGTATCCTATTTATAGTTAAGTTAATAAATAATTATTTTCAGATGAACCATGTACAAGATGATGATATCCCTCAGTGGTCACACGAATTGAGGCTCTTGGCGCAGAAACCGGTAACTTCCAGAGTTTATCCTATGTGTAAGGTAAATGGCGTGCTATTTATTTGTGAACAATGAGATGTCAGACGAAAAACACAGAATTCTGGGGTAATGGTGCATTGTGGGAAGAATGGAGTTGACTATTACGGTGTTCTCCATTCAGTTGTCGAATTAATATATGGGGAAGGCATGACCGTGCACTTGTTTAAGTGTAGATGGTTTGATACCGACCCTCAGAACACGGGGACCAATCAATACGACATTTTTTCGGTGAATACTGCTACAAGCTGGTATGAAGATGATCCATTTGTTTTGGCCACGGCTGTGAAACAATTGTTCTATCTTGATGATCTTGTGCATAAAGGTGCATGAAAAGTGGTTAACCATGTTCTTCCACGAAACATATACAGTGCCTCAACCCTTGGTGTGACCTCAGATAATGAAGAAGTTAGTGCATACCAAGAGCCGAACGCAACTGGTATTCCTGAAACCTCAACAATTCGCCTTAATAATGTGAGACAGGGCAGTATGGTACGAATTCCTCAACCGAATCTTATTGATGTTAATCAAAATGAAGACAATGAAGACTCAAGAGACGAGGGCATACACATCTTATCTGAAATTAACTCGGAAACAGAGTCAGACTCAAGCGATGATTCTGACTATGCGCCTTAGTGTATGTATGTTATTTTGAGTTTGAACGTGCAATGTAAAATGAATTATATTCAGATGATCGACTTTAACTGAATTGGGTCGATGTAATTCATTATATAAGATACTTTGTTTAAGGAGCATTTTTTATAAGTTAAGAAAAAAAACTCATAGCTTTTTTGTATAGATATATATATATAACTAGAGTTCGATCTCTTATATATTGTTTATAGTGTAAGGAACAAATTGATTAAGCTAAACAATACTACGACTAGAGTTCGATCTCTTATCAAGTACGTACGTACGTACTACAACTACGAACGGAAACAATTTTTTGCAACATCAATTAAAATCATCAATTGTGTCGATTAAATTGTTAAATAGCGATCATGAGAGAGAGAGAGATCGAGAGATCGAAAAAAAAAACTATAACCGACGATATTCGAATTAATATCGTTGGTTATACTTAGCCAAAAAAAAAACTATAACCGACGTATTATTAAATATTATTAAATATTAAGTACACTATAATTAACCGGCATATGAAAAAAAAAATAAAAAAAACTATAACCGACGATATTCATATCAAATATCGTCGGCTATAGTTTCGGGTTATACTATGGCCGACGATAATACTTATATCGTTAGCTATAGTTTCGCGTTATATTCCAGAACTGCTGCCGTTTTGGGCAGTTTCGTTTCTGCAAACCTAAAATCTCCTCCTCCGATTGGAATTCTGCCGCCGCCGTCCGTCAAGCAAGAGGAAGGACATCAATCTCGATCAAGCCGTCGTCCATCATCAACATAGGAAGATTCTAAAACCAAAAACAGGTTCTAAATCCCTAAATCCCCAATTTCAATTTTTTTAGGTTAGATTTTAATTTGTTTAGTTTGTTTATCGATAATGTGGATGTTTGGATGAATTGTGTGAATATATATTGTATTTTTCTTGAATTTTGTTGATTGTGGGAATTATTGTTAATTTTTGGGATTTATTGGATTATATATATATAGATAGGAGGTTAATTAATTATTGGATTATATATTGGATTGATGGAATTATTGGAATTTTTGTGTTGATTTTTTGGATTGTTGGAATTATTGGATTATATTGGGAATTATTGTTGATTTTTTGGATTTTTAATTAGAATTATTGGTTTATATACATATATATATAGAGGAGCTTATTTAATTATTGGATATTATTGAATATATTTTTTAGTGTTGATTTTTTGGATTGTTGGAATTATTGGATTATATTGGGAATTATTGTTGATTTTTTGGATTTTTAATTAGAATTATTGGATTATATATATAGATGAGCTTAAATATTAATTATTGGATATTATTGAATTTTTTAGTGCTCATTTTTGGGATTGTCGTAATTTAGTGGAATTATATTGAGAATTATTTTGAGCGTGGAATTTTTGGATTAATTGGAATTATTTTGAATTTTTGTAATTTAGTGGAATTATATATGAAGGAATTAATATATAATGAAATTAGGTGATATAATGGAAATTTTATGTGAGTGGAAGGATTTTAATTTTAATTTTAATTTTAGCAACGATGAATTGGTTAAATTGCGGTGCTTCCCGAGGGAGGTCGAGCTCGAGGGGGAGGTCGAGAGGGAGAGGGAGATCAGGACGTGGGGATGAGGGCACCGGAAGTCGGTCCGCATCAGGATCCACCAGCGTCGGCAACACTTACAGTCTTCCGCAGAACTCTCGGCACCGTACACTTCTGGGTGAGGGACAACCTCAGCAGCAGCAGGTCGAGCCTTCTCGATCCTCAGGCGCGAGGAGGCTTTATGAGGTCAGTCGCACGCCAGAAACGGATAGTGCGACTCAATCCTCAGTCCGAATGCTGGAGATTCATTGCGAGGACCCTTCCCCCTTCACCGACCAGACTCCTCATTCTTCCGAGGAGGCTGGTGGATCGACTCAGTCCTCGGCCAGGATGAGACTATGTCCGCCGTCTACCTTATTCTTACCGTTGGAAATCCCGATGATACCTCTCGTCGATTCCACGGGGATGCCTGTTCCAGGACAGCTAGGGTTTATTACTCCAGACTAGGCATATGCGTATGTACCCTTCCCGGAACCTCTATGGAGTGTGAGGATTCCGGGACAACGCACCGACGAATTAGGTAAATATTAATTAGTGATATCTTTTTACTTAGTAATATTTAAATTCAATTAGGTGTTGATGTTTAAAAAATCTTCTACATATATATGTGATAGGCGAGATCGTGCCCGGTGACAAACAAAAGAGAACCAGAGGCCCCGTCGTCGGCAAGTTACTGGACGACGCCATTCAGGCTAGCGGTGGTGGCCAAGTTATGATTCTGACCGGGGATAGAGGGCAGGTGATCGAGGGAAAGGTCACTCGAAGGTACGCAGGGATGGCGGGCAGCCTCATACGAGATAGAGTCCCAATGTTGTGGCCAGATTGGAATTCAGTGCCGCAATCCGTCAAATATGAGCTGAATAATGCGTTGTCGGTGAGTTGAATTTTATATTCATTATGTATATTTTCTAAATAAATTTTTAATATTATTGATATATATATGCATTGCAGAGGTGGTTTCGCGTGGACAATGACATTAGACCCACGTGGGCGGATGAAGTGCATGGGAGTAGGTTACTAGATTCATTTGTTTCGATTTTTTTCATTTTTTTTATTATGTTCATACAATGTTGTAAGTTATTAACGATTGATTTTATTAATATAGGTATAAGGAGTGGAAGGGCGAGCTGAAAAAACATTGGAAAAAGTACGGCGACGATCGTTCCGGTACCCCTAGAGAGTTTCGTTATAGGGAGTACGAGTGACGATGGCTTGTGGTTCACTTCAACAACCCGAAATTGAAGGTACGCAACCTTCGATCGATTAAAATTTTGTTTTATCGTACTTCCCTCAAATTATTTGGCTAATATTTTTTTGATATTGGATTAATTGAGCAGGCTATTTCTGAAGTCAACACAAGGAACCGGGCCAAAAACACCAAAAATCATCATGCCGGTTCCAGATCATACTCGGGTTGGATCGAGGAGGCGGCCAACCACCCAGAAGTCCCTCCGCTTGTCTATACGAAGCAGCACGCGTATCCGCAGTCCCCCCGAATATGCTGTAAGTGTCCTTATTATTAATTAAACATATTTCTTATTTTTTTAGATTGTTTACATTAATTAATATTTTATTTTTCTTTGTCAATTAGGCGAGAGTTCAGGAGGCGATTCCGGAAGTGTTGACTCAAGTGGCGAGAGAGCGCTATCCCAACACCCCCGATGCGGAACTCCCGATTGATCAGATTGATCAATCTGATCCGATCGTCAGGGCCAAGATTATGTCAACTGCGATCCCTTCAGGGAAGAACACTTTCTACTACAGGGGTTCCGGAAAGTGGGGTCAAGGGCTGCTGAAGAAGACACGTGAATTCTCTCGCGGATCGGGATCATCATCATCTTCGAAGGCTAATGAGCTACAGGAGCAGCTTCATAGGCAAGCGATTGAGATGGAAGCTCAACGCCATCGGATGGAGGAGATGGAGCAGGCGCGAGCCGCAGAGCAGAATCGGTTGGCCGAACAGCAATAGCAAATGGGGACATTGATGCAGAACTGTTATGCACAGTTGCATGCATCTGGAATCCAGATAGCTCCCCCGCCCATTTTCGGTGCGCCACAGCCACAGCCTCAGCCTCAGCCGCAGCCTCAGCCAGACTAGGACCAACCAAGTTATGACTATCTGTTTGACCACATAGACTTAGGAACCCCGTAGATTTGAACAATTTCGATTTTTTATTTTAATTATTTACTACGTACGCATATGTATACAGATTTGAACGATTTCAGTTTTTTATTTTATTTATTTACTACTATAGTTTCAATGGTTGTTGATTTTCAATTTGAACAATATTGGTGATTTTTTGGGAATGCAGGTTTTGGGATAAAACCCAGAACCTGCAAAAAAAATTTAATTATTATTAACTATAACCGACGATGACATCGTCGGTTATAGTTTGAAACTATGCCCGACGATAATGTATCGTTGCCTTTAGTCTCTTTTTTTTCCAACGAAAAACCTAATCCATGATTAATATGAGAGTAATTACAAAACTTTAAAATTAAGGACCAGGGTTTAATGTGGAGCAATTACAGGTACGCATGCACTCACAACTTTGAATGTGTCCAATGAGTCGGGAATTATCGTTTAGAATTCCACGAAGACCACTTGGGTTGGCCTTCTATAAATTCTGAACAGAATGGAAAGTCTAGGCAAAGTAGCATTGAAATCTTCTGAGATGTCAAGCAAGTCCTCTCTTCTCTTCCTTAGTTTCAAAGCCATCTGTCACATCCCGTGGCGAGATTTTTCTTTTTGTAATTTATTTAATTTTTTATCGTCGGTAAATAATGAGATCCTTTTAGTTGCCTTTTTATTAAATTGTCGAAGTTCGTTGACTTCGGGTGGAATTCGTAGAGTTCGTTAAGACAAGTTCGTAGCCACGTCAAATGTTAAAATCGGAGTTATGATGAAGAAGTTATGGTCAGCGAAAGTTTTGTATGATTTTACGAAATTAGTTAGTCGTAACTCGCATATATAAATAGGACTTTCTAATTTTGGAAAGTCAAAAAATTTCCATTTTGGGGTCAGACGTGTTTACCCGCGTTGACCAGTGCTCTGGTGATGAACATCGCCACCGAGCTCGGCTCTAACAAGGCTTCGCCATTCGGCCACCAAACCGAACATTCATTGTGTGGAAATGATCAACTCGGGATTTATGGAAATCATAGAACAGTACAATGAGTGGACATTTTTTATTTTCACAGTCGATAACAGATTCAGTTTTCAGTTTTGCGAGTTCATTTTATTTTAACATTACTGTATTACAGTTTAATTTACATAATATTTCATATCATTTTAATTTGGAGGTTTACTTTGTATGATTTTATTTAGTTGAATCGGTGCTCTAGCTATATATTCAATTGATCACCAAATAGCCGGTCGGATCGGGTTCGGATAAACACCCTGCTTGACCCAGATCGTCTCGGGTTAGGACAAACACCCTAGATGCTCTCATCACCTATTTTCATTTATACAGTCGTTCTAGGTTAGGAAAAACACCCTGAGTGACTATCGTCATTTACAGTTTAGTTTATGATACTTGAACTCGCATTATTTCATAGAAATCAGTGGAAAGGCATACAATTACAGTTTTACAAATTTACATACTTTATGATTTTTGTCCACTCACTCTAACGTTTTATGTTTCTATGTCTTTCTATGGACCCTTTGTTTTATATTGTCCAATTTGCAGGTTAGCCGGTTGAAGTCGTGACCGTCCAGAATACGAGTCATGACAATCCACAGCTTTTGTTTTCCTAGTAGATTCTCAGTAGAAGCTTAGGGTTGCTCGTACTAGGGTAGCTGGTACCGATTAGGCAGTGTTTGATACTCTAATATAGATCCTGCAAGACTTATACTAGATTACTATGGTAATTTGGGGTGTGTCTTGTCAATTAGTATTAGAGCATTTGGTTTTCAGATCCTGTCAATAATCTTATATTGTTAGTGATGCTTAGAGTGCGATGGTCCGACTGTAGTGAACTTATTGTATGCCCTCGGGTATAAGTGTCACTGATGATATAGGGTAATCTTCTGAATCTATTATTCCTCAAGTGTCATGCCTCATGGACGTGATCGACGACTTCAGCATCCGCACTCATTAGTCAGTAGTTTTGACGATGAGTTACATTTTTCAATATTAGAGGGAAAGGTAGGCATCGTAATTTGGGTCTTGAGTTTTTATTGTTGTTTTTCATATATCGTATTTATGGAAGTGCTTAGGCATTTCTCACGTTATGTGGAAATGTGAAGTCAAGTTTGAGTTGCCTTACATTGATTTCACCGCACACCTCATGTTTTTGTCCATTCAGCAAAGGTACCAGTACGTCGGGGACCTTACCACCATGATTGCATATCACGCGTCTTCATTCAAGCATCCAATTTTTTTCTTCGACGCGTTTGTAGAAAACAAGAAGGTAGTAACCATTTGTGTTGCTTCTTAGTCTTATGACGACAACTTGAGTATCACTATGTACAAACTATTGGGACTATGGTATTGGCACTATGGGATTTTGGTACTAGTAATTTGTAAAATTATTTTCTATAACATTGACTCAGATGTTAGTCGAGATTTGAGGTTGACCTCTGAGGAATTTATCGTAATGGCGCGATCGTGTGGGTCAAGAAAATTGTATACGTCCACCCTTAGTATCTCACGATGTTTCACCATTTTTCTTCTTCTTGAGAATCCTTAGTATGTCATATGTGAGTTCTTGATTCTCCTTTGAGTGCGAGAGTTTGGGTACTTGCATCCGTTTCAATTTTCTCCCCATTGCGTGAGGTTTATTTTTAGCTATTTTTATATTTTATCCAATGAGAAATAGGAGATATATGGCAAGTTAGGGAGCTTGTTTCTTAGTACCTACGAAATGGCTCTTGAGGTGCAATGCAACATTTCAGTTTTTTCTCCTTAGTGAATTGAATATCAACAAACATTTTTCCAATACTCGGTTTGTTTGTTCCTATAGTCGAGATTTGTTTGTTGATATGAGTTGTGGGCATGAGAACATGAGGTGTTGTGATGATAACTTCGGGAAGTAAAATTTTCTTGGAGTACATTTGATAATCGGGTTTGCCCATGGTGGTTATACTTCTAAGTTAGTAGCCCTCAAGTTTGTGATTTCAGCGATTTTAGTGTCTTCAACTTGTAGTGTTATATGAATACATTCTCTATAAATTAATAATTATTGGTCAAATAAAATGGGATCCCTTGAGTACATTCACGCACCCATGCTTTCTAGTTTATTTTTTGTATGAGAATCTACTATCAACAACAAGATTATATATTAGTTTTGTGACAAAAATCGATGTCAATTTAGAGAAAACACATCAGTCTACAAACAAAAATTGATGTCAACAAAAGCACTGCACATCATACTCTTAAAAGTTTACTGTTGTCTATGATTAACATAGACATCGGTTTGTATGGAAAATCGATGTCTTTTATTTAAGGACCGATGTGTAAGTGATCAAAGCGAAGTCTTAGTGGTTTCGATCTTTTACATCACCCACTATGGGTAATGTACTTCCTTTCTCATCGTGAAAATTTGTAGTCTCGGAGTTGTGGACATTAAGAATAGGGTATCAAGGACATATCATAATCGTGAAATTGAAAATGAATTTTATCGTAGAGGTCAAGTTGATCCTCTGATAGTTTTCTAGATTTTATAATTATTGAGAATACGTTTTCTTGAGCCACATGTTTACCTTTGGCTCAACTCTTATCGCTATGACCTTACCCAACTATCTCACCCGCCACCATCTTTCTTGTTGGAACTATTGTTGGTGTTTAAGGTAATGCCATGAAGTGCTCTTCCTCCTTATCTAATTTTTGCTTGGGTTTGTTGTGTGTAGATACCAACCAGGGAAATCAAATTGATGTTTCTTCGGGGAGCACTACCGCTATACTCTATGGTGCTCCGGCTAGTCGTGCAAGTCATGGGTTGTGTCATTAGTTGGGAATTTACGTTTTATCTTGTTTGGCAATATCTTTAGTTAGGCTTAATATAGCTGTGAGTGTATACTATTTACTTCATTGCAGGCATTTGATCTTCTACTTGACGTTATTATGTAGAGGTGCAAAGGTAGTAATTAAATTGCATTGTTTCTCCTTTAACTATAGTAAGGAGTTCGATCATATCAGGATTGTAGCTGCCTTGACTTTCAGCAAATTCTAGGTTGATGGCAGCGATTTAAAATTCATCCACTCACGTGTGAGTTTATTTATTCAGCTTTGTTTTCCAAGAAATAACAATAGATTTCGACTTTATTAGGTTTTCAGACATCGGTTCAATTTTTTTTTTACATCCGTCCTAGACTGATGTCTAAGAGCATTTTTCTAGTAGTATGAATTTAAAATTTAATCTAATACATATAAGTGATCATCTCATTCTTTCATTAAGACTCACAATTCATAACACCTTAGCAATCTACGAAATCCGTTATCCCTAATTCCAAATTATATGCATACTTTATTGAATTAAAGTGAAACTAAATGTCTAAACAAAATTCACCTTTTCCTTAGCTAGCATCAAAATACTTAAGAAAGAAGGGCTAAACGCAGTCACATACATATATATAATCCTAATTCCATATTATATGCATACTTTATTGAATTAAAGTGCAACTAAACGTCTAAACACTCGAAAAAATATTCACCTTTTGCTTAGAATCGAAATACTTAAGAGAGAAGGGCTAAATGCATCATCACATACATATATTGATGCAATTAGAAATCAAAATATACGAACACATGGAAGACATGCTAATGCATCCCAAAATTATAAACTAAAAACATACATCGAACTCATAGACAAATTTAGCAAAAAAAAAAACCAAAAACAAAGATTCAAATACATAATCCAAAGTACGGAGCAAGAAGGCAAATTGTTACACTTTTTCACTCGTGTATACGTGCGATATACTTTCACATGGAAACATCTTCTCTATGAATAGCAGCTTAGAATTTAATAGACTAAATGTATAGAACTCAAAGGGATGATTTGTAACTTGAAAGAGGCTAAACGTTTTACAAGAACTCCGAAATAGGTGAATATGGTGTAAGTTGGCTATGGAATGAAGAGTTTGTGTAGTTGCTAGATATGTGTTTCGGCTGCATTTGATTATTGAATGAGAGATAGTTTGGCTGCTGGATGAACTTCTCTTTATATAGCATGAGAAAAACCCTAGTACAACTTCACTTCGGAAACAAATAAACTCCACCCGAGCAGATTGACCATTCCACATGAAATCAATAATTCCCAAAGTTGTAGAAGTCCAAATCGTGCGATTCAATTTGGGATGGAAAATAGACTTCTAAATATTTCCAACTATAACTCAACAGTATACTGATCCATTATCAGCTGGTATGAATTAATGGTCTATCGAAGTGGGTTGATCTGCACAGCAAGATTTTCTACATTCTAGCTTTTAATCTATCTTCTTTTTTGGGCTTCTCCAAGGGTCTTTTTATCATGTTTTTGATCTTCCAGCCCAAATATAACAATATTGTTGGTCTCTTGTCTCATCACAAGGCAATCACCAAATCATGGCCCAACCAGGACTCTTCTCATGAGCCATCCTCGTTTCTTCGGCGTTTTTGAAAGGACCCGACTCTGATTTAGTTGCCTAAACCGAAATCAAATCCCTTCGAAAACACGACCTTAAAATTTTTTTTTGCCAGAGTTTACTTTGAAATACGTGAACTATTATTAGAACCTGCAAAGAAACACACTTCGAATATTCTACAAAAGTCAAACCGTGGGGCTCCGTTCCCTATCCGGATTTCACAACAACATATATATAATAAACCAATGGTTTACATGAAATTCAGAAACGCTCCGGAGTAAACTCAGCTGAAAACAAACATAAGTATTCAGAGTGACACATATATATATCATTTACATAAAGTAGGTCGAACAAGAAACCTACCGAAGCTGAAGTGTGATCCGAACTCTATGCCTCCACAGTCGACGCGCAACACTGGAACCCAAACTGCAAACTGGGCAAAGGAAACCGAAAAGCCCAGGGGAAAAGCAAATAAACTCGTTAGAGTGAGTGGACGAAAAATATCATATACCTTTCATGAAAGGACCCAACTCCGATTTAGTTTACTGAACCGGAATCAAATCCCTTCTGAAAACATGAACCAACAAAAAACATAAATTTTTTGGCAGAGTAACGCTACTAACGCGGAATTGCCATTAACCTGCACCCGGAACATACACTTCATCCTATGCCACAAAAATCAAACCCTGGGCACCAATCCTATCCGGATTTCTCAATATCATAACAGTAATGTAAAGTAATCAATAAAACTATACTTTACAGAAATCCGGGGAAAAATCGTATGAAAATATAACATCAGAATGCTCAGAGCAACTTCTAGTATATATATATACAAATAGTAGGCTAAACAAAGAATCTACCATAAAAGAAATATCGCTCGAATACTATGCCTCCGACCACGACGTGCGACACCAGAATCCGAACTACAAATTGGGCAAAGAAAATGAAGAGCACAGGGAAAGACATATAAACCGTTAGAGTGAATGGACGAAAATAAATGTCTTTCGCCGAATAATATATGTTATAAAAACATATGCGAGTCTAAATGAATGAATATGATAAAGTACACGAGGGAAACTCTAACTCCTCACGCGTACGGAGCATGCAGCGTAAAACTCTGCGGGGTCACTCATGGACATGTCCGCGCTAGTACAGTCGGAATCATGGGATTCCAGACCCACACGTGATTCTAGCCAGAAAGGCCTTAGGTCAGAGGTCTGCCCCCCCTCCCCCCCGGGTAAATGCCTCGGGCTAGGGGTCACAGCCTCCCCCGGTAAACATCCTCGGGGATCAGCCGGGATGCAAGTGTATCGATACAACAATATATACTATGATTGTACTCTGTGTAAATTTGACGACCCGAACTAGAATCAGATATGTGTTTGGCACGATTCTCGAGGTTTGGTTTTAGTTGCAGTTTTGCGATATTATGTGGTTTGCCGATTCGATTCGCGACTTTGTTTTCGGTCGAGTATTTGAGTTGGGTGTCTTCATGGAAAATGTAGAGTACGTGATTTTGAGTTGGTGGGTGATTCCGGAACATTTTTCCGATAACCGAGGAATATTTTATGATTATTTGAAGTTTCGGGTTCCGACGAGTTTATCCGATTGTTTCGAGCTTATCCGACTCACATCGTGTATTCATTCCGGACTGTTGATCGACCCGAGGGACGAGTATAAATATCGAAAAGTCGAAAAATAGCCGAGAGTTAGTCGAAAACTTTACTTTGGGGCGTTGACCGACTTGAATCTTGTTGACTTTCCATATTTGGAAAGTGGACCAGCAGCCGAAAGGGGGAAGTTTCCGTTTGGGAAGTCACCGTCCGACGACCGGATTCCGGCCATCTTGGACTTCGAGGAAGGTATGGTTAGAACCCTTGAGTGATTTCGAGTACGTTGATGTATGGTTTGATGAGTTTTGTTCACGTTTGTGTTGGACCCGAATTGAGTCGGTTTTGTGCTCGTCGCCGAGGATGGTGGTGGTGGTTCCGGCGAGGTTTGGAGGTGGGGGTTAGGGGGGAAAGACTCCCCTTGCTCCTCTGAACCTCAAGGTGTGTTTAATTTGATCGGAGATGGTGATTTGGGATGAACCCGATTAGGGATCCGATTTGGGTATCCCGATTTGGTTTCGAAGAATTGAGGTAGTTCTGCTTAGAATTGGCTTGCGTGGTAAAGGGAAAGTTGTTCGAAATGGTGTGATCTTGAAATCTGGAAAATTTCACCAAGAAACTTCACCGTTGACGGCGCGCTGCCGGCGGCGGCGGCGGTCAACGGCGAGAAAAAGTCAACTTTTCAGATTTCGATGTAATTAGTGTCATTTTTCTTGTAATCATGCCCTGGTTATCGTACGAAGGTTTTCGGGTTGATTTGGTTAGTCGATTTTTAGTCGAGATTTCGAGTGGGGATTTCGGGATTTCCGTAATTCATTTTGCACTGCATTTCGTATTTCCGGGAATGGTTGGTTTCCGTGCATCAGTACAGTGATGTGGATTACGATATTGATCAGTTATGTTTTGTGAATGTATTCAGCAGATCGAGATTGGGATCGTGATCGAGCTTCTGGCGAGGGATCTTCCGCCAGTCCTCGAGATTAGCGCGTGTGCGCGTTTTGCTCATCTGTGAGTGGACAATTCTTTTCACGGAAATCTTGCGAGTCATTTATGTGATCTATGAACTTGAGCATGCGTATGATATTTCAGACTATATGAGCATGTGTTTACGATTATACGATTATACTTATACGGATATACGTATAGGAATATGCATACACTTTTATACTGTTTCATGCATTTGTATCGAACTGTTTATGATTTGATTTTCACAGAGTACAGTTTCAGTTACGTTGTTGTATCGATACACTGCATCCCGGCTGATCCCCAAGGACGTCACCGGCTGGAATCACGTGTGGGCTAGGGACCCCGTGGTTCTGAATCACGTGTGGGCTAGGGACCCCGTGGTTCTAACTGTGAGATTTTTACTTGCATGTTCAGTACGCTGGAGGAGTATGATATTTACCTCGCGTATTTTATTATTTTCATTTACCTGGACTCGCATATGTTATTTTAACATATATATTAATTGGTGAAAGACATTTATTTTCGTCCACTCACTCTAACGTGTTTACTGTCTTTCCCCTGGGCTTTTCGGTTTCCGTGCCCAGTTTGCAGTTCAGGTTTGGTGTTTCACGTCGCAGTTTGGAGGCTAGTGATCAGAGTCACCTGTGTTTTCCAGTAGGTTCTTGTTTCGCCTACTGATGTACATATTGTATATGTTTTACTTTAGAGGTCGCTCTGATACAATCTGATACATGTTGTGCGGATTTTCACACATATACATATATACATAGTACAGTTTATTTACTGTTGTTGATTATATTGATGTTGAGAAATCCGGATGGGATTGGTGCCCACGGTTTGCTTTTTGTGGCATAGGACGAAGTGTTAATTTCCGCGTGCAGGTTATGGTAATTCCACGCTAGTAACGAAACTCTGCCGAAATTTCGAAAAAATTTTGTTGGTTCGTATTTTCGAAAGGGTTTGATTCCGGTTTAGGTAACTGAATCGGGATTGGGTCCTTTCAGTAAACCAAATAATAAATAGTTTTATGCAAGTGTATAAAGCATAATGTAAATGCATATACGTAATACATAATTGTATAAGCATAATAGTCGATGCATATTCGCAAATGTATAATCGTATAACACATGCTCATGTAAATCATAATCTCATATGCATGCTCATGCTCGTAAAACATGTAATAAAGACTCGCGACTAATCAGTGAAAAGAAATTGTCCACTCACAGATGAGCGTAACGCGATACGCGTTAATCCCTTGATCCGGCGGAAAATCCCTCGCCAAACGAACGATCATGAACCCCTGGATAATCATAAAATCCACTGCTCAAAACATAACTCGAAACCTCGAATCACATCACGAGAAACAACCGTTCCCGGAAACATATAATTCAATATCGACGAAATCGTCGAAATTCGATAATCATATCACAAAACCTTGCTATAATTTCCAATGCTCAATTCGAAAAACAAACCTCACCACTGCGATCGGTGCGCGATTCCGAGCGAAACGACATATAATTTGTGACGACCCGGACCAGAATCAGCAGTATGATCAGCTATATACGTGAGTTACTGCGTAGTCGCAGAGTTCCGACAGTATTTGAATCGCCAGGTTTGATAACGACTTAATTATTGGCCAAGAATTGGAGCTGGGTCTCTTCTTGAGAGTCGTTGTACGTGTGATTTCGAGTTCGCGGGCGGTTCCGGATCATCATTTGGACGACCGAGGAATTAATTATGAATATTTGAAGTTTCGACGAAAACGGATTATATTGATGATCTTCTTAACGACTAAATTACCGGACGAGAATTTGGTTTCGGCTTCTTCATGGAAGTTGTTAAGAATTTAATTTCGAGCTCGTGGGAACTTCCGGAGCATTGTTCTGAGTTACGAAGATTAAGTTGTGATTATTTCCGATTGTTGATTGTTTACTCGGATTATGCATGTGTTTGGGTTGAATGGTTGACTTTTTATCCAATTGGTCGATGCGTTTGACTTTAGGTGATAATTGAAGAACATGTCGAGTCGAGTTTGTTGCCGCGAGAATTATCGGAATTGGAGTTACGACGCGAGAGTTACGGATGTTTAAAGTTGTCGAAATACGTAAATTTGGGAGTTTCCATTTCGGGAAGGCTATAAATAGTAGGTTGCCGAAAAGGGAAAGTCAAAAGTTGAAGTTAATTGGGTTTGACCGAGTTGACCGAGTCAACTCGGTGGAGGAGAGTTCACAGCGAGGGCCACGGTGTTCCACGGCGGCGAGCTTGTCCGACCGTCTCCGGCCATGGAGGAGGACCCGTTTGGTGCGCCTCGGCCTCCCGGTCTCACTTCCGGTCGCCTTTCACGGCGAGGTGGCCGGTATTAGGAGAAATTCCAGCAAGAAAGTGAAGGAATTTTTGGGTGATTCGGGTTGCTCGATTTTGGCCGAATTGAACTACAAGATGTAGTGGGCTTTGAAGCTCTCCTATCCATGTCTCTAACTATGTAAGTATGGAGTTCTAATTTTGATTGTGCTTGGAGAATTTTGGATTTGAAAATTTGGTACCAATTCGGTTTTGCATGGAATTGACCTAGTTAGAGTGAGAATTGGCCTTCGATGCAGTTGACAAACTTGCTCAGTGGATGATTTTGAGTGGAATAAGGGTTGCTCCGCTGGAAAATTTTCAGTTTTGCGGCGGCGCCACCGTGGACGGCGGTCAACGGTCAACGGCGGTCAAAGTTTGACTTTTTGGGATTTTCGACAAGTTGCATGTCATTTCACCCGAAATCGCGCCCCGGTCGCAGTGGGGAGGTTCGTTTTTCGAGTTGAGCATCCGAAATTACAGCGAGGTATTGAGGTATGAATTCCGGATTTCCGACAGTTTGTCGTAATCGGATTATGTGTTTCCGAGAACGGTGGTTTCTCTTTATTTGTTTTGAATTGTCGAATTATGTTTGTGAGAATTGGACATTGTGAATATTCAGGTGTTCGTGATCGTTCGTTTAGCGAGGGATTTTCCGCCGGACGCTAGCGTGTGAGTGGACAAGTTTATATTTTCACAGTTGATTTGCGAGTTCGTGAATTTTATGATTTTCCGTATTTAAATTATACGATGTTGAGATATATGTTGTTTTCGGAGGTATTGTTATATGTTTATTGGTGATGGCATTTATTACATCGATGTACCAGAGTTGAGAGATTCCTCTGGGCGGGGTTGAGTGGTCCCCTGCGTGCCGCCAGGGTTGAGTGGTCCCCTGGCCTATCACTGTCGGGTTTGAGCGATTCACCCGACGTCGGGCTTGAGAGGTCGCCCGACAACCTCTGTATATATATATATGTGTTGTGTTCCGAACTCGCAATGTTTTCACATTGAGTATGTATATAAACTGGTGAAAGGCATATGTTTATTTTCGTCCACTCACTCTAACATTTTTATTTGCCTTTCCCCTGGGCTTTTCGGTTTCTGTGCCCAGTTTGCAGTTCAGATTCTGGTGTCCAACGTCGTGGTCGGAGGCATAGTGCTCGAGCTACCTTGTTTCTTCCAGTAGGTTTATTGTTCTACCTACTGTGGTATACGTATATGATTATGTATTAGAAATCGCTCTGAGCTTCCTGTTGAATATGTTATACGATTTTACACCGGATTTCAGTAAAGTAGTGATATATTTATTGTTTTACTTTACTGTTGATATATTGAGAAATCCGGATGGGATTGGTGCCCACGGTTTGATTTTTGTGGCATAGGATGAAGTGTATTTTCCGCGTGCAGGTAATGGTAAGTCCACGTTAGTAACGAAACTCTGCCAAAATTTCTACGATTTTTGTTGGTTCGTGTTTTCAGAAGGGGTTCGATTCCGGTTTAGGTAACTGAATCGGGGTTGGGTCCTTTCAAACTCGTTGAAAAAACACGTCGCCAGAAAAGTCGCCGCCGGCCGCCGGAAAACCTCACCGGCCCAGAAAAATGTAACCTACACATGGATTTGAAGATCTTGACATTTCCAACAACTTTCCAGTTCAAAGTTAAGGCCAATTTTGACCGGAAAAGGTCTAAAACTCACCTTAAAGGTGCAAACCCTCGCCAGAATTTCAACTTCTCCGATCTCCCTCCTCCGGCCACGGCAAGACTTGAAACCACTTCTAAAAGCTTCCTCTCTCCAAGGCTAACAAAACCCCTCAAAGCCCGAGCTCCATCTCGGCCGCCTCCGCCGCCACCAACGTCGCCAAAACTCACCGGAATACCACCCAAAATTTCCAAACTTTGACAAGCCATAACTTCTTCATCCGGCAACCAAATTGAACGAATGACCTATCAAAAGAAAGACGAGCTCAAGCCCAACAACTTTTATGAAGACACAACGGCCAAAAGAGGCCGGAATCGAGCTTAACGAAGGCAAACAAAACTCGGCCTGGAATGGGTCAGTTTTGAACCACGGGTCAAACTGGTCAACGGGCCAGATTTCCCAAAATGGAAAGTTTCCCAATTCGTCACGTATTCGCCCATATTTATACTGTACACGTATCGAATCCCAAACGGATAAATATGACAAAATCCAACGGCTGAAAATATTCACAACTTATTCCTCGTAACTCGGAATAATTCTCCGGAAGTTCCCACGAGTTCGAAATTAAATTCTCTACAACTTTCGCGAAGAATCCAAAATCAAATTCTTGCCCGATAATTTAGTCGCTAACGAAGCCACCATATTAACCGATGACGTCGAAATCGCGAAACTCGCAAATCGAGTCGATAATCATTCCAATTTCGGTTCGGGTCGATCAACGGTCCAAAACGGATCACAATCACGATTCGGATAAACTCGAATACGAACGGATAAAATCGACGATATTCCGAAATTTCAAATATTCCTCGGTTGTCGAAATAATAATCCGGAACCGCCCACGAACTCTAAATCACACGTATAACAACTCTTGAGAAGAGACTCAACTCAAATTCTCGGCCAATAATTAAGTCGTGATCAAGACCGACAATTCAATCAATTTACGGAAAATTGCGATTACGCGCTAACTCACGAATTAAACTGATTACACTACTGATTCTATTCCAGGTCGTCACATTTCACCATTTATATATCTATAAAATAATGCGAGTTCTTAAACATAAAAGCCGCCACTCCAACGGATTCCCTGCCAGAGTAGCAGGTCGGGCGAATCTTTCAAACCCGACGGTGATAAACTAGGTGAATCTCTCAAGCCTAGTCAGCATATCAAGCGAATCTCTCAAGCCTGATAAATGGACTACCAGTGATCAGTCGCGTAGCCAATGCATCGATGCTAAATAAATAAATATCATCACCAATAAAATATACAATACCTTCAAAACGATAAATAATCTGAACATTGTACTGGAAATACATATTGAAACTAAGAACTCGCTACGACAGTGTAAATAAATGTCCACTCACAGTACAAGCTAGTTCTAAGGTCTGGCGGAAGATCCCTCGCCAAACGCTCGCTCACGATCACTTGAATAATAGGGATACGATCAATACATATTGAAACACATCATATGGAGCTAATACGTCAAGAACCCCGCATTCTCGAAAAGCGTATCGCTCGAAATATGGACGAGGATAACAAAATTCTCAAAATATACCCAATTAAGTCTCGTCCCAAAATAGACTACTCAATTCAACTCAAAAACCTCACGACTACGACCAGACGCGATTACAAGCAAAAAGGTATAAAAATCTCCAAAATTCCAAAAAGTCAACATCGCCGAAGCTCCGTCGTTGGCGTCAACGGTGAAATTCGCCGGCGGAGAAAGCCCATAACTCATCTACTCCTCAATCCCAACAACTTTCTCTTCTACCATCAAGGTCAATTCCAACCACACCGGCCAGAATTGAGCCCGAAACCTCGCCGAAATCCTCATCTCCAGTCACCTCCACGGCGACTACCAAACCTCATCCATACCCAAATCAAACCACCCAGAACTCATCTATGGGTTGAGGGGAAGCAAAACTCCCAACAACCCAACGTCAAAACTCACTGGAGCACCGCCCCCGATGGCGGCGAAAATCCAAAACTTTGCCGAGCTCGTTCTCCCTGAATTCTCAACCAATTCTCGCAAAATCAAGTCCAAACCAATAGGAAATCACAAGAGGATTCTAACCATACCAAGGTTGTGGCCAGAGGTGGCCAGAGGTGGTCGAATGGCGACAGCTCGCGGGTCGCGATGGAGCTCTGCTCAACGAGGTCAAACATGGTCAACGTAGGTCAAACGGTCCAAATGCGACTTTTTGACATTTCTACGACTATTTCAATATTTATACGCGCGACCCAAGACGATCAACTGTCCAAAACAAATCGAAACCAAAACGAATAAACATGACTAAATCTAACAGTCGGTAATATTTATAACTTATTCCACGTAAATCAAAATAATCCTCCGAAAACTTCCACGAGCTCGAAATCATGTACACTACAACTCTTGTGAAGGAACCCATACCAAATTCTCACCCAATAACTTAGTCATAAACAAACCCGCGCGCCATATCGACTAATAAAGACAAACTGCGATTAATCGTGAAACTCGCAAATTAAGCCAATTAACATACCATTTTCGATTCACGTCGTTACAGTTTTAACTCCATTTTAGCCACTTTACTCCATCTCTTTTGAATTAATACCTAAAACAAAAAAGCAAGTCAGAAACGAATTTACTAAGCGTATAACATAGAATAATGTAGAGAGAAAGATAATAAGAATCAAGCATGTTATGCATAGATCAAGAAACTCGCCCCACCATAGCCGCATTTCTTTTCTTCACATCTGCTGCTGCTTGCAAGGACTGATTTGGTGCCCAAACCCATCAATACTTCTACCACCCAGGACTGTGGCAAATTGTTGATGATATAGCATACTAACTTCATATGTGCTCAACTCGGGCATCGACGCCATCTCGCATAGATCAACTCCATACCATCACATCTTCCCAGGAGAGAGATCTTGAGAGACGACTTTTGAAGCCGCCCAGGAAAGTGCCCACACAAAAGTGAACTCCACCCTCGTGTAGGAGAAAGTGAAGGCAGGGTAGCAGACGCCAAAGACGAACGTCAATTTTCCGACAATTGACCATTGAGGGCTGAAGAGGAAGATAAAAACCACACCGCATTGGCAGTTGCCTCTCAACCCTAGAATGTTTTTCTCTTTCGAATGTGTTCCTTTCTACCTAGAATTTATTTTTATGGTATATAGTTTATACCTTTACTTATATTGAAGTTTTAATTTAATTTACTTTAAAGAAATATAAGTAAGGCTGGTTCGGGGCATGATTCATCTTTGCTGAATTTTTTTTTTCACTTAAGGGGATTATTATTGATGTTACTATTATATAGATGAGAAAATTTATTAGACTGTGATATGTTGGCCCACAAATTAATTGATATATTTGTGATCTCATCCCACAAATTAGCTAGGTAGGTCGTGATATTTTGATCTTTTCTCATACTAATTTTGTCCAAACTTTAGGTAGTGACATGAAGAAAGATCTAAATTATAGAGTACTAAACTGAAATTTAGCCATGAGAAAATTAATTAAATGATTGAGATTATTGATGTTAATTTCATATAGATATAGATGAGAAGATTAATTAATTAGATAATTGAGATTTCATTATGATTGTTGGTTCACTTTTTTTTTTTTGAAGATCATACGGGGTTTGGAACCTAGCCAATTTGTAATTGATACAAAATATCAATTGTGTTGAAGGAAAAAAAAAATACGCAATAGACTGAAAAACTGTACTTGATTCATTGATAGATGACCCTAAATAAGCATTACAATTTGATATAATAAATTTCCCGGTAAATCAGGGATTGAGAGAATATGTACTTCTACTCTAATTAAGACAAGACACACATCGAGATATCAGGAATATTATTTCATTAAACACTCCTCATTGTGTCGTGACTCTAATGTATTATGCATAACTTGTTGCCTCACTAAAAATCTTGCCAAGCAAACAAAAAACCTCTTGGGTAAAAATAAAAACTTGGTCGAAGGGAAAAAGAGTACAACGCATCAACTAAAAGCGACCACATGTGATGTAGACTCCCCCTGATGTCTACGAAATGAACTCCACCTGATCAATAACTCAATCTTGGAGTTTAGACAATCTCCGCATACCAATGCGTCTCACATACTTTACAAATGTAGATTTTGGCAATGACTTGGTAAACAAATCCGCAACATTATCAGCTGAACATACTTAATTCACATCAATGTTCAACAGTTGGTGTTGTTGCAGATTGAAGAAAACTTTGGCCATATGTGCCTGGTGCGATCACCCTTGATGTATCCGAACTTCACTTATTCAATGTAAGCCTCATTGTCCTCAAAGATACAATTTGGTCTTGTAGTAGTGGATGATAACTTACTAGATCCTTGAATATGATGTATTGAAAGGACATGACTCCGATTTAGTTTCCTACACCGAAATCAAACCCCTTCGAAAATAGGATCTAAAAAAAAAAATTTTGCCAGAGTTTACTTTGAAATACGTGAGCCAATATTAGAACCTGCAAAGAGAATCACACTTCGAATATTCCACAAAAGCCAAACCGTGGGGCTCCGTTCCTGAAAGGACCCTACTCCGATTTAGCTGCCTAAACCGAAATCAAACCCTTTTGAAAACATGACCTTAAAAAAAATTTCGCCGGAGTTTACTTTGAAATACGTGAGCCAATATTAGAACCTACAAAGAGAATCACACTGCGAATATTCCACAAAAGCCAAACCGTGAGGCTCCGATCCCCATCCGGATTTCTATACATCATATATATAATAAACCACAAGATTTACAAGAAATCCAAAAAAACATCCAGGAGTAAACTCAACTGAAAAAAAACATAAGTATCCAGAGTGACTCCTATATACATCATATACAACCAGTAGGTCGAACAAAGAACCTACTCGAACTAAAGTGTGACCTGAACTCTACGCCTCCACCGTCGGCGTGCAACCCTGGAACCCAAACTGCAAACTGGGCAAAAGAAACCGAAAAGCCCAGGGAAAGGCAAATAAAATCATTAGACTGAGTGGACGAAAATAACAATATGTCTTTCACCAATATAAACATGAAATCATGATGCGAGTCTATCATCAATAAACCTCAGGTAAGGTGGTTCTCATAGCCTTCCTGGATACCGTATAAAATATGGAGGCCATAACTTGAGTACATTTTCCTCAAAGTCACAATCATGCTCAACCAGGTAACAGGTTTGTCATAACCTTCCTGTGAGCCATATAATCACGGGTCAGGCGTTTGTCATAACCCCTCTGGAGTATTTCAGGGATCAGCCGAGAAGCCAATGCATCGATGCATCCATAAATCCATATACCATGTAAAACAAATCATGCATATGCCTCCAATTAAAAAACCATAATCGTAAATACATAATCATAATTGTATACTCGTAAAATGAATAACATAAAATGCATAATCCAGACTCGGAAATCGACAGTGAAAATCAAAGTGTCCACTCACAGTACGAGGCTAACTCTGAGGTCCGGTGGAAGATCCCTCGCCAAACACTCGATCACGATCACCTGAATAACAGGGATATGATTAATACATATAGATTTACAATATGCGGAGCTAATACGTCAAGAACCCCGCGTTCTCGGAAGACGTATCACTCGAAATATCGACGAGGATAAAAAAATTCCCAAACAACCCTCGTCCCAAAATAAAATATTCAAATCAACTCACAAACCTCACGACTGCGATTGGGAGGCGATTAGGAGCAAAACGGTATAAAAATCACCAAAAATCCCAAAACGTCAACCCTCGCCGGCGCAGCGCCAACGGTGACCAACTTTGGCGACCCTTACCTCAAACTCTTCCTCTCCTCAAGCCCAACACATTTCCTTTCTACCCTCAAGGCTAAATCAAACTACATCGACCGGAATTTCGGCAGAAAGCCTCGCCGGATTTTCCTCTCCGATCACCACCAAAAACCACCTTAACCACCTCCTTAACCCAAATTAACCACCCATAAATCTTCTATGGGTTGAGGGGAAGCTAACCCCCCACCAACCAGACACCAAAACTCGCCGAAAAATGCCACCCGATTTTGGCGAAATCCACGATTTTCATTGAGCTCGAACTCCCTCAAATCTCAACCAGTTTCAACAAATGAATACATGAATCAATAGGAAATCAAGAGGGCTTTCCAACCATACCAAGAACACGGCCGGAGGTGGCCAGAATCGCCGGGTCCGACGACGGGAAGAAAACGGGTCGGTGGAGAAAACGGGTCACCCTGAGTCAACTCGGTCAAACTCGGTCAAACTCGGTCAAAGTCGGTCCAAATGTGTGATTTTTCGATTTTTATGACTGTTTGATATTTATACGTCGCGAACTGACCAAATTCACTATTCGAATAACTCAAACTCAAACGGATAAGTACGACTAACTCGACTATAATTTCAAATATTCATTTTATATTCTCCGATTACACGAAAAATCCTCCGAAACCACCTACGAACTCGAAATCAAATCCTCTACAATTCCCACGAAGGAACTCAAACCAAATTATTGCCCGATAATTTAGTCATAAACAAACCCACGAGTACGATTAATTCACAATAATCACGGCTCGGATCAATGCGTACACATTCCACGGTTCAGGTCATTTCAGTTCCCCATCCGGATTTCTCAACATCATATATAACAAACCACAAGGTTTACAAGAAATCTAGGAAACAATCAGGAGTAAACTCAATTGAAAACATAACATAAGTATTCAGAGCGACACCTATACACATCATATACAACCAGTAGGTCAAACTGAGAACATACAAGAACTGAAGTGTGACTTGAACTCTACGCCTCCACCGTCGACATGCAACCCTGGAACCCAAACTGCAAACTGGGCAAAAGATACTAAAAGCCCAAGGGAAGGCAAATAAAATCGTTAGAGTGAGTGGACGAAAATAATAACATGTCTTTCCCAACATATAAGTATATGCTCTTAAAAGCATAATGCGAGTCAATGCACATGAAAATTCCGACCAGGTACATTTTCCTTGATCCATAAAGATGCACATAAAATAATGTAGGGTCACTCACGGACTCCTCTGCATAGTACAGTCTAATCACAGGATCCCAGACCCCCTCGTGATTATAAGTTTGAAAGACCTCGGGTCAGGATATCTGTCCCCCTCGGAGCATCTCGGGGATCAACCGAGAAACCAAAGCATCGATGCTACCTTTATAACTGAGACTGTACTTTGTGTAAACCAAATCATAAATACTTTCCATGCACATGCATAATCGTAAAGTGCATAATCATAAAATGCATACTCGTACGTGCATAATCATAAAGTATATAACGTAAATGTAATAATCAAGACTCGCAAATCAACTGTGAAAATAAAAAGTCCACTCACAGCACGAAGCTAACTCTGAGGTCCGGCGGAAGATCCCTCGCCAAACACTCGATCATGATCACCTGAATAACAGGGATACGATCAATACATATTAAAACACAACATACGGAGCTAATACGTCAAGAACCCCGCGTTCTCGAAAGACGTATCACTCGAAATATCGACGATGATAACAAAATTCCCAAAATACACCCAAACAACCCTCAACCCAAATTACAACACACAAATCAACTCAAAAACCTCACGACTATGATCGGGCACGATTACGAACAAACGGTATAAAATCTCCAAAACCCAAAATAGTCAACCCTTGCCGGAGCTTCACCGTTGACCGCCACCGCCGCCGCGGCGCCAACATTGAAATTCCATGGTGGAACAAGCCCATAAATCTTCCTCTCCTTAAGGCCAACCAAAACTCTCAAAGGACCACCACCATCTAACCACCACAATGGCCGAAAAATAGCTTGAAACCCACGACCTCCATTGATTCCAGTGAGATTCCAACGAGCTCCAAATGCCACTCAATCCTAAAATATCTTCACCCAAAAGCATCTATGGGTTGAGGGGACCAAAACCCCCAACCCCACCGTCTTCAAACTGGCAGGAAAGCACAACCTGAATCAGGTAAGTTCCAAGAACTTCACCGAGTTCGGTCACCCTCAAATCTCCACCAAATCAACTCAAGCCAAGTTCAAATCAATAGGAAATCACAAGAGGAAGCTAACCATACCAAGCTTTTGGCCTGAGGTGGCTGGAAAATCCGGGTCGAACGGCAACAAGCTCGCGGGTCACGGTGGAGCTCCGGTCAACGCGGTCAAAGAGGTCAAAGTTGGTCAAACTGGTCAAATGGCCCAAATGCGTGATTTTCTGACTTTTTACGACTATTCGATATTTAAACGTCGCGAACCGACCAAACCAAGGATTCGGATAACTCAAACCCAATCGGATAAGTATGACTAACTTGATGACAATTTCAAATATTCATTTTATATTCTCGATTATCCGAAAAATCATCTGAAACCTCCTACGAGCTCGAAATCAAATCCTCTACCAGTTCTGCGAAGGAACTCAAACCAAATTCTTGCTTGATAAATTAGTCGTTAATAAACCACATATGTACAATCATCTCGCGATAATCACATAAATCAAAGTTCGGGTCGTTACATGTATGATTGACCTAAGCGCAATTCACTCCTTAACTGCTTCATATAAAATTATAATCTCATAATGATTGGAGGAAGTAGAAACAAGGGTCTTCTTAGTCGATTTTCGACGAGTTTATCCGTTTGTCTCGAGCTTATCTGAATCATTTCGTATATTCATTTTGGACCGACGATCGACCCGAGGCGCGAGTATAAATATCGAAAAGTCGAAAAATAGTCGAGAAATAGTCGAGAATTTCATTTCGGGCGTTGACCAGCTCTGACTTTCCAAAATTGGAAAGGTTGACCGTTGACCCGAGCGGGTGAGTTTCCGTTTTCGGCTTCACCGTCCGACGACCAGTTTCCGGCCACCTCCGGCCAAGGGAAAGGTACAGTTAACTTCTCCTTTCGATTTCGAGTCGAATGGTATATGAATTTGTGAAAATTGATGAGGTTTTGTGAGGTTTCG
The DNA here is from genome assembly GCA_946800695.1 of Geum urbanum. NCBI lineage: Eukaryota > Viridiplantae > Streptophyta > Magnoliopsida > Rosales > Rosaceae > Geum > Geum urbanum. The sequence continues at coordinate 55,605,691 of OX326997.1, forward strand.
AATCTGGCCGAGTTCCTTGATTTCGCAGGTGACGGTTAGCCGTTTTCCGGCGAGATTTGGAGGTGGAGGTTGGGGGGGGTTCGACTCCCCTTGACCCTGTGAGTCTTTCCATGTGATTAATTTGTGATTTGGTGGAGGATTCATGGAGGTCCGATTGGTCACCGGGGAGATTTTCCGATCGGGTTTCGGGTTGGATTTGACTGGGTTCCAGGCAGAATTGGCTTTCGAGGTAGTTGAGGAAATGACTCGCATGGATGAGAACTCGTGATCTGGAGATTCTCGCCGTGGGATTTCACGGTTGACGGTGCGCCGCCGTCGGCGGCGGCGGTCAACGGTGGTCAACGGTGAGGAAAAGTCAACTTTTTAGATTTCGACAATTTTAATGTCATTTTTCTCGTAATGGCGCCCTGATCGTCGTCCAGAGGTTTTTGGGTTGTTTTGGTTAGTCGATTTTCAGTCGAGGTTTCGAGTGGGGATTTTGGGATTTCTGTAATTCATTTTGTACCGCATTTCATATTTCCGGGAACGGTTGGTTTCCGTGCATTAGTACAGTGTTGAGAACTATGATATTGATCAGTTGTGTTTTATGAATATATTCAGGAGATCGAGATCGGGATCGTGATCGTGCTTCTGGCGAGGGATCTTCCGCCGGGCCATGAGATTAGAGCAAGTGTGCTTTTTGCTCACCTGTGAGTGGACAATTTCTTTTCACGGAATTCTTGCGAGTCTTTTTATATGATTTTCGAACTTGAGCATGCGTATGAGATTTCAGATTACATGAGCATGTGTTTACAATTATATATATATATACGGATATACGTATACGAATAAACAGATATGAGCATATTTACGAGATTACGATTATTATGAGCATGTGTTATAAACGATTATGTTACGCATATGCATTTTTATGCTGTTTACTGTACATGCATCGAGATATTTGTGATTTGATTTTCACAGAGTACAGTCGTAGTTCATGTTGTTGTATCGATACACTCGCATCCTGGCTGATCCCCGAGGGTGCTTATCAGTAGGGGTACCGTACCTTGTGCCGATGTAGTTCCGGGTGGGTACTGGTTTTTGTACCTTGTGCCGATGTAGATCCGGGTGGGTACAGATGTCTGTTTCTTGTGCCGATGTAGTTCCGAGTGGAAACAGATACCCTGACCTGAGGCCTTTCTAGCTCGAATCACGTGTGGGTCTGGGATCCCGTGATTCGGACTGTACTAGCACGGATGTGTCCATGAGTGGCCCCGTGGGATTTTACATGCATGCTCTGTACGCTGGAGGATTATGGTTTACCTCGCGTATTTTATTAAATTTATTCATTCGACTCGCATATATTTTTATAACATATATTATTTGGTGAAAGACATTTATTTTCGTCCACTCACTCTAACGTGTTTATTGTCTTTCCCCTGGGCTTTTCGGTTTCCGTGCCCAGTTTGCAGTTCAGGTTTTGGTGTTTTCACGTCGCGGTTTGGAGGCTAGTGATCAGAGTTACCTGTGCTTTCCAGTAGGTTCTTGTTTCGCCTACTGATGTGTATATTGTATATATTTTACTTTAGAGGTCGCTCTGATACATTCTGATACATGTTTATACAGATTTTCTCGGATATACATATATACATAGTACAGTTTGTTTACTGTTATTGATTATATTGATGTTGAAAAATCCGGATGGGATTGGTGCCCACGGTTTGGCTTTTGTGGCATAGGATGAAGTGTTATTTTCTGGGTGCAGGTTATGGTAATTCCACGTTAGTAACAAAACTCTGCCGAAATTTTGAAAAATTTTTGTTGGTTCGTATTTTCGAAAGGGTTTGGTTCTGGTTTAGGTAACTGAATCGGGATTGGGTCCTTTCAGGTACCCAACATCAACAAAACTAACCAAGACATAATAAGGTGTTTCTGAACAAGGGACTGCAATAAATTGAGGAATAGTGCTTACAATCGGATCATTGTTCGATGGGTCAAACAATTCCTTCGATGGGTCGAAGGAATGGTTATGGTTCATCCCATGTGCAATCTTTGATGGATCGAGTGATTTACTCAACGGGTGGAAGACCTTGGAACCTACATGTTGCAATTCAAACATCCCTTTTTTGGGATTTTCAAGCTTCTCTCTGTATTATTTGTTGGGAAATAACAAGCTCAAGTCTATGGAACCCTTCAAGTATGTGAAGATGTGTTTTTTACCATTCCAATGACTTTATGTAGGCGCAGAACTAAGCCGAGCTAACAAGTTCACAAAGAATGAAATGTCTGGTCTTGTGCATTGATCTAAATACAACAAAACTCCATTGGCACTAAGGTAATTCCTCATCATCATCTTTCGGACGATACGAATCCTTATTGGGTTAGAGACTGCGTACGACAATTGGTGTGCTAAGAGGTTGTGCTTTGTCCATGTTAAATCGCTTGAGCATCTTTTGGACAAAAACAGACCAATGATAAGTATTACACCAACTTGATGCTCTAATTCCAAACCAAGACAAAATCGATTCCTACCAAGGTCTTTCATCTAAAACTCGGATTTCAAACAGCTATTTGTCTCATTGATTTCATTAAAAGACTCGATGATATTTAATCATCAACATAGAACACTATAATCGCAAATCCTGAACATGTTCTCTTAACGAACACACATGGGCATAAATCATGATTCTTGTATCCATTCCCAATCAAGTGGTCACTTAGACGTGTGTATCACATCCTACCTGATTGTTTCAATTCATATACTGAATGCTTCAATCTAATCACATAAGCACTCTATGATGTAGAGTTACTTAAATTAGGTATTACCATGCCTTCCGATACTTTCATGTATATCTCTAAATCAAGGTTTTCATAGAGATATGTTGCCATCACATCCATCAGCTGCATGTTAAGTTTTTCGAACACTACCAAACTGACAAGGTAGCGGAAAGTAATAATGTCCATAATCGGAGACTATGTCTCCTTATAATCAATTTCAGGGTATTGAGAGAATCCTTGCACCACAAGTCTAGCTTTATACTTCATGTCTCCATTCTTCTCCTTTCACTTCCGAAGAAAAACCCATTTATGTCCAACCGGCTTCACATTTTGTGGGCATAGCACTATTGAACCAAAAACCTGTCTTTTCTTCAAAGAGTCTAGTTCAGCCAGCATTGCTTCTTTCCAATTCGGCCAATCCGCTCTTCGCTGACATTCAGCAGCCCAGCGAGGTTCCACTTCATCGTCATCAATTATCTCTTGAGCGATGGAATAAGCAAAAGCATCATCAACTACCTTGGATGATTTATCCATAACAATGTGCACATCGTTGTTAGTTAGTAAGATTTCACTGTTCTCTGACTTCACATATGGGTCTGAAGTGTCCTCCAAAGATGTCATTTCTGATTCTAGGACATAACTGTAGTTGGGAACAATCTCATCTATGGGATTCACAACGTTGATGATGAAAGGATTATTTTGTACATGGATGACTATCCTTTTTGTCGGCAGCTCATATATGGATTTTCTTGGTCTCTCCCTCTTCCTAGTGGAAGCTGAGGCTAATGCCACTTCATCTACATATGAAATAGGCACATTACTCTGTCTGGAGTTACTTTATACTGCCCCTTGGGGACTTCGAACCTTGCAGAAATATTTGCAGCATGAATGTCTGATCTTGTCACTTTGGCAATGTCAATAAAGAAGGCTGACATCGAGTCTGCTACTTTCTGAAGATCAAGTATACATCGCACTTCAATCTCACTTTGTGATATGCGTGGATCAGCTTGAAACATACTGGGAGGAGCTTTGCACGTCAATTCCTGACGTTCAACCAGAATGGACGCATTCATATCTTCCCTTTGTTAGTATTGCATCATTAGTTCTCCGATTAAACATACTTACCCAATTAAGCAGGTGATCAACACCTACGCGACCACCTGAAAGACCATCAGGAAGGCTACGACTTCGCTTACAAGACCGAACCCATCCGAGCACACACGCGCCCGACAGGCGCATACCCGAATGGGCGGATCACATAACAAACATAAGCAGTCCAGTCCCACATCGAGGAACACAAGCCAACAACAAACTTAACCACCTATATATGAAAGGTATTTATTACAGGTAAGGATCATCATAACTCATTCAATAGCATTCGATTCCACAAAATACTCCAACCTACCTTCTCGCACGTTCAGTTGATTGTTATATCCAATACATCCTCTAACTTAGGCATCAGAGCGTTGAAGGCAGGCCACCCCTGTCTCGACCATCTGACTGCCCGTTTGTCATTGTATTCTTCTAACAGTCGAACCCGAACACGCATACCCGAATACCCAAAGGGAGAAGAAGCGTCCGATCGTCCGAATAGCCCGAACGTTCAGATAAGAAGAAGCTCGTACTTGCTTCTGCTAGATTGCGCCCCGCGTAATCCGGTAGAAACAGTTGGCGCCGTCTGTGGGAAGCTTACAAATTGTAAACCTCGTATAAACACCACCAATCAAAAGCCCACATGCATACCCAGGAGACAAACGTCAGTGATACACCCGTCGAGGGAACACCCCCAGGCGCACATGTGCGGTAGGTAGTGGAACTGGGCAGGAGCAGCAGTAGTGAGGAGAGCGTCGACGGCCTGCTCCAGGAGATGCGAGAGGCAGTGCTCGAAAGGCACCAGGAGCGCCAGATCCGGTAGAGACTAGAGGAACGGCTGGACGTGCTCGTCAGCCAACAGCAGGGACAACGCGAACGGATCCTTTCCACCGACGAAGAGCAGCATCCGTTCGGCAGGGCTGACACCCGGGTAACCCGCACGTCCACACCAGTTGGGGAATCGGTGCCCCTAACAGACAACACCCTGATCCTTCAGAGGATGGAAGAATTGGCGGAGGAAGTATTGTGCCTACGGAAAGACAAACTTGTTGGGAAGGGTCGGATGTTCACCCCCTGGGTCAGCCCGTTCTCGGCGCATATACTAGAGAGGGGAAGAGACCTCCACGCGAAGACAGCGAAGATCACCCAGTTCGACGGGAGTGGGGATCCCCATACGCACATCGACGAGTTTCGATCCGCCACGGACGGGACCCGATATTCGGACCCGACCCTGTGTTTCCTATTCCAGGAGACGCTGACGGAGGAGGCCAGGAGTTGGTTCTATGAGATTCCGCCAGGCTCCATCCATTCGTTCCTTGAGATGGCGGAGAGCTTCCAAAGGCGCTACAGGCTCTAGGGGAAGTACAACACCACAGGTATCCTCCTCAAGGTCCGCCAGGGGAGGGACGAGAGCCTGTCAAGCTACATAAATCGGTGGAGGACGCTGGCGAACAAATGCAGAGTGGCCAAGATAGCCCTGATGGACAACATGCTCGCCATACCATTCGTAGAGAAGCTGGTACGAAAAGAACATCTCGACTACGACGAGATCATGGACTTGATCGTACAGAAGGCGTTGGTGAAGACGCGAGTGTACAGGTCCACCTCCAAGGCTAGCACCAACAGACCGGAGAAGGTAAGCGTCCATCCGCGATAACCCGCGGACGATGAAGAGCCAACCGGGGGCTATAAGAGGAGCCGAGACACGCAAGGACAGAATCACCAGAGGCCGTCCCCCCGCAACTATCAGAACAACCGCCACAACCAGGCGAGGGGACCAGCGCCACAAGGAGCCCGTCTACCGCCAGGGCCACGGTACCGACCGGCCGGGCAGAAGGTCTATGCGATCAATCGGCAATCAAACGAACAGCTGCTCCGCCAGCACCGACGCCAGATTCCACCGCCAAACAACATGTCGAAGGAGAGGGCCCCGCTCGGCCGAATCCCCGACATCTGGTGCGAGTACCACAACACCGCCACCCACCACACCAACGATTGCATCATGCTGAAGAAGGTCTTCACGGATATGCAAAAGCATGGTCGGGTCACCCCTCTTAGGACGGAGGAAGGACCGCGCGAGGCAAATATCGAGACCCGGGGGATTATCAGCACGATATCCGGGGGAAAACGCAAGGAGGGAACATCGTCGCCCGATCGCTCGAGCAGGGAAGTGCTGACGATCGGGGCAGGAAGGGCGCCCAAGGCAGGAAGGAGGGAGTCGCCGACCATCAGCTTCACGGCGGAGGAAGAAGAAGGGAGCCCGAAGAACAGCACCCTACCATTCGTGATCGACGTGATCATCGACCGATTCCTTGTGAAGAGGGTGCTGGTGGACAACGGGCTGATGGTAGTGTCGCCCGTTCCCGAGCGTGAAGAGCTGATGACGGTTCAGATATCCTCCGAACATCCGGAGAGGACGGTCCAGATCGGAGCATCATTAGCTCTCGCGATAGCCGAGCGGCTAATCGCGCTGCTAAAGGAGAAGCAGGAGGTGTTCGCATGGTTGTATAAAGACATGCCCGGGATAAGCACAAACATTATATCCCACAAGCTGAGCGTCAGCGCCGGCGCCCGGGAGGTAAAGCAGAAGCGACGAGCGTACAAAGCGGAACACTACGTGGCGATGCACGAGGAGGTGGACCGATTACTGGGCATCAGGTTCATCCGCAAGGTGGATTATCCGAAGTGGATCTCCAACGCTCTAATGGTGCAGAAGAACAACTAAAAATGGAGGATGTGCATCGATTACAGCGACCTCAATAAGGCGTGCCCCAAGGACAGCTTCCCTCTACCAAGGATCGACCAGTTGGTGGACGCGACAGCCGGGCACGAGCTCCTATCCATGATGGACGCATACTCGGGCTATAACTAGATCTTCATGGACCCCGAGGACCAGGAGGCAACGACGTTTATCACGGACAAGGGCTTATACTGCTACATCGTTATGCCATTCAGGTTGAAGAACGCTGGTTCCACGTACCAGAGGCTCATCAACGCGATGTTTCATGGCCTGATCGGCAACATCGTGGACGATATACTGGTAAAGAGCGTTCAGGCGGTCGACCACGTCCAGAACTTGGGGACTGTGCTCGACGTCCTCATCAGAAACGGAATGAGGTTAAACCCGGCCAAGTGCACGTTCGGAGTCACCAATAGCAAATTCCTTGGGTATATCGTCAGCCAGGCTGCGCCCGCCAAGGTGAGGGCAATTATTGACATGAAACCACTAGTCAAGAAAGCAGACCTGCAGAGCCTCACGGGCAAGCTTGCATCACTGAACAGGTTCATATCTCGCTACTCAGACAGATGCACCCCATTCTTCAAAGCTCTCCGAACGACGAACAAGCGGGAGGTCGCACGGACGCCTGAGTGCGAGGCATCTTTCCTCCAAATCAAGGAATACTTGGCATCCATCCCACTCCTCTCGAGACCCGCTCGAGGGGAAATACTGTACATTTACCTGGCCGCCTCCCTCACAGCCGTCAGTTCTTCCCTCGTCCACCGGAGGACTGCACGGAACTGACTGTTTTCTTCTCAGGAAAGGGCATGACAGGCGCTGAAACCCGATATCCGACGATCGAGAAGATGACGCTCGCACTCATCACCGCCGCCCGACGGCTGAGGCCATACTTCCAAGCGCACAACATCCACATCCTCACAAACGTACCCCTGCGCCAGATCCTGCAATCGCCCGATCACAGCGGCCGCCTGGCGAAATGGGCTATCGAGCTCAGCGAATTCGACCTCTAGTACAAACCCCGAACGACAATCAAGGGGCAGGCAGTGGCGGACTTCATCGCCGAGTACACGGAGGCAGAGGCAACGTCGGTCGACGCATCCGACGGTCCGGCAGTAGAGGCATCCGACAAACCGGAGGTCAAGGAAGGACCATTGTCGGAGTAGAATCTCTATGTCGATGGATCGTGCACGAAGAAGGTGAGCGGCGCCGGAATCATCCTGACCGGGCCAGGAAGGGTACTCGCGCCCTCAAGTTCGAATTCAAGACAACCAACAACGAGGCCGAGTACGAAGCGCTCATCGCAGGCCTACAACTGGCCAAGAACTCGGAGGCACCCGACCTCAATGTGTACAGCGACTCACAGTTGGTGGTGAGCTAGGTCGGAGGGGAATTCCAAGCAAAGGGGGAGTCCATGATCGCCTATCCGAAGCACGTGAAGGCCCTGAACAGCAGGTTCAAATACGTAAACATCAACCACATACACCGGGGGCTCAACGCGAAGGCAGATAGACTCGCCCGATTGGCCACGACCCCCGTGCACACGGGACCAGGGCAACGGATTCTCGAAGTACTGTGACGACCGAGCAGCTCGGGAGCAGAACAGGTCCTGGCAATCGAACCGCACGAGCGCAGCTACATGGAAGTACTCATCCCTTACAAGACAAGGGGAGAGCTACCAGAAGACAAGCGACAGGCCAGAACCATCATCGCACGGACGGCCAACTTCAGCGTACGGGATGGAGCGCTGTATCGACAAGGGAGGACTTGGGCAAGTCTCAAGTGCGTCACTCCATCAAAGGGCAACTCGATCCTGCAGGAAATCCACTTGGGCACGTGCAACCACCATACGGGCGCCAGATCGATCACACACAAGGCCCTTCGGTGTGGATTCTGGTGGCCTACCATCTACGCAGACGCCACAGCGCTAACGAACAAATGTCACTAATGCCAGCTGCACGCACATCACCACCACACGCCCGCCGTCCCACTGTCCGTCCTCCTGTCGCCCGTACCATTAGTACAGTGGGGACTGGACCTAATCGGGGAGCTCCCAAAATCGAAGGGGCAGTACAGGTACTTGATCGTCATCATTGACTACCACACAAAGTTCATCGAGGCCCAGCCAATGGCAAAGATCACGACAGAGAAGGTCGAATGCTTCCTCTAGCGTTTCCTCTTCTGTCCCTACGGGACGCCGATCAGCATCATCACGGACAACGGGCCACAGTTCAACAACCCCAGGCTCACGGCCTTCTGCAAACGGCAAGGAACGGACCTCGTATTCGCGTCACCGGCGCACCCTCAGACAAACGGACAGGTGGAAGCAGCGAACAAAATTATAAAGGGGGGCATCAAGAAGAAAATTGAAGATATCGAACCCGGAGACGCGAGATACGGGCGCTGGCCCGAGGTCATCCCGGAAATCCTATGGTCCATCCGAACGACCGCCAACTCCGCCGCGGGCGATACCCCGTTCAGTCTGACGTTCGGAACAGAAGCTGTGCTACCCTTGGAGATCACCCACCAGAGCCCACGGATCGAGGGGTACGACCCGAGCACGAACAATGAGGGACTACGACTCAACAACGACTTGCTGGAAGAACGGAGGGACACGGCGCATCTCCACAACGCCGCGAACAAGCATAGAATCGCCCGATTATATAATCAGCGTATTCGGGCTCGACCAATCCAGCAGGGGGACTGGGTGATGAAGGCAATCCAGCAGAAGGTCAAGGCACTCCGCCCGTCATGGGAAGGTCCGTACGTCATGGACGAAGTGGTAAGCGCCAGCACTTTCTACCTTAGAGACATGCAAGGTGAATGACTGCGGCACCCATGGAACATCCAACACTTGAGGAAGTACTTTCATTAAATTTTGTGGTGTTGATACTTACTCATTAAGTTCATTTTATGGTTACGTTTGTTCTCAACCCGCCCGCCCGATACTAGGGGGACTGGGGCGAGATTGTTCGCATTGGCGTAACACTTGGTTAAAATACCATAGAAAGGAATAAAAGAGCGTGCGCGCGCATGAATCATTCAAAAGATGCCAAAAAAAAGCAGAAATAAAAGGCACACGTACGGAAGCAAAAGAAATTTCATTAAAACAAAAGTGCACGAGGCCCGTTACAAAAACAACTATACTATTACAAATCTATGCTACTCCGCTCGCCTGCTCCGCCTCCCCAGCCGCCCCCGCCGCTTTAGGCTTCCCTTGCTCTGGCCCCGCGGATGCCCCACCCGCCAGCGACTGCAAGTGTGCACGATAGTGCTCCAAGTCCAGGAAGGGGGACACAGCCTCCTGGAACTCAGCTACTTGACCATCAGCTTCTGCGGCCACCAACTCCAAGAACTCCGAAGATTCCTTGAAGGCAGCAACCGCCTCCGCTTGGGCCCGCATGGCGCGCTCCTTCGTCCAAGCCTGGTGTTCAGCCTCCATTAGGCGGGACTCCATCTCCGCCAGCTTGTTGGCTGCCTCCGCCCGGGCATCCTCCACCGCAGCAAGAGCGCTGTCCCGCTCTGCCTTCAAACTGCCTCGCGCTCCGCGGCTTCGTGGAGCTGATGGGCCTGGCGGTCCGCCAACTCATTGGACTTGGAGAGACCGTGCTGCAGCTTCTTCTGCGACAGGTTGACCTCACGCAACTCCTCCTTCAGCGTCGCCACCTCCCGATCGGTCGTCTCCCGCGTGAGCACTTTGAAGAGCTTGTGCTACATCATCGCACAGGCATTGTAGGCCTGGTCAAGGTCGTCCGAGGGAAGCGGGCCCGGCGGCAGCAGCCCATTTATGGACTTCACCCCTGAGGCAATGGCGGCGAGGAGGGGCTCACAGTAGGCGAGCGCACCCCAGTGGCATCTGTCCGTGCACGCTTCTGCGGGCGCCCAGCACTACCCTCCAGCTCGGACGCACTGAAAGGGAGTTCTGCACTTGTCTGAGGCATACGGGCGGCATCCCGTCTGTCCCTCTACTCCACCCGGCGCTGGTCGCGCTCCACCTGCCGCTGTTCTTTCTCGCGGTGGAGGCCCTCACGCTCTGCCCGGTCCTGACCTTTGGAGGCAGAGGTATTGCTTAGAGGCGGGCGGGGGACGGTCGTCTGGGACGCCCGGATAGGTTGGGCGCAGTCGGCCACATTAGGGATGGGGATCTTGGCCTGTGTGCTGCTCCCCAGAACGAGCCCGCCACGCCCATCGTCTGCCACCTTGCGGACATTCTCGGCGGTGGAAAGTAAAGCAGCCATGCGGCGCTTGAGCGCATCATCCTTCTCCGTCGCCTTAGACTTGGTCATCTTGGCTGCAGAACACGCAAACGGAAGGTTAGCAACAGAACAACACTTGATTAATTCTATTCCTACTACTAGCATACAAGAGAACTACAAAAGCCCAAACGAACCGGGCGGTTTGCCGAGATGCGTGCGCTCGATTAGATCCCAATGACACGCTACCCAGAAATATCTTGCCTCGGGCGCGGGGTCGAACACGAACTTCAGGCGAGCTATCCTGGCCTCTTCAACAGGCGTGAGTGGATACTCATTCGTGTCGAGCGAGTGGAAGAACTGGGGGACTCAATCGATTTGATCTGCATTAGTGGCATATTCTGGGGTGAAGGCGACGAACTCCCAGTCTCCCCCAACCAAGCAGTTGATTGTGCGCTAGGAGGTTGATGAGCTTGGTGGATCGACCAGCCACCACTTCACGCGTGGCTCCACCGTGAAGGTCCCCGAATCCTTCTGGCGTGTGGAATACCGAAGATGGAAAAAATGGAGGAACTCCGCCCGCGTTGGTTGATCCATCCCGCTCACCCTGAAGATTAAACATGGCGACGAGCGTGCTGGTGAGCGTGGGCCCGCACTGGCCGAGAGAGATCCTCAGGAGCGCCAGCATATATTGGAAGAAGGGATGCAATGGCAGCTTGATACCAGCCTTCAGGTGGAATTTGCTAAGGCAGACGTGGCCACGCGGGGGTCGGGTAAACGTGTCGCCCTTGCCAGGGATCCGCAGCCTCACGGAGCTTGGGATGTGGTAGTCACGTGCCCACCTCGCCATTTCCTTCACAGACGGCGCACGCTCGGGCTCTTATACTGGAACCCCATCTGGCAGAACCCAGTGTACGCGGTCGCCTTCCGCGAACTATGGAACGGACAATTCCTGCTGCACGTGCTTCTCGCCCCACGGCCCAGAAGTGGGCGAAGACCCGCCCGACGACCTCGACGAACTCCCTAACCCTGCGGCAGCGAGTGCCTGTTGGGGATCCATTGGCTGCACCACAAGAGAATCGTTAGGGATGTATCGAAGAGGCGTCACACTCATCACGGAATCGACGAGGATGTGTCCGACCCGGTACGTATATCCGCTCACGTGACTGGCCGCTCGATACCTCTATTGGCTCCATCTCCTAAACGCATGCACGCGAAACCCACAAACACTTAGCAAAAAAAAAAACTACCAGAAACAACAAAAACCCAGAAAAATCTACCCCAAACAAGATCAAACCAGGCGCGCCTCAAGAACACGCCTTGTTCTTGAGCCGCAAACCCAGAAAAAAAGAAAAGAAAACCCAGAAATCGTGAGGGGGGAAACGGAAAAACAATCGGAAACGCAAAAGGACAGAACGAAAAAGCAGAAACAGAGTCAAGAACCTCACCAGAGATTGAAGATTACGGTTGAAGGTTAAACGTTGATGATGAACTCCGGCAAGAAACACGAACAGAGCAAGAACAGTATGCAAGGTGAATTTGACAGAATTTCAGTAAATGTGAAAAGCAAGGAGGAAGACTGACACCACGAGGCCTTATTTATACTGATCACACGGGGCACACCATCAAACGCCAGCATTTCATTTTCGCGTGCCCACCGTCAGATGGTGACACGTGGCCCTGGGGCGGTTTACTTACCCACCTAAGTAACTGCGCTAACCTTTCCGCTTCCCGCCTCGTTTTTAAAACCCTAGCACGATCTCCCACGACTCGCCACGTGTCATTCATGCAACACCCCACACTCCCACGTGCCTGACGCCTAACCTTCGAGCAGTTACCACGTCATCAGCATTTAATGCACAGGCACGCCAGCATTAATTACGCCGGCTAGCATTTATTACACAATGGTTCCCAAGAAGACGTCAAAAGGAATGTCACCTCAAGCACCTCGTCAGACAGAGAATCACTCCACCCAAGGCAAAACAACACACATCACGCCTCCCGCCATTCGGACTGGCGCACGCACCACCCACACGACCAAGCGCCCAAGAAACCTCACAGGCAAACAAACGCCACCCCACCAGGTTAGTGCAACACCATCTAGGCGTCCCGGGGGAGGATGAACGTCCGCGTTCCCCTCCCGCGTGCACACGCTAAATGCAGAACTAACATCACCACGGGCGTGGGGCACCTCCCCTCCGTGCGCTTAACGGTAAGCGATCAATTCGCTGGATTAGGCGGCAATGGCATGAGGTCCGTCCTCTCCGAGGGCACGAGGTCCGAACCTCTCTTAGAGCATGGGGTCTGTCCTCTCCTTATGCGCGCTATGACCGATAGGCGGCACGGGCGTGGGGCTACTCCCCTCCGTGCGCGTAACGTTAACGACAGACTCGCCGGATTAGGCGGCACGGGCATGGGGTCCGTCCTCTCCGAGGGCATGGGGTCCGTCCCCTCCTAGGGCATGGGGTATGTTCTCTCCTTACGCGCGCTAAGACCGAGGGCATGCGGTCCGTCCTTCCGTGTGCGCTGCAACAAACGTACGTAACGGTCTTGATCCCACCGTTGACGTTACGATAGGTCGGCGTCGATGAGTTGACAACCCCCTCTCGGGCACCTAAGCACGACCGTTCCGAGGCTTAACGGCTCCATATTGGGGGGTCGGGGTCAGCTCGGATCCACCCATGCGCGTAATCATACATACATTCGCATACATCCACATACATTCGCATACATCCACACATTCACATACTTATCTCTGTATTCCACTCCTTTGTGTTCGCCCAAAAAACTCCACGGGCGCACGGCTCCAAAAAGCAAGATTCGTTTGGAAGACGGGCCCAGAATACAGGACCGCATGAACAGATACACGATCGGACGCACAGGTACCCACTCCGTCAAGCGAGCCCTTCCTTGATCGGAGAGTTGGGGGACTTGGGGGTCATAAGACCATGCATCACTGCTCAATCGGATAAGTATTCTTGTTTAAATCACACGAACCCTTTTTCAACTCCCCAGTCAAGAAAGGTCTCTTTGACTTGGGGACTTAGGGGACTTGTTAGTATTGCATCATTAGTTCTCCGATTAAACATACTTACCCAATTAAGCAGGTGATCAACACCTACCCGACCACCTGAAAGACCACCAGGAAGGCTACGACTTCGCTTACAAGACCGAACCCATCCGAGCACGCACGCGCCCGACAGGCGCATACCCGAATAGGCGGATCACATAACAAACATAAGCAGTCCAGTCCCACATCGAGGAACACAAGCCAACAACAAACTCAACCACCTATATATGAAAGGTATTTATTACAGGTAAGGATCATCACAACTCATTCAATAGCGTTCGATTGCACAAAATACTGATCTACGCATTTTATGCTTGATTATTAATATCTTTCTCTCTACATTTTGCTTTGTTACGAGCTTAGTAAATATGTTTCTAACTTGTTTTATGTTTTTAGGTAGAAAATAAAGGAGAAATAATAAAGGAAGCGATTTGGAGCAAAATGTGTGCTAAGGAAGACGTTCCTAAATTCCGAAGAATAAATGGTCACGTGGAATTACATGGAGTTAATTGCATGAAGATGAGCTAAATTAGTGATTGCATGGCTTGCATGGTTTTGACATGAAATGGTGATGCATGATAATTGCATGGTTTTGAAATGGACCTTAATTGCATGGACATTAATGGGTTGATTTGCATGGCATATATGGAGCAAGTGGATATATACATGGCTGAAACGTAAGCATAATTGCATGGCAAAACGGAGGTATAATTGAGCAAAACGGCATGGAGCTAATTGCATGAAACGGCATGATGCATGGTGGAGCAATAATGGAGGCTTAATTGATGCATAACGGAGTCTTGATTGTAATAGCATGGCTGAAGCAAGTGGTGATATATGCTGAAACGGAAGCTTTGTTGCATGGCAATAACGGATGTATAATTGCATGGAAACGGAGAATAATTGCAGGTGAACGTACGGCACAGCTGAATCAATTTGAGTTCTCAAATCAACTACTATATAAAGAGAATTTTGGGGGAAGAAAAAGGGATCACTCATCTTAGAGCCAAAATCTTGTCCAAGAGCTCTCTTACTCTCCAAAACACTAAAAGTCTCCAAGGAAGCCGCCCCTCCACCACAAACCGTCGTCACCATCCTCCAAGGAAGGCATAGCTTGGCAATCCCAAGGTGTCGTCCCCTCCATTGAAGCCGAAGGCATAGCTTGGCAATCCCAAGGTGTCAACGTCTTCTCCATTGAAGAGCATCTACACGGCTAGTCTAGGGCAATTCCCTGATTTAAAAGTGTAACCATGTCTTCTTCTCTTTATTCTTCCTTGTATGTATTTTCAGTTATTATGGATTGGTTTCAAGAAGTCTTTTGGTTAAATAATTCTAATATGTTTTTCTTGTATTTTATTTAGTGTTCTTTGAATTTAGTTACACATGCTTGTTGGCACTTAATGCTTAATTTGAATGCAGGGCAATTCCCGGTTTAGATTATGAAAGTGTTTGAATGTAGGGCAATTCCCAAGTTTGGCACTTTAACTATGGAACATGCATGCAAAACGTAGCTAAAAACTTAGATGCTAAATAGGTTGCATGAAATCGGTTAGGTTATTAAAGGCTAGGTAAAAAGATGAGTCGATCACTTGTATATGTTAGTCTTAGATTTTATTTTTGGTCTAGTAAGCATGTTTATGATTTTTATGTTCTTTAATTGTTTCTACTTGTCTATGAGTGAAACATGTTAGAACTTAGGATTTCTATGTGTGTTTACTTGCCATCTTTTGTCTTTTAATTTCGTAGATTAAACAAACCAACTTTGCACCCCCATTTAAACCTAGCATAGTTATGCAAGCACCATCAATCCCCGGTTAAGAACGATCCCTACTTATCAATGCTACATCAACAAAGAAGGGTTTTAATTGTATTCGTGTTTGTTTGAGTGTTTAAATTAAGTGCTTGAAAAGATGCGAATCAAATAATAACTGAACGTACGTTCATCCCGCCCAGCTTAATAAGTGTCATCACCTAGTTAGTCCGTTTTCTCATCCCGCCTAGCTCACTAGGTTCCATTGGATATATTGTCAATTTGCTCTCTCATGCTCGTCTGTTTGGATTATTAATTCGGTCTCTCCAAATCTGTTTGGATTATCACGTTTGATCCCTCATGTTCGTCAGGTCCATCGGTTTGAATCACCCATTTTGGATTGCTCATTTGATTCCCACGCCCACTTCTGATTGTTCGCTTGATGTGCCCATATCAAGGCACTTGGTATACCTTATTGTAGTATGCCTCGCATCTCTCATCTTGAAAAGAGCCCAGGCCCGCCCACTTTGCTCACAAGACTCACTCTTTAACGCAGCCTCGTAGTCCTGCCCACACTAGGGACACTGTCAAGTCTTCAAGGGCGGTCCATAACGTGGGCAACCCGCTCACATGCAAGTCTTCAAGTGCCTACTAGAATCAACTCTGTTTACTCAATGCAAGGTCAACCGCCAACTCATCATCGCTATCACAAGAACCCGCTCAGCACAAGCATGTCAACCTTCTGACGCTTAGGGAACTACAAACCAAGCCTGTAATATAGGCTCCGCCCGCTATACAGGTTCATTCCATTCCGCCCACCTTAAGCCAACAAAATCATCACCTTGGGCTGGGTGGGGCAGGGGGTCCGTCTTTCAAAGCTTGCCAAGCTTGAGACGTAAGGGGACTCCAAGAGCAGCACCATGCCTGCATCTCGATGAACGAGTGGTTCGATGCGTTAACTTGCATGTTGGTGGTTCAAATACGCGACGGTCATATGTACTGCTTGCTAGCAGCTTCGTTAATCATTAATGCAATCACATACAATAGCACAAGCACTAGCTCAAGGCTGCCTTCTTGGATTTCAACGCTCAAATTAGAGGGGGTGATGAAGTAGCTAACTATTGGCGCCTATAGCCCAAACACAATAGGCAAACAAATCCTATGGGTACTGATCGAGCATGCTAGCTTTCAAATTTGCCACTACTGGGGGACTCACCGACTCAACTACACCTACCTCTTCGTTAGTCCCTGTTGATCTAGGCGTCCAAAAATATAATCGTTACAATGATGCATCCATAAACAGTCTACAAAGGCCCAGGCTTGGTCGTCCCCGCATCGCCAACGTCCGCCCGCTCAGTGGAAATGCCTCAACAAATTTTAAATTTGGAGGATTGGAAGATTGATTACCCTGCTCTGCCTAACCAGGGGGATCAATGTACTAGTGCGTCTGCTTATCGAACTACATACAACTGCTAGAAACCCAAAAAAAAGGGAGGAAGGAGAAGTGGGGTATACTAAGGGAAGTAAGCGGCATGGTCCGGACCACCTTATAATTCCTCACCAAAAGAAGTGAGCGGAACCAATAGTTTGGTTACTTAGCTCCACCAATAAGAGTAAACGTGGAAAAACAAGGGTGTTTCACCTGAAACATTCTGCTCATCCACATACAATTAATTATTGTATTATGAAGGAGTCCATCACGAGATAAGTTTTATTCCCTTCTTCTTTTGTTAAATGCCAAATATTACTGCTCACATTCAATAAATCACACATGCCTACAGTAATTGCATAACATAATGTCCGCTCTCTCATTTATGTGCCAATCACATATACACTTATATACATGAGAACTAGGGGACTAAGCGAGCTAACCATAATGTGCATCATGTTACACTATTTTATGCATCATGCTCACTTGGCGTTTGTTCATTATATTATGTTCTTCATGCATCATAACACATGACATGGTCATTACGTATCACTACGCATTCATGATACCTTATTGTCACTTTTCACCTACGTGTGAGCCAAAACTAGGCAGCGTTACGACTTCTTTATTACATACCTAAGTGTGTGCCATAAAGGGGTAACACTTAGATTAGGCATACATTTGAAGTGTACAGCTGAAATTCTCAACATTGCCCATAGCTGATACTCCCTGATAGTGTGATTGATCCGAGCGTATTTATCTAAAGCATACCGCTCAGATTCTCTCACTACAAGAAAAGAGGACTTAGACGACGGAACAGTATTAGTTCCGTCGTCTAAGTTACACTTAGACCTCGGAGATTTCTCCGTGGTCCAAGTAACACTTAGACGACGGAGAATTACATCTCCGTCGTCTAAGTGTTACTTGGACCACGGAGAAATCTCCGAGGTCTAAGTGTAACTTAGACGACGGATGTGAAATTTCTCCGTCGTCTAGGTAAGTACCTGGACCTCGGAGACGTGTCCGTCATCCAGGTTATCACTTGGACGACGGAGAATTACATATCCGTCGTCTAAGTAACATTTAGACCTCGGAGCTTTCTCCGTGGTCCAAGTAAAACTTAGACGACGGAGAATTACATCTCCGTCGTCTAAGTTTTACTTGGACCTCGGAGAAGTGATCACCTGGACAACGGACCGACACGTCGTGGTGTAAGTTCCACTTAGACGACGTACCGACACCTCCGTCGTCTAAGTGAAGCATTATATATATAGGCCATGCCAAACTCTCTTAGCTTCGATCATTCCATTATATTTTCTCCCGTGGGGAATTTTTGAGATCGAAGGAGAAGGAGAAGGCCGGATTAGGCTAGGCCGGGGCTAGAAATTAATTAAAGGATCTCCGGTGTTCGATCACTAGCTAGCTTAATTAACTGCAGATATCGAGAAGGCGAGCAGGTACGTACGTACGTAGGCAGTTAAAATTTGCATGATTAAATATATATATATATATATATTTAGGGAAACCGTACGTACGTACATACATGCATGAATGTTAATTAGCTATATATACAGATTAAATTACGTACGTAATTTGATGGATCGATGTAGATCGAGTACGTATAATTAATGGTAAATTAATGGACTAATATATATATATGTAATAATTAATTAATTATAATATTTTGTAGCAGTATGGACAAGAGTTGGATGAAGTTAAAGAATAGATGTGATGTCCGGTATATGGATGGAATTAGCGAATTTGTGAATTTTGCGATAGAACATGGTCATGGAAAGAAGCGTTTCAGGTGTCCGTGCCAGAAATGTCTTAATTGTCAGTATGCGGAGGTTAATGTTATGGTGCAACACCTGTACGAAAATGGTATGATGTGGAGTTACACTACATGGAGCGAGCATGGTGAAGCAGTAGAGTTCAGCGCAGCAGACTTCATCTCAGGGTACAGTTACCATGGTGCCTCATCCAGCGGCAGTGGTGCCGGACCCCCAGCTTGCAATCCAACTGTAGATTTGGTCCATGATGCGTTTCCGGGATTTAGTCATGGTGGACACCAACACCAAGACGGAGGTTACAGTACCACTCATGAGCATGATGACACATTCCCCGCTGCTAGCTTGGCCACTGACACCAGTGAGATGGATAAGTACAACCGGATGCTACTTGAAGCGCAGACCCCGGTGTTCCCTGGATGTCGAGAGAATGTGTTGCAATATGTGATGGAGCAAATGAAGATAAAAGTGAAGCACAAAATGTCAGTGAGTGCTTTTGACGAAATTCAGGAGCAAATATGTAAGTTGCTTCCTGATGATCACAATCTTCCTAAATCTCATTATAAGGTTAGAAATATCTTGAGCAGCCTCGGCCTAAAGTACAGGATAATTGACGCATGTCCGAATGATTGTGTGCTATTTTGCAAAGAGTATAAAGATTTGGATTATTGTCCCGTATGTGGCCAGTGCAGATTCCAGGTGAATAGGAAGAGTTCGAAAAAGAGAATTCCTGGGAAAGTTGTTCGATATTTTCCCTTGATTCCCAGATTGCAGCGCCTGTACATGTCTCTACACACAGCAGAGGCGATGCGATGGTACGCAGAAAAGCGAATAGATGACGATGTCCTGCGACACGCCGCGGATGGGGAGGGTTTCAAACATTTCGACAGAGAATTCGGAAACTTTGCTGCAGAGGTTAGAAATGTTAGACTCGGCCTATCTACAGACGGATTCAATCCTTGGGGAAGTAATAGCTCCGCCGTAAGCACTTGGCCAGTAATTCTGATGCCGTACAACCTGCCTCCGTGGATGTGCATGAACAAGGAATTTAATTTCCTTACTGTACTAATTCCAGGTCCTAAATCTCCAGGGAAGTGCTTAGATGTCTACCTCAGACCTTTGATCGACGAGCTGAAACTGTTGTGGGAAAATGGAGTCCCAACTTATGACAAATTCACTGACACGATGTTCACGATGAGGGCTGCCGTAATGTGGACGATCAGCGATTTTCCAGCGTATGGGATGTTGGCAGCGTGCAGGACAAAAGGATATAATGGATGTCCTATATGTTTGGACGACGTGAACTCTAGTTGGCACGCAGGGAAGGTGTGTTACTTGGGTCACCGTAGATGGCTCCCTCACGACCACCCTTGGCGACAGGATGAAGCTCATTTCGACGGGACGGTAGAGAACAATCCTAAACCCCGTAGTTGGTCGGGCGAAGAGATTTTAGAGAGGTTGAGCTATTTCGACTTTGGTGTGTTGACTAACGACACGGATGTAAAGAAATGCAATCCAATTCCTCCACATGATCTGAGCTATTGGGATCACAAGAGTATATTCTTTGAACTCCCTTACTGGTCGAAGTTGAAGCTGAGGAACAACTTGGACGCGATGCACATAGAAAAGAATGTGTGCGACAGCGTGGTGGGAACAATTCTCGGTATTAAGTTCAAGACTAAAGATACTCCCAAAGCGCGCAAAGATTTGGAATCAATGAATCTACGTCGTCCCTTGTGGTTGAGGAGGGATAGGAAAGGAGTGTACAACAAGATGCCAGCTGCACCGTACACAGTGAAGCCGACACTTAGACGTTCTGTATTTCACTGGTTTAAGGGCGTTCGTTATCCGGCCACGTATGCAGCTACTATAACTGGAGCAGTGGACGAGGTGCAACACAAGTTTGTTGGTCTAAAGACACATGACTATCACGTTATGCTGCAACGACTGATTCCAGTGGTAATTCGACCATATTTGCCTCGCGACGTCGTAGAACCAATAGTGGCATTGTGCAGATGGTGGCAGAGGTTATGCGCCAGAGAATTAAAGAAGTCAGATGTCGTGGAATTGCAACAACAAATTGTGCACATCATTTGCAAACTAGAGAGGATTTTTCCTCCTGCTTTCTTCGACATAATGATTCACCTAATGATCCACCTGCCCGAGCAGGTTCTCATTTCTGGTCCGGTCCAGTACACTTGGATGTATCCTCAAGAAAGGTACGTACAACTAATTAATTATACAGGTTTTTCGATTCATAATTTGTTCCACTGGAGATTACTAGCTAGCTATATGCATGTACTTATTTTTATTGTACGTTTGATTAATTTTGTAGACAGCTTGGACAGTATAAGTCATTCGTCAAAAACAGGTCGGCCCCGGATGGCTCCATAGCAGAGACATACCTAATGCATGAGTGCGTTACTTACTGCAACAGGTACCTCAAAGATCCACCACCTCCAACTGCCTCCGATCCCAGTGCCCGCATCAATCTTTCTGTCGTCACCAATGTCGTCCGACCGTTTAGAGGAGTATTAAAGGAAACGTTAACACGGGAAGAACTTATTGAGGCACATTGGATAGTGTTACGAGACTGTGACGAAGTTGAGCCGTACATGATGTCATACAGGGAGAGGCTTCAGGCGTTATATCCAGACAAGAGTTCGGCGTGGATTGAGAAAATGGTTAAGAAAAAGTTCCCCGATTATTTCTTCCAATGGGTGGGTACGTATTTAGTGATTTATATACATATTGAGATCATGCATGTTTAATTTGTAGAAAGTAAACCCTTACATTTTTCCATTTTCGCAGATGATTGATCTGCAAAAATCCGAAAACCACGGGGGGTGGTGGTCTTGGCCAAAGCACTTGCTAGCAGGGAAGCCGATTAAACACTATATTTATCCGGGATGTTTTGTGAACGGTGTGAAGTTCCATTCATTGGCGCGAGATGAAGGAAGAAGAACACAAAACAGTGGGATAGCGGTTGGGAAAGACCCTGATCTATATTACGGAATGATCGTATATGTGGTTCAGCTATGTTACGGGAATGATGTCAACGTTTTCCTATTCAAGTGCAGATGGTTCAAGCGTACAAAGGAAGACCTGGGACTTTTATCAGTCGATACAAACTCAAGCTGGTATGAGGATGAGCCTTTCGCTCTCGCCACCTTAGTTAGGCAGGTGTTCTATCTCGACGATCCGAAAGCTGGTGACGGGTGGAAAATAGTGAACCAGATCTCTCATCGAGGAGTTTGGAATACAGAGACAATTGAAGGGACACCGGCGACGACTGAAGATGCTGCTGAACCAGATAGAGACATTCCTGCCTATCAAGAGCCTAATATTTCTGTCATCCGCTCCGACATAATGGACCTGGTTCAAGACGGTGAACGGTTACCCATGCCTGATGGTTGTACAGATCTAACTGAAGAAGAGATTATTGAGGTAGATGAAGAAGACGTGCAGGATGAGGACGATGACGACGACTCTGGTTATTCCTCGGACGATGTTGAGTACGATGAGGAGGATGAGCAATCGGATAACGGTGATGATGATGATGACGATTATGACGAAGAGTACGGTCACACGACGAGGATCATTAATTGGTAAACCCTAATTTATTATTGTAATATATATATGATCGATCGATGCATCGTAAAAAGGTGAAAGATTTCTATTATGTCGAGACTTTAAGATTCCTCGTCCAGCTTTGGTTGGTTTTATTGTTTTTAAATACTATATATGATTATATATATTGACTTGTGATAGTATTATTGAGAGCACAAATTTTGTACGTAGTCCCGGCCCCTCTCTTTGCTTTCAACTTCATCGGTGTATTCTCTGATCTTATTAAAAGTAAGCTGAAGCTGCTCTACATTTCGCTCAAGCAGCCCTTCAAACCCTAAATCCTCGACACTAAATGTAGCATGATCGGATCGATCGATCATTTTTTTAATTATATTCTTGAATGAGAATAATTGAACGAACATACAAATGACCGGGGACGACCTAAACCCTAAACCCTACGGCCCTAACCTCTGAATTCAGGGTTTTACACTTGGACGACGGAGACAGTCATTCTCCGTCGTCTAGGTACACACTTGGACGACGGAGAATGACTGTCTCCGTCGTCCAAGTGACAAACCCTATACCCTAAACCCTAAGGACCCCTAACCCCTGAATTCAGGGTATATTCACCTGGACGACGGATACGACATTCTCCGTCGTCCAAGTACACACCTGGACGACGGATATTAGAGTCTCCGTCGTCCAGGTGTGTACTTGGACGACGGAGAATGTCGTATCCGTCGTCCAGGTGTAAATTTCGTAATTTTTTCTAAGACAACGACCATCTAGACCATCTTCGAATGCATATTCTTTTCGTCAAGACTTTAGAGTAGTATATTCTTGGTGTGTGAGCTTCGACGGTTCGAAAATCGGAGTTGCGAAATGTCCTGTATCCACGTTTCCGGTTTGTGAAATTCTCGGTTTTGCGGTTGACTGTGCCGATGAAACCCTTCCCGAACTTATTATTTCCTGGTCCTTTATAGTAATTATATATTATGTTACGACGAACATATCCAACGGTTGTTTTGTCCAAATTCAATTTCGTTAGTACTCTGCTGCAAATCAGCAACTACAAGTGAACACTAAAGTCTTAAAGATTAGTCGATACTTAACAACTTTCAAAACGTAAAATTATTCGGCGGTTCAAATTTATCTGTTTATATATACGATGCGTTCATCGATATTGTACGACTATTTCACTCGAATGACAGATCGCTAAATTCCTAGCGAATTAATTTAAATATTTTTTTTGCATAATTTGAACCTAGACGACGGATACGGTAATTTTCCGTCGTCCAAGCGTTCACCTGGACGACGGAAAATGACCGTATCCGTCGTCTAGGTTCAAATTACCATGGCGGTTCGAATAAATTTTTTCTTATTTTTCGATGTAAATATTGACTTGGACGACGGATATGTCAGTTTCCGTCGTCCAAGTGAACACTTGAACGACGGAAAACGACATATCCGTCGTCCAAGTCGAAATAACATGGCGGTTCAATTTGCCGCCTCAATTTTCGGCGCCGCTTGAAATTCCACTTAGACGACGGAAAACACTGTTTCCGTCGTCTAAGTCAACATTTATGGCGGTGAAACGGCCCGCGCATTTATTTGGCGCCGGTTCGAAAAAATTTGACTCTTCACTTAGACGACGGAAAACACTGTTTCCGTCGTCTAAGTGCACTTAGACGACGGAGAATAGTGTTCCGTCGTCTAAGTGAAACTCTATAAATAGGCCGAGCCTCATCTTCTTTTCCTCATCCCTTACAACTTTCTCTCCTCCATCTCCTCTCTCTCTCTCATTCCGGCGATTCTCCTCCGGCGACGCTCCGACGACATTATTTCCGGCGTGGTTCCTCCTCTCCGACGACACAACTCCGGCGATTTTCGCAGAAAACTCTCGAAAAACTCCGATTCGGTAAATTTCTATTTTTCCCTTATTAAAATAATTTTTTTTTAATTAATTAGTTTTAAATATTTCTTAAATGATTATTTTAATGTTATTTATTAATTATTGCTATTAATACTAATTAAATGAATAATTGTAAATTTATTGTTATTAATTATATTTAGATTAATTATTGTTATTAATTAAATAAATGATTACATATTGTTATTAATTAATTAAATGGTAAATTATTGTTATATATTAATAATAATTAAATGAATAATTATAATTACTTGATAATTTATGAAATGAATAAATATTATTGTAATTATTTATTAATTAGTTGCATAATTAAATAAATATGAGATTAAATTAATTAGTAGTACGTGTTCGATTTAAATTTAGTACATAGGCTTGGTGTAATTAAGTCGCACTCTTTGAAATAGATGGCGCCTCTTTTCCTTGCTTATCTCCTTAACCCCTCGTGATGTGTGGATTTCATCACCGCACACCATAACCTAAGTGAAGTTATGGACACGAGGTTGAGGGCGGAGTTTGCAAAGGATTTGAGGGAGTGTAAATTTTCGAAAAATTGGCCGAATGTCGGACATGGTGTCTAGAAACGGGTTATGACTGGTGACAGGATTTGGACTAAGAAAGACTTTTGTCGAAATTAGTCCTGCCTCTCGCGTTATCTCTATCCCTAACTGGCCATGTTTTTCGATTTAACCAAGGCTGATTAATTGAAAATTTACACTTTATCGCGCGGGTCGCACGTCCATTGAACGACCGAAAATGCCAAGCTAGTGTACTCTATTTAAATCTTAAACGTACTTAATTAATTAGCGTAAATTTTTAAGTTCTAATTATTATGGTAAGTAGGTACGCGTATTTTAACACCGTACTCTTAGGTTTAAATGGCTCCGCCAAAGACCACATCCGGCAAGAAGAAAGCCCAACAGGAGTCAGAAGATGAGATGCTCCAAATGTTGGCGGCCCAAGTCGGTTGGGTTCAACCGCAGGACGACGCCCTCAATCCGGGGCCTTCTGGGGAAATTCCCTCTGCCCCATTTCTCTCAAGCGGTGATGACGTCGACCCCTTTTCAACTCCGACGCCCGGTACCGCTTCAACGGGAAGTACTCAGGCGTCTTCGACGGCCGATTCTATCATGTACAGCGCCCGCCGTAAGCAAAGGAGGGCCTCCACTGACCCCCAACCGAAAAAGACTCGGGGTCTCGTTAAAGGTGGAAAGGCGGAGAAAATTTGCAAGGCGACCGGGAGCAAGATCGCCTTGCCCTACGACGAATTCACCGGTGGCCCTCCCACACCTCAGCTAGCAAGTCTCTCGGCTCATAGCATTGGGTCGATTGTTCGTAACCGGGTTCGTATCACTGCCCCTACTTGGAGGGAGGTGCCGGATTCGGAGAAGGCGAAAGTCTTTAAGGATCTTTCGGTACGTAATACGTACAATTTTAGTTATTATATACTATTTTTAATATTAGTTATATATAATTTTATAATATATACGATTATAATTTCCAATTTATTTCTGATAGGAACAATTTGCGGTGGATCCGGATCCGGCGATGTTGAGGCATATCAACCAAACCGCCAACAACATCTTCAAAGATTGGAAGTACAGGCTCCATCAGTACTTCCGAACTAACGGTCCCGTGCCTCCCCCCGAAGAGCTGCGTGGGGATAGAGAAGATGAGTGGGAGTGGTTGTGTAACCACTTTGCCGATGAGCAATTTCAGGTGTTAATTTACTTTTTTTATTTCAATTAAGATAATTGAATACTCTAAATTTTAGTTACTTATAAATTTTCTAATGATTTCATTATGTTGTCTAACAGAAATTCTCCGGTGTCAACAAAGCCAACCGGGGGAAGAAGGACAAGCACCATATTTCCGGCGCCAAGCAACTCATTCAAATTGCCAAGGAGCACAGGGATAAGGGCTCCAAACACCCTTATCTCGATGCAAGCGTAAGCGCGTATGTGACGCCTGGGCTCGATAATGAAGCGAGTCAACGCGGCGTAAGTCATATATATATATATATGTGTGTGCGCTAATAATTATAGTAATTATTATTTAAATATTATTTCATTATAATAAATTTATTATTCTTTTGTAGGCAAGAGTGATAGAGCGTGCGCAGGAAGAATTGGCTAACACTCAGCTTGCGTTCCCAGATGTGCCGCTAGAAGACCTGCCTCCTCTATCTGTGGAGAGCCAAATAGCAATTGCGGATGAGGTCTACGGTCGTAGAGCTGGCAAGGAGGTTAGGCACTTCGGGCCTAAGGTGGTTCGAGATTTGTCGACCTCTGAGTCATCATCTACGGGAGGTTCGGGGCGGCGGAGAAGTTCTCAAGCTGTGGCAGCCTATGAAGAGGCTCAAATCGCACGGGAGGACAATATTGTCATGCGCCAAAGAATGGACCAGCAAGACGAGCGAATAGCCCAACTCATCGCCCTTATGCAACAAGCTCAAAGACAATGTCAACCTCCTCCGAACCCATTCCCCGACGACGACGACCCGGCTGGAGGCGGAGGACGAGGCGGCGCATCTGCTCCTCCAGTGTTTTAGCTAGCTAGTAGTTTATTATTTCGTTTCTTAATTTCCGCATTACGAACAATATTTTCATTTTTAATTATGGGTTTTTTCGATTATGTATGTACAAATTAATTTTAATTATTTTATTAATTTAGTGTATTTAATTAATTTAATTAATTTTTTTTCAATTAATATTAATAATATTTTTGAATTTAATTTTTTTTTAAAAATTAATTTTTCACTTAGACGACGGAGACATTAATCTCCGTCGTCTAAGTCCCCACATGGGCCACGGACGTTGTTAGCTTGTCCGTGGCCCAGGTGGTGACTTAGACGACGGAGATTAATGTCTCCGTCGTCTAGGTTACTACCTGGGCCACGGAGAAGCTAACAATCTCCGTGGCCCAGGTGGTGACTTAGACGACGGAGATTAATGTCTCCGTCGTCTAAGTCCCCACATGGGCCACGGAGATTGTTAGCTTCTCCGTGGCCCAGGTAGGCATTTAGACGACGGAGACATTAATCTCCGTCGTCTAAGGCACCACCTGGGCCACGGACGTTCTCCGTGGTCCAAGTGAACTTGGACGACGGATATTAAATTCTCCGTCGTCTAAGTACTTAGACGACAGCACTTGGAGCACGTACCTTGGACGACGGATTTTCCGTCGTCCAAGTACTTAGACGACGGAGACTGTCACTTAGACGACGGAAATGCTCCGTCGTCTAAGTCACTTTTTCTTGTAGTGTCTTGTTTGAGTTGATCTATCCATATGTACACATCTTAGCGCAGCGCACAAATTCTGCCGAACAAATTTATCTAGACGCTGGTATCTTGGAGACTCGCCATAAACAAAGTCAAGAGCGCCCATCTATGTAATCCATCTATGTTGGTCATTCTTCATTGTGTAGTTGAGGGGGACTAAGGGGTACGCTCTGAAACTTAACGAAGGACATCAAGTGTATGCAAAGCGAGTGTATCTACTTTCAACTCCCTAATCAAGAATAATTTTGACATGGGGACTTGGAGGACTTGTTAGCATAAGCAATTATGCTCGCTGCTTTGTATACACTTGGTTCAAAAAGGAAACAGAGAAAACACGCTTGTAATCTGTTAAAAGAAATACCGAGTCCCACATCGAAAAATGGCTAAAGGACATCTTCGAAAGAAAGCATAAATATAAGCCTTAATTACTGGGTTGAAGGAGAAGATCCCTATTCGAAAAATGTATTCTAGCCTATGACTTCTTCATCTATCCACTTTTATGTTCTGATCAAGTTCTGCTTGGAATTTGACCAAAACACATATAGTGCACAACCAAATATGGGTAAATGTGAAATATCAAGCTCATATCCAGTTACAAAATGGTACGCACTTAATGGTTAGTGTGCTACAGGTGTCAAGCGAAGAAGCCTTGCTGCATGTAATACTGTATTTCCCGAATCAGATACTGGCAAATTAGTATGCATGCATAATAATTGCTCTGGCCACAAACTGTAACCGCTTGATTTGTGCCTCTACTAAACTATTCTGTGAATGAACATGAGGGACATGATGTTTAACTTCAATCACAATCGACATAGTAGGAATCAAAAGTCTTTGATGTAAATTCTTCTACATTATCCAATCTAATTCACCTGATTGGATTGTCCACGTGGTGAGCCTGAAGCTTCATAATTTGTGCTACGAGTTTTGCAAATACAGCATTCCGTGTGGATAGAAAAGCAACGTGTGATCATCGCGTTGATATATCTACCAAAACCATAAAATATTTAAATGATCTGCATTCCGGTTTGATAGGTACACAAATATCTCAATGGATTCTCTGTAAGAATGGTATATTTTCCATGTTATCAACCGCAAAGGAAGGCCTAGCTTGCAACTTTGCTAATGAACAAGTTTTACAAAATGAGCGATCAACATCAGAGATTGCCATAAATGAATCTTGTAAACCAACAATAGGTGTTGTAGTTGACTTAGTAGTCGTAACCAGATTGACGATGTTAATCTCATTAATTCCATTAAAACCGATGGGACTTGGTACATGCTTCTTTGCTCTGAAAAATAGATGACCATGAGAGATTTTCAATATTTTTATTATCATATCACGACCTGGGTGTCCGAGTCGATAATGTCAAAGCTTGTATAAGGCCGTTTCACACATAATAGTAAGTGTGACAACATTGGAATTAATAATCTAAACCGTAGTAAGATATAATCCACTACGAATTGCCCCTAACTTTTCCAAAGTGTTCTTTCTACCGCACCCTCTAAAGTTATACATAAGAATTCTTTTCTATTCCCACAATGAGTTTCCAAGTGTAAATTGTTGGCTCTAATGTCCTTAAAACTTAGTAAGGTTTGGCTGGCCTTAGGCGCGTAAAATCAGTGATATGGATTCTTGTTTCATGTGGTAGCAAAAATTGCGCTGAACCACGCCCTTGTATAACCGGTGTAGAACTAATCATGGTTGTCATTGATGATGTATATGGTACAAGATCTATAAAAAAATTGCCTATTCCGCAGTATAGTATGACAAGTACCACTATGTGCTAGACACTCGATCTCGCCTTTAAACATCTACAAAAGAATTTGAATTAATTAGTCTTTAAGACTTGTTGAATACTTTAAGTAATGACTTAAAGATTTACCAAAGGGTTGTGACCCTTAAAGAGTATTGATATGACATAAGCAAACCGATGTAAAATACATCAAAGACACCAATCCCGAGTGACATCTTCGACGAGTCGAGAAGAACTACTAGACGGGTAGAAGAAACCCAATATAAACTTTGATTTTCCGATAACTATTTTCAACAGGTCGAACATATTTCTCGAAGGGTCGAAATTGGAAAAAAAAATTCACATTGGCTTACCTTTGACGGGTCAAAGTAAAACCTTAAACCGTATCGAATTTCCCAAATCTTTGAAAATGCTTTGACAGAAGGAAATTTTCGACGAGTCAAAATTGTGACAATTTAGAGACAGAAGCATACATTTGACCGGTCGAGGATATTTTTGACTGGTTGACAATGCTACTTAGTATACCTGAGTACTACATTTGATAGTTTGAATGAAAACCAAGCAAAATTTTTGGCGGGTCAAAAAGTGCCAATTAAAACCGTTCCTGAGTGTGACATTTGACGGGTCGAGAAATAATCCCGATGGGTCGAAGCTTCCCCACAATCAAGAACCATCCTCTCTTTTGTCTTGGTTTTATGGTAAGTTGGAGTCATTATGCCATAGAATTTTATAGAATTTGAACCCTGTAAGCAATATGTATGAATATAACCATTCTTAACACTTTCAAATACCAAAATGAACAAAATTTCATTACTTTGCCAACATCAAAACTTACATCAAAGGATTGTTCTTATTCAATAACCATGTCTAAAAAAAAGTCAAATACAAAGTTAAATTACTTGATTACATAGTAGAGATATGGGTCTAATACATTGACTAATCAAAATCCGTAGTCACTAGACTTGCTTTGTTGACATCTACTACTATAAGGTTGGCTTCACCAATATCATCAATCTCTTTATCCGCGGTGTAGTTGGTCTCATGTGTCAGGTCCTGCTTGCATCTCTTGTAGGCATTCTAGACATCTTTATGTGCATGAAATTTCTTGTGCATATGCTTGTTTGAACCACACCTATAGCAAGGTGCCAAGCTAGACGTGGAAGGAGCAGACGTTGAAAATTTTTCATTATTCCTAGGACTAGAACTAGATGGATTTTTGTTAGAGATATTGTGGTTGTTATCTTGGCGAGTCCAAGTCATATTTCAACTATTTCCTCTTCTACCACGACCTCTACCATGTCCTCCTTTAACACCACCAGTTTGATAAAGCTCTGAATGGTTGTTCCTCTTATCATTTCATTCCTTTCCTGTATGATTAGTCTCATGGGCTTTCTTTGTATCGGCTGGCCTAATGCAAAGATGGAAGCAAATCTCTGTGTATATTATATTGCAAGATTTTACATCCTTTTATAGGAGGATGTGATGAACTTGTGAGAATTACACGAATGATGATAGATAGCTGTTACACCAGTTACAAACCATTATATCAGTTATATAACAATACATAAAACACAATGATAACAGGAGTTATATTGGTACTAATTGTGTCATAACAAGGCACATTTGAAATTTCTTCAACACTCCCCCTTGTACCGTTTATAAGTACGTAGTTGATGCTTCCTTGATGCTCAATTAAAACTCTTGTCGAGCCAAAAACCATCATAGAAGAAAAAATGACATCTCCAAGTAAAAGTAGTGCAGGTCATCGTAGACAATGATGTGACACAAAAACCATGATGCCTCATTAAAACCTTGCCAAGTAATAAAAACCCTTTGGGACAAAAACAACCTTGGTCAAGGAAAAAGAGTACAACGTATTCTTCACATTTAGAAATTCTCATGTGAATACCACTCCCCCTAAAGTCTGTATCTCCCCGTGACATCAACCATCAGGATATTTTAGACAAGCTGAGCAATCCTATGCTTTTCACATGCTTTTCAATGTGGATTTAGGCAATGACTTAGTGAATAAATCTGTCACATTGCTCTCAGATCAAACTTGGTTCACTTGGATCTTGAGGAACTGTTGTTGTAGCTGATTATAGAAAAATTTATGCGATATGTGCTTAGTATTGTCGCCTTTTATGTAACCTAGCTTCATCTGCTCGATACAAGCAACATTATCCTCATAAATGCTTGTAGGTTCATCAGTGGTTAATTCAAGACCACTTGATCTTCAAATATGTGTAACTATGGACCTCAACCATATGCATTCCTTGACAGCTTCATATAGAGCAATAATCTCAGCATGATTCGAAGATGTAGCGACAAGAGTTTTTTTGGTAGACCTCCAAGATATCGTAGTGTTTCCCATAGTAAAGACATAACTAGTCTGGAAGCAACCTTTGTGTGGGTCAGATAGATACCCAGCATCAACAAAACCAACCAACACATCGAATGGATTATTGGTGTACGGTGTGAAGGAAGAAGTGGTACCACCCCTATTAGTGGCGTCCTTGCTTCTTGCAATGAAAGCCTTCCTTCGCGCCTCTCTGTAGGGATAGAACAAGTCCATACCTATCATACCCTTCAGGTATCGAAAGATTATCTTGATGCCAGTCCAATGACATTGCATGGGCGCAAAACTAAATCTAGCTAATAGGTTCACAGCAAATGAGATGTTTAGTCTTGTGCATTGAGCAAAGTATAGTAATGCACCTACTACACTTAGATAAGGCACTTTAGGCCCTAACACTTCTTTGTCCTCATCCTTTGGACGAAATGGATCCTTCTTTGGATCTAGGCTGCGGACAATCATGGGAGTTCTAAAAGGGTGTACTTTGTCCATGTTAAATCTTCTCAACATTTTGTGGACATAAGCCGACTGGTAGACTAATATTCCACTAGCTACTATAGTGCTCTAGCTTTAGGCCTAGGAAAAATCGTGTCTTCCCAAGATTTTTCATCTCAAACTCGGATTTAAAATGTTCTGCAGCATTCTTTAACTCATCAAGAGTCCCAATAATGTTCATGACATCGACATAAATGGCGACAATTGTAAATCCAAAACTTGTTCTTTTAATAAACACACATGGACATAGTTCATTATTCACATATCTCTTCTCAATCAAGTATTCACTTAGACGATTATACCACATATACGTCCGGATTGTTTCAATCCATATAGTAAACGTCTCAACCTTATTGAGAATGCACTCCGTGGTTTAGAGTCACTTGATTTGGGCAATGGAAGTCTATTAGGAACTTTCATATATATATATATATATATCTAAATCTAGATCCCCATAGAGATATGCAATAACCATATCAATAAGTTGCATGTCAAGTTTTTCAGAAACTACCAAATTAACAAGATAGCAGAACGTTATAACGCCCATTACAGGAGAGTATGTCTCCTCGTAGTTAATTCTAGAGCGTTGTGAAAAACCTTGCGCCACAAGGCGAATTTTATATCTCTATACCTCATTCTTCTCAGTACGCTTTCTAACAAAGACCCATTTATGTTCTACAGCCTTTACACTTGGCAGAGTTAGCACTACCGGGCCAAATACCTGTCTCTTTGTTAGTGAATATAATTTGACATGAATTGCTTCTTTCCATTTGGGCAAGTCTATGATTTCCTGTGCAACTCAGAATGCAAAAGCATCATCAAGGATCATAGATTCTCAATCCAAAATCTCATGTATGCTAGCATAATTCATTGAGATCTCTTTATTCGCTGAACTTGGATCAACCTTTGGAATTCCCTCCAAATTGGTTGTCTCTTAGACATAACCGTAGCCAGGAAAAATTTCATGAGTTGGATTTTGAGTGTTGATGATCAATGGATTAGATTGTGCCAAACTCCCCCTCTTCCTAGGGCGAGTATCCATCAAACCTAAAGGTCTCCTCCTCTTTCTTTAGGGAGCCGCGGCCTCAGCCACCACACGTCTACCAAGTATAGTAGTGCCACTACCTCCTACATTAGGATTAGCAGCTTCACATATTCCTGGTGGGATGTCTATCCTTGCAGGCATATTTGCAGCAGGTATATGTGATCTCGTCACTTTAACAAAGTCTATGAACGTATCAAGCATCTAATTTGCTATGTTTCCAAGCTCTATAATTCTCTATACTTCACTATCTACTAGTACAAAGCGGGGATAAAGATGAGACAAAGTGAGGACAGACCACGATAATTCATGTTAGTTCTATGGAACATTGTTGTTCCTTCCTCCCCCTAACAACGTGAAGGTTGTCCCATTGAAGTGACAATCCACAAATCGTGTTATAAAGAGATCGTCTGTCAAGGGTTCTATATAGAAAATTATAGTTGGAGACACATATCCAACATATACACCCATTCGTCTATGAGGACTCATCTTTTCGCGTAATGGTGACATGATAGGCACATAAACTGCACAACCAAAAATGCATAGATGCAAAATATTTGGCTCATATCTAGTAACCAATTAGTACATAGAAAATGGTTGTTTAGCAACGGGTCTGAAACGAATAAGCATAGTTGCATGTAATATCGCATAAGCCCAAGCAGAAGTAAGAAGATTTGAACTCATGACCAATGCTCGTCCAACCATTTAAAGTCTTTTAAGGATGGCTTCTGCGAGACCGTTTTAGGTATGTACATGAGGAATTGAATGCTCAACATCAATCGTGATGGACATGCAGTAATCATCAAATTTTGGTGATGTAAACTCTCCAGCATTGGCAAGATGTATTGACTTAATTGGATGATATGGGTGGTAAACCCTCAAGGGAATAATATGTGCTAGAATATTAGCATGTGCAGCATTTCTTGTGAACAAAAGTGCAACATGTGACCAGCGTGTCGAAGCATCCACGAATACCATAAAATATCTAAATCGCCCGCATGATGGGTGGAAAGGTCAACAAATATCATCTTGAATACGTTGTAAAAATGTAATGTTCTCTTTAGTGTCTTTAGCATAAGTCGATCTCGATCCCACTTTGGCTAAAGAACAGGCATTGCAGAATGATATATAACCAATGTTGGTTCAAGCTTCAAGTCATCATTGACTTGGGAAGCATTATATGGAACTAAAGTGCCACTATTGGCGTTAGTTATTTTCTGCTTGGTGGGGGGGGGAGGTCGGTTCTTGCTTCCTTTCACTCTGAAGAAACGCTGTCCGTTTAAATTTTTTCAACATACGGATCATCAAATCACGACCTGGGTGTCCCAGTCTGTCGTGTCAAAGCCTATATGTGTCTGAATCCCATAAATCATTTCTCATGACATGGTTAGATTTAACAGCTCAAATGGTTGTTATATATAGTCCATTTGACTGACACATAAGATTCTCTAATATTCAGTTTCTACCAAAATCATTAGAAGTAATACATAACTATTCAATTCCATTCTCACAATGAGTGTTTCTATGGAGTTTGTTAGCTCGGATGTCTTTACTACTCAAAAGGGTTCCTGGGGCCCTAGGAGTATAGAAAGCATCCTTGATGATGAGGATAGTGTGATTTGGCAACATGAATTGGGCTTCACCTCATCCTTGGATCAACTTTGTAGATTCTCTCATCATTGTGGTTAAAGATATTTGACAAGGAAAAATGTCCATAAAAATTTGTCTATGACGAACCATAGTGTGTGTGGTTCCACTTCCAATGAGACATTCTAGCTCTCCAAGAAATATACCTACAAAGCAACAAAACTTTGTTTTAGAAAATCTGATTTTCTTTCAGAATATCATTTTATGGCCTTTGTGTACTCAAACAAACATAACTTTGTCTATAAAATAGATATTATCAAAATAAATGAAGTTCTGGATACTAGACATCTGTAGTTTTCCAACCATCTAAAATACATAATTTGGTTCATTCTGGTCTGTAGCCGGTATTCTGTCAAAGTCAACTAATTTGCACAGTCACTTTCTAATTTCGCAAATACTGCCTTTTGTGATGATTTTCAAGGATTCAAAAACTTTACTATTATTATTTCATCTTAATCGTTCGGGTAGCTCTTTTCACTCATAACCAGGCTAGGAGAAATCGATGTTGGTGGGGCATAACCTGCTTAAGTACACTATAATCGAAAGTTTACTTTTCTAAACATTATAAGCTACTAAGGTGAGCCCTAGTAGAGAATATATTTATAAATATTACAAATCAATTACTGTAGACAGAACATAATCAAGCCAGTTATTAATAAAACAAACAAATACCTTTATTAATAATACCAATGAAATTTAACAAAGTTGCTAATCCAGAATGAAATTGACCAAACATTGTCAAATAAAACATAACGCACAAATGCCATTTATTCTTGGAAAACGAAAAAGCTCTAATCAAAATCTGGTGTCTCATCAATTGAGTCTCTGCCAAGTTTGAATTGAACTATCTTGAGATTAGCATCAACTCTATCTCCTTCTTCTACTTCGTTGTTATAGGACTCTAAGTCCAATTTTTTGCGGTATGCCTTGTAATGAGCAGCAAGACTCGCACTAACTTTGCACTGGTTAAACCAATGAGAACTTGATCCACATCGATGGCATACACCATTACCACGATCTTCTCCCTTCTCTTGAGTTGCATGAGCTTTGGCCTTGCTTTGATCAGAATAAGCAGCTCAAGCACTGTGGTTGCCTCGGCCTCCACGGCCTCCTTAGTTGCCCTTGTGGCAATGAAAGGACCCGCTCCGATTTAGTTGCCTAAACCGAAATCAAACCCCTTTGAAAACACGACCTTAAAAAAAATTTGCCAGAGTTTACTTTGAAACACGTGAACCACTATTAGAACCTGCAAAGAAACACACTTCGAATATTCCACAAAAGCCAAACCGTGGGGCTCCGTTCCCCATCCGGATTTCTCAACAACATATATATAATAAACCAAAAGGTTTACAAGAAATCCATAAATATTCAGGAGTAAACTCCACTGAAAACACAACATAAGTATTCAGAGCGATGCCTATATACATCATTTACAAATAGTAGGTCGAATAAGGAGCCTACAGAAACTGAAGTGTGATCCGAACTCTATGCCTCTACCGTCGACGTGCAACCCCGGAATTCAAACTGCAAACTAGGCAAAGGAAACCGAAAAGCCCAAGAGAAAGACAAATAAATCGTTAGAGTGAGTGGACGAAAATAA
This sequence comes from Geum urbanum, assembly GCA_946800695.1. Taxonomy (NCBI): domain Eukaryota; kingdom Viridiplantae; phylum Streptophyta; class Magnoliopsida; order Rosales; family Rosaceae; genus Geum; species Geum urbanum. The sequence goes on from OX326997.1 coordinate 55,642,181, forward strand.
TCATATGCCTTTCACAATTTATATATTCATAAAATAATGCGAGTTCTTCAAATAAATGAAGGCCGCCACTCCAGCGGATTTCCTTGCTAGAGTAACATGTCGGGCGAATCTCTCAAGCCCGACGGTGATAGACTAGGCGAATCTCTCAAGCCTAATCGGCATATCAAGCGAATCTCTCAAGCCTGATAGATGGACTACCGGTGATCAACCGCGTAGCCAATGCATTGATGCTAAATAAATAAATGCCATCACCAATAAAATATACAATACCTTCAAAATAATACAATGCATAGAAACCAAGAACTCGCTACGATAGCGTAAATAAATGTCCACTCACAAAACGAGGCTAACTCTGAGGTCCGGCGGAAGATCCCTCGCCAAACGCTCGATCACGATCACCTGAATAACAGGGATACTGTCAATACATATTGAAACACATCATACGGAGCTAATACGTCAAGAACCCCGCGTTCTCGAAAGACGTATTGCTCAAAATATCGACGAGAATAACAAAATTCCCTAAAATATACCCAATTAACCCTCGTCCCAAAATAGAATACTCAATTCAACTCAAACACATCACGACTATGATCGGGACGCGATTACGAGCAAAACGGTGTAAAAATCTCCAAAATCCCAAAAAGTCAACCCTCGCGGCATCAACGGTGACCAACTCCGGCGGAGAAAGCCCAGAACTCATCGTCTCCTCAAGCCCAACATCTTTCTCTTCTACCATCAAGGCTAATTGTGATGACCCGAATCAGAATTAGCACGATAATCGGCTTAATCCACGAGTTAGCGAGTAATTACAGTTTATCGTAAATTAATCGAATTAGCAGTTCGGTTCACGACTTAATTATCGGGAGAGAATTTGTGTTGAGTCTCTTCATGAGAATTGTAGTACGCGTGATTTCGAGTTCGTGGGCAGTTTTGGATAATTGTTTCGACAACCGAGGAATATGTTATGAATATTTGAAATCACAGAATTTCGTCGTGTTTATCCATTCGAATTTGAGTTCTCTGAAACGTGATGTGATTCGTTTTGGACCGTCGATCGTATCGAGCTGCGAGTATAAATATCAGAAATAGTCAGAAAATTGTCGAAATCACTGTTTGGAAGTTTGACCGGCGTTGACCGAAGTTTGACCCGTTGAAACCCGTTGACCCATAAGCGATTTTGACCCGGTTTGAAACCCACCGGCGGACTTGCTGTTTCTGGCCACGACTTTGGAAGGTAAGGATTCTCCTTATGATTTGCAACTGTTTTGGACTTGGATTGGAGAGAATTTGTTCCGAATTGATGGAGAACGGACGGCTTGAATTTGGAGGATTTTCGCCTGAATCGGGTGGCGGATTCCAGTGAGAATCGGTGTCGCGGTTGTGGGTGGAATGGTTTCCCTTCACTCCACTAAGCTTTCTGGGTACTTAGATGTGGTTTTGGTTGAGGTATATGGTGGTTGTGGACAGTGACCGGAAGTGGAGCTCCGACGTTAGTTTCGGCCGGTTTTCCGGAGAATTGTGAGGGAATTGGAGTTTGTGGCAGTAAAGTAATGTGTTGGGCTTGAAGTGAGCTTGAAACTGGGTTTTCCTCGCGGGGGAATTCTTCTGGTGACGGCGCACCGCTGCCGCCGGCGGCGGTCAACGGCGGCGCTCCGGCGAGGGCGTTGACTTTTTGGTTTTCGACAAATTTTATGCCGTTTTACTCGTAATCGCGCCCCGATCATCGCCTTCAGGTTTTCGAGTTGACTGGGATATTGGATTTTTAGTCGAGGGTTTATGTGGAGAGTTTGGAGAATTTCGACGATTATTTTGTATCGAGTTATATGTTTCCGGAAATGGTTGGTTTCTAAGGTGTGGTACAGTGTGATGAATTGTGATTTTGATCAGTTATATTTTGTGATTATTCACGGGATCGAGATCGTACGTTGGGCGAGGGATCTTCCGTTGGATCTCGTGATTAGCGCGTTTGCGCGCTGTGCTATCTGTGAGTGGACATTTACTTACACTGTCGTAACGAGTTCCTGATTTCAGTATTTATTTTCAGTACGATGTTGAGATTATTTATTGCTTTTGGAGGTATTGTTTTATATTTTATATGGTGATGGCATTTACTTAGCATCGATGCGTCGGCTACTCGGCTGATCACCGGTAGTCCAGATCCAGGGTTGAGAGATTCCTCTGATATGCCCACTAGGCTTGAGAGATTCGCCTAGTCTATCACCGTCGGGCTTGAGAGATTTGCCCACTATGGTTTTTGCAAGTTCGTTTTTTCAGAAGCGGTTCGATTCCGGTTTAGGAAACTAAATCGGGGTTGGGTCATTTCACTAATTCCAGCCATACTGGCCAGAATTGAGCCCGAAACCTCACCGGATTTGTCCTCTCCGGTCACCACCACGGCGACCACCAAAACTCATCCTTACTCAAATAAAACCACCTTGAACTCATCTAGGTGATGAGGAGAACCTAACCCCCATCATCCACGACACCACAACTCGCCGGAGCACCGCTCCCGACGGCGGCGAAATCCCGAAACTTCAACACACTCAAACTACCTCAATTCTCAACCAATTCTCACAAAATGAAGCTTGACTCAATAGAGAATCACGAGAGGATTCTAACCAGACCAAAATTTTGGTCGGAGGTGGCCGAAATTTTCGGGTCGGACGGTAAACCCGAAACGGGTCATGGTGGTGCTCGGTCAACGCGGTCAACAGTAGTCAATGCTGGACAAACGGCCCAAATGCGACTTTTCAACAATTTTACGACTATTCCGATATTTATACGCGCGACCCAAAACGATCAACAGTCCAAAATGAATCGAAACAAAACAGATAAACACGACTAGATCTAACGGTCAAAAATATTCATAACTTATTCCACGTAGCTCGAAATAATCCTCCGGAAACTTCCACGAGCTCCAAATCACGTACACTATAACTCTCGTGAAGAGACTCATACCAAATTCTCACCCGATAATTTAGTCGTAAACAAACCCGCCATATCGACCAATTACGACAAACTGCGACTGATCTTGAAACTCGCAAATCAAGTCAATTAACATACCATTTCTGGTTCGGGTCGTTACAAATCTACCTCACTAACAAAAATTTCATCCTCGAAATTTAAATACCTGCTACCTGAAGAGGTAGGGATACTGCTCACGCATGTGCTGAACAGTCTCCCAAGTAGCCTCTTCAACTGAATGGTTCTACCACAATACCTTCACAAGAGGAATGGCTCTGTGCCGCAATTCCTAGACTTTCTGATCAAGAATCTGAACTGGTTCCTCCACATAGGTCAAGTTCTCCCGTATAGGAATTTGATACGGTGTCAACACATGAGATGGATCGGAAATGTACTTCCACAACATAGACACATGGAACACATCATGTACCATGGCCATCTCGGAAGCAAATGCCAACCTATACGCTACAGCACTGACTCACTCAGTGATCTCATATGGGCCTACATATCATGGACGAAGTTTACCGCGCTTCCCAAAATGAACAACACCCTTCCAAGGAGACAGTTTCAGGAAAACCCAATCACCAATCTCAAACTCGAGATCCTTCCGTCTCACGTCCACATAACTCTTTTGTCTATCCTGTGCAGCCTTCAATCTGTTCCGAATAATCTGAACTTCTTTTGTGGTATTTTTCACCAAATCAGGACCAAGAAGCCATTTCTCGCCAACTTCACTCTAACACAATGGAGTTCGACACTGTTTGTCGTACAACGCCTCGTAAGGTGTCATACCAACGCTAGCCTGATAGCTGTTGTTGTACGCAAACTCAATCAAATGAAGTTGCTGATCCTAATTTCCTTTGAACTGCAAAACACAAGATCGCAACATATCTTCCAGAGTCTGGATAATCCTCTCCGACTGGCCATCTGACTGAGGATGAAAAGCTGTGCTAAACTGTAGTCTAGTCCCTATTGCCTTCTGCAATGCCCGCCAAAATTTGGAAATGAACTGACTATCCTGATCAGAAACTATAAACACAGGTACACCATGTAATCTCACAACCTCTTTCAAGTATAGCTTCGCCAATCTGCTCACGGGAAGTTTTCCTGGAAGTGCTAGGAAATGAGCTGACTTCGTAAGGCGATCCAGAATCACCCAAATACCAGTACTACCACCAGAAGTACGAGGTAACTGATACACAAAATCCATGGTGATATGCTCCCATTTCCACACTGGAATCTCCAAAGGTTGTAGCTTACCTGCCAGTTTCTGACGTTCTGCCTTCATTTGCTGATAAATCAAGCATCTGCTCACGTTTAAGTGTCCGGAACATCTTTGTGCTTCTCTTTATTTCCCTCTTCATGTTTTGCCACCAATAATGGCTTTAAGTGTCCGGAACATCTTTGTACTACTAGGATGCATAGCATATGCAGAACAATGGGCTTCGTCGAGTATTTCCTTCTTCAAATCCTCATCTCTGGGCAAACATAATCTCCCCCTGAACATTAAAGTTCCATCACTCCTCATCCAAAACTCGATCGGTACACTATTCTGAATCAAATTCTTCTTGCTCAGCAGATAAGCATGTGAATCTTGAACTTCATGAACTTGATCAAGTAACACCGGATGAACTTGGAAGCTGGCCAACAATGCTCCTTCATCATTCAATTCCACCTCTGCTCCCGCTGCTCGTAACTCTGTCAAGAGTGACACTCTAGAAATACGTACATGGAAGAGAGAAGCACCATGTTTCCGACTAAGAGCATCAGCAACCACATTAGCTTTCCCTGGATGATACTCGAAAGTGCAGTCATAATCGGTAATCACCTCCATCCATCTCTGCTGCCTCATGTTTGAATCTGGCTACATACGCAAGTAGGTAAGACTTTTGTGATCGGTGTAGATCTTGCATTGTGCCCCGTACAAATAATGTCTCCAACTCTTCAGTGCTAACACAATGGCAGCTAACTCCAAATCATGAGTAGGATAATTAACTTCATGTGGTTTCAATTGTCTCGAACCATATGCCACCACATTTCCACGCTACATCAAAACACAACCCAGACCCAGCTTCAAAGCATCATTGTACACCACAAACTCACCAATATCGTCAGGTAAGGTCAACACCGGTGTAGTAGTCAACCTTTCCTTTAAAGTCAAGTAGCTTTCCTCACAAGTATCAGACCATTCAAACTTGACTCATTTCTTCGTCAAACGGGTAAGCGGTGTCCCTATCCGCGAAACTCCGTATCTCTGCCACGTTGGTAGGTCTGCTCCAATTCAACACCGCATCAATATTATCTGGATCCACACTGACTCCCTCAGCTGATATCACGTGGCCAAAAAACTTTACACTGTTTAGCCAAAATTCACATTTACTGAACTTGGTGTACGTACAACTGAGCATCTCGTAAAGTCTGCAAGATTGCATGCAAATGTTTCTTATGCTGCCACATACTCCTGGAATAGATCAGGATGTCGTCGATGAACACAATGATAAACTTGTCCAAATAAAGTCTGAAAATTTGATTCATCAGGTCCATGAAAGCAGCTGGCACATTGGTCAACCCAAACGGCATAACAAGAAACTCATAGTGCCCATAACGTGACCGAAACGTCGTTTTGTCCACATCGGACTCTCGAATCCGCAACTGATGGTATCCAGACCTGAGATCAATCTTCAAGAAAACTGAGGCTCCTTTTTAGCTGATCGAACAAATCGTCAATCCGTGGAAGTGGATACTTGTTCCTCACCGTAACCTGATTCAACTTCCGATAATCAATGCATAGCCTCATCGAACCATTCTTCTTCCTCACAAACAACACTGGAGTACCCCAAGGTGAAACATTAGGTCGAATAAAACCTTTCTCAATCAACTCTTGAAGTTGAATCTGCAACTTCCTCAACTCTGCTGGTGCTATACGATAAGGTGTCTGCGAAATAGGTCCGGTACCCGGAAGTAGCTCGATGGTGAAATCAATTTCCCTTACTGGAGGAACACCGGGTAAGTCCTCAGGAAACACATCTGGATACTCACAAACCACCGTAATATCACCAATGTCCGGTACACGAACACTCGTATCAATTACATGTGCAAGGTAAGTCTCACAACCCTTCCTCATCATTCGATCAACCTTCATTGTTGAAATCAAACAAGGCAAAGTAGTATTATTTTCACCCCAAAACAAGATTTTCGGCATGCCTGGACTCCTGAAAACAACCTCCTTCTTGTGACAGTCAAGAACAGCCCAATGATTCTTGAAGAAATCCATGCCCAAAATCACGTCAAAATCCACGATATCCAGCAGCGTCAAATCTGCAGCTAACCCATAACCTCCAATAAAAATCTCACAATCTCTATACACCCACTCGACACACACTACCTCGCCATATGGATACAACACTCGCCACAAACTAGGGAGTGGAGATACAGGTATAGTAGCCAATGATGCTAATCTATATGACATGAATGAATGCATAGCCTCTGGATCTAGTAAAGTAAGAACTGGATGACCAAAAATGTACAACGTACCAATGATAACCTCTGGAGAAGCTTTGCCCTCGCGTAGAGACATGGCATGAACCCGAGCCTGTCCAGCTGGTCATCCACATTGGCTACGATTCTGCGGACTACCCTATCCAGAAGACTGTGTTGCACGATCACCATAAGTAGTACCCTGATCTCGTTCAGCACTCTGGTCTGCAACACCTCCAAAAGTGCCACACTGAGGACACTCCCTCGCAAAGTGACCCACCTTGCCACAACAGTAACAAGTAGAGGGACCATACTGACACTGACCAGAGTGATGTATGTGGCAGTTATTGTACAATGGATATTCCCTTAGTGCTGCTGGTGTGCTGAAGAAAGGTCGAGGATAACTCGATCCACTGGAACTCCCACTCAACTGCTGCCTCTACGGTCGACTCCTCCTCCATCTATAACTCTGCCTAGCAATGCTGGTAGGATATCTGTAAGGTTCACTACCCGAAGATGATGCCGATCCAGAAGTACCTGAACTCAGCCTCTTCGAAGCACCCTGACTAGGTTTATCCTCTTCAAATCGACGCGTTTAAAACCGCATCTGTCTCTCCCTCTCGATGTCCTCACATCTGAGTGCAGTACTAACAAACTCATCAAAGTTATCTCGAGGCATAGTGGTCAAAGTCCCTTTGATATTCAGTTTGGCTTCCTCAGATGCCACCATATCACATGCAAACCGAGACAAACGAGTGAACTTATCCCGATACTCAAGCACTGACATACTTCCCTGCTTCAGATTAGTAAACTCCTCATATTTTCGCTGCTGAGTAGCTGGATTGAAATACCGACGCATGAACATCACTTTGAACATCAGCCAAGGAGTATCAATTGGAACTCTGTCTGTACTAACCCACCAAAAGTAAGCATCTGACTCAAGCAAATCCACTGCTGCTACAGTTTTCTATTCAAGAGTAAAATGCAGGCGCTCACAAACACGTTCAACTAGAACCACCCAAGCTTCACACACTTCAGGATCAGGGGAACCAGAGAAAACTGTAGATCCCGCTGTCCTAGCCTTAGCCACTGAGTCAATACGCTCCTCCAAACGAAAAACTTGGATAAGAAAGTCACGCGTACGTTGATCTTTATCAGGATCCCCAGTCCGTTCAGCACGGACTCCACGTCAAGGAGGCATCCTAAGGATAAAAGATATTAGTCTCAAAACAGAAAGGATGTAATCATGAAACTTCAAACATTTGAAAGCATACAACACTTTAGAGCATTGATGATTATCCACCGGTCGGTCGGGTCATCGCTCCTGAAATGTTGTACATTCTCAAATGTCCTTAGTAACACAACTACAAGAGTCTACAGAACCTAAAACCTAAAGCTCTGATACCAACTGAAAGGACCCCACTCCGATTTAGTTGCCTAAACCTAAATCAAACCCTTTCAAAAACACGACCTTAAAAAAAATTTGCCTGAGTTTACTTTGAAACACATGAACCATTATTAGAACCTGCAAAGAAACACACTTCGAATATTCCACAAAAGCCAAACCGTGGGGCTCCGTTCCCCATCCGGATTTCTTAACAACATATATATAATAAACCAAAAGGTTTACAAGAAATCCAGAAATATTCAGGAGTAAAATCAACTGAAAACACAACATAAGTATTTAGAGCGACACCTATATACATCATTTACAACTAGTAGGTCGAACAAGGAACTTACAGAAACTGAAGTGTGATCCGAACTCTATGCCTCTACCGTCGACGTGCAACCCCAAAATTCAAACTACAAACTGGGCAAGGGAAACCAAAAAGCTCAGGGGAAAGGCAAATAAATTGTTAGAGTGACTGAACAAAAATAATCATATGCCTTTCACAATTTATATATTCATAAAATAATGCGAGTTCTTTAAATAAATAAAGGTCGCCACTCCGGCGGATTTCCCTTCCAGAGTAACATGTCGAACGAATCTCTCAAGCCCGACGGTGATAGACTAGGCAAATCTCTCAAGCCTAGTCGGCATATCAAGCGAATCTCTCAAGCCTGATAGATGGACTACCGGTGATCAGCCGCGTAGCCAATGCATCGATGCTAAATAAATAAATGTCATCACCAATAAAATATACAATACCTTCAAAATAATAAATAATCTGAACATTGTATTTGAAACAAATACTAAAACCAAGAACTTGCTACGACAGCGTAAATAAATGTCCACTCATAAAACGAGGCTAACTCTGAGGTCCGGTGGAAGATCCCTCACCAAACGCTTGATCACGATCACCTGAATAATTGGGATACGATCAATACATATTGAAACATATCATATGAAGCTAATACGCCAAGAACCCTGCGTTCTCGAAAGATGTATCACTCCAAATATCGACGAGAATAACAAAATTCCCAAAATATACCCAATTAACCCTCGTCTGAAAATATAATACTCAATTCAACTCAAACACCTCATGACTACTGTCGGAATGTGATTACGAGCAAAACGGTATAAAAATCTCCCCCCCAAAAAGTCAACCATCGCCGGAGCTTCGCCATTGACCGCCGCCGCCGGCGGTGGCGCGGCGTCAACGGTGACCAACTCCGGTGGAGAAAGCCCAAAACTCATCTTCTCCTCAAGCCCAACATCTTTCTCTTCTACCATCAAGGCCAATTCCAACCATACCGGCCAGAATTGAGCCCAAAACCTCGCCGGATTTCACCTCTCAAGTCACCACCACGGCGACAAACAAAACTCATCCTTACTCAAATCAAACCACCCAGAACTCATCTAGAGGATGAGGGGAACCTAACCCCCATCATCCATGACACAACTTGCTGGAGCACCGCCTCCGACGGAGGCGAAATCCTGAAACTTCAACACACTCAAACTACCTCAATTCTCAACCAATTCTCACAAAATCAAGCTTGAATCAATAGAGAATCACGAGAGGATTCTAACCATGCCAGAATTGTGGCTGGCGGTGGCCCAAATTTTTGGGTCGGACGGCAAACACAAAACGGGTCACGGTGGTGCTCGGTCAACGCGGTCAACGTAGTCAACAGTTGTCAACGCTGGTCAAACGGCCCAAAGGCAATTTTTCGACAATTTTATGACTATTCCGAAATTTATACGCGCGACTCAAAATGATCAATGGTCCAAAACGAATCGAAACAAAACAGATAAACACAACTAAATCCAACGGCTGGAAATATTCATAACTTATTCCACGTAGCTCGAAAAAATCCTCCAGAAACTTCCACGAGCTCGGAATCATGCACACTACAACTCTTGTGAAGAAACTCATACCAATTTCTCGCCCGATAATTTAGTAGTAAACAAACCCGCCATATCGACCAATTACGACAAACTGCGACTGATCGTGAAACTTGCAAATCAAGCCAATTAACATACCATTTTCGGTTCGGATCGTTATAGGCAGCCCCTCTCCCTCAACATCCTTAGCCTTCAATCGGTGCGTGGTCCTTCTTGGAGTGGTTTTAGGGACAAAGACATCCCTCCGATCTTCCCTTTCCCTTAGGGTTCTACTCCTTGCGCTTCCTTTTGAAGTGCTTCCATAGTTTGCTTCAGGGATCTTCTTTGTCCCAATTGGCCTTGAACTATTGCTCACAAGTATGGTATCATACTTTGTTGCAATGGATAAAATCTGAATAAGCATATTATAAGTTGTGATATTACCAATTCTAACCTCATTACGATACTGATTTGCAAGAATTCTTGCAGAAATCGAGAAGGTGGAGAGAGTTTTCTCGATTATGTCTCCTTCAGTGACGTTGTGTGCACAATATTGAAGCATGGATCGAAGTTTGAGCATTTCAGAGTTTAATGTTGCAACTGTTTTGAAGTCTTGGAACCTAATGGCATTCCACTTCTCCTTGAAATTCGGGAGTAGGGTGTCTGCAATGTTGCCAAAGCGATCTTCAAGTGCAAGCCATAATTCTGTAGGATCATTGACATTCATGTAATCCCATTGGAGTGATAGATCCATATGGCGCCTCATAATGATGACAGATTGTGCCTTCATGGATGTTGTTGGCTGGTTAATAAGATTTGCATTGACGAGTACGATGGTGGCAATGGTCGTCTTAGTGGTCAATGCATTCTTTACATTTGTCACCCATCGGTGATACTCAATGCCATGTGGGTCCAATTTCCCAAAATCAAGCTTTGCAGACATCAGGAAATAAAACAGAAGATGTATTAGTTTCGCAGTCTCAAAGACATCCACCACAACTATAATTTTCCAAGATTAATATCTGGATTAGACCTTTGCATATATATGGTCTTACGAATTCTCTTTGTTTGTTTTATCGATGCATTTACGAACTTCCTTTTTTCAATCGATGGTTAATTTTCTTAATTCACTTGGACTTAATTGTTCATTTAGGAACATTGTTTCATAATTCTTATAGATGTAGAAAAGGGAATAAATAGAATGGAGAAGGAATCTCTAAATTTCTGGGGTAAAAGATAAAAAGGAGTAAAAGAATAGGTTATTTTAATTAAAATTACAAAAAGCTTTAACTTTAATATAAGAACTTACTTCTTACTTTCTTAGACGTTTTTATTTCTTTTCAGCTGGGTAACTAGAAACACTAGTTAAGAGTCAGGACCAAATCGCGAGGGTCAGGGGCAAATCGTGAGTTGGTGGCTGAGGCGTGCATGTCAGGATGCTGGCGTTGCGGTTTGGCTGAGCGACACGCTGAGGCAAAAAACAATCGGGATGTGAGCTACACGGCTTGGGAAGTCGATGTGTGCTTGAGTCGCAAGGAAGCTGGGCGACGCGAGTCGCTGAAGTGAGAAGCGACTGGAAGTCGCGGCTTGCAGGATCGACTTGGCGAGCGAGGCAGATCGTGGAAGTGAGAAGCGATGCAGCTTGGAGTCACTCGGAGGATGAGCGACTCCGGTGGTTTGCTGAGCAACGTTTTGCAGCGACTGGCTTGACTGAGAGAGGTAAGTCACGACAAATTTGATCGGTGTTTGTGTTTATGATTTTTGCTCTGCATAAAGCTACGTGTTATCTTGATAACGTATTTTAGGAAATAGTAAACTAACGCAAAGATGGAAGCAAATCTCTGTGTATATTGTGTTGCAAGGTTTCACATCCTTTTATAGGAGGATGTGATGAACCTGTGATGATTACACCAATGATTGCGGATAACCGTTACTTCGGTTACAAACTATTATATCATTTACATAGCAATACATAAAACACAATGATAACAGGAGTTACATTGGTACAAACTGTGTCATAACAAAGCACATTTGAAATTTCTTCAACAAATCCACCTTAAATACAGTTTTATGGAAGATTAAACCCAAACAGCCTACGAAAAGTAGACTGACAAGTCACTGCACTACCACCAGCATGTTCAGTATACTGACAACTCTCTGTAATGAAAATGCCAAAGCCTAGAAAGGCGCCACGTTTAACTTATCTCTCATATCGGGAAAAGGAAAGTTTCTCTTTCATCATCTGTTGGTCGAGGAGTAAGAGAAAGATAGAATTGAGACCCTCAAAGAATCTCGTACAGAGATCGATTATCGACCATCAACCACCAGAGGTAACGAAGATGGCTTTCATTTTTGTTTCTGGTTGTTCCGATCAGCTGGGAATTTGTGACCAATACGCTTCTCTTTGCTTGTGTTTCACAGTAAGTCTTAGAATCTTAGTGGAAGAAACTTGTTCTGGAACAATAAGAACACTACCACATATACACTCATTACCGGCGACTTTTGGAAAAACAAGGTCGGCGACCAGGAAAGTCGTCGGTAATGATCATCATTGCCGGCGACTTACTCCGTCGCCGGTAATGTTTTGAAACATTAACGGCGACTTTTCGCCGGAATTTCGCCGGCAATGTCTCCATTTCCGGCGATTTAATGAATCACCGGCAATGCCTCTTATATTAGATGCAGATCGCAGCAGCTCATTCATTTGGATCGAAAAAAATTCGGTAAAATCGAAAGAAGGAAAACGCTCTGAAATCGATCCTTCAGTATTGTCAAAATTAAGGCGCGCGTCGAAAACACGATCACTCGGGAAGCTATATATATAGGTACGTATATATATACGTATATGTGTATGTATATATATATATGTGTGTGTGTGTTGATCGATCTAATTAGATCGATATATATATATATATGCATGCATGTGTTTTTTTAATTAGAGTTGAATTGAGATATAGCGTCGATTATTAGTAGTGAATGTGTATATATATAGTACGTAATATTGTTAGAATTTTCAGGATGGACAAGAGTTGGATGAGCCTCGAAAGATGGGATGTGAGATATCACCAGGGAATTAGGAGTTTTGTGAATTTTGTGAAGGCTAATTGTGGAGACACTACATTTCATTATTGCCCGTGTAAAGAATGTAAGTGTCGCAGCGATCGATTTCGTATTCCCATTGATAAAGTCCAGAAGCACCTAAGTAAATACAGGTTTTGGGATAAGTACACTTGTTGGATTTATCATGGTGAAACATCGTTAGCGGGTCCGCATGATCATGGACAATTTGGTGAGAGGGCCAGTCCACGCTATGATCATGGATATTTTGCTGAGAGGGGCAGTCCATCCTATGATCTAACATCGATGTTAATCAATGATATGTTTCCTCATGAGAGCGGTGTATTTGCTGATGAAGCACCAAATGTCCCTCCCGTCGTTGAGGGTTTCCCCCATATTGAGCCAGTCGAGCCATTACCTGGAGCTCGTGTCAACACAAGCGGTATGGACAAGTACAACAACCTGATTGCATTGCAACAGACTCTGTTGTACGACGGTTGTAGTAAGACTGTTCTTGAAAGTGCCATGGGAGTGATGCAGCTCAAAATGGAGAACAAAATGTCTGTCAAAGCTGTTGATTCTTGGCTGAAGTGGACTGCTTCGCTACTGCCACCCGGTCATCGTCTTCCTACCACTCATCATAAGGTGCGACATATCCTGAAAGATCTTGGGCTTTCCTACATCAAAATCCATGCATGCAGATATGATTGTATTCTCTTCTGGGGAAAAGATCTTGAAGACCTTGAAGTCTGCCCAATATGTTTTACAGAAAGGTATAAGTTGACTCCTGCAGGTAACAAGAAAGCTGTGAAGATACTTCGATATTTCCCGCTTATTGATAGGCTGGAGCGGTTGTTCATGTGTGCTTTCACGGCTGAAGCTATGAGATGGTGGGCTGAGAGGAATTTGCCTGACGATGACACCCTTATACACCCTTCCGACGGAAAGGCTTGGAAGCACATGGTCAGGGAGTTTTATCATTTTGCAGCAGCGGTCCGAAATGTTTGGCTAGGGCTCTCATCTGACGGATTCAACCCTTTTGGCAACATGAGTTTTCAATACAGTATATGGCCAGTTATTTTGGTACCGTACAACCTTCCACCATGGATGTGCATGAAGAAGGAATACAATATGCTCACTCTGTTAATTCCGGGCCCGGGTTATCTAGGAAAGTGTCTCGATGTGTATTTGAGGCCTTTGATTGAGGAGCTTAAGTACCTGAGTGAGTGTGGCCACCCCACTTACGATAGGTTCAAAAATGAGATGTTCCAGATGCATGCCATGCTTGTTGGCACCATCAGTGATTTTCCTGCCCGCGGTATGTTGTTGGGCAACGTTACCAGGGGTTACAGGGCTTGTTCAGAGTGCATGACGGTTGATTGTTGCAGTCCTCATTGCAGTAAAATTGTTCAGATGCGTCACCGTTGTTGGCTTCCATATGATCACCCATTTAGGCAGGATCCAGACGCGTTTGATGGGACTGTGGAAACAGGTGTGGCACCCAGGCGATGGATAGGGGATGAAATTTTGGAAGTGTTGAATGAATATGATTTTGGCCAGCTGAGCAATCATCCTGAGATAGTGGCGTCAATTCCAGACAAGCCCAAAAGGTATAAGTTTTGGACACACAAGAGCATATTCTGGGAACTCGCCTACTGGCCCAGGTTGCCTATCAGACACTACCTAGATGTCATGCACATAGAGAAGAATGTGTGTGAAAGTGTGGTGGGCACAGTTCTTAACTTGGAGGGGAAAAAAAAGACATCCCTAAGGCACGCATTGATCTGAAAGCTATGGGACTGCAGAAACATTTGTGGTTAAGAGATGGTAAGAGAAAAATGCCACAAGCTCCTTACACCGTAAAACCGAAGCATAAGCATGAAATTTTTGGGTGGCTGAGTAATGTCAGGTATATATTCTTATGGCTATGCAGGAAATTGGCCTGAAATTTTTACCGGATTATGGTTATATGCGAGAAATATAATTGTTGCCTATGGCTATATATATATATATATATATGCAGGTATCCTTATGGCTATGCAGGAAATATAAGCAGGTGTGTTAACTTCCGGGACAATAAGATGTACGGATTAAAGAGTCATGACTGCCATGTACTGCTTCAACGCCTTTTCCCTATTTTCATTCGAGGGTACCTGCCCAAAGAGGTGGTGGAGCCGTTGGTGGCCTTGTCAAGATTCTTTCAGAAGTTATGCACCAGGGAAGTTAAAAAATCAGATCACAAGGAGATGCAAGATGACATCATTTTTATCATGTGCAAGCTTGAGAGGATATTTCCCCCAAATTTTTTCGACATCATGCCTCACCTGATGATCCATCTTCCCGAACAATTGTTGCTTACCGGTCCCGTACACTACACTTGGATGTATCCCATGGAAAGGTACAAATGATTCATACATTTGGTTTGCCTCTGTTTTTATATGTAAATTCTTATTTTTTAAGTAAGTTAACATGCACTTGTTAACTTGTAGACAATTGGGAGCCTACAAGGACTATGTGAAGAATAAATATGCACCTGAAGGGTGTATCGCTGAAGCATATGTTGCGCACGAGTGTGTAACGTACACCAAAGTGTATTTGGGAGCGCTTGAGAACCCCCAACAACAGATGCCGATAGATGAACCCCAGTTCAACCTTTCTATCATCTCCAATGACGTGGTAGTACAGGGAAGCTTGCCAAAGTCGTACAAGTTAGATGGAAATGAGGTAGCCATTGCCCACTGGTCGGTACTGATTAACTGTCAAGAAGTACAATATTGGAAAAACTATCATCTTCACTGCCCTGTTATTGCCGGAAATGTTGATTACCACAACAGGACGTTTGCAAACTACTTTGGTCAATGGGTAAGGGTATATGTGTATATGTCTATTTTTTATATATATCCTTATATAGCATGTGTGTACGTACGTGGTTTTGTGGTTTCTATATTCATAATTTCTTGTGTGGTTTCTTATCGTTTTCAAATGAACCATGTAGCAAATGATGGTTGCCCAGAGTGGTCAAACTAATTGAGGGTCCTGGCGATGAAACCGATAGCTTCAAAAGTTTACTCGATGTGTCAGGTCAATGGCGTGAAATTTATATGTGAAAATCGAGACGACCGACTGAAAATACATAATTGTGGGGTGATGGTCCATGGTGGGCAGGATGGCGTTGACTATTACGGTGTCCTTCATTCAATTGTTGAACTAATTTATGGGAACCGCATGAAAGTGCACTTGTTCAAGTGTAGATGGTTTGATACTAGCCCGGAGAACACAAGGACCGATCAGTACGGAACCTTTTCGGTGAATACTACTACAAGCTGGTATAAAGAAGACCCTTTCGTTCTTGCCACATCAGTAAAACAAGTGTTTTACCTTGACGATCTTCTGAACAAAGTCCCGTGGAAGGTGGTTAACCATGTTGCTCATAGAAACATATACAGTGCTGCCACACTTGGTGAGACCGCAGATGATGAAGAAGTTACTGCATACCAAGAGCCGAACGCTTTTGACATTCCGGAATCATTTACGATTCGCCTTAATAATGTGAGATCTGGGAGCATCGTTCGAATTACTGGAGCAGAACTTCTCGATGTTAATCCATATGAAGTTGACGCTGATTCTAGTGACGAGGAGCGGCACATATTGCCAGAAGTTACCTATGAAACCAAGTCAGACTCAAGTGATGAAGATGATTACGATTATCATCCTTAGTACGTTAATGATGTACGTATTTTAATTATAGTCCGAAATTGTAGTCCGAAATTGTAGTCCGAAATTCTAGTCGGAAATTCTAGTCGTAAATTCTAGTCGGAAATTGTAGTCGTAAATTGTAGTCGTAAATTCTAGTCGGAAATTCTAGTCGGAAATTGTAGTCGAAAATTATATATGGTCGAAACTTGGTCGGAAATTATTTAGTCGGAAATTGGTCAGAAATAGGTCGGATATTCTTCGGGAAATAATGACATTACCAATGAGTTGATAAGCAACTCGTTGGTAATGACATTGCCCACGAGTTATCAACTCGTTGGTAATGACATTACCCACGACTTAACTCGTTGGTAATGTCATTACCAACGAGTTAACACGTAACTCGCCGGCAATGGTCTCGTTATTTCCAGGAGGCAGCTCGAGCTGCTCCTCATTTCTTCACATCTCTCTTCCCTCTCAAACCCTAAAACCCCTCTCTCTTCATCTTATTCGAAGCCTACCTCGCCTCCCTCTCCTCAAACCTCTCTTCCTCCTCCCCTCTCCCCTCCCCTCACCTCCTCTCCCTTCTCCCCTCTCCAAAAAAAAAACCCCAAATATCAATTTCCTCTCCTCCCCTCCTCCTCTCCTCCTCCCCTCACCTCTGTCGCCGGAAAGTCTAGTCGAGCTCCACCATGGCAGGTGCAAACTCACTCTCTCTCCCTCTCTCTCTCTCCCTCTCTCTCTCTCCCTCTCTCTCAATCCACATTTTATTTTTATGCATTTTAATTAACTTGATTAATTAATTTTTGATAATTGTGGGGTGATGTATATATATATATGTGATGTATGTTTGCATGTGGAAAATATTTGGAAAATGTAATTAAGGTGATGTATATATATATGCATGTGATGTATATATGTGAAAAATTAATTAATTTATATGCAATGTATATATATACGTATGTTTGAAAAATGTGGAAAATTAATTAGCTAGGGTGATTTGGATTAATATGTGATGTATATATATGTGAAAATTAAATTTAATTAAGATGCATGATGTATATATATGTGGAAAATTTAAAGTCGGAAATGATGTATGTATATATGTTAATTTAGGTGATATAGTTGTTAATTTAACGTATAATAGGTGAAAAATCGGAATCGGAATTTAACGTGTTTGGATTAAGGTGATATAGTTGTTAATTTAACGTATAAATTAAGGTGAAAATTCGGAATCGGAACGGTTTGGAACCAGAACGGTTTTAAACCGGAACCGCGTGGAACCGGAACCGTTTGGAACCGGAACTGTTTGTAACCGGAACCGTTTGAAATAGAACGGTTCCAGTTCCAAACGGTTCCAGGTTCAAACGGTTCCGGTTCTAAACGGTTCCGGTTCCAAACGATTCCTGTTCCAAACGGTTCCGGTTCCGATTTGTTATAGAACCGAATCCATGACTATTACGGTGTTCAGGAGGTTTTGCGGCAAATTGGCTTGGAGGCATCAAACGGAGAGGGACTAGAAATAGTCGAGGGAGCAGTAGTCAAGCTTCCTCCTCAGCCGCAGACAGCAACACGCGCAGTGGGCCAATGATGAATGCTCGCACACAAATGTTGCTAGCTGTGCGAGAAGAGGAGGAAGTTGCACGATCCGGAGCTGTGCAACCGGAAGTCCAGCCTCGAGCCTCAGTCAGCAGACGCTCAGTTAGCAGACCCTCCGTCAGCAGACGCTCAGACGAGCGTCAGTCAACGGGGGCATCAGAAACTCCCTCCATCCGAATGCCCCCTATTCGCCCGGTGCCTACTCCCGTTTCACGGGAATCATCTGAGGCAGATGGTGCTAGCGCCTCATTGTCCAGGCCTCGTCTATCTCCGTCGTCCGGTCTCTTCCTACCTGACGAGATTCCTGTGATCCCTGAATTCGATGATAGGGGGATGCCTATTTATGTTGAAGGACGGCCGGAGTTCCTGAGCGTGGAGGAAGCGTACAACTTCATCCCGTTCGACCCCGTGTATCTTTGGAGTGTGAGGTGGACCAACCAACAAACGGACGATGCATGTAAATTTTATTTAACAAAAGATTGATTACTTAGTTATTACTTAAGACTTACGATAGGTTCAATTAATGATATCAATTTGTTGACATTGTATTATTAGGCAATTTCGTTAATGGGACTGGAAAACGGAAAGGGGCTAGAGGCACCTGCACCGGGAAGAGACTTGAGCAGGCCACCGGGAGAAGGAGAACGCCCATTAGGGCCAATGAGGATGGCGAGATGATCGAGGCATTTGACACCACGCGAAAATATGTCAGCATGGCCGGGGCGATCATGCGGATCAAGGTCCCAATGCTTTGGCCAGATTGGGAATCTGTGCCTATCTACGTGAAGATGCAAGTGCATAATGCACTAAATGTGAGTTAAATCGTATCATTACGTAAATTTTACATTTATTAATTAAGTCCGAATAAATATATAATTTTACCGTTTATATATTCATATTGCAGGTGTGGTTTGACGTGGATGAATGCCTTATTCACACGTGGGTAGAGCGTCAACTACATATGAGGTGATGTGCTTCGAGTTATTTGAGTATATATCGAGTTAGATTTTTGTTTATCAAATGTTTTAATATCTCTAACTTTTTTTTCCTGGTGTTAATATAGGTATAAAGAGTGGAAGAACGAGCTTTCTTCACATTACACTGTATACAAGGAGCTAGGCCGAGGTTCTACCCCTAGCGAATTCCGGTTTAGGGAGTACGAGGGACTGTGGCTGATAGCCCACTTCGAGCACCCCAAAGCTCAGGTATGCATCCTGAATATATCTTACAAGCCTAATGTATTGTATCACATTGAAATAGTTAGTTACTAATTTTTTTACATATGTTTATCAAACAAGGAGATTTCGAAGACGAACTGGGCGAATAGATTGAAAAACACCAGGGCCCATCATGCAGGTTCACTCAACTATTTGGGTTGGTCGAGTAAGGCGCAACAACAACAAGAAGTGAACCCGTTGGTGTATATTCATCAGAAGTTCTATCCGCAGTGCCCTGAAGAAGCGGTAAGTCTTTCGCCTCTGCATGTGTTAATAAAACCATTTTTCGATATTAATTTATTTTGTTAAATAATACGTTATTCATTTTCGCTTTTCAATTAGGCGAGAGTGGAGGAGGCGACCACAGAAGTGACCATGAATATAGCTCGGAATAACCAGTATGCCTGCTCAGATCGATCCGCTTGATCGCCCTATAGCAGCTCAGATCATGGAAAAAGCGTGCGGGACTGGAAAAAATACCTACTACTGCAGGGGAATGGGCTCGGCGGGCGAAGGAGTATTGAAGAACACTTCAGAATACTCTACCGGGTCAAGAAGTTCAACTTCTAGTCGTAACCTCGCAGCGGAGCTTCAGAGGACGCAGAGGGAGTTGGAGGAGCAAAGGAGGCAGATGGAGGAGATGAGGCAGATGGCCGAGCAACAGGCAGTCAGAGATGCCGAGTACCGGGGGATGATCGAGTAACACCGACTCATGGTCCAGCAGCAGACACAAATGTTCACCTGGATGCAGACGATGTACGCGGCTCAGACTACCGGACAACCGCTCCCCACACCTCCCCCGGTCCCTGTGTTCCCCAGTTATCCACCACCACCACCGCACCAGTCACCGCCACAGCAAAAACAGGGTAGCCACCGGAGTTCAAATGAGTACATGGATTTCTTCGACCCTGACCCGCAAGTTCCTCGACCCTGACGTGTAGTTGTAGTTAATTTTCGTATCGTTGCTATTTGTACTGTACATTGGACATTTATGTGTGTACTGTTGAACTTGTATGATTGTACGGTTTATGTCTTTCAATGCAGGTTCTGGAATTGGGCCCAATCCAGAACCGGCTTTTTTTTTTCAAAATTTTTCCAACCATTGCCGGCGACATGGACCTAAGTCGTCGGCAATGACTTCAAATTCCGGCCACGGCGGCGCAAACATTGCCGGGGACGTGAAAATGAGCCGCCGGCAATGCTATCTCCGACGGGCAATTTCCGGCGACGGCATTGCCGGCGACAAGTCGCCGGTAATGACATTTCCGGCGAGAAAAAAAACAAGGCCGGCGACTTCAATGGGTCTTAATCCGGTAGTGGAAATTAACTTGGTTAAGGCGAATTAAGCATTCTGGTTGTTCTCTCTGCATATACAAACCAGTTGAATTGTAGTACAAAGATGATCAATTACAATCGTCATGCTTAGCTTATTTGTAGAATATGAACAATTCAAGGTTAATCTCTATATGTCAATATGTCATCTCTTTGTTCCTCAGTGGAAGCGGTTCTTGAGTTGCAAATCTTGAATTTTTGTGAAAGGACCCGACTCCCATTTAGTTGCCTAAACCGAAATTAAGTCCCTTCAAAAACATGACCTTAATAAAATTTTGCGAGAGTTTACTTTGAAACACATGAACCAATATTAGAACCTGCAAAGAAACACACTTCGAATATTCCACAAAAGCCAAATCGTGGGGCTCCGTTCCCCATCCGAATTTCTCAACATCACATATATATATAATAAACCAAAAGGTTTACAAGAAATCCAAAAACATTCAGGAGTAAATTCAACTGAAAACACAACATAAGTATTCAGAGCGATGCCTATATACATCATATACAATTAGTCAGTCGAACAAGGAACCTACTCGAACTGAAATGTGACCTGAACTCTACGCCTCCACCGTCGACATGCAACCCCGGAATTCAAACTGCAAACTGGGCAAAGGTAACCGAAAAGCCCAGGGGAAAGGCAAATAAAATCGTTAGAGTGAGTGGACGAAAATGATAATATGTCTTTTACCATTTATATATTCACAAAAATAATGCGACTTCTTTAAATATATGAAGGTCGCCACTCCGGCGGATTTCCCATCCAGAGTAGCATGTCGGGCGAATCTCTCAAGCCCGACGGTGATAGACTAGGTAAATCTCTCAAGCCTAGTCGACATATCAAGCGAATCTCTCAAGCCTGATAGATGGACTACCGGTGATCAGCCGCATAGCAATTGCATCGATGCTAAATAAATAAATGCCATCACCAATAAAATATACAATACCTTCAAAACGATAAATAATCTGAACATTGTATTGGAAACAAATACTGAAACCAAGAACTCGCTACGACAGTGTAAATAAATGTCCACTCACAGTACGAGACTAACTCTGAGGTCTGGCGGAAGATCCCTGACCAAACGCTCGATCACGATCACCTGAATGACAGGGATACGATCAATACATATAGAATCACAACATACGGAGCTAATACGTCAAGAACCCCGCGTTCTCGAAAAGACGTATCGCTCGAAATATCGACGAGGATAGCAAAATTCTCAAAATACACCCAAACAACCCTCGTCCCAAAATAGATTACTCAAATTAACTCAAAAACCTCACGACTACGATCGGGGCGCGATTACGAGCAAGACGGTATAAAAATCTCAAAAAGTCTCAAAAAGTCAACCTCACCGGAGTGCCACCGTTGATCGCCGCCGCCGGCAGCAGCGCAGCATTAACGGTGAAAAACCCCGGTGACCCATACCTCAAACTCTTCCTCTCCTCAAGCCCAACATTTTTCCCAACTACCACCAACACCAATTCCACCCACATCGGCCGGAATTCCGGCCGAAAGCCTTGCCGGAATATCCCTCCGGTCACCACCACAGACCACCACCAAACCTCACCCAATTCCAAAATTAAACACCCAGAATTCATCTATGGGTTGAGGAGAAGCAAAACTCCCACCAACCCGACACCAAAACTCGCCAGAAACCGCCACCCGTTTCTGGCGAAAATCTCAAACTTTGCTAAGCTCGAACACCCTCAAATCTCAACCAAATATCACAAATGAATACACAAATCAATAGTACAAGTCAAGGGTTTTCCAACCATACCAAAGACGTGGCCGGAGGTGGTCGGAAATTTCGGGTCGAACGGCGACAGCTCGCGGGTCATGGTGGTGCTCTGGTCAACGCTGGTCAAACAGCCCAAATGCCACTTTTCGACAATTTTACAACTATTCTGATATTTATACGCCCGACCAAAGCAATCAACGGACCAAAACGAATCGAAACAAAACGGATAAACACAACTAAATCCAGCGGCCGAAAATATTCATAACTTATTCCACGTAACTCGAAATAATCCTCCAGAAACTCCCACGAGCTCGAAATCACGTACACTACAACTCTCGTGAAGGAACTCAAACCAAATTCTTATCCGATAACTTAGTCGCAAACAAACCCGCCATATCGACCAGTTACGACAAATCGCGACTAATCGTGAAACTCGCAAATCAAGTCAATTAATATACAATTTCCGGTTCGGATCGTTACATCTTGATACCCAGTTTTTTAGTTTAATTTGTAAAATTGGTTCTACATTTATGATCAGTGACATGCGTGGATCCGTGGATGGAAAGAAATTACCATCTTTAAGAGAACCTAGCTAGCTAGTAGTTGAAGTAGTAGAAGAGCTGGTTGAAGTAGGTTTCTGTAATTACTGTTCCTTCAGTGTCATTGGGTTTATATCTGTGTCAAGGACATAATTAATTGGGGTGTGGTGTTTGTTAGTTGATCGAAGTTTGAAGATGGGCCGTGCGAAATACATTTATTCTGCTTTGTTGGGATCTTTTGCAGTGGCATGGCTTTGTGACCATCTTATTGCTGACAAGAAGATATTTGGAGGCAAGTTCATTGGTCTTCTTTTATCAGCTTAATTGCATAATGTAATTCTCTATTCAATCCGGGAATTCTATTACATGTAAAGCTAGCATACTTGTATAGGGTCAGATCATGTGACGAAAACATGTCGAAAATTTGAAAGCAAGAACTACAGGATGTTTACCGTAACAGGTGTATATTAGGTGTCCCTTGGTAAATTAATTTGCCATGATGCCATGTGGTAGGACGGTATTTCATTTTTTTGTTCTGTTATGATACTGTTTCTTGTGTTGCATCTCAGAAACGATGAATACTGATGTACATATGCAGTAGATAGTAATCATAGTATTAATTAGCATGTCTTTTATTCAGTGAACAAATCTTGTATACAGATTTGGTGAGCATTATTGTTGAAAATATGTAGTTGTTGCAACACCTCTATTTGTTTGAACATGATAAATGTGCTATAGTGTTTGTATTGTGAATTCCATCGACTGTTTTGAACAAAGAATGGTGGGAAGCAACTGACAAGAGGTTTCAGGCGTGGCCTCGCACAGCTGGTCCACCGGTGATCATGAATCCCATCTCGTCAGAATTTCATTGTCAAGCCACAGACTAAAGAATCAATCTTCAACAATTTCACTCACACTGTGTCACCGTCTATCTAGCCCATGTCTATCTCTGTAATGTGGTGAAACTCTTTACTCTGGAGCTTTGGTTGCTGTAAAGTTTGAAATCTTTTAAATCTTAATAAATGGTGATGAACAAATCCTGAATGACCCTTTATTTATGTTTTCAGTTTTTTCATCGTCATATCATAATTTTTCACCAAATTTAAATGAATTTACCTGCAGCATTTACTCCATTACCAAATGTGTATTTTAGGCTATTCACTCAATGAGGAGATACAGAACTAGAGGACAGGACTATGACAAAAGGTTAAGAAACCTTGAATCAAAATGTTGCATACCATTTCAGTAGTTGAATTGTAAAACTTGCAATACTATCATGCAGACCTAGCAAGTAACAGAAACTCATGCCTGGTTCTTTCTGTTTGACCCTCCCTGCATGATAAATTGATAATCTGAGCGATCTGAACTTGGGCTATACTAGTTTGTACTTTTCACAAACTCATGAACTTGATATTATAAACACTGCAAATCATTGTTGGCATTGCGATTTAGAATAGGAGCGACAACGATACAATAATATGTAACAGGAGAAACTTAGACTAGCTAGTCCTTCACTATCAGATTCTCTGTTCACTAACCTCACCTGCTTGTGTATCCAACTCAAACGATGAAATTTCTTCCGCAGGACAAGTAGATAGATGATCTGTTTAGTGCCCAGCCTGCATAACCGTTGAGGATAACAATTTCTGGAGCCTTAATCTAGTTCCATCAGTTTTATTTTATTTCTTGAAGTATTTCCACAACCTTCTTCATTTTGGGCCGTTTTGCTGGGATGCTGTCAGTGCAGACTAATGCAATCTTCAGTGCTGCAAGCATTTCTTTCCTCCAACTGAAGGAAACTGTGCTAAGCCTAGAATCGAGAATCTGCTCCGGGGTTTCCCCTCTTGCAGGAGCATTATGCACCCACTTCACCAAATCTACTCCCTCGTCGAAGGTCTCATCTATTGGCAATTTGGTAGTGAGAATCTCGAGCAAAATAACGCCATAGCTATAAACATTTCCAGGAGCTGTAACTTGCATCGTATAAGCATATTCTGATAGCAGATAGACACACAAAAAACTTGTGATTAGATGTGACAAGATGAGACAAAGTACTAAATACTACCAGGAATAATGATTGCAAATTGTATACCTGGCGGAATATAACCAAAGGAGCCAGCAACTGCACTAATACTGGAAGTGCCTCTGGATGGATCCAAGAGCTTCGAAATCTCAATCTCTCCAACCAGAGGCTTGAAGTTAGAATCAAGAAGAACATTGCCAGAAGAGATATCAAGGTGGATAATCGCCACACTATGAAGGAAAGCCAACCCTTCAGCTACACCGATGGCAATAGAAAGTCTTGTTGGCCAGTCAGGTTCGTATTTGGGTTGGTTGGATGATTCGTGAAGAAGCTGACACAATGTCCCATTGGGCAAGTGATGATGGAGCAAAAGAGCAATATCTTCGTAAATAACAAATCCAATAGGGCGCACTAGCTTATCATGGCAGAGTTTGCTGAGCCTTTCAAGTTCTCTAATCATCTTGTTTTGGTGATGAACTATCGTCCGGTCCATAGATTTTAGTCTCTTTACTGATATAATCAGCCCAGATGGCATTACAGCCTTGTAAACTGTGCTGAAAGTCCCAGTACTGACCTTGTTTGAATCCTTCATGGTTGCTTTAACAGCACAATCAAGATCTATTGCTTGTTTGAGATTCTCGACAAAAATATTCCCTGCTACTATCACCGGTTGATTGTTGGCTACGTCATCTTCAGTCTCAGCGGCTCTCTCTTCCTTCTCCTGTCTCTCGCGGATCATAAACAATAGAACAACTACAGTTACTGATACAAAAATTGCCAAACCAGAGCCAATCACTGTAAGTAAAATCCTGTAAGAAACCTTGTGATGGTAGTTGTCATGGTCAGCACCATAAGAATTTCCACATGAAGAGCTCAGTGGTTCTCCACACAGCCCTTTGTTCCCCAAAAAACTTGAGTTTGGACTCTTCTGGAATGGAATGAATGTGGGAACTGGACCAGTGAACAGATTATTTGAGAAATTAACCTCTATCAAGCTGAGCATTCCCTTAAATGCAGATGGAATAACATTGGAGAGCTGATTGTTGGAGACATCAAGAGAAACCAGCTTGTCAAGTTTTCCTAATTCTGGGGGAAGAGGCCCCCGAAGATGGTTGAAGCTCAAATTCAAGGCTATCTGCAGGTTTTTGATATGCCCAATTTCAGGAGGGACATTGCCGGTCAAATAGTTTCTTCCTACTTGCAGCTCAAGCAGTTTAACACAGTTTCCGATCTCATGAGGTATCTCCCCCCTAATCGAGTTCTGACTCAATAGCAAGTATTGCAATCTTGACATATTACAGATATCATTTGGTAATGTACCATTGATTCTGTTGTTGCTCAAATCAAGCTTGTTAAGATTCTTGCAACCAAGAATTGATTTGGGAATATCTCCAAACAAACTGTTACCGGAGAGGATCAACTCCTGTAGATTCATAAGCTGTCCAAGCTCAGGAGGAATCCTCCCAGTAAATCCATTTGATGCTAAATTTAGAAGGGTGAGATTAGAGCACTTGGAAAACTCTGGAACAATATCACCAGAAAGATTGTTGTTGTCTGCTTCAAAGTATGTAAGGCCACTAATATTCCCAATTGTGTGAGGAATGCTACCTATGAGATAGTTGTTACCGATTCGAATGCTAGAAAGGCTACTGCAGCTTCCAATTTCTGCTGGAATATCTCCACTCAATCTGTTCTGGGTCAGAACCAAAAATTCCAACATCCCTGCAGCAAAAATGCTCTCGGGGATTGGTCCCTCTAGCGAGTTTGAATGCAGATTCAGTGACTCCAGATCAGCTATTGATCCTAAATTATCTGGAATTTTACCCCCCAACATATTCTCATAGGCAGCAAAAACTTTCAAATTGGTCATCTTCCCAACCCATAATGGGATAGAACCATTCAACTTGTTACTAGATACTTGAAAATCCTCCAACTTATGTAGGCCCTGAAGTTCATTTGGTATTTGTCCTATAAGCAAGTTGTTGGACAGGTTCAAGGATCTAAGGTTTCTGAGACTACCCAGCTCTAGAGGAATTAAACCTTCAAACTTATTTAAAGACAAATCAAGAAACTCAAGTTGAGATAAACCTCCAAAAGCAGAAGGAATCGGTCCATGGAAACTATTATAAGAGAGGTCCAACCTCTTCAAAGCTTTGAGCTGAGAAACAAGAGTGACATTACCTCTGACGTCATGATGAGAAAGATCAAGCCTTTCCACCATTGAATGGTTCGAACCGCAGGCAATGCCAGGCCAAGAACAATAGTTGGAGTTGTTGACCCCCCACCCAGGTATTCCTCCAAGCTCTTCATAAATGGCCAACAATGTGGGTTGATCACTGAGCAGAGCACCCACAACCTGAGAGTGAGACTGGGATATGAACCCAACTAGAAAAAGCAACAACAAGCACACCATTGTTGGTGTTTGTCTTCTCCAAACTCCAAAGTGTGAAAAGGGCATAAACCCCTTAACCCCCAGAGAAAGTCTTACTAATTATAGTACCTAAAAACAAAACTCAAAGTCAGTTTTAAATTTCTTGACCAGAGAATCATACCCAAAAAAACTATTAAAGCTACCCACCATAAAAATGTCACCAATCAACCAAGACCCAGAATCAGTTCTCAGTCCTCAACAGAAAAGAATACTTCTTCAAGACTCCTGGGAAAGGAAGTCATTACAACAGAGAATATCAATCAATCCATCCCTTAGATTCTGAGGGGAACAAGAGAGAACAAGTAGACCAACCAAAAGCTGAAGGAATGAATGGAAGTGAGAGTTAAGACCCAGATGAAATGACCCAAAACAAGCACAAGGAAACAATATAGCTACTAGCAGGATTGCATTATGGAACATGGGTTGTATTGTACATGGAAAAGAGAGATAAAAGAAAGAGAATGGCTTGACTGCAAAACAAAACAAAGAAACCGAGGTGTTTGAAATGAACAAGAAAAGTAAAGTGACGAGACTAGTACAATGTCTGGTTGGGTTGGTTTCACGGACCAGGTGTTTCTCTCTGTCTTAGAAACAAGAGAAGGATTTGTGGGTCTAGTCTTTACTCAAAGAGGAGTAGTGGGAGTAGAGAGAGAGAGTGAAATTCTTTTGTCACGTAGGCTTCTTTCACGAGAAGTGGGCGGTGATGAGTGAATGAACTAGCTACCTGAGACTGACCTATAATACTGAATATTTTATCAGGGGGAGGGTCGGTATACCCTGGCACTCTGCATTTGTTACTCTCAATCTCTTTTGTGTTATTTGTACTAAATGTGGTCACAAATTTCCGCCTTAATCTTCTAAATTATTATATATAACAAATTCAGATTTCTTTTATTTTATCAAGACAATTGGTTGGTAGTACTTGAAAGGTTGAAAACATGTAGGTCCTCCTTTACGACCTTTGAGCATGCATGTATTCCGTGTTAAAAACTTTAAACATTGCACAATTCAAGTAACAGTTCTCAAGGAGTCCCCGTTGAATTTGGGAACCTTTCTTCTTTTTTCTTTGAGAAATTTGTGAAGTTTGTTTGAGAAAACTAAGTTGGGGTACGATAAATTTTCAAGAGATGATCGTATATTTTGAGAAGCATCCACATCTAGATTTGTCCAAGCAAGGAAACCTAGGATTCCACGTGAGCCGTTAGTAGTACAAAATACATGTTGGAAATGACATACTGTCAGTTTGTGATTAATTTTTAAAGTGATTGTCTCTGTTAGCGTTTTTTACTACAAGTGTTTTTTGTATTTTTTCTACAAGACTGATTTTAAGACTTATAAATTATTCCTTAAAATTTTCTCAAAACACTTTCAATTATAATCAAACACTCTAAAATTTATAAAAGTATTTTTTCATGTTCAGAATTGCTTTTAAAAACTATACCAAATAGGCTCATACTGTTTTTAACCATATATATAAGGGTTTAGATATTTCAATCTTTATGAGGAGAAAATTGTTCAAATGGTCACCCAACTATGTCAAGATAGACACTTTAATAACTATCGTTTGGCATATATCAAAATGGTCACTCAAATTTGGTCTCCGTATATCAAATTTGTCACTCCATCTATTTTAGCCGTTATATGTATAACATATGATGGGTAAATATGTCTCTCATTTATTTATTTTTTGAAAACATGTCTCTCTCATTTAAACTTCTTAGTATTTACAATAATACCATTAATATTATTTCCAAAAATTACAAAAGCTGTCATTGCAGATCTCTCTATCTCTCTCTCATTTTAACTTCTTAGTATTTATAATAATACCATTAATATTATTTCCAAAGACTACACAATCTATCATTGCATCTCTCTCTCTCTCACTCTCTCTCTCTCTCTCTCTAGGTATTTCCAAAAAATTGTCAAAATGGTCACCCAGAATATGTCAAGATTTAACGTCCGTTGAGACGAATTTTGATATACGGAGACCAAAGTTGGATGACCATTTTAATATATGTCAAACGATAGTTACTTAAGTGTCTATTTTGACATAATTAAGTTATCATTTTGACAATTTTTTCTTATTATGAGTTGCAACTTTTGGCACCAGAGCCATAGGCACCACTAAAGTATTAACCAGTACTCAATTGCTGAAACCAGCAAAAGATTGTATGAAAGTATGGAAGGAAGAAATGTAGGGATTAAAGGTCCCAACACATCAAAGTTGACATAACACAGAATGATTCAAGTATTTTTTTAAAGGAATGATTAACTATTGCTCGTTTCTTAATAAGTACTAGTGAAGATATACTTTCGAAACCAACATTTCAGTTACATTTCGACATTTTGGTAAATTAATTTACCATGTTGAGAAATCCCTTAGATTAATACTTTCCCTTAATATGAAGGTGAAAATGGTTAAGAGAAATTGAGAAATTTTGATAAATGCCCAGTTTTTCATTTCTAAATTGATTTTTACCCAACATTTTGAAAATCATTGAAACTAACCATTTAGCACGTTAAAAAGTCACTAATATCTTTGCGTACAAAAAAGAAGCTGTAGAGAATCTCATGTCATCAACTCCATCAGCAAAAAAATACACAAGCACTAAGATCCCCGGAGGATCTTAGAGAAAGTGAAAACCCTTATTCTCTAACACATAAACCTTTATCGAACAAAATGTTTCTCACAAAGACCGAGTTAATATAATAGATGAGTTAACACTTTCTCCCTATAAGACATATCATTTAATTGTTTCAAGGGGGATATGTTATCATTTCACTTCGCCTTTGTTGGAACGTAACAGTGTGAGAATAATTATGTAAATCAATCACCATATTGGATGTTAGGATGTGCCATGAGTGGATTGATTGTTGATGCTCCTACACTTTTTAACAACACACGAGCATTCTGAAATAAATTTTAAGGATAATTGGCATCATAGCATATGTAGTGATCTTCAATTCTTCAGATCTTGTGTTTGTATTCTTAAATGATCTGGATGCTTGTAGAGCTCAAGCTTAAAGGATTAAAACTAGGTCTACCTGGCACCTATTTAGTTTCTTTGTTTGAATAATTATGCGGGCTAGTTTTTGATAGCTCGCTGAAGGCATAAGGGAAATCATTTTTTTTTTCTAAGAATGACACAAGGAAATTATTTTTGTTAATAGAAGGAAGCTAATCACTTCTGGGTCATCGACATTCACCAAAGCACCAATAACACCCAAGTAGGTAAGCCTCAAGTACGAAAGGTCTTGACTTGCTTGTCATATCAAGAAAATGGTATAAATACAGAGATATATGAACATTAATTAGGAGATACATCCCCGTGTCTGGGTGTGAAGCAACACAATGGAGAAGCACACGCGTGTTGCAAACTCGATTTGATTGGGCAAGAGTTAGATTAGTTTGGTGGTGATAGAACAGGATAAATTGACACTATTTCTTGCAACAGAGAAGCAACGGTACCAAACGAGTTCCATAACAATGGAGCCAAATCTTGAAAGAGCGCTCTCTTCTTGGAGAGTTTGAGGAGAGCATTCTCGCGAAGCTTAGGGTTGTTGAGCTCTTATGTGGGGCTAGTTCTCTCAAATGAATGATAGGTAAATGGTTAAAAGTTTGATCAATGAGAGTATTGTTGACCTTTTGTCCTTGTAAATGGTTAGTTTTCAATGGTTTCCAATAGGTAAAAATCAATTGAGAGAAATTTCAAAGAAAGTGAAATTCATAATTATAATTTATTGTTTATTTCTTAGAGGGTATGCATCATCTCAAAAAATTTAGGCCTAGAGCTCATTTCGCAGGATGGATTATAAGCATTTCAATTCTTCCTTTGGGCACGTTCAACAAATACTTTATGACGTCACAAGTATTCGGACACCGGACATGAGCATTCCACATCTTTAATGTCCTTGTGGCATCATTGTTATCATTATTTATCAATAAAAAGTATG
Organism: Geum urbanum; assembly: GCA_946800695.1. Taxonomy (NCBI): domain Eukaryota; kingdom Viridiplantae; phylum Streptophyta; class Magnoliopsida; order Rosales; family Rosaceae; genus Geum; species Geum urbanum. The sequence continues at coordinate 55,673,474 of OX326997.1, forward strand.
ATCGTTAAGTTTTATTTTAACAACTTAGATTCGTATATTAATTTGTTCTTGTTTAATACCTTATTAATTTTTAATTTTATTATTTTAAAGTTGTGAATTTTCACAATGTGATTAAAAATGATTAGTTTAGTCGTTTATTAGAAAGTCAAGATCGAACTAGCCCTAAGATGAAACGAGGCGAGACGTGGATATGGTACACACATTTAAGTGACTACTTGAATGAGAAGGGATACAAGAAAGATGATTTATGCCCTTGCTTGTTCATTAAACGAACAAGTTCAGGATTTGCCATTGTAGAAGTTTATGCAGATGATATGAACATCATCGAGTCTCTTGATGAGATTAATGAGATAGTTGGCTACTTGAAATCCGAGTTTAAGATGAAAGACCTTGGTAGGACTCGATTTTGGCTAGGTTTATAGCTGCAACATAGAGTTGGTGGAGTTTTCATTCACTAGTCTGCTTATGTCCAAAAGATAAACAAAGCACACTCTCTTAGCACACCAATGGTAGTTCGCAGTCTGGAACCCAAAAAGGATATGTTTCGTCTGAAAGCTGACAATGAGGAACTTTTGGGAGCTAAGGTTCCATACCAGAGACACATGCAAGTAAGAAAATCCAAAATATCTATAAGAGGCACAAGCACACATGGCACAAGAAGCTAACTTTGCTAGGGGAGACCATGAGATGGAAGAAGACTATGATGTCAATCTCATTGTAGCAAATGGCAAAAAGGAGAACCATGAGACTTTGGATTTTGATTAGTCTATGTATTAGGTTGTTATCTCTGTTATGTACTCAAGTTTAGTTTTTGTTTGTCTTGTTTAGTCATGTTTTGAGACTTTATTTTTAGTCGGTTTGGAATAAGACTTCTTTGATGTAATTTGAGTTGGCAAGTAATCAAATTCTCTCTATTTTCGGTATATGAAACTGTTGAGAATATTATTTTAACTCATAATACATGAATGGTTCGAAATATACAATATCCCATGGAAATATGACACTGAAAAATAGAAAATACATAAGTAAAAATGAGAACACTAGAGTTCTTGTAGGCTTCGATCCGTCGAGACCATTACACTGGAATGGTTTTGGCACTTTTCTGACCTGTCAAATTTTTTCCCTATTTTCTTTGACCCGTTGAAGATGGTCCTCCATCCGACTTCGAACACTTCTAACCCATCGAGAGTAGGTCTCGATCCATCGAGACAATCACACTGGATCGTTATTGGCATGTTTTCTACCCGTCCAAATTTTGCCATGTTTCTCTTCGACCCGTCGAAGATGGTACCTTGGACTTGTTTTCAAACTTTTCAACTAGTCTAGAATACCTTTTGACTCGTAGGAAAGAAAAGAAGTGAAAAGAATTTAATTCAACCCTTCCACCCAATTCTCTAATGTCATTTCAGTTAGATGTTGTTTGTACATCAGCTTTTGGTTATTGCCATAATGAGCACTCTAATCAAACCTTGCTAAGTTTTACAAACATTCACGCCAACGATTTTTTTACTTGGAAATATACTGTGAGAGTGGAAAAGAATTCTGGTGTGAAACCTCCATAGAATGTGGCAAAAAGCGCATTCTAGAGACATTTATGAGCATTAGTAGTGGTTTATATCTAACTACAGTTTGGATGATTGAATTCAATGCAGTCACTCATACTACTATGTGTGCCCCCGCCTCATATAAGCTTTGACATTATCGTCTGGGTCACCTAGGTTGCGATATGATGATCAAGATGATGAAAATTCTTATGGTCATCCATTCTCTAGAGCAAAGAAGCATATGGCAATACCCAAAACCATCAGTTTAGATAAAAGGAACAAGATTACTCCTCTCGATCCAGGCTCGGTCTCCAAGAAGAGTGCAACACCCTTTCGGCCACATAGTACTGAAGCATTTTGTGTTATCCCACCGGATGCCTTTATGAAAAAATCCAATGTACACCGCTAGGGTACTAGTAAATAGACAACATAGTTGAGGGTACTAGCCTCTCCGTGGCCACTTGATGATCGATCGAGTGGCACATATGCATACGTATTCTGATCTAAATCTGATTCTCCAAGAAAGTAACTAATAACATCTAAGAAGAGTGCAACACCCTCTCGGCCACATAGTACTGAAGTATTGTGTGTTATCCTACCGGATGACTTTATGGCAAAATCCAATGCACACCGCTAGGGTACTAGCAACTAGACAACATAGCTGAGGGTACTAGCATCTCTGCGACCACTTGATGATCAATTGAGTGGCACATATACGTACGTATTCTCATCTAAATTTGAATCTCCAAGAAAATAACTGATAACATCTAGACTGATAGTAATAAAGTCATGAGCTAACATGGTGAAACTAAAAACATATATGAACTGGACCTTTAGCTGAAAATATCATAGGCAAGAACAACTGAAATCAAAGATGACAAGCTAGACTGAAATGTAAATCGAAAACGATATAGAGATTTAGAACTAGACTGGGCTGAACGGAAAACACTATAATAAAAGACAACTGTAAGTGTTATGTGATTTGAAAATGTTATCACGTAAACTATAAATCATAATGTAAAAGAACTAAATTAGCTTAGCTAAACTTTGATCTAGTGTAACAAAAAAGTAATTCACAGATGATAAATTGAACTAAATTTAAAGTTTTACTAAGACAACAAAACTCTCATACGTGACAATAAATAACAAGGATCCACTCATGATTATTGCTAGACTAACTAGCCGTCGAATTCATTAATCCCACCAGGGTCCACTCGTCATTCTCCTTAAATACCGAAGCTTTTTCCATGTGCGTTGTCCGTCAAATTGGTCATTCAATACTTGTCCTTTCATCTCTTCTAGCCACTAAATTCGGCCATAACAATAGCTATTAAATAATCAATCCCTTAAGAAAGTAACGATTAAGAAATTCTACTCTCATTTGTTACCGTAAAATATTTTCCTACTTTCACCCGTTCCAATTTTTCTTCACATGGGCATAAAATATGATTCATGTCGACTGAGATACCAAGATTAGAAATGGGGCATCGACCAAAGCTTACCTAAATCATCCCTAAGCAGACTCGTACTCATCGTGGGATTATTTTTATACAGCGTAACCTCCACAATTGGTTGATCTCTTTTTACTCTGCGTTTAAGACGTACACAAATACCCAATACCACTGTCATTGCACATTGAACTCATCATGGCCCAAGAACTTAACAATAGTCACTCCTTCAAAACTTAACTAAACTGAAATCCAACTAGGTGCCATCCCCATGCTTCGCGGAAGCGCGATTTTCCAAAAATTATACAAATTAAGAAGAAGACATACGTTTTATTATTTCGAAAGAAATTTCGAACGTGATGCAGGGATGCAATCATCTAAATTGAGGCAGAAACCAAAATGAATTTGCAAATAGAATTACCTATTGAGAACTATTCATTATGTGATGTGATTGAACTTTTCATTATAAACTCTTTCAAAATAACTATACCAAAAATGACTTTATTTCAAAAATTAAATTCAACCAAAGTTATTCTAATACCATAAACTTGTTACAACTTGCATGAAAATTACACATAGTTAGATATTATGACTGAATCACCAGAATACATATTACATGATATAAATAGAAAATACAAATTGCTGATAGAGTTATCTGATTTGCAAAAAATGGTACAGAACAAAGCAGAGTTAGACTCGGAGTGGTTTGATCAGTTCTAAATAAAAGCTCCAGCTTCTTCATACACTGTTATTACAACAACAAAAAACAGAAAATAACATTGATGTTAGTTGCAGTTCTAGTAACATTTTGGTTCAAACAAAAGTCAAAAACAAATAGCTGATTCATATCAATTTATTTTTAGGTAATGGATACTATCTTCCTTCCCCTTTGGCTACATCAGTTGTTGGCATAATAGCAAACTGAAACTATAATTGGATAACACTTGGATGAACCATATATATCAGTATGCAATTTCTCTAACTTAATAAACTTTAAATATTTAGGGAATAAAGACGATCAATGCCAAAGTAATACATAACACGAACATTCAATTGCAACTCATCAACCACCTAAGCATATTGACCTAGTTTAGTTTCTACTTCTTTCCATTGATTAACAACTAAGTATATATATCGAAAACCTTGTATAAAATAAGAAAAATTGTCCAATAATTAACTAAGATACATGCATTTCAAGCATGTTTGTAATGAACAGTACGATACACTTTTGGCAAACTTGATAATGTAAATTAAATTAATTATAAAAATATGACTGACATTATTCCCATATTTTGTGAGTAAAAACCCAGACAGACTAACCTTCTCTTTCTACATATAATTAGCACCCACGTCTTCAATGACCAGACCTCCTTTTTCAGAGTTCATAACCTCAAGCACACTATCCAATATCTTTTTCAAGATTTCAAGCTTTTCACCGCCAACACCATTAGCAACATCTATAACTACCTTTTAAGCCTATAAGTTCTGGTCACAACTTCTTTAAAAATTAAATTGACTAAGCACCTGCAACATAACACAATGCTCTTAATGCAAAAGAATTCAAACATAATATGGCTTCTTCTTTTTTTCTTTTTCTTTTTTCTTTTTGACAAAAATAAATTAAAACTAAACTGTCTCACACAAAAAATTATACTTGAAAAGTAACCTGAATGAGCTAGACACCTCTCAAAGTAATCCATTTCTTGACCATTTCTTACCAACTGCAAATACTGATTGACTATAGACGTGAAAGATTAAGCAAGTGAGAATAACTTCAAAAAATATAAATGGTGGTTTCAAACTTGTCATGGAGTGTGTAAAGAACAAAATAGTGACTTTCAAGACTCAGCTTCTTCAAAATTGTAGCCTCAGTCGGTAGAGTGTCTCCTTAATTGATAATTTTCAAGTTGTTAAGTAGTTGCAGGTTATATTGCCAAAAGGCCAGGAACTGCATGTTAGAACAACCAGGAAAGCAGAGACATCAAGAGCCAACAAAGATATATGAGGCATGTAAATCTAGATCCAAAACCCACGCACAAGGCGCAAGTGATTCAATCATCTAACATCAAAAGTAGAAAAAAAAATTATATCAAAATAATACGTACCATCATATGAAAATCCAATTTCCAAACCACAACCTCCAGATACTGCAAATCTACAATGAGCATTCAACAAAGATGGCCTTACCCTACAACAACTTAGAGCATCATAAAATAGACAAAAAGATGCCGTTAGACTGGGATTATAGTTGTAAGCCATTTTTTACTCAGAAAACAATGATTATCGGTAAAGAAGAGATGTAACAGCCTATAATTCAAAACTGTTGATAACTTGTTGTCAATTAATTCTATTTCTATTCTTGTAACCAATGTCAAATGACACAACATGATCGTAGAGATGTATGTCACATTGCTAGTTTATCCAAACGCACAAATTATCAGGATAGGATAAGAGATTCTTAATGAAAAAAAAATGGTTGCAACAAGACCATATTAAGAGATCACGATATTTGTTTTGGAACAATGAAATGACTCAATTTTTATAAGATCACAACAAAATGGGGCATCCACAACTCTTCAATTTGATAGATCCAATGAAAAGTTGCAAAACAATCAAAAACAATCATGAGCCGAAAAGTGAAGTTTACAATCCAGTAATATCATAACTCGGAGCTAAAGCTCGGAACAATCCCTTGTTGGAGTGGAGGATCTGCGGAGCTTTGGCTTGTGTTATCACTGAAGGCACCGCCTTCTTCATATGATTCAACTACAATTTATTCATTTCACACCAAAATTAGTCACAATATATATCCAGAAGTTAAGATGAAATTACAAAGAAGCTTCGAGTAAAATTGATGGACCATATTCAAACAAACCCAATAGATATTCAATCAAATTGTTATCTGGAGAATATTGGTCCATTACAACTGAACCATATTCAAACAGACCCAATAGATATCAATCACCAACCAATCCAGATTCAAACTATCAAAGCACATACATCCCACATCTTCTCCTAAACACAAAGATACAAACCCAAAATCTCCTAACCTTAAATTCAACTGTGAACTCAAAACTGATACATACCCAATCAACTAATACTCATACTTTATCAATACCAATCAAACAACAATCTATTTGAGTGATAAAAAATCAGAGAAAAGAGTGGCGAGAGTGAGAGGAAAGGAAAAAGCTTACCACAAAATTCAAAACTCAGCACCCAAGCAAAATCCCGGCAGTATGCTCAGAGAGATTGAAATGGAGAATCGTGACTGAAAATCGCACAATACTTCAGAGCTACAAAAAATGAGCATGATATTAAACAAAACTGAAGAGAAAATCAAGAATACAGCGAATCAATTAAGAGAGACAGGTCATACCGGAGTGAGTTGTTGGCGAAGTGAAGCTTCAGGCTAAGAGCGAGAGAGAGAGAACGCCAGTGTGTGTGGATAAAATGATATTGAGAGCAAGAGAGAAAGCATAGTGTATGGTGAGAAGAATGAAGCAGATCAAGTTGTCAAGAACAGTGGAGGAAGCGTGCAAAGCGTATGACACTCAATGACAAAAATGCCCCCCTTATGAATAGTGAAATGTACAGTACCAAGGCTTGTTTCAAGATTTTTATATAGTAAATTATATGAACACGTCAAAAACGACGAGGAGATAGAGTTCCATACATTGCATGTAACAATCAGTGATCAAAATCACCAAGTCCCGCCGAAATACACGTCGGGCTCCCCATGTCGGATAACCGTGATACACCTAGAAACTTAAAGTATTAGGTTCCTATAAAGAACGGATACAAAACCTAAGTGGTCACATCACTCGAGTCTCTCGACAATGGTGCTTGTCGCAAGAAAATCCCAAATCTTCTTTCATTCGATTCTCCGCACACAAGTGAGAATAAATTACAAAATAACTATAGAGAGAAAGCCACGAGGAGATGAAGATATTTCCACCATTTTTGGTATAAGAGGCGGCTAGAATCGATATCGACGGTCAATCTCTCTACTTATTCTTGGTGCCTCTCTTCAGTCCGTCTCTCTCCTAAGTTTTCCTCGTGAAAATCGCTTGGGAGAAGAGGATCTGATTATAAATAAGCTAAGATAAGGAAAAAAAATACTCAAATGTCCCTTACATGAAAATAATCAAAAATCCATTTAAAGAACTGTTTTGCGGTGACGCTCTCATACAAATTTTCTCTACAACTTTCATGAAGAAAAAAAAAAGACAAAATCATAACTTAAATAATTTGTTGATTTTTAAATTGTAACAAAAAAATAATATTCTCAAACAACGCGCCAAAGCTGGATCAACTTAGTAATAAGATTGACGAACAAGGATTAGCATGGTAATTTAGGTACAAACTGGTATAACTATGTCTCATCATGATCCTCGCACATCTTAGAGTAAGATTGAAGTGCAACGTTTTCTCGATCCTCGGAAACAAGCAGATTCGATGCCTAACTCTTTTACTGATATCGTGAAAGTGATGAGATCAGATATAACTGCTGCAAACATTCTTGCAAAGTTGAAAGTTCTTGTAATTGGGTAAGTTAACACAACACCCGGGTAAGGTAGTGTTTCTCCTATTCATAGTAAAGGTGTAGCATCAGTCAAAATCCACTAGTGAGCTGCTGGTGAAAAGGCAAGCCATCAAGGTACAAAATGATATATTCATCATCAACACATAAGATTTTTTCTGACTACAATTATATCCAAAAGTCAACATTGACAAGCATTAGGGAACGCTCCAGAGTCAATGACGATGTCAGAAAATAAAGAAATCTCACAAAGTTAAACAATTGCTAGCGTAATTATGGATAATTCTTCCATGTTTATTGATGATATATTTACTTTTTCTGTCACTTAGGAATGGACGACGATGAAGTGGAACCTTGCTCTATTGCAGATTTTTAGCGTATAGTAGATTGGCCTAAATGAAAAGTAACAATCCAGGGTGAACTAGACTCTCTTACAAAAAGGTAAGTTTTTTGTTTGGTAGTGCTATGTCACTGAATGTTGAACCAGTTAGACATAAATGGGTCTTTGTTCGGGAGCACAATGAGAAGAACTTGTAACACACGGTTTTCTCAATACCCTGGTATTGATTATACGAAGACGTATTCTCCTGTCATGGACATCATTACTTTCCGCAACATGATCAGTTTAGTAGTGTCCAAAAGATTGAGTATGCAGCTTATAGGGATATGGTTACAACATATCTCTGTGGGGATCTTGATTCAATTCAGAGATATATGAGAGTGCCAGATGACATAGTTATACCTAATTCAATTAACTCTAAACCATGGGGTATTCATGTTATCAAATTAAGACGTTCACTATTGTAAGTGACTACTTGATTAGAAAGGGATACAAGAATGATGAGTTATGCCAATGCGTGTTCGTTAAATGAACAAGTTTTGGATTTTCCATTGTAGCTGTCTATGTTTATAAGATAGTTGGCTACTTGAAATCCAAATTTGAGATGAAAGACCTTGGTATGACTCAATTTTATCTTGATTTAGAGCTGGAACATTAAGTTTGTGGAATTCTAATTCACCGGTCTACTTATGTCCAAAGGATACTCATGTGATTTAACATGGACAAAGCATACTCTCTTCGGACACTAATGGTTGTTCGATGTCTTAAACCCAAAAAGTCTTTGTTTCATCCAAAAGATGATGATGAGCAACTTTTAAGAGCTGAGATTCCATATCTTAGTGTTGTTGAAGCTTTGTTGTATTTAGCTTGGTGCACATGTCTAGACATTGTCTTGTCAGTCTGTGCCTATGCACAATCATTGGAGTGGAGTAACGCATATTTTCAAGTACTTAAAGGGATCCATTGACTTGTGCTTCTTCTTTCCCTACAAAGAAGTAAAGAAACTTGAAATTTCGTTAAATGGAATGGTTAAAACGTAGTTTCTTTATTCTGGGATTTTTGACCCGTCGAGAGAAACCTTCGACTCGTTGAAGGATCTTCTGGCTACAAGCATTGAACCGTCTTTCAGTGTAGTCCCCTATTCCATGACACCGAATGATGTGTTGGTAGGAATTTCTGATGCTGGGTATCTCTCTGGTTCGCAAAGAAGACGTTTTCAAACTAGTTATGTTTTCAACATTGGTAATATAACAATTTCTTGAAAATCTACAAAGCAAACCTGACAAGACCCGCTCAAGATATTGACGTAGTCCAAGGTAAGTCCTTTAGTACCCGCATTAGGATAACTTGCATCGATGAATCAATAAAAGTAACCCTATGAAAGGACCCGACCCCGATTTAGTTTCCTAAACCGGAATCAAACCCCTTCTGAAAACGTGAACTAACAAAAACCATTAAAATTTCGGCAGAGTAACGCTACTAACGCGGAATTGCCATTACCTGCACCCGGAAAATAACACTTCATCCTATGCCACAAAAGCCAAACCATGGGCACCAATCCCATCCGGATTTCTTAATATCATATCAATAACAATAAATAGTAAACATAACTGTAATATATAGTATATCCGGGAAAAACCGTATAAAACATGTATCAGAGCGACCTCTAGTGTAAATATATACAAATTATACAACAGTAGGTGAAACAAGAAACCTACTGGAAAACACGGGTAGCTCGAACAACTAGCCTCCAACCACGACGTGAAACACCAGAATCTGAACTGCAAACTGGGCATGGAAACTGAAAAGCCCAGGGGAAAGACATGAAAACCGTTAGAGTGAGTGGACAAAAATAAATGTCTTTTGCCAGATGATATATGTTATAATAACATATGCGAGTCCATATGAATAAATATAATAAAGTATACGAGGTAAACTCATACTCCTCTAGCGTACTGAGCATGCATGTAAAAATCCCACGGGGTCGCTCATAGACACATCCATGCTAGTACAGTCCGAATCACTGGATCCCAGACCTACACGTGATTCTAGCCAGAAAGGCCTTAGGTCAGAGGTCTGCCCCCCCCCCCCCCCCCCCCCCCCCCGGTAAAGGCCTCAGGTCAGGGGTCACAGCCTCCCCCGGTAAACATCCTCGGGGATCAGCCGGGATGCAAGTGTATCAATACAACAACATATACTGAGACTATACTCTGTGTAAACCAAATCATAAATAGTTCGATGCAAATGTATAATGCGACAAATAAATGTATATACGTAATATATAATGGTATAGGCATAATCGTATAACACATGCTCATATAAACCATAATCTTATATGCATGCTCATGCTCGTAAAACGTGTATAATGACTCGCGATTATCAGTGAAAAGAAATTGTCCACTCACAGGTAAGCAAAATGCGCACTCGCGCTAATCACGTGGCCCAGCGGAAGATCCCTCGCCCGAAGCATGATTTCTATCCCCTGAATAGTCATAAAATATATCTGATCAAAATTATAATCCACAACACCGTACCACACCTCGGAAACCAACCGTTCCCGGAAATATACAACACAGTGCAAAATAATCGACGAAATTTCCGAATTCTCTACTCGAAACCCTCGACTGAAAATCCGATACCCAGATCAACTCGAAAACCTCAAGGTGATGATCGGGGCGCGATTACGAGAAAAACGACATTAAAAACATCGAAATCCAAAAAGTCAACGGGTCGCCAGAGCTCCGGCGTTGACCGCTGCCGTCGGTGGCGGCACGCCGTCAACCGGAGAGTTTTCCTGGCGACCGAGCTGCCATAATGATCTACTCAACAAGGCGAACAACTTTAACAAATGGACCACCACCGTGGCCGGAATCCAGCTCGAAAGCCACGGTGGTTCAAACCGGCCGGAAAACTTCCCGGACCGATTCCGGCGCCGTTGCGCCACCTCGTCCCTCCAAACCAACGGGGAAATGATCAGCATCCAAAACTCAACAAAACCTACCAAAGATCCACCCCGGAAAGTCACCGGAGCACCTCCCTCCGTCGAGGCCGATTCTGGCCAAAAATCTCAAATTTTCAAATCGAAATATCTCCCTCAAATCTCAACCAAATCAAGCAATTCCAAGTTCTAAACTGTTTAGAACCATGAGGAGAACATTTTACCTTCAAGGGTCGTGGCCTGAAATGGCGGGAATCAGCCGGTCCGGCGACGGAAGCCAAACGGTTCGTTTTTCTCCTCCGGTCAACTAAAGTCAACGGTCAACTCTCGGTCAACGACGGTCAAACTTCCCAAACAGTGTTTTCGACTATTCCCGATATTTATACTCGGGCCTCGGGACGATCGACGGTCCAAAACGGATAACCATTACGATTCGGATAAACTCGATATGAACGGATAAACTCGTCGATAAACCGAAACTTGAAATAATCATATTATATTCCTCGGTCATTGGAAAAATCATCCGGAACCGCCCATGAACTCGAAATCACGTGTACTACAACTCTCGAGAAGAGACTCAACTCAAATTCTCGGCTGATAATTAAGTCGTAAACGAAACTGGCAAACCACACAATAACGATAAACCACGATTACGCACTAACTCGTAGGTTACGCTGATTACTCTACTAATTCTGGTTCGGGTTGTCACACCCTAACTCTAGTTACCCAAAAACATGAACTATAGAAGACCGACTTCAACTGGTTTGAAAGTTCTTTATTGAAAGAAAACATGAACTGAAAGGTTTATAGAACATAGGAGTTCAAGCTTCAAAATTTACATCTCTGATATAGTTTTACAAAAGACTGTATCCATAGTATCTATGACAAACTAAATCGAATGTAAACATAGGTAGGTCATTGGATATCCGAGCTTGAACAAAACAGAAGTAGTGGATATCTAAGCCTTGTCAACTGGATGGACATGTCTTTAGCCGTCTAATCTGCAATATGGGTAACGTAAACCGAAAAGCCCAGGAAATGTAGTTTTAAAATGTTAGATTGAGTGAACAAAAATAAATTAACTGAAAATATAATTCTACTTATTCTGCATTTCCAACAACTTATGAAGCTTAAAAAAACTGGCATGCGACTACACTGGTATAACTCATCGACATGAAGTCGTAAGGACATTAATGACTATAAAGGTTCTAACACTTTATTCATAGTAAATTTCTAATCAAAATGATGAATGTAAAGGGAAACCGCTACTCCAGTAACCGTAAACAAGGGTGGAGGTAGTGACTATAAAGGGACTCGCCACTCCAGTCATTCTTTGACATCTATGGAGGGACTGCCACTCCAGACATCGTTGGCATTTAAAGGGTATCACTACTTTAGATGTTGTAATCCCTTGGTGGTCAACCGAGGAACTTACATGTATGCATACATATACAGATACTCATATATACTAACCTCTAATGAAAATCGAAAAACTGACAGCTAAACACTGAGCTAAATGACGAAACTAAAATGACATAATCGCATGCATATTTATATTCAAAATCAAAATCCACTCACAATACTAAGCCCAAGTTTCTTGTTGAGCCGAGTTCTTCGTCGTTACTAGTTCGACACGTTGTCTTGTCACAACGAGCATTATTTAATAACTAATTGTCAAGAATGATATCAAATTCTAAGCTTGTCACTCATAAGTATCATGTCTAGAGTATCGCATTCTCGAACCATATGATTTTTGAAATCACAACGAGTTTTTAAACTACTCATATTAAGAAAATTCTTAATTCACTCCGAAGTCGCAACACGTTCCTCAAATATTGCACAACTTAAGGTCACATCGACATAGTACTTGACCAACTTGTTAAATCGTATTAAAGTTAATCAACTTCCAATTAAGTCCACGTCCCAAACAACCTAAGTCCAATTAATTCATTAACCTCGCCATTTCAATTAGTATGTAATTACAAAAAAATTTCTGCGAAAAACTCTCCGCCTGAGCACCGCCGTGAACCACCAGCGACGACGGCGCAGTGGCGTTGATCCATTTTTCAATGACCCAAGACTTATTCTATTCAAAATTACACAACAACGACTTTCTATTCTACAATATCATCCAATTCAAACTACAAAACCTCAAATTTACCTTTGAACATCAAAATTCTATAATCTTCAAATCCTCGATTGGGTGAGCACCAATTAAATTAGGAAGCAACCAAGGTGTGGTTAGCTTCATAGAGGCAATGGCTACAAAGCCTAGTGAGTCTCGCTGTTTGATTTGGTTTGAAATCAATCGACCCCCAAATTCTAGGGTTCATGCATTTTCGAAGCTTCTCACCGTTAATACACCCTCACCATTAAGAATCGAGGTCAGAGAAGTTGAGGAAAGGGAAGAGGAGACCAAGGCACAACTTTTGACTCCTTAGTCGATTATTTTGGTGGCCTACTGCGATGGTTCGTCGCCGGCGTTTCGCCGTGAGAGAGAGAGAGAGAGAGAGAGAGAGAGAGAGAGAGAGAGAGAGAGAGAGAGAGAGAGAGAGAGAGAGGGGGTCGGGAAGAGAGAGATCAAAATGGAAACTTTTTGTTTCCTTAATTAGCCAAAATGCTATTTATACTAAAGAAAGTTACCAGAACGTAAAAACATAAGAAAACCTCCGATGTTCATATTTCACCCATCGTAACTCTGATTTCAGCATTCTTCCTATCCACAAACTCTTCTTGACAAACTCTATTACTTTATTCAAGGAAGTTTCTCAAGTTACTTAACCGATAAAAGGTCGATCAAATATCCACTAATATTGACCAATGGTAAAATCTATTTACCACATACGACTAAACTTTACTCAATATGTAAAAATGTAAAACTGGGTACAGGTTGTCACAGAATCCTTGTTGCTACTTCTTCGAATCATTCTGAGATCATAGCTCTGCATGAAACTATTAAAGAGTGTTTGGTTTAGGTCAGTAATACACCACATTCGAGAGTCTAGTGGATTACGATATACTACAACAACACCAACTTGCATCTTTAAGGATAATGCGGCTTGGATTGAGCAAATAAAGTTGGGATACATTAAGGATGACAATACTAAATACATTTTGCCAAAGTTCTCCTTCAATTAGTAACAACAACAGTTCTTGAATATCCATGTGAACCAGATTGGTTCTGCGGATAATACTACGAATTTATTCACTTAAGTCACTTTCAAAATCTACATTTGTGAGACATGTGAGACGCATTCGAATGCGAAGACTATTTGAATTTCGAGATTGAGTTATTAATCAGGGGGAGTCACGTTTTGGTATACATCAGGGGGAGTCTACATCACATGAAGTATCTTTTATAGTTGATGTGTTGTACTCATTTTCCTTTCGACCAAGTCTTTGTTTTTCCCATGAGGTTTTTGTTCACTTGACAAGGTTTTTAATGAGACAACAAGTTGTACATCATACATTAGGAGCTCAATACAAGAGGAAGTGCTTGAGGAAAATATGTTCTTGATCTTTCGGTGTGTGTCTTGTCCTAATTAGATTAGAAGTAGAGATTCTAGCAATCCTTGATTTACTGGGATACTGATTGTAATTAATTGTAATGCTTGTATCTAATGTCATTTATCAATGAATGATAATATAATTTCAATCTACAATTATTGCGTATACTTTTATCTTTCAACATATTCTATTTCTGTTTCTCTCCCTCTTCCTTACTTTTATCTTTTCATTATTTTCTCATTCAATTCATAGGTTCCTTGTATGTAGAGAATGGTTCAAGTTACTACCTTGTTAGATATCACAATTAGTCTATGTTGCTATAATGCTATTCAAGAATGGAGAAGGTTGCTATTGAACTTGAAGGAGTCGAACTCTGGCTCTAGTATCCCAATTAAGTTTGTCACCCTTTCCTTATGGCTTCTTCTCTTGGTCTCAAAAATTGATTTGCCTTCAAGTTTGAAGATGGGGAAAGAGTTGAGTTCAACGAAACTCGATATCCAACAAGAGTTTGAAAAGAATTATAAAACCATATACGTCTAGATATTAAATTAATGGACTTGTTTATTAGAAAAAAAATGATGGACTTTACAGTTTATATTGTTCAAACCAAATCGAGACTTTAAATATTTTAATTTAATCCATATTAACATGAGTTTACTATGTAATTTCATAATGACAAACATAAGAAGGTGCACAGAGCAAATATAGAAGTCCAAATAAAAATTCTCGACATTTTAAGATCTAATTTCAATTCCTTTTCTTGGCCATGATTAATTCCTTCCAACATGAATTGTCTTTTGCAAATCTAATGACAAATTCTTCTATGTATTAATGCATCGATACAATAAAGTTAGATGGTTTACTAACTGCATGTAGTTAGCTTCGCAAAATAAGTAGACTAATTTCGTAAAACAAGTTGACTAAAATTAGATGATTTACTAATTTCATGTAGTCAGCTTCGCAGAACAAGTAGATTGACATCGTGAAATAAGTAAATTGATTTTTGACCATTTTAGTTTACTTATTTCATGATATTAGTCTATTTCTTTTGCGAAACTAACTACGTGCGGTTAGTAAACCATCTAATTTTAGTTTACTTATTTCACGAGAATAGTCAACTTCTTTGCGAAACTTACTACGTACGATTAGTAAACCATCTAACTTTATTGTATTGATGCATTAACGCTCTGAAAGAAGCCCTTATCTAATTATATGTAATGATAATAAATAACAAAAAATTCTGCCCAAACCATGGCCAATAAGTCTTTAATGACCATGGGCCTATGGGCGGGTCAAGGTTGGTCTATTGTAGTCTTGCTTAGTCCAACCTTAGATGCTGTTGACTTTGACTGGGTATGACCCTGCCTAATCTAGCCTTAGCCTTATTATTTTGGGCTAGGCTCTAACCCATGTAACACCCCTCCCGAGTGATTTTTTATATTTAGTAACATTCTTCTCCAACTTCTCATTCTTTTCAACAAGCTGTTGATTGAAGAGCTCAACTGTCTAATTTGCATCTTCAACTTGTTTATTTTCCTTCTCAAGATCCTCCTTTTGACTTTACAAAGCATGCAGTCTCTTCCGAAGCTCCTCATTTGTTGCTTGAGACGATTAAAGTGCTTCAGCACCATCTACAACTTGCTTCTGCAATTTGTTATTTTCTTCAGCAAAAATTTGTATCTTCCCCTGAGCAGCAAGTTGAAGTTATGCTTCGTTGAGTTGTTTCTTCAACAACAAAATCTCTCCATTAACAGCTTCAGCTTTAGCAACGCCATCATCAACTTGCTTCTTGAATTTAGTATTTTCTTCAGAAGCATTTTGTATCTTCCTTTGAGCTTCCTAGAGTTGAAGTTCTGCTTCACCGACCCTCTTTTTAAAGGGCAGAAACTGTAAAGAAAAATTTCTCGCACCAGATTCACTAGCATCCTTCGTCTCTCTTAATCTCGTCTCAAGCACGAATTTCTCTAGGAGGGATGCCGCAAGTTTGTTTTCAACATCCAACAATTTCTTCTCAGTAGCTTTAAGTTTAGTAGCACCATCTTCAACTTGGTTATGCAATTTGCAATTTTCTTCAGAAGAAATTTCTATCTTCCTTTGAGCAGCAAGTTGAAGTTGTGCTTCCTTGAGTTGACATTGCGCTTCATTCAGTTCCTTCTTCAAAGTCATATTTTCTACAAAAGCAGCTTCAGCAGCATCCTTCATCTCTCTTAATCTCGTCTCATGCACAGTTTCCTCTACCTTCAATACTTCAATCATATCCGTAGAATCATCAGTATTTTCTAATTGATTCTTAAGAGAATTAATCTCCTTCTCTAGAGACAATTTCTCCCTCCCCAGAGAATCACCAGTAGTTGCTAATTGATTCTTAAGAGACTTAATCTTCTGGTCCATAATACCTGAATTAAACTTAAGGTATTCCTTATCCTTATTCAAAACTTTAATGACAACCCAAAGAGCTGCATTGGATTTCTGCATTTTCTTGATCTCCACATCCTTCTGCATGTACGTTACTATCTAGTAACTGCTCACTAAAATCTTCACTTTCATTCAACTGCAAATCCTTCTCTGTAATAGCTTCTTGTAACATCTCAACATACTCTTGACTATCTTTCAACTCAACATCCTTGGCACGCAACTCGACTTCAAAATTTGCATAGTCATCACAGCCCATATCACTGATACTTGCCAGGACAGGAATTATAACCCCATCAGCTTTAGTTTTCTTGGTCCTTGAATCCAAAAACTAATTGGCTTGTGAAAAATGAGATACAGACAGCTACTTAGACATGCATATAACCAGACAGATAGATAGACAGATACCTATACAACTATTTATCAAGAAGACAACTGTTAACAACAACAATAACAACAACAAAAGTTAGATACTCACCCTCAACATTTCCAAGCTTCTGATGTTTTGGAAATGAATAAAAATATCACTGAGACTGTACTTCACCATGCCAATCTTTGAATACTCCTTGCCAGCTTTTGGTTTGACAATGTTAAGGATTGAAGTAAGATAAAATTGATACGAAAGACAATAATGAACACAATAAAGAACAGATACAAAAGACAAATACTAAGACAGAAATACAAATAGATACTCAAGAAAAAATTACTGGAATAATAATGATGAAACCGCAAATATTTATTGCATTGCTTCTATACAACTTCTTCTCATCCTCCTCCTCCTCATCATCATCATTCTCAGCCTTCTCCATGTTACAACCCTAATCGAATTATATTACGCGGTATCGCAGATCAATTGCGTCATCGAGATTGTTAACGACTTTTTCATAGGGCGTGAATTTGTCTTGGCACTCTTCACGAGAATCATAGAGTGTTTTATTTCGAGCTTGTAGGAATTTTCAGGGAATTTTTTGGATAAGTGAGCTATTTTTTTAAATGGTTTTTGGAAGTTTGCGTGAAAGAAATATTAATTAAGAAATTAAATTAACTCGGTTTGATCTGAACCGTTGGAGCCTGATCAGATCAAATGTGGGCCGTTGATCTGATCAAGTATGTTGGTGGTGTATATATGGTATTAATACTTGAAAATAAACTGGAAAAGCAAAAAATACTCAAGATCCGTATGCTATGCGACCCATATATCAACCCGACCCGACTCGTTTTCTCGACCCAACCAGAACTTCTCCGGCCGGCCACATCTGACGCCGAGACGGATTGGAATCACATCCTCTCCTCATCCTCGACCTCCCCATGTACTTATTTAAGTTAAACAATGATAGGCTAAGAAGAATTCAAGCCTTAAATTCGAGGGTTTTTCTCGAATTTGGTATCGTCACCCACAACAGTTTTTGGCAAAGATTTGGCGGCGACGCCTTAAGGGTTTTGAAGCCCATGATGACAGGAGTTGATTGCCACTGGTCTCAAGCCACACCATGGCCAGCCGGTGTCGATAGGCCGAGGGCAATTTTCGGCCTAATTCGACCACCTTTCGAGGTAAAATCCGACCACCTCCGGTCGTTTTCTCGGCTTGGTGTAGTTAGGAGATGTGTTTTACTCGGTGAGATGTTTTGAATGGTGTATCATTTGCACATTTTGGACCAGGTTGATTCCGTCGGCGCGTGTGTGTGGTGGAGCTCCAACGAGTTTGGAGATTTTGGCCAAGTTATATGTCATTTCGCTCATTTCCTCGTGTCGAACGCAATAGTGAGGTTCATGTTTGGATCTGAGCTTGTTAAAATTTTACGTGTATTTAGTCGGATAACGAGTAGTTGATTTTATGACTTTATTAACGGACGATCTGACTCTCGGTTTAATGCGAGTCTCTCAATATTTGAGATTTATGTTGCGACTCTAAAAAGTGATTAAAAATGAGGGAGTGCAAGGAATGGATTTTAGAATTTGGTTAAGTTGGTAATTAGTCAAAAAAATACGTTATTCGGGAATTCAAATTTTTTGACAATATTGCTCGTCGAATTACGATCTTAGTTACTCATTATTAACCCCGACGATTAGATATCGATTATAGTCGTGGTTTCAGGATTACGAGTTAGCAGGCGTGTTAGATGAATAGTTATGCGGATTGGCCGGTTTTTTGGCTTTATAATTATCACGGCATAATCTGGTGAGTGGACCTTTATTTTCTCAATTGATTGCGAGTTCATTATTTTTTACGCAGTACGCTTTATGGTATGTTTTTAAAGCTTTTATTCAGAGGTTTTCTTTGTGATGGTTTGTTTAGTTGCATCGATGCTCTAGCTATTCGGCTGATCACCGGATAGTTGGTTAGGGGAGGTTAGGTGGTCTCGTCTAACCCAAATTGACTCATGTTAGGTGGCCTGGGGATGATTCCGTCACATATTTACATATTTTCTATTTCATCTTGGTGCCTCAGGTTAGGTGGCCTGGGAGAGCACCTCTATTTATATTTCAGTTTTACAGTTTAGAACTCGCAGTATTTCACAGTAAACAGAGGAAAGACAATTAAATTTCAGTTTATCGATTTACACAAATTGATATATTATTTTTGTCTACTCACGCTAACGTTTTATATTTTGTTTGCCTTTGCCTAGGCTCTTTGGTTGATCGTTGCCCAGGTTGTAGTGTGTGTCCTGAGAGTGCTGAATGCCATCGAGGGCTTCGAGTCCACAAGTCAATTCTTTCAGCAGTAGGTTCCAGCTCACTGTTAGTATGTATATTATGTTATAGAAGTCGCTGTGGATACCGGTTCAGTGAGACCCTAGTAATCAATTAGTTCTTGAGTAGTCTTCGAGTTTATTTTCATTTGTATACTGAACCAGTACTATTTAAAATTTATTTTAAATTCTTGAGTTAAGTATCTGGTCATATGTTGAGTAATCTTGATGGACATCGGTGATCCACGGTTTGTTTGTGGAAATTATCTGCGGAGTGTCAATCTTCTTACATGTTTTTGGGTGTCTCAGTTATAAGGGGAATTATATCAAAATTTTTACAGAAATTCATAGATTATGGTCAGTCATTAGGCCTTGATCCTAGATTACTAGTTAATCTAGGGTTTGGTTCTTTCACTCCACCTTCATCTTCTCTGCCTTCTTCTCCTTCTTCAGCTTCTTTGCTACCTCCTTTTTCTTGGCTACTTCTGGAATAAAGTACTTTTATGCATTGAATAGGTTATCATAAACAACATTTGCATAAGCTATATCATTCATTCCTTTAATACTGCACACGCAGTTTGTAAAGCCAAGTGTCAAACCTCCATTGGAATTAGGCAGCAAAATAGAGGCCAACAGAAATAAAACCAATAGACGAACACAGTCATCAACCCTATCTTTGGCACCAAGTAAATTTTCCAACCTACTCTTGATAACTTTCTTGCAGATTAACTTGATGCCCCCAAACATGCTATATAGCCAATATGTAATCTTCACATTCTTATCATTCAATGCAATTGGTCTTCCCTTTGTGCTCAAACCCAACAAAGATCCAACATAATCATGAGTGATACGGTGAACACGCTTCACATTGAATTGAAATGCCCTATTATCCTTCCTATATGCGTAAGCCATAATAGCAATTGCATCATTCGACTTTAAGCAGTTCCGTTTATCAATATCACCGTCGATGAATGCACAGATTAGATCATGGAAGGGTGTATCCTTCAACCTCTTCCTCACATTATTATTAATATTATTCTGGTTACCAACAATGAACTTCTGGATATCATACAAACTGCACTGGAACTGACACTTCCAGGTCCGTTGCACCACCGGGACAACTTCCGGCTCATCCACTACTTGTTGATGTTGTCTGAAAGGTACCTCATCATCACTCTCTATCTCTAAATCACTATCAAAAGTTGATTCAGAAGACTCCACTGTCTTCTTGCCCTTGCCCTTGATCTCCTGCTTCTTCATACCCTTAGTCTTCCTCATCATCATCATCGTCGTCGTCGTCGTCTTCTTCTTCTTCTTCTTCTTCTTCTTCTTCTTCTTCTTCTTCTTCTTCTTCTTCTTCTTCTTCTTCTTCTTCTTCTTCTTCTACTCTTCCTTCTTTAAAGCTTCCTTGACAATCTTTATAAGACGATCATCGAAAACAGTAGGACCAGATGAAGAGGAAACCACTATTCTTCTCTTGTTCCTTTTCGCTCTTTTCAATTTTTTTAAAGCAACCTGCTCTTCCTCCTCGGAAGAAGAAAAAGAAGATGAAGAAGAAGACACATCAGATTCTGACGATTGAGCATACAATTCTGACGATTGAGCATATTGAAAGGACCCAATCCCGATTTAGTTTCCTAAACCGGAATCAAACCCCTTCTGAAAACACGAACCAACAAAAAACATCAAAATTTCGGCAGAGTTTCATTACTAATGCGGAGTTGACTTTACCTGCACCCGGAAAATACACTTCATCCTATGCCACAAAAATCAAACCGTGGGCACCAATCCCATCCGGATTTCTCAATATATCAACAGTAATGTAAAGTAATAAATATAACTATACTTTACAGAAATTCGGGGAAAATCGTATAAGAATATAGATCAGAATACTCAGAGCGACTTCTAGTATACATATACAAATAGTAGGCAAAACTAAGAACCTACCATAAAAGAAACATCGCTCGAATACTATGCCTCCGACCATGACGTGCGACACCAGAATCTGAACTGCAAATTGGGCACGGAAACCGAAAAGCCCAGGGGAAAGACATGAAAACTGTTAGAGTGAGTGGACAAAAATAAATGTCTTTCGCCGAATAATATATGTTATAAAATATATGCGAGTCAAATGTATATAAATCAAATAGTACACGAGGGAGACTCTAACTCCTCACGCGTACAGAGCATGCATGGAAAATCTCACGGGGTCGCTGGTAGACACATCCGTGCTAGTACAGTCCGAATCACGGGATCCCAGACCCACACGTGATTCTAACCAGAAAGGCCTCAGGTCAGGATATCTGTTTCCACCCGGTACTACATCGGCACAAGAAACAGATATTTGTACCCACCCGGAACTACATCGGCACAAGGTACAGTTCCCCCTGGTAGGCACCCTCAGGGATCAACCGGGATGCGAGTGTATCGATACAACAACATATACTAAGACTGTACTCTGTGTAATCCAAATCATAAATAGTTCGATGCAAATGCAATAAACGATATATAAATGCATATACGTAATATATACTGGTATAGGCATAATCGTATAACACATACTCATGTAAAACATAATCTCGTATGCATGCTCAAGTTCGTAAAACGTGTATAAAGACACACAATCAATCCGTGAAAAGAAATTGTCCACTCACAGACTAGCGTAACGCAGTTCGCATTAATCCCGTGATCCGGTGGAAAATCCCTCGCCAAACGAACGATCACGAACCCCTGAATAATCATAAAATTCATTTCTCGAAATCATAACTCAAATCCTCGAATCAAATCACGAGAAACAACCGTTCCCGGAAACGTATAATCTAATAACAACGAATTGTCGATAATCCAATAATAATACCACAAAACCTCGATATAATTTTCGATGCTCAAATCGAAAAAAAACCTCACCACTGCGATTGGGGCGCGATTCCGAGCGAAACGACATGCAACTTGTCGAAAACCCCGAAAAGTCAACCTTGACCGCCGTTGACCACCGCCGGCTGCGGCGGCGCCACCCAAACTTGAAATTTCTCGGCGGAGCAACACCTATTCCACTCAAAATCATCCAACAAGCAATTTCCATAACTACACCGAAGTCCAATTCTCACTCTAACTAGCTTAATTTCATGAAAAACCGAAATCCCACACAAATTTCAATCCAACAATTCTCCATGTACAAGCAAAATTAGAACTCCATACTTACATAGGTAGATTCGTGGAGAGGAGAGCTTCAAAGCCCACTACATCTTATAGCTCAATTTTGCCGGAATTGGAACCACCTTAAAACCCCAAAAATCTACAATTTTAACCGGAATTTTCACTCACCACCGGCGTCCCCGCCGTGGGTGGTGGCCGGCAACGCCACGGGGAGGCCAGGCCGAGCTGAACAGACCCAAAGCCGAGCCCGGAGGTGGCCGGACGGCGAGCCACCGCCGGCAAGCCGTGACCACCATCGCGCCACCCCCATCCTTACCGAGTTGACCAGTGAACGATATTAATTGCTTGTTTTAAATTTCCTGTTATAGTAACCTGTTTGAATACTTGCCATAATAGGAAACTTCCATAATTACACTTTTCGACAAACTTTAGATACCCGTAACTTCCGCGTCGTAAATCTGATTTCAATAATTCTCGCGGCAACAAACTCAACTTGACATGTTCTTCAATTACCACCCGAAGTCAAACATTTCGACAAATCCGATAAAAAGTCAACTGTTCAATCCATCACATGCTATTACGATTAATTAATCAACGGTCGAAATATTCATAACATAATCCTCGTAACTCGGAAAAATCCTCCGGAAGTTCCCACAAGCTCGAAATTAAATTCTCTACATCTTCCGTGAAGAATCCAAAATCAAATTCTCGTCCGGTAATTTAGTCACTAACGAAGCTGTCATTTAAAACCGATTATGTCGAAACTTCAAATATTCATATTATATTCCTCGGTCGTCCAAATAATGATCCGGAATTGCCCACGAACTCGAAATTACGTGTACAACAACTCTCGAGAAGAGACTCAACTCAAATTCTCGGCCAATAATTTAGTCGTGATCAAAGTTGGCGATTCAATTATCTGTCGAAAATCTGCGATTACGCATAACCTTATGGACTAAGCTGATTACTCTGCTAATTCTGTTATGGGTCGTCACATATATAGTTAAACAAAAATCAAAAATAGATATCTAAAAATAGTAAGATAAACAGATACCTAGACAGATACCCAAATAGATACTTACAAAAGATGTACATAAAAAGACATTCTACAACAAACACAACCGCAGGAAACTAGAACAAAAAAAAATGAAAACCTTAGAGAAAAGTGTCAAGAACAACAACATTTCAAAAACATGAAAATGATACTCAAATAGATACCCAGATAGATACACACACATATACTCAGACAGATACTTTGATATATCCAGACAAAGGAATTCAATCACAAATACAACAACAATAGCAACTACTACAACGAACAAATAACATCTTGTACACATTACATCAAAAACCTACTACAAAAATCATGAAGAAAAACAAGTGAAAAATTACCGAAAATAAACTCAAAACCACGAAAAAGAACATGCGAACAACAACATTTCATAACTTCATAAACGAACAACAAAAAGGAAGATGCAAACTCCTTAGAACAAACGAAAATAAAAAACCTCGGGGTTTCGAAGAGAGATTCTTACGAAGAACTTGAGACGACGAACTAAAAGGAGACGACGACGAACATGAAAACAAACGACAACGAACGAAATGGCGAACATGACGACGACGAAACAAACAGAACGGGAGCGAGAGTGAGAGAGAGAGAGAGAGTACGAGATCTGAGAACGAAAGAGAGAGAGTGAAGAATATATAGTTAGAACGCGGGAGTTAGAAAGTGGCAAATAACATAAAAATGACGAAAATGTAGGTCCGTTACAAACTTAAAAACATAATGACATTTTTAGGATGAAAAATATATGCTGAATTTTTGAGCAAAAAGAATATTTAAACTGAATATTTATTTCATTTTCCGTAAAAAATAAAACATTAGGGGCGGCTTGACTTGTACATTCTTAAAATGTTTTCATTCTTTAATTTTTGGGCCCAAAAGTCTCGTCCTTGACCTGAGAAGTCGAGCGTAGCAGTCTCCAAGAATGGCGGAGGCTAATTTGAATCCCGGCGTCCTTGAGCAGACCTTGAAGCCCTTTTACCAGAGGGCCTCCGAAGCCGAGGTATTCCACATTTCCACTCCTCACTTGTTCAATATTCGATTCATATTTAGCTCAAACTTGGCTGCTTGCTCTCAACTCAGTCTCAACTGTGCTTTATCATATTTTCCATTGCTGCGAGTAAAATGGGTTTCCACTGAAACTATGAAAATCAATCGGTTTAGATGGTGGTTTGGGTTTGCCATAACATAACTCAATGGATAGTGGCTACATCCGTCTTAATGGAAACAGATTATGCTGGGCTTTGGTTAGAAATAGTTACAATTACAATAGCTCTCGTTGATTCTTAAGAGTTGTAAACACTAATGCCTTTTCTCACAAGAATGAATGAATGAATAAAAATGAAACACTAGTTCCTTTTAGTTCATGTGGATTAGTACCAACATGATTTTGATATATCAAACCAACTTCTTTTTCAGTCTTTTATTGATCGGTGGTCGATTAAAGAGTTATGACCTCGTTTCGTCCTTATAACTAATGTTTTTAACAGGCTAGGAACTCTATACCAATCCCATTATGAAGCAATTTTTTTCTAACATTATTAACCAAGTTTGATTGGAAAAGTTTAATAGATTCAGTTAGTAAGTATCAGAAAAAGGAAGGTACACAGAGCCTGGCCTCTACCTTCAGGTGATGCATATTCTTATTTTATTTTATTGAAATTGCTGCGTAATCTGGTAATGTTAGTTTGAGTTTAGTGGAGGTCAAACTAAATATGAATATGAATCGATCTGGAGAGGTTCATGAGATCTGGGATAGTGAAAGCCTGTTACTAGTTGGCTAATGAATACCTAGTGGCTGAGCTTTTTGGAAACCTTCAGAGGTTCTATTAACCAAAAGAGTGAGTCTTCCTTGTTCCAACATTACATACCCAAGGCTCATAAGATTACCATAGTCTCTTTCTATTAACATGCCTGGCTACTCCTCACCTGGAAATCTTTAATGGTTTCTCATTATGTCAGTGCATAGAACACAGAAGAGGTTAGGTGTCTTCCTTCATAATCTTCATAATGTTTCTCTTCCAAATCTGTTCTTCTTTCTCGTTATAAGTGTCAGAGTCGGAGAAGCTACCATGTTTTTCTATAGAATCAACTGATAAGAGCTTAGAAAGATAGAATTTGGGGATTGAAAGATTTGGGAAATTAAAAATATAAGAGTGGAGCTGAGAGATACTCTGTGACTTGGGAAAATTAAGTTTGAGAAAATTCTGGGGATGATAGACAAGTGGAGAGAAAATAGATAGTTGCTTTCATTCAATTCGAAATGGAAGAGAAGAGCAAGAGAAGGGAGAGAGAAAGTATGCATCAAAGAAGTAACACACTTTAACAGAAAACAAGAACTGACATTTCGGTCCAATAAGGTTTTGGAGTTTTGGTGCAAAGCAGCCATTCCCATTTCATTGATTGCTGAAACTTTTGAACATGCCCACTGTGATTGTGCTAAATTGATCTTGCTTGTTATGTAGGAGCGATTAAAAAGACTTGAAGCTGCCCTTGGAAGTAAGAAAGGTAGGTTTTACTTTCAATGCGTCCATTGTACCAATAGTGTGTTCGAGAAGAAAGGTTCTTACTTCTTTTTTTCCACCCTGAGACTGAGGATCTAAAATCTCGCAGATTCTGGAGAAAAGGATCATTTGAAGTTGATTAATGAACTCCAAGAAGAGGTATTGCATCATTTATCTGCTTTTGTTTAGGTTAGGAAAAGTGAGGACTGCTTGACATATATTTTCTGTCACTTGCAGAACAAGAAGCTTGCAGCAGATAATGCAAAGCTCCAGTACCGCATACACCACCTTGTTGGGGCTGTAAGAGAAGCTGATGACATTTTACAGAAAAAATGATTATATTGTCATATTGGTTGTGGAATTAAAAATCAGCATTATTTATATAGAAATAGTAAATGGGTTATCTTCATAACGTACATTGCAATTGGGTGAAGAACAAAACTATATTTATGTTCGTTTGAACTCAGGGACGTTAGTAATATTTCTCCCATGGGATGGGATGCACACTAGATTACTAGATTCTGCAGTTGCTTATATGGCTGTCTTTCACCTAGAATCATATATAGCCGGAACTGTATTTCAATTGCCAGTACAGGGTTTGAATTTCATCTTTAGTCGATTTGATTCTCTTTTCTTCCTCTTCACTATTTCCTTTCCCGTTCGATCTGATTTTTTCCAAAGCCACCACCGCCACAAATCAAAAAGGGTTTTTGCGTGCAATTCCTTCAAATTTCTGGGTTTCGCTGTGGGCACCCATCGATTGCTGATTGCGGCGCAATTTGCGCCGCGCATCTATCGCGGGGCATCTATCGATCTCTGACGCGATGGTTCGTGATCCTGGGCGTCCTTGGTTTTTGATGTCCATAGCTAGCTTTTCAGTGGCTCCTTTGATGAGGTTTGTTTCTCTTTGTAAGGATCTCTTGACTTGCACGTTTGGTTTACAGTGTTGTGTGTATCTCTGTGGTGGATTGGTGGTATGACAAACGGTGAGGGTGGTGTTAATGTTCATTTTGTTCTTCGAAGGCTGATATGTGACTGGGCGTGGTGCTAATGTTCAAGTATACTTTTCCAGTTTGTATTGAAGTTGTCTGACACTTTTTAGTTGATTAAGGTTTTGTCTTCTCTTTTGTTTCTATAAAGTTGGAGAGATTCTCTAGCATTCTAGATATTTATTTCCAGCAGTGCTTGAACGCCATGGCATTTAGTGTGATGGCATGGAATTGTAGGGGGCTGAATAATGATGCCTCTGTACAGGCTTTCATGGCAACCCGATGACCGTTGAGCGCCCCCAAACATGGAGTTATTGAAGGATCTTCATGGTGTTGTAATTTAAGATTACCAAATAACGGAAGAATAACAAACATACTGCGGTAACAAATCACTGCAGTGTATTCACAGCAATAATGCAAACCAAAACAAGAACAAAAACTAAAGAACACAAGAAATTTACATGGTTTGGCAAATCTTACGTACACGGAGCAGCAGGGACAAATTCATTATCAACGATTGAGGTTACAAAGTCTCGTACAAATTCTCACAACTGCAGTGTGAAATAAACTGCAACAAACGCTTTTATTCTTTCTCGTGCAAACTGCCACAGCAGTTACACTAACTGTTATCCTATTTCTTTGCAGCCTATAATAACTACTACAAAATAGAAATAGCCAAAGAGAAATAACGAGCCACAACACAACAATCTCCACCTTGGCGAGATTTCTCTAACACAATATGTGAACCAAAACATTGAGCAAAACGATGCTTGAGAAACTTCCACATATCAACGGTCAAGCAAGACCCAAATCACAAACTCCTTGCTCCTCAAACAACTCAATCAAAGTGATACAACATTAACCAAGTTCTTATAGTGATCGAACTTGGTTGCAGTAACCACTTTTGTCAACATATCTGCTGGATTGTCTTCTATTGGAATCTTCTTCAAATCAAGCTTCACATTTATGTGCTTGGTTTTAGAATGATAAACCTGATGCTTAGCCAAACATATAGCATTTTGGCTATCATAGTGAAGCTCCACCTGATTATGATGAATGCCCAGTTCTGTAATGAGCCCACGCCACCATAAAGCTTCTTTTATAGCTTCAGTAGCTGTCATATATTCTGCCTCTGCAGTGGATAAGATAATTGTAACTTGTAAAGAAGATCTTCAGCTAACTGTCCCTTGTGCCATAGTAAACAAATACCTTGCAATAGACCTATACTTATCGAAATCTCCAACAAAGTCAGAATCAACATATCCAGCAACAAAAATTTTAACTCCATAATTCTGTCTTTCAAAACATAAACCAACATCTCTTGTCCCATGAAGATATTTCAAAATCGATCTAGCTGCTAACCAATGATCCTTACACGGATTATGCATATAACGATTAACAACACCAACAACTTATGCAATGTCAAGATGAGAACAAACCATGGCATTCATCAAACCACCAACAAGACATAGGATATGGAATATCATCCATGAGCCTTCTTTCTTCTCTAGTTTGGGAAGAAGATTATGCACTAAGCTTGAAATGATTAGCAAGGGACTCACTTACTGATCTTGTCGTTGCTCCCACATTGAAACATTGCAACAACTTTTCAAGATATTGCTTCTGAGTCAAATAAACAATGTCCTTGTCTCTAATATGTGTTATCTACATTCCAAGAATTTTTTTGGCTTCACCAAGATCCTTCATCTCAAAATAATTCTTCATTTGAGCCTTCAAATTCTCGATCTTCTGCATCTTTAGAACTAATCAACATGTCATCAACATAAATCAACAAATAGATAAAACTCCCATCACGCAATCTTTTGAAGTAAACATAATGATCATATTCATTTCTCAAATAACTCCGACTTCACATAAAACCATCAAACTTCAAATACCACTGTCGTGGGGACTGCTTCAAGCCATAAAGCGACTTCTCTAGTTTGCATACCTAATCATCTTTTTCTTTTATTTCCATCAGGCTGCAACAGTTAAATCTCCTCAACCAAGTCACCATATAAGAAAGCTGTTTTAACATCTAATTGCACTAATTCAAGATTGAATTGTGCAACCAAGGCGAACATAACTCGAATAGAGTATTGCTTAATAGATAACTGGTGCAAAAATTTCATTATAATCAACGCCTTCTTTCTGAGCATATCCCTTCGCAACCAATCTCGCTTTGTATCTCACCTTTTCTTGTTGATTAGGAACTTATTTCTTTGCATAAACCCATTTGAACTCTATAGGTTTGTTGCCTTTAGGTAGTTCTGAAAGGACCCGACTCCGATTTAGTTGCCTAAACCGAAATCAAACCCCTTCGAAAACATGACCTTAAAAAAAAATTTCGCCAGAGTTTACTTTGAAATACGTGAACCATTATTAGAACCTGCAAATAAGTACACTTCAAATATTTCACAAAAGCCAAACCGTGGGGCTCCGTTCCCCATCCGGATTTATCAACATCATAAACGTAATAAACCAAAGGTTTACAAGAGATCCAGAAATATTCTGGAGTAAACTCAACTGAAAACAAACATAAGTATTCAGAGCGACGCATATATACATCATTTACATCAAGTAGGTCAAACAAGAAACCTACAGAAACTGAAGTGTGATCCGTACTCTATGCCTTCGCAGTTGATGCACAACACTGGAACCCACACTGCAAACTGGGCAAAGGAAACCGAAAAGCCCAGGGAAGACAAATAAATCGTTAGAGTGAGTGGACGAAAATAATAATATGTCTTTCCCAAATACATGCTCATAAAAGCACAATGCGAGTCAATGCATATGAAAATCCCGAGTAGGTACATTTTCCCTGATCCATAAATATGCACGTAAAATCCTGCGGGGTCACTCATGGGCTCCTCCGCATAATACAGTCTAATCACGGGATCATAGACCCCCTTGTGATTAATAAGCCAGAAAGACCTCGGGTTAGGATATTTGTCCCCCCCAATATCCATGCACATGCTTAATCGTAAAATGCATAGTTATAAAATGTATACTTATATGTGCATAATTATAACTGCATACGTAAATGCATAATCATAAATATATATCCAGAAATGCATAAATCAAGACTCGCAATTCAACTGTGAAAATAAAATGTCCATTCACAGTACTGAGCTAACTCTAAGATCCGGCGGAAGATCCCTCGCCAAACGCTCGATCCTGATCACCTGAATAACAGGGATACGATCAATATATATTGAAACACGAAAGAGCTAATACGTCGAGAACCCCGCGTTCTTGAAAGACGTATCGCTCGAAATATTGACGAGGATAACAAAATTCTCAAAATATACCCAATTAACCCTCGTCCCAAAATAAACTACTCAATTCAACTCAAAAACCTCACGACTATGACTGAGACGCGATTACGAGCAAAATGGTATAAAACTCTCCAAAATCCATAAAGTCAACCCTTCGCTGGAGTTCTGCCGTTGACCGCTGCCGTCGCCGCCAGCGTAGCGTCAACGGTGAAATTTTCCGGTGACCAATACCCCAAAAGCTTCCTCTCCCCAATCCCAGTCCAAAATTCAACTACACCATCACCCAAATCGGCCGGCAACCACCTCAAAAATCCCTCGAAAGCCACCGGCCCGAAATAGCCGGAAAACTTCTCCGGCCGATTCCGGCGCTGTCACTCTGCCATAACCCTCCAAACCATAGGGGTTTTCATCCCTAGCACGAACCCATTCCAACCCAAAACTCCACCGAAAAACAGCCGGAAAACCTCCCCCCAAAACTCACCGATTCTATCCATTTCACCTCCACATTTCTCCAACAAACTCAACACAAAACAACTCAATACATACATCAAATAATAGCCTAAGAAGAGAGCTTCAATTCCCTACCTCAATCTCCGGCAACCGTGCCGTTTTCCGACAACAAACTCGACGACAACTCGGTGAGCTCAACGGGTCAACTCGGTTGACTCGGTCAACTCGGGTATGGCTCGGTCAATGCTGGTCAAACTGCCCAATTTCAGCTTTTCGACAACTTTTGCGACTATTCCGCTATTTATACATCGCGAACCGACCAAATTCACGATTCGAATAACTCAAACGTAAACGGATAAGTACGACTAGCTCGACAATAATTTCAAATATTTATTTCATATTATCCGATTATCCGAAAAATTCTCTGAGACCTCCTACGAACTCGAAATCAAATCCTCTACAATTCCCACGAAGGAACTCAAACCAAATTCGTGTCCGATAATTAAGTTGTGAACAAGGCCGCCAAATCAATTAATTACAACTAACTGCGACTAATCGTGAAATGTGCAACTCAAGCCAATAAACATACCATTTCTGTTTCGGGTTGTTACAAGTTCAACCAGATTCCATGTTTTGTTCTTCAAAAGAGAATCCATCTCTTCATTCATCGTAGTCTTCCAATCTTCATTCTTTATTCTCTGAACTTTCACTTGCTTTACTAAAATTCAATGGAATCTTTGAGTTGACAATTGGAAAGGAAAAAGCAACATAATTTGTATACCTTGCAGGTTTCTTTAATTGTTGTCCTTGCTCTTCCAGTTGCAATGGAATATAGTGGATCAACGTCGTTTTCTACTACAGTGGAATTTGGTGGATCAACAAACTCTTCTACTGTAATCTTGTTGGGTGGATCAACTAAAATAGAATCTCCATTCTTGTTAATGTACTTTTTAGTTCTATCTTGAACTGATTGCGAGAGATTCAAATTTGTGTTACCATACTCCACCTGCTGCGCGTCTTTACCCTCAACTTCAAAATCAACATTATTTTTTCCTCCTTGCAGCATGCTCTTCTCATTGAAAGTTACATCTTTAGTGATAAGTAATTTCTTCAACTCGGGGCACCAAGACCTGTAACCTTTCACACCACTACTATAGAATCCCAGGAATATCAACTGTGGAAGTGTTTAGTGCAATGGTGCTCACTGCAGTGGATGGAGACACATGTCTAAGTCACACACACTCTATACAAAATACACACAGAGAGATATATGAGGAAGAGAACTACTACTTCTTGTTGTATATTACATCCAACAACAGTACATGCTCTCTTATATAGAGATAGATTACTGGGAAAACTAAATTCTAATGAAGCCTCTAGAATACAATTAAGGCACTGCCTTGAAACATGAAAAGGCTAACCTAGAAGACTCCAGCTAACACAAAACACTAAGGAAATAGTAATAAGCTTGGTTTACTTTCCAACAGCCTCCCTTAAACCAAGCTCACTCAACTTCTTCATTCCTAACATATTTTTCAACTTTAAGAAAGCATCTGCTTTGAGTGGCTTTGTAAAGATATCAGCAGCTTGATCTTGGAATGAACAAACTGAATTTCAACTTGGTTCTCATTCACCAAGTCACGATTGAAATGGAACTTCACATGAATATGCTTGGTCCTCCTATGAAACACTGGGTTCTTTGACAATGCAATTGTAGCCTTGTTGTCACAATAGATCTTTGTTGGAAACTTTTGATCATGTTGTAAGAAACTTAGCATTCTCGACAATCAAACTACTTGAGTTGCATAACTAGTTGTTGTAGTGTATTCTGCTTCTATAGTGGAAAGAGCAGTAACTTGCTGCTTCTTTGAAGACCAAGAGAAAACTCCAGAACCCATGTGAAATACAGAACCGAAGGTACTCTTTTCATCCTCTGTATCACCTCCCTAATCACTATCTGTATAACCAGTAAGTTTAACCGAACAACCACTTGAATAAAAGATTCCATCACCTTGAGTGCCTTTGATATACTTAAGGATTCTTTTTGCTGCCATCATATGAGATTGTGCCGCGGTGACTCAATAAAACTGCTAATAAGGCCAATACCAAATGTAATGTCTGGTCTGGTGTTACAAAGATACCGCAAACTTCCAACTAACTTCTTGTAGTGAGTGGGATTTATAAGTTTTCCAGCTCCATCTTTCTCCAATTTTAGTCTTTCTTGAACAAGAGTTAGGATTGGATTGCAATGCTCCATCTTGAACCTTTTGAGGACATCTCTTGCATATTTTCTTTGAGAAATAAAGATTCCCTGCTCCATTTGCATCACCTCAAATGGACATCAATCCCTTGTCAGTCATCTCAAATTGAGAAGTCAAGGCCTCCCTGAACTCTGCAATCAACTTTGGGTTACTGCCAGTAATTATAAGATCATCCACGTATAAGCACAGGATAACAACATCTCCTTCTTGATTGGTTTTGACATACAAGGTGTGCTCATAAGGACATCTCTTGAAATCATGCTCCAAAAAATAAGAATCAACGCGAGTGTACCATGCTCGTGGTGCTTGTTTAAGACCATATAGTTCCTTCTTCAACTTGTACACCATATCAGCTTGAACCTCCTTCACATAACCTGCAGGCTACTCGAGATATACTTCTTCCTCCAAGGTTCCATTTTAAAAAGGCAGATTTAAGATCAATTTGAAATATCTTCAAAGAGTTATGAGCAGCAAGGGAAACTATCATTTTCACAGTATCAATTTTAGCAATAAGAGCAAATACTTCAAGATAATCAATATCTAGCTTTTGCTTATAGCTCTTTGCTACCAACCTTGCCTTGAAACGCTCCATTTCTCCATTTGGTCTGTACTTTTGTTTTATATACCCATTTAACTCTAATAGGTTGATTTCCTTCAGGAAGAGAAGTCAGCTCCCATGTGTCATTATTCTCAATGGCATGAATTTCATCATCCTAGCATCATCAACCGTGAGTGGATCACAATCAGCATATAGGGCAAAATTCACAATTTCTTCATCTGATGCATCATTGTCGTTACTGACATTGTTGTCTTGAAATTGTACTGGTATCTGATGATTGCGTTGTGGACACGCTGTTGGGGTTTGAACTATAGTGGGTGGAGCTACTACAATGGACTGTGTTACTGTAGTGGAACTTGACGACTGAGCTGCTTCTGTTTGAACTGCAGGGACTGATGGCACTTCTTCTCCAACAAGAAAATCTTCCACTGGAATAAATACTTGTTGTGTGCTTTCTTTAGACAATCAATCCCAACAACTTTTCTCATCAAAGACATCCCTACTCACAATTGCCTTCAGGTTGTACAACTTGTAACCTTTGGTGATATTACTGTACCCAACAAAAACACATCTCTCTGCCTTATCATCAAGCTTCTTTATGATCTTGTCTAGTACATGAGAATAAGCAATGCATCCAAACACCCTCATATGCTGGATATTTGGTCCTTCCACTCCATACTTTATAAGGAGTTCTTCTACCAATGCTACTGCTAGGAGCTCTATTCAAAATATACACTGCACAAGAAACAACTTCTGCCCAAAACTGCTTTGGAAAATGTTTGAGTTTCAGCATACATCTCACCACATCCATGATCGTTCTGTTCTTCTTCTCCACTACACTGTTTTGCTGTAGTGTGTACCTTGCGGTCATCTGGTGTTTGATACCATTTCTTCTCAAGAAATCCTCATAGGTAATATACTCCGTCCCTCTGTCTTTTCTCAGCACCTTTATCTTCTCTCCACTTTGCTTCTCAATATAAGCCTTGAAGCATTTGAATGTGTCACAAGCCTCTGACTTCTTCTTTAAAATATATACTCAACACTTCCTGCTAAAATCATCAATGAAAGTGGGCAAGTATTTTCCTCCACCAAGAGAAGGAACTTCAACATTGCATAAGTCAGAATGAATCATCTCCAAGGGCATCTGAGCTCTAAACTCTTTTCCTTTAGGAAAAGGATCTCTATGCTTCTTGCCAATCACACAAGCCTCACATACTTGATTTGGCACAGTAATTGGTGGCAAACCATAAACAATTTTTTTTGAGAAGGCAATTGCAGACGATTGAAATTTAAATGGCCCAAATGCATATGCCCCGCAGTAATAGAACTCAAACACGGCAGTTTCTTATAATCAGCAAGGAAACAGGCGGTTTACAGTTACCTTTACCTTGGCTATGAGCTTCTTTTGAGAATCTTTGATGGTGAACAAGCCTTGAAAAATTTGCATGTCATAGCCTTTCTCTGATAGTTGCCCCACGCTTAACAAGTTGTGGCTTAGACTGGGTACAAAATAGACATCAGATATGGTGTTGCTCATCCCTTCCTTCAATTGGATAGAGACATTGCCTTTCCCCATCACCGACATCTTTGATTTGTTTCCAAAAGTAATCTCCGTCCTTATGGACTCATTCAACTCCACAAATAGCTCCTTGTGATCACACATATGGTTACTGCAGCCTGTATCCAAGTACCTCTAGAATACAAAACGCACTGCCTTGAAACATGAAAAGGCTAACCTAGAAGACTCCAAATAACACAAAAACTATGCAAATATTAATAAGCTTGGTTTACTTTCCAACAATTTCTGAAACTAACAAATATATCTTTCTTGGCTCTTGCATCAAGTTTAAATTCAGTAACATGAAAATATATAGGACAACCAAAAATTCTCAAATTATCATAATCAACAATAGATTTTCCAGTATAAATCTAAATAGATGTGTTTCCTCCAATTGCTTCAAATGGTAAACGATTAACAAGATGGTTTGCATAAGTAATTGCCTTTGCCCCAAACGATTTTGTCAAACCAGCTTACAACATCATACACCTTACTTTCTCCAAAAAATTTAGGGTTTTTTTATGCGAGGGAGTGAAAGGACCCAATCCCAATTCAGTTACCCAAACCGGAATCGAACCCCTTCTGAAAACGCGAACCAACAAAAAATTTTCAAAATTTCGGCAGAGTAACGTTACTAACGCGGAATTGCATAAACTTGCACCCTGAAAATGACACTTCATCCTATGCCACAAAAGCCAAACCGTGGGCACCAATCCCATCCGGATTTCTCAATATCATAACAATATCAATAATCAGAAAACATATCTGTAATATATAGTATATCCGAGAAAATCCACATAAAACATGTACCAGAATGTATCAGAGCGACCTCTAGTGTAAATATATACAATATATACAATGTATACATCAGTAGGCGAAACAAGAACCTACTGGACAACACAGGTAGCTCAGATCACTAGCCTCCAACCGCGACGTGAAATACCAGAATCCGAACTGCAAACTGGGCACGGAAATCGAAAAGCCCAGGGGAAAGGCAAATAAAAACGTTAGAGTGAGTGGACGAAAATAAACATATGCCTTTCACCAGTTATATACATAATCAATGTAAAACAGTGCGAGTTCGGAAATCATATATATATAGAGGTTGTCGGGCGAATCTCTCAAGCCCGACGTCAGGTGAATCGCTCAAACCCGACGGTGATAGGCCAGGGGAATCTCTCAACCCCGGCGGCATACAGGGGAATCTCTCAACCCTGCCCAGAGGAATCTCTCAACTCTGGCGGACTACCGGTGATTAGCCAAGTAGCCGAAGCATCGATGCAGTAATGCCATCACCAATAAATATAAAACAATACCTCCGAAAATAACATACAACTTAACATCGTATAAAGTAAATACGGAAATCACAATAAATAGTGAACTCGCAAACAACAGTGAAAATATAAACATGTCCACTCACAGATCAGTAAGCGCGCATTCGCGCTAATCTCATGGCCCAGCGGAAGATCCCTCGCCTGAAGCACGCTCTCGATCTCGATCTCCTGAATATTCACAAAACACAACTGATCAAAACCATAGCCCTCAACAGTGTACTTAACCGCGGAAACCAACCGTTCCCGGAAACATATTAAACTGTACAAAATAATCGACTGAATTTCCGAAATCTCCACTCGAAACCTTCGACTGAAAATCTGATACCCAAATCAATACGAAAACTTCTAGGCGATAATCAGGGCGCGATTACGAGAAAAATGACATTAAATTCGTCGAAAACCAAAAAGTCAACCCCTCGCCAGAGTGCCGCCGTTGACCGCCCCCACCGGCAACGGTGGAATTCCACGGCGAGGAAACTCCAGAAATGAAGTTCTCCTCGAGCCCAGTGACTTCCTCAACTACCACCAAGGCCAAATCTCATCGGAACACCTCCAAATCACCTCAAAACCAAACGGGAAACCAACTCCGGCAACCCCTTCGGGTTCACCGCAAAACTTAATTTCCGTCCAATCAAACCTTAGGGGAAGCTTCCCTGGGGCAAGGGGAGTCAAAACCCCAACTCCCACTCCCCCGCCACCAAAACCCACCGGAAAACCTTCCCCCATCACCGGCGAACTCCGGCGACCTAACCCGATTCGGGTTCCCACAAATCTCCATCAATTCTCACAAATCCAAACACAAATCAACTTAAAATCATGAGAGGAAGCGATTCATACCCTCAACGAGGTCGGAGGTGGCCGGAAAATGCAAGTCGGCCGGCGAAGCTCAATTGGGAAACTTTCCTCTTCGGTCAACGGTCAACAGTTTCCAAAAATAGAAAGTCAACTCAGGTCAAACTCAAACAGTGTTTTTCGACGATTTTACGACTATTTCTGATATTTATACTCGAGCCTCGGGTCAATCGACGGTCCAAAACGAATAATCGAAATGATTCGGATAAACACGAAACAAACGGATAAACTCGTCGAAAACTGAAACTTCGAATAATCATATTATATTCCTCGGTTATCGGAAAAATCATCCGGAACCGCCCTCGAGCTCGAACGCACGTGCTCTACAACTTCCATGAAGAAACTCAATTCAAATTCTCGGACGAAAATCAAGTCGTGAATCAAATCGGCAAACCATACAATTAACGACTAACCGCGATTACGCATATACTCGTGAATCATGCCGACTACATTACTTATTCTGGTTCGGGTCGTCACAAATCTATCCCCCTTAAAAAAATTTTGACCTCGAAATATACGTACCTGTCAAGTGAACAGATGAGGATACTGTTTCCGCATACGCTGCTCAGT
This sequence comes from Geum urbanum, assembly GCA_946800695.1. Lineage (NCBI taxonomy): Eukaryota > Viridiplantae > Streptophyta > Magnoliopsida > Rosales > Rosaceae > Geum > Geum urbanum. Next base: position 55,711,470 of record OX326997.1, read on the forward strand.
CTCCCAGGTGGCCTCCTCAACTGAGTGGTTCTGCCACAAGACCTTCACTAGCGGGATCACACGGTGCCTCAACTCCTGCTCACGACGATCGAGAATCTGCACAGGCTCCTCCACGTATGTCAAATCTTCTCTGATCGGCAACTGCTGTGGGGCTAACACATGTGAAGGATCTGAGATGTACTTCCGCAACATCGAAACATGGAAGACAACATGAACACGTGCCATCACAGCCGGTAACTCAAGTCTGTAAGCAACAGCTCCAATCCTCTCTATAATCTCGTACGGACCAATGTATCGTGGTCGAAGCTTGCCACGCTTCCCGAAATGCACAACTCCCCTCCACGGAGATAGTTTCAGGAAAACCCAATCGCCTACCTCAAACTCGAGGCTCTTCCTCCTCATGTCCGCATAACTCTTCTGGCGATCTTGGGCGATCTTTAATCTATCCCGGATAATATGAACATCCTCTATAGTGCTCTTCACCAGATCAGGGCCTATAAGCCATCGCTCACCCACCTCACTCCAACACAACAGAGTGCGACACTGCTTCCCGTATAGAGCCTCGTACGGTGCCATCTCAATACTGGCCTGATAGCTGTTGTTGTAGGCGAACTCTATCAAATGTAGCTCCTGATCCCAATTCCCGCGGAACTGCAACACGCATGACCGCAACATATCCTCAAGTGTCTGTATAGTCCGCTCGGACTGCCTGTCAGTCTGAGGGTGAAAAGCTGTACTGAATCGGAACCTCGTGCCCAAGGCTCGCTGCAATGCCTGCCAAAACTCAGAAGTAAACTGACTATCTCGGTCAGAAACATGGACACAGGCACACCGTGCAAACGAACAATCTCTGATAAGTACAACTTGGCCAATCTACCCACTGATATCTTCCCCGGAAGTGCAAGAAAGTGAGCGGATTTCGTCAGTCGATCCACAATAACCCAAATACCAGTGTTGCCAGCCGAAGTACGCGAGAACTGATAGACGAAATCCATCGTAATATGCTCCCACTTCCAAACTGGAATCTCTAGTGGCTGTAGCTTCCCTGCAGGTTTCTGCCTCTTCGCTTTAACCTGCTGGAAAATCAAACATCGACTCATGTACGCAGTAATCTCCCGCTTCATGTTGCGCCACCAGTAATACGCTCGAAGTGTACGAAACATCTTCGTACCTCCAGGATGCATCGCATACGCTGAACTATGGGCTTCGTCCAGAATCTCCTTATTCAGGCTCTTAGCTCTGGGCAAACATAACCTGCCTCTGAACAATAACGTACCGTCGTCGCTCAATCGAAACTCTGTAGGCACACCATTCCGTATCATGGTCTTCTTGCCCAACAAGTAGGAGTTTGAATCCTAAGCCTCCCGTACCTGATCAACCAATATGGGTCGAACCTGAAAACTAGCCAACAAAGCTCCCTCATCATCCCACTCAAACTCGGCACCCGTAGCCCGAAGCTCGGCTAACATCGACACTCTGGCCACATATATATGAAACAACGAAGCTCCAGATTTTCGGCTAAGTGCATCAGCTACAACATTGGCCTTCCCTGGATGGTACTCGAACGTGCATTCGTAGTCGTTGATCAACTCCATCCACCGGCGTTGCCTCATGTTCAAATCCGTCTGCGTCTGTTAGTAAGTGAGACTTTTGTGGTCGGTGTAGATCTTACACTGAGCTCTATACAGGTAATGTCTCCAACTTTTCAACGCTAACACAATAGCGGCAAGCTCGAAATCATGCGTCGGATAGTTGGTTTCATGCAGTTTCAGCTGTCTGGAACCATAGGCCACAACTTTACCATGCTGCATCAACACATAGCCAAGCCCCAACTTCGACGCATCAATGTACACTACAAACTCACCCCTGTCGTCTGGCAATGTCAGAACCGGTGCGGTAGTCAATCTCTCCTTCAGGAGCAAATAACTCTCCTTGCATGCATCAGACCACTCAAACTTGACGCCCTTCTTCGTCAATCTGGTCAGTGGTGTAGCAATCCGAGAGAAATCCTATACAAACCGCCGGTAATAGCCTGCTAACCGCAAGAAACTCCGGATCTCCGGTACAGTAGTAGGTCTACTCCAGTTCAGCACGGCCTCGATCTTGTCAGGATCAACACTGACTCCCTCAGCCGATATCACGTGGCCCAGAAACTTCACACTATCCAACCAAAACTCGCACTTGCTAAACTTTGCAAACAACTGATGGTCCCTCAAAGTCCGCAACACTGCTCGCAAATGCTTCTTGTGTTGGCCCACACTCCTGGAATAGATCAAAATATCGTCAATGAACACAATCACGAACTTGTCCAGGAACCGTCTGAACACTCAATTCATCAAGTCCATGAAAGCTGCGGGGGCATTGGTCAACCCAAACGGCATAACCAGGAACTCATAATGCCCATACCGCGACCTGAAAGCTGTCTTGGCCACATCGGAGTCCCGGATCCTCAACTGGTGATATCCGGATCGAAGGTCAATCTTCGAAAAAACTGATGCTCCCTTAAGCTGATCGAACAAATCATCAATCCGCGGCAACGGATACTTGTTCTTCACTGTAACCTGATTCAGCTTCCGATAGTCGATGCACAAACGCATATATCCATCCTTCTTCCGCACAAATAACACAGGAGCACCCCATGGAGAAACACTAGGTCGAATAAAACCCTTCTCCAGCAACTCGTGGAGCTGAACCTGCAACTCTTTCAACTCCGCTGGCGCCATACGATAAGGGGTCTGTGAAATCGGTCCTGTACCTGGCAACAACTCAATAGTGAAATCAATCTCCCGCACAGGAGGTATACCAGGTAACTCTGCTGGAAACTCATCCGGAAACTCGGAAACAACCTCAATATTACCAAGGTCCGGCATAACAGCTGTAGTGTCCACAACATGAGCCAAATAAGCAACATAACCCTTCTTCATCAACCGATCTGCCCTCATTGCGGAAATCAAACACGGTAGTGAAGTGTTCTTCTCGCCACGAAACAATATCTCGGGTAACCCTGGTCGTTGAAACGCGACCTCCTTCTTGTGACAGTCAAACATGGCCCAGTGCGTCTCCAAGAAGTCGATACCCAAGATCAAATCAAAATCAACGATATCAAGCAACAGCAAATCTGCAGCTAAACCATGGCCTCCAATAAACACCTCACAGTCTCTGTATACCCAACCGATACTCACAATCTCACCTGACGGATATAACACTCTCTACAACCCCGGAAGTGGAGATGCAGGTACCGTAGCTAATGATGATAGTCTATATGATATGAATGAATGTGTGGCACCTGGATCTAACAATGCAAGTACTGGAATACCAAAGACATGTAACGTACCAACGACCTCCGGTGAAGCTCTGCCCTCACGTAGAGTCATAGCATGAACCCTCGCCTATCTGGCTGGTCGTCCTCGCTGAGCCTGTCCCTGCTGTCTACCCTGGCCCGCAAACTGTGCTGGTCGAGCTCCTGAAGTGGCACCTCGCTCAGCTCCGGAACTCTGGGCCGCCTGTCCATCAACACCATCATACTGGTAACACTCTCTCGCATAGTGACCCACCTGGCCACAGTGAAAAAAAGTGATAGGGCCTCGCTGACATGGACCAACATGATGTCTGCTGCAAAGACTACACAACGGGTACTCTCTCGGTACAGCAAATGAGCCACCAGTACGTTGAGGATAACTGGAACCGTTGGAACCCCCACTAGCCTATGGTCGCTGCGGTCGATCTCTCCTCCATCTCGATCTCTGTCTCGTTACACTAACTGGTGGGCGATAAGATCCACCGCCTGAAGATGAAGCCGAACCGGAAGTATTAGAACTCTTCCTCTTTGAAGGCCCCTGACTCGGTCCACCCTCCTCAAATCGTCTGGGCTGATACCTCTGTTGCCACTCCTTCTCGATGTCCTCACCTCGGAGTGCGGCACTGACAAACTCATCAAAGTTGTTCCGAGGCATCATAGTCAGAGTCCCCTTGATATTCAAGTTCAAACCCAGCTCAAACCTGCGACACTTGGCTTCCTCAGTAGCCACCATATCACGCGCAAAACGAGATAAGCGGGTAAACCTATCCCGGTACTCAAGCACAGACAAACTGCCCTGCCTCAAGTTCGTAAACTCCTCATACTTGCGCTGCTGGGTAGCCTGATTGAAGTACCTCTGCATAAAAAAATCACGGAACAAAGTCCACGGAGTATCAACTGGAACTCTGTCGGTGCTAACCCACCCAACGTATGCATCATCCTCAAGTAATCTGACTGCTGCCACTGTCATCTGCTCAGGAGTAAACCGCAGATGCTCACATACACGTTCAACCTGAACCACCCATGCCTCACATATCCCTGGATCAGCTAAACCCAAAAACACAGTAGCACCAGCAGTACGAGCTTTGACCACAGGGTCAAAACGCTCTTCCAAACGCAGCACTCGCATCAGCACGTCGTGCGTCAGGCGATCCTCATCAGGATCCGCTTCCCGATCAACACGGGGACCACGTCGAGGAGGCATCCTACTGATACAAGACAAGCATTAGGTACAAGCAGAAATAACGTAATCATGAAACCGCAGATATTTGAGAACACACAAAACCCGAAGTATTGATGAGTACCGCTGGCCAGTCGGGTCATCACTCCAGTCATGCTGTACAAACTCAAATACCCTAAGCATGACAACTACAAGAGTCTAAAGAATCTGACAACCTAAGGCTCTGATACCAAGCTGAAAGGACCCAATCCCGATTTAGTTACCCAAACTAGAATCGAACACCTTCTGAAAACGCGAACCAATAAAAAATTTTCAAAATTTTGGCAGAGTAACGTTACTAACGCGGAATTGCATAAAACTGCACCCTAAAAATAACACTTCATCTTATGCCACAAAAGCCAAAAACCGTGGGCACCAATCCCATCCGGATTTCTCAATATCATAACAATATCAATAAACAGAAAACATATCTGTAATATATAGTATATCCGAGAAAATCCGCATAAAACATGTACCAGAATGTATCAGAGCGACCTCTAGTGTAAATATATACAATATATACAATGTATACATCAATAGGCGAAACAAGAACCTACTGGACAACACAGGTAGCTCAGATCACTAGCCTCCAACCGCGACGTGAAATACTAGAATATGAACTACAAACTGGGCACAAAAACCGAAAAGCCCAGGGGAAAGGCAAATAAAAACGTTAGAGTGAGTGAACGAAAATAAACATATGCCTTTCACCAGTTATATACATAATCAATGTAAAACAGTTCGAGTTCGGAAATCATATATATATGGAGGTTGTCGGGCGAATCTCTCAAGCCCGACGTCAGGTGAATCGCTCAAACCCGACGGTGATAGGCTAGGGGAATCTCTCAACCCCGGCGGCATACAGGGGAATCTCTCAACCCTGCCCAGAGGAATCTCTCAACTCTGGCGGACTACCGGTGATCAGCCAAGTAGCTGAAGCATCGATGCAGTAATGCCATCACCAATAAATATAAAACAATACCTCCGAAAATAACATACAACTTAACATCGTATAAAGTAAATACGGAAATCATAATAAATCGCGAACTCGCAAACAACAGTGAAAATATAAACATGTCCACTCACAGATCAGCAAGCGCGCATTCGCGCTAATCTCGTGGCCCGGCGGAAGATCCCTCGCCTGAAGCACGCTCTCGATCTCGATCTCCTGAATATTCACAAAACACAACTGATCAAAACCATAGCCCACAACACTGTACTTAACCGCGGAAACCAACCGTTCCTGGAAACATATTAAACTGTACAAAATAATCGACTGAATTTTTGAAATCTCCACTCGAAACCTTCGACTGAAAATCTGATACCCAAATCAATATGAAAACCTCTAGGCGATAATCAGGGCGCGATTACGAGAAAAATGACATTAAATTCGTCGAAAACCAAAAAGTCAACCCCTCGCCGGAGCGCCGTTGACCGCCGCCACCACCGGTGGAATTCCAAGGCGAGGAAACTCCAGAAATGAAGTTCTCCTCGAGCCCAGTGACTTCCTCAACTACCACCAAGGCCAAATCTCATCGGAACACCTCCAAATCACCTCAAAACCAAACCGGAAACCAACTCCGGCAACCCTTTCGGGTTCACCGGAAAACTCAATTTCCTTCCTATCAAACCTTAGGGGAAGCTTCCCTGGGGCAAGGGGAGTCAAAACCCCCACTCCCCGCCACCAAAACCCACTGGAAAACCTTCCCCCATCACCGGCGAACTCCGGCGACCTAACCCGATTCGGGTTCCCACAAATCTCCATCAATTCTCACAAATCCAAACACAAATCAACTTAAAATCATGAGAGGAAGCGATTCATACCCTCAAAGAGGTCGGAGGTGGCCGGAAAATGCAAGTCGGTCGGCGAAGCTCAATTGGGAAACTTTCCTCTTCGGTCAACGGTCAACAGTTTCCAAAAATGGAAAGTCAACTCAGGTCAAACTCAAACAGTGTTTTTCGACGATTTTACGACTATTTCCGATATTTATACTCGCGCCTATGGGTCAATCGACTGTCCAAAACGAATAATCGAAATGATTCGGATAAACACGAAACAAACGGATAAACTCGTCGAAAACCGAAACTTCGAATAATCATATTATATTCCTCGGTTATCGGAAAAATCATCCGGAACCGTCCTCGAGCTCGAAATCATGTACTCTACAACTTCCGTGAAGAAACTCAATTCAAATTCTAGGCCAAAAATCAAGTCATGAATCAAATCGGCAAACCACACAATTAACGACTAACCGCGATTACGCATATACTCGTGAATCGTGCCGACTACATTACTGATTCTGGTTCGGGTCATCACAGGGAGGCTCGGTCTGGGTGAGCCACGGGTTTATAAACCCGTACACTTTAGCCGACGACTTAAAAATTTCGTCGGTCATTGTATGAAACTAGTCGGCTATAGTATAGCCAACGAGTTACATGTCGTTGGCAATAGTATGAAACTCATCGGCATTACTATAGCCGACGAGTTGCTTTAGCCCATGACTTTTTTTATAAAACTCGTCGGGTTAAGTGTGAAAAACTTGAAGAAAAAAATAGCCCAAATCATGTGAAAACACGTTTCACACAAATTCCTATTTATTAAGAAGGTGCTCATAATCAAAATCATAGCTATATTGAGAAGTATGAAAGTACTTTGAAAACATGCATGTTTAACTCTTATACATCTTTAACTAAGGTTGATAATCAGAATCATCGCTTGTGTCTGACTCGGTTTCTGAGTTAACTTCTGGTAAGATGTGTCGCTCCTCGTCATCGAAGTTTTTGTCAACTTCATTTCGATCAATATCAATAAGTTCTGCTGTAGGAATTTGAACCACACTACTATGTATCACATTATTAAGGTGAATTGTAGATGATTCAAGAATATTAATTGCGTTTGGCTCTTGGTATGCAGTAACTTCTTCATCATCTGCGGTCTCACCACGTGTAGCAGCACTGTATATGTTTCCAGGAACAACATGGTTAACTACTTTCCACGCTCCTTTGTGCACAAGATCATCAAGATAAAACACTTGTTTTACCACTAAGGAAAAAATAAAATGGTCATCTTCATACTAGCTTGTAGCAGTATTCACCGAAAATATTCCATACTAATTGGTCGTTGTGTTCTCCGGGCTAGTATCAAACCATCTACACTTAAACAAGTGCACTGTCATGCCTTCTCCATAAATTAGTTCAACCACTGAATGAAGAACACCATAATAGTCCATGCCATTCTGCCCACCATGCACCATTACCCCAGAATTCTGCGTTCTCAGTCTGTTGTCTCTATGCTGACATATAAATTTCACGCCATTAACCTTACACATCGGATAAACCATTGAAGTTACCGGTTTCATGGCCAAGAGCCTCAATGCGTGTGATCAGTGTGGGTGTCCATCATCTTGTACATAGTTCATATGAAACAAACCATTCACTTAAAATATGAACATTGATATTAATTTATTTATATAGAAGTACATATATATATACGTACCCATTTGCCAAAATAGATTGCAAACATGCTGTTGTAGAACTCAACATCACCGGCAATAGCAGGGTAGTAAAGATGGATGTTTTTCCAGTATTAAACTTCTGGACAGTTAATCAATACCCACCAACAGGCAATGACTAGCTCATAAGGTTCCAACTTGTACTCCTTTGGCAACTTTTTATATACTTCAACATCATTGGAGATGATAGAAAGTTGAACTATGGTTCATCTACCGACATATGTTGTGGAGGGTCCTCCAACGCTCTCAAATACAACTTGGTGTACATTACGCATTCATGCGCAAGATATGTTTCAACGATACACTCTTCAGTTGCGGATTTATTCTTCACATAGTCTTTAGTCTCATAGTTGTCTATCAAGTTGCAAAGTGGATGTTATGATTATTGAAAAATAAGTACATATATATATAAAATAGAGCCAAATTGAAATGTTGAATTGTATGTACTTTTCCATGGGATACATCCAAGTGTAGTGTACCAGATTGGTAAGCAACAATTATTAGGGAAGATGGATCATTAGGTGAGGCATGATCTCAAAAAAAAAATTGGGGGAAATATCCTCTCAAATTTGCACATGATAAAAATGATGTCCTGTTGCATTTCCCACAAGTCTGATTTTTTCACTTCTCTGGTGTATAACTTCTGAAAGAATCTTGACAACGCCATTAATGGCTGCACCACCTCTTTGGGTAGGTACCCTCGAATGAAAACAAGGAAGAGACGTTGAAGTAGTATATGGAAATCATGACTCTTTAATCTGTACATCTTATTGTCCCGGAAGTTAACACACCAGCGTATATTTCCTGCATAGCCATAAGGATACCTGACATTACCCATCCACCAAATTTTTTTATTTTTCTGGTCAGGCTTGACGGTTTAAGGAGCTTGAGACATTTTTTTCTTCTATTCTCTCAACTACAAATGTTTCCGCAGTCCCATATGTTTCAGATCAATGCGTGCCTTATGACCGTCTTTAGTTTTTCTTTCCTAATTCAGCATTGTGACCCAACACACTTTCACACAGATTCTTTTCTATGTGCATGACTTCTAGGTAATGTCTAATCTCTAACTTCGGCTAGTACGGTAGTTCCTAGAAAATGCTTTTGTGTGTCTAGAATTTATACATGTCGGGTCAGTCAGGTATTGACACCACTACATCAGAATGATTGCTCAGCGGCCCAAATCATATTCATTCAGCACTTCGAAAATTTCATTCCCCGTCCATCTTCTGTGTTGCACACTCGTTTCTACAGTCCCATTAAAGGCTTCCTTATCCTCTCAAAATGGGTGATCATGTGGAAGCCAACAATGGTGACGCATTTGGACAATCTTCCTAAAATGAGAGCTGCAGCAATCAATAGTCATGCACTCTGGACAAGCCCTGTATCCTCTGGTAACATTGCTCGACAACATCCCGCGGGCAGGAAAATCACTGATGGTGGCAACAAGCATGGCATGCATCTACAAAATCTCGTTTTTGTACTTGTCATAAATGGGATGGCCCTGCTCACTCAGGTCCTTAAGCTACTCAATCAAGGGTCTCAAATACACATCGAGACACTTTTCTGGATAACTCAGCCCCAGAATTAACAAAGTGAGTATATTGTATTCCTTCTTCAAGCACATCCATGGAGGAAGGTTGTACGGAACCAAAATAATTGGCCATATACTATATTGAAGAATCATGTTTCCAAAAAGGTTCAATCCGTCAGATGATAGCCTGAGCCAAACATTTCAGACCTCAGATGAAAAATGAGAAATCTCCCTGATCATGTGCTTCCAAGCCTCTTCGTCAGCAGGGTGTATAAGGTTATCATCGTCAGAAAAATTCCTCTTAGACCACAATTTCATGGCTACAGCCGTGTGTGCAGACATGAACAACCGTTCCAGCATATTAATCAGCGGGAAATACAGAAGTATCTTCACAACTTTCTTGTTCGATGCAGGAGTCAACTTATACCTTTCCGTACCACATACTGGGCAGACATAAAGTCTTCAGAGATCATTCCCGTATAGCAGACCACTACAGCCAATCATCAACAGCCTTGACACTCATTTTGTTCTCCATTTTGAGCTTCATTACTCCCATGACACTTTCAAGAACAGTCTTACTACACCCGTTGTACAATGGGGTCTGTTGTAAGGCAATCAAGTTGTTGTACTTCTCTATACCAGTAGTGTTGATAGCTATAGGTAATGGCTGGACTGGCTCAAAATGAGGGAAGCCCCCAACGGCGGGAGGGACATATGGTGATTGAGCAAATACACTGCTCTCATAAGGAAACACATCATTGATTAACCTCGTTGTTAGATCATTGGATGTACTGATCCTCTCAAAAAATTGCCCATGATCATGCTGACCCACTGATGATGTTTCACCGTTATAAATCAAACATGTGTACTTATTCCAAAACCCGTTTTTGGATCAGGTGCTCCAATACTTTTTCAATGGGAAAACGAAATCGCTTGCTGCGACACTGACATCTCGTACACAGACAATAATGAATTGACATCCCTCCACAATTAGCCTTCACATATTCCACAAAACTCATATTTCATGGTGATATCTTAAATCCCATCTTGGAAGATACATCCAACTCTTGTCCATCCTGAAAATTCTAACTGTATATATATACATGCAGTAATTAATTAAAAATTCATCATTAATTATAAACTACAAATTATATAATTTAATTCTTCTACTCCCTAATTACAAATTTACATATATATATATATACATATCAATAATTAATTAACATATATACATATCAACAATCAACAATCGAAAGGACCCAACCCTGATTCAATTACCTAAATCGGAATCGAACCCCTTCTGAAAATACGAACCAACAAAATTTTTTCGAAATTTCGGCAGAGTTTCGTTACTAGCGTGGAATTATATAAACCTGCACCCTGAAAATAACACTTCATCCTATGCCACAAAAGCCAAACCGTGGGCTCCAATCCCATCCGGATTTCTCAACATCAATATATGAATCATAAACAGTAACGGTACTGTAGTATATATATATATCCGAGAAAATCCGTATAAACAAGTATCAGAATGTATCAGAGCGACCTCTAAAGTAAAATATATACAATATACACATCAGTAGGTGAAACAAGAACCTACTGGAAAGCACAGGTAACTCTGATCACTAGCCTCCAAACCGCGACGTGAAAACACCAAAACCTGAACTGCAACTGGGCACGGAAACCGAAAAGCCCAGGGGAAAGACATAAAACACGTTAGAGTGAGTGGACGAAAATAAATGTCTTTCACCAGTTGATATATATGTATAAAATAACATATGCGAGTCCAGGTAAATAAAAATAACAAGTACACGAGGTAAAACTCATACTCTTCCAGTGTACTGAGCATGCAAGTAAAAATCCCACGGGGTCACTCATGGACACCTCCGTGCTAGTACAGTCAGAATCACGGAGTCCCTGACTTCCACGTGATTCTAAGCCGTAAATGGCCTCGGTTCCGGGGAAATGCCCTTCACCAGTCAGGTCGGGAACACGCCCCTCCTAGCGGCCCTCAATCGGGGATCAGCCGATGAGGCAAGTGTAACGATACAACAACGTAACTAAGACTGTACTCTGTGTAAACCAAATCATAAACAGTTCGATGCAAATGCATGAAACAACATATAAATGTATGTATACTCGTATACTCTTATACGTATATTCGTATAAGTATATTCGTATAATCGTAAAACACATGCTCATGTAATCCGTAATCTCAATACGCATGCTCAAGTTCATAAAACGTATATCAAGACTCGCAAACAATCCGTGAAAAGAAATGTCCACTCACAGGTGAGCAAAATGCGCACTCGCGCTAATCTCGTGGCCCGGCGGAATATCCCTCGCCAGAAGCACGATCACGATCCCGATCTCAATCATGATCTCCTGAATATTCACAAAAACATAACTGATCAAAATCATAGTCCACAACCCTGTACTGATTCACGGAAACCAACCGTTCTCGGAAATATGCAATGCGGTACAAAATGAATATCGGAAATTCCGAAATCCCCACTCGAAACCTCGATTGAAAATCGGCTAACCAAATCAACCCGAAAACCTCTGGACGATAATCAGGGCGCGATTACGAGAAAAATGACATTAATTTGACCAAAATCTGAAAAAGTCAACTCCTCTGCCGTTGCCACCGTTGACCGCCGCAGCCGGCGGCGGCGCGCCGTCAACGACGAGATTCACCGGCGGAGAACTTCCAGTTCACAAGATCTCGACCTTTCAAACCCTTTTCATAACTGACACACAAGCCAATTCCAACTCTAACCTTACCAAAACACAACAAATCCGAACGGAAACCCAGATTCCGGTGACCTATCGGGTTGCCATCAAAACCTCATCAAATCTCAAAATTAAACATCCTAGGAGCATCACCTAAGTTAGGGGAAGCAAACCCCCCTAACCACCACCACCGTGGCTCGCCGGAAAGTGGCCAACGAACTCCGACGAAATTCCCCAACTCGGCCCGATTCGGGTTCCATGAAATCCTCACCAATTTCCATAAATCTAAACACCAACCAACTCGAAATTACAAGGGGAAGCTAGCTATACCTGTCATGTGGCCGGAGGTGGCCGGAAAGTTGGTCGTCGGACGGCAACACCCAATCGGGAAACCTTTCCTCTTTGGTCAACGGGTCAGCTTTCCAGTTTTGGAAAGTCAAAGTAAGTCAACGTCAGTCAAAGCCCAAAATGAAGTTTTCGGCTAATTCTCGACTATTCCGATATTTATACTCGCGCCTCGAGTCGATCGACGATTCGAAATGGATAACCATCACAATTCGGATAAACTCGAAACAATCGGATAAACTCGAAACAATCGGATAAACTCGTCAGAAACCGAATCTTCAAATAACCATAAAATATTCCTCGATTATCGGAAAAATTCCGTGAAGACACTCAACTCAAATTCCGTGAAGACACTCAACTCAAATTTCCGTGAAGACACTCAACTCAAATTCTCGACCAAAAACATAGTCGCGAAACGAATCGGCAAACCACATATACGACGTAAAACTACGACTAAACTCAATCTCGAGAATCGTGCTGAATACACAACAGATTCTGGTTCGGGTCGTCACAAATCTACCCCCCTTAAAGAAATTTCTACCTCGAAATTTACGTACCTGTCAAGTGAACAGATGAGGATACTGCTCCCGCATACGCTGCTCGATCTCCCAGGTGGCCTCCTCAACTGAGTGGTTCTGCCACAAGACCTTCACCAGCGGAATCACACGGTGCTTCAACTCCTGTTCACGACGATCGAGAATCTGCACTGGCTCCTCTACATACGATAAATCCTCTCTGATCGGCAACTGCTGTGGGGCTAACACATGTGAAGGATCTGAGATGTACTTCCGCAACATCGAAACATGGAAGACATCATGCACACGAGCCATCTCAGCCCGTAACTCAAGTCTGTAAGCAACAGCTCCAACCCTCTCCGTAATCTCATACAGACCAATGTACCGCGGTCGAAGCTTGCCACGCTTCCCGAAACGCACAACTCCCCTCCATGGAGATAGTTTCAGGAAGACCCAATCACCAACCTCGAACTCTAAACTCTTCCTTCTCACATCTGCGTAACTCTTCTGCCGATCCTGGGCGATCTTCAATCGATCCCGGATAACCTGTATGTCCTCCATCGTGGTTTTCACCAAATCTGGACCAATAAGCCAACGTTCGCCCACCTCACTCCAACACAATGGAGTGTGACACTGCTTCCCGTATAGAGCCTCGTACGGTGCCATCTCAATACTGGCCTGATAGCTGTTGTTGTAGGCGAACTCAATCAAGTGTAACTGCTGATCCCAGTTTCCGCGAAACTGCAACACACATGATCTCAGCATATCCTCAAGAGTCTGAATGGTCCGCTCGGACTGCCCATCAGTCTGAGGATGGAAAGTAAATCGCAACCTCGTGCCCAACACTCGCTGCAACGCCTCCCAAAACTCAGAAGTGAACTGACTATCTCTGTCAGAAACAATAGACACAGGCACACCATGCAAGCGAACAATCTCGGATAAGTACAACTTGGCCAATCTGCTCACTGATATCTTCCCTGGAAGTGCAAGAAAATGTGCGGATTTCGTCAATCGGTCAATAATAACCCAAATGCCAGTGTTGCCCGCCGAAGTACGCGGCAACTGATAGACGAAATCCATCGTAATGTGCTCCCACTTCCAAACCGGAATCTCAAGTGGCTGTATTTTCCCTGCAGGTTTCTGCCTCTCCGCCTTCACCTGCTGACAGATCAAACATCGACTCACATACGCGGCAATCTCCCGCTTCATGTTGCGCCACCAATAGTATGCTCGAAGTGTACGAAACATCTTCGTACCTCCGGGATGCATCGCATACGCTGAATTGTGTGCCTCATCCAGAATATCCTTCTTCAAGCTCTCGTCTCTGGGCACACATAGCCTGCCTCTGAACAAAAATATACCATCGTCGCTCAAACGGAACTCTGTAGGCACACCATTCCGTATCATGGTCTTCTTGCCCAGCAAGTAAGGATCTGAATCCTGTGCCTCCCGTACCTGATCAACCAATACGGGTCGAACCTGAAAACTGGCCAACAAAGCTCCATCCTCATCATACCCAAACACAGCATCCGTAGCTCGAAGCTCGGCTAACATCGATACTCTGGCCACACACACGTGAAACAACGAGGCTCCGGATTTCTGACTAAGTGCATCTGCTACAACATTGGCCTTCCCCGGATGGTACTTGAAAGTGCAATCGTAATCGTTGATCAATTCCATCCACCGGCGCTGCCTCATGTTCAGATCCGGCTGTGTCCGCAAGTAGGTGAGACTCTTGTGATCAGTGTAAATCTTACACTGAGCACCATACAAATAATGCCTCCAACTCTTCAACGCTAACACGATAGCGGCTAACTCCAAATCATGCGTCGGATAGTTGACCTCATGCGGTTTCAGCTGCCTGGAACCATATGCCACAACTCTACCATGCTGCATCAACACGCAGCCAAGGCCCAACTTCGACGCGTCGCTATACACAACAAACTCACCACTGTCGTCTGGCAATGTCAGAACCGGTGTGGTAGTCAATCTCTCTTTCAAGAGCAAGTAACTCTCCTCGCACGCATCAGACCACTCAAACTTGACGCCTTTCTTAGTCAATCTGGTCAGTGGTGTAGCAATCCGGGAGAAATCCTGTACAAACCGTCGATAATAGCCTGCTAAACCCAAGAAACTCCGGATCTCCGGCACAGTAGTGGGTCTATTCCAATTCAGCACGGCCTCGATCTTGTCAGGATCAACACTAACTCCCTCGGCCGAAATCATGTGGCCCAGAAACTTCACACTATCCAACCAAAACTCGCGCTTGCTAAACTTCGCGAACAATTGATGATCCCGCAAAGTCCGCAACACTGCCCGCAAATGCTTCTTGTGCTGGCCCACACTCCTGGAATAGATTAGAATATCGTCAATGAATACAATCACGAACTTGTCGAGGAACCGTCTGAACACCCGATTCATCAAGTCCATGAAAGCTGCGGGGGCGTTGGTCAACCAGAACGGCATAACCAAAAACTCATAGTGCCCATACCGCGTCCTGAATGCTGTCCTGGTTACATCAGAGTCTCGGATCCTCAACTGGTGATATCCGGATCGAAGGTCAATCTTCGAAAAGACTGATGCTCCCTTCAGCTGATCGAACAAGTCATCAATCCGCGGTAACGGATACTTGTTCCTCACTGTAATTTGATTCAGCTTCCGATAGTCAATGCACAAACGCATGGACCCATCCTTCTTCCGCACAAACAACACTGGAGCACCCCACGGAGAAACACTCGGTCGAATGAATCCCTTCTCTAGCAACTCCTGGAGCTGGATCTGCAACTCCTTCAACTCCGTAGGCGCCATACGATACGGTGTCTGAGAAATCGGTCCTGTACCCGGAAACAACTCAATGGTAAAATCAATCTCCCGCACAGGGGGTATACCAGGTAACTCTGCCGGAAACACGTTCAGAAACTCAGACACAACCTCAATACTACTAAGATCTGGCACTGCAGCAGTGGTGTCTACAACATGGGCTAAGTAAGCGACACAACCCTTCTTCATCAACCAATCCGCCCTCATCGCAGAAATCAAACACGGTTCTGAAGTGTTCTTCTCGCCACGGAACAGTATCTCAGGTAACCCTGGTCGCCGAAACGCGACCTCCTTCCTGTGGCAGTCAAACATGGCCCAATGCGACTCCAAAAAGTCCATACCCAAGATCAGATCAAAATCCACAATATCAAGCAGTAACAAATCTACGGCTAATCCATGGCCATCAATAAACACCTCACAATCTCGGTAAACCCAACCGATGCTCACAACCTCACCTGATGGATACAACACTCTCCACAAACCCGGAAGTGGAGATGCAGGTATCGTGGCTAATGATGATAGTCTAAATGATATGAATGAATGTGTGGCACCTGGATCTAACAATGCAAGTACAGGAATACCAAAGACATGTAACGTACCAATAATGACCTCCGGTGATGCTCTGCCCTCACGTAGAGTCATAGCATGAACCCTCGCCTGTCTGGCTGGTCGTCCTCGCTGGGGCTGACCCTGCTGCCTGCCCTGGCCTGCAAACAGTGCTGGTCTCCCTCCAGAAGTGGCACCTCGCTCAACTCCGGAACTCTGGCCGCCTGTCCGTCACCGCCATACAACTGAGGACACTCCCTCGCATAGTGACCCACCTGGCCACAGCGGAAACAAGTGACAGGACCTCGCTGATATGGACCCACATGATGTCGACTGCAGAGACTACACAACAGGTACTCCCTCGGTATCGCAAACGTGCCACCAGTACGCCGAGGATAACTAGAACCGCTGGAACCTGCACTAACCTGTGGCCGCTGTGGTTGATCTCTCCTCCAAAACGGTCTCCGCCTCGGTGCACTAACTGGTGGGCGGTAAGATCCACCGCCTGAGGATGAAGCTGAACCGGAAGTGTCAGAACTCTGCCTCTTTGAAGGCCCCTGACTCGGTTCACCTTCCTCAAACCATCTCGGCCGATACCTCTGCTGTCTCTCCTGCTCAATATCCTCGCCTCGGAGTGCAGCACTAACAAACTCATCAAAGTTGTTCCGAGGCATCGTAGTCAACGTCGCCTTGATGTTCAGATTCAATCCCAGCTCAAACCTGCGACACTTGGCTTCCTGTGTAGCCACCATATCCAGCGCAAAACGAGACAAACAGGTAAACCAATCCCGATACTCAAGTACAGACAAACTGCCCTGCCTCAAGTTCGTAAACTCCTCGTACTTGCGCTGCTGGGTAGCCTGATTAAAATACCTTCGCATAAACAGATCACGGAACAATGTCCACGGAGTGTCAGCTGGAACTCTGTCGGTGCTAACCCACCAAAAGTATGCATCACCCTCAAGCAAACCAACTGCGGCTACTGTCATCTGCTCAGGAGTAAACTGCAGACGTTCACAAACACGTTCAATCTGAACCAACCATGCCTCGCATATCTCTGGATCAACTGAACCGCATACTGGGCAGACATAAAGTCTTCAGAGATCATTCCTGTAAAGCAGACCACTACAGCCAATCATCAACAGCCTTGACACTCATTTTGTTCTCCATTTTGAGCTTCATTACTCCCATGACACTTTCAAGAACAGTCTTACTACACCCGTTGTACAATGGGGTCTGTTGTAAGGCAATCAAGTTGTTGTACTTCTCTATACCAGTAGTGTTGATAGCTATAGGTAATGGCTGGACTGGCTCAAAATGAGGGAAGCCCCCAACAGCGGGAGGGACATATGGTGATTGAGCAAATACACTGCTCTCATAAGGAAACACATCATTGATTAACCTCGTTGTTAGATCATTGGATGTACTGATCCTCTCAGAAAATTGCCCATGATCATGCTGACCCACTGATGATGTTTCACCGTTATAAATCAAACATGTGTACTTATTCCAAAACCCGTTTTTGGATCAGGTGCTCCAATACTTTTTCAATGGGAAAACGAAATCGCTTGCTGCGACACTGACATCTCGTACACGGACAATAATGAATTGACATCCCTCCACAATTAGCCTTCACATATTCCACAAAACTCATATTTCATGGTGATATCTTACATCCCATCTTGGAAGATACATCCAACTCTTGTCCATCCTGAAAATTCTAACTGTATATATACATGCAGTAATTAATTAAAAATTCATCATTAATTATAAACTACAAATTATATAATTTAATTCTTCTACTCCCTAATTACAAATTTACATATATATATATATACATATCAATAATTAATTAACATATATACATATCAACAATCAACAATCGAAAGGACCCAACCCCGATTCAATTACCTAAATCGGAATCGAACCCCTTCTGAAAATACGAACCAACAAAAAATTTTCGAAATTTCGGTAGAGTTTCGTTACTAGCGTGGAATTGCATAAACCTGCACCCTGAAAATAACACTTCATCCTATGCCACAAAAGCCAAACCGTGGGCACCAATCCCATCCGGATTTCTCAACATCAATATATGAATCATAAACAGTAACAGTACTGTAGTATATATATATATATCCGAGAAAATCCGTATAAACAAGTATCAGAATGTATCAGAGCGACCTCTAAAGTAAAATATATACAATATACACATCAGTAGGTGAAACAAGAACCTACTGGAAAGCACAGGTAACTCTGATCACTAGCCTCCAAACCGCGACGTGAAAACACCAAAACCTGAACTGCAACTGGGCACGGAAACCGAAAAGCCCAGGGGAAAGACATAAAACACGTTAGAGTGAGTGGATGAAAATAAATGTCTTTCACCAGTTGATATATATGTTTAAAATAACATATGCGAGTCCAGGTAAATAAAAATAACAAGTACACGAGGTAAAACTCATACTCTTCCAGTGTACTGAGCATGAAAGTAAAAATCCCACGGGGTCACTCATGGACACCTCCGTGCTAGTACAGTCGGAATCACGGAGTCCCTGACTTCCACGTGATTCTAAGCCGTAAATGGCCTCGGTTCCGGGGAAATGCCCCTCACCGGTCAGGTCGGGGACACGCCCCTCTTGGCGGCCCTCCATCGGGGATCAGCCGATGAGGCAAGTGTATCGATACAACAACGTAACTGAGACTGTACTCTGTGTAAACCAAATCATAAACACTTCGATGCAAATGCATGAAACAACATATAAATGTATGTATACTCGTATACGTATATTCGTATAAGTATATTCGTATAATCGTAAAACACATGCTCATGTAATCTGTAATCTCAATACGCATGCTCAAGTTCATAAAACGTATATCAAGACTCGCAAACAATCCGTGAAAAGAAATGTCCACTCACAGGTGAGCAAAATGCGCACTCGCGCTAATCTCGTGGCCCAGCGGAAGATCCCTCGCCAGAAGCACGATCACGATCCCGATCTCGATCTTGATCTCCTGAATATTCACAAAAACATAACTGATCAAAATCATAGTCCACAACCTTGTACTGATTCACGGAAACCAACCGTTCCCGAAAATATGCAATGCGGTACAAAATGAATATCGGAATTTCCGAAATCCCCACTCGAAACCTCGACTGAAAATCGGCTAACCAAATCAACCCGAAAACCTCTGGACGATAATCAGGGCGCGATTACGAGAAAAACGACATTAATTTCACCAAAATCTGAAAAAGTAAATTCCTCCGCTGTTGACCACCGTTGACTGCCGTCGGCGGCGGCGGCGCGCCGTCAACGGCGAGATTCACCGGCAGAGAACTTCCAATTCATAAGATCTCGACCTTCCAAACCCTTTTCATAACTGACACACAAGCCAATTCCAAATCTAACCTTACCAAAACACAACAAATCCGAACGGAAACCCAGATTCCGGTGACCTATCGGGTTGCCATCAAAACCTCATCAAATCTCAAAATTAAACATCCTAGGAGCATCACCTAAGTTAGGGGAAGCAAACCCCCCTAACCACCACCACCGTGGCTCGCCGGAAAGTGGCCAACGAACTCCGACGAAATTTCCCAACTCGGCCCGATTCGGGTTCCATGAAATCCTCACCAATTTCCATAAATCTAAACACCAACCAACTCGAAATTACAAGGGGAAGCTAGCTATACCTGTCACGTGGCCGGAGGTGGCCGGAAAGTTGGTCGTCGGACGGCAACACCCAATCGGGAAACCTTTCCTCTTTGGTCAACGGGTGAGCTTTCCAGTTTTGGAAAGCAAAGTAAGTCAACGTCAGTCAAAGCCCAAAATGAAGTTTTCGACTAATTCTCGACTATTCTTATATTTATACTCGCGCCTCGAGTCGATCGACGATTCGAAATGGATAACCATCACAATTCGGATAAACTCGAAACAATCGGATAAACTCGTCGGAAACCGAATCTTCAAATAACCATAAAATATTCCTCGATTATCGGAAAAATCTTCCGGAACCGCCCACGAACTCGAAATCACGTACTCTACAATTTCCGTGAAGACACTCAACTCAAATTCTCGACCGAAAACATAGTCGCGAATCGAATCGGCAAACCACATATACGACGTAAAACTACGACTAAACTCAATCTCGTGAATCGTGCCGAATACACAACAGATTCTGGTTCGGGTCGTCACAACAATATTTACAAATTTACATATATACATATCAACAATCAACCCCAAACTTATATATATATATATCTATTAATTAAGGCCAAGGGGTTTACGGTAGTTGCAAAGCAAAATTGATGGTAGAACATTCATAATGCCATTTTTTACCCTCCGCTCAACATAATTTGACAGAAAATAAACATGATTTAACAGGAGTAAAATAATATCAATATGAAGTATGAGAATGGATAAATTAACTCCATATGAAATTGCACGTCCTTTCACCCCACAAAAGGAGGAGCAGTTTTGAACGATGAGATAGAATTGTCGAAGGTACGAAGATTTCTTTTTGCAGTTACTATGTGGTGGACCCATCCTTTACCCTCGAAGGTCGTCAGTCTTTCCATCTCCTATAAACAAGAGACCGGAGGAGAGCCGCTCTGAAAGGACCCAACCCCGATTTAGCTTCCTAAATCGGAATTAAACCCCTTCGAAAACACGAACCAACAAAAACTTTTCGAAATTTGGGCAGAGTTTCGCTACTAACGTAGAATTGCCATTACCTGCACGCGAAAAATACACTTCATCCTATGCCACAAAAAAACAAACCGTGGGCACCAATCCCATCCGGATTTCTCAATATATCAACAGTAAAGTAAACAATACACATATATATATACTTTACTGAAATCCGGTGTAAAATCGTATAACATAACGACAGATTTCTCAGAGCGACCTCTATCGTATAAACATATATGTATACCACAGTAGGTAGAACAATAAACCTACTGGAAGAAATAAGGTAGCTCGAGCACTATGCCTCCGACCACGACGTGCGACACCAGAGCCTGAACTGCAAACTGGGCACGGAAACCGAAAAGCCCAGGTGAAAGACAATAAACACGTTAGAGTGAGTGGACGAAAATAAATGTCTTTCACCAGATAATAAATATGTTATAAAAACATATGCGAGTCCAGGTAAATATAAACAACATAGTACACGAGGTAAAACTCATACTCCTCCAGTGTACTGAGCATGCAAGTAAAATCCCACGGGGTCACTCATGGACTCCACCGTGCTAGTACAGTCTGAACCATGGAGTCCCTGACTACCACGTAATTCTAAGCCAGAAATGGCCTCGGTTCCGGGGAATACGCCCCTCACCTGTCTGGTTGGGGAAACGCCCCTCCAGGCGGCCCTCCGTCAGGGATCAGCCGACGAGGCAAGGTGTATCGATACAACAACGTAACTGAGACTGTACTCTGTGAAAACCAAATCACAAGCAAATCGATGCAAATGCATGAAACAACATATAAGTGTATGCATATTCGTATACGTATATCCGTATAAATATAATCGTATAATCGTAAACACATGCTCATATAATCATAATCTCGTATGAAATCTCATGCTCGTAAAACCATAATCATGCTGCATGCTCAAGTTCATAAAACGTATATAAACGACTCGCAATCAATCCGTGAAAATAAATTGTCCACTCACAGACTGGCGTAACGCGTATCGCGTTAACCCGTGATCCGGCGGAAAGTCCATCGCCAAACAAACGATCACGAACCCCTGAATAATCACAACGTCCAATATTCAAAGTCATAATCCGACAATACAATACAAATCACGAGAAACAGCCGTTCTCGAAAACACGTGATTCAAAGTCGACGAATCGTCGAAAATCCGTATATAACACCTCAATACCTCGCTTTACGTTCGGACGCTCATCTCGAAAAATGAACCTCCCCACTGCGATCAGGGCGCGATTTCGAGTCAAATGACATGCGACTTGTCGAAAGTCAAAAAGTCAACCCTGACCGTTGACTGCCGCCGTTGACCGCCGTCCACGGCGGCGCCGCTGCCGGCCGAAGCATTTCACGGCGGAGCAACCTTGTTCCACTCAAAATCACCCACTGAGCAACTTTGTCAACTGCACCGAAGTCCAATTCTCACTCTAACATGGCCAATTTCATGAAAAACCGAATGAACACACAAATTTCAAATCCAAAATTCTCCTTCCACAAACAAAATTAGGATCCCAAACTTACATGGTAGCTTGATAGTGATGAGAGCTACAAAGCCCAACCAAAAATTCAGCTCGAATCGGTCTAAAACCATGCACCCGAATTCACCTAAAAATCTTGAACTTTGGACGGAAAATACATGCATCTCCGACGAGCTACGCCGGAAAAGGAGACCGGCAATGAACTCGGGAGGCCGAGACGAAGGAAGAGGGACAAGCCCCGATGCCTAAGGTGGCCGGAAGTGGATCGTCGCCGGCGAACCGCCGTGGAGCACGGTGGGTGTCGCACCACCTCGGTCAAACTGGGTTGACCCAGTCAACTCAGTTAATTCCCAATCTTGACTTTCCAAAACAGGTAAGTGCACTATTTAAAGCTTCCCCAAAAAGGAAACTCATGCTTATCCATTCCGACAAACTTCAAACACGCATAACTTCCTCGTCGTAATTCCGATTCCGATAATTCTCGCGGCCACATACTCATCTCGACATATTCTTCCAATATTACCCGAAGTCAAACATATCGGCCAACCTAATAAAAAGTCAACCCTTCAAAGCAACACACATTAAATCAACTAAATAATCAACAAACAGCAAAATTCACAACTAATTTCTCGTAACTCCAAATCATGCTCCGGAAGTTCCCACGAACTCGAAATTAAATTCTGAACAACTTCCGTGAAGAAGCCGAGACCAAATTCTCGTCCGGTAATTTAGTCGCGAACAAACCCGCCCTTTAAATCCGTTTCCGTCGAAACTTCAAATATTCATAACTAATTCCTCGGTCGTCCAAATAACGATCTGGAACCGCCCACGAACTCGTAATCACACGTACAACGACTCTCGAGAAGAGACCCAGCTCCAATTCTCGGTCAATAATTTAGTCGTTAAGAACTCTGGCGATTCCAATATCTGTCGAAAATCCACGACTGCGCTGTAACTCACGAATCAAGCTGATTATACTTCTGATTCTGGTCCGGGTCATCACAAATCCACCCCCCTTAGAAAAATTTCGACCTCGAAAGTTCCAAGTCTGCTGGCTAAAAATAGGAGCACTGCCTCTGCATATTGCTCAACTCACCAACTGCAATCTCAACTGAACAACTCTGATCATAAACTCCACAATAAGAGACAATTCCGTGCTGGAATCCCTGTACCCTTAAATCACAAATCTGAACTAGCTCCATACAAGCCCAAGTGTTCCTGCATAAGGAACAGACAGGGTATACCACACGAAACCAACCTGAAACACAGTTCCGCCACACGGAACACAACACACATAAAAACCAACAATATAGGCGATGCCGAACCATACGGCATAACACAAACTCGCCTATGACCACACACGGATCAAAATAACATAGCAAATCTCAACTCAAACTACACACATCAACATAATTCAAATATCGAACTCGGCAATAATCAACTCATTTCCGCTAATCCGACAGTCTGTGGTAACACACTCCACAAAACCAGAATCAAACATCAACTCAAACTCAACCCAAACTCGCTCCAACACAATGAAGTACAACATCGTTCCTCAAAACGACGTCAAACAATATCAAAATCACAGTAGACAACAACCTGGTACTGCAAGCAACCTCGAACAGCTGAAACTGCTGGTCCCGAATCCTCCGGAACTGTAACACCGAGGTCTACAACATGCCCTCCAAGGCCTGAATAATCCTCGAAGATCGCTCGCCAATCTGAGGATAAGAACCGGTACTAGCTCAAAATTTGGTCTCCAATGCTCGCTGCAAAGCTCACCAACACTTAGTCCTAGCTGATCACCTTAATCGGCGAACTGGGACACAGGTACACCACATAGATGGCCAATCTCCGTCAAACACAGCTATACTAGTCCGCCACTGAAATCCTTTTCCGAAAGTACAAGAAAATGTACCAAGTCCGTCAAATGGTCCATAATGACTTGACAACTGGTATCACAATTCAAAATGTACACATACACACACAATCACATCAGCAACCGTCACGTCTAACCGGAAATCCCATATGGCTAACACATCTCGGCAAGTCTCTGCCTCCTAGCCATCGCCAGTCGACGAATGTGGCATCAGCGCACACACAAGCTGCGCTCGCACAAGCTGCTATATCGTTCTTCATGTTGCGTCACGAGTAGTAACTCGAAATATCAGACACATCTCTGTACCACTAGCGTTAAACGCGCGCAAAATCACAAGTCTCGACATCATCACACTCAAACTCAGCTCTCGTAGCCCATAACTCAGCTAACACGGAAACTCGAGCCATACTCACATGAAACACTGAAGCTCCCGATTCTCGACTGAATGCATCAGTAACAACATCCAGACGGATGATCAAGTACAACCTCTAACCTTGTCGAACAAACTCTAATGTGCAGCTATAGTCGTCAGTCGACTCCATCCATCGACACTGCCTCAAGCTCAAATCTGGCCGAAAATGCAAGTGGATGAAACTCAAATGATCAGTGTACGTCCTACACTGCGCTGCACACCATAGCTATAGTATCTCAAACTCTCTGATGCTAACACAAATACAGTTACACCCAAATTAAACTCCGGATACGTAGCCTCATAAGGTTTTCACTGTCTGTAACCATGAGGCACCGCTCTGCTACACAGCATCAGAGCACAACCCAACCAAATCTCGATGCATCGCCATATCCCATGAACTCGACACGATCGTCAGGTAAGGTCAAAACCGAAGCAACGGTTAACCATCCTGCAGAAGTAAGTAACTCACCTCGCATGCATCGAACCACTCGAACTCTACGCCTTCTCTGTCAATCCGGAAAGTGAAGTGGTAATCTGGGAAAAATCCTGCACAAGCCGTCGGTAATAGCCTGCCAAACTCAAGAGGCTCCCGATTTCTGGCACAAGATCGTCTCGCGAAATCCGCAAAACTGCTTGCAACTGCTTCAGGTGCTGGTCCACACTCTCGGAGTACATCAGGACATTGCCAACGAACATGACCACCGCAACTCGTCCAGAAACCGTCTGAACACATGATCCATCAAGTCCACACGATCTACGGAGTATTGGTCAACCAATGAAGTGACCAAGAACACCAGATGCTTGCTCCGAGATCCGAAAGCCACATAGCCACATCTGACTCATCAAACCTCAACAGATAATATCCAGTCCCGAAATCAATCCTCGAAAAGACTGAAGCTCTCGCGAGCTGATCAACCAATCGTCAATCCGAAGCGGAGGATACTCACTCTCCTCTGAAGCGAATCAGGCTTCCGGTAGTCAATGTGCCACCTCATCGAGCCATACAAACAGTCGCACAACTGATGCAAGAGCACACCACGCAAATACGCGGGGTCGCATGAAATCTCCTGAAACCTCCTCCAGCAACTCATGGAGTCGAAACTGTAGCTCCATCAGCTTCGCTGGCTCCGAACGACAAAATGTCGGTAAAATGAGTCCAGCGCCTGGTACAAGCTCAATGGTGTAGTCAGTCTCCCGAGCTGGAGGAACACCTGGTAACTCCTCCGGAACACGCCAGGAAACTCAGGAACCACCTCAATGTCGCCAATATCGGACACAGCAACCGTAGTATCCGCATCATAATCTAAACAAACCACACAACTTGTCTCCACCATCCGCTCGACCATCACCGCGATACAGCATCTCGGAGAAATCTGGTCGTCGAAACACAACCTACTCATCGAGGCACTCGAACACAACCAAATGCGTTGTCAGTAAGTCCATACTCACAAACATACTAAAACCACAATGTCCAGCTATAACAAATCCGCGGCTAACACATAATCTCCAACAAGGATCTCGCAACCTCCGGATGGATACAATACTCTCCAAAACCTTGGAAGTGGAGATGCAGGTACAACAGCCTTAGATATCAAACAACAGCAACCTCGGAGAAAGTCTGTCCTCAACAAGGTCATGGCACGAACTCCAACATGCCCAACTAGCCGCCCACATCAATTGCGACTTGCTGAATAACTCGTCAAAAGGGTACATTGATCAGACTGCAGGAACAACATCATGATCCCTTCGTGAACTCTGAGTTGTCGAACCTCAAACACAGTTGGCTGGGGCGCTCCCTCTCAACGTGACCCTCCTGGCCACCGAAACAGCAACTAAAAGTGCTCCTCGAACACAAATCACCGCAACACCTGCTGCGTGAAAGGATCACCAACAATCGCCCAAACTCATGCCACAGGAGCAAGTTCGCTACTCTGCAATCTCCGCCATCGACAAACGAATCAGCAGAGGATCCTCAACATAATCGAAAAGGCCACAGTCTGATGAAGTCACTGATCCCGAAGTATCAGAACTCAACCACATCAAAATCTCGACTAAATCCACTTTCCTCAAACCATCACATCGAAAATTGTGTACATCTTACCTTCCTCAATAGCCTCGCCACTGAGTGCAACACACTAAGCTCCTCACGGATATCTCGAGGCACATCAATCAGACTCTCTCTGATACTCAGGTTCAAACTCATCTTGAACCTCATGCATAGCTCCCTCTGAAGCCACATAACACGTGCAAACAAGAACAAACACATGGACAATGCATCTCTGCCTCAGGTGGGTAAACACTCCACATTCGAATGCTGGGTAGCCTGATAACACCATCACCGTTTACACAACACTCTGAATGTAGGCCATGGAGTCGCAACCGGAACTCATACAATACCAGCCCACAAAATACAACAATCTGACTCAGGCAAACATCTCTGCCACAACTCTCCGCTCTGAGGCCACATATAGATGCTCAAATACACATCCCTGGGCAAACCGTGCCACACAAATCTCTGAACCCAGAATACTCACCCAAATCCACTGTTCTCTGGCAATTCACGCGTCGAATGATCCTCAATAGGATCCACAACCGAAACGACATGGAAAGCACGTCAGGAGGCATCCTAATGAATACAATATCGTTCACAACAAGTGGAACGTAATCATGGAACTTTAAATATTTGAAAGCATACAACACCCGGAATTTAATGATTATCCGCCGGCCGCTCGGGTCACCATTCCAGACATGCTGTACATTCTCAAATACCCTTAGTAAACACGACTACAGAAGTCTACAGAACCTATGACCTAATGCTCTGATACCAAGCTGAAAGGACCCAACCCCGATTTAGCTTCCTAAATCGGAATTAAACCCCTTCGAAAAGTTTTTGTTGGTTCGTGTTTTCGAAAGGGTTTAATTCCGATTTAGGAAGCTAAATCGGGGTTGGGTCCTTTCATCAGGTCACTGTGAAGAACAAGTATCCGTTGCCGCGGATTGATGACTTGTTTGATCAGCTCAAGGGAGCTTCGGTCTTTTCGAAGATTGATGTCATGTCCGGATACCATCAGTTGCGGATCAAAGAGTCAGATGTGGCCAGGACAGCTTTCAGATCGCGGTATGGGCATTATGAGTTCTTGGTTATGCCATTTGGGTTGACCAATGCCCCTGCAGCTTTCATGGACTCGATGAATCGGGTGTTCAGGCGGTTTCTGGACAAGTTTGTGATCTTGTTTATCGAAGACATTCTGATTTACTCCAGGAGTGTGGGCCAGCACAAGAAGCATTTACGACCTATTTTGCGGACTTTGCGAGATAATCAGTTGTCTGCGAAGTTCAGCAAGTGTGAGTTCTGGTTGAATAACGTGAAGTTTTTGGGTCACATTATATCTGCTGAGGGAGTCAGTGTGGATCTTGACAAGATAGAAGCCGTGTTGAATTGGAGTAGACCTACCACCGTACCAGAGATCAGGAGTTTCTTGGGTTTGGCAGGTTATTATCGACGCTATGTGCAGGATTTTTCTCGGATTGCCATTCCACTTACCGGATTGACGAAGAAAGGCGTCAAGTTTGTGGTTTACATTATTGTAAAGTACAGTTTTGCTTATTATTTTACATTATTGTCATGATATTGAGAAATCTGGATGGGATTGGTGCCCACGGTTTGGCTTTTGTGGCATAGGATGAACTGTGTTTTTCAGGTGCAGGTTAATGGTAATTCCACATTATAATGAAACTCTGCCGAAATTCCTATGGTTTTTGCAAGTTCGTGTTTTCAGATGGGGTTCGATTCCGGTTTAGGAAACTAAATTGGGGTTGGGTCCTTTCATGGAGCTGCTGCCCAGATCTGATATAAAGAACTATAGCCGATGAAATATTAATATTGTCGACTACAGTTGAAAATCTTGTCAGAAATTGTAGAAAAAAATCGTCGGCTTTAGTCCAACTATAGTCGACGATTTTTTTTGGCAAACACCGACGAGTTTTTTTGTTATCGGCTTTAGTACTATAGCCGACGACAGAAAACTATAGCTGACAACTAGGTTTTGTCATCGGCTATCGTCCACTATAGCCGACGATTAACCTTGTCGTCGGCCTATTTTCCGTGATGTCGTCGGCTATAATGTTTGTTCTTGTAGTGATGCGATGTGTTGTATAAAATTTGTTCAAAGGCTATTGCAAATATGTTGAAAGGAATTCTGAATAAAATCATATTCCTATTTCAGAGTGCTTTTATTCTTGGGCGTCTAATTACAGATAATACTTTGATAGCCAATGAGGTGTCTCACTATATTCACAATTGCAAGTCTTCAGTGAATGAGGTTATGCGTTTGAAGCTTGATATGAGTAAGGCATATGATAGGATGGAATGGACTTTTCTAGATGTGGTACTGAGACAGTTGGGCTTTGTTGAAGCTTGGATTACTAATGTTTTGCAGTGACTACAGTGCGGTATTCTTTTCTTATCAATGTCACACCTTCTTGGGTTCTGTGACAAGGTTACTCATTATCTCCTTATCTTTTTTTTTTGTTGGGTACACATGTATTTTCTGCATTATTAGAACAATGAAATAGGTTACGGGAGTTGGAGTGTATTCGGATCTATGACGGGGCCCCTTCAAAAAACCATATTCTCTTTGCAGATGACAGTCTTCTTTTTGGGATGGTAACAATGACTTAGTGTCAAACTATGAAACAAATTTTATTAGATTATGAATGAACGTTACAACAAAAGGTGAGCAGCAATGTGGCATTCAGCAAGAAGATCCATGTGGAGCAGAAAGAAGAGATGGTAGCTTATTTGGGAGTCGTGATTGAAGTGAAGCATGAAAATTATATTTGTTTACCTACCCTTGTGGGTAGACATCGGACTAAAATGTTCTCTTACATTAAAAGTCGGTTGATTTCAAAACTAGAAAGATGGAAAGGTAAACTACTTAGTAGTGCCGAGAAGGAGTTTTGAAAGAATCTGACCCCAATTTAGTTCCCTAAACCGGAGTCAAGCCCTAATAACTCTATTAATATAGTTTTGAAAGGACCCAACCCCGATTTAGTTGCCTAAACCGGAATCAAACCCCTTCTAAAAACACGAACCAACAAAAACCATCAAAATTTCGGCAGAGTTTCGTTACTAACGCGGAATTACCATTACCTGTACCCGAAAAATACACTTCATCCTATGCCACAAAAATCAAACCGTGGGCACCAATCCCATCCGGATTTCTCAATATCATAACAGTAATGTAAAGTAATAAATATAGCTATACTTTACAGAAATCCGTGGAAAATCGTATAAGAATATACATTAGAATACTCAGAGCGACTTCTAGTATACATATACAAACAATAGGCCAAACTAAGAACCTACCATAAAAGAAACATCGCTCGAATACTATGCCTCCGACCACGACGTGCGACATCAGAGTCCGAACTGCAAACTGGGTACGGAAACCAAAAAGCCCAGGGGAAAGGCAAATTAAACTTTAGAGTGAGTGGACGAAAATAAACACATGCCTTTCACCAGTTTATATACATAATCAATGTAAATCAATGCGAGTTCGAAATGTATATATATGGAGGTTGCCAGGCGAATCTCTCAAGCCAGACGTCAGGTGAATCGCTCAAACCTGACGGTGATAGGCCAGGGGAATCTCTCAACCCCAGCGGCATACAGGGGAATCTCTCAACCCTGCCCAGAGGAATCTCTCAACTCTGGTCCAGAGGAATCTCTCAACTCTGGCGGAATACCGGTGATCAGCCGAGTAGCCGAAGCATCGATGCAGTAATGCCATCACCAATAAATATAAAACAATACCTCCGAAAATAACATATAACTCAACATCGTATAAAGTAAATACGAAAAATCACAATAAATCATGAACTCGCAAACAACTGTGAAAATATAAACGTGTCCACTCACAGGTGAGCGTAACGCCATACGCGTTAATCTCGTGATCCGGCGGAAATCCCTCGCCAAACGAACGATCACGAACCCCTGAATAATCACAAAATCCATTTCTCAAAATCATAACTCGAATCCTTAAATCAAATCACAAGAAACAACCGTTCTCGGAAACACATAATTCAATAACGATGAATCGTCGAAAATCCAATAATCACACCTCAATACCTCGCTATAATTTCTGATGCTCAAATCGAAAAACAAACCTCACCACTGCGATCGGGGTGCGATTCCGAGCGAAACAACATGCATGTGACGACCCGGAACCGAATCAGCAGTGTGATCAGCTTAGTTCATGAGGTTATTGCGTAATCGCAGATTTCCGACAGATGATTGAATCGCCAGGCTTGATAACGACTTAATTATTGGTTGAGAATTGGAGTTAAGTCTCTGCTCGATAGTCGTTGTACGTGTGATTTCGGGTTCGTGGGCGGTTCCGGATCATTATTTGGACGACCGAGGAATAAAATATGAATATTTGATGTTTCGACGTAATCGGGTTAAAATGGTGAATTTCTTAATGACTAAATTACCGGTCGAGAATTTGGTTTCGGCTTCTTCATGGAAGTTGTTGAGAATTTAATTTCGAGCTCGTGGGAACTTCCGGAGCATTATTCCGAGTTAAGAAGATTTAGTTGTGAATATTTCTGATTGTTGATTATTTAATCGGATAAGCTTGTGTTTGGGTTGAACAGTTGACTTTTTATCGGGTTTGTCGATGTGTTTGACTTTGGGTGATAATTGAAGAATATGTTGAGTCGAGTTTGTTGCCGCGAGAATTATCGGAATCAGAATTACGACGAGAAAGTTACGGGTATTTGAAGTTTGCCGAAAAGTGTGCTTGTTGGTTTCCTTTTTGGGAAAGTATAAATAGTGAACTTGCCATTTTGGGAAGTCAAAGTGGGTTCATTAATGTTGTTGACCGAGTTGACCGAGTCAACTCGGTGGTGAAGGAGAGGTGCGATGTGCTCGGCGAGCTCCACGGCGGCGATGGGATTCCGGCCACCCTAGGGCTCGGCCTAGGGATGGTTCTGCTCGGCGTGGTTCCCTCGTGGTGGTGCCGGCCACCGTTCACGGCGAGCTGGACGGTGGAGAGAGAAATTTTGGGTGAAAGTTTGAGATTTTTGGAGTTAATTGTTGGTTTTGATTCCGGCCAAATTGAGCTACAATTTGTAGTGGGCTTTGAAGCTCTCCTCACCATGATTCTAACCATGTAAGTAAGGAGTTCTAATTCGATATGTGCTTTGAGAATTTCGGATTTGAAATTTTGGGAATAATTCGGTTTATCACGAAATTGGACTAGTTAGAGTGTGAATTGGCCTTTGTTGCAGTTGTGAAAGTTGCTCAGTGGGTTAATTTTGCATGGAATAGAGGCTGCTCCGCTAGGAAAAGTTCAAGTTGGTGGCGGCGCCGCCGCCGCCGGCGGTCAATGGTGGTCAACAGTTTGACTTTTGGGGTTTTCGACAAGTTGCATGTCATTTCACTCGAAATCGCGCCCCGATCGCAGTGGAGAGGTTCATTTTTCGAATTGAGCGTCCGAATGTACAGTGAGGTATTGAGGTGTAAATATCGAATTTTCGACGATTCGTCGACATTGAATTACGTGTTTCCGAGAATGGTGGTTTCTCGTGATTTGTTTCGAATTGTCGAGTTATGACTTTGAGTAATGAACTTTGTGAATATTCAGGGGTTCGTGGTCGTTTGTTTGGCGAGGGACTTTTCGCCGGATTACGGGTTAACGCGAACTGCGTTACGCTAGTCTGTGAGTGGACAATTTCTTTTCACGAATTGATTGCTAGTCTTTTATATACGTTTTACAAACTTGAGCATGCAGTATGATTATGGTTTTACGAGCATGAGATTTCATACGAGATTATGTTTATTATGAGCATGTGTTATACGATTATGCTTATACTAGTATATATATTACGTATATACACTTATATATTGTTTCATGCATTTGCATCGAACTATTTATGATTTGATTTACACAGAGTACAGTCTCAGTTACGTTGTTGTATCGATACACTTGCCTCTCGGCTGATCCCCGATGGTAGGCCTACCAGGAGGGGCAGTACCCCAACCTGACCGGCGAGGGGCAGTACCCCGGAACCGAGGCCTTTCTGTCTAGAATCACGTGGAAGTCTGGGACTCCATGATTTTGACTGTAGTAGCAAGGACGTGTCCATGAGTGACCCCGTGAGATTTTCCATGCATGCTCTGTTTACGAGTTGGAGTCAGCGTCTCCTCGTATACTATTTGATTTGGTTTATTTATATTTCGACTCGCATATGTTTTTATAACATATATTACTCGGTGAAAGACATTTATTTTCGTCCACTCACTCTAACGATTTTCATGTCTTTCCCCTGGGCTTTTCAGTTTTCGTGCCCAGTTTGCAGTTCGGACTCTGGTGTAGTATGTCATGGTCGGAGGCATAGTGCTCGAGCTACCTTGTTTCTTCCAGTAGGTTTATTGTTCTACCTACTGTGGTATACTTATATAATTATATATTAGATGTCGCTCTGAGTATTCTGTTGTATATATTATACGATTGTACTCCGGATTTCAGTAAAGTATAGATATATTTACTACTTTACATTATTGTTGATATATTGAGAATCCGGATGGGATTGGTGCCCACGGTTTGATTTTTGTATCACAGGATGAAGTGTATTTTCTGCGTGCAGGTAATGGTAATTCTATGTTAGTAGCGAAACTCTGCCAAAATTTCTACGGTTTTTGTTGGTTCGTATTTTCGAAAGGGTTTGATTCCGGTTTAGGGAGCTAAATCGGGGTTGGGTCCTTTCAGCTTGGTATCAGAGCATTAGGTTATAGGTTCTGTAGACTTTTGTAGTCGTGTTTACTAAGGATATTAGAGAATGTACAGCATGTCTGTAATGGTGACCCGACCGGCCGGCGGATACTCATCAATATTCTGGGTGTTGTATACTTTCAAATATTTGAAGTTCTATGATTATGTTCCACTTGTTATGAACGATGTTTTATTCATTAGGATGCCTCCTTAACGTGCTTTCCGTGTCGGTATGGTTGTGGATCCTATTGAGGATCAATCGACGCGCGATTTGCCAGTGAATTGTGGGTTTGGATGAGCATTCTGAGTTCAAAGATTTGTGTGGCACGGTTTGCCTGGTTGTGTGTGTATGAGCATTTACATGTTGCCTCAGAGCAGAGAATTGTGGCAGTTGATGTTTTGCCTGAGTCAGATCATTGTATTTGGCGGGCTAATATTGTGTGAGTTCCTGTTGCGACTCCATGGCCTACATTCAGGGTGTTGTTTATACGGTAATGGTTTTATCATGCTACCCAGAATTCGAATGTGGAGTGTTTACCCACCTGAGGCAGAGATGCATTGTTCACATGTTTGTCCCTATTTGCACGTGTTATGTGGCTTCAGAGGAAGCAGTGCACGAGGTTCGAGATGAGTTTGAACCTGAGCATCAGAGAGAGTCTGATTGATTTGCCTCGAGACATCCGTGAGGAGCTTAGTGTGCTGCACTCAGTGGCGAGGCTATTGAGAAGGAAAGGTGTACGTGGTTTGAGGAAAGTGGACTTAGTCGAGATTTTGATGAGGTTGAGTGTCGACACTTCGGGATCAATGACTTCATCAGGCTGTGGTCTTTTCGATTATGTTGAGGGTCATCAGATCAAGCAGAGGATCCGTTTGGTGGTGGTGGAGATCACAGAGTAGCGGACTTGCTCCTGTGGCGTGAGTTCGAGTGATTGTTGGTGATCCTTTCACGTAGCAGGTGTTGCGGTGATTTATGTTTGTGGAGCACTTTCAGTTGGCCATGAGGGTCACGTTGCGAGGGAGAGCCCTCAGCCAGCTGTTTTAGCGGATTCAGTAGCTCAGAGCTCACGAGGAGGTCATCATGATGCTGTTTCTGGAGTGTGACCAACGCAGCCTTCTGGACGAGTTAATTAGCAAAGTCGCTATTGATGTGGGCGGCTAGTTGGGCATGTTGGAGTTCGTGCCATGACCTTGTTTGAGGACAGACTTTTCTCCGAGGTTACTGTTGTTTGATATCCATGGCTATTGTACCTGCATCTCCACTTCCGAGGTTTTGAAGAGTGTTGCATCCATCCGGAGGTTGCGAGATCCTTTTTGGAAGTTATGTGTTGGCCGCGGATCCGTTAGTGCTGGACATCATGGTTTTGATGTGACTATGAGTATGGACTTACTGACGATGCATTTGGCTGTGTTTGAGTGCCTCGAGAAGGAGGTTGTGTTTCGACGACCAAATTATCCCGAGATACTGTTTCGCGGTGATGGTCGAGCGGATGATGGAGACGGATTGTGTTGTTTGCTTAACTCATGTTGTGGATACTACAGTTGCTGTGCTCGACATTTGTGATATTCAGGTGGTTCCCGAGTTTTCAGGTGTGTTTCGGAGGAGTTACCAGGTATTCCTCCAGTTCGGGAGACCGACTACACCATTGAGCTTGTACCGGGCGCTGGACTCATTTTACCGACGTCTTGTCTTTCGGAGCCAGCGGAGCTGATGGAGCTACAAGTTCGACTACAGGAGTTGCTGGGGGAGGTTTCAAGAGATTTCATGCGACCCCGCGTATTTGCGTGGTGTGCTCTTGCATTGTTTGTACGGATGATGGGTGGTTCGACGTGGTGGTGCATTGACTACCGGAAGCCTGATTCGCTTCATAGGAGAGTGAGTATCCTCCGCTTCGGATTGATGAGTGGTTTGATCAGCTCGCGAGAGCTTCAGTCTTTTCGAAGTTTTGAGTTTGGATACCATCAGTTGGGGATCGATGAGTCAGATGTGGTTTGGACAGTTATCGGATCTCGGTGTGAGCACTAGGAGTTCTTGGTCACGCTGTTTGGTTGACCAATGCCCCCGTAGATCTTGTGGACTTGATGGACCAGGTGTTCAGACGATTCTGGATGAGTTGCGGTCATGTTCGTCGGCAACGTCCTGATGTACTCCTGGAGTTTGGGCCAGCACCTGATGCAATAGTGAGCAGTTTTGCGGACTTCGCGAGATGATCAGTTATTTGCGAAGTTCAGCTAGTGTAAATTTTGATCCATTAGCGTGAAGACTCAGAGCCACGTGATGTCAGCCGAGGGAGTTGGCATGGAACCTGACCAGATAGAAGCCGTGTTGATTTGGGGTTGACCTACTATTGTACCAGAGATCGGGAGTCTCTTGGGTTTAGTAGACTACTATCGGTGCTTTGTGTAGGACTTTTCCCGGATTGCCACTTCACTTTCCGGATTGATGAAGAAGGCGTCAAGTTTGAGTGGTTCGATGCACGCGAGGGGAGTTACTTACTCCTGCAGGATGGTTGACCGTTGTTTCGGTTTTGATTTTACCTGACGACCGCGACGAGTTCATGGGTTATGGCGATGCATCGAGATTTGGATTTAGTTATATTTTGATGTTGTGTAGCAGAGCGGTGGCTCATGATTTCAGGCAGTGGAAACTTTATGAGCTATGTATCCGGTGTATGATTTGGGTGTAGCTGTTCTTATGTTAGCATCGGTGAGTTCGAGACACTACTGCTAAGGCGTGCAGCACAATGTAGAACGTACACTGATTACTGAGTTTCATCCACTTGCATTTTCGGCCAGATTTGGGCTTAAGGCAGTGTAGATGGATGAGGTCGACTAACGACTATGGCTGCACCTTTGAGCTTGTTCGAGAAAGGCTAGAGGTTGTACTTTGACTATCCTTCTGGGATGTTGTTGCGTATGCATTCAGTCGGAAGTCGGGAGCTTCAGTATTTCATGTGTGTGTGGCTCGAGTTTCCGTGTTAGCCGAGTTGCGAGCTACGGGAGCTGTGTTTGAGTGTGATGATATTGAAGCTCATCGTTTTGTGTGCGTTATGCACTGTTGGTGCGGAAATGTGTCTGATATTTCGAATTTACTACTCGTGACGCAACCTG
This sequence comes from Geum urbanum, assembly GCA_946800695.1. NCBI lineage: Eukaryota > Viridiplantae > Streptophyta > Magnoliopsida > Rosales > Rosaceae > Geum > Geum urbanum. The sequence continues at coordinate 55,748,352 of OX326997.1, forward strand.
TAGAAGAATGTAACAGCTTGTGTGTGTAAATGCCACATTTGTCGGCAGACGATGGCTAGGAGGCGGAGACTTGCCAGAGAGTTACAGCCATTTGAAATTTTCGGTTAGATGTGACGTTTGTCGCTGTGATCTTGTGTGCCAGTACGCACTTCGGTTTGTAATACCAGTTGTCAGGCCATTGTGAACCATTTGACGAACTCAGTACATTTCCTTGTACTTTTGGAGATGATTTCAGTGGCAGGCTGGCATAGCTAAGTTTGGTGGAGATTGTTTATTTCATGGTGTGCCTGTGTCCCAGATTGCTGATCGAGGTAATCAGCTACAACTGAGTGTTGGTGGGCTTTGCAGCGAGCATTGGGGACCAGATTGTAAGTTAGTACCGGTTCTTATCCTCAGATTGGTGGGCGATCTTTGAGGACTATTCAGACCTTGGAGGGCATATTGTGGACCTCGGTATTGCTGTTCCGGAGGATATGGGACCAGCAGTTTCACTTGTTTAAGATTGCATGCGGTACCAGTTTGTTGACCACTATGATTTTGATGTTGCATAATGTCGTTTTGAGGAATGATGTTGTACTCCATTGTGCTGGAGAGAGTTTGGTTTGAGTTTGAGTTGATGTTGTCACTGAAGAGTTGAGCAGTATGTAGAGGCAATGCTCCTACTTTTAGTCGGCAGACTCAGAAATTTCGAGGTCGAAATTTTTTAAGGGGGGTGGATTTGTGACGACCCGGAACAGAATCAGCAGTGTGATCAGCTTAGTTCATGAGGTTATCGCGTACTCGCAGATTTCCGACAGATGATTGAATCGCCAGGCTTGATAACGACTTAATTATTGGTTTAGAATTGGAGTTGAGTCTCTTCTCGAGAGTCATTGTACGTGTGATTTCGGGTTCGTGGGCGGTTCCGGATCATTATTTGGACGACCGAGGAATAAAATATGAATATTTGAAGTTTCGACGTAATCGGGTTAAAATGGTGAATTTCTTAACGACTAAATTACCGGTCGAGAATTTGGTTTCGGCTTCTTCACGGAAGTTGTTGAGAATTTAATTTCGAGCTCGTGGGAACTTCCGGAGCATTATTCCGAGTTAAGAAGATTTAGTTGTGAATATTTCTGATTGTTGATTATTTAATCGGATAAGCTTGTGTTTGGGTTGAACAGTTGACTTTTTATCGGGTTTGTCGATGTGTTTGACTTTGGGTAATAATTGAAGAATATGTTGAGTCGAGTTTGTTGCCGCGAGAATTATCGGAATCGGAATTACGACGAGAAAGTTACGGGTATTTGAAGTTTGCCGAAAAGTGTGCTTGTTGGTTTCCTTTTTGGGAAAGTATAAATAGTGAACTTGCCATTTTGGGAAGTCAAAGTGGGTTCATTAATCCTGTTGACCGAGTCAACTCGGTGGTGAAGGAGAGGTGCAACGTGCTCGACGAGCTCCACGGCGGCGATGGGATTCCGGCCACCCTAGGGCTCGGCCTAGGGATGGTTCTGCTCGACGTGGTTCCCTCGTGGTGGTGCCAGCCACCGTTCCCGGCGAGGTGGACGGTGGAGAGAGAAATTTTGGGTGAAAGTTTGAGATTTTTGGAGTTAATTGTTGGTTTTGATTCCGGCCAAATTGAGTTACAATTTGTAGTGGACTTTGAAGCTCTCCTCACCATGATTCTAACCATGTAAGTATGGAGTTCTAATTCGATTTGTGCTTGGAGAATTTTGGATTTGAAATTTTGGGAACAATTCGGTTTATCACGAAATTGGACTAGTTAGAGTGTGAATTGCCCTTTGTTGCAGTTGTGAAAGTTGCTCAGTTGGTGATTTTGCATGGAATAGAGGCTGCTCCGCCGGGAAAAGTTCAAGTTGGTGGCGCCGCCGCCGCCCGCGGTGGCCAACGGTGGTCAACAGTTTGACTTTTGGGGTTTTCGACAAGTTGCATGTCATTTCACTCGAAATAGCGCCCCGATCGCAGTGGGGAGGTTCGTTTTTCGAATTGAGCGTCCGAAAGTACAGCGAGGTATTGAGGTGTAAATATCGGATTTTTGACGATTCGTCGACATTGAATTACGTGTTTCCGAGAACGGTGGTTTCTCGTGATTTGTTTCGAATTGTCGAGTTATGACTTTGAGTAATGGACTTTGTGAATATTCAGGGGTTCGTGGTCGTTTGTTTGGGGAGGGACTTTCCGCCGGATCACGGGTTATTGCGAACTGCGTTACGCTAGTCTGTGAGTGGACAATTTCTTTTCACGGATTGATTGCGAGTCTTTTATATACGTTTTACGAACTTGAGCATGCAGTATGATCATGGTTTTACGAGCATGAGATTTCATACGGGATTATGTTTATTATGAGCATGTGTTATACGATTATGCTTATACCAGTATATATATTACGTATATACACTTATATATTGTTTCATGCATTTGCATCGAACTATTTATGATTTGATTTACACAGAGTACAGTCTCAGTTACGTTGTTGTATCGATACACTTGCCTCTCGGCTGATCCCCGATGGTAGGCCTACCCGGAGGGGCAGTACCCCGACCTGACCGGCGAGGGGCAGTACCCCGGAACCAAAGCCTTTCTGGCTAGAATCACGTGGAAGTCTGGGATTCCGTGATTCTGACTGTAGTAGCACGGACGTGTCCATGAGTGACCCTGTGAGATTTTCCATGCATGCTCTGTTTACGAGTTGGAGTCAGCGTCTCCTCGTATACTATTTGATTTGGTTTATTTCTATTTCGACTCGCATATGTTTTTATAACATATATTACTCGGTGAAAGACATTTATTTTCGTCCACTCACTCTAACGATTTTCATGTCTTTCCCCTGGGCTTTTCGGTTTCCGTGCCTAATTTGCAGTTCAGACTCTGGTGTCGCACGTCGTGGTGGGAGGCATAGCCTTGTTTCTTCCAGTAGGTTTATTGTTCTACCTACTGTGGTATACTTATATGATTATACATTAGAGGTTGCTCTGAGTATTCTGTTGTATATATTATACGATTGTACTCCAGATTTCAGTTAAGTATAGATATATTTACTACTTTACATTTTTGTTGATATATTGAGAAATCCGGATGGGATTGGTGCCCACGGTTTGATTTTTGTGGCATAGGATGAAGTGTATTTTCCGCGTGCAGGTAATGGTAATTCTACGTTAGTTGCGAAACTCTGCCAAAATTTCTACGGTTTTTGTTGGTTCGTATTTTCGAAAGGGTTTGATTCCGGTTTAGGGAGCTAAATCGGGGTTGGTTCCTTTCAATGCAACTTGTCGAAAACCCCGAAAAGTCAACCTTTGACCACCATTGACCGTCGACCACCGCCGGCGGCGGCGGCGCCACCTAACCTTGAATTTCTCCGGCGAACTAAAGCCTATTCCACTCAAAATCATCCAACAAGCAACTTCCATAAATACACCGAAGTCCAACTCTCACTCTAACTAGGTCAATTTCATGAAAAACCGAAATCCCACACAAATTTCAAACCATGAATTCTCCAAGCACAAGCAAAATTGGAACACCAAACTTACATGGTAGCTTCATGGTGATGAGGGCTTCAAAACCCATTACTTTTTATACGTCAACTTGGCCGGAATAAGTTCACCCAAAAACCCCAATTTTCTTCCATATTCAACCGGAAAAAGCTCTCTCCTCCGGCAACCTCGCCGTGAAAGGAGGCCGGAATCTTCATGGGGAAGCTAGGCCGAGTCGAATGAGCCCCAAGCCGAGACCGGAGGTGGCCGGACGGCACCTCGCCGCCGGCAAGCCGTGCACCGTCGCGCCACTCCCATCTCCCCCGCGTTGACCGGTCAAGCTCACTTAAATGCCAGATTTTGTCTTTCCACAAATAGCAACCTCAATAAATACTTACCCAATATAGAAACTTCCATAATTATCTTTTCGACAAACTTCGAATACCCGTAACTTTCACGTCGTAAATCCGATTTCAATAATTCTTGCGGCAACAAACTCATCTCGACATGTTCTTCCATTTCAACCCGAAGTCAAACACTTCGAAAAATCCGATAAAAAGTCAACGGTTCAAACCATCACAACTTATCTGATTAAATAATCCACGATCGAAATATTCATAACATAATCCTCGTAAATCAGAAAAATCATCCCAAAGTTCCCACAAGCTCGAAATTAAATTCTCAACAACTTTCGTGAAGAATCTGAAATCAAATTCTCATCCGGTAATTTAGTCGCTAACATAGCTGACATTTAAAACCGATTATGTCGAAATTTCAAATATTCATATTATATTCTTCGATCGTCCAAATAATGATCCGGAACCGCCCACGAACTCGAAATCACGCGCCCAACAACTCTCGAGAAGAGACCCAGCTCAAATTCTCGGCCAACAATTAAGTCGTGACCAAGTCTGGCGATTCAATTATCTGTCAGAAATCTGCAATTACGCATAACATCATGGACTAAGCTGATTACACTGCTAATTCTGTTCCGGGTCGTCACAAGTTTATACCTTCTATTTGAAAATCGAAGTGGAGATCCATAACTGGTATCACAAATCAAGTAAACTTTCCACATAGTAGTTCACTACTAAAATATAGAAGATAGACAATTGTTTTTGACATAAGAGCAGCTCCACAATCTAAACTACCTATGCAAACTAAAATACTAACTCGCATGATCAACCTTGGATCCTACGGTGGATACTACTATGTCACAAACTGCGTGCGCGCCCGACCTCTATTGAAACTTTGCTACTTGGGCAGCTAAAAACACAAGGCGTAGGGAAAAGGCAGATAAAAACATGAAAACCTTTAGAGTGAGTGGACGAAAATAATGTTTCGTTTTAAACTAGGAAAGTATAACTATTATGCCTTTCTCTATAAATTATAACTATTATGCCTTTCTCTATAGAATATAAGTAAAATGATGCGAGTATAAAAATGTAAACGCCCAGGTTAGGTTCCTAGCCCTCCTGGGTACTTTGTAATGTATGGAGGCGGTGACTTGAACGACCGCAAGCTCTAAAATTGCCGAGGTTAGGTTCCTGGCCGTCATGGGTGCTATGTAAATCCTCGGATCAGGTCTCTGGTTCTCCAAGAGTGTCTCGAGGATCAGCCGAGAAGCGAGCGCATTGATGCAACAAACTGTGAATATGCTATATGAAAACATCAACATGTGTGCCTCCATGAAAATCAATAATCATAAAATGCATAACGTAATAGATCTACGTAAATGAAATCATATGAAAGGACCCAACCCCGGTTTAGTTTCCTAAACCGGAATCAAACCCCTTCGAAAAAACGAACCAACAAAAACCGTAGAAATTTTGGCAGAGTTTCGTTACTAACGTGGAATTACCATTACCTGCACGCGGAAAATACACTTCATCCTATGCCACAAAAATCAAATCGTGGGCACCAATCCCATCCGGATTTCTCAATATATCAACAATAATGTAAAGTAGTAAATATAGCTATACTTTACAGAAATCCGTGGAAAATCGTATAAGAATATACAACAGAATACTCAGAGCAACCTCTAATGTATAATCATATAAGTATACCACAGTAGGTAGAACAATAAACCTACTGGAAACTGGGCACGAAAACCGAAAACCGGGCACGAAAACCGAAAAGCCCAGGGGAAAGACATGAAAACTGTTAGAGTGAGCGGACGAAAATAAATGTCTTTCACCAAATAATATATACTTTATAAAAACATATGCGAGTCGAAAGTATAAATAATCAAATGGTACACGAGGGAGACTCTAACTCCTCACGCATACGGAGCATGCATAAAATCTCACGGGGTCGCTCGTGGACACATCCGTGCTAGTACAGTCTGAATAACGGGATCCCAGACCCACACGTGATTCTAGCCAGAAAGGCCTAAGGTCAAAGGTCTGCCTCCCCCCGGTAAAGGCCTCGGGTCAGGAGTCACAGCCTCCCCTAGTAAATAGGCACCCTCGGGGATCAGCCGGGATGCGAGTGTATCGATACAACAACATATATAAACTGTACTTTGTGTAAACCAAATCATAAATCTTTTCCATGCACATGCAGAAAACATAATATATATATGTATGTATACTCGTATATGCATATCCGTATATGTATAATCGTAAAACATATGCTCATGTAAATCAAAATCTCATATGCATGCTCAAGTTTGTAAAACGTGTATAAAGACTCGCAAACAATCCGTGAAAAGAAATGTCCACTCATAGACTAGCGTAACGCAGTTCGCGTTAACCTGTGATCCGGCGGAAAGTCCCTCGCCAAACGAACGATCACGAACCCCTGAATAATCAAAAAATCTATTTCTCAAAATCATAACTCGACAATTCAAGACAAATCACGAGAAACCACCTTTCTCGAAAACACGTAATCTGATTACGACAAACTGCCGAAAATCCGAAAATCACACCTCAATACCTCAATGTAAGTTCGGATGCTCAACTCGAAAAACGAACCTCCCCACTACGATCGGGGCGCGATTTCGAGTGAAATGACTAGCAATTCATCAAAAACCATGCCGGGCGAAAAGTCGCCGCCGCCGTCGGCGCTGCCACCGTCGCCGGAAAATCAAAACCTGCCCAGAAAACTTCATGCTACACATGGTTTCAAAGATCTCGACGATTCCAACAACTTTCCAGTTATAAGTTCAGGCCAATTTTGATCGGAAAACCTCCAAAACTCAACCCAAAGTTTCAAACCCCTACCGGAATTCAAACCGTTCGATCTCTCTCCTCCGGCCACGGCGACCTTCAAGACCACTTGGAAAAGCTTCCTTGGCTCGAGGCTAACAAAAACCCTCAAAGCAGCACCACCAAATCTGTGACGACCCGAACCAGAATCTGTTGTGTATTCGGCACGATTCTCGAGATTCTGCTTAGTCGCGGTTTTATGTCGTATATGTGGTTTGCCGATTCGATTTGCGACTATGTTTTCGGTCTAGAATTTGAGTTGAGTGTCTTCACGGAAAATGTAGAGTACGTGATTTCGAGCTCGTGGGCATTTCCGGAAGATTTTTCCGATAACCGAGGAATATTTTATGATTATTTGAAGTTTCAGTTCCGACGAGTTTATCCGATTGTTTCGAGTTTATCCGAATCGTGATTGTTATCCATTTCGAATCGTCGATCGACCCAAGGCGCGAGTATAAATATCGGAATAGTCGAGAATTAGTCGTAAAACACTGTTGAAGTTTGACCGGGCCGTTGACTTTCCAAAAATAGCAAGCTGACCCATTGACCGAAATAGGAAAGTTTCCCGTTCGGGAGTTGCCGTCCGACGACCCATTTTCCGGCCACCTTAGACCTCGAGGAAGGTATGGTTCGCATCCTTGAATGATTTCGAGTTGAGTGGTAATTTGATTTGTGGAAATTGGTTTGATATTAGGTGAACCCGATTCGGGTTAGGTTGCCGGAATTCGCCCTTAACGGGGGGAGGTTTTCCGGTGAGCCTTGGTGGCCGAGGGGCGAGGGCTTCGACTCGCCTTGCCCCATTAAATTCTCAACAACTTCCATGAAGGAGCCGAAACCAAATTCTCGTCCGGTAATTTAGTCGTTAACAAATCTACCATTTTAACCCGATTATATCAAAACGTAGAACGACTCTCGAGAAGAGACTCAGCTCCAATTCTCGGCCAATAATTAAGTCGTTATCAAACCTGGCGAGTAAATCCATTATCAGAAATCTACCATTACTCATAATCTCATGGACCAAGCTGATGACATTGTTCAATCTGTTCCGGGTCGTCACATCATATGCACAATATAGACTCGCAATCGACTTTAAAAATGAAAGTGTCCACTCACCCATATCACCAGTAAATTGCTAGCTCGATGACCCACTATCCCAAAAGTCCTACTCGGAGTTCCTAAAACAACCCAAAGATCTTCCACAATTAAAACAAGTTCTATCATGCGACTAAAATGGATAATGTAATCTGCGACAAAATGTTGATCGAAACTTACATTTATTATCAATATTCTTTAATCGTAATCCTACTCACCCATGAAAACACTACCTTGGTCACATTCTTTGTGTCGTACAACCCAAGTTCCTTAGAAAATGAGTCTTAACTCGCCAAACACACAGTCGGTCTCGTTGAATGTGTCAAGTCGTTTCGAATCCTGAAAAATAATCGAAACAATAAAAATAAATATGCTCCGCTACATGAGACTATACAAAAAAGATTACAAATCAGTTTAGAAGACTCCCTATGAAAAAGTAGGTTGTTTGGTCATCGGAGCTCCACTGTGCACGACGACGCGTAGGGCCCACACACCACCATTGGCAACGGCCCAAATTGATTTACTTTGATGCCTGCAATTAATGCATCATTTGAAAGCTACTTCGAAGTCTAATAACATTCATCAAATCCACAAAGTCCAATTCAGAATGAGTAAGCCAGAATTTACTTCGAGAAGTCAGGAATTTTACCGAAAATTCAAGTCGGTAACATGACGGTTATCGGCAACGACGAGGCTCAGAACATGTCGCAAACGCTTCTTGGGTGTGACGGTAACAAATCCCCAAAAGGTGGCGGCAAGATATTGCTGCAGGCATCGCCCGCTTTGGAGGCCGAATCAGCCTCGAACCCTAGAATTTTGCCATGAATTCTGGGTTCAATCAATGAGGAATTAAAGAGAAGGCCGAGGCGAATATCCTGACACTAAGACCAACCAATTTGGTGGCTGGCCGGTGGTGCTTCACCAAGGGGAAAGAGGGAATCAGGGAGATAGAAAAAGGGACGGGGTTGACCATTTGTGGTCCCTATTTTGTCCCCAAAAGAAAATTTCTGACTTCCCAAATTCGGAAAATGGGTATTTATACCTCGAAACTTATTAAGACATAAAAATTCCTGACAAACTTCGATTGACCATAACTTCCTCATTGTAACTCTCTTTTTAGCATTTGGCGAGTCCACGTACTCAGCTCAACAAGTTCGAAATAAACTTCCTTCACAACTAAAATCATAACTTATAAATTGTCAATTTTTCTATTACGCCTAAAAACAAAACTCGACAACCATGTTGAAATAAAATAAACTGGTCAAAACTCGACGAATGAGGATTAACTCGTTAATATGAAAATGGGTCATTACAAGTTGCTTATCAAAGTAATGGCTCAATCCTTACCTATGTATATTATGAACGGTTTCTTGTTACCCAAAGGTTTTTGTGAGACCCTTCATCAAATGTGCGCTAAGTTTTGGTTGGGAAGTACTGCAGAAGGGAAGAAGATCCATTGCATGTGTGGGAGAATGTGTAAGTCCAAAGAAGCTGGTGATGTGGGTTTTAGGGATTTATATGGCCATAATCTCTCATTATTGGCCAAGCAAGGTTGGAGGATTATTAAAAATAAATTTTCTTTACCAAGATCGGTATTTCCCTAATGGTGATTTCCTGACTTGTGATGCTCCCTTATCTCCTTCATCTTGTTAGTGGGGCATATTTATTGCTCGATGTGTTCTTCTTCAAGGTTTAAGGTGGAAACTAGGTAATGGGTCTACGATTCAAATTTTGGAGGATCCATCGTGTTTCTACCGAATTCCATTGAGGTCTTTGATAGAGATATGGGTACCTATTACATAGACATTCAAATGGCGTTAGAGGTAGAGACGGGGTTAGCCCGCCTTCAACGCTATGATGTCTAAGTTAGTAAGCATGTAGAGTAATAGGTAAAATTATTAGACTACATAAGATTACCTAAAGTGTGGTGAGAGGCCTCCTTATATAGGAAATAAAATATGAGATCTTCTCTCCTTTAGCAATGTGGGAGTGTATGCACACTTAACATAGTTGAAGGCAGATTGGTCCTTTACTAATAGTTAATGACTCACCATATGGCAAGTGACATGCAGAGTACTCCATTTTGATTCTTTTTCTTTGGCTTCTCTAAATAGCTATTAAAGTGCTAAGTGTGGCCTAATTTCGGTGTTAAGCCTTAGCGTACTAATAAGTTCTCTAAGTCCCCATGTCAAGGAGGTCGATTTTGATTGGAAAGTTGAAAACTGAGACCGCAAATGTGGCAACAGTTTGCGCTGCTAACCCGGTGTAACGTAGTGTACCCCGGAGTCTCCTCGACTCTTCAACCAAGATTGGTCTCCTACACAGAATATATGTTAGCGGGCTATTGCCCGGCGTTTGGCAGGTAGCGCCTCGCAAATTGTGTTTAGATAATCACGCTAGCATAGAATGGCACGCTGGAGAGTAGCGTATGTTAAGCTTGAAACAACAAGCATTAAGCAAGAAGCAGCGAGTGTGAAGTAAGGAGTAAGCATGCGTTTAAATTGAAAATTTGTACGTGAGAGCAGCGAGCACTGGAGTAGGGAACATCGTGCGCTAGTGTAGCGGGCCTTAAGCTTGAAATATTATGTGTAAGAGAAGAGAGCGTTAAGCAAGGAATGACATGCGCTAGGGTAGCGTGCGATAAGCTTAAAACATCGTGTGTGAGAGCAACGGGCATTAAGGAATAAGACTATATGTGTTAGAGCAGCTATCGCCTAGCAAATAATAAAGTTATCGACATCAGCATCGTGCACTAGGCAACGAATGTAGAGTACCAAACGATGTGCACTGGGAAGCTTCTGTTAATGCCGTTTAAGGCTTCCTACGGGTTACATCGACACTAGGGCTTTTTCAGGCTCGAGCAAAGAATAAGTCCCCAGGTAGCCAATGCCACTGGGTCAAGTACCACTTTAGGAGACGTCGTGCGTGGGAGCAGCAAACGCTAAGTAAGGAATGACATGTGCGATGCAGCATGCGCTAAGGGCGTTTGAGGCTACCTGACAGGTGAAAACGGTGCTGGGGCTTTTTGAGCCTGAAGGGAGTTGAAGTCCCCAGGTAGCCAATAACTCTAAGGCGAGGACCGCGTTAGGAGATTTCGTGTCTGGGAGCAGCAAGCACTAAGTAAGGAACAACGTGCACAGTGCAGCATGTGCTCAAGCCGTTTAAGGTCAACTGACAGGTGACAACGGTGCTAGGGCTTTTTTGGGCTTGAGGGGAGTGATACTCACCATTACTAAGTACTAAATTAACACTTAACACTCAACAACAATGAGTCAATTAAAACCCTTTTTGGTAGATGTAGCATTGGTAAATAGGGATCGTTCTTAACCGGAGATTGAGGGTGCATGCATAACTATGCTAGGTTTGTTTATGGGGGTGCGAGATTTGGTTTGTTTAACTAATAACCTACAAAATTTAAACCTAATTCTACTATGTACACGTGATCATCACATCATGTCTACCTCCACCGTTTTCGTGCTTCACTTACCCAGTATCAACGAAATTCTTACCTTTCAACCTGCAATTTATACACATGCTTTTAAGAGTGCGACGAAGAGCGCCTACACCTTAATTTATCTAAGATTCATACAACACATGCTAGGGAGGAACGAAGAGCGTATCACCCAACACATTAAGAAACTTTAAGCATACAAGCATGCATACAAGTCAAAGACCAAAAACTAAGAACACATGGAAGGTAACATAAGTAAGTAAAAACGTATAGCCTTTATTAAACAAATCACAAGTCATAAACCGAATTCTTTACAAGACAAAATATGTGATAGAAGGTTTATGGTTACACTTTTGGAGTCTGTGAAGAGCACTAACAACGCCTCGAGTGGATGGATTCTCAAGAACAAAACAATGAGCGCCGATTATTCTTGATCCGTGATGAGGGAGCTTCGGCCTTGGAGGGAATTAGGCTTAGGACGACTTGGGAGGTGTTTTGGGCAGAGCTTTTGTGTCTATGATGTGTGATGATGATGAATGAGTCGAGCTCCCCAATTTATAGAAGAAGATTAGGTCTTTTCCTACCAAAACAAGACTTTCGTTATGTACCCGGATAAATCTGACAGTCTGTCTTCAAACGCGTTTTTCCGGAGCTGTAGAGATCATAAAATTATGATTCTTCTTTCGTTGGAAAGAATACTTCAAGGGCTATCAAATAACATATCTGATCATTAATTCAAAGTTAATTTGCATATTCGGTGCCCTTTTGAAGTTGGGTGACCTGGCAGCCCAAATTTTCTTCTTCTACAAGGAGTAGGAAATCTTGATATCTTTAAATCTTGCATTCATTTTCCTCTAAACTTCCTTGGCCGAATATACCATATATTTTAACATATTTTGGCCCTCAAATCAGGTATTTATCTTCATGGAATATCCTCCCAAAATTCGTCCATTATTTGCTCCATATATTCCGCCATATTCACTCTTTCCTGGATTGCGCAGGAGAAATGTCTTCATCTTCTTGTCCACCATTTTGGTATCCATTTGCATTTGTCATTTGGTTTCTAATTCTTGACACCATGTGGGAATGCATTTTAGTAACCATTTTGAAGACCATTTCTTCTCCGGAAATAGGAACTTCCTCTTTAGCACGCTTTTAGCTCCAAATCGCCTCCTTTATTTCTACCTAAAAACATAAAGTAAGTTAGAATCATATTTACTAAGCATAAAACAAAGTTAAATGTAGAGAGAAAAATATTAATAATGTGACGACCCGAAACAGAATCAGCAGTTAAGTCGCATAGTCGCAAAGTTACGACAGTGTTGAAACCGCCAGCTTTCTTAACGACTAGATTATTGGCCGAAAATTGGAGCTGGGTCTCTTCTCGAGAGTCGTTGTACGTGTAATTACGAGTTCGTGGCCGGTTCCGGATCGTTATTTGGACGACCGAGGAATTAATTATGAATATTTGAAGTTTCGACGGAAACATATTTAAATGGCAGGTTTGTTAGCGACTAAATTACCGGACGAGAATTTGGCTTCGGATCCTTCGCGGAAGTTGTTCAGAATTTAATTTCGAGTTCGTGGGAACTTCCGGAGCATTATTTTGAGTTACGAAGATTTAGTTGTGATTATTTCCGTTTGTTGATTATTTAGTCGATTTTATGTGTGTTGCTTTGAAGGGTTGACTTTCTATCCGTTTGGCCGATGTGTTTGACTTTAGGTGATTATTGAAGAGTACATCGAGACGAGTTTGAGGCCGCGAGAATTATCGGAATAGGAATTACGACGAGAAAGTTACGCGCGTTTGAAGTTCGTCGAAAAGGATAAGTATGAAGTTTCCATTTCGGGAAAGCTATAAATAGTAACTTGCCATAAAGGGAAAGTCAAAGTTGTGAATTAAATGGGTTGACTGGGTTGACCATGGTGGGTCGACCCGTTTGGGTGCCGTTCGTGACCGAGTTTTGTTGCCGGATTTGTGACCGATTCCGGCCATAATTGAGCTTGGTCTCTTCATGAGTTTTGTTGGGTTTGGGATGCTCTTTATCATGGTGGTTGAATCCCCTTGTATGGTGGCCGGAGGAGAACAAATTTCAGTGGAGAAATTCGTGGTTTTCCGGCGAGAACGGTGGCGGACGGTGGCGTTGATTCCGGCCGATTTGGTGGTGCTCCTTTGAGGGCTTTTGTTAGCCTCGTGCCAAGGAGTCTTTTCCAAGTGGTCTTGAAGGTCACCGTGGCCGGAGGAGAGAGATCGAACGATTTGATTCCGGTAAGGGTTTGAACTTTGGGTTGAGTTTTGGAGGTTTTCTAGTCAAAATTGGCCTTAACCTATAACTGGAAAGTTGTTGGGCTCGTCGAGATCTTTGAAACCATGTATAGCATGTAATTTTTTGTGCAGGTGTGGATATTCCAGCGATTGTGGCAGCGGCGACGGCGGCGGCGACTTTTCGCCCGGCATGGTTTTCGATGAATTGCATGTCATTTGACTCGAAATTGCGCCCCGATCGCAGTGGGGAGGTTCGTTTTTCGAGTTGAGCGTCCGAACGTAAAGCGAGATATCGAGGTGTACATATACGGATTTTCGACGACTCGTCGACTTTGAATTACGTGTTTCCGAGAACGGTGGTTTCTCCTGATTTGATTTGTAATGTCGAGTTATGACTTTGAGTATTGGATTTTGTGAATATTCAGGTGTTCGTGATCGTTGTTTTGGCGAGTGACTTTCCGCCGGATCACGGTTTAACGCGTATCGCGTTACGCCAGTCTATGAGTGGACAATTTCTTTTCACGGATTGTTTGCGAGTCTTTTATATGATTTTATGAACTTGAGCATGCAGCATGATGATGATTTACGGGCATGAGATTTCATACGAGATTATATTATATATGAACATGTGTTTACGATTATACATATACGGATATACGTATACGAATATACATACATTTATATGTTGTTTCATGCATTTGCATCGAACTGTTTATGATTTGGTTTTCACAGAGTGCAGTCTTGGTTATGTTGTTGTATCGATACACTTTGCCTCTCGGCTGATCCCCGATAGTAGGCTGCCATGAGGCACGTCATCATGCCGACCTGACCGGTGAGGGGCGTTTCCCCGGAACCGAGGCCATTTCTGGCTTAGAATCACGGGGACCAAGGACCTCGTGATTCGGACAGTACTACACGGTGTGTGTCCATGAGTGATCCCGTGGGATTTTTACTTGCATGCTCAGTACACTGGAGGAGTATGAGTTTTACCTCGTGTACTATGTTGTTTTTATTTACCTGGACTCGCATATGTTATTTTAAACATATATATTAACTGGTGAAAGACATCTATTTTCGTCCACTCACTCTAACGTGTTTATTGTCTTTCCCCTGGGCTTTTCGGTTTTCGTGCCCAGTTTGCAGTTCAGGCTCTGGTGTCGCACGTCGTGGTCGGAGGCATAGTGCTCGAGCTACCTTGTTTCTTCCAGTAGGTTTTTTGTTCTACCTACTATGGTATACGTATATGTTTATACATTAAAGGTCGCTCTGAGAAATCTGTTGATTATGTTATACGATTTTATACCGGATTTCAGTAAAGTATATATTATATGTATTGTTTACTTTACTATTGATATATTGAGAAATCCGGATGGGATTGGTGCCCACGGTTTGCTTTTTGTGGCATAGGATGAAGCGTATTTTCCGCGTGCAGGTAATGGTAATTCCACGCTAGTAACGAAACTCTGCCCAAATTTCGAAAAGTTTTTGTTGGTTCGTGTTTTCGAAGGGGTTTGATTCCGATTTAGGGAGCTAAATCGGGGTTGGGTCCTTTCAGCTTGGTATCAGAGCGTTAGGTTATAGGTTCTATAGACTTCTGTAGTCGTGTTTACTGAGGATATTTGAGAATGTACAGCATGTCTGGAATGGTGACCCGACCGGCCGGCGGATAATCATCAAATTCCGGGTGTTGTATACTTTCAAATATTTAAAGTTCCATGATTACGTTCCCCTTGTTGTGAACGATATTGTATTCATTAGGATGCCTCCTGACGTGCTTTCCGTGTCATTTCGGTTGTGGATCCTATTGTGGATCAATCGACGCGCGATTTGCCAGAGAACAGTGGATTCAGATGAGTATTCAGAGTTCAGAGAATTGTGTGGCACGGTTTGCCTGGGGATGTGTATATGGGCATCTATGTGTTGCCTCAGAGCTGAGATTTGTGGCAGTGATGTGTGCCTGAGTCAGATTATTGTGTTTTGTGGGCTGATGTTGTGTGAGTACCGGTTGCGACTCCATGGCCTACATTCAGAGTGTTGTGTTTACGGTAATGGTTTTATCAGGCTTCCCAGCATTCGAATGTGGAATGTTTAACCACCTGAGGCAGAGATGCATTGTTCACATGTTTGTCCTCATTTGCACGAGTTATGTGGCTTCATAGGGAGCTGTGTACGAGGTTCGAGATGAGTTTGAACCTGAGCATCAGAGAGAGAGTCTGACTGTTATGCCTCGAGATGGCTGTGAGGAGTTTAGTGTGTTGCATTCAGCGGCGAGGCTATTGTGATGGAAGGATGTACACGGTTTCTGATGTGACGGTTTGAGGGAAGTAGATTCAGTAGAGATGTTGTGATGAGTTTGAGTTTCGACACTTCGGGATCAGTGACTTCATCAAGCTGTGGCCTTATCGATTATGTTGAGGGTCATCAGGTCAAGCAGAAAATCCGTTTGGTGATGGCGGAAGTCACAGAGTAGCGGACTTGCTCCTGTGGCATAAGTTTGGGCGATCGTTGGTGATCCTTTCACGCGGCAGGTGTTGCGGTGACTTGTGTTCGTGGAGCACTTTCAGTTGCTGTTTCGGTGGCCAGGAGGGTCACGTTGCGAGGGAGCACCCTCAGCCAGCTATGTTAGCGATTTGACAACTCAGAGTTTACGAGGGAATCATGATGCTGTTTCTGGAGCTTGATTAACCCAGATTTCTAGACGAGCCATTCAGAAAGTTGCAATTGACGTGGGCGACTAGTTGGGCATGTTGGAGTTCGTGCCATGACCTTGTGTGAGGACAGACTTTTCTCCGAGGTTACAGTTGTTTGATATCCATGGCTATTGTACCTGCATATCCACTTCTGAAGTTTTGGAGAGTGTTGTATCCATCCGGAGGTTGCGAGATCCTTGTTGGAGGTTATGTGTTAGCCGTGGATCTGTTATAGCTGGACATCGTGGTTTTGGTGTGATTGTGAGTACGAACTTTCTGACGATGCATTTGGCTGTGTTCGAGTGCCTCGAGAAGGAGATTGTGTTTCGACGACCAGATTTTACCAAGATACTGTTTCGCGGTGATGGTCGAGCGGATGGTGGAGACGGATTGTGTTGTTGTTTAGCTCATGTTGTGGATACTACGGTTGCTGTGCCTAATATTGGCGACATCGATGTGGTTCCCGAGTTCCAGGTGTATTCCGGAGGAGTTACCAGGTGTTCCTCTAGTTTGGGAGATTGACTACACCATTGAGCTTGTACCAGGCGCTGGACTCATTTTACCAGCATCTTGTCGTTCTGAGCCAGCGGAGCTGAAGGAGCTACAATTTCGACTCCAGGAGTTGCTGGAGGAGGTTTCGGGAGATTTCATGCGACCTCGCGTATTTGCGTGGTGTGCACTTGCATTGCTTGTACGGATGATGGATTGTTCGACGCGATGATGCACTGATTACCAGAAGCTTGATTTGCTTCAGAGGAGAGTGAGTATCCTCCGCTTCGGATCGTCGATTGATTTGATCAGCTGGTGAGAGCTTCAGTCTTTTCGTAGATTGATTTCGGATACGGATACCATCAGTTGTGGACCGGTGAGACAGATGTGGTTATGTTGGCTTTCGGATCTCGGTGCGAGCATCTGGAGTTCTTGGTCACGTTGTTTGGTTGACCAATGCCCCGTAGATCTTGCGGACTTGATGGATCTGGTGTTCAGACGGTTTCTGGACGAGTTGCGGTCATGTTCGTCGACAATATCATGATGTACTCCAGGAGTGTGGACCAGCACCTGAAGCAATTGTGAGCGGTTTCGTGGACTTTGCGAGACGACCAGGTGTTTGCGAAGTTCAGCCAGTGTGGGTTTTGGCCGATTAGCATGAAGAGTTTGAGCTGTGTGATGCTATCCGAGTGGGTGGCGTGGATTATGACCAGATTGAAGCCGTGTTGATTTGGGGTTGACCTACCATTTACCGGAGATCGGGAGTTTCTTGGGTTTGGCAGGCTTGTACCGACGGCTTTGTGCAGGATTTTTCCTGATTGCCACTTCTCTTTGCGGATTGACGAAGAAGTGTCAAGTTCGAGTGGTTCGATGCACGCGAGGAGAGTTACTTACTCCTGAGGGGTGGTTGACCGTTGCTTCGGTTTTGACCTTACATGACGATCATGGTGAGTTCGTGGTCGTGAGTTATGGCGATGCATCGAGGTTTGGGTTTGGTTGTGCTTTGATGTTGTATAGCATAGCGGTGGCTCATGGTTCCAGGCAGTGGAACTTTGTATAGCTACGTATCCTATGTATGTTTTGGGTGTAGCTGACCTTATGTTAGCATCAGAGAGTTGGAGACACTACAGCTACGGCGTGTAGCGCGGTGTAGGACGTACACTAATCATTTGAGTTTCATCCACTTGCATTTTTGGCCAGATTTGGGCTTGAGGCAGTGTTGATGGATGGGTTCGACTAACGTCTATGGATGCACCATTGAGTTTGTTCAGGAAAGGCTAGAGGTTGTACTTTGACTACCCATCTGGGAAGTTGTTGCTGATGCATTCAGTCGGAAGACGGGAGCTTCAGTGTTTCATATGTGTATGTGGCTCGAGTTTCCATGTTAGCCGAGTTATGGGCTACGAGAGCTGAGTTCGAGTGTGATGATGTTGAGGCTCATGGTTTTGTGCGCGTTTGGCGCTAGTGGTACGAAGATGTATTGGATACCTCGAGTTTACTACTCGTGACGCAACATGAAGAGCTATGTAGCTACTTGTGTGTAAAGATGCCACATTTGTCGACTGGCGATGGCTAGGAGGCAGAGACTTGCCGAGATGTGTCAGCCATTTGGAATTTCCGATTAGACGTGGCGATTGTTGCTGTGTTTGTGTGTGTTTGTATGCACTTTGATTGTGATACCAGTTGTTAGGCTTTTGTGGATCATTTGACGAACTCAGTATAGTTCCTTGTACTTTCGGGAAAGGATTTCAGTGGCAGGCTGGTATAGCTGTGTTTGATAGAGATTGGCCATTCACGTGGTGTGCTTATGTTCCAGTTCGCTGACCGAGATAATCAGCTACGACTGTGTGTTGGCAAGCTTTGCAGCGAGCTTTGGGGACCAGATTACAAGTTAGTACCGGTTCTTATCCTCGGATTGGTGGGCGATCTTTGAGGATTATTCAGACCTTGGAGGGCATGTGGTGGACTTCGGTATTGCAGTTCCGGAGGATTTGGGACCAGCAATTTCAGTTGTTCGAGATTGCATGCAGTACCAGTTGTGGGCCACTATGGTGTTGATATTGCTTGATGTCGTTTTGAGGACGACGTTGTACTCCATTGTGCTGGAGAGAGCTTGGTTTGGTTTGAGTTTGAGTTGATGTTTGATTCTGATTTTGTGGAATGTGTTACCACAGACTGTCAGGTTAGTGGAAATGGGCTGATTATTGCTTGAGTTCGACGTTTGAGTTATGTTGATATGAATGTGTTGAGTTGTGATTTGCCTTGTTGTTTTGTTTGGTATGTGATTTTGGGCGAGTTTGTGTTATGCCGTATGGTTCGGCATCGCCTATATTGTTGGCTTTGTGTGTGTTGTGTTCTGTGTGGCGGAACTGTGTTTCAGATGTGTTACGTGTTATGTACCCTATTAGTTCTTTATGTAGGAACACTTGGCGATTATGTGAGCCAGTTCAGATTTATGATTTGCGGGCACAGGGATTTCAGCACGGAGCTATCTCCTATTGTGGAGTCAGTTGTCAGAGTTGTTCAGTTGATGTAGCCACTGGGCAATTGAGTAGTATGCAGAAACAGTGCTCCTACCTTATAGTTGGCAGACTCAGAAATTTCGAGGTCGAAATTTTTCTAAGGGGGGTGGATTTGTGATGACCTGAAACAGAATCAGCAGTTAAGTCGCATAGTCGCAAAGTTACGACAGTGTTGAAACCGCCAGCTTTCTTAACGACTAGATTATTGGCCGAGAATTGGAGCTGGGTCTCTTCTTGAGAGTCATTGTACGTGCAATTACGAGTTCGTGGGTGGTTCCGGATCGTTATTTGGACGACCGAGGAATTAATTATGAATATTTGAAGTTTCGACGGAAACATATTTAAATGGCAGGTTTGCTAGCGACTAAATTACCAGACGAGAATTTGGCTTCGGATCCTTCGTGGAAGTTGTTCAGAATTTAATTTCGAGTTCGTGGGAACTTCCGGAGCATTATTTTGAGTTACAAAGATTTAGTTGTGATTATTTCCGTTTGTTGATTATTTACTCGATTTAATGTGTGTTGCTTTGAAGGGTTGACTTTCTATCCGTTTGGTTGATGTGTTTGACTTCAGGTGATTATTGAAGAGTACGTCGAGACGAGTTTGAGGCCGCGAGAATTATCGGAATCGGAATTACGACGAGAAAGTTACGCGCGTTTGAAGTTCGTCGAAAAGGATAAGTATGAAGTTTCCATTTCGGGAAAGCTATAAATAGTAACTTGCCATAAAGGGAAAGTCAAAGTTGTGAATTAAATGGGTTGACTGGGTTGACCAAGGTGGGTCGACCCGTTTGGGTGCCGTTCGTGACCGAGTTTTGTTGCCGGATTTGTGGCCGATTCCGGCCATAATTGAGCTTGGTCTCTTCATGAGTTTTGTTGGGTTTGGGATGCTCTTTGTCATGGTGGTTGAATCCCCTTGTATGGTGGCCGGAGGAGGACAAATTTCAGTGGAGAAATTCATGGTTTTCCGGCGAGAACGGTGGCGGACGGTGGCGTTGATTCCGGCCGATTTGGTGGTGCTCCTTTGAGGGATTTTGTTAGCCTCGTGCCAAGGAGTCTTTTCCAAGTGGTCTTGAAGGTCGCCGTGGCCGGAGGAGAGAGATCGAACGATTTGATTCCGGTAAGGGTTTGAACTTTGGGTTGAGTTTTGGAGGTTTTCCGGTCAAAATTGGCCTTAACCTATAACTGGAAAGTTGTTGGGCTCGTCGAGATCTTTGAAACCATGTATAACATGTAAGTTTCTGGGCAGGTTTGGATATTCCGGCGATTGAGGCAGTGGCGACGGCGGCGGCGACTTGTCGCCCGGCATGGTTTTCGATGAATGGCATGTCATTTAACTCGAAATCGCGCCCCGATGGCAGTGGGGAGGTTCGTTTTTCGAGTTGAGCGTCCAAACGTAAAGCGAGATATCGAGGTGTACATATACGGATTTTCGACGATTCGTCGACTTTGAATTACGTGTTTCCGAGAACGGTGGTTTCTCGTGATTTGATTTGTAATGTCGAGTTATGACTTTGAGTATTGGATTTTGTGAATATTCAGGTGTTCGTGATCGTTCTTTTGGCGAAGGACTTTCCGCCAGATCACGGGTTAACGCGTATCGCGTTACGCCAGTCTATGAGTGGACAATTTCTTTTCACGGATTGTTTGCGAGTCTTTTATATGATTTTATGAACTTGAGCATGCAGCATGATGATGATTTACGGGCATGAGATTTCATACGAGATTATATTATATATGAACATGTGTTTACGATTATACATATACGGATATACGTATACGAATATACATACATTTATATGTTGTTTCATGCATTTGCATCGAACTGTTTATGATTTGGTTTTCACAGAGTACAGTCATGGTTACGTTGTTGTATCGATACACTTTGCCTCTCGGCTGATCCCCGATGGTAGGCTGCCAGGAGGGACGTCGTCATCCCGACCTGACCGGTGAGGGGCGTTTCCCCGAAACCGAGGCCATTTCTGGCTTAGAATCACGGGGACCAAGGACCTCGTGATTCGGACTGTACTAGCACGGTGTGTGTCCATGAGTGACCCCGTGGGATTTTTACTTGCATGCTCAGTACACTGGAGGAGTATGAGTTTTACCTCGTGTACTATGTTGTTTTTATTTACCTGGACTCGCATATGTTATTTTAAACATATATATTAACTGGTGAAAGACATCTATTTTCGTCCACTCACTCTAACGTGTTTATTGTCTTTCCCATGGGCTTTTCGGTTTCCGTGCCCAGTTTGCAGTTCAGGCTCTGGTGTCGCACGTCGTGGTCGGAGGCATAGTGCTCGAGCTACCTTGTTTCTTCCAGTAGGTTTATTGTTCTACCTACTGTGGTATACGTATATGTTTATACATTAGAGGTCGCTCTGAGAAATCTGTTGATTATGTTATACGATTTTATACCGGATTTCAGTAAACTATATATTATATGTATTGTTTACTTTACTGTTGATATATTGAGAAATCCGGATGGGATTGGTGCCCACGGTTTGCTTTTTGTGGCATAGGATGAAGTGTATTTTCCGCGTGCAGGTAATGGTAATTTCACGCTAGTAACGAAACTCTGCCCAAATTTCGAAAAGTTTTTGTTGGTTCGTGTTTTCGAAGGGGTTTGATTCCGATTTAGGGAGCTAAATCGGGGTTGGGTCCTTTCAAATAATCAAGCATAAAATGCGTAGATCAAACTCCCCCACACTTAGACTTTGCTAGTCCCTAGCAAAAACTAAATAAAAGAAAAACTCAAAAATAAAAAATAAAACAAACAAAGGAAAATATACAAACTAAAAACTAACACACTTAGATATTTCAACATTTCAAAGCCGCAAATCATCATGTTATTATGTTTAGACGTTGAAAACTCTAAGTTGACAGAAACACATCTAAGCCCTTATCTCCAGAATTTTACAAAGTATATGGCAATGGGATCACAAGATTTCAACGTGAATGCTCAATGATTTCAAGAGATAATAGAGATATAATCATGTCATGAACAAGTAAGACTTGGAAGAAAACAATGGTGAAGTTAAAGCTATGCATGTTTCGAACAAGTTTAAATCAATCTCACATGGATGCACTCATCATATTTTCACTCATGAAAAGGGCTCACTCAAAGTGTATATGAATTGAATCGAAAACCTCATGAATATAATGAATTACTTGCACAAATGAACCTAAACCATATGCTTACTCATGCAATTTACTCAACCAATCGAAGGCTACTCATCTTAAGGATCATAAAGGACTTTAGAAAGGTTGTAATGTGGCTGAGGCTAGGGGATTCGAAATTTAGATATGTGGTGGTCAAAAATGTTCAAAAGACTTAGTCAACACTTAGGCAATTCGAGCTCCTTCTTTTCTCATGTGTCAAACTTTAAAATGGGGCCAATTTTCATCTTTTTGGGCCCCAACTTCATTCTAAAATTTTTTCGTGAGCTTTACGGACAGGACAAAGGCCATATTTCTTCAATTTTTGGCCTTCAATTCGTGGTACACTCCAAATCCGTAAATATGGGGGACATTAATCCAAACTTTAACATCTAAAACACATTGCTGGAGAGCTTATGAATTTTCTTTTCACTTTTTCTTTCTTCTTTTTGAGCTCTTGAATATTCTTCTTTATTCTCAACAATTTACATATTTTTTTCAAGCTATTTGAACAAGTCTATCCCCATACAAACATCATAGAAATTAAGGAACATCACCCCAAAAAAATGCCATCTTCTCCTCTTGTCGACATTACTTCACACTAAGTCTACAGAACATAGGGTAAAGAAGTCTTACACTAGGCTAAGTGTTTAGATATTAAAGGTGATGAAAGAAAGGCTTAATGTAGGCTCAAAATGTTTATCTATGGGTGTCGCATCTCGTGCGCACATATGGGACACATGGCTATTTGGTTTAGTGGTGGAAAACTTAAGTGCCTTTAATCATATCCGAAATCAGAACATTTATCAACTTAAAAACTTTGCAAATATACATGAGTAAGTTCTAGTATTCTCTAGTTCATTGAAATTTATGGCAAGCAATTAGATGAGGCATGTTTTGTTTTTGAAACCTTTATGCACGAAATTCTCTCTCAAAAGAATAATGTAGGCTCAAAAACTCACTTTTATGGTTTGTATGATTTAAAACTCATTCTAGCATGCGAAATCTATACCATGTTTATGCATATCATATCCACTACATGTCATGACAATCAAAATATCTCAATTAACACAAGAAATCCTCAAGTAGTGATCATTGACAATGCCATGTAATTTTTCTTTGCTTTCCTCAATTTTCCATCATTGACTAGTTAAGGGCATCCTAAAGACTCTTTACAACACTAAGTTGAACAAAAAGACTCAAAACAATTTTTTTTAGGGCATCATCCGCCGGAATGTTTCATTGTCCGCCCAGTTTTAACAATTTATGACTCAAATAAGTTGTAAACCCCTCCCCCACACTTAAACTTTACATTGTCCTCAATGTACTAAAATAAAACATAGAATCAAACATGAAGTAAGGATTTACGAAAATCTAACAAATAAAAGTCAAAGCTACAAAAATTAAAAAGAGAAAAAGGGAAGAGAAAGCAAATCTGGTTTGTAGACTCCCCATTGGATTGCCTCCCAACAAGCGCTTGTTTTTTTTTTAACGTCTTACAGCCTAGACGTGTTGCTTTCTTTTCTGCTCAATTAATAACCTGTCTTGGAGGTGCAACTCCTCCACTTTTGCCTTCCACTTTTCAGCTTCCATGTTCTGACCTCTGTGCCTTTGAACTTTAATTCCCAAGAATTTAGAAATCAGAATTTTGTGATCTTTATATGGATGGAAACTAGACGTCCATAGCTTTCTAACCCTATAAAGAACTCCATCTAACTCCAACCGAGCTGAAAGTTATGGCTTTTCGAATTTGACTGTTCTTTTTGGACCGAAGCTGCGAATTTATGAAAACACTTGGAGCACGTTCCTCCATTGTATCCTTCAAAACTCAACAAACATCAAATCCAATGGAAAAATGCATGAAATGCAATGATGAATATGATGCATGATGATGCAACTATGTAATGAATGACATGATATACAAAGATGTATATGCATCCTAAATATTACAAAAAAATCGAGCAGCCTGAGCATGACTCCTTGCATAATTTCTCTAGAATTAATTATATGTTGGAACTAACTGAAATTTTACGACTATAAAGTAGACACATACACAAACATGTCATAAAAATTTCAGAATTTTCCGTGACATGAAAGTATGTCAGATAAATCACAAAAACTAGCCTATTACCCAGCTCCGATTTGACTCTCTAAAACTAAAAATAAAAATTAACATTATACAAAATATGAAATGGTTAAAGTATGGTTAGTTTTCTTTACAAGGTTCAATTTCGACATGTATGCACAAGTATTGTCTAAATTGAGTGCGCCAATGATTTAAAGAGAGTACAATAGCTTAATCTTTAGGTCGTTCAATGGACGTGCGACCCGCGCGATAAAGTATGAAATTTCAATCAAATGGCCTTAGTTCAATCGAAAAACATGGCCAGTTAGGGATAGAGATAACGCGAGAGGTAGGATTAATTTTGACAAAACACCCCGAGGCTAACCGGGCCAATGGTATATACTCTATTGGTGTTAGTCTTTCTTAGATCCAGAACCTGTCACCAGTCATAACCCGTTCTAGACACCATGCCCGACATTCAGCCAATCTTTCGAAAATTTACACTCCCTCAAGTTCTTTGTAGACTCCGCCCTCAACCTCATACCCATAACTTCACTTAGGTTATGGTGTGCGGTGATGAAATCCACACATCATGAGGGGTTAAGGAGATAAACAAGAAAAAAGAGGTGTCATCTATTCCAAAGAGTGCGACTTAATCAACCAAACTTATGTACTAAATTTAAATCAAAGACTACCTTTAACATGTATAACTGAAAAATTAAACTAAATTGTAAGTATAAAAAAGTATTGAATTATAAATAAGTATGCAAATTTTCAATATACACATGCTTTCTATTTACACAATTTCACATATTCACAAAGAACACATGTAAATTCCAGAATCAGGCAAAGTTGAATACAGATGCTTGTCGATTTTTTCCAGAATTATTGGCTCGGCCGAATGAAATGAAATTTTACAGGCACAAATTAGTGAATTCGGGTTCCACGTTTCCGGCTGATTCGAGCTAAATCAAGGACTGGGTTTTGTAGCCCTCATCACCATGAAGCTACTATGTAAGTATGGAGTTCTAATTTTGATTGTGCTTGGAGAATTTTGGATTTGAAATTTTGGGAACAATTCGGTTTTGCTTGAAATTGGACGAGTTAGAGTGAGAATTGGCCTTTATTGCAGTTGTGAAAGTTGCTCAGTGGATGATTTTGAGTGGAATAGAGGTTGCTCCGCCGAGGAATATTCAGTTCGGGTGGTGGCGCCGTTTACGACGGCGGTCAACGGTCAACTTTGACTTTTTGGGGTTTTCGACAAGTTGCATGTCATTTCACTCGAAATCGCGCCCCGATCGCAGTGGGGAGGTTCGTTTTTCGAATTGAGCGTCCGAAAGTACAGCGAGATATTGAGGTGTAAATATCGGATTTTTGACGATTCGTCGACATTGAATTACGTGTTTCCGAGAACGGTGGTTTCTCGTGATTTGATTTGAATTGTCGAGTTATGATTTTGAGAAATGGATTTTGTGATTATTCAGGGGTTCGTGATCGTTTGTTTGGCGAGGGACTTTCCGCCGGATCACGGGTTAACGCGAACTGTGTTACGCTAGTCTGTGAGTGGACAATTTCTTTTCACGGATTGTTTGCGAGTCTTATTACACGTTTTACGAAATTGAGCATGCATATGTGATTTCGATTTATAAGAGCATGTGTTATACGATTATGCCTATACCAGTATAGATTACGTATACATATACATATATATTGTTTCATGCATTTGCATCGAACTATTTACGATTTGATTTACACAGAGTACAGTCCTTATATATGTTGTTGTATCGATACACCCGCATCCCTGCTGATCGCCGAGGCCCTTTCTGGCTAGAGTCACGTGCGGGCTAGGGACCCCGTGATTCTGACTGTACTAGCACGGATGTGTCCCTGAGTGACCCAGTGAGATTTTTATGCATGCTCCGTACGCATGAGGAGTTAGAGTCTCCCTTGTGTACTCGGACGCGTGAGGAGTTAGAGTCTCCCTCGTGTACCATTTGATTTTTATACATTCGACTCGCATATATTTTTATAACATATATATTATGTGGTGAAAGACATTTATTTTCGTCCACTCACTCTAACAGTTTTCATGTCTTTCCCCTGGGCTTTTCGATTTCCGTGCCCAGTTTGTAGTTCGGACTCTGGTGTCGCATGTCGTGGTCGGAGGCATAGTGCTCGAGCTACCTTGTTTCTTCCAGTAGGTTTATTGTTCTACCTACTGTGGTATACTTATATGATTATACATTAGAGGTCGCTCTGAGTATTCTGTTGTATATTTTATACGATTTTACTCCGGATTTCAGTAAAGTATAGTTATATTTACTACTTTACATTATTGTTGATATATTGAGAAATCCGGATGGGATTGGTGCCCACGGTTTGATTTTTTTGGCATAGGATGAAGTGTATTTTCCGCGTGCAGGTAATGGTAATTCCACGTTAGAAACGAAACTCTGCCGAAATTTTGTTGGTTTTTGTTGGTTCGTGTTTTCGAAGGGGTTCAATTCTGGTTTAGGCGACTAAATCGGGGTTGGGTCCTTTCAGAAGGGCTAAGATCCTTTTGGAGACAAGTGTGGAAGAATAAAGTTCCTAGTAAGGTTCATCTTGATTTTTGGTGTGTTTGTACTAATGTTCTCCCTACGATTAAATCTCTTGCTACAAGTGAGTATATATATTAATCAGGGGTGCATGTTGTGTCTTGGAGGTGAATAAATGATCAATCATATTAGTCATGATTGTTGTTTTGTTCGTGATTTGATTCATAAATTTCCTGAGTTGCATGCAGTGTTGGAAGAGGACATGGAGGCAGCTTCCAAAAATGATTGGTTATCGGTGTGTGTTGACAAACTGTGAATAGAAAATGTGGCTTTGCTCCTTATCTTGTTGTGGTTTGTTTGGAAGGAGGGAAATGGAAGTTTGTGCTAATGAGTTTAAGGCCTTGGATACACTTGCATTCCAAGTACACTCTTATTGCTACACTCTATGTTCTTTACAAATGAAGAAAGTGAAGCAGCCCCAAAGGCAGCAAGTTTGGAAGAAGTTGAGTGTGGGTTGACTGAAATGTAATACAGATGGGTCTTTTAATGCATTAGAAGGTATATGGGGTATTACAGTAATTAGTTGAAATCATGATGGCCAGGTCTTAGCTAGATCTTTTGGTATGATTGAACATGTTTCATCAGCTACTATGGTTGAAGCTATAGAGAGTTGGGTTGCATGAGATGAGTTGGTCTATAAGCTTCACATCTCACATGTTTGTTTTGAATTTGATTGTAAGCGAGTTGTTGACTCATATATGTAGGATGAAGTGGTGGATGATTTTGATTTTGGTACTGTGGTAAGTGATTTTAAGGTGACTACTAATGAGTTACCTAATATCCGAGTTTCTCATTTGTTCAAAGAAGCAAATGGAGTTGCTCATAGACTAGCTAGAAGTGCTGTACTTTTCTGTTATAATTTCGACTCGAAAAGGACCATTCCAACTGTAATAGAAGGATTGTTAAACCCTATTTGTAACACTTGATATGATTTTTTATGAATCGTGTTTCCATTTCAAAAAAAAATATTATATATATCTGGATCTCAATCATCTGAACAGTTGTTTTTATCCCTTTTTTTGGTTTTATTTTAATTATCTAAAGAATGCACCATGGAGACTGCAAACAATAAAAAGGCATTAGAAAAGCATCCATATTTTCAGGGTAGTAAATTTTTTTCATGGTTGTTGGATAGGGCCATAACTCCCTCAACGGCCACATATGGGATCACACTGTTCAGAGATATTCTAGAAGTGCCTTAGCCTAGTGGGATCACACTGTTCTGGAAGAACACAATAAAGTCATGAAAAGACAATTTTTTAAGGAAAATTATTCAGCGCACGACGGTGTAAGTGCACTATTATATATGGCATACATTGATGATGGCAAAACGGGAAAATAATCTCATTTTTTATTTCTGATCCAAACACCATTTAACTTTCAGCTAATCTTGAGCCAGTAAAACTCCAAGATAGACAGTCTGTGTACCCAATACCTTATGATCTTTTGGATAAAGTTAAGATATCACAAAAAAGAAAGCCCCTCAAGCGCCTCTAAAAAACTTTGGGGGTAGGGTTTTCAAGTTCAGTTCATCCAGCAGCTTGTCTATGTGGTGTCGGCTTATGGCCACGGCGTTGTGAGTGCAGGTGTATGGGTTTTCAAGTTCAGTTCATCCAGTAGCTTGTCTATGTGGTGCCGGCTTATGGCCACGGCGTTGTGAGTGCAGGTGGATGGGTTTTGTCTCGATATGTTGTTGTCCTCGGGTCTAATCGATGAGGCTTTGGTTGGTCATTGTGGTTTTTGGTTCCCGTAAAGGTTGTGTTGGGTTTACTCATCCACTCTCGGAGTTTGGTTTTCTATCGGTGTATTCTTGTGAAGGTTGGCACCGTGGCCATTACGAGAAGTCGCCGGTTCACTAACTAGGATTGACCGGTTGAGGTCGGTAGGTACTTTGGGTGCATAAATCGATGCTGATTAGATCTAAATGAAGCTAATATTATTTCCCATTTAAATTCTCACTTCCACTCCACCTTTCAAGCCGAACCATGTTCCCAGATTCTGAAGGCTCTTAGTTTTGTTGATAAATTAAATTTTTATTGAGGAGATGAATTCTTCCCTCCTAATTCCAGTCAATATTGCTGAAGTTAAAACCGCCATTTTTTAGCTTGGTGGTCTTAAAGCCCCAGCCCTTATAGCTTACTAGGGTTTTTTTACCAGCATTTTGGAATATCATTAATGATGTTATGTTTAGCACGATCTCTGACAGCCTAGCTTATGGATCCATTCTGGCCTCTATGAATCGTACCTATATCGCTTTGATCCCAAAAACTACTGACCCAGCTTTCGTTGGCAATTTCCATCCTATTAGTTTATGTAAGTTCTCTTATAAAATCTTAACAAAAGTTATAGCCAATCATGTAAAGCCTCTCATGGCCAGTTTAGTCTCCGAAAATCAATTAGATTTTTTCGGGGGTAAACAAATCTAGGAGAACTTTATTATTGCCCATGAATTTTTTTATCAAATTAAACAGTAGAAATCTTGTAATCTGGTGATGAGGGAAACCTTTCTATGAAACTCGATATGTCAAAAGCTTATGATCGAGTTTCTTGGCCTTTCCTTGAAGTTATTCTTCTTAGAATTGGGTTTGACCCTGGTTGGGTTAGGATTGTCATGACTTTTGTTCGATCTGTCTCCCTTTCTGTTCTTATGAATGGAAAGCCTGGACCATTTTTTACTCCTTCCGGAGGTATTCTCCAGGGGGCCCCTCTCTCTCCTTATCTCTTCCTCTTTGTCTATGGCGTCCCCTCCTCCATGACAAAAAAGATGTGCAACTCTAATCTCCTCTAGGGAATCACAGTCGACCATAACGGTCTGGTCATTAGTCATCTCTTGTTTGCTGATGATTCCATCTTATTCCTAAAAGCCAATCTGGCTAACTGTGAAATTTTCTCGGACATGATCGAAACCTATTGTTTGGCCTCTGGTTAACAAATTAATAATCACAAATCTTCCTTATTCTTTAATCCTAATGTTAATCCCTACATTTCTCACCTGCTTAGCGTTGTCCTTCAAATGAAGGTTGTCTGGGATCTTGAGGAGTATCTTGGTCTTCCAAAGGTGTAGGGACAATCTAAAGTAGCCACGCTTGGTTACATTAAGGATCAAGTTCAGAAAAAACTTGCTGACTGGAAATCCTCTTCACTTTCCTTTGGTGGTCAGGAAGTTCTTATCAAATCTGTTGTGGAAGCTATCCCTGCCTATCATATGTCTTGCTACAAATTCCCAAAAACTACTTGCTCCCAGCTGAATTCGGCCATGGCCAAATTCTAGTGGGGCTCCATAAACTCCTCGCCTATCAATTGGAAAAATTGGAATTCTCATTATAACTCAAAAGATATGGGCATCTTAGGTTTCTGAGATCTTGAGCATTTCAACGATGCCCTCCTTGCTGAGCAATGCTGGAGATTAATTCACAACAAGGACACCCGTCCCTTTGAGTAAAAGTTCTTAAAGCTTGTTATTTCCCTAATAAAACTTTCTCTGAGGCATCTAAAGGTTCTGCCCCCTCTTGAATTTGGTCCAGCCTTTCTGGTGCCATACACCTGATTTTTTAGTAAGCCATTTGGCAAATTGGGGTGGCAATTCTGTGAACTTCTGGAATGATAAATGGCTCACATCTCTGAATAGCAGCCATCTTTCAGATACTCTTCATATCCTCAATCCTACAGTTGCAAATTCTATCGATTTTGAACTTCAATAGTGGAAGCTTGATATGATTGTTCCCCCTCTTTCTATGACCCAAACTTCTGCTATCCAAGCAATTCCCATTACTTTTCCTCCACCCTCAGATAGGCCCTCTAAATCGAGCAGTGAGTACACGGTTAGGTTTGATTATCATTACCTCCATGGTCGTGATTCTCTAATTTCGACCTCACATCCGCATCATTTACATTTTATTCAACCATATTTTTGGACGTTTACTCGAAAGATTAAGTCCCTTCCAAAAATTAGGTTGATTCTTTGGAGAGCTCTTTCTGATTGTCTCCCCACCAAAATGAATCTTTTCCCTAGACACATAAGCGGGTCAGATTTATGCCCTATTTGTCATAATGTGCCAAAAACTATTGAGCATGTGTTACTTGCTTGTCCCTAGACTATAGATGTTTGGTTTGGGCACCCGCTTAGTATTTGTTTTCATCATTCTGAAACTTCTTCTCTCGATAAGTGGTTGTAAGCTTTTCTTCTGGCTATTTGATCTGGCTCAGAGATGGCACATAAAATAGTAACTAACATTCTATTTATTTTTTTGGCATATTTGAAAACACAGGTGCTCTTGCGTGTTCGATCACCAGGTTCCTTTCCCATCCTTGATTATCAAAAAAACACACTCAACTGCGACGGAGTTTCTCTACCATCCTATTCCTAGTAGAAATCTCATTTCCAACTCCTATGAAGACCCACATACTGTTTCTTGGATCCTCCCTCTGGGCACTCTTCTCAAAATTAACACTGATGGGGCATAGAACTCCTCTATATTATTAAGGGCCACTGCTGTTATCATACGAAACTCTGAGGGTCAACTTATCTCTGGTTTTGCTGAATCCATTCATTCTCTGTCTGCTGTGGCAACCAAAGCCATGACAATTATCGATGGTCTGGAGCTGGCCTTTTCTTTGAACATCACAGCTTTTCATTTGAAATCGGACTCTCTTCAAGTCATTTATGAAATCAAGAATGTCAGACTTGCCTCTGATTGGACTATTTCTCCCCTCATCTCTCAAACAGTCACCATGATTCCCCTTTTTACCGTTATTCATTGGGCTTGGACTAGCAAATTTACCAATTCTACTGCTGATTTTGTCGCGAATTCGTCTTACATGATCTTCCTTCCTCTTTGATTTATCTTGTACATGTTAATTCTTCCCTAATCTTTTCCCAAGAGCATGTTCTTGGTGTTCATCATGATGGTGATTAAACTCTCCATTCCTTAATCGAATTATCTTTTTGTCAAAAATAAAATAAAATACAAACTCTTTTTATTTGGATACAGATTAAAGACCATGATTGAAGCAAATGGATTTCTAATTTACAAAAGAGATCTACGGGCTGAGGGTTGTAGCCCTTTATTGATGCAACTAATTTGGGTTATGTATCACTACCACATTTTTAACCATTACCGGCGATTTTTGGCGATTTAAAAATCGCCGGCAATGTTTTTTTATCATTACCGGCGATTTTTGGGGGCAATGTTTTTTTATCATTACCGGCGATTTTTTCCCCAAAAATCGCCGGTAATGTCTTCTTCTTTTTTTTAACATTGCCGGCGATTTTTCCGGCAAGTCGCGGGCAATGTTCCACCGGTAATTAAAAAAAAAAAAAGACATTGCCGGCGACTTACATTTAAGTCGCCGGCAATGTCTTTTTTTTTTTTTAACATTGCCGGCGATTTTTCCGGCAAGTCGCGGGCAATGTTCCACCGGTAATTAAAAAAAAAAAAAAGACATTGCCGGCGACTTACATTTAAGTCGCCGGTAATGTCTTTTTTATTTTTTTTTAATTACCGGCGGAACATTGCCGCTGACTTGCCGGAAAAATCGCCAGCAATGTTAAAAAAAAAAGAAGTCATTACCGGCTATTTTTGGGGAAAAAATCGCCGGTAATGATAAAAAACATTGCCAGCGATTTAAAAATCGCCGGCAATGGTTAAAAATGTGGTAGTGTATGATCATTAAGTTGATTATAGGGCAGACAGGTTCATGCCCACTTTTCCTCTTCACGTGAGTCACATGCAATGTCATCTCTCTTTCTTTGAGGTGCAGCCGAGGCCATAGAGTAGCAATAATCACTCTTTTAATTGAGAGGTCTCTTTGGAAGTAAAAGAGACAGTGCAGCCCACGCCGAAACGGAACAGCCAGCGACCAAAACGAATGAAGCCGAGCAATGAAGAGGCAGAGTTACACCTCTTTACACTCTTTTTTACTCCCTTCAGTGAAGAGGTATAACTTACAACATTTAGAGGGAGACAGAATGCTCCGGGAGGTACAGATACATTATGAGTTTTTTCATTAAGGACTTTTATGGCGAAGACTTGGTGAGTACCTCCTATAAAATAGTTTATAAGTCTCAATTTTGATCATATTTTGACATATTAACCGTTAGATGTTTAGCTCTATATGAGTAGATCATTCTTATAAATTTTCAACCAAATCAAAAATCGTTAAGAGATTTAAAATCATGGTTTATCAATTATAAACATGAATGGTTCAAGTTTGATAAATTTAAAATGTTCTTTTATATCATCTTGTTCGACCCCTAAACAATTTCTAAATTGGATGAAAATTTATAGAAATGATCTACATATATATATAGCTAGATATACAATGGTTGATCTTCCAAAATATTATTGGAAAGTATGATTTTTAAGAAGGTACTCACCAAATCCATTTTTTCCCAAATACATTTGTTATTTTAGCAGAGTTTTGTGAAGAAAGGAGATCATCGGAGATTACTTGTAATTTACTTCCTCTTTCAAAAATTCAGTTTATTATACTTTGTTATGGAATTCCACTACCTATGCTAGGGGTGAAGTACTGAAGTTTTAGATTATTTGTGGAATTTTGTGTTCATTTGATTCGACTTATGCTTTATTTGTAATTTGGTTTTTGGTTGTTCAATTGAAATATCGTGTTTCTTTGATGAGTGTTTGATAATCTATTTCATAGGTTTAGTCATGCTTTTCCTATTGTGTAATAAAAAAAGCCATGCTAATGAATTGAAAGTAGACTTCTTGATAAATACTTTTGACGGAATTAGTTCTTGATAGGTTGTTGTTATAGGTACAGTCTATACTTGAATTTTTTCCTAAAGAAAATTAAGCGAGCTTGTGTGTTTTGAGTAACCTTAGACGGAATTTAATTATCTTTCGTGTCTAATTTCTCAAGTAAGTTTTGAGAATTAAATCGAATTAACATGATCTCATAGACTGTTTAAAGTAGAGCCCCGAAACCTTAGTGTTTGTTATCATTGAATTTTCCTGTACGATTAAACTTTACGAATTTGTTTCCAATTCAAATATATACAATTTTGTGATCTTTGCACTACTCTTTGTGGATACGATACTCGTGCTTCCGAGTTATACTACTACGTGACTCCTGCACTTGGGATTAGCAAGCAGTTTTACTATTTTTTTGTTTATTTCTTTCATGTTGAAAATAAACCCTCATCTATCAAGGAATGTTGGGCAGTCTAGATGATATGTGTGTGTGCATTCTTTGCGCTTTATTGATCCTAGGTTGGGAGTGAACTGTTTTTAAATGGTTGCTCCCACCTAGTGATAGGATGAGAGGAAGTGTCGACGTATATCAGCAATAGATTGGGAAAGTTGTTACAAAACAAGTACCGGTGCATCGCTTTCGCCGGGAAAGTCGTATTTTTTTCTGATATGTCGCCATTATCTCTAAACAAACAGATGGACCATTAAGGAATTGTTCACTTTTAATTGGTGCGTGGTTGTTTACATATTTATTATAGGGTGTCTCTTTAGTATTCGAGATAGTCTATATGAGTTTATTGTAAAATGGGGTTCGAGTTTTATGTCCTCCCTATGTATGTAACACTCTCATTAATCAAGGCTCGATGGCTGTCGCACCACCTTTAGTTTCAAAAAGTAAAAATAATCTTTTGTTAGTCTTGTGTGGAACAGCAAAGCGTTGCCGAAACGAAGGAGTCACTTCCAAGTTAGAATGACACTAAATCAAAAAAGATGAGGCATGTAATTAATCCATTGAACTCAAACATTTATTTACTTTTGGTTAATGTAATGATCCGAAAATAAATTATCGACTAATCTTCGTTAGTCGAGTTAATTATCGAATTAATCGTTATATGTTACAGTTATCGAGATTTGTCTCTTCTAAAATCGACTTTTTAAAAGTTTAGATTTTGGACTCATATTCTTTTCGGAAGTTGTAAAGGAAATTATTTTCGAGCGCTTTGAGCCGAGTACGTGGACACGTCAAATGTTAAATTTAGAGTTACGACAAGAAAGTTAAGGTTAATCGAAGTTTGTTGGGAATTTTTATGTTTCGGTAAGTTTCGAAGTATTCATACCCACTGTCTGATTTTGGAAAGACAGCGACTTTCCTTTTTTGTCAATTCCGGGTCAACACTTGGTTAACCACGTTCTCCTTCTCTCTCCACACTCATTCTCTCCGTGAAGTGTTGCCGGCAAACTACCATCGGCCGACAACCAAATTGGTTGGCCTTACTGTCAAAATCTTCATCTCGATCTCCTCTTTTTCCCCCCCACAAATTAACTTCCAATTCCCATCGATTGAAGCTTGAAATCAAGGAGAAATTTAAGAATTTCGGCTCGATTTTCGCCGTTGCAGGCGATAGAGCTGCGACCTTGCGAAACCATACGGGTTTTGAAGTGTTCTCCTCCACGAGTAAAACCTAACCGGTTTCGGGTAACGCTGTGGCCTGATGCCCGCGATCAGTCGACTTTATTTTTTGGCGAGGGTTCCAGATTTCAAAGGTGATTTTCGACGTTTTTTGGTTTGATTTTGACCTAGTTTTTTGTACATGAATGTTGTTGGGCTTGGAATGATCTTTTGCTTGATGTATTATTTACAGGCATCCATGAGTTTTAGATTCTGGCCACTGCCGGCAGTGGCGCGTAGGACACATACGTAGCTCCGGCGACCCCGAAGAGCTATTTTTCAAAGGAAGTTTTGCTAGTCGATTCGTACTAGTTTTTGAGTAGTTTTATTGATTTTGGGGGACTTTTGTAATATTTTTATGTATGTTTAGAATTCATATGCGACTCGATGCCTTCAACGTGATGTTTCGTCGTGTGTCAAGTTGATGCCCATTTTTTATGGAGCTTGGGATCTTAGCACAATGAAATTGTGTGATTTCATGATGTGGCAGAGTAGTGAAGCTTAGGGAATCGAAAATAAAATGTAAGTATTTGGGATACAATTCGTATCATATTCCTTATATGCTCTAGTTGTACTTGATTAAATTACTATATTAATTAAACTAGATCTTTGTTTGGCTTAAGAACGCTATGTAAAGAATTACGAGTTAGTGGATCGACTATTGAATTTGTCATGATCTAGGTAAGTGGACACTTTTATTTTCACTGTTGATTTGTGAGTCTATGTTATACCTTTTACGATTATGCATTTGCATGGAGGCACATATGATTTTGTTTTACACAGAGTATAGTCATAGTTGTTGCATCGATGCACTGGCTTCTCAGCTGATCTCCGAGACGCTCCGGGAGAGTCATGGACCTGACCTGTAATTTACACAGTACCCATAAAGGTTAGGACAAACACCTAACCTGAGTTTTCTTGTGGCTTGAGAATGATTGACTCAAGTCACTGACTCTACACATAACACAGTACCCAGGAGAGTTAGATCAAACACTTGACCTGGGCATGTACATTTTTAGACTCGCATCATTTTACGTATATTTTAAAGTGAAAGACATAATAGTTATGTTGTTCATTTTATTATGAACCTTTACTTTACCTCCACTCACAGTTTTTATTATTGTATATGCCTTCCCTGGGCCTTTCATTTTCAACCACCCAGGTTGCAGAGTTTTAGCTAAGGTCGGGCGTGCAGACAGTTCATGGAATAACATTATTCCCCAAAGCATCTAGGGTTGATCTTGCGAGTTAGTATTTTAGTTTGTGTAGTCAATTTAAATTTTCTAGCTGCTTTGCTGTCGAAAATAGTTGTCTATATTTTATATTTTAATTGTGAACCATTTTGTGAAAAAATTTCTTTATTTTGTGACACTTGAGTTTGTTAGGGCTTAATTCTGGTTTAGGCAACTAAATCGGGGTCAGGTCCTTTCAATTGGTATCAGAGCATTAGGTTATAGGTTCTGTAGACTGTCCATGGTTCGATTACTCTAAACACTTCTAGAGTGATGGTTGGACTGCAGCGGATCCTCATCGAATACTCACGGTGTTGAACGTCGTCGAATATGTGGCAATTGTGACCGAGTACCAACCCTAGCTTGTGAGTCTGTGCCTTAGTCGCTATGCCTTGCGTAAGCTGACCTCGATCAGTTAACTCGCATAATGGTTCAAGGTAAAAGTTTTGTGGAACAAGAGTAGCAATTTTTAGATTCAGATACTTAGGATGTGTTGAATTTGCACCCTCGCCTTACGTATAACATTATATGTTATAGTCAAACGAGTCTGTTATACTTTTGTGATCCTATTTAAGTTTGTGGTGAGTTCCTGGGATATATGATTGTTGTTAGATTTTGACAGTAGAATCTTATCTATAATGAATTCTTCGTTATCATTGAAGTACAAAATTTCACATGGTTAAGCTTTGAGAAATCCTGATGGCATTGATGGCCACGGTTTATACATGAGTTTGTTGATGCTTTAGAAGTGTAATCTCTTTTGTAGGATTTTGGTAGGTTCTCATTTTATGGGGAGGTTATGCCAAAATTTTCATAAAATTCGATGTGTTATGTTATGTGGATTGTCTCGGCAAGATCGCTATTGTTATGTGAGAGACCTAATAATCACCGTGGTTGAGTCTCTGTACTCAATATCTTCCTTTTGCCATGTTCAACTTTGCAAATTCTTTGAATTGTGTTTAGTTGCAAAGTTTCACTTATCAATCTAGTTCAGTTTCCTTTTTCTAGTGAACTTTCATGATTCTTATGCTAGGTGCGGTAATGGAAATGAATTGATTATTTTTGACCGGAGATCAACCGAGGTAGCCCAAAAATAAATAAGATCTTGTGCGTAGTTGCGTGATGTATAATCTAGTTATTTGAACCTACTAGTGGGTGTCTCGTCCAACTCACTCCATTATGCCTTAACTCGTTCCAGTTTTATTCGTATGTTCTAATACGTTACACTTTTGATGATGTGCGTGGAGGAGTTGGATCATCAACTTTATAGGTTTAGTGTATTATTTTTGGTGTAGCTGTGAGACTTTGTCGTATCGTCACAATTACATCGAGTTCTGGGGATAGCTTTGGGATTATCGCACATGATTCTTTGGTGGAATCGTCACAATTCATTTCATTCTATTAGTATCATCTCACTTCTTTCGTTTAGTTATGTTTGCGTCTCTCGATATAGTTCGTCAAGAATTTGGTAACCGCTTTATCTCTGACGGTTGTCCTCGACTATGTACTATTTCGATTCACTTAGTTTCACTTAGTTGTTGATGTTAAGGGAGTCTTTATTGGATCAAGATGTCCAAGTCATAGTAAAGTCAACATTATACAGGCTATGGTTCATTCTTGATGGGAAAATTATTTATTTTTGGTATCATTTTTAAATCCTATCAAGTAGCCTTTGGGACCTTTCTTTTCCATGTTTCAAAAGCATTTCATTTTTTTGTTGGCTCTGTTAATTACCAGTAATTCAATCATTCATTGCGGTGAAGGTTTGACAATTGAGTTTTGTGTACAAAACTTATTCATCATTGTTGTACCATGAACAGGTTTACAGATGATTAATTTCAAGTTTATTGTTGGAGTTGTACATGGCGGTGTACTATGGACTCTTATTGGTTGGAAATTGTTGAGTATGGGAATTGTATTGTGTAAATGCGTCGACTTTTCGGGTTTTGGTTTCGACTATAAACGAACAGGTCATGTCGAATTTTTGGTAGAAATTCTCTTGATTTTAGGATTGATGTAATCAGTTCTTTTTCGGATAATGATTATCCTTTGGAACCATATTGATGGTTTATCACGTGATCGCTAAGTAGCAATTGACAACCCACGTGACGTGTATGTTGGTTACATTTGACTTATGCGTAGTTCTTTTGTTGTGTTTTTGAGGTGGGGAAAAACCTTGTTTGTTGTTCATATTTGCGGTGTCATGGAAATTTCTCGTGTACAATATATCATATGCATATACTGAAGATGTTTGGTTTTCTATAATGTCGTCACTTATACTTTGGTCATCTCATCTCGAAATCTTTAGATATTGTGTTTCCATTTCATGATCATAGATCTAGCTATGACCAAGTACCCCTTGAGGGACAATAATAATTCAAATTTTTTTCAAGTTTCAGTGGCCTATTTGATGCATGGATGTTTAAGATTTTGGTCAAGTGGAAGAAATTTCCTGCATGCATGATGGAAGTTATGACGTGCAATTTTTCTTATTATATTCCTCTTTCAAGATTATTACATAGGTTCTATTCGTTGAATCTGTTGTGACCTTGTAACACTGAAGTTGTCTGGTGTTCTTGTGGATTTTCTTTTTCGATCAACTTTTTTTCATCCTAAGGACTCAAAAATTTTTGTTATCAATGGTTCCTTTTCGACATTTTTCTCGTGCACAAGCATGGATGTTCACTTCACTTTATCATGTATACAAGTTTTGATGCCTTAGGAAAATTTAATCTTACCTCATTGCGTCTTTCGTAAATAGTATTTCCATTTCAGAATTCAAGTTCAGCAGAGTTATTTTGAATGTTCTACGTTCACAATTATGATTTACAAGTTATGTTTTATCGTTGATTGTTAAGATATTTCACGATTTAAGTGTTTTAGATTTATAGTTTCATGGTGTCGATTTTCTTTCGTTCTCGACCGTGAGTTGAAGCTGAGGTTTAAGGAAGCGTTGACGTTCAGTAAATTTGAATTTCAAGATTTCACGGTTAATAGCCTACGGAAGTGTTTTGCGACATTTCATAGCAATGGTTCGCTTGATAAGTTTAACCAATGCGAGTCATCAACATAGTCTTTATGTGGTCTAGCACACGACTATTGTTAGTGATTTTGGGGTGTGCGGGAGACTTTAGATATATTTGTTGCGGTCATTGTTTATCGATATATGTTACGTTTATCGAGATTTGTCGCTTCTAAAATCGACTTTTTATAAGTTTTGGTTTTTGGACTCGTATCCTTTTCATAAGTTGTAAAGGAAATTATTTTTGAGCTCTTCGAGCTGAGTACGTGGACACGTCAAATGTTAAATTTGGAGTTACGACATGAAATTTATGGTCAATCGGAGTTTCTCGAGAATTTTTACATTTCAGTAAGTTTCGGGGTATAAATACCCACTTTTCAGTTTTAGAAAGTCAAAGACTTTCCTTTTTGGTCAATTTGGGGTCAGCAATTGGTCAACCCCGCTCTCCTTCTCTCTCCCCGACCCATTCTCCCTGTGAAGTGTTGTCGGCGAACCATCACCGGTCAACCCCCAAATTGGTTTGCCTAGGTGTCAAAATCTTCACCTCGATCTCATCTTCCTTTCCCCCAACAAATTAATTTCCAAATCCCATCTATTGAAGCTAGAAATCACGGAGAAATACAAGAATTTTGGCTCTGTTTTCACCGACGCCGGTGACGGAGCTACAACCTGGGTTGGGTTGCGAAACCATAGGGGTTTTGGGTCACATCGTGGCCTGACGCTGGTGATCAGTTGACTTGATTTTTCGGTGAGGGTTCCGAATTTAAAATGTGATTTTCGACGTTTTATGGTTTGATATTGACTCAGTATTGTACATGAATGTTGTTGGGCTTGGAATGAGCTTTCGTTTGATGTATTATTTGTAGGCATCTGTGATTTTTGGGTTCCGACCACATGGGCCCCACATGCCATTGTGCACAGTGGAGCTCTCGAGACCCTAAAGAGCTATTTTTTAAGGGAAGTTTCACTAGTTGATTCGTACTAGTTTTTGAGTAGTTTCATTGATTTTGGGGGACTTGTGTAAATTTTTTTATGTATGTTTAGGATTTGAATGCCGCTTGACACCTTCGATGCGATCTTTCGTCGTGTGTCGAGTCGATACCCACTTTTCTATGGAGCTTGGGATCTTAGCACGACGAACTTGTGTGATTTCACGATGTGGTGGAGTAGTGATGCTTAGGGAATTGAAAATGAAATGTGAGTATTTGCGATACAATTCGTATCAGATTCCTTGTATGCTCTAGTTGTACTCGATTAGAATACTACATTAATTAAATTAGGTCTTTGTTTGGCTTAGGAACGCTATGTAACTAATTTTGAGTTAGTGGATTGACTATTGAATTTATTACGATCCAGGTGTGTGGACACTTTTTTTTTCACTGTCGATTTGTGAGTCTATGCTATACCTTTTTTTATTATGTATTTAGGATTATGTATTTGCATGGAGGCACATATGATTTTGTTTTATACAGAGCATAGTCACAGCTGTTGCATGGATACACTGGCTTCTCGGCTGATCCCCGAGATGCTCCGGGAGGGTTAGGGACCTAACCCGTGATTTACACAATACCCAGGAGGATTAGGACAAACATTTTACGTAGGCGTTCTTGTGGCTTGAGGATGATTGACTTAAGTCACTGCCTCTACACATCACACAGTACGCAGGAGGGTTAGGACAAACACCTGACTTGGGCATCATTTTACGTATATTTTAAAGTGAAAGGCATAATAATTATGTTGTTCATTTTATTATGAACATTTACTTTTCGTCCACTCATTCTAACGGTTTTTATTATTGTATATGCATTCCCTGGGCCTTTTGTTTTCAACCACCCAGGTTGCAAAGTTTCAGCTAAGGTCGGACGTGCACGCAGTTCATGGCATAACAGTATTCCCCGTAGAATTCAAAGTTAATCCTGCAATTTAGTACTTTAGTTTGTGCAGTCAGTTTAAATTGTCTAGCTTCTTTGATTTCGAAAATAGTTGTCTATATTTTATATTTTAATTGTGAACCATTTTGTGAAAAAATATCTTTATTTTGTGACACTTGAGTCTTGGATTTTTTTTTCACTTCAGATTTAATTTAGTAAATAGAAACTAAAGTCAGCAGAGACGTTAAGGCTTAATTCTGGTTTAGATAACTAAATTGGGGTCGAGTCTTTTTAGTTACAAAAAGAAAAAACCAAAGTAGTCTTCTTATTGGCTTCAAAGGTATAGTTCAATGAAGATCCAACTCCTTGAAAATTAGTGCAGATAATTCCTCCTTACATTGTACTGGTTTGAGCTCTTTTGGTTACAATAAATATTCAACTAATGAAGACACATGGTTTAAAGATGAAGATTACAAATAATAAACTATGAAATGCAAGGTTACGGTTACAAATCTGATTACAGTTCTTGCTAGGTGTCAGGAACCGCACTCTACTAACATGTCATGCGGCCTCTTGACAGGTTGTAAGGACACAAGTAAGCTTGTCCAGGGTTATGAGTTAAGCCCGTGGCTGATTGCTTGTGTGCCAGAGTTAGAATAGTATTTTCCTTTCATTATGACTCCTCAAGCATTTTAATGTTTCCACCTGCAAGGTGAAGTTATGTAAAATATCTTATATAGGGAGGGGTTCCTAGTCGACATTACTGTTGGACTCAGGAACTAGTATAGGTAAGCACATGTACTTTTGCCTCCCTAAACGTCTTACCATCAATAAAAGAGGAGATTCAATCATCTGTGCATTGTGAGATTGTCCCATTCGATTCTTAAATTATTTGTTCATTGTTGTGTTCTTCGCTGACGCTCAGTCCACACGTTTGCTTGCTTGCTTGCTTGCACGCTTGCTTGCTTATTTGCTTGTCCTTTACATCATATTAATATCGTGTGGATTATTGCTGCTTGCAAGGTACTCATTTGGCTGACTTGCTAACAGGCAAGTGCCGCATGGACCGTTTTGTCGCTTCTCAAAGTCTGCCCGTGACAGTTGGTATCAGAGCCGGCTCGGCTCACTAGCTCGAACGAGATGCCTAATATGACGACCGCACAACAATTTAGTTGGATCGAGGAACAACTTAGAGAACTTGCGGGAATCCCAGACAGATTGATTGATATCACAGCAATTCTTGACCGTGTCGACCTAGATGAAATGGCGGTGCGCGTTGCGGAGATTGAAGATTTGAAAGCCCGGGTTGGGACCCTTGAGAAGAGGAAAGCTCCAAAGGAAAGAGCCAGAGACCTCGAGGAGGTGCCTCTTCAAAATGAGCAGATTGGAGCCATGAGTGATGCTCTTGACACCATGCAGGTGGCCATGGACTCGATGACGGAGGACGTTCGAGCCACTATTGATGCATTCAAGAATGAGTTGTTAGAAATGAATTCCAAACTCAACTTAGCCATCCGTGCGATGGGAAACCAACCTGTGACGGACTACAGGAAGGTGAAGATTCCAGAACCTCAAGCATATGGAGGGGCGCGAGTAGCCAAAGAGCTTGAGAATTTCCTATTTGATATGGAGCAGTACTTCCGGGCTGTGAAGCCTGACTCCGAGGAAATGAATGTGAACATGGCAACAATGTATCTGTCTGGAGATGCCAAGTTGTGGTGGAGAACCAAGTACAACGACATTCAGAGGGGCGTTTGTACTATTGCCACTTGGGAGGAACTAAAGAAGGAGCTTAAGGCCCAGTTCTATCCCGAAAATGTTGAATACGTCGCCAGGCGAC
Source organism: Geum urbanum (assembly GCA_946800695.1). Lineage (NCBI taxonomy): Eukaryota > Viridiplantae > Streptophyta > Magnoliopsida > Rosales > Rosaceae > Geum > Geum urbanum. Next base: position 55,791,711 of record OX326997.1, read on the forward strand.
AATTAAGAGAGCTGAAACACACCACCAACATCAGGGAATTCGTTAACAAGTTCTTTGTACTAATGTTGGACATACCCGACATGTCTGAGAAAGACCGACTGTTCTACTTTCTGGAAGGCTTGAAGCCATGGGCGAGAACCGAACTCCAGAGGCAAATGGTGCAAGATTTGGCAGCTGCTCAAGCTGCCGCGGAAAGGCTGACTGACTATACTTTTGATGAGAACCCCAACAGAAGGTCGCCACAACCTTCACACACGAACAGCAACAAAGGGGCGCGACCTGCACCAAGTAAAAGTGGGGGAGCGGAGTCCAAATAGTCGAGCTCAAGTGGGGCAGATCGAAGAGTAGGAAACCCCAAAGATTCTGCAACTTCCAAATCAGCTGGCTCTACAGGCGCCTTCGTGCCTCGATCCTTCAATTCCCAAGGCTACACTCCTAAACCGATCTCTTGCTTCTTATGTAGAGGGCCTCATAGAGTTAATGAGTGCCCTCATAAAAGTGCTTTATTGGCTTTACAAGGATCTATCCAGTCTCAAGGGAGTGATGAGGATGAAGAGCATGCAGAGGAGACAAGTCATATGGGAGCGTTGCGATTCTTGGGGGCTATAGAGAAAAGATCAAAGACCCCTGTAAAACCCCAATCGAAAGGGTTGATGTTCATAAATGCAATCATTGAAGGGAGACCTGCAAAAAGTGTGATGGTTGACACCGGAGCCACCCATAACTTCATCTCGGAGGCGGAAGCAAAGAGGTTGGGGTTGAAGTCGGAAAAGGATGTGGGCCACATGAAAGCTGTGAACTCAAAGGCAGCACCCACAGTGGGGATTTCAAAAGGAGTACGCCTGAAATTGGGACAGTGGGAAGGGAAAACTGACTTAGTCGTAGTACAGATGGATGACTTCGACATCATATTGGAAATGGAGTTCCTGCTGGAGAAGAAAGCCGTCCCCATCCCTACTGCCCAACATTTGCTCATCATGGGGGAGAGCCCATGTGTAGTACCTACAAGAATCAAGCAGCCCATCGAGCCCCGACTATTGTCCGCTTTACAATTCAAGAAGGGTGTGAAGCATCAAGAACCATCATATGTCCTTGTTCCCTTGACAAAAGAGGAAAACAAAAGCGGAGTAGTGCCGAAGGAGGTAGAAAGGGTGTTGATAGAGTATGCAGATGTGATGCCTCCGGAACTTCCGAAGCAGTTGCCCCTGAGGAGAAGTGTGGACCATGAGATCGAACTTCTGCCAGGATCAAAGCCACCGGCACGAGCACCCTATAGAATGAGTCCCTCAGAATTGGTGGAGCTCAGAAAGCAGTTAGAAGCGATGTTAGAGGCAGGGCAGATTAGAACGGCTAAGGGGCAGTTTAGCGCACCAGTGTTGTTTCAGAAGAAACATGATGGGAGTTTGAGGATGTGCGTAGACTACCGAGCCCTTAACAAGATCACAGTACGGAACATTCCTCTGGCTGCAGACTTGTTTGACCAACTCGGTGGTGCCCAATATCTCACAAAGCTAGATCTTCGCTCAGGGTACTATCAAGTTCGCATTGCCGAAGGAGATGAACACAAGACAACATGTGTAACCCGTTATGGTGCTTTCGAATTCCTGGTAATGCCATTCGGGTTGACAAACGCTCCTGCAACTTTCTGCACACTAATGAACCAAGTGTTCCACGAGTTCCTTGACAAATTTGTAGTGGTCTACTTAGATGATATCGTTGTTTACAGCTCTACACTCCAGGAGCACACTGAGCATTTGAAAATGGTATTTCAGAAGCTAAGAGAGAACCAGCTCTATGTGAAGAGGAAAAAGTGCGAGTTCGCACAAAACACGATCAAATTCTTGGGTCACATCATCGAACGGGGTCGCATCCGAATGGATATGGAGAAAGTAGGGGCCATACAACAATGGCAAACTCCCAGGAACGTGCAGGAGTTGCATTCTTTTCTTGGGTTAGCCAATTACTATCGAAGATTTATCCACAATTACTCGAAAAGACCACTCCTCTAACGGAGCTTTTGAAGAAGGGAGTAGAGTGGCGAATGTGAGACTGCCTTTATAGAGTTGAAGAAAGCAGTGATGGAAGATCCGGTACTGGCTCTACCAGATGTCACTAAACCCTTTGAGGTGCAGACAGATGCCTCAGACTTTGCTTTGAGGGGTGTGTTGTTGCAAGAGGAGCACCCCGTGGCGTATGAGAGCCACAAGTTATCAAAAGCTGAGAGGAAGTACATGGCCCAAGAAAAAGAACTTCTGGCCATAATCCATTGTTTGAGAACATGGAGGCATTACTTGCTGGGGTCTAAATTTGTTATGAAAACAGACAACTCAACTGTGAGTCACTTCCTCACCCAACCGAAATTGACTCCTAAACAAGCTCGATGGCAAGAGTTTCTCGCAGAGTTTGACTTCCACTTCGAGCACAATACCGGTCACACTAATCAGGTGGCGGATGCTCTTAGCCACAAAGCTGACCTCGCTGCCTTAAAGATTTTAGCGAGTTTGTCTAACAGTGTGGTTGCCACGACAATCAAGCAGAAAATTCGAGAGAGTTTGGAGAAGGACCATATGGCTCAATCTTTAGTGAAACTTGTTGGGGAAGGGAAAAGTCGTCGTTTTTGGTTAGAAGATGGACTCTTGATAGCAAAGGGAGGAAGGATGTTCGTTCCGAGAGCAGATGGCCTACGTAGGATGTTGATGAGGGAATGCCACGACACTCTTTAGGCGGGACACCCTGGATAGCAAAGAACTCATGCACTTCTAAAGCAGGGGTACTACTGGCCGCAGATGAAAGATGATGTAGCGGAGTATACTAAGACTTGCCTCATATGCCAGCAAGACAAAGTCGAGCGACAGAAGGCGCCGAGGCAGTTGCAACCCTTATCACCACCCACACGACCATGGGAGAGTGTATCGCTCGACTTCATTACAAACCTTCCTAAAATCGGAGACACCTCAGGTATACTGGTGGTGGTGGACAGATTCTCTAAATATGCCACATTTGTGCCAACACCAAAGCACTGTCCCGCAGAAGATACAACGAACCTCTTCTTTAAACATGTAGTGAAGTATTGGGGAGTACCTCAAAACATAGTCAGTGATAGAGACACTAGATTCACTGGCACCTTTTGGACAGAATTGTTCAAGTTGTTGGGGTCAGAGCTGAACATCTCATCAAGCTATCACTCTCAGACAGATGGGCAAACTGAGAGGTTTAATGGGATGTTAGAGGAATACCTGAGGCATTTTGTTCACGCCAATCAGAAGAATTGGGTGGCATTAATCGATGTCGCCCAGTTTTGTTTTAATTCGAAGAAGAGCTCTGTAACTAACAAAAGTGCCTTTGAAATTGTCACAGGTCAGCAGCCTCTCCTACCACACACAGTACACGAAGTCTATCGAGGAAAGAACCCCCGCGCATTCAACTTTACTAAGGAGTGGAAGAATAATACAGAGATTGCTCAAGCCTATCTGGAGAAGGCGGCCAAGAGAATGAAGAAGTGGGCAGACCAAGGCCGAAAGCCCCGTGAGTTCCAACCGGGAGACAGGGTCCTTGTCAAACTTCTCCCAGAGCAGCTTAGGTTCTTGCGCACCAGAGACACCCGGCTTTTCAGAAAGTAAGAGGGGCCACTCCCAGTCATTTCTAAAGTGAGGAGATGCTCCTACAAGTTAGACGTCTCCGCCTGGTTACGAGTTCACCCCATTTTCCATGTCAGCAACCTCAAGCCTCACCACCCCGATACAGAAGACCTCACCCGCAACCAGCCAGCACGTGAACAAATCGACGTTCGACCACCAAAACCGAAAGAAGTAGAGCAAGTTCTTGCCGAGAGGATGATAAAAGTAGGGAAGTACCGGCGTCAACAGTTTCTAGTCAAGTGGAAAGACCTTGGAGACAAAGAGACAAGCTGGGAGAATGTGGATGCATTGAAGACGTTTAAACAGAAGATCGAAGAGTTCAAGCGGAAAGAGTCGTCGAGGGCACCGACAGCTTAAGTGGGGGAGGATGTCAGGAACCGCACTCTACTAACATGTCATGCGGCCTCCTGACAGGTTGTAAGGCCACAAGTAAGCTTTTCCAGGGTCATGAGTTAAGCCCGTGGCTGATTGCTTGTGTGCCAGAGTTAGAATAGTATTTTCCTTTCATTATGACTCCTCAAGCATTTTAATGTTTCCACCTGCAAGGTGAAGTTATGTAAAATATCTTATATAGGGAGGGGTTCCTAGTCGACATTACTGTTGGACTCAGGAACTAGTATAGGTAAGCACATGTACTTTTGCCTCCCTAAACGTCTTACCATCAATAAAAGAGGAGATTCAATCATCTATGCATTGTGAGATTGTCCCATTCGATTCTTAAATTATTTGTTCCTTGTTGTGTTCTTCGCTGACGCTCAATCCACACGTTTGCTTGCTCGCTTGCACGCTTGCTTGCTTATTTGCTTGTCCCTTACATCATATTAATATCGTGTGGAATATTGCTGCTTGCAAGGTACTCATTTGGCTGACTTGCTAACAGGCAACTGCCGCACTGACCGTTTTGTCGCTTCTCAAAGTCGCCCCGTGACACTAGGGGTGGGCACGAATCCCACAAATCTCAAACCGGACCCGATCCCACTCGGGACGGGACAAAAAATAAAATTTTCACTATTCCGTCCTGTCCCCTTTTTTAGGGACGGAATCAGGTCTTAATTTTAAAATTTCGATAGACCCGTCCTGTCCCACGTAATATATTTTGTCTATTCTTATATTTGTTTTATTAAGGGTTGACATATTAAATTATCAAATCAGTAGCATTATTAAAAAAATTACCTTCTAACGATCAAAGTATTATACTTCTTTTAGTATGAATTAAATGTTTCAATTAAACATGAACTAAAATTGCTTGTAGTTTACTTCTTCTAATTAACCATTAAATAAAACAATATTATTTTGTGTAGTTGTAGATTTTTAAGTGATATCAAACTATATTTACCTTATATTGAACTCAAAATTTCGTTTGTTTCATCTCATTCGAATTTTTGTTGTTTAATACTCTATTCAATGTTCATTTTAAATTGGACCCGTAATTGGACCTATCGCGTCCTATCTCGTCTCATTCGGGTTTCGGGACGACCGGGACGGACTTTTAAAATACTAAATTCCATCCCGACGACCCGTCCCGTTCGGGATAGGAATAGGAACGGACGAAGATAGACCCAACCCGTCTCATGCCCATCCTTAATTCTTGCATTATCCTCCTACATCTTGTCTGGAGTATTACAAGATGGCATGAAACAACTATTTTCTTCGGTTACGGTTATAATACCAAGATCTTAGTTATAGGGCATGAAACAACAAGATCTTAGTTATAACACCAAGTAAAAATATTTCCAAAGAATGGTAGAGAGTGGTGAAGAGATAAAAGCAGCAGAGTTTAGGAAATTCATAAATTGAGTCATACAGGCAGTATGTCGATATTTTTCCTCCATGTTTTTCTTGGAGACTTAGAATGTTATTGAAATTACCCAGAATGGTACAGGGAAGATTAAAAAGTTTTAAGTGAAGAAGATGCTGCCAAATTGCAGCTTGCTCGTACTTTTGAGGAACCATACATAAGCATGTTAAAAACCACTCGATTTTGGGAAACAAAAGTAGTGCAGAAACAATGTATAAAACGAGCATAAGATATAACAACATTGATCATAAGATTGTTATCAAAGCATAGCATAATCAAATCGCCCCATTGTCCATTCCGGAAACAAAAGAATTATCAAAAGAAAATTTAGATACTAAGTTCATAGCTTGATCAAAATTCATTCTAGTGTTAAGATAAAACATCCATCTTTAGTAAATTTAGATAAAAAGTGGTCTGAGCCAAAAAAAACCAAGCTGTGAACAACTACCTCAATTCCATAAAACGATCTTCATTCGGTAATAGAAAGGTCAAGATTATGAGTAATTCTACAATGAGCTGCCCACTCGTTTGCGGGTTCATTTTCATGAGCAAAATAACATGTGCAAGGCACATGGAAGAAAAAGCTAGTGCATGATTTAACATGAACATCACCACCGAAGGTGCACTTCATGATTTTCTGGTAAGTTATAATAACTATTCTCAAAGAGAGTTTCAAGGCCCTGCGTCCAAATGAGTGCTCCAACAATTTTTAGAATTCAACAGGATGATATTTAAGTATAGCATTTCTCATAAGTAACCATGGAAATAGTATCTGCAAAAGAAGCAGAGTAATCTCAAAGAATTCTCGAGTAGTACCAAAGTTAGCTAGCATGCTCTCATTTATGGCATCTACACCAACATCTTCGGTCAATTCTTTCTAATTTACAGAAAGAGAGTAATTATGACCATCATACTGTAAAAGGGGCTGAAAATCCCTTTGAAAATTCAAAGTAACTTCATGATCAAAATCAAGAGCAGCACCACCAATACTAACAGCATCAAGATCCATAAGCCTCATATCTTGAGGATCAATAGAAGGAAAACTAGAGAATGAACACAAATCCGAACTGTTTATCAAGTTAGAAATTGACTAAACATTTAAAATAATGAAGCAAATATCATGGAAAAGATAAGCATTGAACCTATAAGTAATCAAAAGAAAGTCAAAGTTTATCTCATGTTTGTGAAGCACATAGGATTTCATAAAAAAAGAAAATCAAGTTAGATTGGAAGAACCAATCATAACACATATCACTAACACCAAAATATGGAAGATAGAAGTCTGGAGAGCTTGTTTCCATATTGTCCGCAGAGCTAGTGAAGTATATAAGATTATAAAGAAGAAGAGCAAAATCATTTAATGAAAATTAATTAACCGTAGTAAGAGAAGAGTGACCAAGATGAATCCCAAGATGAACTGGCGACAAGTCCCGTTTTGAAAATAGAGGATTTCAAATCTGGATTCTTCAAATATAGTTGAGCGGATAAACCGTAAAGGATTCCGATGGGTGTTCCATGGAAGGATAAAAAGAGTTGTCTGTAAGGAACAAAGGAGGCTATCTAAGACTAGAAACAATCTAGATCAAGATGAGTAATTTAAATCTAGTGGTCGATCAGAGAATAGCAACCAAGGTGGCCGCCATGCATGAGGAAGAAGGTTTTTAAGGTTAGTCGGTAGAAGTGCATGAGGACAGGGGATTTGAGAGAGAGAGAGAGACCTCTCGACAAACTCAATTAACTAATTGTATGGCACTTCCTCCCTTGTCTTTACTGAGACTTGTCTTTAATTTGCCAGATATGAAACCTTCCGTTATTCAGAGTTGGGTCAACATTGTTTGGCTACAGAATTTTCTGGGTATGAGAAGTCTTTAAACTGTCTCTTTTTTTTCAATCATGTGTAGGTGTGCGTCAGCGTGTTATTGCCGTAGGCAGAATGTTGATCGTAATGTAGGCTGCTACCTGACTTCTAAGAAGCGATTTAGGACGGGGAGAGCACCAATTCCGTTTGATGCACTACTAGAAAAAGTATTTTAGACATTGCACCTTTAACATCGGTTGGAAAAACCCCTGATGTAAAAAAGTTTTTAGACATCAGATTTTTAAAAACCGATGTCATTTGTATAATTTACATCGGTTTTAAGTCAGACTGATGTTAGGTATCCCATTATTGGTTTTTGAAAGCGCGAAAAAAAAACCTAAGTGTCGGGCGGGTTATGTTGGAGGGAAACAAAATTTTCATTCCCTCCCAAAACTTAGGGTTCTATTACTTAGTTTTTTTAAACCTCTCTCTCTCTCTCACAAAACATATCGCGAGTGATATGTTCTGTTCTTTCTTCGCGTCTCTTCCGTCTTCGTCTTCTACCATTTCGCCACTCCAGAGACGACGTTGCCGAAAACAAAACCTCTCTGCCATGGAAACAAGCTTTTCCATAGCTCTCTTCTCTTCTAAAATCGTGTTGAAAACTATTGGGTGACCATGGAATCACATAAATCAGTAAGCTCCCTTATCTCGAGTTCAATCAATTCCAATTTTCGGTTTTGTTCTTTCAATTTTAGTGTTTTGTTCGAATCTATTAATCTCTTGACTGGGTTTGAATTTTGTTGTTTGAAATAGAGATAGCATATAAGCTTTAGGGTTTTGCGGCTTTTAGTACTAGAGTTAAGGTCTTCATATTAGGTTTGTGTGTTACTGTGATTGACAATTGGTCATTGATGAGTTTGAGGGCTGCATTTTTATAGAGTTAGGAGTTGGGCTGTTTGGGAAGAGAAAGATTTTGCTTAATTGTGGGGAGTTTCATAGAAAGTGAACTACAATTGTGTATAGTTTTTGTTTGGCAGATTATGTTGTGATGAGTAATATGAACAAAGAGGCATGCGGCGACTGCGATGGCAAAGAGGCATGGGGATGGTTCGTTGCGGATTGAGGACTTCAATATTGAGCTTGAGGATCTAAGTGGAAAGAAAGTACAGATAGGAACCGAGACTGATCAGCGGTACAGTTTGTAATTCAGGTTGCAATGTGTTGATCGATCGGAAACGGAAGCCAGAATCGAGAGAGAGTGAGTGAGTGAATCACGGCCATGGGTCGCCAAGCCGTAGCCAAGCTGATCTGTTCGATTGCGTCACGCAAGCCATCTCCTTCGTCGTCATCGTCGATACTTCAGCGCCGTCACTACGCCGCTGCTCCTGCACCGCCGCCGGCCGTCTTCGTCGACAAGAACACTCGCGTCATGTGTCAAGGCATTACCGGCAAGAACGGCACCTTCCACACCGAACATGCCATCGAATATGGCACCAAAATGGTATTCAATCGAATATGCCACCTCAGATTTAGTTACTGTTCTATCTATTTGTGTTTAGATTCATTTTCTGAGTTTGAATTGGTGAAATTTACTGACTTTTTGCTGTAAAACGCCCAATGGCTAGCACAAGTTTCATACTTACAACAATGAGATGAGACCTATGTTACTCGTATTCCGAATTATTTAAAATCAAGGTTGGGTTGTTAACAATTGTGCTGAAACAGGTGGCTGGTGTAACACCGGAGAAGGGCGGGACTGAGCATTTGGGATTTCCAGTCTTCAATTCAGTTGCTGAAGCGAAAGCTGAAACAAAGGCCAATGCCTCTGTCATTTATGTTCCTCCACCATTTGCTGCAGCTGCAATTATGGAAGCAATGGAGGCTGAGCTCGATCTTGTTGTTTGCATCACTGAGGGGATTCCGCAACATGATATGGTACTATAACCTCTTATTTTTTTGAATCACTTTGTACTACAATCTGATTATCTAAATGTCGGTAGCCAAATCCTTTGGTTCATCCAAAGCTGAGTGTTTAAGATTAGCATGTGTCAGTTGTCATATGAAAAGGACTGTCAATATTGTGCTTGAAGCAACTGTTCTTGAAATTCAGGTACGCGTTAAGGCTGCTCTCAACAGTCAATCTAAAACTAGACTCATTGGACCAAATTGTCCTGGAATTATCAAGCCTGGTGAATGCAAAATTGGAATTATGCCTGGCTACATTCATAAACCTGGTCGAGTGGGAATTGTTTCTCGATCTGGTACTTTGACCTATGAAGCGGTGGGTACTAATTTTGATAAAGGAACTGTATTTCTAAAAAAGAGGTGACATTTCTAACAATTACGTATGCATGTGTATGAGAGAATTATATAATGTCTCATGCTCGAAGTTTGTTTATGTCTGAGGAATTACTGTTGCTTGTTGAAATTTTGAATTATTACTAACCATCTCACTTAGGGAGCTCTGCATTTTCAATCTTCCCTCTTCACGATTAATTCTACCATTTAGGTTATATGTTTACTAACATCCAAGTTTGATGTTAAGCAAGCTCTACATCCAATTAACCAGCTGCACTTTTAATGTCCTGTAGGTTTTCCAAACAACTGTTGTGGGCCTTGGGCAATCCACTTGTGTTGGCATTGGGGGAGATCCTTTCAATGGTACAAACTTTGTTGATTGCATGGAAAAATTCTTAGCAGATCCTCAAACAGAAGGTTAGTGGTTCAAGGATTTTGGCTTTATAAATGGCAACATCTTTTTGAATTGCACGTGGGAATGAAGGATGTGGCTGAGGTTATGTATTACAATTCTGGTTGTACTATTAGTTTATGTGAGAGTATTATCTGCCAGTAGCTTTTTCCATCAAGCAATGTGGGTTGCCGTTTGGCTTTTGTTTTAAGTAACTTGAAATTAGGTCTGTTTCTGTTAAAAACATTTTAATACTTTGTTCTAGTCCACTTCCACATCGAGCAAGACTACAACCAACTTTATTTGAGCAGCTGACTCTTTGTTTATCAATTATTGCTGCTTAAGTATATCGTTCAGCAACCATATAGACAGTTTTGAGTTGTGAATAAGAACTTTGGGTATTCTAAGCTAGTGTACGTGTTTCACAGGTATCGTTCTTATAGGAGAGATTGGTGGCACTGCAGAAGAAGATGCCGCCACATTGATAAAGGTAATAATGACGAGTTTTATCTGTCATGGGCAACCTTAGGTTTCCTGCTTTGAATATACGAATAACTGATAGTTTTCTTCTTGTTTGAATCTACAAATAACTTGTAAAGAGAATTAGCCTGTATGTAAGTGTCATTAATTAAAAAGAAAAACCAAAAACTAATTATATGATGAATCACACAGGGAAGTGGAACAGAGAAGCCAATTGTTGCATTTATTGCTGGACTAACTGCTCCCCCTGGTCGTCATATGGGTCATGCTGGAGGTATATAAATTGGTCATTTTTTTTTCTCCATCTGAGATTGCCTAGAGGCCATTTTGAGGACATTTGTTTGTGCAGCTATTGTGTCGGGTGGCAAGGGTACAGCGCAAGATAAGATCAAGACCCTCAGAGAAGCCGTGGTGACAGTGGTGGAGTCTCCTGCTCAAATTGGTGTTGCCATGTATGATGTCTTCAAGCAGAGGGGTCTTGTCAAGTAGTTTGACTGTAGCAGCTCATCTGCAAAATCTCCTTAGCTTCTATAATGTGATGTGTTATGAGGCAAAATGTCCAAAACAAGCATAAATTTCTCAAATTTGTATACACTGATTAAATTGTGGTTATGATTAATTTGTATGGAAAAGAGTTGAATGTTTTGTAATTTACTAATGTGGTTATATAATCAAACTGGTTAATTATGTAGGGAACATTGGATACTGACTGTGCTTTGGGAACAACCCAAATTCTGATGTCAAATATAGTTTTTAACATCAGGTACAAACTCAACATCTGATGTATAAGATACGAACTAGAACCAAAAAAACCCAAAATCTGATGTCAAATATAGTTTTTAACATCAGGTACAAACTCAACATCTGATGTCAAAAACGATATTTAACATCAGGTACAAAAACAAAATCTGATGTCAAAACATACATCTTACATCGGTTATAAATGGAATATCGATGTAAAGGTAATAAATTGTAATGTAGACTTCGATTTCATTGGGTCTTTCACTCTAAATATGAATGTTTGAAAGTACCTACACATACTGGAATAGTGAGATGTACATAAGCAACCGATGTCTATTGTAATCTTTGACATCGGTTCCTAACTGATGTCCCATTTTTCCGATCTTTTACATCACCCACTAAGACATCGGTCTGGTATGATTTTTTACATCGGTTCTGAACCGATGTCTGAAATACTTTTTCTAGTAGTGATGGGTCCTTTTTTCCTAGTAGGCCTAGGAATTTGATTCTTTATGTCTTTAGCCGAGCCACGGAAATAGATACTCCATAACTCCTTCGGTGTGAAGCAGTGCAATCTCCTTGACGTAGTGTTGAGAACACAGAGTTTTGCTTCCTTGAATCTCTAGACGTTCATGCTCCTTTGAATGAATATCTTTCGATTGCCGGTTGCTAGGGTTTCTCGAGACAAGAAGGTAGTTTTGCCAAGAGCAAAAGTTGTTAATGCGTGGATCTCGATTACATAAAGATTTCCTCAATATATAGGAAAATGTTATTACTTGTCATAATGGACTTAAGATTCTTGCACTTAGACTCACTTAATGACTCCAGTTTCTTCAGATTCTTACTTCTTAGGTCGATCTTTCAGTCAATATCTAGACTTGATGACAAGATCACTAAGGAATCATTCCCTCATTAGGAAATGTCACTGTTTCTCGCACGGGTCGCAGGTATCGGCCCATTACCATATAAAACCCATAAAATAAAGACTGTTTATTTTGGGCCCAAACATTGCCCCTCAAGCCTCGAGATAAAGCCCAGGTGCAATCGAAGAGATTTGTAACTGTGACACGTTGTCTGCGGTCAAACGGTAATTCCTATTCGCGACACCGCTTCAACTCGTTTTTGAAAGGTTGCGCCCTTAATGACGCAATGCTATTTAAGCGCACACGATTTGTCAGAATCTTATTTCCTAAAAACACTCTTCTGCCTTCAGTCTCCTTGATCGACTAAACTTCCTTTTGAAGCTTCCATCTTTCTCCTCTAGTCCACTTTCCAATCAACACCACGCCGCCTCATTGCCAAGCAAACCAACAATTTTACATCACGCAAGAGGATGTCGACGCCTTTGCAACCACGGTGCGTTCCTCACGCCTTTGCTCCACCATCGCCCTGAAGTTGTCTGACAATGCAACTGACCGATTGGGTCCATATATTTAGACTCCATTCAACCTGGCCCTCTCCTAAACTCTACACTCCAGCATCTGCCACTCTACTATGGTGTTCCAAAGAAGCCTAGCCACCCCGATGGGGTGGAACCACAAGGACGTCCTTTACCAATTGGGTAAATGGCTGTCAACTTCCTTATAGGAAAGGGTTTGATACCTTGCTCGTACGAAACTTGACCATGCGTGCTGGGAAATGGTAGGCATCTCTCATTTCCTGGACATCTGCTTCTCATTACCCAAAGAGGGTAATCGAGCGCCATTCACCGCATCGATGTGCTTCTGGGATGCGAGCTGCAACTGCTTCTGCTTCCCTTGTGGGGATATGAGCATCACTCTACTTGACCTGGCCACCATTTTTGGCATTCCTGTCGTGGATACGGCATGGAAGCAAGGTAATCCCTACTTCGCGAAGGATATAGCCAGCTCAGCTCGACCCGGCTCTAATGCAGCTTGGGTCAAAGGCTTCAAAGACAATGCAACACCCCATGGAGGTATTGCTTTTCTTGAATATTGGTTATCTAAGTACGTCTTCTGCACAACCTCCAGCAAGGTTAACAAAAGCTGGACCACACTCGTCGAGGCTCTATTCGAGGGCACCAAGACTGGCCTCGCCTAATCCATTCTCGCTTGCCTCTACCATAGCTTGAGATGGATCTCCCTAGATCCAATAAATTTTGACTTCCCTAGCCCACTCTGGATGATAGACCTCTGCTTACAGGTCTACTTTCCAGTATTATGTCATCCCGACGTGCGGAAATTCAAAGATGAAATACTTTTTGGAAAGACACTGGTGCGCCTTCGTCATGATAACTTGCAGACTTATCAGAACAACTTTGTCACCCTCTACTCACTCAATGGCTTTCCTTCAAATACCACAAAGTTAATTCTCCAGCGCCGCTTCCCCGAAGATTTGGCGACTGGCTTCCTTCCCTCGCCTGAACAGGATGATGTAGCAAGGATAATCTTCGTTCAGAGCCATACCTGTGGGTATTTAAGAGTTCTTGACAGCACCAAGGTCTACTACGAGCTATACATCCCCAACCACTTCTCTCGCCAACTTGGGCTGACCTAGGACGCCCCAATGCCTTTGGTCAATTCAGTCAACCGTTACAGCAATTGGTAAGCACACACAACTCCCTTCGCGGCCGATATGGAAGACCCCTATTTTGGTTTTCCCATCGTGGTGCTACCAGATGATGCCTTTGTTGTTCTCCTTACACCATGTTTCAATGTAGCTTCTCATTACCAAGCCTGGCGAACTCAATTTTGGGATGGAATTCGTGACGTGATGCCTATGACTCTCTTCGCCACAATCTTCAAGGGCTTTCAATCCTTCTTCACTTCTCCATATGACAAAGAAGCCCTTCAATATGATACACCCGATGATCCTGATGCACCAAAACCATGGCCCACTGTAAGTGTTCCAATCCATTGGTTTTTCAATCTTGCCACTGGTACTGGAAATTCTAACGACTTACAGGCCTTAGAGGCCCTAAAGAGACGTGATCTTGTTGGCAGTCCTAACGTAGGCCCTTCAAAGAGAAAATGACACTTTCATTGCATTAGACGTGTTGTCTCTTCAGACTCTGATCGCGAAGCAGACACAGCCGAGAACAAGGTAGCTGAACCTACTCAACCTGTCAGTTTTTGTTTATATCGTATCTGAGATTAAATCAACATTATGTGAAACCTTCAATACCTAATATTTTTTGGACCCAGGATGCTCACAAGAAACTCGACTCTTTTTCCCTAAGGGTGATGCTCGTGAACTGCAATGGGGCGAACGACACTATCGCCTTCAAATCAGCTCCACCTCTACAACCTTAGCCCAACATGGATGGGGCTTTGGGACATCTGATAAGATCGATCTCCGATATGGTCAACGTGACTAGCTACACTGAGCTGACCAATGGTAAGGATTCCCTTACCATTTGGGAATCCTGAAAAGTCGCTTGATCACTCGCCCTCGGGTGAGGAAGAAGAACTTCCTCTTATGAGCAGGGGGAGCAATTATCGTTGGTCCGACCCTCTACTTATCCTACCCATGAGATAACATTATTTTATCATGCACTTAGAGTATAAACATTCATCTTCTCCTCTGACCTGATTTTGCATCTACAGGTCCTGGACCACGAGGAGACTCAGCCTCAGGCTGGTAACCCGGTCAACATACCTTCTGAGGAGGCTACTGACTCAGACGTGCCTGGAAACGAGGAAGTTACTTCCAAAGTGATGGAAGTCATCCCCCAAGTGGAAGACATTTGTTTCAGCAGGCATGGTCAGTTCTATCCTCCTAAAGGATGAACGACAACCATCCTTGAGAAAGCAGCTACCCCTGGCCCCTGCCAAGGGAAGAGAGTAGAGAGCCCCGATGCTGCACCTTAGAATGATATTACTGACGAGCATGATGAACCCCCAGCAAACTGTTCGCTAAAGGTTATGCCCCCGCCAATCCAAAATTCCCCTAGCGAGACAGAGGTAAGTAACAAAGGTTAAGTCTTCAAACTTGGATACTTCCGCCTTTCACCCAGATTCCCCTCTATGACTTCTCTTTTCATTTTTCCAGGGTATTGAGACTCCTCCTTTCTCGACCTTGATCGAAACAGGCCAAGAGAACATCCCGGAGGATATCCATGTGACGATCCAGAACAGAATCAGTATGGGAAATCAGCTTAATCTACGAGCTTGCGCTTAGTCGCAGATTGCCGACAAATGTTTAAATCGTCAGATTTGTTAACGACTAAATTATTTGCAAAGAATTGGAGCTGAATCTCTTCTCGAGAGTCGTTGTACGTGTGATTTCGAGTTTGTGGGCGGTTCCAGATCGTTATTTGGATGACCGAGGAATAAATGATGAATATTTGAAGTTTCGACATAATCGGATTTAAATGGTGCTCTTAGCGACTAAATTACCTGACGAGAATTTGGTTTCGGTTTCTTCACGGAAGTTGTTGAGAATTTAATTTCAAGCTCGTGGGAACTTTCGGAACATTATTCCGAGTTACGAAGATTAAGTTATGAATATTTCCGTTTGTTAATTATTTAGTCGGTTTAAATATGTGTTGGTTTGAACAGTTGACTTTTTATCCGTTTGGTCGATATGTTTGACTTCGGGTGATAATTGAAGAACATGTCGAGTCGAATTTGTTGCCGCGAGAATTATCGGAATCGGATTTACGACGCAAAAGTTGCGGGTATTCAAAGTTCGTCGAAAAGTCAATTAAGGAAGTTGCTATTTTGGGAAAGTATAAATAGAGGTTTCTATTTGTGGTAAGTCAAACATGCATTCAAGGTGGTTGACCTTGTTGACTCGGTTTGACCGAGGTGAAGGAGGGAGTCACGACGGTGACCGACGGCTCCGTGGCGGCGTGGGGATTCCGGCCACCCCACGGCTTGCTACTGGTCTCATTCTCTTCCCCTCACCACCCTCATCATGTTTCCGGCCTCCTTTCACGGCGAGGACGCCGGAGGAGGAAGAATTTTTCGGCCAAACATGAAGAGTTTTGAGTGATTTCGGGTTGCTTGATTTTGGCCGAATTGAGCTGCAATTTTGACTGGGCTTTGAAGCTCTCATCACCATGAAGCTACCATGTATGTTTGGTGTTTCAATTCGATGTGTACTTGGAGAATTTTGGATTTGAAAATTTGGTACTAATTCGGTTTTGCATGAAATTGAGCTAGTTAGAGATTGAATTGGCCTTTGTTGCAGTTAACAAAGTTGCTCAGTGGATGATTTTGAGTGGAATAGGGGTTGCTCAGCCGTGGAATTTTCCGTTCGGGGGGCGGCGCCGCCGTTGGCGGTGGTTAACGACGGTGAACGGTCAAACTTTGACTTTTTGGAGTTTTCGACAAGTTGCATGTCATTTCACTCGAAATCGCGCCCCGATCGCAGTGGGGAGGTTCATTTCTCGATTTGAGCATCCGAAAATACAGCGAGGTATTGAGGTGTGATTTCCGGATTTTCGACAGTTTGTCGTAATCAGATTACGTGTTTTCGAGAACGGTGGTTTCTCGTGATTTGATTTGAATTGTCGAGTTATGATTTTGAGTAATGGACTTTGTGATTATTCAGGGGGTTCGTGATCGTTTGTTTGGCGAGGGATTTCCGCCGGATCACGGGTTAACGCGAACTGCGTTACGCTAGTCTGTGAGTGGACAATTTCTTTTTACGGAATGATTGCGAGTCTTTTTATACGATTTTCGAACTTGAGCATGCGTACGAGATTTCGATTTACATGAGCATGTGTTATACGATTATGCCTATACCAATATATATATATATATTACATATATACACTTATATATATTGTTTCATGCATTTGCATCGAACTATTTATGATTTGGTTTACACAGAGTACAGTCGTTATATATGTTGTTGTATCGATACACTCGCATCCCGGCTGATCCCCGAGGATATGTACTGGGGGAGGCTGTGACTCCTGACCCGAGGCCTTTACCGGGGGGAGGCGGACCTCTGACCTGAGGCCTTTCTGGCTAGAATTGCGTGGAAGTCTGGGACTCCGTGATTCTGACTGTACTAGCACGGATGTGTCCATGAGTGACCCCATGGGATTTTTACTTGCATGCTCAGTACGCTGGAGGAGTATGAGTTTACCTCGTGGACTTTGTTATTTTTATTTACCTGAACTCGCATATGTTTTTATAACATATATATTACGTGGTGAAAGACATTTATTTTCGTCCACTCACTCTAACAGTTTTCATGTCTTTCCCCTGGGATTTTCGGTTTCCGTGCCCAATTTGCAGTTCGGACTCTGGTGTCGCACGTCGTGGTCGGAGGCATAGTGCTCGAGCTACCTTGTTTCTTCCAGTAGGTTTATTGTTCTACCTACTGTGGTATACGTATATGATTATACATTAGAGGTCGCTCTGAGTATTCTGTTGTATATATTAAACGATTTTTCTCCGGATTTCAGTAAAGTACAGATATATTTATTATTTTACATTACTGTTGATATATTGAGAAATCAGGATGGGATTGGTGCCCACGGTTTGATTTTTGTGGCATAGGATGAAGTGTATTTTCCGCGTGCAGGTAATGGTAATTTCACGTTAGTAACGAAACTCTGCCAAAATTTTTACGGTTTTTGTTGGTTCGTGTTTTCGAAAGGGTTTGATTCCGGTTTAGGGAGCTAAATCGGGGTTGGGTCCTTTCAGCTTGGTATCAGAGCATTAGGTTATAGGTTCTGTAGACTTCTGTAGTCGTGTTTACTAAGGATATTTGAGAATGTACAACATGTCTGGAATGATGACCCGACCGGCCGGCGGATACTCATCAATATTCCGGGTGTTGTATACTTTCAAATATTTGAAGTTCCATGATTACGTTCCACTTGTTGTGAACGATGTTTATATTCATTAGGATGCCTCCTTGACGTGCTTTCCGTGTTGTTTCGGTTGTGGATCCTATTGAGGATCAATCGATGCGCGATTTGCCAGTGAATTGTGGGTTTGGATGAGTATTCTGAGTTCAGAGAATTGTGTGGCACGGTTTGCCTGGTTGTGTGTGTATGAGCGTCTACATGTTGCCTCAGAGCTGAGAATTGTGGCAGTTGATGTTTGCCTGAGTCAAATCATTGTATTTGGTGGGCTGATATTGTGTGAGTTTCGGTTGCGACTCCATGGCCTACATTCAGGGTGTTGTTTATACGGTAATGGTTTTATCAGGCTAACCAGCATTTGAATGAGGAGTGGTTACCCACCTGAAGCAGAGATGCATTGTTTATATGTTAGTTCCTGTTTGCACGTGTTATGTGGCTTCAGAGGAAGCAGTGCACGAGGTTTGAGATGAGTTTGAACCTGAGCATCAGAGAGAGTCTGATTGGCGTGCCTCGAGATAGCCGTGAGGAGCTTAGTGTGCTGCACTCAGTGGCGAGGCTATTGAGAAGGAAATGTGTGCGAGGTTCTTGATGTGATGATTTGAGGAAAGTGGATTTAGTCGAGATTTTGATGAGGTTGAGTTCCGACACTTCGGGATCAGTGACTCATCAGGCTGTAGCCTTTTTGATTGTGTTGGGGGTCATCAGATCAAGCAGAAGATCCGTTTGACGAGGACGGAGATCACAGAGCAGCGGATTTGCTCCTGTGGCATGAGTTTAGGCGATCGTTGGTGATCCTTTCACGCAGCAGGTGTTGCGGTGACGTGTGTTCGAGGAGCACTCTCAGTTGCCATTGTGGTGGCCAGGAGGATCACGTTACGAGGGAGCGCCCTCGGCCAGCTGTGTTTGCGGTTCGATAGCTCAGAGTTCACGAGTAGATCATGATGCTATTCCTGAAGTTTGACCAATGTATCCTTTTGATGAGTTATTCAGCAAGTCACAATTGTTGTGGGCGGCTAGTTGGGCATGTTGGAGTTCGTGCCATGACCTAGTTTGAGGACAGACTTTTCTCCGAAGTTACTATTGTTTGATATCCATGGTTATTGTACCTGCATCTCCACTTCTGAGGTTTTGGAGAGTGTTGTATCTATCCGGAGGTTGCGAGATCCTTGTTGGAGGATATGGCTTAGTTGCGGATCTGTTATAGCTTGATATCGTGGTTTTGGTGTGTTTGTGAGTATGGACTTACTGACGATGCATTTGGCTGTGTTCGAGTACCTTGAGAAGGAGGTTGTGTTTCAACGACCAAATTTCCCCGAGATACTGTTTTGTGGTGAGTTCGTGGTCGTGAGTTATGGCGATGCATCGAGGTTTGGATTTTGTTGTGCTTTGATGCTGTGTAGCAGAGCGGTGGCTCATGATTTTAGGCAGCGGAAACATTATGTAGTTGCATATCCTGTGTATGATTTGGGTGTAGTTGTCTTTTTGTTAGTATTAGAGGGTTTGAGATACTACTGCTATGGCGTGCAGCGCGGTGTAGGACGTGCACTGATCACTTGAGTTTCATCCACTTGTATTTTCGGCCAGATTTGGGCTTGAGGCAGTGTAGATGGATGGGGTCGACTAACGACTATGGCTGCACCTTTGAGCTTGTTCGAGAAATGCTAGTGGTTGAACTTTGACTATCCGTCTGGGATGTCGTTGCTAATGCATTCAGTCGAGAGTCAGGAGCTTCATTGTATCATGTGTATGTGGCTCGAGTTTCCGTGTTAGCCGAGTTGCGAGCTACAGGAGCTGAGTTCAAGTGTGATGATATTGAAGCTCATTGTTTTGCGTGCATTTGGCGCTAGTGGTGCGGAGATGTATCAGATACTTTGAGTTTACTACTCGTGACGCAACATGAAGAGCAATATAGCAGTTTGTGTGTGTAGATGTCACATTTGTCGACTGGCGATGACTAGGAGGCAGAGACTTGCCGAGAAGTGTCAGCCATTAGAGATTTCCGGTTAGACGTGGCGTTTGTCGCTGTGATCTTGTGTGTGTTTGTACGCACTTCAGTTTGTGGTACCAGTTGTCAGGCCTTTGTGGACCATTTAACGAACTCAGTACATTTCCTTGTACTTTCGGAGATGATTTCAGTGGCAGGCTGACATAGCTGTGTTTCGTGGAGATTATCCATTTCGTGATGTGCCTATGTCCTAGTTCGCTGATCGAGATAATCAGCTACAACTGAGTGTTGGCGAGTTTTGCAGCGAGCGTTGGGGATCAGATTATAGTTTAGTACCGGTTCTTATCCTCAGATTGGCGGGCGATCTTTGAGGACTATTCAGACCTTGGAGGGCATATTGTGGACCTCGGTATTGTTGTTCCGAGGGATTTGGGACTAGCAGTTTCACTTGTTCGAGTTTGCATGCAGTACCAGTTTGTGGACCACTATGATTTTGATGTTGCATGTTGTCGTTTTGAGGATGATGTTGTACTCCATTGTGCTGGAGTGTGTTCGATGTGGGTTGACGTTTGATTCTGATTTTGTGGAATGTGCTACCACAGACTGTCAGATTAGTGGAAATGGGCTGATAATTGCTCGAGTTTGATGTGTGTAGACTAAGTTGTGATTTGCCACATTATTTTGATCCGTATGTGGTCATAGGCGAGTTTGTGTTGTGCTGTATAGTTCGGCGTCGCCTATATCGTTGGCTTTTATGTGTGTTGTATTCCGTGTTGCGAAACTATGTTTCAGGTTTGTTACGTGTTGTGTACCCTATCTGTTCCTTATGCAGGAACACTTGGCGATTGTGTTGAGCCAGTTCAGATTCATGATTTGAGGGTACAGGGATTATAGTACAGAGCTATCTCCTATTGTGGAGTCAGTTGTCAGAGTTGTTCCGTTGACGTAGCCACTGAAAAGTCATTCAGTTGTGGTTGCCACTTGTGAGTTGAGCAGTATGCAGAGGCAGTGCTCCTACTTTTAGGCGGCAGATTTGAAATTTCGAGGTCGAAATTTTTTTTAAGGGGGGTGGATTTGTGACGACCCAAAACAGAATAAGTATAGGAAATCAGCTTAATCTACGAGCTTGCGCGTAGTCGCAGATTGCCGACAGATGTCTAAATCGTCAGATTTGTTAACGACTAAATTATTGGTAGAGAATTGGAGCTGAGTCTCTTCTCTAGATTCGTTGTACGTGAGATTTCGAGTTCGTGGGCGGTTCCAGATCGTTATTTGGACGACCGAGGAATAAATGATGAATATTTGAAGTTTTGACATAATCGGATTTAAATGGTGGTGCTCTTAGCGACTAAATTACCGGACGAGAATTTGGTTTCGATTTCTTCACAGAAGTTGTTGAGAATTTAATTTCGAGATCGTGGGAACTTTCGGAACACTATTCCAAGTTACGAAGATTAAGTTATGAATATTTCCGTTTACTGATTATTTAGTCGGTTTAAATATGTGTTGGTTTGAACAGTCGACTTTTTATCCGTTTATTCGATATGTTTGACTTCGGGTGATAATTGAAGAACATATTGAGTCGAGTTTGTTGCCGCGAGAATTATCGGAATCGGATTTACGACGCGAAAGTTGCGGGTATTCAAAGTTCGTCGAAAAGTCAATTAAGGAAGTTGCTATTTTGGGAAAGTATAAATAGAGGTTTCTATTTGTGGTAAGTCAAACATGCATTCAAGGTGGTTGACCTTGTTGACTCGGTTTGACCGAGGTGAAGGAGGGAGTCACGACGGTGACCGATGGCTCCATGGCGGCGTGGGGATTTCGGCCACCCCACGGCTTGCTACCGGTCCCATTCTCTTCGCCTCACCTCCCTCATCATGTTTCCGGCCTCCTTTCACGGCGAGGACGCCGGAGGAGGAAGAATTTTCTGACCAAAAATGAAGAATTTTGAGTGATTTCGGGTTGCTTGATTTTGGCCGAATTGAGCTGCAATTTTGAGTGGGCTTTGAAGGTCTCATCACCATGAAGCTACCCTGTAAGTTTGGTGTTTCAATTCGATGTGTACTTGGAGAATTTTGGATTTGAAAATTTGGTACTAATTCGGTTTTGCATGAAATTGAGCTAGTTAGAGATTGAATTGGCCTTTGTTGCAGTTAACAAAGTTGCTCAGTGAATGATTTTGAGTGGAATAGGGGTTGCTCCGCCGTGGAATTTTCCGTTTTGGTGGCGGCGCCGCCGTTGGCGGTGGTCAACGACGGTCAACGGTCAAACTTTGACTTTTTGGAATTTTCGTTAAGTTGCATGTCATTTCACTCGAAATCGCGCCCCGATCGCAGTGGGGAGGTTCATTTCTTGATTTGAGCATCCGAAAATACAGCGAGGTATTGAGGTGTGATTTCCGGATTTTCGACAGTTTGTCGTAATCGGATTACGTGTTTCCGAGAACGGTGGTTTCTCGTGATTTGATTTGAATTGTCGAGTTATGATTTTGAGTAATGGACTTTGTGATTATTCAGGGGGTTCGTGATTGTTTGTTTGGCGATGGACTTTCCGCCGGATCACGGGTTAATGCGAACTGCGTTACGCTAGTCTGTGAGTGGACAATTTCTTTTTACGGAATGATTGCGAGTCTTTTTATACGATTTTCGAACTTGAGCATGCGTACGAGATTTCGATTTACGTACATGAGCATGTGTTATACGATTATGCCTATACCAGTATATATATTACGTATATACACTTATATATGTTGTTTCATGCATTTGCATCGAACTATTTATGATTTGGTTTACACAGAGTACAGTCGTTATATATGTTGTTGTATCGATACACTCGCATCCCGGCTGATCCCCGAGGATGTGTACCGGGGGAGGCTGTGACTCCTGACGCGAGGCCTTTACCGGGGGGAGGTAGACCTCTGACCTGAGGCCTTTCTTACTAGAATTGCGTGGAAGTCTGGGACTCCGTGATTCTGACTGTACTAGCACGGATGTGTCCATGAGTGACCCCATGGGATTTTTACTTGCATGCTCAGTACGCTGGAGGAGTATGAGTTTACCTCGTGTACTTTGTTATTTTTATTTACCTGGACTCGCATATGTTTTTATAACATATATATTACGTTGTGAAAGACATTTATTTTCGTCCACTCACTCTAACAGTTTTCATGTCTTTCCCCTGGGCTTTTCGGTTTCCGTGTCCAGTTTGCAGTTCGGACTCTGGTGTCGCACATCGTGGTCGGAGGCATAGTGCTCGAGGTACCTTGTTTCTTCCAGTAGGTTTATTGTTCTACCTACTGTGGTATACGTATATGATTATACATTAGAGGTCGCTCTAAGTATTCTGTTGTATATATTATACGATTTTTCTCCGGATTTCAGTAAAGTACAGATATATTTATTATTTTACATTACTGTTGATATATTGAGAAATCCGGATGGGATTGGTGCCCACGGTTTGATTTTTGTGGCATAGGATGAAGTGTATTTTCCGCGTGTAGGTAATGGTAATTCCACGTTAGTAACGAAACTCTGCCAAAATTTTTACGGTTTTTGTTAGTTCGTGTTTTCGATAGGGTTTAATTCCGGTTTAGGGAGCTAAATCGGGGTTGGGTCCTTTCAATCTAGAAGGGAGAAAACCTTGCCAAGCCTCCTTCACTACCAATCAATGCTCTGAACAATGTTAAAAAGCCGTACACTGCAAAGCGTGACAGCCCTGAAGCCACCATTCAGGATCCTCTCAAGGCCCCTGCTTTGGACAACGAAGACCTCTATGATGATAGGGAATTCTCCCAGGCCTCAAGCTCGTCTAGACCTACCACTGATGTTACACTTACCTCTGCTCAAACTCGTGATCTCAAGACATTGTTCAGCAAGTTTATAAGCTTACCTTCTGGTCCTGTAGAGATTACTTTTGCAAAGAGTAACATCCGAGCCCTCTTCAAGATTGACCTCAACGACCCTGAGGCCCTAATGTTCATTTTGGGCGAAGTCACAGAGCTGTTATCAATTACTCCCAATGAGCTTATTCCCTTGATGACTTGGTACCATCAGAACCTCCAAAACCTCCAAGGGTTGCAGGCTGAAAAGAATGATTTGTCTCGTCGCCTAGATGAGCGTACTGCCATCAAGAGGGAACGAGCACTACTCGTACACTCTGACCTATGTCAACTCCAGAATTTCCTCTAGAGTGTGGAAGCTCAAAATAGAGTCTTGGCAAAGAAATAGGCAGAAATAGCCCAGCTTCACGCAGAGGTAACTGCCCTCCATTCTAAATCTGACCTAGCTCGTGCAATTGTTGAGTAGTTGCTGTAGGAGAACACTGCTCAGGTTAATTCTCTAGAAGAGGTTGAAAAGAATGTCTCTTCAACCTAAGAGGCATTTTCCGAAACGTGGGCCAAGTATGAGCATGCTAAAGTAGAACTTAAATTCACTGTTATCTGCATATAAACTTGGGCCCGTTTCTGTACATTGATATTTATTAATGTATTTGGGCCACTTGATATGAAGCCCAATTTTAACATTTGCAACTTATATCGAGCTATTTTCGAGCCTCTGGTATAAGCCCGTAAGCAAACTTGATTTATCCAACGTGGGCCACAGGTACAGGCCTTTGACGTGATTTGCACAAAACCAACAAATAGGCTCAGCCCATTTAGTCAATTAATCCCAAATTTTAAATTTGAAACAAATGTGCTTTCAAATAAATCACGTCGCTCTCCATCTTCCAAGGACCATGCCTTCTCCCCTCAACCGTCCGAGAATAAATGGCTGTGACAACCCGGACCAGAATCAGAAGTATAATCAGCTTGATTCGTGAGTTACAGCGTAGTGGCGGATTTTCGACAGTTATTGGAATCGCCAGAGTTGTTAACGACTAAATCATTGGCAGAGAATTGGAGCTGGGTCTCTTCTCTAGAGTCGTTGTACGTGTGATTTCGAGTTCGTGGGCGGTTCCGGATCGTTATTTGGACGACCGAGGAATTAATTATGAATATTTGAAGTTCGGATTTAAATGGTGGTGCTGTTAACGACTAAATTACCGGTCGAGAATTTGGTTTCGGCTTCTTCACGGAAGTTGTTCAGAATTTAATTTCGAGTCCGCCGGAACTTTCGGAGCATTATTTCGAGTTACGGAGATTAAGTTATGATTATTTCCGATTGTTGATTGTTTAGTCGGATTATTTATGTGTTTGGGTGGAATGATTGACTTTTTATCCGATTGGTCGATGTGTTTGACTTCGGGTGATAATTGAAGATCATGTCGAGACAAGTTTGTTACCGCAAGAATTATTGGAATTGGAGTTACGACGCGAGAGTTACAGAGGTTTTAAGTTTGCCGAAATGTATTTTTGGAAGTTTCCTTTTTGGGAAGGTTTAAATAGTGGGGTTTCCAAATCAGGCAAGTCAAACTTTCAGTTATGGTGGTTGACCTGGTCAACTCGGGTTGACCGAGGTGGAGGAGAAGGCCACGATGGCTCACGGCGGCGAGCTGCCGTCCGACCACCCCAGGCCTTGGGGTTGGTCCCTTTGGACTCGTCTTGATGCCCTCGACACGTTGCCGATCTCATTTCACGGTGAGGCTCACCGGAGAGGAAGAATTATCCGGCCAAAATGGAGGAAAAATTTGTGAATTCAGGTTCATGGTTTTAGGCCGATTCGAGCTGCAATTTTTAGTGGGCTTTGTAGCTCTCATCTCCTTGATGCTACCATGTAAGTTTGGCATTTCAATTCGATGTGTACTTGGAGAATTTTGGATTGGAAAATTTGGTACCAATTCGGTTTTGTGTGAAATTGAGCTAGTTAGAGTTTGAATTGGACATTGTTGCAGTTATGAAAGTTGCTCAGTGGATGATTTTGAGTGGAATAGGGGTTGCTCCGCTGGAAAATTCTCCGTTTGGTGGCGGCGCCACCGTTGACGGCGGTCAACGGCGGCGGTCAACGGTCAACGGCGGTCAACTTTGACTTTTTGGGATTTTCGACAAGTTGCATGTCATTTAACTCGAAATCGCACCCCGATTGCAGTGGGGAGGTTCGTTTCTCGATTTGAGCATCCGAACTTACAGCGAGGTATTGAGGTGTAATTTCTGGATTTCCGACAGTTTGTCGTAATCAGATTACGTGTTTCCGAGAACGGTGGTTTCTCGTGATTTGTTTTAAATTGTCGAATTATGATATTGAGAAATGGTTATTGTGAATATTCAGGGGTTCGTGATCGTTCTTTTGGCGAGGGACTTTCCGCTGGATCACGGGTTAACGCGTATCGCGTTACGCCAGTCTGTGAGTGGACAATTTATTTTCACGGATTGATTTCGAGTCTTTTATATACGTTTTACGAACTTGAGCATGCATCATGATTATGTGTGACGACCCAGAACAGAATCAACAGTGGAATCAGCTTGATCTACGAACTTGCGCGTAGTCGCAGAGTTACGACAGTCGTTTGAATAGCCGGATTTGTTAACGACTTAATTATTGGCTGAGAATTGGAGCTGAGTCTCTTCTCGAGAGTCGTTGTACGTGTGATTTCAAGTTCGTGGGCGGTTCCGGATCGTCATTTGGACGACCGAGGAATTAATTATGAATATTTGAAGTTTCGACGGAAACGGATTTAAATGGCAGGTTTGTTTGCGACTAAATTACCGGACAAGAATTTGGTTTCGGTTCCTTCACGGAAGTTGTTCAGAATTAAATTTCGTTCTCGTGGGAACTTCCGGAGCATGATTTTAAGTTACGAAGATTTAGTTGTGATTATTTCCGATTGTGGATTGTTTAGTCGATTTAAATGTGTGTTTGGTTGAACAGTTGACTTTTTGTTGGATTGGCCGATGTGTTTGACTTCGGGTGATTGTTGAAGAACATGTTGAGACGAGTTCGTGGCTATGAGAATTATCGGAATCGGAATTACGACGAGGAAATTACGCTTGTTTGAAGTTTATCGAAATTTGAATTTTGGAGTTTCCATTTTGGGAGGCTATAAATAGTATACTTGCCAAATCAGGAAAGTCAAAGGCTGCATTAATGTGTTGACTGGCGTTGACCAAGTCAACGTGGGGTGGTGGAGGTGTGCGACGAGGGGAGCGACGGCCACGGCGGTGGCTCGCCGTCCGGCCACCCCAAGGTGTGAGGCTGGTCTCTTTCACTTCGCCCCGGCCTCCCCGTTCCGTTTCCGGCATCCCTTTACGGCATAAGTCACCGGAAGTGAAAGAAAATCCGGCAAGAAATGGAGTGAAACTTGGTGAATTCGGGTTTGGAGATTTCGGCCGAATTGAGCGTAATCAAGCACTGGGTTTTGTAGCCCTCCTCTCAAGGATTCTAACCATGTAAGTATGGAGTTCTAATTCGATTTGTGGAAGGAGAATTTTGGATTTGAAATTTGTGTGTACATTCGGTTTTGCTTGACAAAGTTGCTCAGTGGGTGATTTTGCATGGAATGAAGGTTGCTCCGCCGAGAAATTTCACGTTCGGCGGTGGCGCCGCCGTGAACGGCGGTCAACGGCGGCGGTCAACGGTCAACGACGGTCCAGTTTGACTTTTTGGGATTTTCGACAAATTGCATGTCATTTCACTCGAAATCGCGCCCCGATCGTAGTGGGGAGGTTCGTTTTTCGAGTTGAGCGTCTGAACGTATAGCGAGGTATTGAGGTGTTATATATGGATTTTCGACGATTCGTCGACATTGAATTATATGTTTCCGAGAACGGTGGTTTCTCGTGATCTGTCTTGTATTGTCGAGTTATGACTTTGAGAAATGGATTTTGTGAATATTCAGGTGTTCGTGATCGTTCGTTTGGCGAGGGACTTTCCGCCGGATCACGGGTTAACGCGTATCGCGTTGCGCCAGTCTGTGAGTGGACAATTTATTTTCACGGATTGATTGCGAGTCTTTTATATACATTTTACGAACTTGAGCATGCAACATGATTATGGTTTTACGAGCATGAGATTTCATACGAGATTATGTTTATTATGAGCATGTGTTTTACGATTATACGATTATACTTATACGGATATACATATACGAATATGCATACACTTATATATTGTTTCATGCATTTGCATCGAACTGTTTATGATTTGGTTTACACAGAGTACAGTCTTGGTTACGTTGTTGTATCGATACACTATCCTCTCGGCTGACCCCCGATGGAAGGCATCCCAGGCGGGGCGTTTGAAAGGACCTAACCCCGATTTAGCTTCCTAAATCGGAATCAAACCCCTTCGAAAACATGAACCAACAAAAACTTTTCGAAATTTGGGCAGAGTTTCGTTACTAACGTGGAATTACCATTACCTGCACGCGGAAAATACACTTCATCCTATGCCACAAAAAGCAAACCGTGGGCACTAATCCCATCCGGATTTCTCAATATATCAACAGTAAAGTAAAACAATAAATATATCTATACTTTACTAAAATCCATCGTAAAATCGTATAACATATTCAACAGGAAGCTCAGAGCGACTTCTAATACATAATCGTATACGCATACCACAGTAGGTAGAACAACAAACATACTGGATGAAATAAGATTGCTCGAGCACTATGCCTCCGACCACGACGTGCGACTCCAGAGTTCAAACTGCAAACTGGGCACGGAAACCGAAAAGCCCAGGGGAAAGACATAAAACACGTTAGAGTGAGTGGACGAAAATAAATGTCTTTCACCAGTTAAGATATATGTTTAAAACAACATATGTGAGTCCTCCAGCGTACTGAGCATGCAAGTATAAATCCCACGGGGTCACTCATGGACAAACACCGTGCTAGTGCAGTCAGAACCACAGAGTCCCTGACTTCCACGTAATTCTAGCCAGAAATGGCCTCGGATCCGGGGAAACGCCCCTCACCGGTCAGTCGGGGATACGCCCCTCCTGGTATGGCCTACCATCGGGGATCAACCGAGAGGCAAGTGTATCGATACAACAACGTAACCAAGACTGTACTCTGTGTAAACCAAATCATAAAAATTTCGATGCAAATGCATGAAACAGCATATAAGTATATGTATACTCGTATACGTATATCCGTATAAGTATAATCGTATAATCGTAAATCACATGCTCATGCAAATCCGAAATCTCATACGCATGCTCAAGTTCATAAATCAAATAAAAGACTCGCAAGATTTCTGTGAAAAGAAATTGTCCACTCACAGACTTGCGTAATGCGATACGTGTTAACCCGTGATCCGGCGGAAAGTCCCTCGCCAAACGAACGATCACGAACTCCTGAATAATCATAAATTCCATTTCTCAAAGTCATAACTCGACAATACAAATCAAATCACGAGAAACCACCGTTCTCGGAAACACGTAATTCGAACACGACGAATCGTCGAAAATTCATATATAACACCTCAATACCTCGCTTTACATTCGGACGCTCAACTCGAAAAACGAACCTCCCCACTGCGATCGGGGCGCGATTTCGAGTCAAATGACATGCAACTTGTCGAAAGTCCAATAAAAAAAGTCAAACTTTGACCGTTGACCGCCGCCCACGGCGGCGCCACCGCCGACCGGAGAATTTCAAGGCCGAGCTGCACCTATTCCACTCAAAATCATGCACTGAGCAACATTCATAACTGCACCGAAGTCCAATTCAAACTCTAACTCATCCAATTTCAAGAAAAACCGAATTAGAACATAAAATATAAACCCAAGATTCTCCATCTACAAATCGAATTAGAACACCATGTTTATATGGTTAGAATCACATTGAAGAGGGCTACAAAACCCAGTACCTCTTGAAGTTCAATTTGGCCGAATTTGAGGAACCCGAATTCACCAAAAATACCTTCACTTCTTGCCGGAAAAACAAGCTCCTCCGGCGAGCCACGCCGTGCGTGGTGGCCGAGGGTAGACTCGGGAGGTCGGGGCGAGGGGAACCGGACCGGAGCCGAGCTCCGTGGGCCGTGAGCCGTCGCCACCGTCGAACGTCGAACGCACCAACTCGGTCAATACGAGTTGACCGGGTCAACTCCCATAAATGCAGGTTTGACCTTCCCCTTATAGTAAGTCCACTATTTAAAGCTTTCTCAAAAAGGAAACTTCATGTTTATCCATTTCGACGAACTTCAAACGCACGTAACTTTCTTGTCGTATATCCGATTTCGATAATTCTCGCGGCCACAAACTCATCTCGACATGTTCTTCCAATATCACTCGAAGTCAAACACATCGGCCAAACGGATAAAAAGTCAACCCTTCGAACCAACATATATTAAATCGACTAAACAATCCACAATCGGAAATAATCACAACTAAATCTTCGTAACTCAAAATCATGCTCCGGAAGTTCCCACGAGCTCGAAACTAAATTCTAAACAATTTCCGTGAAGAAGCCGAAACCAAATTCTCGACCGGTAATTTAGTCGCTAAGTAGCTCGCCATATTAATCTGTTTCTGTCGAAACTTCAAATATCCATAACTAAGTCCTCGGTCGTCTAAATAACGATCCGGAACCGCCCACGAACTCGTAATCACACGTACAACGACTATGGAGAAGAGACTCAGCTCCAATTCTCGGCCAATAATTTAGTCGTTAACAAGTTCGGCGATTCGAATATTTGTCGAACAGCTGCGACTACGCAGTAACTCACGTATCAAGCTGATTATACTTCTGATTCTGGTCCGGGTCGTCACAAATCCACCCCCCCTTAGAAAAATTTCGACCTCAAAATTTCTGAGTCTGCCGACTGCAAGGTAGGAGCACTGCCACTGCATATTGCTCAACTCTCCAGCGACAATGTCGACTGAACAACTCTGATCACAAACTCCACAATAGGAGATAACTCCGTGCTGAAATCCCTGTACCCTCAAATCACAAATTTGAACTGGCTCCCCACAATCGCCAAGTGTTCCTGCATAAGGAACTGATAGGGTACACCACACGTAACACATCTGAAACACAGTTCCGCCACACGGAACACAACACACACACAAAAGCCAACACTATAGGCGGTGCCGAACCATCCGGCATAACACAAACTCGCCTATGGCCACATACAAATCAAAACAATGTGCCAATTCATAACTCAACACACATCAACATAACTCACACACTCATGACAACATAACTCAAACATCGATTTCGGGCAATTATCAACCCCATTCCGCTAATCTGACAGTCTGTGGTAGCACATTCCACAACATCAGAATCAAACATTAACTCAAACTCAAACCAAACTCACTCCAACACAATGGAGTACAACGCCGTCCACAAAATGACAACATGCAACATCACAATCATAGTAGTCAACAAACCGGTACTGCATGTAATCTCCAACAACTGAAACTGCTGGTCCCCAAATCCTCTGGAACTGCAATACCGAGGTCCACAACATGCCTTCCAAGGTCTGAATAGTCCTCGAAGATCACCTTCCAACCCGAGGATAAGAACCGGTACTAACTCGTAATCTGGTCCATAATGCTCGCTGTAAAGCTCGCCAACACTTTGTCGTAGCTGGTTACCTCGATCGGCGAACTGGGACACAGGTACACCGCGGAAATGAATAACCTCCGTCAAACACAGCCATGACAGCCTGCTACTGAAATCGTCTCCGAAAGTACAAGGAAACGTACTGAATTCGTCAAACGGTCCACAAAGGCCTGACAACTGGTATCACAAACCAAAGTGTACAAACACACACAAGATCACAGCAACAAACGCCATGTCTAACCGGAAATCTCAAATGGCTGACACTACTCGGCAAGTCTCTGCCTCCTAGCCATTGCCAGTCAACAAATGTGGCATCAGCACACACAAGCTGCTACATTACTCTTCATGTTGCGTCACGAGTAATAAACTCGGAGTATCTGATACATCTCCGTATCACTAGCGCCAAACGCGCACAAAACCATGAGCCTCAACATCATCACACTCGAACTCAGCTCTCGTAGCCCACACTCGGCTAATACGGAAACTCGAGCCACACACACACATGAAACACTGAAGCTCCTGATTTTCAACTGAATGCATCAACAACAACATCATCCCAAACGGATGGTCAAAGTACAACCTCTAGCCTTTCCCGTACAAGCTCAAAGGTGCAGCCATAGTCGTTAGTCGACTCCATACATCTACACTGCCTCAAGCCCAAATCTGGCCGAAAATGCAAGTGGATGAAACTTAAGTGATCAGTGTACGTCCTACACTGCGCTGCACGCCATAGCTGTAGTGTCTCGAACTCTCTGATGCTAACATAAAGATAGCTACACCCAAATCACACATAGGATACGTAGTCCCATAAATTTTCACTGCCTGAACCATGAGCCATCGCTCTGTAAAACTGCATCACACATAACCAAATCCAATCCTCGATGCATCGCCACAACCCACGAACTCATCGCAATCGTCAGGTAAGGTCAAAATCGAAGCAACGGTCAACCACCCTACAGGAGTAAGTAACCCTCCTCGCGTGCATCGAACCACTCGAACTTGACGCCTTCTTCGTTAATTCCGAAAGTAGAGTGGCAATCCGGGAAAATCCTGCACAAGCCGTCGGTAATAGCCTGCCAACTCAAGAGACCTCTGATCTCTGGTACAATATAGGGCAATCCCCAAATCAACACGTCTTCAATCTGGTCAGGATCACGCCAACTCCCTCGGATAACATCTCATAGCCCAAAATCTTCACGCTAATCGGCCAAAACTCACACTGGCTAAATTTTACAAACAGCAATCGTCTCGCGAAGTCCGCTAAACCGCTCGCATTTGCTTCAGGTACTGGCTCACACTCCTGGAGTACATCAGAATATTGCCAACGAACATGACCGCAAACTCGTCCAGAAACCGTCAGAACACCTGGTCCATCAAGTCCACAAGATCAACGGGGCATTGGTCAACCAAATAGCGTGACCAAAAACTCCTGATGCCCGCACTGCGATCCGAAAGCCAACATAGCCACATCTAACTCATCAAACCTTCACTGATGGTATCCGGATCCGAAATCAATCTTCGAAAAGACTGAAGCTCTCACAAGCTATTTAAACCACTCGTCAATCCGAAACGGAGGATACTCACTCTCCTCTGAAGCGAATCAGGCTTCGGTAATCAATGCACAATCACGTCGAACCATCCAACGTCCGTACAAACAACGCAGGAGCACACCACGCAAATGCGCGGGGTCGCATGAAATCTCCTGAAACCTCTTCCAGCAACTCCTGGAGTCGAAACTGTAGCTTCATCTGCTCCGCTGGCTCCGAACGACAAGATGCCAATAACATGAGTCCAGCGCCTGGTACAAGCTCAATGGTGTAGTCAATCTCCCAAACTCGAGAACCACATCGATGTCGCTAATGTCGGGCACAGCAACCGTAGTATCCACAACATGGCTAAGCAAACAACATAAACCGCCTCCATCATCCGCTCGACCATCACCGCGAAACAGCATCTCGGAAAAATCTGGTCGTCGAAACACAACCTCCTTCTCGAGGCACTCGAACACAGCCAATTGCATCGTCAGTAAGTCCACACACATAATCTCACCAAAACCACAATTTCCAGCTATAACAGGTTCGCGGCTAACACATAACCTCCAATAAGGATCTCGCAACCTCCGGATGAATGCAACACTCTCCAAGCCCTCGGAAGTGAGATGCAGGTATAATAGCCATGGATATCAAGCAACAATAACCTCGGAGAAAAGTCTGTCCTCAAACAAGGTAATGGCACGAACTCTAACATGCCCAATTAGTCATCCACGTCAATTGCGACTTGCTAAATAGTTCGTCTAGAAATCGGGGTTGATCAAGCTCCAGAAACAACATCATGATTTCCTCGTGACTCTGAGCTGTCGAACCTCAAACACAACTGGCTAAGGGCACTCCCTCGTAACGTGACCCTCCTGGCCACCAAAACAGCAACTGAAAGTACTCCTCGAACACAAATCACCGCAACACCTGTTGCGTGAAAGGATCATCGACGATCACCCAAACTCATGCCACAGGAGCAAATCCGCTACTCTGTGATCTCCGCCATCGTCAAATGGATCCTCTGCCTGATCTGATGACCCTCAACACAATCAAAAAGACCACAGCCTGATGAAGTCACTGATCCCGGGGTGTCGGAACTCAATCTCATCAAAATCTCGACTAAGTCCACTTTCCTCAAACCAACACATCGAAAACCGCGTACACATTTCCTTCTCAATAGCCTCGCCACTGAGTGCAACACACTAAGCTCCTCATGGCTAACTCGAGGCACATCAATCAGACTCTCTCTGATACTCAGGTTCAAACTCATCTTGAACCTCGTACACAGCTCCCTCTGAAGCCACATAACTCGTGCAAATAAGGACAAACATGT
Source organism: Geum urbanum (assembly GCA_946800695.1). Classification (NCBI taxonomy): domain Eukaryota; kingdom Viridiplantae; phylum Streptophyta; class Magnoliopsida; order Rosales; family Rosaceae; genus Geum; species Geum urbanum. The sequence goes on from OX326997.1 coordinate 55,825,900, forward strand.
GAACAATGCATCTCTGCCTCGGGTGGTAAACATTCCCCATTCAATTGCTGGTAGCCTGATTAACCTTTACCACACCAACAACTGCCTGAATGTAGGCCATGGAGTCGCAACAGGAACTCACACAATATCAGCCCACCAAACACAATAATCTGACTCAGGCACACATCACTGCCACAATTCTCAGCTCTGAGGCAACATATAGACGCCCATATACACATCCCCAGGCAAACCGTGCCACACAATTCTCTGAACTCTGAATACTCATCCGAATCCACTGTTCTCTGGAAAATCGCGCGTCGATTGATCCTCAACATTATCCACAACCGAAACGACACGGAAAGCACGTCAGGAGGCATCCTAATGGATAAAACATCGTTCACAACAAGTGGAACGTAATCATGGAACTTCAAATATTTGAAAGTATACAACACCCGGAATTTGATGATTATCCGCCGGCCAGTCGGGTCACCATTCCAGACATGCTGTACATTCTCAAATACCCTTAGTAAACACGACTACAGAAGTCTACAGAACCTATAACCTAATGCTCTGATACCAAGCTGAAAGGACCCAACCCCGATTTAGCTTCCTATATCGGAATCAAACCCCTCTGAAAACACGAACCAACAAAAACTTTTCGAAATTTGGGCAGAGTTTCGTTACTAACGTGGAATTACCATTACCTGCATGCGGAAAATACACTTCATCCTATGCCACAAAAAGCAAACCGTGGGCACCAATCCCATCCGAATTTCTCAATATATCAACAGTAAAGTAAAACAATAAATATAACTATACTTTACTAAAATCCATCGTAAAATCGTATAACATATTCAACAGGAAGCTCAGAGCGACTTCTAATACATAATCGTATACGCATACCACAGTAGGTAGAACAACAAACCTACTGGATGAAACAAGATTGCTCGAGCACTATGCCTCCGACCACGACGTGCGACTCCAGAGTTCAAACTGCAAACTGGGCACGAAAACCGAAAAGCCCAGGGGAAAGACATAAAACACGTTAGAGTGAGTGAACGAACATAAATGTCTTTCACCATTTAAGATATATGTTTAAAACAACATATGCGAGTCCAGGTAAATAAAAACAATAAGTACACGAGGTAAAACCATAATCCTCCAGCGTACTGAGCATGCAAGTATAAATCCCACGGGGTCACTCATGGACACACACCGTGCTAGTACAGTCAGAACCACGGAGTCCCTGACTTCCACGTGATTCTAGCCAGAAATGGCCTCGGATCCGGGGAAACACCCTTCACCGGTCAGTCGGGGATACGCCCCTCCTGGTATGGCCTACCATCGGGGATCAGCCGAGAGGCAAGTGTATCGATACAACAACGTAACCAAGACTGTACTCTGTGTAAACCAAATCATAAACATTTCGATGCAAATGCATGAAACAGCATATAAGTATATGTATACTCGTATACGTATATCCGTATAAGTATAATCGTATAATCGTAAATCACATGCTCATGCAAATCCGAAATCTCATACGCATGCTCAAGTTCATAAATCAAATAAAAGACTCGCAAGATTTCAGTGAAAAGAAATTGTCCACTCACAGACTTGCGTAACGCGATAAGCGTTAACCCGTGATCCGGCGGAAAGTCCCTCGCCAAACGAACGATCACGAACTCCTGAATAATCATAAAATCCATTTCTCAAAGTCATAACTCGACAATACAAATCAAATCACGAGAAACCACCGTTCTCGGAAACACGTAATTCGAACAAGACGAATCGTCGAAAATTCATATATAACACCTCAATACCTAGCTTTACATTCGGACGCTCAACTCGAAAAACGAACCTCCCCACTGCGATCGGGCGCGATTTCGAGTCAAATGACATTCAACTTGTCGAAAGTCCAAAAAAAAAAGTCAAACTTTGACCGTTGACCGCCGCCCACGGTGGCGCCACCGCCGACCGGAGAATTTCAAGGCGGAGCTGCACCTATTCCACTCAAAATCATGCACTGAGCAACATTCATAACTGCACCGAAGTCCAATTCAAACTCTAACTCATCCAATTTCAAGCAAAACCGAATTAGAACACAAAATTCAAACCCAAAATTCTCCATCTACAAATCGAATTAGAACACCATGTTTATATGGTTAGAATCACATTGAAGAGGGCTACAAAACCCAGTACCTCTTGAAGTTCAATTCGGCCGAATTTGAGGAACCCGAATTCACCAAAAATACCTTCACTTCTTGCTGGAAAAACAAGCTCCTCTGGCGAGCCACGCCGTGCGTGGTGGCCAAGGGTAGACTCGAGAGGTCGGGGCGAGGGGAACCGGACTAGAGCCGAGCTCCGTGGTGGTCGGACGGCAGCTCGCCGCCATGAGCCGTCGCCACCGTCGAACGTCGAACGCACCAACTCGGTCAACACGAGTTGACCGGGTCAACTCCCATAAATGCAGGTTTGACCTTCCCCTTATAGTAAGTCCACTATTTAAAGCTTTCTCAAAAAGGAAACTTCATGTTTATCCATTTCGACGAACTTCAAACGCACGTAACTTTCTTGTCGTATATCCGATTTCGATAATTCTCGCGGCCACAAACTCATCTCGACATGTTCTTCCAATATCACTCGAAGTCAAACACATCAGCCAAACGGATAAAAATTCAACCCTTGGAACCAACATATATTAAATCGACTAAACAATCCACAATCGGAAATAATCACAACTAAAGCTTCGTAACTCAAAATAATGCTCCGAAAGTTCCCACGAGCTCGAAACTAAATTCTAAACAACTTCCGTGAAGAAGCCGTAACTAAATTCTCGACCGGTAATTTAGTCGCTAAGTAGTTCGCCATATTAATCCATTTCCGTCGAAACTTCAATATCCATAACTAATTCCTCGGCCGTTTAAATAACGATCCGAAACCGCCCACAAACTCGTAATCACACGTACAACGACTCTCGAGAAGAGACTCAGCTCCAATTCTCGGCCAATAATTTAGTCGTTAACAAGTTCGGCGATTCGAAAAACTGTCGAACAACTGCGACTACGCAGTAACTCACGTATCAAGCTGATTATACTTCTAGTTCTGGTCCGGGTCGTCACAGCGTTTCCTCGACCTGACCGGCGAGGGGCGTATCCCCGGAACCGAGGCTTTCCTGGCTTAGAATCACGTGTGGGTCCGGGATCCCGTGATTCGGACTGTACTAGCACGGTGTGTGTCCATGAGTGACCTCGTGGAATTTTTACTTGCATGCTCAGTACACTGGAGGATTGTGAGTTTTACCTCATGTACATTATTATCTTTATTTACCTGGACTCGCATATGTTATTTTAAACATATATATTAACTGGTGAAAGACATTTATTTTCGTCCACTCACTCTAAGGTGTCGCATGTCTTTCCCCTGAGCTTTTCGGTTTCCGTGCCCAGTTTACAGTTCAAGTTCTGGTGTCGCACGTCGTGGTCGGAGGCATAGTGCTCGAGCTACCTTGTTTCTTCCAGTAGGTTTATTGTTCTACCTACTGTGGTATACTGATATGTTTATACATTAGAGGTCGCTCTGAGTAATCTATTGTTTTATGTTATACGATTTTACACCGGATTTCAGTAAAGTGCATATATATTTACTATTTTACTTTACTGTTGATATATTGAGAAATCCGGATGGGATTGGTGCCCACGGTTTGCTTTTTGTGGCATAGGATGAAGTGTATTTTCCGCGTGCAGGTAATGGTAATTCTACGTTAGTAACGAAACTCTGCCAAAATTTCGGAAAATTTTTGTTGGTTCGTGTTTTCGGAGGGGTTCGATTCCAGTTTAGTGACCTAAATCGGGGTTGGGTCCTTTCATTATGGTTTTACGAGCATGAGATTTCATACGAGATTATGTTTATTATGAGCATGTGTTTTACGATTATACGGATATATTTATACGGATATACGTATACGACTATACATACACTTATATGCTGTTTCATGCATTTGCATCGAACTGTTTATGATTTGGTTTACACAGAGTACAGTCTCAGTTACGTTGTTGTATCGATACACTTGCCTCGTCGGCTCATCCCCGATGGAGGGCCGCCTGGAGGGGCGTTTCCCCAACCAGATCGGTGAGGGGCGTATCCCCGGAAACGAGGCCATTTCTGGCTTAGAATCACATGGAAGTCAGGGACTCCGTGATTTCGACTGTACTAGCACGGAGGTGTCCATGAGCGACCCCGTGGGATTTTTAGTTGCATGCTCAGTACACTGGAGGAGTATGAGTTTTACCTCGTGTACTATGTTGTTTTATTTACCTGGACTCGCATATGTTATTTTAAACATATATATTAACTGGTGAAAGACATTTATTTTCGTCCACTCACTCTAACGTGTTTCATGTCTTTCCCCTGGGCTTTTCGGTTTCCGTGCCCAGTTTGCAGTTCAGGCTCTGGTGTCACACGTCGTGGTCGGAGGCATAGTACTCGAGCTACCTTGTTGCTTCCAGTAGGTTTATTGTTCTACCTACTGTGGTATACTGATATGTTTATACATTAGAGGTCGCTCTGAGAAATCTGTTGTTTGCGTTGTACAATTTTACACCGGATTTTAGTAAAGTACTATTATATTTATTGTTTTACTTTACTGTTTATATATTGAGAAATCCGGATGGGATTGGTGCCCACGGTTTGATTTTTGTGGCATAGGATGAAGTGTATTTTCCGCGTGCAGGTAATGGTAATTCCACGTTAGTAACGAAACTCTGCCAAAATTTCTGCGGTTTTTGTTGGTTCGTGTTTTCGGTTGGGTTTGATTCCGGTTTAGAGAGCTAAACCGGGGTTGGGTCCTTTCTGCTTGGTATCAGAGCATTAGGTTATAGGTTCTGTAGATTTCTGTAGTCGTGTTTACTAAGGATATTTGAGAATGTACAGCATGTCTGGAATGGTGACCCGACCGGCCGGCAGATACTCATCAATATTCCGAGTGTTGTATACTTTCAAATATTTTAAGTTCCATGATTACGTTCCACTTGTTGTGAACGATGTTTTATTCATTAGGATGCCTCCTGACGTGCTTTCTGTGTCGGTACGGTTGTGGATCCTATTGAGGATCAATCGACGCGCAATTTGCAAGAGAACAGTGGATTTGGATGAATATTCTGTGACGACCCGAACCAGAATCAGATGTGTGTTTGGCACGATTCTCGAGATTTGGTTATAGTCGCGGTTTTACGATATTGTGTGATTTGTCGATTCAATTCGCGACTATGTTTTTAGTCCAGAATTTGGGTTAAGTGTCTTCACGGAAGTTGTAGAGTACGTCATTTCGAGCTCGTGGGTAGTTCCGGAAGATTTTTTCGATAACCGAGGAATATTTTATGATTATTTGAAGTTTCGGGTTTCGACGAGTTTATCCGTTTGTTTCGAGCTTATCCGAATCACTTCGTATATTCATTTTGGACCGTTGATCGACCCGAGGCACGAGTATAAATATTGAAAAGTCGAAAAATAGTCGAGAAATAGTCGAGAATTTCATTTCGGGTGTTGACTAGCTCTGACTTTCCAAAATTGGAAAGGTTGACCCGTTGACCCGATAAGGGAAGTTTCCCGTTTCGGTTTCGAAGTCCGGCGACCAAATTCCGGCCACCTCCAGCCACGCAACAGGTACAGTTAGCATCCTTGAATGATTTCGAGCATGTTGGTATTTGGTTTGGTAAGATTTGAGGCCGTTTAGGTGGAACCCGAATCGGGTTATCTCGTCGGATTTCGCCGGAGTTGGGAGGTGGTGCTCCGGCAAGACTTGAGAGTGGATTTGTTGGGGGTTTTACTCCCCAAGCTTAGGTGATGCCCTCTTGGTATATTTGATTTTGGGTTTTGATGAGATTTGAGGGTCACCGGTTTAGTCACCGGAGAGGTTATTTTCCGTTCGGGTTTGTGTGTTTTTGTAAGGTTTCCGATGAGATTTGGGCTTCATGGTAGTGGAGGAAGTGGTTCGTATGCTTGTGATCTTTATTTCTGGAAAGTTTCGCCGTGAAACTCCACGGTTGACGGCGCGCCGCCGTCGGCGGCGACGGTCAACGGTGGTCAACGGCGAGAAAATAGTCAACTTTTCAGATCTCGATAATTTTAATGTCGTTTTTCTCGTAATCATGCCCTAATCGTCATCCAGAGGTTTTTGGGTTGATTTGGTTAGCCGATTGTCAGTCGAGGTTTCGAGTGGGAATTTCGGGATTTCCGTAATTCATTTTGTACTGCATTTCGTATTTCCGGGAACGGTTGGTTTCCGTGCATCAGTACAGTGTTGTGGACTACGATTTTGATCAGTTATGTTTTTGTGAATATTCAGGAGATCGTGATCGTGCTTCAGGCGAGGGATCTTCCGCCGGACCACGAGTTTAGCGCGTGTGCGCGTTTCGAGAGTCTGTGAGTGGACATTTATTTTCACGGATTGATTGCGAGTGTTTTATTTATGATTTACGAACTTGAGCATGTAGATTGATTATGATTTTATGAGCATGTGTTTTACGATTATGCATATACGAATATACGTATACGAGTATACATGTATATATATATATATATATTATGTTTAAAGCATGTGCATAGAAAAGATTTATGATTTGGTTTACACAGAGTACAGTCTCAGTATATGTTGTGGTATCGATACACATTGGCTTCTCGGCTGATCCCCGAGTACGCTCCGGGAAGGACAGATATCCTGACCCGAGGCCTTTCTGGCTAGAATCACGTGTGGGTCTGGGATCCCGTGATTCAGACTGTGCGATCGCGTGGAAGCCCGCGAGAGTCTCCGCGATATGTTTACTTTGCATGCTCTGTACGTGAGTGGTAGCCAGAGTCTCCTCACGTATTATTTGATTTTCGTGCATTTGACTCGCATATGATTTTATATGTATATAAATTACCTGGTGAAAGACATTTATTTCCGTCCACTCATTCTAACGTGTTTATTGTCTTTCCCCTGGGCTTTTCGGTTTCCGTGCCCAGTTGCAGTTCAGGTTTGGTGTTTTCACGTGGCGGTTTGGAGGCTAGTGATCAGAGTTACCTGTGCTTTCCAGTAGGTTCTTGTTTCGCCTACTGATGTATATATGTTGTATATAGGTTATACTAGAAGTCGCTCTGATTCATTCTGATACATGTTTATACGGATTTTCTCGGATATACATATATACATAGTACAGTTTGTTTACTGTTATTGATTATAATGATGTTGAGAAATCCGGATGGGATTGGTGCCCACGGTTTGGCTTTTGTGGCATAGGATGAAGTGTTATTTTCAGGGTGCAGGTTTATGCAATTTCACGTTAGTAACGAAACTCTGCCGAAATTTTGAAAATTTTTTGTTGGTTCGTATTTTCGGAAGGGTTTGATTCCGGTTTAGGTAACTGAATCGGGATTGGGTCCTTTCATATTCATAGTTCAGATAACTGTGTGGCACGGTTTGCCTGATTGTGTGTGTATGAGCGTCTACATGTTGCCTCAGTGCTGAGAATTATGGTGATTGGTGTTTTGCCTGAGTTAGTTTGCGTTTGGTGGGCTGGTATTGTGTGAATTTCGGTTGCGACTCCACGGCCTACATTCAAAGTGTTTTTTATACGGTAATGGTTTTATAAGGCTACCCAGCATTCGAATGTGGAGTGTTTACCCACCTGAGGCAGAGATGCATTGTTCACATGTTTGTCCCTATTTGCACGTGTTATGTGGCTTCAGAGGAAGCGGTGCACGAGGTTCGAGATGAGTTTGAACCTGAGCATCAGAGAGAGTCTGATTGATGTGCCTCGAGACATCCGTGAGGTGCTTAGTGTGTTGTACTCAGTGGCGAGGCTATTGTGAGGGAAAGATGTACGCGGTTTTCGATGCGATGGTTTGAGGAAAGTGGACTTCGTCGAGATATTGATGAGATTGAGTTCAGGCACTTCGAAATCAGTGACTTCATCAGGCTGTGGCCCCTTATCGATTATGTTGTGGGCCATCAGAGCAAGCAGAGGATCCGTTTGACGATGACGGAGATCACGGAGTAGCGGACTTGCTCCTGTGGCATGAGTTTGGGCGATCGTTGGTGATCCTTTCACGCAGCAGGTGTTGCGGTGATTTGTGTTCGTGGAACACTCTCAGATGCTGTTTCGGTGGCCAAGAGGGTCACGTTGCGAGGGAGTGCCCTCAGCCAACTGTTTTAGCGGTTCAGGCAGTTCAGAGTTCACGAGGAGGTCATCATGATGCTGTTTCTCGAGGGTGATCAACACAGCATTTTAGATGAGTTATTTAGCAAGTCGCAATTGACGTGGGCGACTAGTTGGGCATGTTGGAGTTCGTGCCATGACCTTGTTTGAGGACAGACTTTTCTCTGAGGTTACTGTTGCTTGATATCCATGGCAATTGTACCTGTATCTCCACTTCCGAGGTTTTGGAGAGTGTTGCATCCATCCGGAGGTCGCGAGATCCTTGTTGAAGGTTATGGGCTAGCCGCGGATCTGTTATAGTTGGATATCGTGGTTTTGATGTTGAGTATGGACTTACTGACGACGCATTTGGTTGTGTTCGAGTGCCTCGAGAAGGAGGTTGTGTTTCGACGACCAGGTTTTCCCCGAGATACTATTTCGCGGTGATGGTCGAGCAGATGATGGAGACGATTTGTGTTGTTTGTTTAGTTTATGATGTGGATATTATGGTTGCTGTGCCCGACATTGGTGACATTGAGGTGGTTCCCGAGTTTGCAGGTGTGTTCCAGAGGAGTTACCAGGTGTTCCTCCAGTTCGGGAGACTGACTACACCATTGAGCTTGTACTGAGCGCTGGACTCATTTTACCGGCATTTTGTCATTCGGAGCCAACAGAGCTGATGGAGCTATAGTTTCGACTCCAGGAGTTGCTGGAGGAGGTTTCAGGACATTTCTTGCAACCCCGCATATTTTCGTGGTATGCTCTGGCATTGTTTGTGAGGACGTAGGATGATTTGACGAGGTGGTGCATGGACTACCGGAAACCTTATTTGCTTCAGAGGAGAGCGAGTATCCTCCGCTTCGGATTGACGAGTGGTTTGTTCAGCTCCAGGGAGCTTCACTCTTTTCGAAGATTGATATCGGGTTCTGATATTATCAGTAGACGATCAGGGAGTCAGAGGTGGCTAGGGCGATTTTTGGATCTTGGTGCGGGCATCACGAGTTCTTGGTCACACCATTGGTTGACCAATGTCCCGTTGATCATGTGGATTTGTTGGACTAGGTGTTCAGACGGTTTCTGGACGAGTTTGCGGTAATTTTCGTTGGCAACGTCCTGATTCACTCCAGGAGTGTGGGCCAGTACCTGAGGTGAATGCGAGCGATTTTGCGGACTTCGCGACGTGATCAGTTGTTCGTGAAGTTTAGCCAGTGTGAGTTATGGTTGACTTGCGATCAGATTTTGGGTTGTGTGATGCTATCCGAGGGAGTCAGCGTGGATCCTGACCAGATAGAAGCCGTGTTGATTTGGGATTGACCTACCATTGTACCAGAAATCTGGAGTTTCTCTTTGTTTGGCAGGCTATTACCGACGGCTTGTGCAGGATTTTTCCGGATTGCCACTTCACTTTCCAGATTGACGAAGAAGGCGTCAAGTTCAAGTGGTTCGATATACGCGAGGAGAGTTACTCACTCCTGCAGAATGGTTGACCGTTGTTTCGGTTTTGACCTTACCTGATGATCGTGATGAGTTCGTGGGTTATGGCGATGCATCGAGGTTTGGGTTTGGTTGTGCTTTGATGCTGTATAGCAGAGCGGTGGCTCATGGTTTAGGCAATGGAAACCTTATGTAGCTACGTATCCTATGTATGATTTTGGTGTAGCTGTCCTTATGCTAGCATCGAAGAGTTCGAGACACTACAGCTATGGTGTGCAGCGCGGTGTAGGACGTGCACTGATCACTTGAGTTTCACCCACTTGCATTTTCGGCCAAATTTGGGCTTGAGGCAGTGTGGATGGATGGGGTCGACTAACGACTATGGCTGCACCTTTGAGTTTGTTCGAGAAAAGCTAATGGTTGTACTTTGACCATCCGTCTGGGATGTTGTTGTTGTTGATGCATTCAGTTGAGAGTCGGGAGCTTCAGTGTTTCATGTGTGTATTGCTCGAGTTTAAGTGTTAGCCGGGTTATGCACTACGGAAGCTGAGTTCGAGAGTGATGATGTTGAAGCTCATTGTTTTGAGTGCTTTTGGCGCTAGTGATGCGGAGTTGTGTCTGATACTTCGAGATTACTACTCGTGACGCAACATAAAGAGCAATATAGCAGCTTGTGTGTGCAGATGCCACATTTGTCGACTGGCGATGGACAGGTGGCAGAGATTGCCGAGATGTGTCAGCCATTGAAGATTTCCGGTTAGACGTGGTGTTTGTCGCTGTAATCTTGGGTGTGTTTGTACGCACTTTGATTTGTGGTACCAGTTGTCAGGCCATTGTGGACCATTTGACGAACTCAATACATTTCCTTGTACTTTCGGGAAAAGATTTCAGTGGCAGGCTGACATAGCTGTGTTTGACGGAGATTGTCCATCTATGTGGTGTACCTGTGTCCGAGTTCGCTGATCGAGGTAATCAGCTACAACTGTGTGTTTGGCGAGCTTTGCAGCGAGTATTGGGGACCAGATTACGAGTTAGTACCGGTTCTTACCCTCAGATTGGCGAGTGATCTTCGAGGACTATTCAGGCCTTGGAGGGCATGTTGTGGACTTCGGTATTACAGTTCCGGAGGATTCGGAACCAGCAGTTTCTCTTGTTTGAGATTGCTTGCAGTATCAGTTTATTGACCACTATGATTTTGACGTTGCTTGATGTCGTTTTGAGGAACGATGTTGTACTCCATTGTGCTGGAGCGAGTTTGGATCTGAGTGACGATGGATTCTGAGTTAGTGGATTGTGTTGCCACAGACTGTCAGATTAGCGAAAATGGGTTGATAATTGCTTGGGTTTGATGTTTAAGTTATGTTGATGTGTGTTGACTGAGTTGTGATTTGCCGTGTTGTTTTGATCCGTATGTGGTCATAGGCGAGTTTGAGTTGTGCCGTATAGTTCGGCGTCGCCTACATTGTTGGCTTTTGTGTGTGAGTTGTGTTGTATTCCGTGTGGCGGAATTGTGTTTCAGGTTTGTTACGTGTTGTGTACCCTATCTGTTCCTTATGTAGGAACACTTGGCTATTATGTGGAGCCAGTTCAGATTCGAGATTGAGGGCACATGGATTTCAGCACGAAGTTATCTCCTATTGTGGAGTCTATTATCAGAGTTGTTCTGTTGTCATAGCCACTTGTGAGTTGAGCAGTATGCAGAGGCAGTGCTCCTATGTTTGGCCAACAAACTTGGAAATTTCGAGGTCGAATTTTTTTTTAAGGGGGGTGGATTTGTGACGACCCGGACCAGAATCAGAAGTATAATCAGTTTGATTCGTGAGTTACAGTGTAGTCGCGGATTTTCGACAGTTATTGGAATCGCCAGAGTTGTTAACGACTAAATCATTGGCCGAGAATTTGAGCTGGGTCTCTTCTCGAGAGTCGTTGTACGTGTGATTTCGAGTCTGTGGGCGGTTCCGGATCGTTATTTGGCCGACCGAGGAATTAATTATGAATATTTGAAGTTCGAATTTAAATGGTGGTACTGTTAACGACTAAATTACCGGTCGAGAATTTGGTTTCGGCTTCTACACGGAAGTTGTTCAGAATTTAATTTCGAGTCCGTGGGAACTTCCGGAGCATTATTTCGAGTTACGGAGATTAAGTTATGATTATTTCCGATTGTTGATTGTTTAGTCGGATTATTTATGTGTTTGGGTGGAATGGTTGACTTTTTATCCGATTGGTCGATGTGTTTGACTTCGGGTGATAATTGAAGATCATGTCGAGACGAGTTTGTTACCGCAAGAATTATTGGAATCGGAGTTACGACGCGAGAGTTACGGAGGTTTTAAGTTTGCCGAAATGTATTTTTGGAAGTTTCCTTTTTGGGAAGGTTTAAATAGTGGGGTTTCCAAATCAGGCAAGTCAAACTTTCATTTATGGTGGTTGACCTCGTCAACTCGGGTTGACCGAGGTGGAGGAGAAGGCCACGATGGCTCACGGCGGCGAGCTGCCATCCGACCACCCCAGGCCTTGGGGTTGGTCCCTTTGGACTCGTCTTGATGCCCTCGACAGGTTGCCGATCTCATTTCACGGTGAGGCTCACCGGAGAGGAAGAATTATCCGGCCAAAATGGAGGAAAAATTTGTGAATTCAGGTTCATGGTTTTAGGCCGATTTGAGCTGCAATTTTTAGTGGGCTTTGTAGCTCTCATCCCCTTGATGCTACCGTGTAAGTTTGGCATTTCAATTCGATGTGTACTTGGAGAATTTTGGATTGGAAAATTTGGTACCAATTCGGTTTTGTGTGAAATTGAGCTAGTTAGAGTTTGAATTGGACTTTGTTGCAGTTATGAAAGTTGCTCAGTGGATGATTTTGAGTGGAATAGGGGTTGCTCCGCCGGAAAATTCTCCGTTTGGTAGTGGCGCCACCGTTGACGGCGATCAACGGCGGCGGTCAACGATCAACGGCGGTCAACTTTGACTTTTTAGGATTTTCGACAAGTTGCATGTCATTTGACTCGAAATCGCACCTCGATCGCAGTGGGGAGGTTCGTTTCTCGATTTGAGCATCCGAACTTACAGCGTGGTATTGAGGTATAATTTCTGGATTTCCGACAGTTTGTCGTAATCAGATTACGTGTTTCCGAGAACGGTGGTTTCTCGTGATTTGTTTTGAATTGTCGAATTATGATATTGAGAAATGGTTATTGTGAATATTCAGGGGTTCGTGATCGTTCTTTTGGCGAGGGACTTTCCGCCGGATCACGGGTTAACGCGTATCGTGTTACACCAGTCTGTGAGTGGACAATTTATTTTCACGGATTGATTGCGAGTCTTTTATATACGTTTTACGAACTTGAGCATGCAGCATGATTATGGTTTTACGAGCATGAGATTTCATATGAGATTATGTTTATTATGAGCATGTGTTTTACGATTATACGGATATATTTATACGGATATACGTATACGACTATACATACACTTATATGCTGTTTCATGCATTTGCATCGAACTGTTTATGATTTGGTTTACACAGAGTACAGTCTCAGTTAAGTTGTTGTATCGATACACTTGCCTCGTCGGCTGATCCCCGACGGAGGGCCGCCTGGAGGGGCGTTTCCCCAACCAGACCAATGAGGGGCGTATCCCCGGAACCGAGGCCATTTCTGGCTTAGAATCACGTGGAAGTCAGGGACTCCGTGATTCCGACTATACCAGCACGGAGGTGTCCATGAGTGACCCCGTGGGATTTTTACTTGCATGCTCAGTACATTGGAGGAGTATGAGTTTTACCTCGTGTACTATGTTGTTTTATTTACCTGGACTCGCATATGTTATTTTAAACATATATATTAACTGGTGAACGACATTTATTTTCGTCCACTCACTCTAACATGTTTCATGTCTTTCCCCTGGGCTTTTCGGTTTCCGTGCCCAGTTTGCAGTTCAGACTCTGGTGTCGCACGTCGTGGTCGGAGGCATAGTACTCAAGCTACCTTGTTGCTTCCAGTAGGTTTATTGTTCTACCTACTTTGGTATACTTATATGTTTATACATTAGAGGTCGCTCTGAGAAATCTGTTGTTTGCGTTGTACAATTTTACACCGGATTTTAGTAAAGTACTATTATATTTATTGTTTTACTTTACTGTTTATATATTGAGAAATTCGGATGGGATTGGTGCCCACGGTTTGATTTTTGTGGCATAGGATGAAGTGTATTTTCCGCGTGCAGGTAATGGTAATTCCACGTTAGTAACGAAACTCTGCCAAAATTTCTGCGGTTTTTGTTGGTTCGTGTTTTCGGTTGGGTTTGATTCCGGTTTAGAGAGCTAAACCGGGGTTGGGTCCTTTCAATGGCAGTAATCATCTTCTCTTGGAAAGGGTGAACCGTCATTTAAAGTGGTTAGAATCTCGGAGCGGAAGTTCCTTCACCATTAATTGGTGCGTTGAACCGATGCTTTTTATCACTTAGTTTTCGTACAGAGCCTCTAAGGTTAGACCTTCTACAAATACCCCTCTTAACCAGGCGTACAGAACATCCAATCCTTATTCCTGCTCAAATTAAAGATGTTCTCTTCAGAGTATTTCCTCTGGCTCTTCCGTAAAAGGATTTCCATCTGAATCTCATGCCTCCTATCTCAAACCCTAGAATGGAAGACTTAGGTATGCCTAGTAATGTTATTGCTTTGACAGTGATAATGTTCATAGCTACCCTTGAATCCGCCAGCATTTTGTTGAGGGATATCCCTTGAACTTTGGCGGTGATGTAGAGGCGTCTCATATGCATGACCATATTCAAGGTTGGCTTGTTGAATAACATATAAGCCTTCCTTAATGACAAATCGATTGTCAGTTGCACAAAGCTTTTGTCACTCCACTTGACCTTCTTCGTGAGCAGCTGTCACTAAGTTGTTCACAGTGCTGGGATGATCCAAGATTACCTCTTGGGGGAGGGAAGGTATTGCTCCTAGAAATCTAGCTGAGGAACCTGCAAACATGTAGGGTAAAACGAACACCATGCTGATATCATATTCTTCCCCATAAACTTAGGCGTCTAGTTCCTCGTCTTCACCATAGTCGACTAATTCCTCATCATCAACCTCCTCTTCGTTTGTACCTATAGCCTTCTCTTGTGGTTTAGCCTCTGCCATATCCTGGTCGACAGGGGCCATTGCTTCCACAGCTGTGACAAGTCTTTCTTCAAATGGAACCTCAGGTGTAGGTTCTACGCTGGCGGGCCAAAATAAGCCACTGCTCTTGCTTGCTGAGGATGAAGCCACCCTAGACTACACAAGCGTCTTCTTTAATTCGTCTTCTACTAGTGGCTTTGGCTTCACTGGAAACGACTTGTGCGTCACTCAACTTGGTTGCCCGGTGAAGACTCTTGAGCACAACAGGCCTTAGGTCCTTATTGTTGTCAATATTTTGCTAATGGCTTATGGGATTTCTATGGACTTATTAAACCTCATGGATAGGTTCTGGAGCTTCAGCCTTGGAAAGAAATTGAGGGTTTCGAGAGAAGACACTGGGTCTAGCTTCTTGGACCGTGGACTCATAAGACTTTTTGCCAAAGACAACGATGGGGTTTGCTGTCAACATGTTGAGCTATTCCTATAGTTCCTTGAGCGTATAAGCTAGGTCCTCTGGTTGAACAAGACCCATATCCAATGCCTCTAACATCCTCTTGGCCTGTCCAAAACGGCACTACAAGTTCCTGCGTCTGTTGGGAGTGACCTCTACTGTCTTCCCTTTCTTCTTGACGTACCACATGTGCTCCTTTGTGATGTTCTGTAATGCTGGTAGAATGTAAGGCTTGGCAAGATCATTCTCCCCATTGACCTTTGTTGTTGCTGCTGGGTTTAGGAATCCTTCTGCTGCTCGCATCCACTTGTCAGTATGAGAGTCTCGTGTTTAGCTCTCGTGAATTGTTAGGCTAGTAGTGCTTAGGTGAAGACTATTTCCAGAGACTATTTCCTTTTGTTAGGATTGGCTGTTTCACTTCTATCATGCCCATAACGAGGCTATCGCCAACGCCGGTGCCTTAAGCCGCATTATCTCACTGCAGCTTAATGGCTATCTCGCCCTCGTTTATCCACCTCTAAATCCTGAACTTTAATCTAGTACACTGCTTAGTAGTATGAGTCCAAGTATGATGGGATGGCAGTAGGAAAGACCTACCATACTTGCTGGATCTGGCGAGGGCCCATTGGGTACCTCAACGATCTTCGGTTGTATCAGATAGTCTAAGATTTCTGCTACTCACAAAATGCTGTAAGTGAACCGCTGCTTCGGTTTCCTCGCTTGCTTAGGTTTCTTAAGGGCTCAACCTTTGATGCTGACTCCATCTGCTTGAGCTTCTTATGAAAAGGTGGCAGAGGCTTAGGATCCATACTTGGTCCTTCTCCCTGGCCAAAGCCAATCACCTAGTAATCCAACAAGCTTTGGAGAGTGTTCTTCAAGCCAAAGCAAGAAGAGGTCGTGCGTCCGAACTTGTTGTGGTACCTATAAAAATGATCCCCTGGCCCCATGTAGGCTATGTCTTCAAGCCTCTTTTCAGGCTTGTAGTTAATAAGATCCTCCATGATAAGCTCATCAAGGATTTTGTTTATGTGGTCCTGGTTAAAGGTATACCATCGCGACTGCCTAGGTATCATTGTTGGCTGAGTTCTTCTAGACTCCTTCAGCCTTCTCTCAACCCTTTCTTCCCCTTGCCTAGAGGGTAGGCCAAGTATCTCACCCGTCTTGACCTGTGGTTCATGGAACATATGAGAATCAACCAATGACACCGTCTTAACTGACACCTCTAGCTCAAGCTTGCCAAAATTTGTCCATTTTTGGATTTGGTATTTGAGCTTGACACAATCCTTGATGGAGTGGTTGAACATGCAATGGAACTTGCAGTATTTTTTCCCTTTGAGCTGCTCAGCACTAGGGATAGCTCCAAAGTCAGTCTTTGCCGCTCACGACCTGATCAGCTCATCTAAGATCTCATGAGCCATGTTGGCATTATAAGTGTATGTCTCAAACTCTGGCTTAGTAAAAGCCATTCTCGAGAGCTTAACTGATCATTTTCTCTGCTGAAGCTTTCGAGGCTTGAGAACTAATTAGGAAGTTAGTTCGACTATGCAAACATTCTCGTCTTCGGATTCGTATCCCTCTTCAATAGAGTCCTCAATAAAACCCATAGTAGTTGGTTTTTTCTTCTCATCGTAAGGTGTCCTTGCTACGTTCTCTTAGAGGAATTACGCATGTTGTCCCTCTTCTGCATGGTGTTGTTTGCCTTTGTCACCATGAAGATAAACTCATTCAGTGAGGCATGCTTGGTGCTGAGAAACAAATGATGGTACAGGTCCTCCAGGCCATTGATTGCCATGTCTATGCTGGCGTCTTTCCCCAAAAGGGTCTTGCACAAAGTGTATTCTATTCTGAAGTGGAGCAAGAAAGTAACCGAGCTCTTAGATAATGCCTGGCACATGGCCATCCATTTTCTTATGCTGGTCTCTGGAAGTGTTCTTCCAAAATGATCCACAAACAACTTCTCCATGTCAGACCACTTTGTTATAAACTAGAGGTTGAGGCCAGTGTACCAGATCAAGGCCGGGCCAGACAAGGAGGAGCCAAAAACCCTCAACTGCAACTGTGGATCCTCCCCCTAAGGCCAGAGCTGCAACGTGAAACCAAGTGAGTTGATGCACTTTCGCTTCTATCCCTGCTTAAGGTATGGAAGTTGATTGGCTTATCATTTCTAGGCCACTGCCAATTGGTGTTGATACCCCCCAATGCCGGGAAAGGGGTCTCATACGGATGATATGGCTTGGCGACCTGAATGTTGCATTGCTCCACAAATGCGTCAAACTTCTCCTGCCAGGCTGCTGGGAAGGCTTCCGTTTGTTGCAGGATCCTCGTGAAGTTGAACATAGACTTGGTAAGTTGTTTGATATTGTTGTCAGCTCTTTTGACTATGTCCAACATGTCCTTCTTCTATCGTGCCAAGATAAGCTTGACAACGTGCAGCAACTTGGCCTGCATCTTGTCTTGCCCTTCCACTAGGGTCACGAGTTGCAATTTTTTGGCCGCCTGCTCTTCTAAGCCTTTGGCAAACTCGAGCCTCAGGACAACTACCTCAGCATTGGTGGCCTCAATTTTCTCGCCATTGTCAGTGAGTAAAGCCACTTGATCAGCTAGTCCTTGGTTGATGAGATCGAGTAGTGCCGCCTGGTGCTAGCCATGCTTGGCGGCATATGGTCGATAGTTCTCGTACGTCAAGCATCTGATCTCTTCTTTAGGCAAGAATGTAAACTCCATTGGATGGCGTTGTACAGTTTCGAATATCAAGTCTACTAAGTTCGCGGAAAGTGCGCTGCACTCAACATACGTATGCTCCCGGTACGCTGGTTGAGGATGTTTGTGACACTACGGGTAGGCCCTTTCGAAAAGGTCCCCTATTGTTGCTTAGAGACATAAAGTATATCCCACTGGGCGTGCAAAAATGTTTGGCTCTAGAATTCCCAAGGTATGAGAAGTCCTCAATCTGTCTCTTTTTCTCGACCGTGTGTAGGTGCGTGTCGACGTGTCACTACCGTGGGCAGAATGTTGATCGTAGCGTAGACCGCTACCTCACTTCTAAGAAGTGATTTAGGATGGGGAGAGCACCAACCCCTTCTGATGGATACTTTTTTCCTAGTAGGCCTCGAACTTTTGTTCTTTGTGTCTCTAGCCGAGCCGTAAAAATCGATACTCCACAGCTCCTTCGGCGTGAAGCAGAGCAATCTCTTTGACGTAGTGTTGAGAACATAGGGTTTTGCTTCCTTGAATCTCTAGAAGTTCATGCTCATTCGGGTGAATATCTTTTGATCGATGGTAGTTAGGGTTTCTCGAGACAAGGAGATTGTTTTTTCGAGAGAAAAAGTTGTATGATGCGTGGATCCCGATTACGTAAAGATGTCCTCAATATATAGGAAAATATGATAACTTGTCGTAATGGACTTAAGATTCTTGCACTTAGACTCACTTAATGACTCTAATTTCCCGAGATTCTTACTTCTTAGGTCTTTCAATCAATATATAAGACTTGATGACAAGATCACTACGGAATCCTTCCCTCATTAGGAAAGGTCACTGCTGCTTGCATAGACAGCAGGTATCGGCCCATTACCATAAAAAAACCCATAAAATAAAGACTGTTTATTTTGGGCCCAAACAAAACATCTTCACTCTTATCTCAAAATCTTCAAGAAATAAACAAAGATACATCGCTTAAGAGATGGGTTTTGTGATTACAATATCTTATTTTCACATAAAAAAAAAATCTAATGCACCTTTCAAAAAAATAATATAATGCAAGTATTTACTCTAAATATTTAGAATTGATGTTATGCTAGTAATACCCTTGCACTTTTTTCTCTTAGCCTTTGTATTATTGTATGGCAAGTTGCTCACAATTGTGTTGAAGGAGAAAATATGATAGACTAAATACTGTAACTCTTTCATTGATAGAATGCCTTATATATTGGCTGATACAATCTGTTACAACAACTATCCCTATAAAATAGAGATTCTCTCTATCTCTATCCATACTAATTTGTATCTAATTTGGACAAGATACACACCGGAAGTTAAGTTGAATAAATCTCCTTAAACACTGCCCCTTGTGTCAATGACCTTAGAAATGATGCATGACATGTTGGCTCACTAAAAACCTTGTCAAGCAAACAAAAATCTCATAGGTAAAACAAAATCTTAGTCTAAGGGAAAAAGAGTATAACGCATCAACTACAAAAGTTAATACATATGACGTGGACTCCCCCTGATGTTTACAGAAATATAACTCCCCCTGACTGTAAACTCAGTCATGGAGTTCAAATAACCTGTGCATACCTATGCGTCTCACATATTTCACAAATGTAGATTTAGATAGTGACTTGGTAAATAAGTCTGCAGCATTATCCGCCGAACCAACCTGGTTCTCATGGATAATCAATAACCGCCGCTATTGATGATTATAGGAGTACTTTGGCGAAATGAGTTAAGTATGACGCCCTTAATGTAACCCAACTTCATTTGTGCAATGCAAACTGCATTATCCTCAAAGATGCAAGTTGGTGCTATTGTAATAGATAGCAATCCACTAGATTCTCGAATATGTTGTATTACCATCCTAAACCAGACATACTCATCAACTGCTTCATACAAAGCTTTCATCTTAGAATAGTTCGAGGAAGTAGCAGCAAGGGTTTACTTTGTTATTCTCCAAGAGTTCTCCATATTCCCCATGGTGAATACATAACCTATTTGGGAACGTCCTTTTATATGGGTCAGAGAGATACCTAACATTAGTAAATCTAACTAACACATCAACCAGTGTTTCAAAATAGGGGACAATTGTAAAACTGCTCACAGCCAGTTCAACCTTCGATGGGTCAAAGAATAACTCCTTCGATGGATCGAAGGCATGATTCAAATCAGTTCAGAGGGCATCCTTCGATGGATCGAGAGAAATTCTCGATGGATCGAAGGCTCTGGAATCTGAATGCTGCGACTCAAGCATCCATTTTCTGGAACTTTCAAGCTTCTCTCTATTTTCTTTGTAGGAAAAAACAAGCCCAAATCAATGGTTACCTTCAAGTACCAGAAGGTATACTATACTCCATTCCAATGACTTTGTGTTGGTGCATACTGAAATGGCAATGTCTGGATTTGTGCACCGAGTTATATTTAACTAAGCTTTAAGCTCACTAAGATATAGAATCTTAGCTCCAAAAGATCTTTAGATGAAATTGATTCTTTTGGGTTCCAGACTGCAAACAACCATTAGTGTTCTTAAGAGGGTATGCTTTGTCCATTGCCTGATCTAGACATAAGCAGACTGGTGAATAAGAACTCAACCAACTAGATATTCCATCTAAAAACCAAGACTTAATCGAGTCCTACCAAGGTCTATTATATCAAACAACTTGTTCATCTACTGAACATGCATGGGCATAACTTTTCATTCTTGTATCCCTTCCTAATCAAGTCTTCACTAAGACGTGTATACCACAACCTACCAGATTGTTTCAATTCCTATAGTGAACGTCTCAATCTAATTACATGATCACTCTGTGGTTTAGAGTTACTTGAATTGGGTAAAATCCTGCCAACTGGCACTCTCATGTATATCTCTCAATTAAGATCCCTATAGAGATATATAACCACATTTATAAGCTATATACTCAGTATTTTAGACACTACCAAATTGATAAGGTAGCAGAAAGTAATGATGTCCATAACCAAAGGGTCCATCTCCTCATAATAAATACTAGGGCGTTGATAAAATCTTTGCACCACAAGTCTAGCTTTATACCTCATGACTTCATTCTTCTCATTACGCTTTCGAATAAAGACTCATTTGTGTCTAACCGGTTTACCATTCGGTGGTCATAGCACTACCAAACCAAAAATTTGTCATTTGTAAGAGACTCTAGTTCAGCCTAGATTGCAACTTTCCATATCGGTCAATTTTCTCTCCATTAACCATTGACAATCCGTAACAGAGCAATGTTCCACTTCATCATCGTCAATTCCTGACTGAAAAAATAAGTAAATGCATCATCAACGAACATGGAAGAACCATCCATAATACAGTTAGCATTTATTTAACTTGGTGAGATTTCTTTGTTTACTGACATCTTGATTGACTCTGAGTCTGAGGCGTCCCCCAGTGTTTGTCAATGTCGACTTATAGACACATTTATAATCAAAAACAATATCATGTGTAGATTATGAATGGTTGTGCCTTGATGGCTTGCCTTTTCATCGACAACTCATCAGTGAATTTTGACCGATGCTACACCCCAACTATGAGTAGGAGAAACGCTGCCTTGCCTGAGTGTTGCGTTAACTTGCCCAATTATAGGGACTTTCAACCTTGCAGGATTTGCAGCATGTATAACCGATCTCGTCACTTTCATGTTATGAGTAAAGGAGTCAGACATAGAATCTGCTACTTTCTAAAGATCAAGAATACATTGCACTTCAATCTCACACTGAGAAGTGCGGAGATCATGATGAGACATAGTGGGGACATACCATGTTAATTTTTGATGCTTATCCATAATGAAACCATTCCTATCTCCCCCTAAGAACAGAAAGTATGTCTCATCACAGTGACTACCACAAAAAACTAGCAGTAAACAGATATTCTGTCAAATGTTCTAAATAGCGGACATTTATTGGAGAATCATAATCAACATAAATGCATAATCGTCATTGATGACCCATTTTTATAGGCAATGGAAGTGTAGTAGGCATATGTACCACACAACCAGAGATGCATAGGTATGAGATATCAAGATCCACTACCAAAAAATCACACTTAGACGACGAAAAATAAAATTTGTCATCCAAGAGACAATTTCATCGTCTAGGCTGACTTTGTGTTAGATGAAGAAAACAAATAATTCTTCGTCTAAGATTTGACTTAGATGACGAAAAACAGAATTCGTTGTCTAAATATAATATCTTAAATGACGAAAATATCTTCGTCGTCGTAGAAGACCTACTTAGACAACGGCAACAGAATTCGTCGTCTAAGTTTGCACTTAGACAACAAATATTTTCATTCGTCGTCTAAGAACACATCCTAAACCTAAACCCTGACCCTAAACTTTAAACCCTTTTCCCTAAACCCGGAAAGTCTTAGGCGACGAAACTCATTTTTCGTTGCCAAAGTACTACTTAGACGACAAAATTCAACCACTTTCGTCGTCTAATTAGGCGACGAAACTCATTTGGCTGTTGGATTTGATGCTTTGCCCAAGTCATAATATTCTGTGTATTAGTATGATATAGTATGTATGCTTACATTAGTTGATCGATCCAGTTGTTTATACTTAGGCCTACATTTTAAATAAACTTTCAAAAGTGCTTGATATTGTTTTAAGTTGATGCTTCTTCTCATTGGTGTTTAATTTAGTTCGGTTATAGGAGTGTAGTTCTTAAATCTGATTAGACCTTGATTCCCCGACAAGACCTTGATCAAGCATTTCTTGAGTTAATGTAGGACAATGCAGCAGGTGAAGGGGTTGAGGACACCACATTATGCACAGTAAGTTTGTATACAGACATGTTTGACTAGTGGCTTCAAATTGATTACAAAATTAATTTCAAGAAAAGAAAAATATAAACTTGGTCATAAAATAGAAATTAGTGTTTGAGGTTATTAGCCTGTCATTTCATGTAGAAGTAGTAACGGTAGAATACATCTATAAATATGTGACTAGTCTTAAATGGGTGAAAAATCTCAGAACTTCAATAAGAGTAAGTTCCACATATGGAATGAGGAAGGAAGTGAGTGAGCGAGTGAGTGACGAGGCCTCATGTTGCAAAATATGCTTCATTCGTAGATCATCATCATAGTCTTTAGTTTGTAGTCATTACCAAAAGCAAAGATATATTGTTGGAGATCTTATGAATCAATAATGTAACATCTTAGACAACTATTGAAGGGATATGTGTGGTGCATTCTTTCAAGAACTACCCAAGCTCGAGAATGTTGGGCCGAGGATTACTACTGTAGGTTTGAGTACAAGGCCGCTACTAGGGCTTTCACTCCTGATAGAGTTGTTGTGTGAGTTTGCTTGAGTTTTGAGTTTGTGGGGGTGGAATATGTTGGTGTTTTTTTGTGTAATGTGGATTGGTGATTGATAATGTGTTTTGTGTTTTTTCGTGGTTTGAAGGTATTGCAAGTGTGAGATGCAGTATAACCCGGATGACCTCATGGTGCATTGTGAGGAGTGCAAAGACCAGTGAGTTTCTTTGCACTATTGGCTTTTGAAGAACAACATTGGCAACTTGACAAAGGCAAAATAACAAAGCAACACTCATTGACTTATCTACGCTAAAATAGACAGATTAGCTTACATGGCATGATACTATTCTTTAAATTTTCAAGCAGTATGCTTTTATTTATTCATAGAGTAAATAATGTCAGTATTGTTGTGACTGTAAAAGGCAGATTTTAAGATCTAAAAGAGCATAAAAAGATTTTGAAAGGCAAATTCAAAACCCAATTAACAACATGTCTCCATAATATCAACACTGCATTCCTTAAAAGCATACTGAAGCTTTGTATTCATGTTCTTCAGGCTTCACTGTAGCCGAATATGTCTTAGAAAGACAACACTGAAGAAACCGTGGTTGCGTGCCTCTTATAACACATCCCCTTACAACTGTTAAACAGACTTGAAGATTGGAAGTCTCAAAGGTCTGTAAATACCCAAGAGTTCTCAAGCATGTTATTGATCAATTTGTGCTTGTGATTGATCAAGAAGAGAAAGCTTATTTAGTACTGACTACATTGTCCCCACAGCTAAAAATTCAAAATTTCCAGCAGATTAGAACAATCAAAATTCATTGACGTTAATCACTCATGTATCGACTTTCATTAAAATATTCAAAAGTAGCATAAACTCTAGTAAAGTAAAAAACAAAATTCCAACCCAAAAACAATTCAATTCACTTCAGTATACTAAACTATGATATTCATAATGTACAAAGCATTTGCACCAATGCAAGGTAATTTACAAAAGTTCTTTCCCTACTTTAATTTTCAATATGTTAACACAACAATTAAACTAACCTTATACTGTGAATGTAATGGATGATACCCATGACTGCTATACCCAACTTTTGGCACCATCATCATCGCCGCTGCAGGCACATCATTCACATAAAAATCTATTAATACATTGTGTAACATTGTGCTTAATATTTTGACAGGATTTATTGGGATGACACTATCATTTGGTCTCTCGTTAAATGTGTTCTTAGTATCTTCTGTCCAATAACTTCAGTGCATGATAGAAAACTCGATTGTTTCTGTTGAAAGTGTAGAACAATATATGGCTATGAGGGAAAAATCATAATAGATGGCTATGACATTTGTTCCATTGGCCTTCATTGTTTAAGATCACGTTTGGGGATCATCCCTCAAGAGCCAACCCTATTCGGTGGCTCTGTGAGGTTCAACCTCCGCCCTTTATCGCAGCATACTGATCACGAAATATGGGAGGTAAAGTTATTTTCTCTTATGTTATGATCTAGTAAAGATATGTTTCAAGTCTCTATTTATTTGATAAGCTTAATGTGTACTTGATATTCTTGTGAGTTTATTTTTGGCTTTTTGGCTTCTTTGTTAATTTGCTTCGAATTGGACTCATTGTAGTTTTAATGTTGTGGAATCATGTTTCAGGTTATTGTAACTCAAATGGGAACAATGGGGACTATACTTCAAGCCAGGTCGGCATTACAAGTCTCTGAGCTGGAGTTGTTGTTTCTATGTTTACAGTCCAAAGCCAATGTCTTATGTTTTTTTTAGCTCATTACTTCATGCATTACTTTACTACTACGTCTTGATTATTATCAGTCATTGGTTTTTATTATAATAGATAGTTTATATGTGGAAGAATCTGATTGTTTTGTTGAGGAACTTATGGTGGTGCACTACCAGCATTTTCACTATTGCCGACGACATTAAAAAAACCGCCCGACGTCATTTTAAATCGTCGGCTATAGTAGAATATAACCGACGACAACACCAAAAATCGTCGGCAATAGTACCATAGCCGATGATTTTTGCAACAAAAAGCGTCGGCTATACTTTTGCCGACGCTTTTTTGCCGACAATACCAAAAATCGTCGGCTATACTATTGTGACAACCTAAACCAGAAATGGTATATTTATTGGCTTGATTTGCGAGCTTCGCGAATAATTGTGATTTTTTCGTAATTGGTTACTATGGCGGGCTTGTTAACGACTAAATTATTGGGCAAGAATTTGATTTGAGTTCCTTCACAGATGTTGTAGAGAATTTAATTTCAATTTCGTGGGAATTTCCGGAGGATTCTTTCGAGTTATGAGGAATAAGTTATGAATATTTTCGGTTGTTGGATTTAGTCGTATTTATCCATTTGGTTTCGATTCGTTTTGGACGATACGTGTACGGTATAAATAAGGAAGGAATAAGTGACGAATTAGAAAACTTTCTAATTTCGGAAATCTGGCCCGTTGACCATGTTGACCCGTGGGTCAAAACTGACCCATTCCAGGCCGAGATTTGTTTGACTTTGATGTGCCTTATTCTGGATTTTTTTGGCCAAAGTTCCTTCATGAAAGTTGTTGGGCTTGGGCTCCTCTTTCTTTTGATAGGTCATTCACTCAATTTGGTTGCCGGATGAAGAAGTTATGGTTTGTCAAAGTTCGGGAATTTTGGGTGAGTTTTCCGGCGAAATCGCCGGCGACGGAGGCAGCGGCGTCGGCCGAGATGGAGGTCAACTTTTTGGGGGTTTTGTAGCCCTTGGGGAGAAGAAACTTTTAGAAGTAGTCTTGCACCTTGCCGTGGCCGGAGGAGGGAGATCGGAGTTAATGAATTCCGGCGAGGGTTTTCGACTTCAAGGTAAGATTTGGACCTTTTCCGGTCAAAATTAGGCTTAACTTTGAACTACAAAGTTGTTGGAAATGTCGAGATCTTCAAATCCATGTTTAGGTTGAAATTTTCTGGGCCGAAGGAATTTTCCGGCGGCGGTGGCAGCGATGGTTTTCCGGCCGAGGTGATTTTTGACAAGTTTTATGTCGTTTTACTCGGAATCGCGCACCGATCGCAGTGGTGAGGTTTATATTTTGAATTGAGCATCAGAATTTGTGACGAGGTTTTATAGTGTATTTATTGGATTTTCGACGATTTCGTCGATATTCGAGTTTTATGTTTTCGGGAATGGTTGGTTCTCAAGATGTGATACAGGGTTTTGTAATGTGATTTTGAACAGTGGTATTTATGATTATTCAGGGAATCGTGATCCTTCGTTTGGCGAGGAATTTTCTGCCGGATCACAGGATTAACGCATTTTGTGTCGTGCTTATCTATGAATGGACATTTATTTACACTGTTGTAGCGAGTTCTTGATTTCAGTATTTATTTTCAG
Source organism: Geum urbanum (assembly GCA_946800695.1). Lineage (NCBI taxonomy): Eukaryota > Viridiplantae > Streptophyta > Magnoliopsida > Rosales > Rosaceae > Geum > Geum urbanum. Next base: position 55,852,438 of record OX326997.1, read on the forward strand.
TACAGTATTGAGATTATTTATTGTTTTGGAGGTATTGTTTAATATTTTATGCTGATGCCATTTATTTAGCATTGATGCATTGGCTACTCGGCTGATCACCGGTAGTCTAGTTCCAGGGTTGAGAGATTCCTTTGATGTGCCAACTAGGCTTGAGAGATTTGCCTAGTCTATCACCGTCGGGCTTGAGAGATTCGCCTGACACCTCCGTTTATTTTAAGAACTCGCATTATTTTTATATTATATAAATGGTGAAAGGCATATGATTATTTTCGTCCACTCACTCTAATGATTTTTTTGCCTTTCCCCTGGACTTTTCGGTTTCCATGCCCAGTTTGCAGTTCAGATTCTGGTGTCGCACATCGTAGTCGGAGGCTTAGTATTCGAACTACATTTCTTTTATGGTAGGTTCCTAGTTTGGCCTACTATTTGTATATATATGTATATACTAGAGGTCGCTCTGAATACTAGATATGCTTATATTTTCATATGATTTTCACAGATTTCTATAAAGTTACAGTTTTGCTTATTATTTTATATTATGTCATGATTTTAAGAAATCCGGATGGGATTGGTGCCTACGGTTTGGCTTTTGTGGCATACGATGAAGTGTATTTTTCGGGTGCAGGTTAATGGTAACCGCGCGTTATAGAGGAAACTCTGTCGAAATTTTTGGTTTTTGAAAGTTCACATTTTTAGAAAGGGTTTGATTCCGGTTTAGGATACTAAATCGGGGTTGGGTCATTTCAGCTTGGTATCAGAGAATTAGGTTTTAGGTTCTGTAGACTTCTGTAGTCATGTTTACTAAGGATATTTGAGAATGTACAGCATGTCTAGAGCGATGACCCGACCGGCCGGCGGATACTCATCAATGCTCTGGGTGTTGTATACTTTCAAATGTTTGAAGTTCCATGATTACGTCCAGTTTGTTGTGAATAACGTTTTATTCATTAGGATGCCTCCTTGACGTGCTTTCCGTGTCAGTATGGTTGTTGATCCTGTTGAGGATTAGTCGACGCGCGACTTGATAATATGAGTTGTGGGTTTGGATAAGCATTCTGGATTCAGAGATATGTGTGGCATGGTTTGCTCGGTTGTGCGTGTATGGGCATCTACATGTTGCTTCTGAGCAAAGAATTGTGGTAGTTGATGGTTTGCTTAAGTCAGATCATTGTATTTAGTGGGTTGGTATTGTGTGAGTTCCTGTTGCAACTCCATGACCTACATCCAGGGTATTGTTTATTCGATAATGGTTAAATCAGGCTACCCAACAACGGAAATATGGAGTGTTTACCAACCTAAGGTAGGGATGTATTGTTCACATGTTTGTTCTAGTTTGCACGTGTTATGTGGCTTCAGAGGAAGCAATGTAGGAGGTTCGAAATGAATTTGAACCTGAGCATCAAAGGGATTTTGACTGTTATGCCTCGAGACAACCGTGATGACTTTGTTTGTGCTGCACTCAGAGGCGAGGACATTGAGAAGAAAAGGCATATGCGGTTTCAGACATGTCGGTTTGAGGAACGTGAACTTAGTCATGTTGCCTTTTCGATTATGTTGAAGGTCATTTGGACAAGGCAGAAGATCCGTTTGGTGGAGAAGGAGATCACAGAGTGGTGCACTAGTTCTTGTGGCATGAGTCAGGGTGGTCGTTGGTGATCCTTCCAAATAGCAGGAGTTTCCATTGTGCAACTTTTACAGTAGGCATCACTGTGGTTTGTGTCCGAGGAGCATTTTCAGTTGCTATTGTGGTGGCCAGGAGAGTCACGTTACGAGAAAATGTCCTTAGTCAGCTATTTTAGTGGTTCTGCAGCTCAGAGTTTAGCAGGAGGCCAAGGTACCATTTCTGGAGTTTGACCAATGCAGACTTCTAGACAAGTCAATCAGCAAAGTCGCAATCAACGTGGACGGTTAGTTGGACATGCCAGAGTTCTTGCCACAACCCTGTGTGAGGGCAGAGTTTCCCTGAGGTTACCGCTGCTTGACATCCATGACTATTATGCTTGCATCTTCACTTTTGGGTTTGTGGAGAGTGTTATATCCATTTGATGAGATTGTGAGTATCAGGTGGGGTATCGAGACTATGAGGTTTGCAGGAGGTTGTGGATTAGTTGTGGAATGGTTGTTCGTCACAAGAATGTTTTAGTCCTTTGACGTCCAGTCGTGCCAGAGATCTTGTTTAGAGGTGAAAGAAATGCTTCTCTACTATGTATGGTTTCAGCAATGAGGATGAGCTGATGATGGAGCGCAAAGATGTTTCTCTACGTATCCTATGTATGATTTGGGAGTAGCTATCTTTGTGTTGGCATCAAAGAGTTGGAGACCCTACTACTACGGCGTGCAGCGCAGTGTAGGATGTACACTGATCACTTGAATTTCATCTACTTGCGTATTTAGCAAGAATTGAACATGAGGTGGCATAGATGGATGGGGTTGATTAACGACTATGGCTGCACATTTGAGTTCATCCGAGAAAGGCTAATGTGGTTGTACTTTGACTGTCATTTAGGGGTGTTGTTGCTGATGCACTTAGTCGGAAATTTGGAGTTTCTATGTTTCATGTAAGTGTTGCAAGAATCTCATTGTTAGCTGAGTTGCGAGCTACGAGAGCTGAGTTAGAGTGAGATGATGGAGAATTGTTGGCTAGTTCTAGGATCGACCTGTGTTACTTGATCAGATCTGTGAGGCACAGGATGCGGATTCCTACTGGTTGAACAAGAAGAATGCGATTCAGAATGGTGTTCCAGCAGAGTATCAATTGAGGAATGTTGGCACTTTGTTGCGCAGACGGAGGCTATGTGGGCCCAGAAACAATGATCTGAAGAGGGAGATACTTGTTAAAGCTCATGGTTCTATATATGTTATGCACCTTGGTAGTACGAAGATGTATCAGATACTTAGAGTTTACTACTCGTGGAGCAATATGAAGAAGGGAAATAACAGCCTATGGGAGCAGATGCCTGATTTATCGGCAGGTGAGGGCAGAGAGACATAAACTTGCTGGGAAGTTACAACCATTAGAGATTCCCGATTAGAAGTGGGAGCATATCACTGTAGATTTCGTGTATCAATTACCGCATACTTCGGATGGTAATACTAGTTATTGGGTTATTGTGGACCGTTTGATGAAATAAGTTATTTTCCTTGTACTTCGAGGAAAGATTTTAGTGGGCAGGCTGGCATAGCTGTATTTCGCAGAGGTTGTTCATTTTCATGGTATGCTTGTGTCCCGGATCGCTGATCGAGATAATCAGTTACAACAAAGTTTTAGCAGGCATTGCAGTGAGCATTGGGGACCAGATTACAATTTAGTACAGTTTTTCATCCTCAGATTGGTGGGCAATCTGAGAGGACTATTCAGACTTTGGAGGACATGTTGTGGTCCTATGTATTGCAGTTCAGAAGGATTTGGGACCAGCAGTTTCATTCGTTCGAGATTGCTTGCAGTATCAGTTTGCAGACCAGTATTGTTATAACATTGTATGAAGTTGTATATAAGGAACAGTGTTGCACTCCATTGTGTTGGAGTGAGTTAAGAATGAGATGGCTTTTGGTCTTGATATAGTGGAATGCGCTACTGTTAACCTTCAGGTTAGCAAGGATAAATTAATAATTGCTCGAGTTCGACAGAGAAGTTATGCAGATGTGAGTATGTTAAGTCATTGAGTTCAAGGTTGGTGACTAAGGTTTCCTTGGAAATGTGTGATTTGTTTTGGGAGTTGTGGTATACTTTATCACGTTATATTGGTCCATGTGTGATCATGGGGCGATTTAGTGGATTGACGTATAGTTTGGCATTACCTGTAGCGTTGGCAAGTGTGTATGCTGTATTCCATTTGTTGGTACTACATTTCAGATTTATTGCATGTTTAGCACCCTATCAGTTCCCTAGACAGAAAGACTTGACATTTGTGGAGGAGCTAGTTCAGATTCTGGATTTGAGGGTGCAGGGATTACAGCACAGATATATTTCCTATTGTGAAAGTCTGATGGCAGAGTCATTCAGTTGAAGTTGTCACTTGGGAGGTTGAGCAGTATGCAGAGGCGGTATCCCTACTTTTCAGTTGGCAGACTTGGAAATTTCGAGGTCGAAATTTTTGTAAAGGGGGGTAGATTTGTGACAACCCGAACCGGAAATGGTATATTTATCAGCTTGATTTGCGAGCTTCGCGAATAGTCATGATTTTGTCGTAATTGGTTAATATGGCGGGCTTGTTAACGACTAAATTATCGGGCAAGAATTTGATTTGAGTTCCTTCACGGATATGATGTTGTAGAGAATTTAATTTCGATTTCGTGGGAATTTCCGGAGGATTATTTCGAGTTACGAGGAATAAGTTATGAATATTTTTGGCTGTTGGATTTAGTTGTATTTATCATTTTAGTTTTGATTCGTTTTGGACGATACGTGTAGGGTATAAATATGGAAGGAATAAGTGACGAATTAGAAAACTTTCTAATTTCGGAAATCTGGCCCGTTGACCATGTTGACCCGTGGGTCAAAACTGACCCATTCCAGGCCGAGTTTTGTTTGGCTTCGATGTGCCTTATTCTGGCGTTTTTTGGCCGAGGTTCCTTCATGAAAGTTGTTGGGCTTGAGCTCCTCTTTATTTTCCGACAAATCGCCGGCGACGAAGGCAGCGGTGGGGGCCGAGATGGAGGTCGACTTGTTGTGGGTTTTGTAGCCCTTGAGGAGAGGAAACTTTTAGAAGTGGTCTTGCACCTTGCCATGGTCGGAGGAGGGAGATCGGAGTTAATGAATTCCGGCGAGAGTTTTCGACTTCAAAGTGAGATTTGGACCTTTTCCGGTCAAAATTAGGCTAACTTTGAACTAGAAAGTTGTTGGAAATGTCGAGATCTTCAGATCCATGTGTAGGCTGAAATTTTCTGGGCCGAAGGAATTTTTCGGCGCCGCCATACGCGGCGGCGGTTTCCGGCCGAGGTGATTTTTGACAAGTTTTATGTCGTTTTGCTCGGAATCGCGCACCGATCGCCGTGGTGAGGTTTATATTTTGAATTGAGCATCAGAATTTGAGACGTGCTTGAGAGATTCGCCTGACACCTCCATTTATTTTAAGAACTCGCATTATTTTTATATTATATAAATGGTGAAAGGCATATGATTATTTTTTTCCACTCACTCTAACGATTTTATTTGCCTTTCCCCTGGGCTTTTCGGTTTCCATGCCTAGTTTGCAGTTCGGATTCTGGTGTCGCACGTCGTAGTCGGAGGCTTAGTATTCAAGCGACATTTCTTTTATGGTAGGTTCCTAGTTTGGCCTACTATTTGTATATATATGTATATACTAGAGGTCTCTCTGAATACTGGATATGCTTATATTTTCATATGATTTTCTCGGATTTCTATAAAGTTGCAGTTTTGCTTATTATTTTATATTATGTTATGATTTTGAGAAATCCGGATGGGATTGGTGCCACGGTTTGGCTTTTGTGGCATAGGATGAAGTATATTTTTCGGGTGCAAGTTAATGGCAACCGCGCGTTATAGAGGAGACTCTATCGAAATTTTTGGTTTTTGAAAGTTCACGTTTTTTAAGAAAGGGTTTGATTCCGGTTTAAGAAACTAAATCGGGGTTGGGTCATTTCAACTATAGCCGACGAAAATTGTCGGCTATAGAACTATAGCCGACAATTTTTTTTTTTGTCGTCGGCTATAGTTTACTATAGCCGACGATTTAAAATGTCGTCGGCCTGTTTTTTTTAATGTCGTCGGTTATAGTAAAAATGCTGGTAGTGGTGTATATGTTTTGTTCATCAGTAAGGAGGAAGGGGCGACATTCAATCCAACTTACTGCGTGTTTGTAATCTTCGGCAAGCGAGAGACATTCGCTTTTCTCCAGTGATGAATCAAACCCTATTTTGTTATTCTATGGACCCGATGCCAATTTCTTGGATATGCCTTACTGTGATCCCAAATTTTTGTATCTTCCCAGCCAGAATCTGTTTATCATGTTTCTAGCTTTGTATGTAATTTTTGTTTGCTAGCTCTCTAATTGTTCAAATAAACAGGACACTAATACTTCAGTTTCGTCATATCAATATTTTTATTAGCTTTTGTTTGACCTGATAGCTCCAGGTACATCTTTATTATGTGAATATATTGCTTCTTAGATCGACTTACTAACATGGTTCTCGTCTCCCGGAGAGGAAACCAACTGATGACTTTAATACCTTTCATTAGGTAAGGAAATACATCACCAGGATCTTAAAACCTGGAATATTGATGACTAATTTGTTCTGCTAACTATTGAGGATATTCGACAGGAAGTAAGACACTGGAAGAAACAAAGGGTTTTTCTCTATCATTATTAATTTCTCTTTACTTTTCTTCATCATTGAAGCTCTTTATTTTGCTTTTGTTTTTACTGGTCATTTGGCAGGTTTCATTACGTTATTGAAGCTCTTTATTTCTCAGCTTTAATTTAGAGTCTCTGGAATCTGTAAACCATCCATTTCTATCTTCGTATATAAGATGGTGTAAATTTATAAGTCTAAACCATTGTCAAGCCTCTTGAATTGGTTTTGTTTTATACGCGCTACAAGAAAATAATTTTTAGTAATCAGTTGGCTCTCAGAGCTCCTCTTGGACTAAACAATGTATGTGTTTTATTCTCTTATGACTCCATTTTATTTACTATCACATTTTATTCAGATAGGAATTAACATCAACTTTTTCCTTCCCATGATTTTCAATGGTAACTACTTATTAGTTGACAAGCTTAGTCATGTGTTGTTGCTGACCAAATATCACCTACAAATGGTAATCTCAGAAGTGTTTGTTTTCGAAGTAATATTATAGCTATTACCTTTTAGTAATCTTATATCTTCTTCATATGTTTCTTAAAATAAACTATCAAGTACCGATTATTGTTTTGATGTCTCTTAGTTGCATTAGAACCAATACATATAAAAGTTTATTATAGGCATCTTCTATCAACACATATAAAAGTTTAACTGATTAGTTCTTTAATGCCATATACAGGGGTTCCTATGTAGAAAAATATGATCGACTAGTTTGAACAATATCTTGTAGAAGCCGACTGAGTTTCAGAATCCTATTTTTGCAAGAGTTGGGCATAACCTGGTCGAGGAGCTTGTGTGATGAGGATGAGAATTATTCTGTATTTGTCATTACATTTTAATATGTCATGATATGGAAGATATGTTGTGGAGCTTTGACAGTTCATGTGAATGTAATAGCTAATATGCTATGGATTTGACATGTTGAATTCGTTGTATTATATTAGTTATTTCTAATTTCCAAGCATAACGTTATCTAAAGTACACTATGAGAATTAAAAATATAAAATATAATAGAATGTAAATAAAAAATATTTTTTTAAAAAATAATTATAAATTCTACAGAAAGTTTGGCAGGTAAAAAAATAATTTGGCACATTATATGAAATTTTGTAGGGATTGGTGACGGAAAAACATACATTAGGTCACAAATTAGGTTTGACGCCTAAATTTCTTTTGGTGACTGACTTGGCATTTGTCACTTATTACTATCTGTTACAAGTTTATGTGACAAACATAGTGACAAACTAATTTTGTCACTAATACAAATAAGTGACAAAATATCGAGATTTGGTGACAAAACTAGTTGGTCACTACAAGACTATTTTCTTGTAGTGTAAGCAAACAAAAACCTCATATGTAAAACAAAAGCATGGTCTAAGGAAAAAAAAGAATAACGCATCAACTACAAAGGCTAATACATGTGATGTAAACTCTTCCTGATGTCTACAAAAATGTAACTCCCCCTGATTGTAAACTTAGTCATGGAGTTCACATACCAATGTGTCTCATATGTTTCTCAAATGTAGATTTAAGTAATGACTTGGTAAACAAGTCCGTAGCATTATCTGCTGAACCTACCTGGTTCACATGGATATTCAACAGCTGTTATTGTTGCTGATTGAAAAAGAAGAATTTCAGCGATATATGCTTTGTATTGCCATCCTTATTGTAACCATACTTCATATGTTAAATGCATGCCACATTATCCTCAAAGATGCAAGTGGGAGCCGTTGTAGTAGATGGTAATCCACTAGGCCCTCGAATATGATGAATGGCTGACATAAGCCAGACACATTCCCTAATCGCTTCATGCAAAGCAATGATTTCTGAATGATTCGAGGAAGTCACAACAAGGGTTTGCTTAGTTGATCTCCAAGAAATCGCCGTTTTTCCCATGGTGAAAACATAACCAACCCGTGAATGACATTTGTTCAGGTCATAGAAGTACCCAGCATCAGCAAATTCGACCAACATATCAACCAGTGTTTCAAAAAAGGGGATTATAGTAAAACTGCTAGCAGCAGGGAAGAAATTTGACAGGTCAAAGTCCTTGCTCGACAGGTCGAACGACACCTTCAGGTAATCATAGTTTATCACTTTTGACGGATCGTAACATCCCTTCGACGGGTCAAAAGCTACAAATCTTACATGTTGCGATTCAACCATCCCTTTTTCGAGAATTTCAAGTTTCTCTCTATATTCTTTGTAAGGGAATAATAACCCAAGTCAATGAAACCCTTCAAGTACCTGAAGATTTGTTTACTCCATTCTAATGACGTTGCATAGGCGTAAAGCTAAATCTAGTCAACAAGTTCAATGAGAATACAATATGCGGATGTGTAAATGATCAAACTCGACCACTCCCACTAGCCAAAATTAGTTGGCCACAAGGATACGGAAGTATGTAAAAGAAATTGTTCTTAAAAAAGTAACTTTACTAAATAATTCTCAAAATCCACTCACAATACTGGCATCATGCGTGCAATCAAATCACGCACAACTAAACTAGGGTTTGTGTATCATGCAGACATGCTGGGTGTCGAGGCGAACCGACTGACTGACTACCGAGTCCAAAACTGACAACTCACTGAAAGAAATCACAAACCGAATCTACTAGGAGACTCTAGACATCTGACAAAGCACAACACTTGGAATAATGAGCATCTGCAAGTTGGTCGGGCTATTCTTCCAAAAATGTCGTACGTTCTCAAACGCCTGTACTGACCTGACCAGAAAAGTTTACAGAATCTGTAACCTAATGCTCTGATGCCAACTGAAAGGACCCGACCCTGGATTAACAAGTAATCTAGGATCAAGCCCTAATGACTGACCCTAATCTACGAGTTCTTGTGAAAATTTTGACATAACTTCTCTTATAAAAGAGACAACCAAAAACTTGCAAGGAAAACTGACACTCCACAGATAAACCCACAAACAATACCATGGACCACCGTTGTCCATCCGGATTTCTCAACATAAAACTGGAATTAAACCTGATACACTATTAAGAATACGAAAACATAATTTCAGTAAATAAACTGATTCATAAACAAAGAAACTGAACTCGACTATTATACGAGTGACAACCTATGCACAAGAGTCTCACTAAGACGATACTTCAGAACTAGTATCCAAGGTGACTTTAATAACACAAGATACATACTGACAGTGAACTGGAACCTACTGCTGAAGGAATTACTTGGTGGACTCGACGCCCTCGACGACATTCAGCATCCCCATGATACACACTGCAATCTGGGCAAAGAAAACTGAAAAGCCCAGGGAAAAAAGCATATAAAATCATAAAAACTGTTAGAATGAGTGGACGAAAATAGTAATTTACTTTTAAATTGAAACTGTAAATAATATGCCTTTGTAAATAATGTACATAAAAATAATGCGAGTCTGAAAATAAACAAGCCCAGATCAGGTGTTTGTCCTAACCCTCCTGGGTACTGTGTATATGTGGACGCAGTAACTTGAGTATGTTTCCCTCAAGTTACAAACATGCCCAGGTCAGGTGCTTGTCCTAACCCTCCTGGGTGCTGTGTAATCACGGATCAGGTGTTTGTCGTAACCCTCCTGGAGCATCTCGGGGATCAGCCGAGAGGCCAGAGCATTGATGCATCCATAATAACCATACTCTGTGTAAAAACAAATCATATCTGCCTCCAAACCAATTGGTAACGCGTAAAACATGCATCAAATATTAACACAAAGTAGACACTCAACACATATCTCACACGTATGCAATTTAAAACCCTTCTTTGTAGATGTAGCATTGATAAGTAGGGATCGTTCTTAACCGGGGATTGATGGTACTAATGCATGACAACGTTTGTAAACATAAAATAAAAAGTATGGGGGGTGCAAAGTTTGTTGTCTAAGTTCCTACAAATTTTAAGGTAAAACGTCCTAAGCTAATATATTTACAAGGATCGACTCATCTTTCACCTAACTCTTTAGAACCTACCAAATTACATGCAACCTATTAGTTCTAAGTCTTTAGCGACTAATTTCATGCATATCTCTCGAAAGTGAAGTGTAGAGATTGCCCTGACACTTCCATTGATTTAAGGTAGGATTGCCATGCAATAAATCAAAGCGTTAAGCACAAAATATAGCATGAAAACCAAAGACTAAAACGTGGGAGGTTCACGTGAACTTGATAAAATTACAAACCAAAAACACTTCCACAAATTTGTCCATACAAACCAAGAAATAATACAAGAAGTAAAGAGTAGAAGTCATGGTTACACTTTTTGATGTCGGGATTTCCCTAGTCTACTTGATGTAAGCCACGCCTTCAATGAATGGAGGAGACAGTTAGGATTGCCATGAAAGTCTCGATGGAGGAAGGTAGATGACGGATTTTGGTGTGAACGGCTTCTTGGTATTTCTTGGAGAGATTTTGGACGTGTGGAGGTGTTTAGAGGCAGAGCTTTGGCGTCTAGAATGAGTCATCTGAATGAAAGAGTCGAGCTCCCCTTTATATAGGAGAAGAGTAGGGTTTTTCCTACCAAAACAAGACTTTCCTTATGTACCCGGGCAAATCTGACAGTATAACTTCAAACGCGTTTTCCCGGAGCTGTAGAGATCAGAAAATTACGATTCTTGATTCGTTAGAAAGAAGACTTCAAGGGCTATAAAATATCATATCTGATCATTAAATTCGGAGTTGATTTGAATATTCGGTGATCCTTTGAAATTGGGTGACCTGGCAGCCCAGATTTTCTTCTTCTACAAGGAGTAGGAAATCTTGATATCTTCAAATTTTGCATTCCTTTTCCTCTAAGCTTCCTTGGCCGAATATATCATATATTTTAACATATTTTGGCCCTCAAATCAGGTATTTATCTTCATGGAATATCCTCCAAAATTCGTCCATTATATGCTCCATATATTCCGCCATATTTGCTCTTTCCTGGGTCGCGCAGGAGAAATGTCTTCCTCTTTTTGTCCACCATTTTGGTATCCATTTCTTTTGGCATTTGGTCTTCAATTCTTGACACCATGTGGGAAAGCATTTTAGTAACCATTTGAAGACCATTCCTTGGACCATTTCTTCTCCGGAATTGAAAACTTTTCTCCTTAGCCCGCTTTTAGCTCCAAAACGCCTCCTTTATTATTTTCTCCTTTATTTCTACCTAAAAGCATAAAGTAAGTAAGAAATGATAGTACTAAGGTCAAAACAAAGCTAAATGTAAAGATAAAGACGTTAAGAATCAAGCATAAAATGCGTAGATCAAATTCCCCCACACTTAGACTTTGCTAGTCCCTAGCAAAAACTAAATAAAAGAAAGACTAAAAAAACCAACGTTAGAGCTAGCCTCCACGTTGAACAAATTCCATGGACTCAAATAAATAAAAACAACTTCTAAGCCCTTAGCACAATTTGTCTCAGAAATTTTCTTAAATATATGGCGATGGAGTCACAAGATTCCATAATGGAAAGTTCACAAATTTTCGAGAGATAAGAGAAATATGATCATGTCATGAACAAGTAGGACTTTGAGTAAACGATGGTGAAGTTAAAGCTATGCATGTTTCGAAAAAGTCTAAATCAATCTCACATGGATGCTCTCATCATATTTTCACTCATGAAAAGAGGTTCACTCAAAATGTATATGTATTGCATCGAAAACCTCATTATTACTTGCACAAATGAACCAAACCATATGCTTACTCATGCAACTTACTCAACCAATTGAAGGCTACTCATCTTAAGGATCATAAAGGACTTTAGAAAGGTTGTAATGAGGCTAAGGCTAAGGCATTCGAAATTTAGATAAGTGGTGATGTAAAAACGTTCCAAAGACTTAGTTTAGCACTTAGAATTTTTCAAATTCGTGGCTCATCCTTTCTACACTTCTTCTTGTGTCAAACTTCAAAATCCGGGGCCAAATTTCATCTTTTTGGGCCCTAACTTCATTCTCAACTTCCTTTGAGCTTTATTAACAGGACAAAGACCATATTTCTTCACTTTTGAGCCTTCAATTCGTAGCAATCTCCAAATTCATAAGTATGGGGGACATTAATCCAAACTTATACAATCTAAACACAATGCCTCGAGATCTTTATACATTTTTCTTTTTTTCTTTTTTTATCTCGAAAATTTTTGCATTCAAATACAAAATTTGTTGGACAAGTCTATCCCTATACACACATCTTTTCATCATCTTCACGCCACTTTCATTGTGCTAGCTTCGAAATTCTTCACCAAGTCTTTAGAACAAGGGTATGAACTCTACACTAGGCTAAGTGTTTAGATATAATGTGGTAATGAAAAAAAAGCTTAACGTGGGCTCAAAGGGGTTAATCTAGGGGTGTCGCAACTCGTGCGCACAATGGGACACAAGGCCATTTGGTTTAAGTGGTGGTAACCTAATTTGCCTTTAATCATATCCAAAATCAGAGTATTTATCAACTTAAAAGCTTTGTAAATCTACATGAGTAAGTTCTAGTAATCTCTAGTTCATTAAAATCTATGGCAAGTAATTAGATGAAGCATGTTTTGTTTTTGAAAGCCATATGCACGAAATTCACTCTCAAATGAAGTAATGTAGGCTCAAAAACTCACTTTTAGGTTTGTATGATTTAAAACTTATTCTAACATGCGAAATCTATACCATGTTTAAGCATACCATATCCACTACATGTTATGACAATCAAAATATCTCACTTATCACAAGAAACCAGTTTAGTGCTTATTCAACGCCATATGTATTCTTTTCGGTCTATTTTCATCATATATCTAAGGGCATCCTAAGACTCTTTAAAACACTAAGTTAAACAAAAAAGACTCAAAATACACCAAGTATGACTCAATTTTTATTTTTTTTGACTCAAATAAGTTGTAAACCCCTTCCCCCACACTTAAACTCTACATTGTCCTCAATGTACCAAAGTAAAGTCATAGAATTCAAGCATGAAAGAAGGAACTCACGAAAATCTAACTAATTAAACAAAAGCTACGAAAATTGAAAAGATAAGGGGAGAGAATGCAAATCTTGTTTGTAGACTCATCCATTGGGTTGCCTCCCAACAAGCGCTTGTTTTTTAACGTCTTACAGCCTAGACGTGTTGCTTTTCTCCTTCTTCACTTTTGACTTCCAACATTCTTGACGTTTTCTTTGCATGTGCACTTGCATGTATATATTGGTGTCATCTCCTCTAACTCCTTTAGCTCGGTCTTCTTCTTCTCTTTACGAGCTTGTTAGAATTCATGATCCACGAAAAGATACATTAGTTAGTGATCAATTAACTAATTAATCATAAACGTAGCTCATGGAGCATTTACAACAAGTAGGTTTATCTTTTGTTACAAATCCATTACAACATGGTAGACAAACACAATACCAAACAATGTCCAAATTGATTTTTCGCCAAAGATATATGATTATCACATGCATCTAGAATTTAAATTAAGGCTTAGATGATTAAATTGTGTAATGGCTCGAAATCCGTTCTACTCCTTTGGGCAAGTTCGGAAATGGCCAGTTGGGATAGATGTAACGCGAGAGGTAGGACTAATTTCGAGAATATTCTCTTTCTTAGATCCAAGTCCCGTCACGAGTCATAACCCTTCTAGTCACCATAACCGAAAATTTCTTACTAAGAGCAAAATTTCAATACGATATTACATCAACTCTTTCAATCAAAATCCACTTAAAAACTAAATAACAAGTGATAAAAACATAGCTAAGACTTATTATTTAACATTTTACAAAATCGGAGAAACTGAATATAGCTATTTGCAGAATTTATGTAGAATTAATCACAAGTTGGAATTTCACGAAAATTTACGAGAGGATACTAGACACATATATACATAACTCTGTAAATTTTCATAATTTTCCAAGACCTGTAACCAAGTCAGATAAATCTCACAAAATAGCACATATCACAGTCCCGAATTAAAATTAAAACTAAAACTAAAACAATTATAATCACATTATACAATAACAATAATGAATATTTTTGCAGCAAAAATGACTCTTTGACCTCATACATATTGACTCTTTGACCTGCAAAAACAAAAAACAAAAACAAGGTTACAACATGCTTGGAACTCAAGAACACAAGAAAATTTCCAGATTCGCACAAAATTGAACATAGCAGATTGTCAGATTTTTCCAGAATTGTTGGCTTGTCCGAATTCAATAAATATTTACAGGCATAAACACCACACAAAAAGCAACACGTCTGAAAATTTTCAGATTTTTCCAATACCTGCAGCTATGTCAAATAAATTGTACAAAACAGGTATGTGAACAGTTCGGAAAACAGAAAAAAAATAAATAAAAAAAATTATGCACAAGTATAATATTTACACGATATGAACATATTTACACAAACGAAATCACACAATAGATTTTTCAATCCCCGGCAACGGCGCCAAAATTGGTAACGCGTAAAACATGCATCAAATATTAACACAAAGTAGACACTCAACACATATCTCACACGTATGCAATTTAAAACCCTTCTTTGTAGATGTAGCATTGATAAGTAGGGATCGTTCTTAACCGGGGATTGAGGGTACTAATGCATGACAACGTTTATAAACATAAAATAAAAAGTATGGGGGGTGCAAAGTTTGTTGTCTAAGTTCCTACAAATTTTAAGGTAAAACGTCCTAAGCTAATATATTTACAAGGATCGACTAATCTTTCACCTAACTCTTTAGAACCTACCAAATTACATGCAACCTATTAGTTCTAAGTCTTTAGCGACTAATTTCATGCATATCTCTCGAAAGTGAAGTGTAGAGATTGCCCTGACACTTCCATTGATTTAAGGTAGGATTGCCATGCAATAAATCAAAGCGTTAAGCATAAAATATAGCATGAAAACCAAAGACTAAAACGTGGGAGGTTCACGTGAACTTGATAAAATTACAAACCAAAAACACTTCCACAAATTTGTCCATACAATCCAAGAAATAATACAAGAAGTAAAGAGTAGAAGTCATGGTTACACTTTTTGATGTCGGGATTACCCTAGTCTACTTGATGTAAGCCACGCCTTCAATGAATGGGGGAGACAGTTAAGATTGCCATGAAAGTCTCGATGGAGGAAGGTAGATGATGGATTTTGGTGTGAACGGCTTCTTGGTATTTCTTGGAGAGATTTTGGACGTGTGGAGGTGTTTAGAGGCAGAGCT
The DNA here is from genome assembly GCA_946800695.1 of Geum urbanum. NCBI lineage: Eukaryota > Viridiplantae > Streptophyta > Magnoliopsida > Rosales > Rosaceae > Geum > Geum urbanum. The sequence goes on from OX326997.1 coordinate 55,867,925, forward strand.
TTGGCGTCTAGAATGAGTCATCTGAATGAAAGAGTCGAGCTCCCCTTTATATAGGAGAAGAGTAGGGTTTTTCCTACCAAAACAAGACTTTCCTTATGTACCCGGGCAAATCTGACAGTATAACTTCAAACGCGTTTTCCCGGAGCTGTAGAGATCAGAAAATTACGATTCTTGATTCGTTGGAAAGAAGACTTCAAGGGCTATATAATATCATATCTGATCATTAAATTCGGAGTTGATTTGAATATTCGGTGATCCTTTGAAGTTGGGTGACCTGGCAGCCCAGATTTTCTTCTTCTACAAGGAGTAGGAAATCTTGATATCTTCAAATTTTGCATTCCTTTTCCTCTAAGCTTCCTTGGCCGAATATACCATATATTTTAACATATTTTGGCCCTCAAATCAGGTATTTATCTTCATGGAATATCCTCCAAAATTCGTCCATTATATGCTCCATATATTCCGCCATATTTGCTCTTTCCTGGGTCGCGCAGGAGAAATGTCTTCCTCTTTTTGTCCACCATTTTGGTATCTATTTCTTTTGGAATTTGGTCTTCAATTCTTGACACCATGTGGGAAAGAATTTTAGTAACCATTTGAAGACCATTCCTCGGACCATTTCTTCTCCGGAATTGAAAACTTTTCTCCTTAGCCCGCTTTTAGCTCCAAAACGCCTCCTTTATTATTTTCTCCTTTATTTCTACCTAAAAGCATAAAGTAAGTAAGAAATGATAGTACTAAGGTCAAAACAAAGCTAAATGTAAAGAGAAAGACGTTAAGAATCAAGCATAAAATGCGTAGATCACCAATGTATGCTCATAAAATGCATAATCATAAATGCATACTCGTAAATGCATAATCGTAAAAGCATAATCATAGACTTGCAAATCGATAGTGAAAATAAAATGTTCACTCACAGGTTGCCGGGATAAACATAAAACTGAAACTCTGTCAATCGACACAATTATTTATCTGAAACGCCCACTAAGTCAATATCCTGAAACCATGATTAAAATAATATTTGATCATCGGAGTTCATACTGCATAGCTAAGGTCATAATCTGTTGAGTAATAACATCGAGAATCCCGAAGATTCGAATAACGTAATTTCCTGTTTAATTACTGACTCAACCAAATACTGAATTCAATTCCCTGTAATCCCTCACTTTAAAGAGTCGCAATAAATCTCGAATATCAATTTACTTGCAATTTAACGGATAATCAAAGTGTCCTTTAATATTGTCGTGAATTAAACTGATAATTGTCTGATTAAATACTCACCCAAATTTAATGAACTCAAATCCGAATGTAAACCTTACCATTGCGTTTAGCACACAAAAAAGAGTGCAATGAAAAAACCTTGTCGAAAATTACACCTCGCCGGAGATCCGCCACGCACAGCAGCGCATGATGCCGCCGCCGGCCGCTGGAATTTCACCAACCTAGAAATCTCCAACCTATACATCATTTTGAAGATCTCAACATTTCCAACAACTTTTCAATTTAAATCTAAGCCCAATTTTAACCGAAAAATATCCAAAACTCACCGTGAAGTTCAAAAACCTCGCCGGAATCATTTCCTCCTATCCACCACCATCGGCCACGGCAAGGGCGGAGACCACATGCGTTTAACTCACAATTCCTTCGACTATAAAATCCCCACAAGGTTGGTCCCCATCGCCGCCATCTATGCCACCTCCGTCACCGGCGAAAACTGGCCGGAATTCCTCACTTTCTTTGCATCGGTTCTTCTTCCTCCGGCCACCAATCTCAACGATCCACCTATCAACTTGAAGAGGAGCTCAAGCCCAACATCTTTCATCACGGAAGCACGGCCAAATATGGTCGGAAAAGAGCACATCGCCGACAACCATTTCGTGGTACAAAACGGGTCAGCTTGACCCGTGGGCCAACGCGGTCAAACCCAAATTTCTCAATTTGGAAACTTCCCAAAAATAGCTCATATTAATACCGTATATATACTCGTACACATACAGCCCAAATAAACGGCTATAATTCAATCTGATAAAGATCGGACGGTCACGACTAAATCAACAATAAAAATAACATTGCTCGCTTATCTGAAAAATTCCTTGAAAATTTCCACGATCTCGAAATTAAATACTCAACAATTCTCGTGAAGGAAGTCAACACAAATTTTCACCTGATGAAATAGTTGTTAACAAACCCAATTATTGGACTAATCTGCGATAGTTCAATTTCGTGCTGATTAATACGTAGATTTTGGTTCGAGTTGTCACAATCCACCCTCCTTACAAAAATTTTGACCTTGAAATTTACACACCTGCTAGGAGAACGAAGGCACTGCTCACACAAGCTGTTCTAGCTGCTACGTGAATACATTTACTGCATGATTTCTGTACAAACACAAACACTAACACTAACATAATATTCATGTTCCAAAGAATCTACTCTCGACGGTTAAGAACATCTATAGGTTCCACAACATGAACTGAACTGTCTACAACAAAGAAAATTTGAGGCATACAAATATCAAAGGATTAAGAATATACGTCCATAACCACGATGCGTTAAATACGTTATATACATATACCAGCCCTGATAATATTTCCCAAACGGTAAACCATAATGCTCATATCCTTACTAATCTCATATGGTTTCATGAACCGCGACAATAATTTGTCGCGCCAACAGATGGCATAACTTCTTTCCATGGTGACAACTAGAGGGATACTCAATTACCACTGTATACTCTAACTGACATTAGCGCAATCATTTCTGATAATCCAACAACTTTAATTTATTAAGAACAAACGGCATGTTATCTGCCAACTCTGGCACACTAACTGGATTGATAACGCTTCCTCACTAACTTTTATATCAGCATAGCCGAATACTACATGGCCTATTATAAAATGCTTTATAAAGAGCTATCTTGATATTCAAATGAAAACCGTAATCATAGGCGAATTCCTCCCAAATGCTGACAGTTCATAAGAAACTATAATACATAAAATCTTAGCATACCACAGTAATCTGAGTAGTTCTCACAAACTGATATGCCGCCTGGAATGAAAACTATGTTAACCTCTCACACGCTACTGCATGTTTGAAAATTCCTGACGTTCTGCATTAACTGGTTGACCAATGGTACATTGACGAGAATCTTCTATTTTCGACTAATCTTTAACTGATACATAGAATTTGCCTTTATATAACAACGATCTCAACTCATATTTGCAAGAATTCAAGAAATCCACCAACATACCATTTACTAAAGAACAAAATCACAATTATGGAATTCACGAATTCGATAAGGGAAAACTGGTCGAACCAGGAATTAGCAACAAAACCTCTAGCTCAATAATTATGATATCAAAGAAAACACTTCTAACACACATCTCTGACTGAAGTAGTATTCGTGATTCCTGAATACGCAATAATGTAACACCAAATTTCTAGCTTAATATATTAGCAATAAAATAGAATTCTTTTCTCAACAATGAAGTCAGTAGCACCGTAATACGTGAAAAGTCTAACACAATTCAGCGATAAAAATAAACTAACTACAGAAGTTCCGAATAACTGCCACGTTAATAGGTTTACTCCACATCAACACATCTTCAACTATATAGCTGGGACAACATCAACATGCATACTAATAATACATGGTCGAGAAATCCAGCACCACAAACCAAAACCTGTACTTACTAAATCTGGTATATAGTTAGAGTTCTCACAAAGCCATCAAATAATGAATCTGATACCTTACTTGCTGTTGTACATCCCTGGAACTAAACAAAGATATCGGCATTGCAGTCAATAACGAATTCGCCTGAATAAACTCAGTACACTTCATTATACTCATACAGCAACAGATACATTCAATAAAACAAACTGCATCACCCGAAAATTAACATCAACTGAAACACGATCGAAAATCAATTTTAAGCAATACTGAAGCTTCTTTCAAATTATCTAACCAACCATCACAAAAAAATGGTGGATACTTGTTCTTCATGATAACTCAGTTCAACTACCGACAGACATCACACAATCATTTGAAATCATCTGGTACAGCACCTACATAATAAGACATATACCAGTAATTCTTCAGAATAGACATCGGGATATTCCCTGACTACTGCAATCTCTTCAAGATTAGGAGAAAAAACACAAGTATTTACATCATACGCTAAATATGAAGTACACCATTACACAATATTCCGCTGCTTCACAACGACGATCACTAATAAAGATATTCCACCTTTCCAAAAGCTATATAATGCTATCGACTCGACAAGTATGTCAAATCGTCACAACCTCTGATCCTGCTAAACTGACTACCTGGTAATGGTGCGGCTCTAACCTCTAAAGTGGCTTCCTGAATCACCATAAGCGCTCTGCACCGAAACTCCACCTGAGGGGTCCCAATGTGGACACACCCTCTCAAAGTAACTCAACTGGCACAACTAAAGTAACTCAAATCATAAAAGGACATTGTCCTAGAAAATACTTGTGGCATCTACCACAAAAGAGAAATCTCTGTGTACAGAAGGAGTAATTTAATAACTGCTGATTTCATTGATACTGGCTTCTGACCATCACCAACAGAGTCAACTCTTCCCAATTCTAAAAATAAGTCGGACAACATACACAAGGAGCAAGAATGAGACCTTCCATGCCTGAAGAAATATTGCAAACTAAAATGCTCAAACTTCCCTACACCGAGGACTCTGACGAAGTACACTACAATCAAATCATTGAGTTTCTCCTCACACATATTGGCATCTAACCTTGCATCAAACTGCAATATCAAAAACTATTTAAATCAACGCGTATTACATTTGATAGATACAGATCGGCATCAGACCGCAAACTCTGCTAAAAACCTCAACACTTCACTTTCACTGTCCTGCAAAAATTTGGTGCCAACGTGAGTCAAATAGGTAAAACGATCTCGATACTCTAACCACTGAGCAACAACTTCATCTTTCTCAATACTCTGCCACTGGCAAACTGCATGGACCAACGACCAGCAACTACTACAATTCTCTGCTCAGAAACCAACTGAGATTGCAAATGATCAAACTCGACCACTCCTACTAGCCAAAATTTGCTAGCCATATGGTTACGGAAGTATGTAAAAGAAATTGTTCTTAAAAAAGTAACTTTACTAAATAATTCTCAAAATCCACTCACAATACTGGCATTATGGGTGCAATCAAATCACGCACAAGCAAACTAGGGTTTGTGTATCATCCAGACATGCTGGGTGTCGAGGAGTACCGACTGACTGACTACCGAGTCCAAAACTGACAGCTCACTGAAAGAAGTCACAAACCGAATCAAGACATCTGACAAAGCATAACATTTGGAATAATGAGCATCCGCAAGTTGGTCGGGCTATCCTTCCAAAAATGTCGTATATTCTCAAACGCCTATACTGACCTGACCAGAAAAGTCTACAGAATCTGTAACCTAATGCTCTGATACCAATTGAAAGGACCCGACCCTAGATTAACATGTAATCTAGGATCAAGCCCTAATTACTGACCCTAATCAACGAGTTTCTATGAAAATTTTGACATAAATTCTCTTATAAAAGAGACAACCAAAAACCTGCAAGGAAAATTGACACTCCGTAGATAAACCCACAAACAATACTGTGGACCACCGTTGTCCATCCGGATTTCTCAACATAAAACTGAAATTAAACCTGATACAATATTTAGAATTGGAAAACATAATTCTAGTAAATACACTGATTCATAAACAAAGAAACTAAACTCGACTATTATACGAGTGGCAACCTATTCACAAGAGTCTCACTAAGACGATACTACAGAACTAGTATCCAAGGTGACTTTAATAACACAAGAGACATACTGACAGTGAACTGGAACCTACTGCTAAAGGAATTGACTGGTGGACTCAACGCCCTCGATGACATTCAGCATCCCCATGATACACACTACAATCTGGGCAAAGAAAACCGAAAAGCCTAGAAAAAGGCATATAAAATCATAAAAACTGTTAGAGTGAGTGGACGAAAATAATAATTCACTTTTTAACTGAAACTGTAAATAATATGCCTTCGTAAATAATCTACATGAAAATAATGCGAGTTTGAAAATAAATAAGCCCAGGTCAGGTGTTTGTCTAAACCCTCTTGGGTACTGTATATGTATGGAGGCAGTAACTTGAGTATGTTTCCCTCAAGTTACAGACATGCCCAGGTCAGGTGCTTGTCCTAACCCTCCTGGGTGCTGTGTAATCACGAGTCAGGTGTTTGTCATAACCCTCCCGGAGTATCTCAGGTATCAGCCGAGAGGCCATAGCATCGATGCATCCATAATAACCATAGTCTGTGTAAAAAAAATCATATGTGCCTCCAAACCAATGTATGCTCATAAAATGCATAATTATAAATGCATACTCGTAAATGCATCTGATCATCGGAGTTCTGCATTGAATAACGTAAGTTTCTATTCAATTACTGACTTAACCAAATACTGAATTCAATTTCTTGTAATCCCTCACTTTAAAGAGTTGCAACAAATCTCGAATATCAAACGACTCGCAATTTAACGGATAATCAAAGCGTCCTTTAATATTGTCGTGAATTAAACTGATAATTGTCTGATTAAATACTCTCCCAAATTTAACAAACTCAAATCTGATTATAAACCTCACCATTGTGTTTAGAATGCGAAAACAAGTTAAACGACATAAAACTTGTCGAAAATTCCACCTCACCGAAGATCTGCCACGCATGGCGGCGTGTGGGGTAGCCGCCGCCTCCGGCCGCCGGAATTTCAACAACCCAGAAATCTTCAACCTATACTTCATTTTGAAGATCTCGACATTTCCAACAACTTTTCAGTTCAAAGCTAAGCCCAATTTTAACTGAAAAATGTCCAAAACTCACCGTGAAATTCAAAAACCTCGCCGGAATCATTTCCTCCGATCCGCCACCACCGGCCACGGCATGGGCCGAGACTAGTTGGGTTCAACTCACCATTCCATGAGCTATAAAACCTCCACAAGGTAGACCCCCATCGGCGCCGTCTCCGCCAGCTCCACCACCGGCAAAAACCGACCGGAATTCCTCACTTTCGCGTCGGTTCTTCTTCCTCCAGCCACCAATCTCGACGATCCACCTATCAACTTGAAGAGGAGCCCAAGCCCAACATCTTTCATCAAGAAAGCACGGTCAAATATGGCCGGAAAAAAGCATACCGCCGGCAACCATTTCGTGGTACAAAACGTGTCTGCTTGACCCGTGGGTCAATGCAGTCAAACCCAGATTTCTCAATTTAGAAACTTTCCAAAAATAGCTCATATTAATACCGTATAAATACCTGTACACATACAGCCCAAATCAATGGCTATAATTCAATCTGATCAAGATTGGACAGTCACGATTAAATCAACAATAAAAATAATAGTTTTATATATTTTCACTTACCGACTTCAAAACTCGATGAAACATTGCTCGCTTATCCGAAAAATTCCTCGAAATATTCCACGATCTCAAAATTAAATACTCTACAATTCTCATGAAAGAAGTCAACACAAATTCTCACCTGATGAAATAGTCGTTAACAAACCCAAGTATGCGACTAATCTACGATAATTCAATTTCGTGCTGATTAATATGTAGATTTTGGTTCGGGTTATCACAGCTACCTTCCAATTCGGCCAATCTGCTCTCTGTTGACAATCTGCAACAGAGTGGTGTTCCACTGTATCGTCGTATATGATCTAATGAGCGATGGAGTAAGCAAATGCATCATCAACTAACATGGAAGATCTATCCATAAGAACGCGCACAATATTTGTTCTAAGTGAGATTTCTTTGTTCTCTATCATCACCAAAGGTTCTGAGGCATCCCCGGACATGCCAATTGTGACTTAAGGATATAACTATAGTCATAGACAATCTCATCTATAGGATTAACAGTGTTGATGATGAATGGATCTTTATATGCCCCGATGACCTACCTTTTAACCGGCAGCTCATCGGTGAATTTTCTTGGTCTCCCCCTTTTCCTGGTGGGAGCCGATGCCGAAACAACACCTTTCACATGGGCAGGTGGAACGCTTCCTTGCCCAGTGTTGGCACTAACCAATCCCTTTTTCGGGATTTCCAACCTTGCAGGAACATTAGCAGCAGGTATATCCGATCTCGTTACTTTAGCGATATCTATAAAGGAGTCAGGCATAAAATCCACTACTTTTTGAAGATCAAGTATTCTTTACACTTCTATCTCACTCTAAGATGTACGGGGATCATGATGACACATAGTGGGATTAGACCACATCAATTCTTGATGTTGAATTGGACTAGATACATTCCTTCCTCCCTTAACGTTGAGAAGTATGTCTCATCTGAAAGGACCCAACCCCGATTTAGTTTCCTAAACCGGAATCAAACCCCTTTTGAAAACACGAACCAACAAAAACCATTAAAATTTTGGCAGAGTAATGCTACTAATGCGGAATTGCCTTTACCTGCACCCGGAAAATAACACTTCATCCTATGCCACAAAAGCCAAACCGTGGGCACCAATCCCATCCGGATTTCTCAATATCATATCAATAGCAATAAACAGTAAACATAACTGTATAATATAGAAAATCCGGGAAAAACCACATAAAACATGTATCAGTATCGTATCAGAGCGACTTCTAGTGTATGTAAACAAAATATACAACAGTAGGCAAAACAAGGAACCTACTGGAAAAGAAAGGTAGCTCGAACGACTAGCCTCCTACCGCGACGTGAGACACCAGAATCCGAACTGCAAACTAGGCACGAAAACCGTAAAGCCCAGGGGAAAGGCAATAAAACGTTAGAGTGAGTGGACGAAAATAAACATATGCCTTTCACCAATTTCATATACAATAAACAATGTAAGTAATGCGAGTTCGAAAAGTATATATGGAGGTGCCATGCGAATCTCTCAAGCCCGACGGTGATAGGCCAGGGGAATCTCTCAACCCCAGCGGTATAACAGGGGAATCCCTCAACCCTGCACAGAGGAATGTCTTAACTCTGGTCCAGAGGAATCTCTCAACTCTGGTCAGACTACCGGTGATCAGCCAAGTAGCCAAACTATCGATGCAAGTATGCCATCACCATAAAATATAAAATAATACCTCCGAAAATAATAAATAATCTCAACATCATATATAAATAAATACGGAAAAGTCACTAACTCGCAACGACTGTGAAAATATAAAAGTGTGCACTCACAGGTGAGCAAAGCACGCACTTGCGCTAATCACGTGGTCCAGCGGAAGATCCCTCGCCCGAAACACGATCTCGATCCCCTGAATAATCATAAAATATATCTGATCAAAATCACAATTCACAACACTGTACCACACCTCGGAAACCAACTGTTTCCGGAAACGTATAACTGATACAAAAATAATTAACGAAATTCCCGAAATATCCACTCAAACCCTCGACTGAAAATTCAGTACCCAAATCAACTCCAAAACCTCAAGGCAATGATCGGGGCACGAATACGAGCGAAACGACATATAACTCGACACATTTCCAAAAAAGTCAAACCTCCGCCGGCGGCGGCGACGCGGCGTCAACGGTGACGGATTCCTGCCAAACTTTCCAGAAATAAACTACTCCTCAAGCCCAACATATTTCTCTTCTACACCGAGACCCAATTCCAATCCCACCGGCCGGAATTGAGCTCAAAACTCACGGAATCCATGGATTCCGGTGAGATTCCGTCGAGCTTCAAACGGCATGAAAGGACCCAACCCCGATTTAGTTGCCTAAATCAGAATCGAACCCCTTCTGAAAACGTGAACCAACAAAAACCATACAAAATTTCGGCAGAGTAACGCTACTAACGCGGAATTGCATTAACCTGCACCTGAAAAATAACACTTCATCCTATGCCACAAAGCCAAACCATGGGCACAAATCCCATCCAGATTTCTCAATATCATTTCAATATCAATAAACAGAAAATATAACTGTAATATATAATATATCCGAGAAAATCCGTATAAAACATGTATCAAAATGTATCAGAGCGACCTCTAGTGTAAACATATACAATATATACATCAGTAGGTGAAACAAGAACCTACTGGAAAACACAGGTAGCTCGGATCACTAGCCTCCAACCGCGACGTGAAACACCAGAACCTGGACTGCAAACTGGGCACGGAAACCGAAAAGCCCAGGGGAAAGACATGAAAACTGTTAGAGTGAGTGGACGAAAAGTAATTGTCTTTCGCCGAATAATGTATATGTTATAAAAACATATGCGAGTCCCGATGCATAAATAATCAAATGGTACACGAGGGAGACTCTAACTCCTCACGCGTACAGAGCATGCATAAAAATCCCACGGGGTCACTCGTGGACACATCCGTGCTAGTACAGTCCGAATCACGGGATCCCAGACCCACACGTGATTCTAGCCCCCGATAAAGGCCTCGGGTCAGGAGTCACAGCCTCCCCCGGTACACATCTTCGGGGATCAGCCGGGATGCAAGTGTATCGATACAACAACATATAATGAGACTGTACTCTGTGTAAACCAAATCATAAATAGTTCGATGCAAATGTAATAAACAATATATAAATGCGTATACGTAATATATACTGGTATAGGCATAATCGTATAACACATGCTCATGTAAAGCATAATCTCGTATGCATGCTCAAGTTCGTAAAATGTGTATAAAGACTCGCAATAAATCTGTGAAAAGAAATTGTCCACTCACAGGTGAGCAAAACGCGCACTCGCGCTAATCTCGTGGCCCGGCGGAAGATCCCTCACCTGAAGCACGATCTCGATCTCGATCCCCTAAATAATCATAAAACATAACTAATCAAAATCATAGCCCACAACTCTGTACTTAACCACGGAAACCAACTGTTCCCGGAAACATATTAAACTGTATAGAACAATCGACTGAATTTCCGAAATCTCCACTCGAAACCTTCGACTGAAAATCCGATACCCAAATCAATACAAAAACCTCAAGGTGATAATTAGGGCACGGTTACGAGAAAAATGACACTAAAATCATCGAAAACTGAAAAGTTGACTTTCTCGCCGGAGCGCCGCAATTGACCGCCGCCAGCGGCGGCGTTGCGCCGTTAACGAAAAGTTTCTCCAGCGAGGAAGCTCCAGATTTGAAGATCACCTCAAGCCCAGTCTTTTCTTCAACTACAACGACCCTCAATTCAAAGCCTAGCATCTCCAATTCAGCTTGAAACTGAACGAAATCAATATTCCGGCAACCAATTCGGGTTCACCCAAATCCTCCATTTCAACCCAATTCAAACATAGGGGAAGCATCACTAGGCCAAAGGGAGGCGAAACCCCCACCTCCCCGCCACCGTGGCTCGCCGGAAAACCCCAACCGTCACCGACGAAATTCACGAAATCAACCCGGTTCGTTCTCATTCAATTCATCACCAAATCTCACAATTTCAAGCACAAAGCAACTTAGAAACTCAAGGGGAAGAGAACCATACCCTTCACGTGGCCGGAGGTGGCCAGAAAATTCAAGTCGGCCTGCGAAAACCAAACGGGAAAGTCTCCCTCCTCGGTCAACGGTCAAACATCCAAAAATGGAAAGTCAACGCTGGTCAACATTTCAAACAGTGTTTTCGGCAATTTTACGACTATTTCCGATATTTATACTCGCGTCTCGGGACGATCAACGGTTCAAAACGAATAACCAAAAAGATTCGGATAAACACGAAACAAACGGATAAACTCGTCGATAAACCGAAACTTCAAATAATCGTATTATATTCCTCGGTTATCGGAAAAATTATCCGGAATAGCCCACGAGCTCGAAATCACGTACTCTACAACTTCTGTGAAGAAACCCAATTCAAATTCTCGGCCGATAATTAAGTCGTGAACTAAATCGGCAAACCACACAATTAACGACTAACCGCGAATACGCACAAATTCGTGAATCGTACTGATTACTCTACTGATTCTGGTTCAGGTCGTCACAAATCTACCCCCCTTAAAAAAAATTTCGGCCTCGAAATTTACGTACCTGTCAAGTGAATAGATGAGAATACTGCTCCCGCATACGCTGCTTAGTCTCCCAGGTGGCCTCCTTAACTGAATGGTTCTGCCACAAGAGCTTCACCAGCGGAATCACACGATGCCTCAACTCCTGCTCACGACGATCGAGAATCTGCACAGGCTCCTCAACATACGTCAAATCCTCTCTGATTGGCAACTACTGCGGGGCTAACACATGTGAAGGATCTGAGATGTACTTCCGCAACATCGAAACGTGGAAAACATCATGAACACGAGCCATCTCAGCTGGTAACTCAAGTCTATAAGCAATAGCTCCAACCCTTTTTGTGATCTCGTACAGACCAATGTATCGTGGTCGAAGCTTGCCACGCTTCCCGAAATGCACAACTCCCCTCCACAGAGATAGTTTCAAGAAGACCCAGTCACCCACATCAAACTCGAGGCTCTTCCTCCTCACGTCTGCATAACTCTTCTGCCGATCCTGGGCAATCTTCAATCTATCTCGGATAATCTGGACGTTCTCCATAGTACTCTTCACCAGATCAGGGCCAATAAGCCATCGCTCGCCCACCTCACTCCAACACAATGGAGTGCGACACTACTTCCCGTACAGGGCCTCGTACGGTGCCATCTCAATACTGGCCTGATAGTTGTTGTTGTAAGCGAACTCTATCAAATGTAGTTGTTGGTCCCAATTCCCGCGGAACTGCAACACACAAGACTGCAACATATCCTCAAGTGTCTGTATAGTCCGCTCAGACTGCCCGTCGGTCTGAGGATGAAAAGCTGTACTGAATCGCAACCTCGTGCCCAAGGCTCGCTGCAATACCTGCCAAAACTCAGAGGTGTACTGACTGTCTTGGTCAGAAACAATAGACACAGGCACACCATGCAAGCGAACAATCTCTGTTAAGTACAACTTGGCTAATTTTCCCACTGATATCTTCCCCGGAAGTGCAAGAAAGTGAGCGGATTTCGTCAGTCGATCCACAATAACCCAAATACCAGTGTTGCCTACCGAAGTACGCGGCAACTGATAAACGAAATCCATCGTAATATGCTCCCACTTCCAAACAGGAATCTCCAGTGGCTGTAACTTCCTTGCAGGTTTCTGCCTCTCTGCTTTAACCTAATGACAGATCAAACATCGGCTCACGTACGCGGCAATCTCTTGCTACATGTTGCGCCACCAATAATATGCTCGAAGTGTACGAAACATCTTCGTACCCCCGGGATGCATCGCATATGCTGAACTATGGGCCTCATCTAGAATCTCCTTCTTCAAGCACTTATCTCTGGGCACACATAACCTGCCTCTGAATAACAACGTACCGTCGTCTCTCAATCGAAACTCTGTAGGCACACCATTCCGTATCATGGTCTTCTTGCCCAACAAGTAGGAATCTGAATCCTAAGCCTCTCGTACCTGATCAACCAATACGGGTCGAACCTGGAAACTGGCCAACAAAGCTCCCTCATCATCCCACTCGAACTCAGCACCCGTAGCCCGAAGCTCGGCTAACATCGACATTCTGGCCACACACACATGAAACAACGAAGCTCCGGATTTTCGGCTAAGTGCATCAACCACAACATTGGCCTTCCCCGGATGGTACTCGAAAGTACAGTCATAGTCGTTGATCAACTCCATCCATCGGCGCTGCCTCATGTTCAAATCCGGCTGCATCCGCAAATAAGTGAGACTTTTGTGGTCGGTGTAGATCTTACACTGAGCTCCATACAGGTAATGTCTCCAACTCATCAATGATAACACAATAGCGGCTAACTCCAAATCATGCGTCGGATAGTTGACCTCATGTGGTTTCAGCTGCCTGGAACCGTAGGCTACAACTCTACCATGCTGCATCAACACACAGTCAAGCCCCAATTTCGACGCATCAGTATATACCACAAAATCACCACTGTCGTCTGGCAATGTCAGAACCGGTGCAGTAGTCAACCTCTCCTTCAGGAGCAAATAGCTCTCCTCACATGCATCAGACCACTCAAACTTGACGCCCTTCTTCGTCAACCTGGTCAGTGGTGTAGCAATCCGAGAGAAATCCTATACAAACCGTCGGTAATAACCTACTAAACCCAAGAAACTTCGGATCTCCGGTTCAGTAGTAGGTCTACTCCAGTTCAACATGGCCTCGATCTTGTCAGGATAAACACTGACTCCCTCAGCCGATATCACGTGGCCCAAGAACTTCACACTGTCCAACCAGAACTCGCACTTGCTAAACTTTGCAAATAGATGATCGTCCTGCAAAGTCCGCAACACTGCTAGCAGATGCTTTTTATGCAGGCCCACACTCCTGGAATAGATCAAAATATCGTCAATGAACACAATCACGAACTTGTCCAGAAACCGTCTGAACACCCGATTCATCAAATCCATGAAAGCTGCGGGGGCATTGGTCAGCCCAAACGACATAACCAAAAACTCGTAATGCCCATATCGCAACCTGAAAGCTGTCTTGGCCACATCAAAGTCTCGAATCCTCAACTGGTGATAACCGGATCGAAGGTCAATCTTCGAAAAGACTGATGCTCCCTTGAGCTGATCGAACAAATCATCAATCCGCGGCAACGGATACTTGTTCTTCACCGTAACCTGATTCAACTTTCGGTAGTCGATGCACAACCGCATAGATCCATCCTTTTTCCGCACAAACAAAACAGGAACACCCCATGACGACACACTGGGTCAAATGAAACCCTTCTCCAGCAACTCCTGGAGCTGAACCTGCAACTCTTTCAACTTCGCTGGCGCCATACGATACGGTGTCTGTGAAATCGGTCATGTACCCGGCAACAACTCAATAGTAAAATCAATCTCCCGAACAGGGGGTATACCAGGTAACTCCGCTGGAAACACATCCAGAAACTCGGAAACAACCTCAATACTACCAAGGTCCGGCACTGCTGCTGTAGTGTCCACAACATGGGCTAAATAAGCAACACAACCTTTCTTCATCAACCGATCTGCCCTCATTGCGGAAATCAAACACGGTAGTGAAGTGTTCTTCTTGTCGCGAAACAATATCTCGGGAAAGCCTGGTCGTCGAAACGCGACCTCCTTCTTGTGACAGTCAAACATGGCCCAGTGAGTCTCTAAGAAGTCCATACCCAAGATCAGATCAAAATCAACGATATCGAGCAACAACAAGTCTGCGGCTAATCCATGGTCACCGATGAAAATCTCACAGTCTCTGTACACCCAACCAATATTTACAATCTCCCCTGATGGATATAACACTCTCCACAACCCCGGAAGTGGAGATGCAGGTTCCGTAGCTAATGATGATAGTCTATATGACATGAATGAATGTGTGGCACCTGGATCTAACAATGCAAGTACTGGAATACTAAAGACATGTAACGTACCGATAACGTCCTCCGGTGAAGCTCTGCCCTCACGTAGAGTCATGGCATGAACCCTCGCCTGCCCGGCTGGTCGTCCACACTGAGGCTGTCCCTGCTGCCTACCATGGCCCGTAAATTGTGTTGGTCGAGCTCCTGAAGTGGCACCTCGCTCAGCTCCGGAACTCTAGGCCGTCTGTCCGTCAGTACCAAACAACTGAGGACACTACCTCGAATAGTGACCCACCTGGCCACAACGATAATAAGTGATAGGGCCCCGCTGACATGGACCAAGGTGATGTCTGTTGCAGAAGCTGCACAATAGATAGTCTCTCGGTACAGGAAATGTGCCACCGGTACGCCGAGGATAACTAGAACCGCTGGAACCCCCACTAGCCTGTGGTCGATGTGGTCGATCTCTCCTCCATCTCGGTCTCTGTCTAGGTACACTAGCTGGTAGTCGATAAGATCCACCGCCCGAGGATGAAGCCGAACCGGAAGTATCAGAACTCTGCCTCTTTGAAGGCCCCTGACTCGGTCCACCCTCCTCAAACCGTCTAGGCTGGTACCTCTGCTGCCTCTCCTTCTCGATATCCTCACCTCGTAGTGCTGCACTGACAAACTCATCAAAGTTGTTCCGAGGCATCGTAGTCAGAGTCCCCTTGATATTTAAGTTCAAACCCAGCTCAAACCTGCGACACTTGGCTTTCTCAGTAGCCACCATATCACGAACAAAACGAGATAAGCGGGTAAACCTGTCCCGGTACTCAAGCACAGACATACTGCCTTGTCTCAAGTTCGTAAACTCCTCATACTTGCGCTACTGGGTAGCCTGATTGAAGTACCTCCGCATAAACAAGTCACGGAACAAAGTCCACGGAGTATCAACTAGAACTCTGTCGGTGCTAACCCACCAAAAGTATACATCAACCTCAAGTAATCCAACTGCTGCCACTGTCATCTGCTCAGGGGTAAATCGCAGACGCTCACATACGCGTTCAACCTGAACCACCCATGCCTCACATATATCTGGATCAGCTGAACCCGAAAACACATTCGCGCCAGCAGTACGAGCTTTGACCACAGGGTCAAAACGCTCTTCCAAACATAGCACTCACATCAGCAAGTCGTGCGTCTGGCAATCCTCATCAGGATCCGCTTCCCGATCTACACGGGGACCACGTCGAGGAGGCATCCTACTGATACAAGACAAGCATTAGGTACAAGTAGAAAGAACGTAATCATGAGACCGCAGATATTTGAGAACACACAACACCCGAAGTATTGATGAATACCGCTGGCCAGTTGGGTCATCACTCTAGTCATGCTGTACAAACTTAAATACCCTAAGCGTCACAACTACAAGAGTCTACAGAATCTGACAACCTGGCTCTGATACCAAACTGAAAAGACCCAACCCCGATTTAGTTGCCTAATCAGAATCGAACCCCTTCTGAAAACGTGAACCAACAAAAACCATACAAAATTTCGGCAGAGTAATGCTACTAACGCGGAATTTCATTAACCTGCACCCAAAAAATAACACTATGACGGCTGAGTAATGCTACTAACGCGGAATTGCATTAACCTGCACCCCGATTTAGTTTCCTAAATCAGAATCGAACCCCTTCACGAAAGTTGTTCAGAATTTAATTTCGAGCTCGTGGGAACTTCCGAAGCATTATTCTGAGTTATGAAGATTAAGTTGTGAATATTTCCGATTGTTGATTATTTAGTCGGTTTAAATATGTGTTGGTTTGAACAGTTGACTTTTTATCCGATTTTCCGAAGTGTTTGACTTCGGTTGATAATTGAAGAATACGTCGAGTCGAGTTTGTTGCCGCGAGAATTATTGGAATCGGAGTTACGACGAGAAAGTTACGGATATTCAAAGTTTGTCGAAAAGGATAATTACGAAGTTTCCATTTTGGGAAGCTATAAATAGTGAACTTGCTGTTTTGGGAAAGTCAACTCGGTAAGAGATGGTGGCGTGTGACGTCCACGGCTCGCCGGCGACGGTGCCTTTTCCGGCCACCTTTGGGGGCGGGGCTGGTCCCGTTCGGTGCGCCTCGATGCCCCCGTCTTCGTGCCGGCCTCCTCTCACGGTGGAGCTCACGGTGGAGAGAGAAAGTTTGGGTGAAAGTTTGGGAAATTTTGGTGAATTCGGGTTGTTTGAATTCGGTTGAATTGAGCTGCAATTTGGAGTGGGTTTTGTAGCCCTCATCACCATGAAGCTACCATGTAAGTTTGGTAATCCAATTCATCTTGTACATGGAGAATTTTGAATTTGAAATTTGTGTGAACATTCGGTTTATCATGAAATTGACCTAGTTAGAGTGAGAATTGGCCTTCGATGCAGTTGACAAAATTGCTCAGTGGATGATTTTGAGTGGAATAAGGGTTGCTCTGCCGTGGAATTTTCCGTTCGGGTGGCGGCGCCGCCGTTGGCGGTGGTCAACTGTCAACAGTTTAACTTTTTGGGATTTTCGACAAGTTGCATGTCATTTCACTCAAAATCGCGCCCCGATCGCAGTGGGGAGGTTCGTTTTTCAAATTGAGCGTCTGAAATTACAGTGAGGTATTGAGGTGTGAATTTCGGATTTTCGACAGTTTGTCATAATCGGATTACGTGTTTCCGAGAACGGTGGTTTCTCGTGATTTGTCTTGTATTGTCGAGTTATGATTTTGAGAAATGGATTTTATGAATATTCAGGGGTTCGTGATCGTTTGTTTGGCGAGGGACTTTTCCGCCGGATCACGGGTTAACGCGAACTGCGTTACGCTAGTCTGTGAGTGGACAATTTCTTTTCACGGATTGTTTGCGAGTCTTTATATACGTTTTACGAACTTGAGCATGGGTATGAGGTTGCGGATTACATGAGCATGTGTTTTATGATTATACATATACGGATATACGTATACGAATATACATACACTTATATGTTGTTTCATGCATTTGCATCGAACTGTTTATGATTTGGTTTTCACAGAGTACAGTCTGAGTTACGTTGTTGTATCGATACACTTGTCTCTCGGCTGATCCCCGATGGTAGGCCTTCCAGGAGGGGCGTCGTTACCCCGACCTGACCGGCGAGGGGCATTTCCCCGGAACCGAGGCCTTTCTGGCTTAGAATCACGTGGACCAAGGACCCCGTGATTCAGACTGTACTAGCACGGGTGTGTCCATGAGTGACCCCGTGGGATTTTTACTTGCATGCTCAGTACGCTGGAGGAGTATGAGTTTACCTCGTGTACTTTGTTATTTCTATTTACCTAGACTCGCATACGTTATTTTAAACATATATATCAACTGGTGAAAGACATTTATTTTCATCCACTCACTCTAACAGTTTTCATGTCTTTCCCCGGGGCTTTTCGGTTTCCGTGCCCAGTTTGCAGTTCGGACTCTGGTGTCGCACGTCGTGGTCAGAGGCATAGTGCTCGAGCTACCTTGTTTCTTCCAGTAGGTTTATTGTTCTACCTATTGTGGTATACGTATATGATTATACATTAGAGGTCGCTCTGAGTATTCTGTTGTATATTTTATACGATTTTACACCGGATTTCAGTAAAGTACAGATATATTTATTGTTTTACTTTACTGTTGATATATTGAGAAATCTGGATGGGATTGGTGCCCACGGTTTGATTTTTGTGGCATAGGATGAAGTGTATTTTCCGCGTGCAGGTAATGGTAATTCCACGTTAGTAACGAAACTCTGCCGAAATTTTATTGGTTTTTGTTGGTTCGTGTTTTCGAAAGGGTTTGATTCCAATTTAGGGAGCTAAATCGGGGTTGGGTCCTTTCAGCTTGGTATCAGAGCATTTGGTTATAGGTTCTGTAGACTTCTGTAGTCGTGTTTACTAAGAATATTTGAGAATGTACAGCATGTCTGGAATGGTTACCCGACCGGCCGGCGGATACTCATTAATATTCCGGGTGTTGTATACTTTCAAATATTTGAAGTTCCATGATTACGTTCCACTTGTTGTGAACGATGTTTTATTCATTAGGACGCCTCCTTGACGTGCTTTCCGTGTCGGTACGGTTGTGGATCCTATTGAGGATGAATCGACGCGTGATTTGCCAGTGAATTGTGGGTTTGGATGAGCATTCTGAGTTCAGAGAATTGTGTGGCACGGTTTGCCTGGTTGTGTGTGTATGAGCGTCTACATGTTGCCTCAGAGTTGAGAATTGTGGCAGTTGATGTTTGCCTGAGTCAGATTGTTGTATTTGGTGTGAGTTCCGGTTGCGACTCCATGGCCTACATTCAGGGTGTGGTTTATACGGTAATGGTTTAATCAGGCTACCCAACATTTGAATGAGGAGTGTTTACCTACCTGAGGCAGAGATGCATTGTTCACATGTTTGTCCTTGTTTGTACGTGTTATGTGGCTTCAGAGGAAGCAGTGCACGAGGTTCGAGATGAGTTTGAACCTGAGTATCAGAGAGAGTCTGACTGTTTTGCCTCGAGATAACTATGAGGAGCTCAGTGTGCTGCACTCAGTGGCGAGGCTATTAAGAAGGAAAGCTGTACGCGGTTTTCGATTTGATGGTTTGAGGGAAGTGGACTTAGTCGAGATTTTGATGAGGTTGAGTTCCGACACTTCGGGATCAGTGACTTCATCAGGCTGTGGTCTTTTTGATTGTGTTGAGGGTCACCAGATCTAGCAGAAGATCTGTTTGGTGGTGATGTAGATCACAAAGTAGCGGACTTGTTCCTGTGGCATGAATTTGGATGATCGTTGGTGATCCTTTCACGCAGCAGGTGTTGCGGTGACGTATGTTTGTGGAGAACTCTCAGTTGTTACTGTGGTGGCCAAGAGGGTCACGTTACGAGGGAGCGCCCTCAGCCAGCTGTTTTGGTGGCTTGGTAGCTCAGAGTTCATGAGGAGATCCTTATATTGTTCCTGAAGTTTGACCAATGTACCTTTTTGATGAGTTATTCAGCAAGTCGCAATTGACGTGGGCGGCTAGTTGGGCATGTTGGAGTTCGTGCCATGACCTTGTTTGAGGACAGAATTTTCTCCGAGGTTACTGTTGCTTGACATCCATGGCTATTGTACCTGCATCTCCACTTCCGAGGTTTTGGAGAGTGTTGTATCCATCCGGAGGTTGCGAGATTTTTGTTGGAGGATATGACTTAGCCAAGGATCTGCTATAG
This sequence comes from Geum urbanum, assembly GCA_946800695.1. NCBI lineage: Eukaryota > Viridiplantae > Streptophyta > Magnoliopsida > Rosales > Rosaceae > Geum > Geum urbanum. Next base: position 55,888,500 of record OX326997.1, read on the forward strand.
TTGGATATTGTGGTTTTGATGTGACTATGAGTATGGACTTTTGGCGACGCATTTGGCTGTGTTCGAGTGCCTCGAGAGGGAGGTTGTGTTTCCACGACCAGATTTTCCCGAGCGGATGGTGGAGACGAGTTGTGTTGTTTGCTTAGCTCATGTTGTGGATACTATGGTTGTTGTGCCCGACATTGGTGACATTGAGGTGGTTCCCGAGTTTCCAGGTGTATTCCGGAGGAGTTACCAGGTGTTTCTCCAGTTCGGAGCCAGCGGAGCTGATGGAGCTACAGTTTCGACTCCAGGAGTTGCTGGAGGAGGTTTCAGGAGATTTTATGCGACCCCGCGTATTTGCGTGGTGTGCTTTTGCATTGTGGGTACGGATGATGGATGGTTCGACGTGGTGGTGCGTTGACTATCGGAAACCTGATTCGCTTCAGAGGAGAGCAAGTATCCTCCGCTTTAGATTGATGATTGGTTTGATCAACTTGTGAGAGCTTCAGTCTTTTCGAAGATTGATTTCGGGTCTGGATACCATCAGTTGAGGTTCGATGAGTCAGTTGTGGCTTGGACGATTTTCGGATCATGGTGCGGACATCAGGAGTTTTGGTCACGTTGTTTGGTTGACCAATGCCCCGTAGTTTTTACAGACTTGATGGACCAGTTGTTCAGACGATTCTGGACGAGTTGCGGTCATGTTCGTTGGCAACATCCTGATGTATTCCAGGAGTGTGGGCCAGTACTTGAAGCAATTGCAAGCGGTTTTGCGGACTTTGTGAGATGATCAGCTATTTGCGAAGTTCAGCCAGTGTGAGTTTTGGCTGATTAGCATGAAGATTTTGGGTTGTGTGATGCTATCCGAGGGAGTCGGCGTGGATCCTGACCAGTTAGAAGCCGTGTTGATTTGGGGATTGCCCTACCATTGTACCAGAGATCGGGAGTCTCTTGGGTTTGGCAGGCTATTACCGACGGCTTGTGCAGGGTTTTCCCAGAGTACCACATTATTTTTCCGGATTGAGTAAGAAAGTCTCAAGTTCGAGTGGTTCGTTGCACGCGAGGAGAGTTACTTACTCCTGCAGGATGGTTGACTGTCGCTTCGGTTTTGACCTTACCAGACGACCGTGACGAGTTCGTGGGTTATGGCGATGCATCGAGGTTTGGATTTGGTTGTGCTTTGATGCTGTGTAGCAGTGCGGTGGCTCATGGTTTCAGGCAGTGGAAACTTTATGGGGCTACGTATCCTGTGTATGATTTGGGTGTAGTTGTCCTTATGTTAGCATCAGAGAGTTGGAGATACTACTGTTACGGCGTGCAGCGCAGTGTAGGATGTACACTGATTACTTGGGTTTCATCCACTTGCATATTCGGCCAGATTTGAGCTTGAGGCAGTGTAGATGGATGGGGTCGACTAACGACTATGGCTGCACCTTTGAGTTTGTTCGAGAAATGCTAGAGGTTGTACTTTGACCATCCGTCTGGGATGTTGTTGCTGATGCATTCAGTCGGGAGTCGGAAGCTTCAGTGTTTTATGTGTGTGTGGCTCGAGTTTTCGTGTTAGCCGAGTTGCGAGCTATAGGAGCTGTGTTCGAGTGTGATGATGTTGAAGCTCACTGTTTTGCGCGCATTTAGCGCTAGTGATGCGGAGATGTATCAGATACTTCGAGTTTACTACTCGTGACGCAACATGAAGAGGAATGTAGCGGTTTGTGTGTGTAGATGCCACATTTGTCGACTGGCCATGGTTATGAGGCAGAGACGTGCCGAGAAGTATCAGCCATTAGAGATTTCCAGTTTGATGTGGCGTTTGTCACTGTGGTTTTGTGTGTTTATATGCACTTCGGTTTGTGATACCAGTTATCAGGCCATTGTGGACAATTTGATGAACTTAGTACGTTTCCTGGTACTTTCAGGAAAGATTTCAGTGGCAGACTGGCATAGTTGTGTTTGGCGGAGATTGTCCATTCACGTGGTGTACCTGTGTCCCAGTTTGCTGGTCGAGATAATCAGCTACAACAAAGTGTTGGCAAGCTTTGCAGCGAGCATTAGGGACCAGACTACAAGTTAGTATCGGTTCTTATCCTCAGATTGGTGGGCGATCTTTGAGGCCCATTCAGACCTTGGAGGGCATATTGTGGACCTCGGTATTGCAGTTCAGGAGGATTTGGGACCAGCAGTTTCACTTGTTCGAGATTGCTTGCTGTACCAGTTTGTGGACCACTATGGTTCTAATGTTGCACTTCATTGTGTTAGAGTTTGGTTTGAGTTTGAGTTGACATTTGATTTTGATTTTGTGGAATGTGCTACCTCAGATTGTCAGATTAGCGGAAATGGGTTGATTATTGCTCGAGTTCGATGTTTGGGCTATGTTGATATGAGTGTGTTGAGTTATGAATTGCCACGTTGTTTTGATCTGTATGTGGTCATAGGCGAGTTTGTGTTGTGCCGTATAGTTCGGCGTCACCTATAGTGTTGGCTTTGGTGTGTGTTGTGTTCTGTGTTGTGGAACTATGTTTCAGGTTTGTTTCGTGTTGTGTACCTTACCTGTTCCTTATGCAGGAACACTTGGCGATTGTGTGGAGCCAGTTCAGATTCGAGATTGAGGATACAGGGATTTCAGCACGGAGCTATCTCCTATTATGGAATCTGTTAACAGAGTTGTTCAGTTGACGTTGCCACTGAGCAGTGGAGCAGTATGCAGAGGCAGTGCTCCTACTTTTAGTCGGCAGACTCGAAAATTTCGAGGTCGAAATTTTTTAAGGGGGGTGGATTTGTGACGACCCAGAACAGAATCAGTATGAGAATCAGCTTAATCTACGAGCTTGCGCGTAGTCGCAGATTGCCGACAGATGTTTGAACCGCCAGATTTGTTAACGACTAAATCATTGGCCGAGAATTGGTGTGACGACCCGAACCAGAATCAGATGTGTGTTTGGCACGATTCTCGAGGTTTGGTTATAGTCGCAGTTTTACGATATTGTGTGGTTAACCGATTCGATTTGCGACTTTGTTTTCGGTAGAGAATTTGGGTTGAGTGTCTTCACGGAAATTGTAGAGTATGTGATTTCGAGCTTGTGGGCGGTTCTGGAAGATTTTTCCGATAACCGAGGAATATTTTATGATTATTTGAAGTTTCAGGTTCCGACGAGTTTATCTGTTTGTTTCGAGTTTATCCGAATCGTGATGGTTATCCATTTCGAATCGTCGATCGACCCGAGGGACGAGTATAAATATCGAAAAGTCGAAAAATAGTCGAGAATTAGTCGAAAACTTCATTTTGGGCGTTAACCGACTTGGAATTTCGTTGACTTTCCAAAATTGGAAAGTGAACCATCGGACCGAAAAGGAAAGTTGCCATTTTGGGAAGTCACCGTCCGGCGACCTAATTTCGGCCACCTTGGACTTCGAGGAAGGTATGGTTAGAACCCTTGAGTAATTTCGAGTTTATTGGTGTATGAATTTATGAGAATTTGTAAGGTTTTCGTGGAACCCGAGTTTGGTCCGATTTGGGAAAATCGCCGGTGTTGGTTACGGTGGTTCCGGCGAGCCACAGTGGTGGTGGTTAGGGGGGTTTGCTTCCCCTTGGCCTAGGGATTCTATTGGTGTGGTTCAATTGAGGTTTGATGATGGTTTTGGAGCGACCCGAATAGGTCACCGGAGAGATTTATCCCGTTCGGGTTTGGGTTGTTTTGGAAGGTTTCCGAGCTGTTTTGGCCTTCGTGGTAGAAGAGAAAGTGATTCGTATGGTCGTGGTGGTCTGATCTGGAAAGTTTCACCGACGAATTCCACCGTTGACGGCGCGCCGCCGCCGGCGGCGACGGTCAACGGCGGAGAAAAAGTCAACTTTTCAGATTTCGATGTAATTAGTGTCGTTTTCTCGAAATCACGTCTTGGTTATCGTACGGAGGTTTTCGGGTTGATTTGGTTAGCCGATTTTCAGTCGAGATTTCGAGTGGGGATTTTGGGATTTCCGTTATACATTTTGTACCGTATTTCGTATTTCCGGGAACGGTTGGCTTCCGTGCATCAGTACAGTGTTGTGGATTACGTTATTGATCAGTGATAGATGCATATTTATGCATCTATTTGGTATTTAATTTGTTCCTTATATTTAGTTTATTGTTATTAATCGAGTGAATTAATTATGTTTATTTGCTTTTAGGTGTTTTGGAGATTAATGGAGAAAAGGAGATTAAATAATGTGTTTTGGAAGTTTCTTATCGAGGAACTGTCTGGCGAAGCTCGATGGGTTTAGTGACTGCAATTATTTATGCCCAAGCGAGGAGATTACGTACGTATGTACTATGCCAGCGAAGTTGGAGGGAGAAATAGAGGAAGTTCGATGGCATAAGGAATTGTGGGCTTAGAAGTTCGATGGGTTGCATATGGATACTTATATATTATATTTGCAACTTGGAAAGAGAAGTGGACTTGGACTAGGAAAAGGAGCCTAGCACGTGATGCATGCTTGCTAGGTTAATCAACCTAGGTATATATATAGCAAGTGGGGGCTGAACAAAATAAGGACGTACGCTAGAGAGAAAATAACAAGTTACGTACGGCTGGAGGATCAAGGAAGAAAAGACAAAACAGAGAACAAGGGAGAAGAAGATTTCATGCATGCGAACTAGTTCGATCTCGATATCGCCAAGAGTTCTTCCTTCTCCATCTTTTGTCTATTTCTTATGAATTCTTTGATGTTTTTATTTATAACTATCAGTAGCTAAATTTCCATTGTTAGGGGCTGATTGAAGCCCTAGATATGCTTACGATTTTGAACCCCTTTTGATTCTATTAATTATTTGGATGAGCTTTGTTTCACTGTTTTATCACCGTATGATTTCTATGTTCATGTTTCTTTGAGTGCACGCTTAGATGCATGGCTTAGGATCTATAGTCTTGATTATGTATATGACCACCTTATCATTGCATATTCTCTAGAGACAAACATGAATTTGTGTGAAACAAGCCTTAGTGATGAAAGGGTGACCACCTTATCAACCCTTGAAGCTCTGTTATTCTTCAAACACTCTTAGAACGTAATGACTTCAGTTCTCTAGGCTTACATCACCATATGTATAAGTCGGTTAAGTGAGGATCAAGATCGAGCGGATTGTCCCTCCCTCTTTCATGCCAAGTAAGAGAGTGTAATACATAAGATGACTTAACCAAAGCTCTTGTGTGGAGAGTATTCATCCATGGTTAGTTCAATTATATTGGGGTGGTCGTAAGTATGTCTAGGGTGGATAGAAGTTCTTAACATTCATATCTCATTGGTTATTTACAACAATTTACTTTCAATAATTTATTTTCTGCAATTTACTGATTTCTGCTTTAGCTGTAGCTTAGCCGATTTATTTCGGTAACCAAATCAACTCCGAATACCCTAAAATTTTGTGTGGTAGTCCGCCACTGTGTCTAGTTCATTGTGACAAAATCTCGCTGCATTTGAGTCTGTCTAGCTTAGGTTCGATAGCCATTAGTGTTCTGTAGTCGAGTCTGTCAGCATAGTAGTGTGTTAGGATTTAGTTTCACCAATTCCTCGTGTTCGATAACCCCTATTTAGCTTACTACATGGATATATCCAGGTTTTGAATAGGGTATCTTTGAGTGGTGTTAAACCGCCTTGTCAATCAGTTACATTTTTGTGGATATTCAGGAGATCGAGATCGGGATCGTGATCGTGTTTCTGGCGAGGGATCTTCCGCCGGTCCTCGAGATTAGCGCGAGTACGCGTTTTGCTCATCTGTGAGTGGACATTTTATTTTCACGGATTGAATGCGAGTCTTTTATATACTATAATGAACTTGAGAATGCAGCATGATTATGGTTTTACGAGCATGAGATTTCATACGAGATTATGATTATATAAGCATGTGTTTACGATTATACGAATATGTTTATACGGATATACGTATACGAATATGCATACACTTTTATGCTGTTTCATGCATTTGCATCGAACTGTTTATGATTTGGTTTACACAGAGTACAGTCTCAGTTACGTTGTTGTATCGATACACCTTGCCTCGTCGGCTGATCCCCGACGGAGGGCCGCCTGGAGGGGCGTTTCCCAAACCAGACCGGTGAGGGGCGTATTCCTCGGAACCGAGGCCATTTCTGGCTTAGAATCACGTGGTAGTCAAGGAATCCGTGGTTCAGACTGTACTAGCACGGTGGAGTCCATGAGTGACCCCGTGGGATTTTACTTGCATGCTCAGTACATTGGAGGAGTATGAGTTTTACCTCGTGTACTTATTATTTTATATTCCTGGACTCGCATATGTATTTTAAACATATATATATTAACTGGTGAAAGACATTTATTTTCGTCCACTCACTCTAACGTGTTTATTGTCTTTCCCCTGGGCTTTTCGGTTTTCGTGCCCAGCGTGCAGTTCAGGTTTGGTGTTTTCACGTCGCGGTTTGGAGGCTAGTGATCAGAGTCACCTGTGTTTTCTAGTAGGTTCTTGTTTCACCTACTGATGTACATTTTGTATATGTTTTACTCTAGAGGTCGCTCTGATACATTCTGATACATGTGGTGCGGATTTTCACGGATATACATATATACATAGTACTGTTTATTTACTGTTGTTGATTATATTGATGTTGAGAAATCCGGATGGGATTGGTGCCCACGGTTTGGCTTTTGTGGCATAGGACGAAGTGTTATTTTCAGGGTGCAGGTTTATGCAATTCCACGCTAGTAACGAAACTCTGCCGAAATTTTGAAAAATTTTTGTTGGTTCGTATTTTCGGAAGGGTTTGATTCCGGTTTAGGTAACTGAATCGGAATTGGGTCCTTTCAGCTTGGTATCAGAGCATTAGTTTGTCAGATTCTGTAGACTCTTGTAGTTATGACGCTTAGGGTATTTGAGTTGATACAGCATAACTGGAGTGATGACCCGACTGGCCAGCGGTACTCATCAATACTTCGGGTGTTGTGTGTCCTCAAATATCTGCGGTTTCATGATTACGTTCTTTCCCCTTGTACCTAATGCTTGTCTTGTATCAGTAGGATGCCTCCTCGACGTGGTCCCCGTGTTGACCGGGATGATGATCCTGATGAGGATCGCCGAACGCGCGACTTGCTTATGCGAGTGCTGCGTTTGGAAGAGCGTTTTGACCCCGTGGTCAAGGCTCGCACTGCGGGTGCTACTGTATTTTCGGGTTTAGTTGATCCAGAGATATGCGAGGCATGGTTGGTCCAGATTGAGCGTGTTTGTGAGCGTCTGCAGTTTACACCTGAGCAGATGACAGTAGCCGCAGTTGGTTTACTTGAGGGTGATGCATACTTTTGGTGGGTCAGCACTGACAGAGTTCCTGTGGATACTCCGTGGACATTGTTTCGTGATCTGTTTATGCGGAAGTATTTTAATCAGGCTACCCAGCAGCGCAAGTACGAGGAGTTCACGAACTTGAGGCAGGGCAGTTTGTCTGTACTTGAGTATCGGGATCGGTTTACTCGTTTGTCTTGTTTTGCGCGGGATATGGTGGTTACAGAGGAAGCCAAGTGTCGCAGGTTTGAGCTGGGATTGAATCTGAACATCAAGGCGACGTTGACTACGATGCCGAGGAACAACTTTGATGAGTTTGTTAGTGCTGCACTCCGAGGCGAAGATATTGAGCAGGAGAGACAGCAGAGGTACCAGCCGAGGCGATTCGAGGAGGGTGGACCGAGTCAGGGGCCTTCGAAGAGGCAGAGTTCTGATACTTCTGGTTCAGCTTCATCCTCTGGCGTTGGATCTTACCGCCCACCAGTTAGTACATCGAGGCGGAGACCGTTTTGGAGGAGAGATCGACCACAGAGGCCACATTTGCAGTACCGAGGGAGTACCCGTTGTGTAGTCTCTATAGTCGACATCATGTGGGTCCATGTCAGCGAGGTCCTGTCACTTGTTTCCGCTGTGGCCAGGTGGGCCACTATGCGAAGGAGTGTCCTCAGCTATATGGCGGTGACGGACAAGCAGCCCAGAGTTCCGGAGTTGAGCGAGGTGCCACTTCTGGAGTGCGACCGGCACAGTTTGTAGGCCAGGGCCGACAGCAGGGACAGCCCCAGCGAGGACGACCAGCCGGACAGGCGAGGGTTCATGCTATGACTCTACGTGAGGGCAGAGCATCACCGGAGGTCGTTATCGGTACGTTACATGTTTTTGGTATTCCTGTACTTGCATTGTTAGATCCGGGCGCCACACATTCATTCATATCATTTAGACTGTCATCATTGGCTACGGTACCTGCATCTCCACTTCCGGGGTTGTGGAGAGTGTTGTATCCGTCGGGTGAAGTTGTGAGTATCGGTTGGGTTTACCGAGATTGTGAGGTGTTTATTGGTGGTCATGGATTAGCCGCAGATCTGTTACTGCTTGATATTGTGGATTTCGATCTGATTTTGGGTATGGACTTCCTGGAGTCGCACTGGGCCATGTTTGATTGCCACAGGAAAGAGGTCGCGTTTCGTCGACCAGGGTTGCCCGAGATACTGTTTCGTGGCGAGAAGAACACTTCCCTACCGTGTTTGATTTCCGCGATGAGGGCGGATCGGTTGATGAAGAAGGGTTGTGTTGCGTACTTAGCCCATGTTGTGGACACTACAGCTGCAGTGCCGGATCTTGGTAGTATTGAGGTTGTGTCTGAGTTTGGGGTGCTCCAGTGTTGTTTGTGCGGAAGAAGGACGGGTCCATGCGTTTGTGCATCGACTATCGGAAGCTGAATCAGATTACAGTGAGGAACAAGTATTCATTGCCGCGGATTGACGTCTTGTTCGATCAGCTGAAGGGAGCAGCAGTCTTTTCAAAGATTGATCTTCGATCCGGATATCACCAGTTGAGGATCCGGGATTCAGATGTGGCCAGGACAGCATTGAGGACGCGGTATGGGCACTATGAGTTTTTGGTTATGCCGTTTGGGTTGACCAACGCCCCCGCAGCTTTCATGGATTTGATGAACCGGGTGTTTCGACGGTTCCTGGACAAGTTCGTGATTGTATTCATTGATGATATTTTGATATATTCGAGGAGTGTGGGCCAGCACAAGAAGCACTTGCGAGCGGTGTTGCGGACTTTGCGTGACCAACAGCTGTTCGCGAAGTTTAGCAAGTGTGAGTTCTGGTTGGATAGTGTGAAGTTTCTGGGCCACGTGATTTCGGCCGAGGGAGTTAGTGTTGATCCTGACAAGATTGAGGCCGTGCTGAATTGGAGTCGACCCACTACTGTGCCGGAGATCCGGAGTTTCTTGGGGTTAGCAGGCTATTATCGACGGTTTGTACAGGATTTCTCCCGGATAGCTACACCACTGACCAGATTGATGAAGAAAGGCGTCAAGTTTGAGTGGTCTGATGCGTGCGAGGAGAGTTATTTGCTCTTGAAGGAGAGACTGACTACTGCACCGGTTCTGACATTGCCAGACGACAGTGGTGAGTTTGTTGTATATAGTGATGCGTCAAAGTTGGGCCTTGGCTGTGTGTTGATGCAGCATGGTAGAGTCGTGGCATATGGTTCCAGACAGGTGAAACCGCACGAGGTCAACTATCCGACGCATGATTTGGAGTTAGCCGCTATTGTGTTAGCGTTGAAGAGTTGGAGACATTATCTGTATGGTGCTCAATGTAAGATTTTTACTGACCACAAGAGTTTCACCTATTTGCGGACGCAGCCGTATTTGAACATGAGGCAGCGCCGATTGATGGAGTTGATCAACGACTAGGATTGTACGTTTGAGTACCATCCAGGGAAGGCCAACGTTGTAGCGGATGCACTTAGCCGGAAATCTGGAGCTTCGTTGTTTCACATGTGTGTGGCCAGAGTATCGATGTTAACTGAGCTTCGAGCTACAGGTGCTGTATTTGGGTATGATGATGATGGAGCTTTGTTAGCCAGTTTCCAGGTTCGACCGGTACTGGTTGATCAGGTACGGGAGGCACAGGATTCAGATCCTTACTTGCTGAGCAAGAAGACCATGATACGGAATGGTGTGCCTACTGAGTTCCGTTTGAGCGACGACGGTACGTTGTTGTTCAGAGGCAGGCTTTGTGTACCCAGGGACGAGGACTTGAAGGAGGAGATTCTGGATGAGGCCCACAGTTCAGCGTATGCGATGCATCCCGGAGGTACGAAGATGTTTCGTACACTTCGAGCGTACTATTGGTGGCGCAACATGAAGCAGGAGATTGCCGCTTACGTGAGTCGGTGTTTGATTTGTCAGCAGGTGAAGGCGGAGAGGCAGAAACCTGCAGGGAAACTACAGCCACTTGAGATTCCAGTTTGGAAGTGGGAGCATATCACGATGGATTTCGTCTATCAGTTGCCATGTACTTCGGCGGGCAACACTGGCATTTGGGTTATTGTTGACCGACTGACGAAATCCGCACACTTTCTTGCACTTCCAAGGAAGATTTCAGTGGGCAAATTGGCCAAGTGTACTTATCCGAGATTGTTCGCTTGCATGGTGTTCCTGTGTCGATTGTTTCTGACCGTAATAGTCAGTTCACCTCTGAGTTTTGGCAGGCTTTACAGCGAGCTTTGGGCACGAGGTTGCGATTTAGTACAGCTTTTCATCCTCAGACTGATGGACAGTCCGAGCGGACCATTCAGACTCTTGAGGATATGCTGAGATCGTGTTTTTGCAATTTCGTGGAAACTGGGATCAGCAGTTGCACTTGATTGAGTTTGCCTACAACAACAGCTATCAAGCCAGTAGTGAGATGGCACCGTACGAGGCTCTGTACGGGAAGCAATGTCGCACTCCATTGTGTTGGAGTGAGGTGGGCGAGCGTTGGCTTATTGGTCCAGATTTGGTGAAAACCACGATGGAGGACATTCAGGTTATTCGGGATCGACTGAAGGTCGCCCAGGATCGGCAGAAGAGTTACGCGGATGTGAGGAGGAAGGGTTTAGAGTTTGAGGTTGGTGATTGGGTCTTCCTGAAACTATCTCCGTGGAGAGGAGTTGTGCGTTTCGGGAAGCGTGGCAAGCTTCGACCGCGGTACATTGGTCCGTATGAAATTAAGGAGAGAGTTGGAGCTGTTGCTTACAGACTTGAGTTACCGGCTGAGATGGCTCATGTGCATGATGTTTTCCATGTTTCGATGTTACGGAAGTACATCTCAGATCCTTCACATGTGTTAGCCCTACAGCAGTTGCCGATAAGAGAGGATTTATCGTATGTTGAGGAGCCAGTGCAGATTCTCGATCGTCGTGAGCAGGAGTTGAGGCACCGTGTGATTCCGCTAGTAAAGGTCTTGTGGCAGAACCACTCAATTGAGGAGGCCACCTGGGAAACCGAGCAGCGTATGCGGGAGCAGTATCCTCATCTGTTCACATGACAGGTATTTAAATTTTGAGGTCGAAATTTCTTTAAGGGGGGTAGATTTGTGACGACCCGAACCAGAATCAGATGTGTGTTTGGCACGATTCTCGAGGTTTGGTTATAGTCGCAGTTTTACGATATTGTGTGGTTTGCCGATTCGATTTGCGACTTTGTTTTCAGTCGAGAATTTGGGTTGAGTGTCTTCACGGAAATTGTAGAGTACGTGATTTCGAGCTTGTGGGCGGTTCCAGAAGATTTTTTTGATAACCGAGGAATATTTTATGATAATTTGAAGTTTCAGGTTCCAACGAGTTTATCTGTTTGTTTCGAGTTTATCCGAATCGTGATGGTTATCCATTTCGAATCGTCGATCGACCCGAGGGACGAGTATACATATCGAAAAGTCAAAAAATAGTCGAGAATTAGTCGAAAACTTCATTTTGGGCGTTGACCGACTTGGAATTTCGTTGACTTTCCAAAATTGGAAAGTGAACCATCGGACCGAAAAGGAAAGTTGCCATTTTGGGAAGTCACCGTCCGGTGACCTACTTTCGGCCACCTTGGACTTCGAGGAAGGTATGGTTAGAACCCTTGAGTAATTTCGAGTTTATTGGTGTATGAATATGTGAGAATTTGTAAGGATTTCGTGGAACCCGAGTTTGGTCCGATTTGGGAAAATCGCCGGTGTTGGTGACGGTGGTTCCGGCGAGCCACGGTGGTGGTGGTTAGGGGGGTTTGCTTCCCCTTGGCCTAGGGATTCTATTGGTGTGGTTCAATTGAGGTTTGGTGATGGTTTTGGAGCGACCCGAATAGGTCACCGGAGAGATTTATCCCGTTCGGGTTTGGGTTGTTTTGCAAGGTTTCCGAGCTGTTTTGGCCTTCGTGGTAGAAGAGAAAGTGATTCGTATGGTCGTGGTGGTCTGATCTGGAATGTTTCACCGACGAATTCCACAGTTGACGGCGCGCCGCCGCCGGCGGCGGCGGTCCACGGCGGAGAAAAAGTCAACTTTTCAGATTTCGATGTAATTAGTGTCGTTTTTCTCGAAATCGCGTCATGGTTATCGTACGGAGGTTTTCGGGTTGATTTGGTTAGCCGATTTTCAGTCGAGATTCCGAGTGGGGATTTTGGGATTTCCGTTATACATTTTGTACCGTATTTCGTATTTCCGGGAACGGTTGGTTTCCGTGCATCAGTACAGTGTTGTGGATTACGTTATTGATGAGTTACGTTTTTGTGGATATTCAGGAGATCGAGATCGGGATCGTGATCGTGTTTCTGGCGAGGGATCTTCCGCCGGTCCTCGAGATTAGCGCGAGTGCGCGTTTTGCTCATCTGTGAGTGGACATTTTATTTTCACGGATTGAATGCGAGTCTTTTATATACGTTAATGAACTTGAGCATGCAGATTATGGTTTTACGAGCATGAGATTTCATACGAGATTATGATTATATAAGCATGTGTTTACGATTATACGAATATGTTTATACGGATATATGTATACGAATATGCATACACTTTTATGCTGTTTCATGCATTTGCATCGAACTGTTTATGATTTGGTTTACACAGAGTACAGTCTCAGTTACGTTGTTGTATCGATACACCTTGCCTCGTCGGCTGATCCCCGACGGAGGGCCGCCTGGAGGGGCGTTTCCCCAACCAGACCGGTGAGGGGCGTATTCCCCGGAACCGAGGCCATTTCTGGCTTAGAATCACGTGGAAGTCAAGGACTCCGTGTGACGACCCGAACCAGAATCAGATGTGTGTTTGGCACGATTCTCGAGATTTGGTTATAGTCGCAGTTTTACGATAATGTGTAGTTTGTCGATTCGATTCGCGACTATGTTTTCGGTCGAGAATTTGAGTTGAGTGTCTTCACGGAAATTGTAGAGCACGTGATTTCAAGCTTGTGGGCGGTTCCGGAAGATTTTTCCGATAAACGAGGAATATTTTATGATTATTTGAAGTTTCGGGTTTCGCCGAGTTTATCCGAATGTTTCGAGCTTATCCGAATCATTTCGTATTTTCATTTTGGACCGTTGATCGACCCGAGGGACGAGTATAAATATCGAAAAGTCAAAAAATAGTCGAGAATTAGTCGAAAACTTCATTTTGGGCGTTGACCAACTTGAATCTCGTTGACTTTCCATATTTGGAAAGTGAGTCATCAGACCGAAAGGGAAAGTTTCCATTTTGGGTCTTCACCGTTCGGCGACCGAATTCCGGCCACCATTGGCCACGGGACAGGTATGAATCGCTTCCCCTTGGAATTTCGAGTATGATGGTATGTGGTTTGGGTTGAATTGGTTCCGTTTTGTGGGAACCCGATTAGGGCCGAGTTGGAGAATTTCGCCGCAGTTCGTTGGCCACTCTCCGGCGAGCCACGAAGGTGGTGGTTAGGGGGCTTTGCTTCCCCTAGCCTAGGAGGAGCTTCCTATGTGGTTTATTTCGAACGAGGTGGTGGTTTTGGTGGTCACCGGAATCTGGTATTCCGATCTGTTTCGAGGGGTTTTTGGATGGGTTCCGGTGAGATTTGGGGTTTGAGGTAGTTGAGAAAGTGACTCGGATGGTTGAGAGCTTGTGATCTGGAGAATCTCGCCGTGAAATTTCACGGTTGACGGCGCGTCGCCGCCGCCGGCGAAGGTTGACTTTTTCAGATTTCGACGATTTTAGTGTCGTTTTTCTCGAAATCGCGCCCTGGTTATCGTACGGAGGTTTTCGAGTTGATTTGGTTGGCCGATTTTCAGTCGAGATTTCGAGTAGGGATTTCGGGATTTCCGTAATTCATTTTGCACTGCATTTTGTATTTCCGGGAACGGTTGGTTTCCGTGCATCAGTACAGTGTTGTGGATTACGATATTGATCAGTTATGTTTTATGAATATGTTCAGGAGATCGAGATCGAGATCTGGATCGTAGTCGTGCTTCAGGCGAGGGATCTTCTGCCGGACCACGAGTGTAGCGCGTGTGCGCGTTTTGAGAGTCTGTGAGTGGACACTTTGTTTTCACGGATTGATTGCGAGTCTTTATTTATGATTTACGAACTTGAGCATGCAGATTGATTATGATTTTACGAGCATGTGTTTTACGATTATGCTTATACGGATATACGTATACGAATATATTCATACGTACATATTATGTTTTAAGCATGTGCATAGAAAAGATTTATGATTTGGTTTACACAGAGTACAGTCTCAGTATATGTTGTGGTATCGATACACATTGGCTTCTCGGCTGATCCCCGAGTACGCTCCGGGAAGGACAGATATCCTGACCCGAGGCCTTTCTGGCTAGGAATCACGTGTGGGTCTGGGATCCCGTGGTTCAGACTGTGCTATCGCGTGGTAGTCCATGAGTGATTCCGCGATATGTTTACGTTGCATACTCTGTATGTGAGTGGTAGCTGGAGTCTCCTCACGTTTCAATTGATTTTCGTATATTTGACTCGCATATGATTTTAAATGTATATATTTATTAACTGGTGAAAGACATTTATTTTCGTCCACTCACTCTAACGTGTTTATTGTCTTTCCCCTGGGCTTTTCGGTTTTCGTGCCCAGTTTGCAGTTCACTGATGTACATATTGTATATGTTTTACTTTAGAGGTCGCTCTGATACATTCTGATACATGTTGTGCGGATTTTCACAGATATACATATATACATAGTACAGTTTATTTATTGTTGTTGATTATATTGATGTTGAGAAATCCGGATGGGATTGGTGCCCAGGGTTTGTTTTTTTGTGGCATAGGACGAAGTAACGAAACTCTTCCGAAATTTTGGAAAAAATTTTGTTGGTTCGTATTTTAAATAGGGTTTGATTCCGGTTTAGGTAACTGAATCGGGATTGGGTCCTTTCAGCTTGGTATCAGAGCATTAGGTTGTCAGATTCTGTAAACTCTTGTAGTTGTGACGCTTAGGGTATTTGGGTTGATACAGCATGACTGGAGTGATGACCCGACTGGCCAGCGGTACTCATCAATACTTCGGGTGTTGTATGTCCTCAAATATCTGCGGTTTCATGATTACGTTCTTTCGGCTTGTACCTAATGCTTGTCTTGTACCAGTAGGATGCCTCCTCGACGTGGTCCCCGTGTTGATCGGGATGATGATCCTGATGAGGATCGCCGAACGCGCGACTTGCTGATGCGAATGCTGCGTTTGGAGGAGCGTTTTGACCCTGTGGTCAAGGCTCGCACTGCGGGTGCTACTGTGTTTTCGGGTTCAGTTGATCCAGAGGTATGCGAGGCATGGTTGGTTCAGATTGAGCGTGTTTGTGAGCGTCTGCAGTTTACACCTGAGCAGATGACAGTAGCCGCAGTTGGTTTACTTGAGGGTGATGCATACTTTTGGTGGGTCAGCACTGACAGAGTTCCTGTGGATACTCCGTGGACATTGTTTCGTGATCTGTTTATGCGAAGGTATTTTAATCAGGCTACCCAGCAGCGCAAGTACGGGGAGTTCACGAATTTGAGGCAGGGCAGTTTGTCTGTACTTGAGTATCGGGATCGGTTTACTCGATTGTCTCGTTTTGCGCGGGATATGGTGGCTACAGAGGAAGCCAAGTGTCGCAGGTTTGAGCTGGGATTGAATCTGAATATTAAGGCGACATTGACTACGATGCCGAGGAACAACTTTGATGAGTTTGTCAGTGCAGCTCTCCGAGGCGAGGATATTGAGCAGGAGGGACAGCAGAGGTACCAGCCGAGATGATTTGAGGAAGGTGGACCGAGTCAGGGGCCTTCAAAGAGGCAGAGTTCTGATACTTCTGGTTCAGCTTCATCCTCAGGCGGTGGATCTTATCGACCACCAGTTAGTGCACCTAGGTGGAGACAGAGATGGAGGAGAGATCGACTGCCGCGACCACAGGCTAGTGGGGATTCTAGCGGTTCTAGTCATCCTCGACAACTTTTTCGCACACCTGCTACACCGAGGGAGGCTCCGTTGTGCAACTTATGCAATATGTATCATGTTGGTTCGTGTCAGCGAGGCACCCTCAATTGTTATCATTGTGGCCAGGTGGGTCACTATGTAAGGGCGTGTCCTCAGTTGTATGGTGCTGGTGATCAGGCAGCTCAGAGTTCCAGAGGAGAGCGAGGTGCCACTACGGGAGCTCGACCAGCACAGTTTGCAGGTCAAGGTCGACAGCAGGGACAACCCCAGCGAGGACGACCAGCCGGACAGGCGAGAGTTTATGCTATGACTATGCGTGAGGGTAGAGCATCACCGGAGGTCATTATCGGTACGTTACATGTTTTTGGTATTCCTGTAGTTGCATTGCTAGATCCAGGTGCCACACATTCATTCATATCATTTAGACTGTCATCATTGGCTACGGTTCCTGCATCTCCACTTCCGGGGTTGTGGAGAGTGTTGTATCCGTCAGGTGAGGTTGTGAGCATCGGTTGGGTTTACCGAGATTGTGAGGTGTTTATTGATGGCCATGGTTTAGCCGCTGATCTGTTATTGCTGGATATTGTGGATTTTGATCTGATATTGGGTATGGACTTTTTGGAGTCGCACTGGGCCATGTTTTATTGCCACAGGAAGGAGGTCGCGTTTCGACGACCCGGGTTACCTGAGATACTGTTTTGTGGCGAGAAGAACACTTCCTTACCGTGTTTGATTTCCGCGATGAGGGCGGATCGGTTGATGAAGAAGGGTTGTGTTGCGTACTTAGCCCATGTTGTGGACACTACAGCTGCAGTGCCGAATCTTGGCAGTATTGAGGTTGTGTCTAAGTTTCCGGATGTGTTTCCAGCAGAGTTACCTGGTATACCCCCTGTGCGGGATATTGATTTTACCATTGAGTTATTGTCGGGTACTGGACCGATTTCCCAGACACCGTACCGGATGGCGCCTGCAGAGTTGAGGGAGTTGCAGATTCAGCTTCAGGAGTTGTTGGAGAAGGGATTCATTCGACCGAGTGTTTCTCCGTGGGGTGCTCCAGTGTTATTTGTGCGGAAGAAGGACGGGTCCATGCGTTTGTGCATCGACTATCGGAAGCTGAATCAGGTTACAGTGAGGAACAAGTATCCGTTGCCACGGATTGATGACTTGTTCGATCAGCTGAAGGGAGCGGCAGTATTTTCGAAGATTGACCTTCGATCCGGATATCACCAGTTGAGGATCCGGGATTCAGATGTGGCCAGGACAGCTTTCAGGACGCGGTATGGACACTATGAGTTTCTGGTTATGCCGTTTGGGTTGACCAATGCCCCCGCAGCTTTCATGGACTTGATGAATCGGGTGTTTCGTCGATTCTTGGACAAGTTCGTGATTGTATTCATAGACGATATCCTGATTTATTCGAGGAGTGTGGGCCAGCACAGGAAGCACTTGCGAGCGGTGTTGTGGACTTTGCGGGACCATCAGCTTTTCGCGAAGTTTAGCAAGTGTGAGTTCTGGTTGGATAGTGTGAAGTTTTTGGGCCACGTGATTTCGGCTGAGGGAGTTAGTGTTGATCCTGACAAGATTGAGGCCGTGCTGAATTGGAGTCGACCCACTACTGTACCGGAGATCCGGAGTTTCTTGGGGTTAGCAGGCTATTATCGACGGTTTGTACAGGATTTCTCCCGGATAGCTACACCACTGACCAGATTGACGAAGAAGGGCGTCAAGTTTGAGTGGTCTGATGCGTGCGAGGAGAGTTATTTGCTCCTGAAGGAGAGATTGACCACCGCACCGGTTCTGACATTGGCAGACGACAGTGGTGAGTTTGTTGTGTACAGCGATGCGTCGAAGTTGGGTCTTGGCTGTGTGTTGATGCAGCATGGTAGAGTTGTGGCATATGGTTCTAGACAGCTGAAACCGCACGAGGTCAACTATCCGACACATGATTTGGAGTTAGCCGCTATTGTATTAGCGTTGAAGAGTTGGAGACATTACCTGTATGGTGCTCAGTGTAAGATTTTCACTGACCACAAGAGTCTCACATACTTGCGGACACAGCCGGACCTGAACATGAGGCAGCGCCGATGGATAGAGTTGATCAACGACTACGATTGCACTTTCGAGTACCATCCGGGGAAGGCCAACGTGGTGGCAAATGCACTTAGTCGGAAATCCGGAGCCTCATTGTTTCACATGTGTGTGGCCAGAGTATCGATGTTAGCCGAGCTTCGAGCTACGGGTGCTGTGTTTGGGTATGATGATGATGGAGCTTTGTTGGCCAGTTTTCAGGTTCGACCGGTACTAGTTGATCAAGTACGGGAGGCATAGGATTCAGATCCTTACTTGCTGGGCAAGAAGACCATGATTCGGAATGGTGTGCCTACAGAGTTCCGATTGAGCGATGACGGTACGTTGTTGTTCAGGGGCAGATTATGTGTACCCAGAGACGAGGATTTGAAGAAGGAGATTCTGGATGAGGCCCACAGTTCAGCGTATGCGATGCATCCGGGTGGTACGAAGATGTTTCGTACACTTCGAGCGTACTATTGGTGGCGCAACATGAAGCGGGAGATTGCTGCGTACGTGAGTCGGTGTTTGATTTGTCAGCAGGTGAAGGCGGAGAGACAGAAACCTGCAGGGAAACTACAGCCACTTGAGATTCCAGTTTGGAAGTGGGAGCATATCACGATGGATTTCGTCTATCAGTTGCCGCGTACTTCGGCGGGCAACACTGGCATTTGGGTTATTGTCGACCGATTGACGAAATCCGCACACTTTCTTGCACTTCTAGGGAAGGTTTCAGTGGGCATATTGGCCAAGTTGTACTTATCAGAGATTGTTCACTTGCATGGGGTGCCTGTATCCATTATTTCTGACCGTGATAGTCAGTTCACTTTTGAGTTTTGGTAGGCTTTACAGCGAGCGTTGGGCACGAGGTTGCGGTTTAGTACAGCTTTTCATCCTCAGACTGACGGGCAGTCCGAGCGGACCATTCAGACTCTTAAGGATATGCTGAGATCGTGTGTGTTGCAGTTTTGTGGAAACTGGGATCAGCAGTTGCACTTGGTTGAGTTCGCCTACAATAACAGCTATCAAGCCAGTATTGAGATGGCACCGTACGAGGCTCTGTACGGGAAGCAGTGTCGCACTCCATTGTGTTGGAGTGAGGTGGGCAAGCGTTGGCTCATTGGTCCTGATTTGGTGAAAACCACAATGGAGGACATTCAGGTTATTCGGGATCGACTGAAGATTGCCCAGGATCGGCAGAAGAGTTACACGGATGTGAGGAGGAAGAGTTTAGAGTTCGAGGTTGGTGATTGGCTCTTCCTGAAACTATCTCCGTGGAGGGGAGTTGTGCGTTTCGGGAAGCGTGGCAAGCTTCGACCACGATACATTGGTCCGTATGAGATTACAGAGAGGGTTGGAGTTGTTGCTTACAGACTTGAGTGACCGGATGAGATGGCTCGTGTGCATGATGTCTTCCATGTTTCGATGTTGCAGAAGTACATCTCAGATCCTTCACATGTGTTAGCTCCACAGCAGCTGCCGATCAGGGAGGATTTATCGTATGTTGAGGAGCCAGTGCAGATTCTCGATCGACGTGAGCAAGAGCTAAAGCACCGTGTGATTCCGCTGGTGAAGGTCTTGTGGAAGAACCATTCAGTTGAGGAGGCCACCTGGGAGACCGAGCAGCGTATGCGGGAGCAGTATCCTCATCTGTTCACATGACAGGTACGTTAATTTCGAGGTCGAAATTTCTTTAAGGGGGTAGATTTGTGACGACCCGAACCAGAATCAGATGTGTGTTTGGCACGATTCTCGAGATTTGGTTATAGTCACAGTTTTACGATAATGTGTAGTTTGTCGATTTGATTCTCGACTATGTTTTCGGTCGAGAATTTGAGTTGAGTTTCTTCACGGAAATTGTAGAGCACGTGATTTCGAGCTTGTGGACGGTTCCGGAAGATTTTTCTGATAACCGAGGAATATTTTATGATTATTTGAAGTTTCAGGTTTCGACGAGTTTATCCGAATGTTTCGAGCTTATCCGAATCATTTCGTATTTTCATTTTGGACCGTTGATCGACCCGAGGGACGAGTATAAATATCGAAAAGTCGAAAAATAGTCGAGAATTAGTCGAAAACTTCATTTTGGGAGTTGACCGACTTGAATCTCGTTGACTTTCCATATTTGGAAAGTGAGCCATCGGACCGAAAGGGAAAGTTTTCATTTTGGGTCTTCACCGTCCGGCGACCGAATTCCGGCCACCATTGGCCACGGGACAGGTATGAATCGCTTCCCCTTGGAATTTCGAGTATGATGGTATGTGGTTTGGGTTGAATTGGTTCCGTTTTGTGGGAACCCGATTAGGGCCGAGTTGGAGAATTTCGCCGGAGTTCGTTGGCCACTTTCCGGCGAGCCACGAAGGTGGTGGTTAGGGGGCTTTGCTTCCCCTAGCCTAGGAGGAGCTTCCTATGTGGTTTATTTCGAACGAGGTGGTGGTTTTGGTGGTCACCGGAATCTGGTATTCCGATCTGTTTCGAGGGGTTTTTGGATGGGTTCCGGTGAGATTTGGGGTTTGAGGTAGTTGAGAAAGTGACTCGGATGGTTGAGAGCTTGTGATCTAGAGAATCTCACCGTGAAATTTCATGGTTGACGGCGCGCCGCCGCCGCCGGCGACGGTCAACGGTGATTTTCCGGCGAGGGTTGACTTTTTCAGATTTCGACGATTTTAGTGTCGTTTTTCTCGAAATCGCGCCCTGGATATCGTACGGAGGTTTTCGAGTTGATTTGGTTAGCCGATTTTCAGTCGAGATTTCGAGTGGGGATTTCGGGATTTCCGTAATTCATTTTGCACTGCATTTTGTATTTCCGGGAACGGTTGGTTTCCGTGCATCAGTACAGTGTTGTGGATTACGATATTGATCAGTTATGTTTTATGAATATGTTCAGGAGATCGAGATCGAGATCTGGATCGTAGTCGTGCTTCAGGCGAGGGATCTTCCGCCGGACCACGAGTGTAGCGCGTGTGTGCGTTTCGAGAGTCTGTGAGTGGACACTTTGTTTTCACGGATTGATTGCGAGTCTTTATTTATCATTTACAAACTTGAGCATGCAGATTGATTATGATTTTACGAGCATGTGTTTTACGATTATGCTTATACGGATATACGTATACGAATATATTCATACGTACATATTATGTATTAAGCATGTGCATAGAAAAGATTTATGATTTGGTTTACACAGAGTACAGTCTCAGTATATGTTGTGGTATCGATACACATTGGCTTCTCGGCTGATCCCCAAGTACGCTCCGGGAAGGACAGATATCCTGACCCGAGGCCTTTCTGGCTAGGAATCACGTGTGGGTCTGGGATCCCGTGGTTCAGACTGTGCTATCGCGTGGTAGTCCATGAGTGATTCCGCAATATGTTTACGTTGCATGCTCTGTATGTGAGTGGTAGCTGGAGTCTCCTCACGTTTCAATTGATTTTCGTATATTTGACTCGCATATGATTTTAAATGTATATATTTATTAACTGGTGAAAGACATTTATTTTCGTCCACTCACTCTAACGTGTTTATTGTCTTTCCCCTGGGCTTTTCGGTTTCCGTGCCCAGTTTGCAGTTCAGGTTTGGTGTTTCACGTCGCGGTTTGGAGGCTAGTGATCAGAGTCACCTATGTTTTCCAGTAGGTTCTTGTTTCGCCTACTGATGTACATATTGTATATGTTTTACTTTAGAGGTCGCTCTGATACATTTTGATACATGTTGTGCAGATTTTCACAGATATACATATATACATAGTACAGTTTATTTATTGTTGTTGATTATATTGATGTTGAGAAATCCGGATGGGATTGGTGCCCACGGTTTGCTTTTTTGTGGCATAGGACGGAGTGTTAATTTTCGCGTGCATGTTATGGTAATTCCACGCTAGTAACGAAACTCTGCCGAAATTTTGGAAAAAATTTTGTTGGTTCCTATTTTAAAAAGGGTTTGATTCCGGTTTAGGTAACTGAATCGGGATTGGGTCCTTTCACTCCGTGGTTCAGACTGTACTAGCACGGTGGAGTCCATGAGTGACCCCGTGGGATTTTACTTGCATGCTCAGTACATTGGAGGAGTATGAGTTTTACCTCGTGTACTCATTATTTTATGTTCCTGGACTCGCATATGTATTTTAAACATATATATATTAACTGGTGAAAGACATTTATTTTCGTCCACTCACTCTAACGTGTTTATTGTCTTTCCCCTGGGCTTTTCGGTTTCCGTGCTCAGTGTGCAGTTCAGGTTTGGTGTTTTCACGTCGCGGTTTGGAGGCTAGTGATCAGAGTCACCTGTGTTTTCCAGTAGGTTCTTGTTTCACCTACTGATGTACATTTTGTGTATGTTTTACTCTAGAGGTCGCTCTGATACATTCTGATACATGTGGTGCGGATTTTCACGGATATACATATATACATAGTACAGTTTATTTACTGTTGTTGATTATATTGATGTTGAGAAATCCGGATGGGATTGGTGCCCACGGTTTGGCTTTTGTGGCATAGGACGAAGTGTTATTTTCAGGGTGCAGGTTTATGCAATTCCGCGCTAGTAACGAAACTCTGCCAAAATTTTGAAAAATTTTTGTTGGTTCGTTTTTTCGGAAGGGTTTGATTCCCGTTTAGGTAACTGAATCGGAATTGGGTCCTTTCAATTGGAGCTGAGTCTCTTCTCGAGAGTCGTTGCATACGAGATTTCGAGTTCGTGGGCAGTTCCGGATCATTATTTGGACGACCGAGGAATAAGTTATGAATATTTGAAGTTTCGACGTAATCGAGTTTAAAAGGCGGCATTCTTAACGACTAAATTTTTGGGCAAGAATTTGGTTTCTACTTCTTCACGGAAGTTGTTCAGAATTTAATTTCGAGCTCGTGGGAACTTCCGGAGCATTATTCCGAGTTACGAAGATTAAGTTGTGAATATTTCCGATTGTTGATTATTTAGTCGGTTTAAATATGTGTTGGTTTGAACAGTTGACTTTATATCCGATTTGTCGAAGTGTTTGACTTCGGGTGATAATTGAAGAATACGTCGAGTCGAGTTTGTTGCCGCGAGAATTATTGGAATCAGAGTTACGACGAGAAAGTTACGGATAT
The DNA here is from genome assembly GCA_946800695.1 of Geum urbanum. Taxonomy (NCBI): domain Eukaryota; kingdom Viridiplantae; phylum Streptophyta; class Magnoliopsida; order Rosales; family Rosaceae; genus Geum; species Geum urbanum. The sequence continues at coordinate 55,911,846 of OX326997.1, forward strand.
TCAAAGTTTGTCGAAAAGGATAATTACGAAGTTTCCATTTTGGGAAGCTATAAATAGTGAACTTGCTGTTTTGGGAAAGTCAACTCGGTTAGAGATGGTGGCGTGCGACGTCCACGGCTCGCCGGCGACGGTGCCTTTTCCGGCCACCTTTGGGAGCGGGGCTGGTCCCGTTCGGTGCGACTCGGTGCCCCCGTCTCCGTGCCGGCCTCCTCTCACGGTGGAGCTCACGGTGGAGAGAGAAAGTTTGGGTGAAAGTTTGGGAAATTTTGGTGAATTCGGGTTGTTTGAATTCGGTTGAATTGAGCTGCAATTTGGAGTGGGTTTTGTAGCCCTCATCACCATGAAGCTACTATGTAAGTTTGGTAATCCAATTCATCTTGTACATTGAGAATTTTGGATTTGAAATTTGTGTGAACATTCGGTTTATCACGAAATTGACCTAGTTAGAGTGAGAATTGGCCTTCGATGCAGTTGACAAAGTTGCTCAGTGGATGATTTTGAGTGGAATAGGGGTTGCTCCGCCGTAGAATTTTCCGTTCGGGTGGCGGCGCCGCCGTTGGCGGTGGTCAACGGTCAACAGTTTGACTTTTTGGGATTTTCGACAAGTTGCATGGCATTTCACCCGATCGCAGTGGGGAGGTTCGTTTTTCAAATTTAGCGTCCAAAATTACAGTGAGGTATTGAGGTATGAATTTCGGATTTTCGACAGTTTGTCATAATCGGATTACGTGTTTCCGAGAACGGTGGTTTCTCGTGATTTGTCTTGTATTGTCGAGTTATGATTTTGAGAAATGGATTTTGTTAATATTCAGGGGTTCGTGATCGTTTGTTTGGTGAGGGACTTTTCCGCCGGATCAAGGGTTAACGCGAACTGCGTTATGCTAGTCTGTGAGTGGACAATTTGTTTTCACGGATTGTTTGCGAGTCTTTATATACGTTTTACGAACTTGAGCATGGGTATGAGGTTTCGGATTACATGAGCATGTGTTTTATGATTATACAAATACGGATATACGTATACGAATATACATACACTTATATGTTGTTTCATGCATTTGCATCGAACTGTTTATGATTTGATTTTCACAGAGTACAGTCTCAGTTACGTTGTTGTATCGATACACTTGCCTCTCGGCTGATCCCCGATGGTAGGCCTTCCAGGAGGGGCGTCGTTACCCCGACCTGACCGGCGAGGGGCGTTTCCCCGGAACCGAGACCTTTCTGGCTTAGAATCACGTGGACCAAAGACCCCGTGATTCGGACTGTACTAGCACGGGTGTGTCCATGAGTGACCCCGTGGGATTTTTACTTCCATGCTCAGTACGCTGGAGGAGTATGAGTTTACCTCGTGTACTTTGTTATTTCTATTTACCTGGACTCGCATATGTTATTTTAAACATATATATCAACTGGTGAAAGACATTTATTTTCGTCCACTCACTCTAACAGTTTTCATGTCTTTCCCCTGGACTTTTCGGTTTCCGTGCCCAGTTTGCAGTTCGGACTCTTGTGTCGCACGTCGTGGTCAGAGGCATAGTGCTCGAGCTACCTTGTTTCTTCCAGTAGGTTTATTGTTCTACCTACTGTGGTATACGTATATGATTATACATTAGAGGTCACTCTGAGTATTCTGTTGTATATTTTATACGATTTTACACCGGATTTCAGTAAAGTACAGATATATTTATTGTTTTACTTTACTGTTGATATATTGAGAAATCCGGATGGGATTGGTTCCCACGGTTTAATTTTTGTGGCATCAGATGAAGTGTATTTTCCGCGTGCAGGTAATGGTAATTCTACGTTAGTAACGAAACTCTGCCAAAATTTTGTTGGTTTTTGTTGGTTCGTGTTTTCGAAAGGGTTTGATTCCGGTTTAGGGAGCTAAATCGGGGTTGGGTCCTTTCAAACACTTCATCCTATGCCACAAAAGCCAAACCGTGGGCACTAATCCCATCCGGATTTCTCAATATCATTTCAATATCAATAAACAGAAAACATAACTGTAATATATAATATATCCGAGAAAATACGTATAAAACATGTATCAGGATGTATCAGAGCGACCTCTAGTGTAAACATATACAATATATACATCAGTAGGCAAAACAAGAACCTACTGGAAAACACAGGTAGCTCGGATCACTAGCCTTCAACCGCGACGTGAAACACCAGAACCTTGACTGCAAACTGGGGACGGAAACCGAAAAGCCCAGGGGAAAGACATGAAAACTGTTAGAGTGAGTGGACGAAAAGTAATTGTCTTTCGCCGAATAATGTATATGTTATAAAATGCTAGTCCAAATGCATAAATAATCAAATGGTACACGAGGGAGACTCTAACTCCTCACGCGTACAGAGCATGCATAAAAATCCCACGGGGTCACTCGTGGACACATCCGTGCTAGTACAGTCCGAATCACCGGATCCCAGACCCACACGTGATTCTAGCCAAAAAGGCCTCAGGTCAGAGGTCTGCTGCCCCCCGGTAAAGGCCTCGGGTCAGGAGTCACAGCCGCCCCCGGTACACATCCTCGGGGATCAGCCGGGATGCGAGTGTATCGATACAACAACATATAATGAGACTGTACTCTGTGTAAACCAAATCATAAATTGTTCGATGCAAATGCAATAAACAATATATAAATGCGTATACGTAATATATACTGGTATATGCATAATCGTATAACACATGCTCATGTAAAACATAATCTCGTATGCATGCTCAAGTTCGTAAAACGTGTATAAAGACTCGCAATCAATCCGTGAAAAGAAATTGTCCACTCACAGGTGACCAAAACGCGCACTCGCGCTAATCTCGTGGCCCGGCGGAAGTTCTCTCGCCTGAAGCACGATCTCGATCTCGATCCCTTGAATAATCATAAAACATAACTGATCAAAATCATAGCCCACAACTCTGTACTTAACCACGGAAACCAACCGTTCCCGGAAGCATATTAAACTGTATAAAACAATCGACTGAATTTCCGAAATCTCCACTCGAAACCTTCGACTGAAAATCTGATACCCAAATCAATACGAAAACCTCAAGGTGATAATCGGGGCGCGATTACGAGAAAAATGACACTAAAATCATCGAAAACTAAAAAGTTGACTTTCTCGCCGGAGCGCCGCCGTTGACCGCCGCCGCCGCCGCCGCGCCGTCAACAGAAAGTTTCTCCGGCGAGGAAGCTCTAGATTTGAAGATCACCTCAAGTCCAATCTTTTCTTCAACTACAATGACCCTCAATTCAAAGCCTAGCACCTCCAATTCAGCTCGAAACCGAACGGAATCAATATTCCGGCAACCAATTCGGGTTCACCCAAATCCTCCATTTCAACCCAATTCAAACATACGGGAAGCATCACTAGGCCAAGGGGAGGCGAAACCCCCACCTCCCCGCCACCGTGGCTCGCCGGAAAACCCCAACCGTCACCGACGAAATTCACGAAATCAACCCAGTTCGTTCTCATTCAATTCATCACCAAATCTCACAATTTGAAGCACAAAGCAACCTAGAAACTCAAGGGGAAGAGAACCATACCCTTCACGTGGCCGGAGGTGGCCGGAAAATTCAAGTCGGCCGGCGAAAACCAAACGGGAAAGTCTCCCTCCTCGGTCAACGGTCAAACATCCAAAAATGGAAAGTCAACGCTGGTCATTATTTTAAACAGTGTTTTCGGCAATTTTACGACTATTTCCGATATTTATACTCGCGTCTCGGGATGATCAACGGTTCAAAACAAATAACCAAAACGATTCGGATAAACACGAAACAAACGGATAAACTCGTCGATAAACCGAAACTTCAAATAATCGTATTATATTCCTCGGTTATCGGAAAAATCATCCGGAACCGCCAACGAGCTCGAAATCACATACTCTACAACTTCCGTGAAGAAACCCAATTCAAATTCTCGGCCGATAATTAAGTCGCGAACTAAATCGGCAAACCACACAATTAACGACTAACCGCGATTACGCACAAATTCGTGAATCGTACCGATTACTCTACTGATTCTGGTTCGGGTCGTCACACGGCAACCAAACCCAAATTCCTTCTACCAAAGACATCGATCTATAGGTTGAGGGGAACGTTTCCCCCAAAGCCCCGACCCCAAAAGTCGCCGGAGAAGGCCACCCGAATTCGGCAAAATCACCCAACTTCATCGAACTCGTTCTCCCTCAATTCTCAACCAAATCAAGAAATTCCAAGTTCTAACTACTTGCAAATCATGAGAGGAAGATTTTACCTTCCAAGGTCGTGGCCTAAATCGGCCGGGAACAGAAGCTCCGACGGTGAACAGTAACCGGGTGAATAGTCCCCTTGGGTCAACGGGTTCAAATTTCAGTCAATGCTCGGTCAATGCCTCAAACAGTGTTTCGACAATTTTTTGACTATTTCCGATATTTATACTCGCGGCTCTGGACGATCGACGGTCCAAACGGATAACAATCACAATTCGGATAAACTCGATACGAACGGATAAACTCGACGAGATTCCGAAACTTCAAATATTCATATTATATTCCTCGGTCGTCGAAATAATTATCCGGAACCGCCCACGAACTCGAAATCATGCGTACACCAACTCTCGAGAAGAGACTCAACTCAAATTCTCTCCCAATAATTAAGTCGTGATCAAAGCCGCTAATTCGATTCATTACGGAAAACTGTGATTACGCGCAAATTCGTGGACTAAGCCGATCACTCTACTGATTCTGTTCCGGGTCATCACAAATCTACCCCCCTTAAAAAAAATCGATCTCGAAATATACGTGCCTGTCAAGTGAACAGATGAGGATACTGCTCCCGCATACGCTGCTCAGTCTCCCAGGTGGCCTCCTCAACCGAGTGATTCTGCCACAATACCTTCACCAGCGATATAACACGGTGCCTCAACTCCTGCTCACGCCGATCGAGAATCTGTACCGGCTCCTCCACATACGTCAATTCCTCTCGGATAGGTAGCTGATGTGGTGCCAACACATGCGATGGATCTGGGATATACTTCTGCAACATCGAAACGGGGAAAACATCATGAACACGAGCTATCTCAGCTGGCAACTCAAGTCTGTAAGCAACAGCTCCAACCCTCTCGGTAATCTCGTACGGACCAATGTACAGTGGTCGAAGCTTGCCAAGCTTCCCGAAACGCACAACTCCCCTCCATGGAGATAGTTTCAGAAAGACCCAATCACCCACATCGAACTCGAGACTCTTTCTCCTCACGTCCGCATAACTCTTCTGGCGATCCAGGGCAATCTTCAATCTATCCCGGATAATCTGGACGTCCTCCATGGTGCTCTTCACCAGATCAGGGCCAATAAGCCATCGCTCGCCCACCTCACTCCAACATAACGGAGTGCGGCACTGCCTCCCGTACAGGGCCTCATACGGTGCCATCTCGATACTGGCCTGATAGCTGTTGTTACAGGCGAACTCAATCAAATGCAGTCGCTGGTCCCAATTTCCTCGAAACTGCAAAACGCAGGACCGCAACATATCCTCAAGAGTCTTTATAGTCCGCTCAGACTGCCCGTCAGTCTGAGGATGAAAAGCTGTACTGAAACGCAATCTCGTGCCCATGGCTCGCTGCAATGCCTACCAGACCTCGGAAGTAAACTGATTGTCTCAGTCAGAAACAATAGATACAGGCACCCCGTGCAGTCGAACGATCTCTAACAAATACAGCTTTGCCGATCTGCCTACTGATATCTTCCCCGGAAGTGCGAGAAAATGAGCGAATTTTGTCAGTCGATCTACGATAACCCAAATATCAGTAATTCCAGCCGAAGTACGCAACAACTGATACACAAAATCCATGGTAATGTGTTCCCACTTCCAAACCAGAATCTCCAGTGGCTGCAATTTTCCCACAGGCTTCTGCCTCTTTGCTTTAACCTGCTGACAGATCAAACATCGGCTCACATATGCGGCAATCTCCCGCTTCATGTTGCGCCACCAGTAATACGCTTGAAGTGTAAGAAACATCTTCGTACCTCCAGGATGCATCGCATACGCCAAACAATGAGCCTCGTCCAGAATCTCCTTCTTCAGATTCTTGTCTCTGGGCACGCACAACCTGCCTCTGAATAGCAACGTACCGGCATCACTCAACCGAAACTCTATTAGCGCACCATTCCCAATCATGGTCTTCTTATCCAACAGGTAGGAATATGAATCCTGAGCTTCCCGAACCTGATCAACCAACACTGGTCGAACCTAGAAACTGGCCAACAAAGCTCCATCGTTGTCCCACTCGAACTCTGCACCCGTAGCTCGAAGCTCGGCTAACATAGAAACTCTGGCCACACACACATGAAACAACTAAGCTCCAGATTTCCGACCGAGTGCATCGGCAACAATATTGGCCTTTCCTGGATGGTACTCGAAAGTGAAATCATAGTCGTTGATCAACTCCATCCACCTGCGCTGCCTCATATTCAAGTCTGGCTGCGTCCGCAAGTAGGTGAGACTCTTGTGATCGGTGTATATCTTGCACTGAGCTCCGTACAAATAGTGTTTCCAACTCTTCAATGCTAACACAATAGCGGCCAACTCCAAATCATGCGTCGGATAATTGACCTCATGTGGTTCCAGCTGCCTGAAACCGTAGGCTATAACTCTGCCATGCTGCATCAGCACACAACCAAGTCCCAACTTCGATGCATCTCTATAAACCACGAACTCACCGCTGTGGTCAGGTAGGGTCAAAACCGGTGCAGTAGTCAACTTTTCCTTCAAGAGCAAGTAACTCTCCTCACAAGCATCGAACCACTCAAACTTGACGCCTTTCTTCGTCAATCTGGTCAGTGGCGTGGCAATCCGAGAAAAATCCTGTACAAAGCGCCGATAGTAGCCTGCCAAACCCAAGAAACTCCTGATCTCTCGTATGGTGGTAGGTCTACTCCAATTCAGCACAGCCTCGATCTTGTCAGGATCAATGCTGACTCCCTCAACTGATATCACGTGACCCAAAAACTTCACGTTGTCCAACCAAAACTTGAACTTGTTGAACTTCACAAATAACTTATTATCCCGCAAAGTCCACAAAACTGCTCGCAAATGCTTTTTGTACTGGCCCACACTCCTGGAATAGATCAGGATGTTGTCGATGAACACGATCAGAAACTTGTCTAGAAACCGTCTGATCGAACACCCGGTTCATCAAGTCCAAAAAGGCTGCGGGGGCGTTGGTCAACCCAAACGGCATAACCAAAAACTCGTAGTGCCCATACCGCGATCTGAAAGCTGTCCTGGCCACATCAGACTCTCGGATCCTCAACTGATGATATTCGGACCTGAGATCAATCTTCGAAAAACTGAAGCTCCATTGAGCTGATCAAACAAATCGTCAATCCGCGGCAGCGGATACTTGTTCTTCACAGTGACCTGATTCAGCATCCGATATGAGTGGGCTTTCGTATAATGAAAGGACCCAATCTCGATTTACTTTCCTACACCGGAATCAAACCCCTTCTGAAAACACGAACCAACAAAAACCATAAAAATTTCGGCAGAGTAACGCTACTAACACGGAATTGCCATTAACCTGCACCCTGAAAATACACTTCATCCTATGCCACAAAAGCCAAACCGTGGGCACCAATCCCATCCGTATTTCTCAATATCATATCAATAACAAAAAGCAGTAAACATAACTGTACTTTATAGAAAATCCAGGGAAAATCACATAAAAACATGTATCAGTAACGTATCAGAGCGACCTCTAGTGTGTATATATATACAAAAATATACAACAGTACGCAAAACAAGGAACCTACTGGAAAAGAAAGGTAGCTCGAACGACTAGCCTCCGACCGCGACGTGAGACACCAGAATCCGAACTGCAAACTGGGCACGGAAACTGAAAACCCTAGGGGAAAGGCAATAAAACGTTAGAGTGAGTGGACGAAAATAAACATATGCCTTTCACCAATTTCATATAGAATAAACAATGTAAGTACTGCGAGTTCGGAAAGTATATATGGAGGTGCCAGGCGAATCTCTCAAGCCCGACGGTCAGGCGAATCTCACAAGCCCAACGGTGATAGGCCAGGGGAATCTCTAAACCCCGGCGGCATAACAGGGGAATCTCTCAACCCTGCCCAGAGGAATCTCTCAACTCTGGTCAGACTACCGGTGATCAGCCGAGTAGCCGAAGCATCGATGCAAGTATGCCATCACCATAAAATATAAAATAATACCTCCGAAAATAATAAATAATCTCAACATCGTATATAAATAAATATGGAAAAGTCACGAACTCGCAACGACTGTGGAAATATAAAAGTGTCAACTCACAGGTGAGCAAAGCACGCACTCGCGCTAATCACATGGTCCAGTGAAAGATCCCTCGCCCGAAGCACGATCTCGATCCCCTGAATAATCATAAAATATATCTGATGAAAATCACAATTCACAACATTGTACCACACCTCGGAAACCAACCGTTCCCGGAAACGTATAACTGATACAAACATAATTAACGAAATTCCCGAAATCTCCACTCAAACCCTCGACTGAAAATTTGGTACCCAAATCAACTCAAAAACCTCAAGGTGACGATCGGGGCACGAATATGAGCGAAACGACATATAACTCGACACATTTCCAAAAAAGTCAAACCTCCGTCGGAGCGCCGCCGTTGACCGCCGCCAGAGGCGGCGGTGCGGCGTCAACGGGGACAGATGTGACGACCCGAACCAGAATCAGTTGAGTAAACGACTTAATCCACGAGTTAGCGCGTAATAACTGTTTTCCGATAATTGATTGATTTGCCGGTTTTAATCACGACTTAATTATCGGCCGAGAATTTGAGTTGAGTCTCTTCTCGAGAATTGTTGTACACGTGATTTCGAGTTCATGGGCGGTTCAGTATGATTATTTCCACGACCGAGGAATATAATATGAATATTTGAAGTTTCAGAATATCGTCGAGTTTATCCGAATCGTGATGGTTATCTGTTTGGACCGTCGATCGTCCTAAGACGCGAGTATAAATAGCGGAAATAGTTGAAAACACTGTTTGAGGCGTTGACCGAGCGTTGACCAAAATTTGAACCCGTTGACCCGAGGGGACTATTTACCCGGTTACTGTTCATCAACGGAACTTCTGTTCCAGGCCGATTTGGGCCACGACCTTAGAAGGTAAATTGTTCTCCTCGTGATTCTAAGCAGCTTAGAGCTTGGAATTTCTTGATTTGGTTGAGAATTGAGGGAGAACGAGCTCGGTGAAGTTCTTGGATTTTGCCGGATTCGGGTGGCCTTCTCCGGCAACTTTTGGGGTCGGGGCTCTGAGGGGAAAGGTTCCCCTCAACCTATTGATGCTTTTGATAGAAGGAATTTGGGTTTGGTTGCCGTTTGAAGCTCGCCGGAATCTCACCGGAATCCATGGATTTCGTGAGTTTCGAGCTCAATTCCGGCCGGTGGGCTTGGAATTGGGTCTCGATGTAGAAGAGAAATATGTTGTGCTTGAGGAGTAGTTTATTTCTGGATAGTTTTGTCGGAATTCGTCAACGTTGACGCCGCGCCGCCAGCGGCGGCGGCGGTCAACGGCGGAGCTCCGGCGACCGTTGACTTTTTTGGAAATGTGTCGAGTTATATCTCATTTTTCTCGTATTCACGCCCCAATCATCACGTTGAGGTTTTTGAGTTGATTTGAGTATCGTATTTTCAATCGAGGGTTTTGAGTGGAGATTTTGGGAATTTCGTCTATTATTTTGTGCTGTGTTATATATTTTCGAGAACGGTTGGTTTCCACGGTGTGGTATAGTGTTGAGAATTGTGATTTGGATCAGATATATTTTGTGACTATTCAGGGGATCGAGATCGTTCTTCGGGCGCCGGGCCACGTGATTAGCGCGGGTGCGCGTTTTGCTCACCTGTGAGTGGACAATTTCTCTTCGCTAATAATCGCGAGTCTTTATACACATTTTACGAGCACGAGCATGCATATGAGATTATGATTTATATGAGCATGTGTTATACGGTTATTCCTATACAATTATACATTACGTATATGCATTTACATATTGCTTTATAGATTTGCATCGAACTATTTATGATTTGGTTTACACAGAGTACACTCTCAGTATATGTTGTTGTACCGATACACTTGCATCCCGGCTGATGCCCGAGGATGTTTACCGGGGGAGGCTGTGACCCCTGACCCGAGGCCTTTATTCGGGGGGGGACAGACCTTTGACCTGAGGCCTTTCTGGCTAGAATCACGTGTGGGTCTGAGATCCCGTGATTCAGACTGTACTAGCACGGATGTGTCCATGAGCGACCCCGTGGGATTTTTCCATGCATGCTCTGTACGCTGGAGGAGTTTGAGTTCACCTCGTGTTCTATATCATATTTATTTATTTTCGTCCACTCACTCTAACGGTTTTCATGTCTTTCCCCTGGGCTTTTCGGTTTCCGTGCCCAGTTTGCAGTTTGGATTCTGGTGTTTCACGTTGTGGTCGGAGGCTAGTTGTTCGAGCTACCTGTGTTTTCCAGTAGGTTTCTTGTTTCGCCTACTGTTGTATATTTTGTATATATATACACTAGAGGTCGCTCTGATACGTTACTGATACATGTTTTATACGGATTTTCCCGGATTTACTATATATTTCAGTTGTGTTTACTGTTTACTGCTATTGATATGATATTGAGAAATCCAGATGGGATTGGTGCCCACGGTTTGGTTTTTGTGGCATAGGATGAAGTGTTATTTTTCAGGTGCAGGTAATGGCAATGCCCCGTTAGTAGAGTTACTTTGCCGAAATTTTATTGGTTTTTGTTGGTTCACGTTTTCAGAAGGGATTTGATTCCGTTTTAGGAAACTAAATCGGGGTTGGGTCCTTTCAGCTTGGTATCAGAGCATTAGGTTGTCAGATTATGTAGACTCTTGTAGTTGTGATGCATAGAGCATTTGAGTTTGTACAGCATGACTGTAGCGATGACCCGACTGGCCAGCAGTACTCATCAATGCTTCGGGTGTTGTGTGTTCTCAAATATATGAGGTCTCATGATTACGTTCCTTCTACTTATACCTAATGCTTGTCTTGTATCAGTAGGATGCCTCCTCGACGTGGTCCCTGTGTTGATCGGGAAGCGGATTCTGATGAGGATCGCCAGACGCACGACTTGTTGATGCGAGTGTTGCGTTTGGAAGAGCGTTTTGACCCTGTGGTCAATGCTCGTACTGCTGGTACGACTGTCTTTTCGGGTTCAGCTGATCCAGAGATGTGTGAGGCATGGTTGGTTCAGGTTGAACGAGTTTGTGAGCGTCTGCGTTTTACCCCTGAGCAGATGACAGTGGCAGCAGTCGGATTACTTGAGTCAGATGCATACTTCTTGTGGGTTAGCACCGATCGGGTACCAGTTGATACTCCGTGGACTTTGTTCCGAGATTTGTTTATGCGGAGATACTTCAACCAGGCTACCCAGCAGCGGAAGTATGAGGAGTTCACGAATTTGAGGCAGGGCAGTTTGTCTGTACTTGAATACCGGGATAGGTTTACCCGCTTATCTCATTTTGCGCGTGACATGGTGGCTACTGAGGAAGCCAAGTGCCGCAGATTTGAGCTGGGTTTGAACTTGAACATCAAGGGGACTCTGACTACGATGCCTCGGAAAAACTTCGATGAGTTTGTCAGTGTAGCACTCCGAGGTGAGGATATCGAGAAGGAGAGGCAGATGAGGTATCAGCCTAGACGGTTTGAGGAGGGTGGACCGAGTCAGGGGCATTCTAAGAGGCAGAGTTCTGATACTTCCGGTTCGGCTTCATCCTCGGGCAGTGGACCTTATCGACCACCAGCTAGTGCACCGAGATAGAGACCGAGATGGAGGAGAGATCGACCGCAGCGACCACAGGCTAGTGGGGATTCCAGCGGTTCTAGTTATCCTCGGCGTATCGGTGGCACGTTTGCTGTACCGAGAGAGTACCCATTATGCAGCTTCTGCAACAAGCATCATTATGGTCCGTGTCAGTGAGGCCCTGTCACTTGTTTTTGCTGTGGCCAGGTGGGTCATTATGCGAGAGAGTGTTTCCAGCTTGGTGGTGCTGATGGACAGGCGGTCCAGAGTTCCGGAGCTGAGCGAGGTGCCACTTCGGGAGCTCGACTAGTACAGTTTGCGGGCCAGGGCAGACAGTAGGGACAGCCTTAGCGTGGACAACCAGCCGAACAGGCGAGGGTCATGCCATGACTTTGCGTGAGAGCAGAGCTTCACCAGAGGTCGTTATTTGTACGTTACATGTCTTTGGTATTCCAGTACTTACATTGTTAGATCCAGGTGCCACGCATTCATTCATGTCGTATAGACTATCGTCCTTAGCCACGGTACCTGCGTCTCCACTTCCGGGGTTGTGGAGAGTGTTGTATCCGTCCGGTGAGATTGTGAGTATTGGCTGGTTATACCGAGATTGTGAGATTTTTATCGGAGGCCATGGTCTAGCCACAGATTTATTATTGCTTGATATCGTTAATTTTGACGTCATCTTGGGTATGGACTTCTTGGAGACGCATTGGGCCATGTTTGACTGTCACAAGAAAGAGGTTGCGTTTCGACGACCAGGTTTTCCCGAGGTATTGTTTCGCGGTGAGAAGAATACATCCTTGCCATGTTTGATTTCTGCGATGATGGCGGATCGGATGATGAAAAAGGGCTGTGTTGCTTACTTAGCTCATGTGGTGGATATTACGGCTGCTGTGCCAAATCTTAATGGTATTGAGGTTGTTTCTGAGTTTCCGGATATGTTTTAGGAGGAGTTACCGGGTATACCTCCAGTTCGGGAAATTGATTTCACTATTGAGCTATTGCCGGGCACTGGACCCAATTCTCAGACACCGTATCGTATGGCGCCAGTGGAGTTGAAAGAGTTACAGGTTCAGCTTCAGGAGTTGCTGGAGAAGGGTTTTATTCGACCCAGTGTTTCGTCATGGGGTGCCCCGGTTTTCTTTGTACAGAAGAAGGATGGATCTATGCGGTTGTATATCGACTACCGGAAGCTGAATCAGGTTACAATAAAGAACAAATATCCCTTGCCGTGGATTGATAATTTGTTCAATCAGCTCAAGGGAGCTTCAGTCTTTTTGAAGATTGATCTTCGATCCGGATATCACCAGTTAAGGATCTGAGAGTCTGATGTTGCCAGGACAGCTTTCAGATCGCGGTATGGGCACTACGAGTTTTTTATTATGCCGTTTAGGTTGACCAACGCCCCCGCAGCCTTTATGGACTTGATAAACCGGGTGTTCAGACGGTTTCTGGACAAGTTCATGATCGTGTTCATCGATGATATTTTGATCTATTCCAGGAGTGTGGGCTAGCATAAAAAGCATTTGCGAGCGGTGTTGTGGACTTTGCGGGACCATCAGTTCTTTGCAAAGTTCAGCAAGTGCGAGTTTTGGCTGGGCAGTGTGAAGTTTCTGGGGCATGTGATATCGGCTGAGGGAATCAGTGTTGATCCTGACAAGATCGAGGCCGTGCTGAATTGGAGTAAACTTACTACTGTACCGGAGATCCGGAGTTTCTTGGGTCTGGAAGGCTACTACCGGCGGTTTGTACAGGATTTTTCTCGGATTGATACTCCACTGACCAGACTGACGAAGAAGGGCGTCTAGTTTGAGTGGTCTGATGCATGTGAGGAGAGTTACTTACTCCTGAAGGAAAAGTTGACTACTGCACCGGTTCTGACATTACCAGACGACAGCGGTGAGTTTGTGGTTTATAGTGATGCGTCGAAGATGGGACTTGGTTGTGTGCTGATGTAGCATGGCAGAGTTGTAGCCTACGGTTCCAGGAAGTTGAAACCACACGAAGTCAACTATCCGACCCATGATTTGGAGTTGGCTGCTATTGTGCTAGCATTGAAGAGTTGTGGACATTACTTGTACGGGGCCCAGTGTAAGAGCTACACCGACCATAAGAGTCTCCCTTACTTGCGGACGCAGCCAGATTTGAACATGAGGCAACACCAGTCGATGGAGCTGATCAACGACTATGATTGCACTTTCGAGTACCATCCAGGGAAGGCCAATGTTGTTGCCAATGCACTTAGCCGGAAATATGGATCTTCGTTGTTCCATGTGTGTGTGGCTAAAGTATCTATGTTAGCTGAGCTTCGGGCTACAGGAGCCGAGTTCGAGTGGGATGACGAGGGAGCCTTATTAGCCAGTTTTCAAGTTCGACCCGTATTGGTTGACCAGGTTCGGGAGGCTCAGGATTCAGATTCCTACTTGTTGGGTAAGAAGACCATGATACAGAATGGTGTGCCTACAGAGTTTCGGTTGAGTGACGACGGTACGTTGCTGTTCAGAGGCAGGTTGTGCGTACCCCGAGACGAGAGTCTGAAGAAGGAGACTCTGGATGAGGCCCATTGTTCGGTGTATGCGATGCATCCCGGAGGTACGAAGATGTTTCGTACACTTCGAGCGTATTACTGGTGGCGCAACATGAAGCAGGAGATTGCGGCATATGTGAGCCGATGTTTGATTTGTCCGCAGGTTAAAGCGGAGAGGCAGAAACCTGCGAGAAAGTTACAGCCACTGGAGATTCCGGTTTGGAAGTGAGAGCACATTACCAAGGATTTCGTTTATCAGTTGTCGCGTACTTCGGCTGGCAACACTGGTGTTTGGGTTATTGTGGATCGACTGACGAAATCCGCTCATTTTCTCGCACTTCCGGGGAAGATATCAGTGGGCATATTGGCCAAGTTGTATCTGGCAAGCATTGCAGCGAGCCATAGGCACGAGATTGCGTTTCAGTACAGCCTTTCATCCTCAGACTGACGGGCAGTCTGAGCGGACTATACAAACTCTTGAGGATATGTTGTGGTCTTGTGTTTTGCAGTTTCGAGGGAATTGGGACCAGCAACTGCATTTGATAGAGTTCGCCTACAACAATAGCTATCAGGCCTGTACGGGAGGCAGTGCCGCACTCCGTTGTGTTGGAGTGAGGTGGGCGAGCGATGGCTTATTGGCCATAATCTGGTGAAGAGCACCATGGAGGACGTCCAGATTATCCGGGACAGATTGAAGATCGCCCAGGATCGTCAGAAGAGTTATGCAGAAGTGAGGAAGAAGAGTCTCGAGTTTGATATAGGCGATTGGGTCTTCCTGAAACTATCCCTATGGAGGGGTGTTGTACGTTTCGGGAAGCGTGGCAAGCTTCGACCACGGTACATTGGTCCGTACGAGATTACCGAGAGGATTGGAGTTGTTGCTTACCGGCTTGAGTTTCCAGCTGAGATGGCTCCTGTGCATGATGTTTTTCACGTTTCGATGTTGCAGAAGTATATCTCAGATCCATCACATGTGTTAGCACCACAGCAGCTACCGATTCGAGAGGATTTGACGTATGTTGAGGAGCCGGTACAGATTCTCGATCATCGTGAGCAGGAGTTGAGGCACCGTGTTATACCGCTGATGAAGGTCTTGTGGCAGAATCACTCGGTTGAGGAGGCCACCTGGGAGACTGAGCAGCGTATGCGGGAGCAGTATCCTCATCTGTTCACTTGACAGGTACGTAAATTTCAAGGTCGAAATTTTTTTAAGGGGGGTAGATTTGTGACGACCCGAACTAGAATCAATTGAGTAAACGACTTAATCCACGAGTTAGCGTGTAATCACTGTTTTCCGATAATTGATTGATTTGCCGGTTTTAATCATGACTTAATTATCGGCCGAGAATTTGAGTTGAGTCTCTTCTCGAGAATTGTTGTACACGTGATTTCGAGTTCGTGGGCGGTTTCGGATGATTATTTCGACGACTGAGGAATATAATATGAATATTTGAAGTTTTGGAATATCGTCGAGTTTATCCGTTCGTATTGAGTTCATCTGAATCGCGATGGTTATCCATTTGGACTGTTGATCGTCCCGAGACGTGAGTATAAATATCGGAAATAGTCGAAAAATTGTCGAAAACACTGTTTGAGGCGTTGACCGAGCGTTGACCGAAATTTGAACCCGTTGACCGTTGACCCGAGGGGACTATTCACCCGGTTATTGTTCATCGTCGGAACTTCTGTTCCAGGCCGATTTGGGCCACGACCTTGGAAGGTAAATTGTTCTCCTCGTGATTCTAAGCAGTTTAGAACTTGGAAATTCTTGATTTGGTAGAGAATTGATGGAGAACGAGCTCGGTGAAGTTCTTGGATTTTGCCAGATTCGGGTGGCCTTCTCCGGCGACTTTTGGGGTCGGGACTGTGGGGGGAAAGGTTCCCCTCAACCTATTGATGCTTTTGGTAGAAGGAATTTGGGTTTGGTTGCCGTTTGAAGCTCGCCGGAATCTCACCGGAATCCATGGATTCCGTGAGTTTCGAGCTCAATTCCGGCCGGTGGGCATAGAATTGGGTCTCGGTGTAGAAGAGAAATATGTTGGGCTTGAGTAGTAGTTTATTTCTAGAATGTTTGGCCCGAATCCGTCACTGTTGACGCCGCGCCACCTTCGGCAGCGGCGGTCAATGGCGGAGCTCCGGTGACCGTTGACTTTTTTGGAAATGTGTCGAGTTATATGTCATTTTTCTAGTATTCGCGCCCCGATCATCGCCTTGAGGTTTTCGAGTTGATTTAAGTATCGAATTTTCAATCGAGGGTTATGAGTTGAGATTTTTGGAATTTCGTCGATTATTTTGTGCTTTGTTATATATTTCCCGGAACGGTTGGTTTCCGCGGTGTGGTACAGTGTTGAGAATTGTGATTTAGATCAGATATATTTTGTGACTATTCAGGGGATCGAGATCGTTCTTCGGGCGAGGGATCTTCCGCCGGGCCACGTGATTAGCGCGAGTGCGCGTTTTGCTCACCTATGAGTGGACAATTTCTTTTCACTGATAATCGTAAGTCTTTATGCACGTTTTACGAGCATGAGCATGTGTTATACGGTTATGCCTATACAATTATACATTACGTATATGCATTTACATATTGCTTTATACATTTGCATCGAACTATTTATGATTTGGTTTACACAGAGTACAGTCTTAGTATATGTTGTTGTATCGATACACTTGCATCCCGGCTGATGCCCGAGGATGTTTACCGGGGGAGGCTGTGACCCCTGACCCGAGGCCTTTATCCGGGGGGGGGGGGGGGGCAGACCGTCTGAGATCCCATGATTCGTACTGTACTAGCACGGATGTGTCCATGAGCGACCCCGTGGGATTTTTCCATGCAAGCTCTGTACGCTGGAGGAGTTTGGGTTAACCTCGTGTACTATATCATATTTATTTATTTTCGTCCACTCACTCTAACGGTTTTCATGTCTTTCCCCTGGGCTTTTCGGTTTCCGTGCCCAGTTTGCAGTTTGGATTTTGGTGTTTCACGTCGTAGTCGGAGGATAGTTGTTCGAGCTACCTGTGTTTTCCAGTAGGTTTCTTGTTTTACCGACTGTTGTATATTTTGTATATATATACACTAGAGGTCGCTCTGATACGTTACTGATACATGTTTTATACGGATTTTCCCGGATTTAATATATATTTCAGTTGTGTTTACTGTTTACTACTATTGATATGATATTGAGAAATATGGATGGGATTGGTGCCCACGGTTTAGTTTTTGTGGCATAGGATGAAGTGTTATTTTTCAGGTTCAGGTAATGGCAATGCCGCGTTAGTAGCGTTACTCTGCCGAAATTTTATTGGTTTTTGTTGGTCACGTTTTCAGAAGGGATTTGATTCCGGTTTAGGAAACTAAATCGGGGTTGGGTCCTTTCAACGGATTCCAGCCAAACTTTCCAGAAATAAACTATTCCTCAAACCCAACATATTTCTCTTCTACACCGAGACCCAATTCCAAGCCCACCGGCCGGAATTGAGCTCGAAACTCACGGAATCCATGGATTCCGGTAAGATTCCGGCGAGCTTCAAATGGCAACCAAACCCAAATTCCTTCTACCAAAAGCATCAATCTATAGGTTGAGGGGAACCTTTCCCCCCAAAGCCCCGACCCCAAAAGTCGCCGGAGAAGGCCACCCGAATTCGCCAAAATCACCCAACTTCATCGAACTCGTTCTCCCTCAATTCTCAACCAAATCATGAAATTTCAAGTTCTAACTAGTTGCAAATCACGAGAGGAAGATTTTACCTTCCAAGGTCATGGCCTAAATCGGCTGGGAAAAGAAGCTCCGATGGTGAACAGTAACCAGGTGAATAGTCCCCTCGGGTCAACGGGTTCAAATTTCGGTCAACGCCTCAAACAGTGTTTTCGACAATTTTTTGACTATTTCCGATATTTATACTCGCGGCTCGGGACGATTGACGGTCCAAACGGATAACAATCACAATTCGGATAAACTCGATACGAACAAATAAACTCGACGAGATTCCAAAACTTCAAATATTCATATTATATTCCTCGGTCATCGAAATAATTATCCGGAACCGCCCACGAACTCGAAATCACGAGTACAACAACTCTAGAGAAGAGACTCAACTCAAATTCTCGCTCAATAATTAAGTCGTGATCAAAGCCGCTAATTCGATTCATTACGGAAAACTGTGATTACGCGCAAATTCGTGGATTAAGCCGATTACTCTACTGATTCTATTCCGGGTCGTCACATCATCGAAGTGACAATCTGCAAATCTTACAGTAAAGAGATCTCATGTCGAAGGTTCAAGATTGTGGACTATCGTTGGAGCTTCGTAGCCAGCATAAATGCTTATTCTGCATTAAGAACCCATTTTAGTACGTAGTGGAGATGAAATTGACACATATACCGCATAACTGAAAATGCGTATAGGTGAAATGTCATACTCATATCCAGTTACCAACTGGAGCACACATAATGGTTGGTGGGCTACGGGTCAAAAATGAAGAAGCATGGATGCATGTAACACTGCATATCCCCACGCAGAGACCGGTAGGTTTGTATGCATTACCAAAGCTCGAAAGACAACCTGTAACCACTTAATGTGAGCCTATGCTAAACTATTATGGGAATGAACAAGAGAAATGGGATGTTCAACTTCAATCCCAACTGACATGCAGTAATCATCAAAAGATTTTTATGTAAACTCTCTTGCATTATCCAATCTAATAGATCTGATTGGATGATCTGGGTGGCGAGCCCAGAAATTAATGATTTGTGCTAGGAGTTTTGCAAACACAACATTCCTTATGGATAGCAAAGCAATGTGTGACTAACACGTTAATGCATCTACCAAAACCATGAAATATTTGAATGGTCTGCATTCCGGTTTGATAGCTCAACAAATATCATGTTGGATCCTTTGTAAGAATGGAATATTGATTATGTTGTCAATAGAAAAAGAAGGACGTACCTATAAAGTTGCCAATGAATAAGCTTTGCAAAACCATGCCCTTGAATAACCGACGTTGTACCAATCATGGTAAACACTGAGAATTTATATGAAAAAAGATTCATAAATAGTTGCCTATTCCACAGAATGATGTGGGTAGTACCATAATCTGCAAGACACTCAATCTCACCTCGAGACATCTACAAAATCAATGTAAATAAGTGAGTCTTTGAACTAAAGATCAGGCGAACACTTCAATTAGACACTTAAAGATTTAAATAGGGGTGTGACCCTTCTTGAGTGTTGATATGGCATGCAAAAAAATATTATGAACAGTTATGTTTCGATAAAAACCAATGTAGAACACATCAGAAACACCAAGTTCGGGTACCCTCTTTGATGGGTCGAGAAATACACTCGATGGGTCGAAATAACCCAAACTAAACTTTAATTTTTCAATAACCATTTTCAACGGGTCAAAGAGAATGTTCGACGGGTCGAAATCCTGTCAAGAATCACATCTTCAACTCGTCGAAAAAATATCACGACGGGTCAAAGAAAAACCTAAAATCGATATCGATTTTCCGATATCTTGTACGACAGGTCAAAAATTGCCTTCAACTGGTCAACTGTGAACAGATTTGGAGACAGTAGCGTCCCTTCGACGAGTCAAAGATGCAAAATAGGAGACTGAGAAAAAAATTTTACGGGTCAAAATGTTTTGTGTACAAATTTTCATCGGGTAGAACATTGCAAAAACCGATACAGAGGGTGGTCTTCGACGGGTCAAAAATTCCCTAACATCAAAACCATCCTCTTTTTATGTCTCGTTTTTACTGTATCTTTGTGTCCTTATGCCATATGCAAATGTAAACATCAAACCATACACTAAATTTGTAGTGAGTAATCATTCTCAACATTTTCATATACTGAAACCTAGAGAAATTTTATCACTCACCAACTTTAAAAATTACATCATAGATGTTCTTATTCAAAAAACCAAGACAAAAGTCTACTGAAAATGACTGAAAAGTAAGCCAAAAAAACAAACCAAAAACTTGAATACATAACAGAGATAACCGCCTATTACATAGGCTATTCAAAATCTGGACTTACTAGGTCCGCCTCCTTGTGCTCTGCAATAAAGAGATTCGTGTCAGCTTCCATGTCGAAATCTTCAGAATAGTTGGACTCTTGAGCCAAGTACTGCTTGTGCCTTTTATAGATGTTCTAGATTTCTTTGCTAGCGCGACACTGTTTGTGTACATGCTTTGTAGAACCACACCGATAACAAGTGAAATTTCCAGAATTTGAAGACATTTGCCCATCATTTTGCGAACTACATTGGTTCCTGTCGGAGTTGGCGTTCTAAGCTCTATGCCAAGTCCATGCCCTCCTCTCCCACCACGTTGATCTTGTCTCCATGCAAGTAAGGTTCCGAACGAATGTTCTTTTTCTCCTTACAGGCCTTTCTTCCAGTTTGATAACTCTTAAGCTTTTTAGTACTATCCGGTCTTGAGTTATTATTAAGTATGATCTCATGATGCCATTCCTTTTTAGTTAGGTTATTGATGAGATCACTGAAGGTAAGAACCCTCCCTTGTTCGTACTCGAACCACAGATAAGCCGGTACTGATGAGCAAGGATGCTCATGGATGTTGGGAAGGTATTCAATGACTTTTCAATCATGTCGTTCTCTGACTTGTCCATCCCACAGAAACTTAACTCAGACTGCATATCCAACATCGCTTATGACAAGACCCGTCCCAGATTACCGTAGTAATTCAAGGTAAGTCTTGTGGGACCCGTATTAGAGTATCTAGCACTAACTGATTGGTACCAAGTACTCTAGCATGAACAACCTTGAACTTCAACTGGAAACCTAAGCTGAGAAGACAAAAGCTGCGGACTGTCATGCCTCGCACTCTGGACGATCACAACTTCAAGAGGCTAACTTGTAAACTAGGCAATTTAAAAAAAAAGGCCCAGTGAAAAGCATAAAAACATAAAATGTTAGAGTAAGCAAACAAAAATCATAAACTGTAAATCTGTAAAACTCTAACTGTATGCCTTTCCGCTGATTTCTGTGAAATCATGTGAGTTCAATTATGAATCTAAACTCTGATGGAGCTAGTCTCTCAGGAGATTTCCCTAACCTGAGTCGACAATCTGTATATAAAAAAATGTAGGTGATAGGCCAGACGAGGCAACCTGACCTCCCCTGACTGGACTATCTAGTGATCAGCCGAACAGTTAGTGCATCGATGCAACTAACTAATGTCATCAAAAGAAAAACCAACAAATTTAAACTATTCTAAAATTACTGTAAATTAAATTGAAATACTGAAAGTGAACTCATCGTTACAACTATGAAAATAAAAAGGGTCCACTCACAATACTGTGCCGTGATTTCCACCTAACCAAAGCTTATCTGTGGGTGTTTCTAAACATCTGTCACTGGATGCTAATACGTAGTTCTAAAACAATGATTAATATTTAAAAACTAATCTTCGAAAATCATAATGAATAACTAAGTTCATGTACCAACAAACATTATCGTCGAGAACTTTGCATTCTCGAACAACATGCTTTCTGAATTAATGACGATCTTAATCTAATTCCAAATTCAAATTTTTGAATCCTTTTTATAGTCACAACATAATCCTTAAACGTTACGCAACTTGAAGTCAAATCGACTATCAACTCAACCATTCGATATAATCGTAAAATCGTTTAATTGATATCCGATTAATCACACTTCTTAATCAACAATGTCCAAATCAATTCAATAACCTCGGCATTACAATCGATTAGAAATTACAAAACGAAATAAAATTTACATCAAAATACCCTTCGCCGAAGCACCATAGTGGACCACCGCCGACGGCGACACAGGTAAAATTTTCCGGTGACTCGAACACCTTATTGTGCAAAATCAACCCAATAACAACTTTCATAACTACACCAAAGTCCAATTTGATTCATAAAGCACCCAATTTTACCTTTTAACTCAAGAACACAACTTTTCTCAAAAACTTCAAATCTTTGATTCTCCTTCAACGGTTTGAATTAGGACTTAATCTTGGTGTCTTTAGTTTCGTGGTTAGAAGAGCTTCAAAGCCCAGTAGGTGAGAATTATCAACTCGAGCTCGAAGTAATCAACCCCAAAGGGTAGGGTTCAGCAACCCTTTGCTTGGACATTTCAGTTTAATCCTTGAGAAATGAAGGTTGAGGTGTTGCAGGTTTGCAAGAGGAAGTCAAGATGCAACTTTTGACACCAAGACCACCGGATTTGGTGGCCATCCAGTGGTTCATCACCCACGACAGTGAGAGGAACGGGAGAGAGGGACACAGGGAGAAACAGAGAAGGAGAGAGAAAAAGTCTCACCACAAAAAGGAAAGTCTGACTTTCTATTTTTGAAAAGTCCTATATATACGTGTGAGTTCCGACTAACCAATTTTAATAAAATCATACAAGACTTTCATTAACCATAATTTATTCATCGTAACTCTGATTGTAACACTTGACGTGGCCACAAACTTGCCTCAATAATCTCTAAGAATTTTCTCACTATAATTTTCCGAAATGGAAATTCCTATTTATACTTGTCCATTTACGACTATTACATTTCCCATAAACTTCCGCTGATCATAATTTTCTTGTCGTAACTCCATTTTCGGCATTTTTCACGTCTACGGCCTCGTCTTGACAATTTCTACAAATTCCACCCAAAGTCCACCAACTTCGACAATTAGATAAAAAGTCAACTAAAAAGCTCCCAATATTTCCCAACAGTGAAAAAACTAACTATTTTTCTTGATTAACCTTAAATAAATCATAAAAAAATAACTCTCAGGACGGGATGTCACAATCTACCCCCCTTAAGAAAATTTCATCCTCGAAATTTTACGCATATACTAGTAAAGCACCAATGGGTACTACTTTCGCATGATTTTCTTTCAACCTGTAAATAACATTCACAACTGAGAGAGGGTTATCCGCAATACCTTTAATATATATCGCTTTATTACAAAGTTGTGTTCTCTTGATCAAGAGTCTCAAATAACCACTCACTATTAGCTTGGTACATGAAAGGGTCAGGAAGAAACCTCTGTAATATAAAGAACTAAAACATTTGATATCCATGCCTCTCAAATGGCAATTTCTAATAATTGTGTCGGCATGTCCGATCAGTCCAACCTTCAGTTATGGTTCTGATATGCTAGATGTCTATATGACAGTGTGGCTCTGCCTCCTGATCACTACTTGAACCCTGCACCATAAGCCTACCAGAGGTGTCCCTCAATGGACACTCTCACATTTAAGTGACCCTCGTGGCCACAAAGGTAAAAAGCTGAAGACCCAAACTGACAATTCTAAAGTCGTAACATAAGTGGTCATTTGACCGATCTTAAGGAACGTTCTGACCCTACTCAATTCCTTTATTCTAAAAAATTCTACTGAAAATTTAGCATAGTTTACCCTAAAACTCAAGGAACCCAAAAACCTGCATAAGGAGAACACTTTGAGTTATCAAATCCTAAAAACAAACCGTGGGCACCGGATTTCATCCAGATTTCTCATAATCATACTGATTAACACTATGAACATAAGGTACTCATACTCATCTGAATTTATAAATCACAGTGATTGCAATACTAAATATCTCCGTATTTTAATCTATAGGAACTAACTCAAATATCAATAACTAATAACTATAATGTAGCGAGGCTCATACGAACTCACTGAGATTTACCTCAAATACACCCAAAATTAAGGGCGGACTCCAAAGAGTCAAACTGTCATCCCAATTCATTGCCTATTTTGGAGATATGAACTCAGAATGTAAGGCTATGCAGAGTAATGTTGATAGGCTATGCATCTGCGATAAAATCAGTAATAATTGTATGCAACTTGAGTCCCAAAATCCAACGTACTATTCTCGTAACTCAAAGACTACAATCTGAATATCCCTAGCTCACATACAGGTCTCAAAAATAAACACATCTACTACTATCCAATGCTGAAAGGTTTGTTCGTAATAAACGTACACCTCTACTGTGACGACCCGGACCAGAATCAGCAGTATGATCAGCTTGATTGATGAGGTTGTGTGTAGTCGCAGAGTTGTTCGACAGTTATGGAATCGCCAGGCTCGTTAACGACTAAATTATTGGCCGAGAATTGGAGCTAGGTCTCTTCTCGAGAGTCGTTGTACGTGTGATTACGAGTTCGTGGGCGGTTCCGGATCGTTATTTGGACGACCGAGGAATTAGTTATGAATATTTGAAGTTTCGACGGAAACGAATTATTATGACAGGTTTGTTCGCGACTAAATTACCGGACGAGAATTTGGTTTCGGCTTCTTCACGGAAGTTGTTCAGAATTTAATTTCGAGGTTGTGGGAACTTCCGGAGCATGATTTGGAGTTACGAGGAATTGGTTGAGAATTTTGCCGTTTGTTGATTATTTAGTCGATTTAATGTGTGTTGCTTTGAAGGGTTGACTTTTTATCCGATTGGCCGATATGTTTGACTTCGGGTGATTATGAAAGATTATGTCGAGTCGAATTCGTGGCCGTGAGAATTATCAGAATCGGAGTTACGACGAGAAAGTTTCGGGAGTTTAAAGTTCGTCGAAATGGATAAACATGAAGTTTCCGTTTTGGGAAAGGCTATAAATAGCAACCTGTTATTTTGGGCAAGTGGATGACTTACCATATTGGGGTTTGACCGAGTTGACCGAGTCAACTCGGTGGGAGGAGGAGGAGATGCGACGGCCTACGGCCTCACCGGCGACGGAGCATCGTTCGGCCACCTTAGGGCTCGGCCTAGGGCTCGGCCAACTCGCCTTGGGCCCCTCTTGTGGAATCCGACCACCCCTCACGGCGAGGCTCACCGGAAATGGAGGAATTCCGGCCAAAAAACTTGAGAATTTTTGAGGTAATTCGGGTCCCATAATTTACACCGATTTGAGCTGCAATTTTGGATGGGCTTTGTTGCTCTCATCCTCTTGAAGCTACTGTGTGAATTTGAAGCTCTAATTTTGCTTGAATTTGGAGAATTTTGGATTGGAAAATTTGTGTACAATTCGGTTCTTCATGAAATTGGATGAGTTAGAGTGAGAATTGGCTCTTGGTGCAGTTGACAAGGTTGCTCAGTGGGCGATTTGGAGTGGAACAAGGGTGGCTCCGCCGGAAAATTCTTCGGCCGGCGGCGGCGCCGCCGTGGACGGCGGTCAACGGTCAACGGGTTGACTTTTTGACTTTCGGCAAGTTGCATGTCGTTTGACTCGAAATCGCGCTCCGATCGCAGTGGGGAGGTTCGTTTTTCGAGTTGAGCGTCCGAACGTAAAACGAGGTATTGAGGTGGTATATATGGATTTTCGACGATTCGTCGTATTCGAATTGTGTATTTCCGAGAACTGTGGTTTCTTGTGGTTTGATTCGAATTGTCGGATTATGACTTTGAATATTGGACATTGTGTATATTCAGGGTTCGTGATCATTCGTTTGGCGATGGGTATTCCGCCGGATCACGGGTTAACGCGATACGCGTTACGCCAGTCTGTGAGTGGACATTTCTTTTCACGGATTGTTTGCGAGTCTTTTATATGATTTTCGAACTTGAGCATGCGTATTGATATTACGGATTACATAAGCATGAGTTTTACGATTATACTTATACGAATATACGTATACGAGTATACATATACTTATATGCTGTTTCATGCATTTGCATCGAAATGTTTATGATTTGGTTTACACAGAGTACAGTCGTGGTTACGTTGTTGTATCGATACACTTAGCCTCTCGGCTGATCCCCGATGGTAGGCATCCCAGGCGGGGCGTTACCCCGACCTGACCGGCGAGGGGCGTATCCCCGGAACCGAGGCCTTTCTGGCTTAGAATCACGTGTGGGTCCGGGATCCCGTGATTCGGACTGTACTAGCACGGTGTGTGTCCATGAGTGACCCCGTGGGATTTTACTTGCATGCTCAGTACACTGGAGGAGTATGAGTTTTACCTCGTGTACTATGTTGTTGTTTTATTTACCTGGACTCGCATATGTTATTTTATACATATATATCAACTGGTGAAAGACATTTATTTTCGTCCACTCACTCTAACGTGTTTATTGTCTTTCACCTGGGCTTTTCGGTTTCCGTGCCCAGTTTGCAGTTCAGGCTCTGGTGTCGCACGTCGTGGTCGGAGGCATAGTGCTCGAACTACTTTGTTTCATCCAGTAGGTTTATTGTTCTACCTACTGTGGTATGAGTATACGATTATGTATTAGATGTCGCTCTGAGCTTCCTATTGAATATGTTATACGATTTTACACTGGATTTCAGTAAAGTGTATATATATTTACTACTTTACGTTATTGTTGATATATTGAGAAATCCGGATGGGGTTGGTGCCCACGGTTTGCTTTTTGTGGCATAGGATGGAGTGTATTTTACGCGTGCAGGTAATGGTAATTCCACGCTAGTAACGAAACTCTGCCCAAATTTCGAAAAGTTTTTGTTGGTTCGTGTTTTCGAAGGGGTTCGATTCCGATTTAGGGTGCTAAATCAGGGTTGGGTCCTTTCAGTTTGGTATCAGAGCATTAGGTTATAGGTTCTGTAGACTTCTGTAGTCGTGTTTACTAAGGGTATTTGAGAATGTACAGCATGTCTGGAATGGTGACCCGACCGGCCGGCGGATAATCATCAAATTCCGGGTGTTGTATGTTTTCAAATATTTGAAGTTCCATGATTACGTTCCACTTGTTGTGAACGATATTGTATTCATTAGGATGCCTCCTGACGTGCTTTCCGTGTCGTTTCGGTTGTGGATCCTGTTGAGGATCAATCGACGCGTGAATTGCCAGAGAACAGTGGATTCAGATGAGTATTCAGAGTTCAGTGAACTATGTGGCACGGTTTACCTGGGGATGTGTATATGGGCGTCTATATGTGGCCTCAGAGTGGTGAGTTGTGGCAGAGATGTTTGCCTGAGTTAGATTGTTGTATTTTGTGGGCTGGTATTGTGTGAGTTCCGGTTGTGACTCCATGGCCTACATTCAGGGTGTTGTGTATACAGTGATGGTTTATCAGGCTACTCAGCATTCGAATGTGGAGTGCTTACCCACCTGAGGCAGTGATGCATTGTTCCTATGTTATTTCGGTTTGTACGAGTTATGTGGCTTCAGAGGGAGCTATGCACGAGGTTCGAGATGAGTTTGAACCTGAGTATCAGAGAGAGAGTCTGATTGATGTGCCTCGAGACAACCATGAGGAGCTTAGTGTGCTGCACTCAGGGGCGAGGCTATTGCGAAGGAATGTTATATGTGGTTTTCGATGCGATGGTTTGAGGAAAGTGAACTTAGTCGAGATGTTGTGATGAGGTTGAGTTCCGACACCTTGGGATCAGTGACTTCATCAGGTTATGGTCTCTTCGATATTGTTGAGGGCCTTCAGATCAGGATCCGTTTGACGATGGCGGAGATCACAGTGTAGCGGACTTGCTCCTGTGGCATGAGTTTGGGTGATCATTGGTGATCCTTTCACGCAGCTGGTGTTGCGGTGATTTATGTTCGAGGAGTACTTTCAGTTGCTGTTTCGGTGGCCAGGAGGGTCACATTACGAGGGAGTGCCCTCAGTCAGCTGTGTTAGCGGTTCGACAGCTCAGAGTTACGAGGAGACCTTCATGTTGTTCCTGAGGTCTGATCAATATACCTTTTGACAAGTTATTCAGCAAGTCGCATTTGATGTGGGCGACTAGTTGGGCATGTTGGAGTTCGTGCCATGACCTTGTTTGAGGACAGACTTTTCTCCGAGGTTACTATTGCTTGATGTCCATGGCTATTGTACATGCATCTCCACTTCCGAGGTCTTGGAGAGTGTTGCATCCATCCGGAGGTCGCGAGATCCTTGTTGGAGGTTATGTGTTAGCCGCGGACCTGTTATAGCTAGACATTGTGGTTTTGGTATGATTATGAGTATGGACTTACTGACGATGCATTTGGCTGTGTTCGAGTACCTCGAGAAGGAGGTTGTGTTTCGACGACCAGATTTCCCCGAGATGCTGTTTCGCGGTGATGGTCGAGCAGATGGTGGAGACAAGTTGTGTGGTTTGTTTAGCTTATGATGCGGATACTACGGTTGCTGTGTCCGATATTGGCGACATTGAGGTGGTTCCCGAGTTCCAGGGGTGTTTCGGAGGAGTTACCAGGTGTTCCTCCAGTTCGGAAGACTGACTACACCATTGAGCTTGTACCAGGCGCCGGACTTATTTTACCGGCATCTTGTCGTTCGGAGTGAGCATCTGGAGTTCTTGGTCACTTCATTGGTTGACCAATGCTCCGTAGATTGTGTGGATTTGATGGACCATGTGTTCAGACGGTTTCTGGACGAGTTGCGGTCATGTTCGTTGGCAATGTCCTGATGTATTCCGAGAGTGTGGACCAGTACCTGGAGCAGTTGCGAGCGGTTTTGTGGACTTTGTGAGACGATTAGCTGTTTGTGAAAGTTCATCTAGTGTGAGTTTTGGTCGATTAGCGTGAAGATGTTGGGCTATGTGATGTTATCCGAGGGAGTTGGAGTGGATCCTGACCAGTTCGAAGCCGTGTTGATTTGGAGTTTGCCCTACTACTGTGCCAGAGATTGGGGGTCTCTTGGGTTTTGGCAGGCTTGTACCGACGGCTTTGTACAGGATTTTTCCTGGATTGCCACTTCACTTTCCGGATTGACGAAAAGGTGTCAAGTTCGAGTGGTTCGATGCACGCGAGGAGAGTTACTTACTTCTGCAGGATGGTTGACCGTTGCTTCGGTTTTGTCCTTACCTAACGACTACGACGAGGTCTTGGGTTATGGCGATGCATCGAGGTTTGAATTTGGTTGTGTTTGATGCTGTGTAGCAGAGCGGTGGCTCATGATTCCAGGCAGTGGAATTTTGTGTGGTTGCATATCCTATGCGTGATTTGGATGTAGCTGTCCTTGTGCTAGCACCAGAGAGTTGGAGATACTGCTACTATGGCGTGCAGTGTGATGTAGGAGGTACCCTGATCATTTGAGTTTCATCCACTTGCATTTTCGGCCAGATTTAGGCTTGAGGCAGTGTTGATGGATGGGGTCAACTAACGACTATGACTGCACCTTTGAGTTTGTTCGGGAAAAGCTAAAGGTTGTACTTTGATCATCCGTTTGGGATGATGTTGTTGTTGATGCATTCAGTCGAGAGTTGGGAGCTTCAGTATTTCATGTGTGAGTATGACTCGAGTCTCCGTGTTAGCCGGGTTATGGGCTACGAGAGCTGAGTTTGAGTGTGATGATGTTGAGGCTTGTAGTTTTGCGTGCGTTATGCACTATTGATGCAGAGAGGTATCAGATACTTCGAGTTTACCAGTCGTGACGCAATCCACAGAGCCATGTAGCAGCTTGTGTGTGCTGATGCCACATTCGTCGACTGGCGATGGCTAGGAGGCAGAGACTTGCCGAGAAGTGTCAGCCATTGAAGATTTCCGATTAGACGTGGCGATTGTTGCTGTGTTTGTGTATGTTGTTTGCACTTTGGTTCGTGATACCAGTTGTTGGGCCTTTGTAGGTCGTCTGACGTACTCAGTACAGTTCCTTGTACTTTCGGAGATGATTCCAGTGGTTGGCTGGCATAGCTATGTTTGACGAAGATTGGCTATTTACGTGGTGTATCTGTGTCCCAGTCCGCTGATCGAGATAATCAGCTACGACGGAGTGTTGGCAAGCTTTGCAGTAAGCATTGGGGACCAGATTACGAGTTGGTACCAGTTCTTATCCTCGGATTGGCGAGCGATCTTTGAGGACTATTCAGGCCTTGGAGGGCATCTTGTGGACCTTGGTATTGTAGTTCCGGAGGATTCGGGACCAGCAGTTTCAGCTGTTCGAGGTTGCTTGCAGTACCAGGTTGTTGTCCATTGTGATTTTGATATTGTTTGACGTCGTTTTGAGGAACGATGTTGTACTTCATTGTGTTGGAGTGAGTTTGGTTTGAATTTGAGTTGATGATTGTGTCCGATTTTGTGGAGTGTGTTACCACAGACTATCAGGTTAACGGAAATAGGTTGATAATTGTTTGAGTTCAATGCTTGAGTTTCGTTGGTATGAGCAGGTCGTGTTGTGATTTGCCTTGATGTTTTGATCCATATGTGGCCATAGGCGAGTTTGTGTTATGCCGTATGGTTCGGCATCGCCTATAGTATTGGCTTTTATGTGTGTTGTGTTCCGTGAGGCGGAACTGTGTTTCAGGTTGGTTTTGCATTGTGTACCCTATCCGTTCCGTATGCAGGAACACTTGGCGATTATGTGAGCCAGTTCAGATTTGTAATTTGAGGGTACAGGGATTACAGCACGAAATTATCTCCTATTGTGAAGTTTGTGATCAGAGTTGTTCAGTTGAGATTACCGTTGGTGAGTTGAGCAGTATGCAGAGGCAGTGCTCCTACGTTTAGCCAGCAGACTCAGAAATTTCGAGGTCGAAATTTTTCTAAGGGGGGTGGATTTGTGACGACCCGGACCAGAATCAGCAGTATGATCAGCTTGATTGATGAGGTTGTGTGTAGTCGCAGAGTTGTTCGACAGTTATGGAATCGCCAGGCTCGTTAACGACTAAATTATTGGCCGAGAATTGGAGCTAGGTCTCTTCTCGAGAGTCGTTGTACGTGTGATTACGAGTTCGTGGGCGGTTCCGGATCGTTATTTGGACGACCGAGGAATTAGTTATGAATATTTGAAGTTTCGACGGAAACGAATTATTATGACAGGTTTGTTCGCGACTAAATTACCGGACGAGAATTTGGTTTCGGCTTCTTCACGGAAGTTGTTCAGAATTTAATTTCGAGGTTGTGGGAACTTCCGGAGCATGATTTGGAGTTACGAGGAATTGGTTGAGAATTTTGCCGTTTGTTGATTATTTAGTCGATTTAATGTGTGTTGCTTTGAAGGGTTGACTTTTTATCCGATTGGCTGATATGTTTGACTTCGGGTGATTATGAAAGATTATGTCGAGTCGAATTCGTGGCCGCGAGAATTATCAGAATCGGAGTTACGACGAGAAAGTTTCGGGAGTTTAAAGTTCGTCGAAATGGATAAACATGAAGTTTCCGTTTTGGGAAAGGCTATAAATAGCAACCTGTTATTTTGGGCAAGTGGATGACTTACCATATTGGGGTTTGACCGAGTTGACCGAGTCAACTCGGTGGGAGGAGGAGGAGATGCGACGGCCTACGGCCTCACCGGCGACGGAGCATCGTTCGGCCACCTTAGGGCTCGGCCTAGGGCTCGGCCAACTCGCCTTGGGCCCCTCTTGTGGAATCCGACCACCCCTCACGGCGAGGCTCACCGGAAATGGAGGAATTCCGGCCAAAAAACTTGAGAATTTTTGAGGTAATTCGGGTCCCATAATTTACACCGATTTGAGCTGCAATTTTGGATGGGCTTTGTTGCTCTCATCCTCTTGAAGCTACTGTGTGAATTTGAAGCTCTAATTTTGCTTGAATTTGGAGAATTTTGGATTGGAAAATTTGTGTACAATTCGGTTCTTCATGAAATTGGATGAGTTAGAGTGAGAATTGGCTCTTGGTGCAGTTGACAAGGTTGCTCAGTGGGCGATTTGGAGTGGAACAAGGGTGGCTCCGCCGGAAAATTCTTCGGCCGGCGGCGGCGCCGCCGTGGACGGCGGTCAACGGTCAACGGGTTGACTTTTTGACTTTCGGCAAGTTGCATGTCGTTTGACTCGAAATCGCGCTCCGATCGCAGTGGGGAGGTTCGTTTTTCGAGTTGAGCGTCCGAACGTAAAACGAGGTATTGAGGTGGTATATATGGATTTTCGACGATTCGTCGTATTCGAATTGTGTATTTCCGAGAACTGTGGTTTCTTGTGGTTTGATTCGAATTGTCGGATTATGACTTTGAATATTGGACATTGTGTATATTCAGGGTTCGTGATCATTCGTTTGGCGATGGGTATTCCGCCGGATCACGGGTTAACGCGATACGCGTTACGCCAGTCTGTGAGTGGACATTTCTTTTCACGGATTGTTTGCGAGTCTTTTATATGATTTTCGAACTTGAGCATGCGTATTGATATTACGGATTACATAAGCATGAGTTTTACGATTATACTTATACGAATATACGTATACGAGTATACATATACTTATATGCTGTTTCATGCATTTGCATCGAAATGTTTATGATTTGGTTTACACAGAGTACAGTCGTGGTTACGTTGTTGTATCGATACACTTAGCCTCTCGGCTGATCCCCGATGGTAGGCATCCCAGGCGGGGCGTTACCCCGACCTGACCGGCGAGGGGCGTATCCCCGGAACCGAGGCCTTTCTGGCTTAGAATCACGTGTGGGTCCGGGATCCCGTGATTCGGACTGTACTAGCACGGTGTGTGTCCATGAGTGACCCCGTGGGATTTTACTTGCATGCTCAGTACACTGGAGGAGTATGAGTTTTACCTCGTGTACTATGTTGTTGTTTTATTTACCTGGACTCGCATATGTTATTTTATACATATATATCAACTGGTGAAAGACATTTATTTTCGTCCACTCACTCTAACGTGTTTATTGTCTTTCACCTGGGCTTTTCGGTTTCCGTGCCCAGTTTGCAGTTCAGGCTCTGGTGTCGCACGTCGTGGTCGGAGGCATAGTGCTCGAACTACTTTGTTTCATCCAGTAGGTTTATTGTTCTACCTACTGTGGTATGAGTATACGATTATGTATTAGATGTCGCTCTGAGCTTCCTATTGAATATGTTATACGATTTTACACTGGATTTCAGTAAAGTGTATATATATTTACTACTTTACGTTATTGTTGATATATTGAGAAATCCGGATGGGGTTGGTGCCCACGGTTTGCTTTTTGTGGCATAGGATGGAGTGTATTTTACGCGTGCAGGTAATGGTAATTCCACGCTAGTAACGAAACTCTGCCCAAATTTCGAAAAGTTTTTGTTGGTTCGTGTTTTCGAAGGGGTTCGATTCCGATTTAGGGTGCTAAATCAGGGTTGGGTCCTTTCATCTACTTACAAATAAACGTATGCCTAGAAAGTTTGTGCACTCGAGGAGGTAAAACACTGAGGTGCTAATCAACATATCTAGTCCTAATCTCGAAATGAATAATTGAATTTCGGTCACCTCCCTCGCTGTACATTTATAATTCCCTTGACACTAGATACTTAACCAACGAAAATTAACCAAAAGATTAGAATGCTGTGAAATCCAAGGAACGAGACAACTCTCCTGCATATCATTGATCGAACTTGATATCCTATAAAACTGATAAACTGCATATTCATCAAAGACAATCAAAACTAGCCTGAAGTTTACATTTTTGTGTATGATTCTCATATATACTCATGCGGGTGATGATCGCTAAGTCATCTGCATGATACTCCTCCAACTAGTTTAGTGAAAATTTGGAGGTTGTGCAACATATTAAGCTCAAATTATACTCATCTACCTCCTCGTGAACTCTCATACATAACTGGAAAATTTACATTCCCAAGCTGGTTGTACATCTCAAGTACCTCAATCAAAATAGTTAGCACCCCATAGTACACTATAGTTGATTCTGCTACTATCCAACACTAAAAGGTTCATTGGAAATTATACGGGGATTCTATTTAACTTTTGAAGATTAATTTATGACTCAGACAACTCCATGAAAACCTTGAAAAATTGAACTTGAGCAATGAGTCTTGTACTCAAAAGAAGCTATCTTCTTTAATGAAGGAAAACCCAGTAACTTCTTGGGTAAGCTAGCATGATTCCCCATAAACCACAATTCACATAAACTATAGTGAAGAATACCAAAGTTCTTTTTTGCATTCCTTCCACGTTTTTGTTACGTTAATTTGACATACTATTCTCTAAGCAAAGATTGCTTGCATTTTAATTTGATTAATGATCCAGAAGTATATACGGTGAGGACACCTTTTAACTAATTTCATTCCCAAGGAAACCTTGCTTCCCGTAGTTTTCATCACAAACACCTTGTGTACGTCAGTACTCATGCTCATGACTCAATTTGGCAAACAAGTAACGAATGTAGGAACAAACAAAACGAGTACTGGAAAGGAATACATTGATACACACTTAACTGAAGAAAACTATTTTAAGACTGCTAACTGTTATATGGCTCCTCTAAAAACCTCGACACTGATACTAAGAAACAAGTTCTCTTAACTTGCAATGTATCTCCCCCTTCACGTTAAACAAGTTTTTCGATAGCTTGACTGGATCTTTACAAAAACAAAAATGCAAAATCTTTCTGACCTGCTCAACAACATCGACAAAAATCTGCACCAAAAGAATCCTCGTGTGTTTGAATAACATCGGACTCAACATCAATAATCAATAATTGAACAATTACTGGCACTGATTCTCATAATTCCCTCGTCATCGATTCAAGAAAAAGTACACAGTGTCGCTTACCTGACACTGCCTTTCTATGATATGTATAATGGCAATAACCTTTTCACATGCCCATGACTGCCTCGCGATCCTACCATGTCGCGAAACTACTTAGAATATAATATAACAAAATATTTTGGAACCGTCTTGTACACTACTGACGGCAAGTTTTGCTAAAGTTGTCGATCACGTTCATGAGGCATGACAAGAAAGGAAACAACTAACTCAAAAAGCTACCTTATAACGGTAGAGATGCCAATGCCAAAAGGCATATAATGGGATCCCCTGCAGTTGATCCATTACACACTAAGTATCACTAAAAGTATAAGATAACCAATGGGATATGAAAACCTAATGCTTTGATACCAATTGACAAGACCCACCGAAGATTACTGTAGTAATCCAGGGTAAGTCTTGCAGGACCCGTATTAGAGTATCTACTACTGACTAATCGGTACCAAGTACTCTAGCACGAGTAACCCTGAACTTCAACTGAAAACCGACACTAAGAAGATAGAAGCTGCGGACTGTCATGCCTCACACTTTGGACGATCACGACTTCAAGTGGCTAACTTGTAAACTGGGCAATTTAAAACAAAGGGCCCAGGAAAAGGCATAAAAACATAAAACATTAGAGTGAGTGGACATAAATCATAAACTGTAAATCTGTAAAACTCTAACTGTATGCCTTTTCGCTGATTTTTGTGAAATAATGTGAGTTCAATTATAAATCTGAACTCTGATGGAGCTAGTCACTCATGAGTTTTTTCCTAACCTGAGTCGACAATCTGTATATATAAAAAAATATAGGTGACGGTGTGACGACCCGGACCAGAATTAGCAGTGGAATCAGCTTGATTGATGAGTTACTGCGTAGTCGCAGTTGTCCGACAGTTATTGGAATCGTCAGAGTTCTTAACGACTCAATTATTGGCCAAGAATTGGAGCTGGGTCTCTTCTCGAGAGTCGTTCTACATGTGATTACGAATTCGTGGAAGGTTCCGGATCGTTATTTGGACGACCGAGGAGTTAGTTATGAATATTTGAAGTTCGGATTTAAATGGTAGGCTACTTAACGACTAAATTACCGGTCGAGAATTTGGCTTCGGTTTCTGCACGGAAGTTGTTTAGAATTTAATTTTGAGTTCGTGGAAACTTCCGGAGCATGATTTTGAGTTACGGAGTTTAAGTTGCGAATTTTGCCGATTGTTGATTGTTTGGTTGATTTAATTATATGTTGATTGGAACAGTTGACTTTTTATCCGTTTGGACGATATGTTTGACTTTGGGTGATTATTGAAGATCATGTCGAGACGAGTTTGTGGCCACGAGAATTATCGGAATCGGAGTTACGATGGAAAAGTTACGGGCATTCAAAGTTCGTCGAAAAGGATAATTACGAAGTTTCCATATTGGGAAGGCCTATAAATAGAAGTTTCCTGTTTGGGAAACCTGCCATAAAAGGAAGCTGGGTTGACCCACGTTGACCCACGGGTCAAGAATAACCCGTTTGGAGGCCGAAATGGTTCGCCGAAATTGAGGCCGATTCCAGCCATTTTTGGGCACGACTTCTTCACGAGATATGTTGGGCTTGAGCTCTTCTTCGGATTGGTAGGTGGATTGTCCCGTGGGGTGGCCGGAGGAGAGAGAATCGAATCGGCAAAGTTATGGATTTTCCGGCGAGTTTTGTGGTGTTCGGGTGGCGGCGTGGAGGCCGAGGTGGTGGCTCCTCTTTGGGGGGTTTTGTTAGCCTCGAGCTAAGGAAGCTTCTCCAAGTGGTCTTAAGGGTTGCCGTGGCCGGAGGAGAGAGATCCGTTGAATTGAAATTCCGGTAAGGGTTTGGAACTTTGAGTTGATTTTTGGAGGTTTTCCGGTCAAAATTGGCCTTAACTTATAACTGGAAAGTTGTTGGAATCGTCGAGATCTTTGAAACCATGTGTATCACGAAATTTTTTGGGCAGGTTTGGATTTTCCGGCGACGGGGTAGTTTTCGACGAATTGCATGTCATTTGACTCGAAATCGCGCCCCGATCGCTGTGGGGAGGTTCGTTTTTCGAGTGGAGCGTCCGAACGTAAAGCGAGGTATTGAGGTGGAATATATGGATTTTCGACGATTCGTCGTGTTCGAATTGTGTATTTCCGAGAACGGTGGTTTCTCGTGGTTTGATTTGTATTGTCGGATCATGACTTTGAGTATTGGATTTTGTGAATATTCAGGTGTTCGTGATCATTTGTTTGGCGAGGGACATTCCGCCGGATCACGGGTTAACGCGATACGTGTTACGCCAGTCTGTGAGTGGACAATTTATTTTCACGGATTGATTGCGAGTCGTTTATATACGTTTTATGAACTTGAGCATGCAGCATGATTATGGTTTTATGAGCATGAGATTTCATACGAGATTATGATTATATGAGCATGTGTTGACGATTATACGATTATGTTTATACGGATATACGTATACGAATATGCATACACTTATATGTTGTTTCATGCATTTGCATCGATTTGCTTGTGATTTGGTTTTCACAGAGTACAGTCTCAGTTACGTTGTTGTATCGATACACCTTGCCTCGTCGGCTGATCCCCGACGGAGGGCCGCCTGGAGGGGCGTTTCCCCAACCAGACCGGTGAGGGGCGTATTCCCCGGAACCGAGGCCATTTCTGGCTTAGAATCACGTGGTAGTCAAGGACTCCGTGGTTCAGACTGTACTAGCATGGAGGAGTCCATGAGTGACCCCGTGGGATTTTACTTGCATGCTCAGTACACTGGAGGAGTATGAGTTTTACCTCGTGTACTATATTATTTTTATTTACCTGGACTCGCATATGCTATTTTAAACATATATATTACTTGGTGAAAGAAATTTATTTTCGTCCACTCACTCTAACGTGTTTTATGTCTTTCCCCTGGGCTTTTCGGTTTCCGTGCCCAGTTTGCAGTTCAGGCTCTGGTGTCGCACGTCGTGGTCGGAGGCATAGTGCTCGAGCTACTTTGTTTCATCCAGTAGGTTTATTGTTCTACCTACTGTGGTATGCGTATACGATTATGTATTAGATGTCGCTCTGAGCTTCCTATTGAATATGTTATACGATTTTACACTGGATTTCAGTAAAGTGCATATATATTTACTACTTTACTTTACTATTGATATATTGAGAAATTCGGATGGGATTGGTGCCCACGGTTTGATTTTTGTGGCATAGGATGAAGTGTATTTTCCGCGTGCAGGTAATGGTAATTCCACGCTAGTAACGAAACTCTGCCCAAATTTCAAAAAGTTTTTGTCGGTTCGTGTTTTCGGAAGGGTTTGATTCCGATTTAGAAAGCTAAATCGGGGTTGGGTCCTTTCAGCTTGGTATCAGAGCATTAGGTTATAGGTTCTGTAGACTTCTGTAGTCGTGTTTACTAAGGATATTTGAGAATGTACAGCATGTCTGGAATGGTGACCCGACCGGCCGGCGGATAATCATCAAATTCCGGGTGTTGTATGCTTTCAAATATTTGAAGTTCCATGATTACGTTGCACTTGTTGTGAACGATATTGTATTCATTAGGATGCCTCCTGACGTGCTTTCCGTGTCGTTTCGGTTGTGGATCCTATTGAGGATCAATCGACGCGCGAGTTACCAGAGAACAGTGGATTTGGATGAGTATTCAGAGTTCAGTGAACTGTGTGGCACGGTTTGCCTGGTGGTTGTGTATATGAGCATCTATATGTGGCCTCGGAGCGGAGAGTTTTGGCAGTGATGTTTGCCTGAGTCAGATTGTTGTGTTTGGTGGGCTGATATTGTGTGAGTTCCGGTTGCGACTCCATGGCCTACATTCAGGGTGTTGTGTATACGGTAATGGTTTAGCAGGCTATCCAGCAATCATATGTGGAGTGTTTACCCACCTGAGGCAGTAATGCATTGTTCACATGATGGTTCTTGTTTGCACGAGTTATGTGGCTTCAGAGGGAGCTATGCACGAGGTTCGAGATGAGTTTGAACCTGAGTACCAGAGAGAGTCTGATTGATATGCCTTGAGTTATTCGTGAGGAGCTTAGTGTGTTGCACTCAGTGGCGAGGCTATTGAGGAAGGTAAGATGTACACGATTTTCGATGTGATGGTTTGAGGAAAGTGGATTTAGTCGAGATTTTGATGTGGTTGAGTTCTGATACTTCGGGATCAGTGACTTCATTAGGCTGTGGTCCTTTTGATTGTGTTGAGGGTCATCAGATCAGGCAGAGAATCAGTTTGACGATGGTGGAGGTCACAGTGTAGCGGACTTACTCCTGTGGCATGAGTTTGGGCGATCGTTGGTGATCCTTTCACGCAGCAGGTGTTGCGGTGACTTATGTTCGTGGAACACTCTCAGTTGCTATTTCGGTGGCCAGGAGGGTCACGTTACGAGGGAGCGCCTTAGCCAGCTGATCTAGCGGTTCGGTAGCCCAGAGTTTACGAGGAGATCCTCATGTTATTCCTGCGGACTGACCAATATACACTTTTGACGAGTTATTCGGCAAGTCGCAATTGACGTGGGCGGCTAGTTGGGCATGTTGGATTTCGTGCCATGACCTTGTTTGATGACAGATTTTTCTCCGAGGTTACCGCTGTTTGATGTCCATGGCTATTGTACCTGCATCTCCACTTCCGAGGTTTTGGAGAGTATTATATCCATCCGGAGGTTGCGAGATCCTTGTTGGAGATTATGTGTTGGCCGCGGATTTGTTATAGCTGGATATTGTGGTTTTGGTGTAGTTGTGAGTATGGATTTACTGACGATGCATTTGGTTGTGTTCGAGTGCTCGAGAATGAGGTTGTGTTTCGACGACCAGATTTCCCCGTGATACTGTTTCGCGGTGATGGTCGAGTGGATGATGGAGACGAGTTGTGTTATTTGCCTAGCTCATGTTGTGGATATTGTGGTTGTTGTATTTGACATTGGTGATATTGAGGTGGTTCCCGAGTTTCCAGGTGTATTCCGGAGGAGTTACCAGGTGTTCCTCCAGTTCGAGAGACTGACTACATCATTGAGCTTGTACCAGGCGCTGGACTCATTTTACCGACGTCTTGTCGTTTGGAGCCAGCGGAGCTGATGGAGCTATTGTTTCGACTTCAGGAGTTGCTGGAAGAGGTTTTAGGAGATTTCATGCGACCCCGCGTATTTGCGTGGTGTGCTCTCGCATTGTTTGTGCGGATGTTAGTTGGTTCGATGTGGTGGTGCATTGACTACCGGAAGCCTGATTTACGTCTGAGGAGAGTGAGTATCCTCCGCTTCGGATTGATGAGTGGTTTGGTCAGCTCGCGAGAGCTTCAGTATTTTCGAAGGTTGATTTCGGATTCGGATACCATCAGTTGAGGATCGATGAGTCAGATGTGGCTATGTTGGCTTTCGGATCACGGTGTAGACATCAGGAGTTTTTTTGGTCACGTTATTGGTTGACCAATGCCCCCGTAGATCGTGTGGACTTGATGGACCATGTGTTCAGACGGTTTCTGGACGAGTTGCGGCCATGTTTGTTAGCAACATTTTGATTTACTCCGGGAGTGTGGACCAGTACCTGAAGCAGTTGCAAGCGGTGTTGCGGACTTCGCGACATGATCAGCTATTTGCGAAGTTCAGCCAGTGTGAGTTTTGGCTGATTAACATGAAGATTTTGGGTTGTGTGATGTTATCTGAGGGAGTGGGCGTGGATCCTGATCGGTTCGAAGCCGTGTTGATTTGGGGTTGACCTACCATGGTACCAGGGATCAGAGGTCTCTTGGGTTTGCCAGGCTATTATCGATGGCTTGTACAGGATTTTCCTGGATTGCCACTTCACTTTCCGGATTGACGGAGAAGGTGTCAAGTTCGTGTGGTTCGATGCACACGAGGAGAGTTACTTACTCCTGCAGGGTGGTTGATCGTTGTTTCGTTTTTGACCTTACCTGATGATCGTGATGAGTTCGTGGGATATGGCGATACATCGAGATTTGGTTTGGGTTGTGCTTTGATGCTGTGTAACAGAGCGGTGGCTCATGGTTACGGATAGTGGAAAACTTATGAGGCTACGTATCCGGAGTTTGATTTGGGTGTAGCTGTCCTTATGTTAGCATCGGAGAGTTCGACACACTATTGTTATGGTGTGCAGCTCAGTATAGGACGTGCATTGATCATTTGAGTTTCATCCACTTGCATTTTCGGCCAGATTTGGGCTTGAAGCAGTGTCGATGGATGGAGTCGACTAACGACTATGACTGCACCTTTGAGCTTGTTCGGGAAAGGCTAGAGGTTGTACTTTGACCATCCGTTTGGGATGATGTTATTGTTGGTGCAATCAGTCGAGAGTTAGGCGCTTCAGTATTGCATGTGTGTATGTGTGGCTCGAGTCTCCGTGTTAGCCGAGTGTGGGATACGAGAGCTGAGTTCGAGTATGATGGTGTTGAGGCTCGTGATTTTGCGCGTGTTTGGCGCTAGTGATGCGGAGATGTATCAGATACTTCGAGTTTAATACTCGTAGCGCAACATGGAAGAGCAGTGTAGTAGTATGTGTGTGCAGATGTCACATTTGTCGGCTGGCGGTGGCTAGGAGGCAGAAATTGCCGAGATGTGTCAACCATTTGAGATTTCCGGTTGGATGTGGCGTATGTTGCTGTGAGTGTGTGTGTTTGTATGCACATTGGTTTGTGATACCAGTTGTTAGGCCATTGTGGATCGTTTGACGAACTCAATACATTTCCTTGTACTTTCGGGAAAAGATTTCAGTGGCAGGCTGGCATAGTTGGGTTTGACGGAGGTTGTCCATCTACGTGGTGTACCTGTGTCCCAGATCGCTGGTCGAGTTAATCAGCTACAACTGAGAGTTGGCGAGCTTTGCAGCCTGCATTGTGGACCAGATTACGGTTTAGTATCAGTTTTTATCCTCGGATTGGTGGGCGATCTTTGAGGATTATTCAGGCCTTGGAGGGCATGTTGTGGACCTCGGTATTACAGTACCGATTTGTTGACTACTATGATTTTGAGGTTGTTTGATGTTGATTTGAGGTATGTTGTTGTACTCCATTGTGCTGGAGCGAGTTTGGTTTGATTTGAGTTGATGTTTGATTCTGATTTTGTGAAATATGCTACCACAGACTGTCAGATTAGCGGAAATGGGTTGATAATTGCTTGAGTTTGATGTGTGAGATGTGTTGATGTGTGTGCACTGAGTTGTGACTTACCATATTGTTTTGATCCAGATGTGGTCATAGGCGAGTGTATGTTGTGCCGTATGGTTCGGCATCGCCTATAGTGTTGGCTTTTATGTGTGTTGTGTTCCGTGAGGCGGAACTGTGTTTTAGGTTGGTTTTGCATTGTGTACCCTATATGTTCCTTATGTAGGAACACTTGGCGATTGTGTAAGCCACTTCAGATTTGTGATTTGAGGGTACAGGGATTCCAGCACGGAATTGTCTCCTATTGTGGAGTTTATGATCAGAGTTGTTCAGTTGAGATTGCAGTTGGTGAGTTGAGCAGTATGCAGAGGCAGTGCTCCTACCTTGTAGTCGGAAGACTCGGAAATTTCGAGGTTGAAATTTTTCTAAGGGGGGTGGATTTGTGACGACCCAGACCAG
The DNA here is from genome assembly GCA_946800695.1 of Geum urbanum. Classification (NCBI taxonomy): domain Eukaryota; kingdom Viridiplantae; phylum Streptophyta; class Magnoliopsida; order Rosales; family Rosaceae; genus Geum; species Geum urbanum. Next base: position 55,954,136 of record OX326997.1, read on the forward strand.
AATTAGCAGTGGAATCAGCTTGATTGATGAGTTACTGCGTAGTCGCAGTTGTCCGACAGTTATTGGAATCGTCAGAGTTCTTAACGACTTAATTATTGGCCGAGAATTGGAGCTGGGTCTCTTCTCGAGAGTCGTTCTACATGTGATTACGAATTCGTGGAAGGTTCCGGATCGTTATTTGGATGACCGAGGAATTAGTTATGAATATTTGAAGCTCGGATTTAAATGGTGGGCTACTTAACGACTAAATTACCGGTCGAGAATTTGGCTTCGGTTTCTTCACGGAAGTTGTTTAGAATTTAATTTTGAGTTCGTGAAAACTTCCGGAGCATGATTTTGCGTTACGGAGTTTAAGTTGCGAATTTTGCCGATTGTTGGTTGATTTAATTATATGTTGATTGGAACAGTTGACTTTTTATCCGTTTGGCCGATATATTTGACTTCGGGTGATTATTGAAGATCATGTCGAGACGAGTTTGTGGCCATAAGAATTATCGGAATCGGAGTTACGATGGAAAAGTTACGGGTATTCAAAGTTCGTCGAAAAGGATAATTACGAAGTTTCCATATTGGGAAGGCATATAAATAGAAGTTTCCTGTTTGGGAAACCTGTCATAAAAGGAAGCTGGGTTGACCCACGTTGACTCACGGGTCAAGAATAACCCGTTTGGAGGCCGAAATGGTTCGCCGAAATTGAGGCCGATTCCGGCCATTTTTGGGCACGACTTCTTCACGAGATATGTTGGGCTTGAGCTCCTCTTCGGATTGGTAGGTGGATTGTCCCGTGGGGTGGCCGGAGGAGAGAGGATCGAATCGGCAAAGTTATGGATTTTCCGGCGAGTTTTGTGGTGTTCGGGTGGCGGCGTGGAGGCCGAGGTGGTGGCTCCTCTTTGGGGGGTTTTGTTAGCCTCGAGCTAAGGAAGCTTCTCCAAGTGGTCTTAAGGGTTGTCGTGGCCGGAGGAGAGAGATCCGTTGAATTGAAATTCCGGTAAGGGTTTGGAACTTTGAGTTGATTTTTGGAGGTTTTCTGGTCAAAATTGGCCTTAACTTATAACTGGAAAGTTGTTGGAATCGTCGAGATCTTTGAAACCATGTGTAGCACGAAATTTTCTGGGCAGGTTTGGATTTTCCGGCGACGGCGATTTTTCGCCCGGAGTAGTTTTCGACGAATTGCATGTCATTTGACTCGAAATCGCGCCCCGATCGCTGTGGGGAGGTTCGTTTTTCGAGTGGAGCGTCCGAACGTAAAGCGAGGTATTGAAGTGGTATATATGGATTTTCGACGATTCGTCGTGTTCGAATTGTGTATTTCCGAGAGCGGTGGTTTCTCGTGGTTTGATTTGTATTGTCGGATCATGACTTTGAGTATTGGATTTTGTGAATATTCAGGTGTTCGTGATCATTTGTTTGGCGAGGGACATTCCGCCGGATCACGGGTTAACGCGATACGTGTTACGCCAGTCTGTGAGTGGACAATTTATTTTCACGGATTGATTGCGAGTCGTTTATATACGTTTTATGAACTTGAGCATGCAGCATGATTATGGTTTTATGAGCATGAGATTTCATACGAGATTATGATTATATGAGCATGTGTTTACGATTATACGATTATATTTATACGGATATACGTATACGAATATGCATACACTTATATGTTGTTTCATGCATTTGCATCGATTTGCTTGTGATTTGGTTTTCACAGAGTACAGTCTCAGTTACGTTGTTGTATCGATACACCTTGCCTCGTCGGCTGATCCCCGACGGAGGGCCGCGTGGAGGGGCGTTTCCCCAACCAGACCGGTGAGGGGCGTATTCCCCGGAACCGAGGCCATTTCTTGCTTAGAATCACGTGGTAGTCAAGGACTCCGTGGTTCAGACTGTACTAGCACGGAGGAGTCCATGAGTGACCCCGTGGGATTTTACTTGCATGCTCAGTACACTGGAGGAGTATGAGTTTTACCTCGTGTACTATATTATTTTTATTTACCTGGACTCGCATATGCTATTTTAAACATATATATTACTTGGTGAAAGAAATTTATTTTCGTCCACTCACTCTAACGTGTTTTATGTCTTTCCCCTGGGCTTTTCGGTTTTCGTGCCCAGTTTGCAGTTCAGGCTCTGGTGTCGCACGTCGTGGTCGGAGGCATAGTGCTCGAGCTACTTTGTTTCATCCTGTAGGTTTATTGTTCTACCTACTGTGGTATGCGTATACGATTATGTATTAGATGTCGCTCTGAGCTTCCTATTGAATATGTTATACGATTTTACACTGGATTTCAGTAAAGTGCATATATATTTACTACTTTACTTTACTGTTGATATATTGAGAAATCCGGATGGGATTGGTGCCCACGGTTTGATTTTTGTGGCATAGGATGAAGTGTATTTTCCGCGTGCAGGTAATGGTAATTCCACGCTAGTAACGAAACTCTGCCCAAATTTCGAAAAGTTTTTGTTGGTTCGTGTTTTCGAAAGGGTTTGATTCCGATTTAGGAAGCTAAATCGGGGTTGGGTCCTTTCAGACGGGCCAGACGAGGTAACCTGACGTCCCCTGACTAGACTATCTGGTGATCAGCCGAACAGTCAGTGCATCGATGCAACTAACTAATGTCATCACATGAAAAACCTCCAAATTTAAACTATTCTAAAAATACTGTAAATTAAATTGAAATACCGAAATACTGAAAGTGAACTCATCGTTACAACGGTGAAAATAAAAAGGGTCCACTCACAATACTGTGCCGTGATTTCCACCAAACCAAAGCTTATCTGTTGGTGTTTCTAAACATCTGTCACTGGCTGCTAATACGTAGTCCTGAAAAAGATGATTATTATTTAATAACTAATCGTCGAAAATCATCATGAATAACTAAGTTCATATACCAACGAGCATTATCGTCGAGAATCTCGCACTCTTGAACAACGTACTTTCTGAATTAATGATGATCTTAATCTAATTCCAAATTCAAATTCTTGAATCCTTTTTATAGTCACAACATAATCCTTAAACGTTACACAACTTGAAGTCCAATCGACTATCAACTCAAGCATTCGATATAATCGTAAAATCGTTCAATTAATATCTGATTAATCACACATCTTAATCAACAATGTCTAAATCAATTCAATAACCTCTTCATTACAATCAATCAGAAATTACAAGAAAAACGACATAAAATTTACATCAAAATACCCTACGTCGAAGTACCACAGTAGATCACCACCGGTGAAATTTTTCGGCGACCCGAACACCAAACTGTGCAAAATCAACTCAACACCAACTTTCATAACTACACCAAAGTCCAGTTCAAATCATAAATCACCAAATTTTACCTTTTAACTGAAGAACACAACTTTTTTCAAAAACATCAAATCTTCGATTCTCCCTCCACGGTTTGAATTAGGACTTGATCTTGGTGTCTTTAGCTTCGTGGTGAGGAGAGCTTCAAAGCCCAGTAGGTAAGAATTATTAACTCGACTTTGAAGTAATCATCCCCAAAAGTTAGGGTTCAGCAGCCCTTTGCTTGGACATTTCGGTTTATCCTTAAAAAATGGAGGTTTAGGTGTTGGGGGTTTTCAAGAGGAAGTCGAGACGCAACTTTTGACACCAAGACCACCAGATTTGGTGGCCGGTCGGTGGTTCATCACCGGCAACAGTGAAAGGTACGGGAGAGAGGGACGCGTGGAGAGAGAGAGAGAGAAGAAGAGAGAAAAATTCTCACCCCAAAAAGGAAAGTCTGACTTTCTATTTTCAGAAAGTCCTATATATACGTGTGAGTTGCGACTAACCAATTTCGGTAAAATCATACAAAACTTTCGTTGACCACAATTTTTTCATCGTAACTCTAATTTTAACATTTGACGTGGCCACGAACTCTTCTCGATAATCTCTACGAATTTCCTCAATATAATTTCCTCAATAGAAAGTCCTATTTATACTTGTCCATTTATGACTATTACATTTTCGATAAACCTTCATTGATCATAACTTTCTTGTTATAACTCCATTTTCGGCATTCTTTGCGTCTACGGACTTGTCTTGACCATTTCTACGACTTCCACCCAAAGTCAACCAACTTTGACAATCTGATAAAAAAATCAACTAAAAATCTCCCAATATTTACCAGCAGTGACAAAACGAACTACCTTTCTTGATTAACCTTAAATATATTATAAAAAGAGAATTCTCGGGACGGGATGTCACAGCTTGATTATAATCTTAGATCTTAGGAAATTCAAAAGCCTAAGGGCTTCCCATCTAGCAGTTAACTCAGGAAGCCGTGCATCATGCATATTGTTGAACTGCTGCTTCAGAATATCAGACAAATTTAAGGGATTGGTTTGCTTTAAGTACTGCTCCTTAGAGTACGTTGGATGAATTTGATGAAAAACATGAGGGCTTAATCTTTTGCTTCAACTATTGATGGAATGTCATTTGGCCCAGTGGGTTTGATGGTGTTGCTGAGTCTCTTTCTGATGAACGTGTTTCCCACATTGGAGACCCAATGATGGTATTCCTTTCCTTGGATGTCAAAGATGTCAAATTCTGACCTAGCCAACTCATTCGAATGCATCTACAAAATACAAAGAGATTTAATTAGTATCGATTGAAGAACCACGTTCACTAATATCAAGTTTAATGAATAAGAACGTGATCTAGGATGTATGGTCACAAAAAATCGATTATCCATAAACGGTGGCTCAAAACCACACCCAGAATCCGTGACAAACCATCACATAGTATCAATTTCCCTTTTTCTTTTTCTTTTCTTTTCTAAACTGTGACCGCCCCCCCCCCCCCCCAAAAAAAATTGTCACTTATACTCTGTGGATATATGTCAATCGAAACTAGGGCACATATATGCAATAATCATAATATCACAAGCCTAATATCTAGGGTGTTGCAGGAAGTAAGTTTTATTCTTAGATCTAACGATTGGCGCTTTACCAAATTTACCTCGATTGGTATTATGCTTGGTATGATTGGTATTAAGTTTGGACGATGTTAAGGAAGAGCTCATCTGACACAGTGCTTTGGAAGTTGAGTAATCTTGTTGAATTGGGAGATTCTTTGAGCGTATGCTGCATAAGGATTGTCGGGAGAAGGAGGAGCCGATGGGTGGACATCGACGGTGAGAAGTGCTGCCGAAAGTGGAAGCTAATGTTTTAGGGTTAGAGTTTTTTTTTCTTTCTTTCTAGGGTTTGGGGCGATGATTATCAACTCAAGAGCTACTGATAACGTGTTGAAGAGGAATATATGATAATTGAAAATTGCAGTTCTTTCATTAATAGAATGCCTTATATATAGGTTGATACAATCAATTACAATAATTATCCCGATAAAATAGGGATTCTTTGTATCTCTATAAAGACTAAATCATATCTAAGTTAGACAAGATACACACTGAAAGTTACGGAGAATAAATCTCCTTAAAAAGCATTTTATTTCTTTAACTTGATGATCGACACAATCTTATTTGTCAAAGTATCCATCAGTAAGGGTTAACTATTGGGACTTGTTGGACTTTAGTCCCACATGGAAAAAATTGTAAGACATATGCCCTTCATAAGGGATCACACATGAGAAGAAGTAATTGGGTGACTAGCTAGACATGGGATTTCACTAGTGGATGTGTGAGTTTGGGCCTTAGGCTACCAAGGAAAACTCAAATATATAAATATCAAAAGATGGGCCTTGGGCTCATGGGCTCTTGGGCTCTGTTGATTAATCCGAAATTAAATTAAATTTTGAAAAATTAATATTTTAATTTTTGGATAAATATGAAAATTCAAAAGAAGTGACAATTGGTCACGATTTTTGAAAAACGGCGCTTGACACTTATAAAAGGACGACCTCGGGTCGTCATTCTTTATCCAAAAAATTTCCAGAACTTCATCTTCTTCCTCATATTGCTAATCGGAAAAGAACATAGAGTAAAATCGCCAAGGTTTAAGTTTGTGTGCAAGAACTTGAACCAGATAGTTGTATCCTTGAGATAGACGTGTAGACTACAAGCACAAGTGGGGGCGAAATTCTGTTTTAGGACACTGCGTTTGCAGGCCTCTATCTGGTCGAGTTAGTGAATTTCTCTTTCGTCTTTGTTATTGATTTCAATTTCGATTGTTTAGTTATTGTACATATAGATTGTTTGTATACAAAAGAATGTTTGGGTCTAACAATCTAAGAAATAATTTTATTTGTCAAGATGGATCAATCAGTGTCGGGTGTCAAACACCATGTCGAGAAACCTTAGAAATTCAAGGGTGCGGATTTCAAACGATGACAACAGAAGATGTTGTTCTATTTGACAACTCTTCATGTGGTGAATGTTCTTGTTGTTGATGCTCCAAAGGCCCTGCCCGAAGAAGAAGGAGATGATATTCCAAATGATGCGCAAAAGACAAAAAATCAGGGGGCTATAGAGTCCTGGGCTAACAATGAGTTTCTTTGTAGGAACTACATACTCAATGCCTTAGACGATTCCATGTATGACATAAAATCGTCATTCAAAGCAGCAAGGGAATTGTGGGAGTCTTTGGAAAACAAATACAAAATTGAAGTTGCTTGTTCAAAGAAATTTGTCGTTGGGCAAGTTTCTTAACTTCAAGATGAGTGATGCCAAGTCTGTTGTCAAGCAAGTGGAGGAACTCTAAGTCATTGTCCACGAGTTAAGTGAGGAACGTATGGGACTAAACTTGAATTTCCTTGTTGGTTCTATTATTGAGAAATTACCTCCTTCATGGAAATATTTCAAAACATATCTGAAACACTTAACCGATGACATGAATTTTGAGCAATAGGTTCTAAAGCTTCGAATCCAGGAGGATAACCGGAAGAATGAGAAGGCTGATGCAACTTCTTTGGAGGCAAACGCCAACATCGTCCAAGGAAGTCTTTCAAAGGCCAAGTTTCAGAAAAATAAGGGCAAGAATGATGCTGCCAAGACCACTCAATCTGGTGCAAAAAGGTCTCACTCCCCACAAAAGAACAAGTCGTTCAAGAAGCCAAAATCTGGAGGTTGTTGGGTGTGCGACAAACCTGGGCATAAAGCAAAAGAGTGTCGATTCAGAAAGGGTCAGGGTCAAGGTGGTGGAGGTTCTGGAAATTCCAACAACCAAGCAAACCTTGCTGAAAATTCGACTCAATTCATTGGAGTGGTTTCTGAAGCAAATCTGATTACTAATACAAGTGATTGGTGGATTGATATCGATGTTACAAGACATGTATGTGCTTCTAGGGAGGTATTCTCTTCATATCAACTAGCCAATGATGGAGAAGCTTTGTTCATGGGAAATGCCACAACCGCAAAGGTTGAAGGAAAAAGAAAGGTAATTATGAAATTCAGTTCAGGAAAAGACCTTATACTCACTAATGTGCCTGATATTTGTAAGAATCTAGTTTCAGGTCCGATTCTGAGCAATGAGGGATTCAAACTAGTATTCGAGTCTGACAAATTTATACTCACCAATGGTGGGGTGTATGTAGGAAAGGGTTACCTCTATGAAGAACTCTTTAAACTAAATGTTGTACCTACTATGGATGCTATTATTAATAATAATAATGCAGGCACTAGCACTGCTTCTATGTACATGGTTGAGTCCTCTTCTTTATGGCATTCTAGATTAGGCCATGTTAATTTTCCTTTACAAAGAATGGTGAATTTAGGCATGTTGCTAAAATTCTCAATGAATAAAATTATTAAGTGTGAAATCTATAATGAATCTGTAACGATCCGAATCGGAAGGGTATGTTAATTGGCTTGATTCGCGAGTTTCACGATTAATCGCACTTTGTCGTAATTAGTCGATATGGCGGATTTGTTTGCGACTAAATTATCGGGCAAGAATTTAGTATGAGTTCCTTCACGAGAGTTGTAGTGTATATGATTTCAAGCTTGTGGGAGTTTCCAGAGGATTATTTCGAGTTACGTGGAATAAGTTATAAATATTTCCGGCCATTGGATTTAGTCGTGTTTATCCGCTTTGGTTTCGATTTGTTTTGGACCGTTGATCATTTAGTCGGAATAGTCATAAAATTATCGAAAAGTCGCATTTGGGCCGTTTGACCTGTGTTGACCAAGTTTAACCGCGTTGACCGGAGCTCCACCGTGACCCGCGAGCTGTCGCTGTCCAACCCGGCGTTTCTGGCCACCTCCGACCACAACCTTGGTGATCGTGAGCAAGCTTTTGGTGAAGGATCTTCCGTCGGACCTCAGAACTAGATCGTATTATGAGTGGACATTTATTTACACTGTCATAGCGAGTTCTTGATTTCAGTATTTGTTTCTAGTACTATGTTCAGATTATTTATCGTTTTGAAGGTATTGTATATTTTATTGGTGATAGCATTTATTTATTTAGCATCGATGCATTGGCTACGCGGCTAATCACCGGTAGTCCATCTATCAGTCTTGAGAGATTCGCTTGATATGCTGACTAGGGTGGAGAGATTCGCCTAGTTTATCACCGTTGGGTTTGAGAGATTCGCCCGACCTGCTACTCTAGCAGGGAAATCCGCCGGAGTGGCGACTTTTATGTATTTAAGAACTCACATTATTTTATGATAATATAAATGGTGAAAGGCATATGATTATTTTCGTCAACTCACTATAACGATTTTATTTACCTTTCCCCTGGACTTTTCGGTTTGCTTTGCCCAGTTTGCAGTTTGGGTTCTAGTGTTGCCCGTCGACTATGGAGGCATAAAGTTTGGATCACACTTCAGTTTTTGTAGGTTCCTTATTCGACCTACTTGATGTAAATGATGTATATAGGCGTCGCTCTGGATACTTATGTTTGTTTTCAGTTGAGTTTTGGATTTCTTGTAAACCTTTTGGTTTATTATATTTATGATGTTGAGAAATCCGGATGGGGAACGGAGCCTCACGGTTTGGCTTTTTTGGAATATTTGAAGTGTGTTTCTTTGCAGGTTCTAATAATTGTTCACGTACTTCAAAGCAAACTCTGGAAAAATTCTTTTAAGGTCATGTTTTCGAAGGGGTTTGATTTCGGTTTAGGCAATAAAATCGGAGTCGGGTTCTTTCAGTTGGAATCAGAGCATTAGGTTTTTGGTTTTGTAGACTCTTATAGTTGTGTTACTAAGAGCATTTGAGCATTTTGGGAGCTATGACCCGACCGGTCGGTGGATAATCATCAATGCTCTAGAGTGTTGTTAGCTTTCAAACGTTTGAAGTTTCATGATTACATCCTTTCTGTCTTGTGACTAATATCTTTTATCCTTAGGATGCCTCCTCAACTTGAAGTCCGTGCTGAATGGACTGGGGATCCTGATTAGGATCAACGTATGCGTGACTTGCTTATGCGAGTATTGTGTTTGGTGGAATGTATTGATCCAGTGGCTAAGGCCAAGACAGCGGGAGCAACTGTTTTCTTTGGTTCCCCTGATCCTGAAGTGTGTAAAGCTTGGGTGGTTCAGGTTGAGCGTGTTTGTGAGCGCCTGCATTTTACTGCTAAACAGAAAACTGTAGCTGCAGTGGGTTTGCTTGAGTCAGATGCTTACTTTTGGTGGGTTGGTACAGACAGGGTTCCTATTGATACTCCTTAGCCGATGTTTAAAGAGATGTTCATGCGTCGGTATTTCAATCCAGCTATTAAGCAGCAAAAATATGAGGAGTTTACCAACCTAAAGCAGGGGAATATGTCAGTGCTTGAGTATCGGGATAAGTTCACCCGTTTGTCTCGATTTGCACGTGATATGGTGGCATCAGAGGAAGCAAAGTGCAGGAGCTTTGAGTTAGGTCTCAATCTGAATATCAAGGGAAATTTGACCACTATGCCTCGAGATAACTTTGAGGAGTTTGTTAGTGCTGCACTCAGAGGTGAGGACATTGAGAAGGAGAGACAGATGCGATTTCAGACGCGTCGATTCGAAGAGGGTGGACCTAGTCAGGGTGCTTCGAAGAGGCCGGCTGAGTTCAGGTACTTCTAGATCGGCATCATCTTCGGGTAGTGGACCTTACAGATATCCTACCAGCACTGTTAGGCAGAGTCATTGATAGAGGAGGAGTCGACCGCAGAGGCAGCAGTCGAGTGGGAGTTCTAGTGGATCGAGTTATCCTCGACCTTTCTTCAGCACACCAGCTACACCGAGGGAATCTTCATTGTGCAATAACTGCCACAGACATCACTTTGGTCATTTTCAGTATGGTCCCTCTACTTGTTACCGTTGTGGCCAGGTGGGTCACTATGCGAGGGAGTGTCTTCAGCGTGGTACTTTTGGTGGTGTTGCGGATCAAAGTGTTGAACGAGATCAGGGTACTGCTTCTGGTAGTCGTGCAACACAGTCTTCTGGACAGGGTGGTCAGCAGAATCACGGCCACCATGGACGACCACCAGGACAGGCTCGAGTTCATGCCATATCTCTACGTGAAGGCAGAGATTCTTCAGAGGTTATCATTGGTACGTTGTACATTTTTGGTCATCCAGTTCTTACTTTACTAGATCCAGGGGCTACGCATTCATTCATGTCATATAGATTAGCATCATTGGCTACTATACTTGCATCTCCACTCCCTAGTATGTGGCGAGTGTTATATCCATCTGGCGAGGTAGTGTGTGTTGGGTGGGTATATAGAGATTGTGAGATTTTTATTAGAGGTTATAGGTTAGCCACGGACTTGATGCTGCTGGATATCGTGGATTTTGACGTGACTTTGGGGATGGATTTCTTGGAGAACCATTGGGCTGTTCTTGACTATCACAAGAAGGAGGTTGTATTCAGGAGTCCAGACATGCCGAAAATCTTGTTTCGGGGTGAAAAGAATACTACTTTGCCTTGTTTGATTTCAGCAATGAAGGCTGATCGGATGATGAGGAAGGGTTATGAGACTTACTTAGCACATGTGATCGATACGAGTGTTCGCGTACCGGACAATGGTGATATTTCGGTGGTTTGCGAGTATCCATATGTGTTTCCCAAGGACTTACTCGGTGTTCCTCCAGTCAGAGAGATTGACTTCACCATCGAATTACTTCTGGGTATCGGACCTATTTCGCATACACCCTACCGTATGGCACCAGCAGAGTTGAGGGAGTTACAGAGTCAACATCAGGAATTGATTGAGAAAGGCTTCATTTGACCTAGTGTTTCACCTTGAGGTGCTCCACTGTTGTTTGGGAGGAAGAAGGATGGTTCGATGAGGCTATGCATTGATTATCGGAAGTTGAATCAGGTTACGGTGAAGAACAAGTATCCGCTTCCATGGATTGATGATTTGTTCGATCAGCTGAAATGAGCTTCTGCTTTCTCGAAGATTGATCTCAGGTCTGGATACCATCAGTTGCAGATTCAGGAGTTCGATGTGGACAAGACGGCGTTTTCGTCACATTATGGGCACTATGAGTTCCTTGTTATCCCGTTTGGGTTGACCAATGCACCAGCTGCTTTCATGGACCTGATGAATCAGATTTTCAGACGATATCTGGATAAATTCGTCATTGTGTTCATCGACGACATCTTGATCTATTCCAGGAGTGTGGGGAAGCACAAGAAGTATTTGCATGCAGTCTTGCAGACTTTACGAGATGCTCAGTTGTACGCCAAGTTTAGCAAGTGTGAGTTTTAGCTAGACAGGGTAAAGTTTCTAGGGCACGTGATATCAGCTGAGGGAGTCTGCGTGGATCCTGATAAAATTGATGTCGTGTTGAATTGGAGTAGACCTACCAACGTGGCAGAGATACGGAGTTTCTTGGGCTTAGCAGGTTATTATCGTCGATTCGTATAGGACTTTTCACGGATAGCGACACCGCTTACTTGTTTGACGAAGAAAGGGGTCAAGTTTGAATGGTCTAATGCTTCCGAGGAAAGTTACCTAACTTTGAAGGAAAGGTTGACTACTGCACTGGTGCTGACTCTACCTAACGATAACGGTGAGTTTGTGGTGTATAGTGATGCTTCGAAGCTAGGCCTGGGTTATGTTTTGATGTAGTATGGAAAGGTGGTGGCATATGGTTTGAGACAATTGAAACCACACGAAGTTAATTATCCTACTCATGATCTGAAGTTAGTTGCCATTGTGTTAGCATTGAAGAGTCAGAGATATTATTTGTACGGGGAACAGTGCAAGATCTACATCGATCATAAAAGTCTTAACTACTTGCGTACGCAACCAGATTTGAAAATGAGGCAGCGGAGATGGATGGAGCTGATTAATGATTACGACTTCACTTTCGAGTATCATCCAAGAAAGGCTAATGTGGTTGCTGATGCTCTTAGTCGGAAGCATGGTGCTTCTCTTTTCTATGTACGTGTTGCTAGAGTGTCACTTTTGACAGAGTTACGAGCAACGGGAGCAAAGTTGGAGTGGAATGATGATGGAGCATTGCTAGCCAACTTTCAAGTTCATCCGGTATTACTTGATCGAGTTCGTGAGGCTCAAGATTCATATGCCTATCTGCTGAGTAAGAAGAATTTGACTCAGAATAGTGTACCGACCGAGTTTCGGATGAGGAGTGATGGCACGTTGATGTTCAGAGGAAGATTATGTGTGCCCAGAGATGAGGATTTGAATAAGGAAATACTCGATGAAGCCCATTGTTTTGCATATGCTATGCATCTGGGTAGTACCAAGATGTTCTGGACGCTTAAAGCTCATTATTGGTGGTGAAACATGAAGAGGAAAATAGCAATGTACGTGAGCAGATGCCTGATTTGTCAGCAAGTGAAGGCATAACTAAAAGGACCCAACCCCGGTTTAGTTGCCTAAAACGGAATCAAACCCCTTCTAAAAATATGAACCAACAAAAACCATCAAAATTTCGGCAGTGTTTCGTTACTAACGTGGAATTACCATTACCTGCACCCGGAGAATACACTTCATCCTATGCCACAAAAATCAAACCGTGGGCACCAATCCCATGTGGATTTCTCAATATATCAACAATAATGTAAAGTAGTAAATACAACTAAACTTTACAGAAATCCGTGGAAAATCGTGTGACGACCCGAACCAGAATCAGTTGTATATTCGGCACGATTCACGAGATTGAGTATAGTCGCAGTTTTACGATAAATGTGTGGTTTGTCGATTCTATTCGCGACTATGTTTTCGGCTAAGAATTTGAGTTGAGTGTCTTCACGGAAGTTGTAGAGTACGTGATTTCGAGCTCAAGGACTGTTCCGGAAGATTTTTCTGATAACCGAGGAATATAATACGAATATCTGAAGTTTCAGTTTTCGGCGAGTTTATTCGATTGTTTCGTGTTTATCCGAATCGTGATGGTTATTCATTTCGAATCGTCGATCGACCCGAGGCACGAGTATAATTATCGGAATAGTCGAGAATTAGTCGTAAAAACACTGTTTGACGTTGACCGAGCTTTGACTTTCCAAATTGGGAAAGTTGACCGTTGACTGCGAAAAGGGAAAGTTTCCCGTTTTGGCTTTGTCGTCCGACCTGCATATTCCGGCCACCTCCGGTCAAGTGAAGCGTAAGGTTCGCTTCTCCTTGATATTTCGAGTTGATTGATGCTTGAATTTGGGAAAATTGATTGTGTTTTGGGAGAGAACCATTTGAAGCCGAATTGGGTTTTTCGCCGGTGACGGGGAGCTGTGCTCCGGCGAGTTGTGGAGGTGATGAGGTTGGGGTTTTAACTCCCCTAACCTTACAGATGCTTGTGGTGTGATTAATTTGGAACGAGAGGGTGTTTTCCAGCGAACCCGTGGTGCTTGCCGAAGGTTGTTTTCGTTCGGTTCGAGCCGTTTTTGGAAGGGTTAGACTGTGAATTGGACTTCGTGGTAGAAGAGGAAAGGATTGGGCTTGGAAAGATCTTGTGATCTGGAGCTTTTCGCCGTGAAATTCCACCGTTGACAGCGCGCCGCCGCCGCCGCCGCCGCCGGCGGTCAACGGCGGAGCTCCGGCGAGAAGTTGACTTTTTGGTTTTCGACGTTTTTAATGTCATTTTTCTCGTAATCGCACCCCGATTATCGTCCAGAGGTTTTCGGATTGATTTGGGTAGCCGATTTTCATTCGAGGGTTTCGAGTGGAGATTTCGGGAATTTCGTTAATCATTTTGTTCAGTTTAATATGTTTCCGGGAACGGATGGTTTCCGTGGTTAAGTACAGGGTTGTGAGCTATGATTTTGATCAGTTGTGTTTTTGTGAATATTCAGGAGATCGAGATCGTGATCGTGTTTCCGGCGAGGGATCTTCCGTCAGACCACGAGATTAGCGCGAGTGCGCGTTATGCGAGTCTGTGAGTGGACAATTTCTTTTCACGGATTGATTGCGAGTCTTTTATATACGTTTTATGAACTTGAGCATGCAGATTGATTATGATTTTACGAGCATGTGTTTTACGATTATACATATACGAATATACGTATACGAATATACATATGTACATATTATGTTTTATGCATGTGCATGGAAAGGATTTATGATTTGGTTTACACAGAGTACAGTCTCAGTATATGTTGTGGTATCGATACACATTGGCTTCTCGGCTGATCCCCGAGTACGCTCCGGGGGGGACAGATATCCTGACCCGAGGCCTTTCTGGCAAGGAATCACGTGTGAGTCTGGGATCCCGTGATTCAGACTGTGCTATCGTGTGGTAGTCCATGAGAGATTCCGCGATATATTTACGTTGCATGCTCTATACGTGGGTGGTAGTCAGCGTCTCCTCACGTACCATTTGATTTTCATGCATTTGACTCGCATATGATTTTATACGTATATATTACTTGGTGAAAGACATTTATTTTCGTCCACTCACTATAACGAGTTTATTGTCTTTCCCCTGGGCTTTTCGGTTTCCGTGCCCAGTTTGCAGTTCAGGTTTTGGTGTTTCACGTCGTGGTGGGAGGCTAGTGATCCGAGCTACCTGTGTTTTCCAGTAGGTTCTTGTTTCGCCTACTGATGTGTATATTGTATATATTTGCACTAGTGGTCGCTCTGATACACTCTGATACGTGTTTATATGGATTTTCACGGATATACTATATATAGTACAGTATGTTTATTGTTTATTGTTTATATTATGATGTTGAGAAATCCGGATGGGATTGGTGCCCACGGTTTGGCTTTTGTGGCATAGGACGAAGTGTTATTTTCAGGGTGCAGGTTTATGCAATTCCACGTTAGTAACGAAACACTGCCGAAATTTTGAAAAGTTTTATTTTGGTTCGTATTTTCAGAAGGGGTTCGATTCCGATTTAGGTAACTGAATCGGGGTTGGGTCCTTTCAAATCGTATAAGAATATACATCAGAATACTCAGACCAACCTCTAGTATACATATACAAATAGTAGGCCAAACCAAGAACATACCATAAAAGAAACATCGCTCGAATATTATGCCTCCGACCACGACGTGCGACACCAGAACCTGAACTGCAAACTGGGCACGGAAACCGAAAAGCCCAGGGGAAAGACATGAAAACTGTTAGAGTGAGTGGACAAAAATAAATGTCTTTTGCCAATTAATATATGTTATAAAAACATATGCTAGTCCAGATGCATAAATAATACAATAGTACACGAGGGAGACTCTAACTCCTCACGCGTACAGAGCATGCATACAAATCTCACGGGGTCACTCGTGGACACATCCGTGCTAGTACAGTCAGAATCACGGGATCCCTAGCCCACACATGATTCTAGCCAAAAAGGACTCAGGTCAGAGGTCTGCCTCCCCCCGGTAAAGGCCTCGGGTCAGGAGTCACAGCCTCCCCCGGTAAACATCCTCGGGGATCAGCCGAGATGCAAGTGTATCGATACAATAACATATATAAGGACTGTACTCTGTGTAAATCAAATCGTAAATAGTTCGATGCAAATGCATGAAACAGTATATATAAGTACATATACATAATATATACTGGTATAGGCATAATCGTATAACACATGCTCATGTAAATCGAAAACTCGTATGCATGCTCAAGTTTGTAAAACGTGTATAAAGACTCGCAAACAATCCGTGAAAAGAAATTGTCCACTCACAGACTAGCGTAACGCAGTTCGCGTTAACCCGTGATCCAGCGGAAAGTCCCTCGCCAAACGAACGATCACGAACCCCTGAATAATCACAAAAGCCAATTCTCAAACTCATACCTCGACAATTCAAATCAAATCACGAGAAACAACCGTTCTCAGAAACACACGATTCAATTATGACGAACTGTCGAAAATCCGATAATCACACCTCAATACCTCGCTACAATTTCAGATGCTCAATTCGAAAAACGAACCTCCCCACTGCTACCGGGGCGCGATTTCGAGTGAAACGACATGCAACTTGTCGAAAATCCCAAAAAGTCAAAGTTTAACCGTTGACTGCCGTTGACCCCCAACGGCGGCGGCGGCGCCACCCGAACGGAGAATTTCTCGGCGGAGCAACCACTATTCCACTCCAAATCAACCACTGAGCAACTTTCACAACTGCATCGAAGGCCAATTCTCACTCTAACCATGTCAATTTCATGAAAAACCGAAAGTCCACACAATTTTCAAATCACAAATTCTCCATATACAAGATGAATTGGAACACCAAACTTACATGGTAGCTTCTAGGTGATGAGAGCTACAAAACCCAGTCCTTGTTGTAGCTCGAATCGGCCGGAATCATTGAACCCGAATTCACCAATTTCCTTCCATTTTCTTGCCGGAATTTCTCCCTCCTCCGGCGTCCCACGCCGTGAGAGGAGGCCGGAGTCGAGACCGGGAGGCCAAGGCGAAGAGAAAGGGACCAATCCCATGGCCTAAGGTCGCCGGGCGGCGTGCCACCGCCGTGGACCGCCGATCGCCGTCGCATTTCTCTCCCACAGCCGAGTTGACCAAGTCAACTCCCATAAAGTCAAGTCTGACTTTCCTGAAATAGAAGCCCACTTTTATACTTTCCCAATTTGGAAACTCCAATAATCACACTTTTCGACAAACTTCAAATACCCGTAACATTCTCGTCGTAAATCCGTTTCCAATAATTCTCGCGGCAACAAACTCGACTCGACGTATTCTTCAATTATCACCCGAAGTCAAACACTTCGACAAATCGGATAAAAAGTCAACGGTTCACCCAAACACATACTTTAACCGACTAAATAATCAACAATCGGAAATATTCACAACATAATCCTCGTAACTCGTAATAATGCTCTGGAAGTTCCCACGAGCTCGAAATTAAATTCTCAACAACTTCCGTGAAGAATCCGAAACCAAATTCCTGTCCGGTAATTTAGTCGCTAAGAAGGTCACCGTTATAAACTGATTACGTTGAAACTTCAAATATTCATATTTTATTCCTCGGTTGTCCAAATAATGATCCGGAACCGCCCACGAACTCGAAATCACACGTACAATGACTCTCGAGAAGAGACTCAGCTCTAATTCTCGGCCAATAATTTAGTCGTTATCAAGCCTGGCGATTCAAACAACTGTCGGAAATCTGCGACTACTCGCAAGCTCGTAGATTAAGCTGATTTCACTGCTGATTCTGTTCTGGGTCGTCACAATAACGTCAAAAACCGGTAGGTAAACTACAACCTTTGGAGATTCCAGTGTCGAAATGGGAGCATATCACTATGAATTTTGTGTATCAGTTACCTCGTACTTCTGGTGGTAGTACTAGTATATGGGTGATTGTGGATCGCCTTACTAAGTCAGCTCATTTCCTAGCACTTCCAGGAAAGCTTCCCGTGAGCAGATTGGCGAAGCTGTACTTGAAGGAGGTTGTGAGATTGCATGGTGTACCTGTGTCTATAGTTTCTGATCGGGATAGTCAGTTCACTTCCAAATTTTAGCGGGCATTGCAGAAGGCAATGGGGACTAGACTACACTTATAAGACGATGAAAGTGTGGGGTTCTCTTGCCAAAGTTCGATTTCCTTTTCCAAAGAGAACTAAAGTTGGACCAAAAACAATAGATTGCATATTTCTCGGCACTACCTTAGAATTTGCCGAAAATAGTGCAGCCTTTAGATTTTTGGTGTACAAATATGATGTTATTGATATACGCACAAACACTACCATAGAATTTGCCGAAGCAGAACTTTTTGAGGATATATTTCCTTACAAGGATAAGTCAAATCCAAGGAAAAGAATGTATATAGATACATTGCCTCAAGATGAATTAAACAAAAGTCGTGAAAATATTGAGGTTAATGAAAATACCTCTACTATTCAAGAAGAAATTCTTGAACCAAGGAGAGGTAAACATGGGAAAGTTGCCAAAGATTTTGGACCCGAATTTATGACTTTTGTTCTTGAAGAAGAACCTCAAACTTATAAGGCTGCCATGGAATCTTCCGAAGCGCCTTATTGGAAAGAGACTATTTAAAGTGAAGTGGAATCCATTCTACAAAATAATACATGGAAATTGGTAGACTTACCTCCAGGTCACAAGCAAATAGGCTATAAATGGTTCAAAAGAAAAACGAGACCTGATGGTACCATTGAAAAATACAAAGAAAGAATATTAGCTAAAGGGTATCGTCAAAAGGAAGGTGTAGATTTCTTTGACACTTATTCGCCGGTAACTAGAATTACGTCTATAAGAACGTTAATTGCTATAGCTATTGTTCACAATTTGGACATACACCAAATGGATGTGAAAACTGCGTTTTTAAATAGCCAATTAGATGAAGAAATTTACATGCAACAACCTAAATGTTTCGTTGTTAAAGGTCAAGAACATAAGGTGTGTAAATTAGTTAAGTCCCTTTATGGACTTAAACAAGCCCCAAAACAATGGCATCAGAAATTTGATAATACACTTTTATCAAATGGTTTTAAAATAAATGAATGTGACAAATGCGGTTATGTGAAAGAATGTAGAAACGCTTATGTCTTTGTATGCTTATATGTGGATGATATGCTAATTATGGGAATGAGTAAGGATATAATTAATCAAACCAAGAAAATGTTGCATTCCAGTTTTGATATGACAGACTTGGGAATAGCAGATGTGATTCTTGGTATTCGAATTCAAAGGAATTCGGATGGTTATATACTTACCCAATCTCATTACTTAGAGAAGGTCCTTAGAAAATTCGGACACTATGATGATAAGCTGGTTGTCACTCCATTTGACCCCTCTAGTCACCTTAAGAAAAATCAAGGTGATAGTGTGTCTCAATTGGAATATACACAAGTTGTTGGAAGCTTGATGTACATAATGAATTGTACTAGACCAGATTTGGCATATAGTCTAAGTAGACTTAGTAGGTACCCAAGCAATCCTGGAAAAGATCATTGGATGGCTCTAGTACGAGTTTTGAGGTACTTAAAGCATACAATAAACTATGGATTGCATTACACTAAATATCCTCCCGTATTAGAAAGATATTGTGATGCGAATTGGATTTCCAATAATTCAGAAAGTAAGTCTACAAGTGGGTATATATTTACGCTTGGTAGTGCCGCCATATCTTGGAAATCATCAAAACAAACCGTGAATACACGTTCAACAATGGAAGCAGAATTTGTAGCCTTAGATAAAGCTGCAGAAGAAGCAAAATGGCTCAAAAACTTCCTAGAAGGTATTCCGTGGTGGCCTAAGCCTGTCACGGCTGCTTGCATACATTGTGATAGTATGGCTGCTCTTACAAGAGCAAAGAACCAAATCTACAATGGCAAATCAAGGCCTATAAGAGGACATCACAAGACGATACGAGACTTGCTCAAAAACGGAATAATTTCCATTGACTATGTAAAATCAAAGGAAAATATAGCCGATCCTTTGACTAAAGGCCTTAATAGAGAGCAAGTAATCTTCACATCGAGGGGAATGGGTTTAAAGCCAATGCAATGAGTCACTACTTGGCAGAAACCTAACTTAGAAACATTGGAGATCCCATGGTCTAGGTTAAATAGGCAAACTAGTTAAGGAAGACTCAAGGTGTATAAACACACACATATGCATATTCCTATGGTGAACTAAAGTGTGTATCCGTTGACGAGTAAAGGTTTGAATATTATATATTCTTAATAATGCTAATAGCTTTGGAAAGTAGGATAGTGTGGGCTATTCTTGATTAGCATTACCTATATGAGACTAATGTGGGGTCGCATTTATGAGAACCGAAATGGCTAAGTTTTCTAACAATCTCATGAAGTAAGGATCTATTCAGGACCGAAATGAACATAACAGTAAGAATTGAAATATGTCTAGATATGGTATGTGTGATACTTGTTGTCTCGATTTACTACAAAACGTGAATAGTTTAAGAATATACGTTCACTAATTCACAAAATAAATCCGATAAGTATTCACTACGAAATGTTCAAATCCAAAAGACACCTCTTCCGATGCATCCCCTATCTAACTTTTCCAAAATAACGATAAGTTCGTCTATTATTTTATTTTCTATTCAAATGTAGGGTATTATTAGAGTTTGAATAGAAAATGTGGGGTATTATTGGGACTTGTGGGACTTTAGTCCCACATGGAAGAAATTGTACGACATGTGCCCTTCATAAGGGATCACACATGAGAATAAGTAATTTGGTGACTAGCTAGACATGGGATTTCATTAGTGGATGTGTGGGTTTGGGCCTTGAGCTACCAAAGAAAACCCAAATATATAAATTTTGGAAAATTAATATTTTAATTTTCGGATAAATATGAAAATTCAAAAGAAGCGACAGTTGATCTGGGCTTTTGAAAAACGGCGCTTGACACTTATAAAAGGACGACCTCAGGTCGTCATTCTTTATCCAAAAAATTTCGAGAACTTCATCTTCCTCCTTATATTGCTAATCGAAAAAGATCATAGAGTAAAATCGTCAGGGTTCAAGTTCGTGTGTAAGAACTTGAACCAGATAGTTATATTCTCGAGATAGACGTCTAGACTACAAGCACAAGTGGGGGCGAAATTCTGTCTTAGGTCACCGCGTTTGCAGGCCTCTATCTGATCAAGTTAGTGAATTTCTCTTTCATCTTTGTTATCGATTTCAATTTCGATTCTTTAGTTATTGTACATATAGATTGCTTATATACAAAAAACTGATTGGATCTAACATTCACCAATTGCAAGCATACATACATAGTATCCGCACCATGACCACATTCACCATCTCTATTTGTAATCGACAACTCCATTACAATTTCATGTGCATTAGTAACATGATAAGAAGAAAATTAAGTCGTAAGTTTTACAACTCAGCTGGTAAGAGAATTACAATTCTATCACGCATGTGCAACCCTATTCTAGTACAAAGTAATACAAAACTCAAGAAAAAGAAATAGCTCAAAATTAAGGTGAACCTTAAAATTATCCTTGCGAAGAAATATATTACTCGTGTAACCTTAATTCAAACAAACAGCTCATTTAAAAAAAAAGTTTGAACAACATGAATTGTGATTATAAATATAAAGATTAAAGTCACGACTGACCAGAGTCACAATTTTCATCAAATTGTCAATATGATACACAAACTTTAAAAACTATTAAAGTGGTGTCCAAAGTCTCAAAATTGTATTTTCGTGATGCCTAGATCCATTTTTCGTCACAGAGTTGTTTATGTCGCTGACGTGGCAATTTTTATAAAAAAAAACAGAAGAGAAACGACTTTAATACCCTCCTATTTTTTAATTTCGTTAGTTTTTCTATTTTATATTTTCTTCTGGGTATACAAATCCGGCCAGGTCGAGAAATTCCACCAAACCCATAAAATCTCGCCCTCGGACGACCCGGTCACCGGAGTTCGATCCAAAGACGTAGTAATATCCTCTGACCCTGCTATCTCCGCTCGAATAATATGCCCCGCTGTCAAGAATGGATTGCAGAACATTGGGGGGTGGGGGGTTGTATGCGGCGAACGATGTTACAGACATGAATTTCTTAACCAGGATGGACGTGTACGTAGTCGTTTCCATCTCCGGTGCAAAGCACAAGTAAAAATTCGGTCATCAGTGCACAAGGACGGCGACACAAACCCTAAGTGGAACCACCCTTTTAAGTTCACACTCGACAACGCGGCGCTCAAGCAAGAAGGTCCCCTAAGGCTTAAGATCAAGCTCGTCTCCGACCAGACCAAGGGTCCCACCGTAATCGCAAAAGCCGTGGTTCTGGTCAAGGAGCTGTTGGAGAATTACGGGAAAGAAGAAAAGAATCAGCTTGATGGTTCACTAATCGTAGATAATTACATCAAGCCTTGTTGTGATATCATCAATACTTTAGGTATCCTTGATGAGTTTGGAGTCGAATTTGGGAGAAGAGTCTTATTGTTGAGGTGGATTGTGAGAAGGTCTGATTGAGGCAGTGGAACAGAGGAAGGCGGAGGGATTGCATTGGTGCTTAGGTCAGAGAGAGAGAGAGAAGAGAGAGAGAAAGAGTAAAAAAATTGCGACATAAATAGTTTTGTAACGGAAAATAGATCTAGGTATGACGTAAATATAATTTTAAGATTTTAGACATCACTTTGATAATTTTTAAAATTTAATTATTATATTAATGATTTGATAAAAGTTTAGACGTTTTTCCTAAATATAAACATATACGCAAAACTATGTGAGACGTACCAGACTTGCAATTGGAGTTGCGTGGGTTATCCAAAACCGTACCATATATTCAACAAGTTAATTTTGACCAAGTTCATGGGATGGTGTTCTCGGATTTGAAAATTATAGCCCAGAAGAATCTTAATGCATTTGTTGTTCATTGATGTATTGGAATTCGTTGTCCGAAAAAAAATTGATGTGTCCTAGAATTCAAGTTTATTTCACCCTCTCTAGGTGTGCTTCATTTCAGTTACCTACACTGTTATTTGGAGAGGGCGTTTTCAGTAATATATATTTTTAATCAATTTTTGAAACCAAATGATCGACAAATTTAGTCCATATCATTTGATTTAATCTAATTTAATATTTTAATAATTATTATTTTGACTAAAAATTTACAAGAATGATTTTCTCATATAGATCTAAATTAAGAAATGTGAAAATGTGAAAATATAATCGAAAAAGTGGTACAATGTTGTATACAGTATAGGGAACTCTTCCAATGAGGATCCTTATAATGATAACTTGATGAATACTTTTCATAAAGTTGTCGTAAGAGTCATTTTTCGATAATATTTTTATAAAGTTAACCGTTAGATGTTTAAATATTGATGAGTAGATCATTTCTAGAAATTTTTATCCAAATTGAAAATCGTTAAGGTATCGAACATGATCAAATCAATGGACGAACAAAAACTGTCAAACATGCGATATTCATATTCGTAAGTGATAAATCTTGATTTTGAAGTACTTAATGATTTTCAATTTTTGTGAAATTTTGCATGAGTGGTCTATTCATCATTATTTATCTAGCCAACGGTGGATTTACCAAAATATATATAAAAAAGTGGGTTTAATGAGAAGATACTCACCAAGTTCTTATTACAAGGGTCCTCAATAGAAAAAATTTCATACAGTAGAACCTCGATAATTTACTATTCGATTAATTAATAATCTCGTTAAAATAATATTTTTTGCTGGTCTCGACTTGTTGCTTCTTGAAATTGATGTTATCTTGAATCTCATCTTACATTTTTCTTAATATAA
The DNA here is from genome assembly GCA_946800695.1 of Geum urbanum. NCBI lineage: Eukaryota > Viridiplantae > Streptophyta > Magnoliopsida > Rosales > Rosaceae > Geum > Geum urbanum. The sequence continues at coordinate 55,977,645 of OX326997.1, forward strand.
TAAGAATTTCTGGCGTTGTCTTCTCATAACATATTTAATAATGTATACACAATATATAGAAAAATGATATATATTGAACAATGTACAATAATAATAGTTATAAATTAATAAATTATTAATTATTAATTAACAATAAATTATTAATTATTAATTTATCAATTATTAATATTTCTGTAAATTAATAGATTTTGTCCATTCCCAAGTTATTAAATTATAGAGACTAGCCTTCCTGCACGCGCATATGCGCGTGCGAAAGGCGTCGCGCTCGCGCGTGCGACTTATCGGTGACATATTTAAAAGTGTGCAATTATATCGTCTTCACTTAATTGCCCAAGTTCATTGCTCACGACAGATACTATCGTGCACTTTCAGGCCTATCTCTATTATTCGAATACTGATCTAATTGAGATCCCTATTATTCGAGCTGGAGTACCGCAGCGCCAATTCGGCCATGGGACGCCGAGCATGTGCAGCACGGTCACGGTTTTCAACGACTTTCCGGACCCGGTTTTCGGGTCGGCGAGGAGTTTAGGGTTTGGGGACGACGGTGTTAGTGTTGGGAATCTCAGTCTGGGAGGGAGGAGTGATAGGAGACGTGAAGATCGAAACTCTCCGGTAGTGCTAGGATTGATTTTAGCAAGGAGGATAGTATTAAAGGGATGCCAAGTAGTACTAAGTACGGGTCTAGTGGATTGGAGCTGTATGGGAATGAGGATGATGATATCAGAGTCGGTGTGGTGTCTTCTAGCTTTTATCTTCTCTTTTTTCATGAAGAGAGCATGTTCTCCGTTTCAATTTACACACCGAACAATTGTAAAAAATGAAGTTTGAAGAATGATACAATATATTAAGTTTAACTAATATGTAAATCTTTGAAAAAAGAAAGAAAATAAAGAAATTCCTTGCTGCAGAACTTTTTTATCCCTCACCAATGTCGACCTTTTTCCCTCTCGGTTGTCACATTTTGTCTTCGAAACCATTGATAAAATAGCCCAATTAATGAGCTCTTAAAAGAAGTTCACTTGGTTAACAATAATCTATTTCTTTGTTATTACTGCAACGGTGCAGAGAAACGAAAAAAAAAATTGTGAACAAACACTGCGAATAGTGAACACATCAAACACCAACCTTTTTATAATGCAGGTGAATACCATTGAACATAAATTGGTGATCATAAGTAAATAGTACACTACGTGATTATGGATAGACATCAGGATAGTCGATGTACTCTAAAGAATTCTAATACCCTTCTTTCTGAGAACATAAATCAAACTGCAGGTCGTTCAACTCTAATCAATCCTACAGACATTGCCACCTATTCTACAACTCACAAATCTTTTCTACTCATCGTCTTCGTTCTGCAACTACAATACTATTTGTTTTCAGAATATGTCTTTTACTTCCGAAACACAAACTTGCAAAAGGAAAATTGCAGAAGACAGTAAGCAAGAATTGAAATAAATAGAAATAAAAAACTAAAAATAAAAGACTCACTGTAAAACTTTGACGACCCCAAAATTGAGTGTGTCAGACTCAGAAGAAGGAGGAGGTTGTTGGGCTTTGTTTGATTTGGGAGAGATAGTAATCCACACATTTTTGTGCTCCTCCGAATTCGAGAGCGAGCGAGCGAGCGACGAAGGACTTGGGCTCAAACTCAATTAGGCTTTTGAACCATCACAGATCAATCTTATGGCTTAATTTCACTTTACCTGAGGAGGAGGAAGAAGGAGGAGGGAGGGAGGGATAGAGAGATGAGAGAGAGGATACGGGTGTGTGGGAGTTTTTGGGTTCAAACTAACGGGATGATGTAAGACAGACTAACCTTTCCCTTCTTTTCACAGGTTTATCCCTCTCATCTTTAATTCGGTTGTTGATTACTTAGAGAAATAGAAGGACAATTTTGGCATTCTCAATGTTCTACCATAAACTGCCGTAAACTCCCTTTCAACTGCCATAAGCCTCCTTGCCTTAATTAATATAAACTTACCATAAAGTATGGAGGTAATGTTTACAGAACCCTTACGTTCATATAAAGTATGACCTATCATAACCGCATGTTGGATCACTATTATGATCCAATTATAGTGACATGTTGCCTCACTAACTAATGATGATAGTTCAAGAACCCTTACGTTCAATATTCCCCTGTTCCCACATCAAATCCTCCTGCAAATAAGCGTTAGTATTTATCTTACTCTCTCTCTCTTTGTAGTTTCTAGATAATCAACCAGTACTTGATGTTCCTACTAACTAAACCGCTACGAAGATGCCATCTTTCCCATCCTTTTATAGTTACTCTCAGACCCCTGATTTGTTTCTATATAGCATCATGATCAGTAGGCAACTTTGCGCACCCAACTTGGAAATTCTGTTCCGGGTGTTTCGCACCATGACCTATTTGCTTGAAATTGATGTTGCCTTAGTAATAATACTAATACTCTCAAAGTAAAACCAATCTCTATTATAGTTGAACTTTTTTTGCCGAAGATTTTTTTTTGCCCAGTGTGTAGAATTCAGAGTATATTGCAATTCTGTTTTTTCCTTCCCTTCTTTTACTTGGTATGAATTAATCATCATTCTATCAAGTACAGGCTTTAGACTTTTAAGCGCATATACCATAAGCTGGTTTTGATGGTCTGTTCTGCTGGTCCAGGTCCTCTGGATATGATGCTTGACACACTCAATCAATGTGGCAAAATGGTTGAAGGTGCTTCCAGAAAAGCAGATACCATTGCAGACAATGTCTGGAATCACTGTACGTTTTTTTTTTTGAAATGGGGTTGATCACTGTAAGTTTGTTTCTTTATTTTGAACTATACGTATGGAAGTCATCAAGTCAAGAACACGGACCATTCTGTTAAATAGTTCATGTATTCGTGTGAGAAGAATGAGACGACGACCTCCACGACTGATGATCGGAAGCCCGGCCGCCGCGACTCTACTGCTGATCCTGTTGCGGCGGTTGACGGTTATAACCTCCACCGCCACCGTAACCTCCTCGACCGCCACTCCCCTACCTCCGGGTCCATAGACCACGCCAGCATAACCACCGCCTCTCCCTCCTCCTCCGCCACCTCTGCCTCCATAACCGCCTCTCCCTCCGGTACTACCCCGGCTGCAGTAACCGCCTCTCTACATCGAATCGCCGATCAAATTTCACACTGGGTCAAGTTTGGCTGTACTTAAATTTCACATGCATTGCAGTGCATTGAGACTTTGAATTCTGCAACAACTACCAGCAATTGAATCGTAAACTATGTTTACTTACTTTGGCTTCGTGATCATTGTTCTTCTTCTTTCCCATTTCAATTTCAACTGTGGAATGAGAAGACAATGCAAAAAGTGCAAGAGGATCAAAGTCACACAAACCACCATTATTGAATCAAGAAATGCCAAACGAAAAGTGATTTAAGCAACGAAACAAACAAACATACCGTCGGTACAGCGCTGGCAGCACCAGCAATGCAAGCTGCCTTGAATCCTTTCCGAGCACCCTCTGCAGATCATCGAAAAATTCTAACATACATTACTAATCACAATAACCTTCTACCGACTTAAACATGGACCATTGACACCACCAAACAGCCTTGAAACATAAAATTTCAAACCAACCCACCCCAACACCATCACTATTGATAAATGAAACAAACTAATCTAATCAATCAGATACTTGGATCAAGTTAAGTCGATCAAACCTTGGGTGCTAGTTTTGGCCCTCAACGCCTTCTGTTCTTCATAAGGGGATGCAATCAGGATGCCCTTTTTCCGGGTGTTGACCCACATGTCTCTCATTTCGGATGGAATTCCCATTCAAATTCTTGATTTGTTTTGTGTTATAAAGATTTTCTGCAGAGTAAAGAAGGGGGTTTTGAAGCAAATCTCAGGGGACGCTTCTTCGGACAAAGGGAAGCGCTCGCTGCCTTGGGTTCCATCTTCTATTTGCATAATAAATAGATATCAGATGGATAACTGCTCTCATGGTAACTGCATCTTACGTTTCTCTTTACTTCTTTGCCCCTTCTTTATAAATTCGAGGGTTGTAGACCTGGTGTTGAGGGAAGGGCAAATTGTGGGATTACGAAAGTTCTACCTTGATAACTGTCCTAAAGGCCTCTGCTTTAATTAATAGAGATTTAACTAAGTTTAATTATGCTTTGAGGCATTTAACAAAATAATTATGTATATATATTAATTAATTGACATGCTGATTTGACAGCGATAATAAGAGTGAAAAAACTTGACTGGCTTGTGGGCTCGCTGGATGTGGACAATCCGGCGGTGGTAAGGCCCAACGGCGGTCTTGTTTCTCCTTTTTTTTTTCTTTCTTTCTTTCTGTTTTTGGTCGGCAGTAAGTAACCTCTCTCTATTCTTTTCTTTTTTCTTCTCTTCTCTTTGATGCAGCTTGCCCCCCGTCTTAATGTACAATCTGCTTCCTCTTACAATGAAAACCTAATCCGACAAAGTTCCTGCTAGTAAAACTTGATCAATCAAACCACCCCTTCAGTCCAAGTAAGATTCTTCGTCTCTATTTATGGGCTATTGTCCGACACTGTGATTCAGTTTCTTCATTCTGGTTCTAATTAATTAATATATTACCATAGAAAGGTTCAAGGTTCAATCTTTATCTGTTTGTTTATTGGATGGCTGCACCTTCTCTTCAAATTATTATGGGTTTCATGTCTGCATTACAATTATGGATAAACTTCCAAGCTTCTTCAACTTGATTTGACCCAAATAAAAAGTAATATATATATATATATATATAAATTTAAAAAAACTTCAGTGGAAATTGTGCTGTTCCTGTTCCAATGTTTACTCTTTTGCTGCATTTGTTTTTGGAATGTTTAAATGTTTAATCTTTGTGCTGCAATACAGAGAGGAAATTGAGAGTAGTCAGAAATGGTAGTAGTGATGGCGATTTGTGTAGTATTGAGACATGTAGATATGATGGTGGTATATATGCAATGTTTTGTTTTTGTTGTTGCGAGGGGAGGTATCGTAGTTACTGTGTTCAAGATGGGGCAAAAAGGCTCTTGCAATAAAAAAATAAAATAAAAAAATCTGCTCGAGATGAAAAATGTTACGTGACAATTATGCTGATAAGTGGTGTAGTAATTTAATGAAAATGCAATCGGTGAGTTGCTGAAAGCACATGTTCAAGCAAATGCTCTTCCATCTGCAAATTTTGGTTACAAGTCTGAGGGAACCACCAAATAAGCAGTTTACTATAAGCTGTTTTCCTTTGCATTTGCTTTTTCATGTTAGCAAGTGGCACCAAGACAAGAAAGTACATTGTTTCAGTATAGCTGTCTTGGATAAAACATCTATATGCTCAATATTGTATACCAGATAGATTTTCATAGTTTAAGACATCATACCATAAACTGTTGACGATACTCAACCTTCAGTTTTCTCATTATCAACATAAATTAGGAAAGCAATAGAGTTAAAATAAATTTTCGTAGTCCAAGTAAATTGGTAGCTGAATTTATTTTTTATGTTTAATTTATTTTTTTTGGCAGTTTCTAAATTTTTGGTGTCTACAGCAATGATGGGGGAGACATCTCAGGCTACAGAATCTGATCAACGTTTTCTCTTGTATTTCATCATGGGTACCTACTTTGGTCCTGATGTTAAAGGAGAGAGGCCCCCTAAGTCTGTGTTGCAGAGAATAGCTGAGGGACTTCCACCATATAGCTTTGAGCAATTAGCTGGATCACAAATCAATACGGTGGAGGTAGAGTAGGTCTACTATTATGTTCTTCGGAAGGCTGATCAATCAGCCATTGTTAGATTACCTTTATTGCACCAGTTCTTCCATGGTACCCTCCCTTCCCAAGGACAAGACGACACAGTCACTTACCCTCAGTTTCCCGATCTCTTTCCTCCCCTACTTCACTACAATTCGCAGTCGAGGACTAGGTTCAATTTCTTTGAGAACATTATATTTATCAGTTACCCAGAAACACATTACATCAGACCAGAGGATATAGAAAGATTTAAAGGGCTAACTGGGCTAAAGGGTTTTGTTCTGGATAAAAATGCTTGGAGGTTGCTTGCCAATCCTGATTCAAGGATGGTCCGTGAGCATGAGTCTAGTAAAGTGCCGCATCCCATTAGATCTTCTTGCAGCTCTACTATAACAAAACATGTAAATCATCCCCAGGAATGCAAGGCTACTGTGAAACAAGTGCATGCAGTGGCACCTACAAATAGTGTGGAATGTAATGGTACACCTACTATGTACAGTTATATGGCTCCCTTGCCTACTGGAAATTTTCCTAATGGTGCACAGAAAATTGGTCCTGCTATGATATTTCTTCCTTCTCCTCCAAGTGAAAAAGAGTGGTCAAATATTGTAGCTGCAACCAAACATGGATTTGCATTGACTGGGAGTGCAGCGACAAGGCAGATAGGTCCAACTGTTGGACTGATTGACATTGGAGAGTCTGAGGATGCCTACCTATTTCGTGTATCTCTTCCGGGAGTGAGAAGAGATGAAAGTAAGTTCCGCAACTACTTATTTAAAATATAACTTCTGAAACATACGTAGAATTGATGCATGCCACTGTTTAGTGAGTGTCGCCTTCTAGGAAGACATGCTAAGTGGCTAAGTGGTGTAGATTTATCTCTTTGTATGTTTCTTAGCTTGTATCCTATTGCATGCTACCTGAAACCACTTGATTTTTCCTCGTGCATTCGTTATCCATGTGGCTCTCCTCCATGCTATTCTAGCACTACCACATTTAAAACTACATTACTGTTTTAAAATGATGGTTTCACTTTGACTACAGGGGACTTCAGCTGTGAAGCTGGAAATGAAGGTCATGTATTAATAAGAGGCGTGACGATAACAGGTGAGAAGATGGTGTATAGGTACTCTCAGATGTTTGAAATGCAAACACAAAACCTTTGCCCTACAGGGCATTTTTCTATCTCATTCCAGCTGCCTGGCGCAATTAATCCCGAGTTCTTTACTGGTAATTTTGGCACTGACGGAATCCTTGAAGGATTTGTGCTGAAACGATTAGATGCAAAATGATGTTTATGTAGGACTGATATAAATCTGCCACTGTATATATTTGTTTAAAGACTTTCGGTGAAGGAGCTCTGTTTAACTGTTATTGCTCTGTGTTACTATTGTTAACTGTCATACGCAGAATGCCTCTGGAGCTAGTGAGCTACTCTTATGAAGTACTAGTTAGTTTCTTTGGGTTCTAAAATAGAATTTTTGGTGAAAGTATAGCTATGGGGTGGTAATTTTGTTACCCATGTGGTCTAAAAATACGTAGCTGTTTTAGGCCAAATGGTAAAACAATAGAAATTGTGGAAGCATAACTTTTCATCAATAATAAGAAACTCCTTTATATATGAGAGTACATGGAGTTACATATGGTAAGAATCTTAATACATCACTAAATAGAATTTTCTCCATTATTTTTTACATATTCTACCATAACTAAGAACACACATAATAAGGTAAATATCCTTCAACACTCCTTGTGTCGGTTATGGTAGACGGTGCTTCTTTAATGCTTCATTGATGTCTCATTAAAAACTTTAACGAGCCAAAATTTTTGCAAGAGAAAAAACGATTTCATCAAGTAAAAAGAGTGCAAGTTGTCGTACACGATGATATGACACTTAGCTATGTTGCCTCATTAAAACCTTGTTAAGTAATAAAAACACTTTGGGATAAAAACAACCGTAGTCAAGGAAAAATAGTACAACATGTCCTTCACGTTTAGAAATGCTCATGTGAATGTCAGACTCTCCCTGAAGTCTATGTTTTCCTCTGATATCAACAATCAGGTGGCTTGAATAAGCTGAGCAACTCTATGCTCTTCACATGCTTCTCAAATGTGGAATTTGGCCAATGACTTAGAAAGTCTATCATATTATCCTCAAATCAAACTTGGTCAACCATAACCTTGAGGAATTGTTGTTGTTTGTTGATTATAGAATAACTTGTGCGATATATGTTTGGTGTACTCGCCCTACATGTAATCTAGTTTCATCACCTTAATGCAAGCAATATTATTCTCATAATGCATGTAGGTTCATTAGTGGTGATTCAAAACCACTTGATCTTCGATATGTGCACTTACGGACTCAATCATATGCACTCCGAACAACTTCATGTTAGATTAATAATCTCAACATGGTTTAAAGATGTAGCGACAATAGTCTGCTCTCTAGACTTCAAGATATCGCAGTGTTACCCACTGTAAAGACATAACCAAATTGGGAACAACCTTTGTGTGGATCAGAGAGATATCCAACTTCAGCAAAACTTGCCAACACATCATAACGACTATAGGTCTAGGGGGAGAGGGGAAAACGATACTACTCTCTTTGTGGTGTCCTTACTTGCATCGTCACTCTCTTTGTGGCCTCTCTGTAGGGATAGATCAAGCCCATGTCTTTCATACACTTTAATATTGAAAGATTGTCTTTAAACCATTCTAATGGCATTGCGTGGGCGCATAGCTACATCTAACTATCAAGTTCAATAATAATGAGAAGCTAAGTCTTGTGTATTCTTCTAAGTACACTATTACACTTAGATTAGGCACTTTAGCCTCTAACACATCTTTGTCTTTATCCCTTGGATGAATACGAATCCCTTTAAGGGTCAAGGCTATAGCAGATCATGGGAGTACAGATAGACTTCACTTTATCATCATAAAATGCAACATATCTTAGAGTATAAGCCGATTGATGGAAAATCTCATCATTACGATGCTCGAGTTCCAGTTTGAGACAATAACGTGCCTTCCCAAGATCTATTATCTTAAATTCGGATTTCAAACACTTTGTAAATCCTGAACTTGTCATATAAATGAACTTGCATGGGCACCATTCCAAATCAAGTAGTCACTTAGTGAGCGTTTCAATCTCATTGCAAACGTTCTTTGTGGCCTAGAGCCACTTGATTTGGGTACATAAAGTATATCTAAGACATTCATATCTATCTCTAATTCTAGATCCCTATAGAGATACGTCATGACCATGATTATAAGCTGCATGTCAAGTTTTTTCGGAAACTACCAAACTGACAAGGTAGTGGAATCCAATGACATCCATTATAAGAGAATATGGCTTATCGTAGTTGATTCCAAAGTGTTGCGAGAAGCCTAGCGCCATTAGGCGAGTATAATCTCTATATTCTCATCATGCTTTCTAACAAAGACCCATTTCGCTAGGCTTTACACGTGGGTGTGTCGGCATCACTAACCCAACGACCTTTCTCTTTGTTAATGAACATAATTCAATCTGGATCGCTTCTTTCCATGTAGGCCAATTGCTTACTACGTTTGGGAGTTTCAACGTAGATATGTTCAATAAGTCTCAAAATTCCATGCTCTCATGTACACTAGTGTAATTTGTACTTTGTAGAGATCTCTATATTATGAGGAATTGGTTTTAACATTAAGGCGTCCCTCAATGATAATCATAAAATAGAATTGAGTATCAATGATCAATGGATCATGTTGTGCCAAACTCGCTCTCTTCTTTGGATGAGTATTTATCGAACTTTTGGGTCTCTTATGCTTTCCAGTGGAACCCGTGGCCTGTGGCGATACTATGCCACTTTATGACGTCAGCATGCCATATTCCATAGTGGTAGCGGCATAACCAACTTCTTTTTAGTGGCGTTATGTCTCTCAAATAGACATAAGTCTTTACAGGAATATTTACAGTAAGTATATGCGGTCTCATCACTTTAAAGATACTAGAAAATGCATCAGGCATCAAATCTATTAAGTTATATCGTTTAGGGATGATGATGAGATATAGTGAGGACACGACCCTTCCTATCGTTCATATTGAACATGTTTGTTCTTATCTTCCCCCTAACGATGGGAAGACTGTCTCATCAAAGTGATATTCACAAAACTAGCGGTAAAGAGATTGCATGTCAAGGTTGTCATGGCGGATTACAGTTGGAGACTCATATCCAACATAAATATTCATTCTCCTCGATTGACCCATCATAATGTGTTGTGGCATAGCAATTTTGGCACATATATGTGTACATGCGAGACATTATCTTCGTACACAGTCACTAGATGTGCAAAACAAGATTGAGTGATGATGGATCGTAGACGATGTAGTATAGCTTCATGCGATATTGCATAACCCTAAGCAAAAAATAGTGGTTCGCATCACCAATGCTCAGACTACTATTGTAATTGCTAATCAATAGTTTTCTGCCAGTCCATTTGGGTTTGTTCATGAGAGTATATACCAATACCAAATCTCAATGATGTGCAATAAGTCATCGAAACTCTTTGCTATAAAGTTTCTAGAATTATTAAGTCGAATTGACAATAAATGTGATGATTCAGGTAGTGAGCTCACAGTCATATGATCTGTGCTAGAAGTTTGAGCAGCATTACAAGTGGACGATAGCACAACACGTGACCAACATGTTTGCATTATAATCAACACCACAAAACATCATAGTGGTTCGCTAGTTGGTTGAATCGTTCCATAGAATCACCTTAGATTCCATAAAGAGAGAATATATATGTCCTTTGCATAGGATGGTCTCAATCCTAATCTCTCGTATGAGTGGGCTTTCGTATAATGAAAGGACCCAACCCCGATTTAGTTTCCTAAACCGGAATCAAACTCCTTCTGAAAACACGAACCAACAAAAACCATAAAAATTTCGGCAGAGTAACGTTACTAACACGGAATTGCCATTAACCTGTACCCTGAAAATACACTTCAATCTATGCCACAAAAGCCAAACTGTGGGCACCAATCCCATCCAGATTTCTCAATATCATATCAATAACAAAAAGCAGTAAACATAACTGTACTTTATAGAAAATCTGGGGAAACTCACATAAAAACATGTATCAGTAACGTATCAGAGCGACCTCTAGAGTGTATATATATACAAAAATATACAACAGTAGACAAAACAAGAAACCTACTGGAAAAGAAGGTAGCTCGAACGACTAGCCTCCGACCGCGACGTGAAACACTAGAATCCGAACTGTAAACTGGGCACGGAAACCAAAAACCCCAGGGGAAGGCAATAAAACGTTAGAGTGAGTGGACGAAAATAATCATATGTCTTTCACCAATTTCATATACAATAAACAATGTAAAGTATAGCGAGTTCGGAAAATATATATGGAGCTGCCAGGCGAATCTCTCAAGCCCGACGATGATAGGCTAGGGGAATCTCTCAACCCCAGCGGCATAACAGGGGAATCTGTCAACCCTGCCCAGAGGAATCTCTCAACTCTGGTCAGACTACCAGTGATCAACCGAGTAGCCGAAGCATCGATGCAAGTAATGCCATCACCATTAAAATATAAAACAATACCTCCAAAAATAATAAATAATCTCAACATCGTATAAAAAATAAATACGAAAATCACGAACTCGCAACGACAGTGAAAATATAAAAATCCACTCACAAATGAGCAAAGCGCGCACTCGCGCTAATCACGTGGTCCGGCGGAAGATCCCTCGCCCGAAGCACGATCTCGATCCCCTGAATAATCACAAAATATATCTGATCAAAATCACAATTCACAACACTGTACCACACCTCGGAAACCAACAGTTCCCGGAAATATATAACGCAGTACAAAATAATTGACGAAATTCCTGAAATCTCCACTCAAACCCTCGACTGAAAATCCAGTACCCAAATCAACTCGAAAACCTCAAGGCGATGATCGGGGCATGAATACGAACAAAATGACATATAACTTGGTACATTTCCAAAAAGTCAACGGTCACCGAGCTCCGCCGTTGACCGCCGCCGCCACCGGCCGCGCGCAGTCAACCGGAGAGATTTTCCGGCGGCCAAGCTCACCGAAGCTTCTCCTCAACGACCCCAACTCATCTCTCAACTGTGGCTAAGTCCAATTCCGGCCAATCAATCAATTTACGTAAAACTGCGATTACGCGCTAACTCGTGAATTAAGCCGATTACTCTACTGTTTCTGTTCCGGGTCGTTACAAATCTACCCCCCTTAAAAAAAATTTCGACCTCGAAATTTACGTACCTGTCAAATGAACAGATGAGGATACTGCTCCCGCATATGCTGCTCAGTCTCCCAGGTGGCCTCCTTAACCGAGTAATTCTGCCACAAGACCTTCACCATCGGTATAACAAGGTGCCTCAACTCCTGTTCACGCCGATCGAGAATCTGTACCGGCTCCTCCACATACGTCAAATCCTCTCGGATAGGTAGCTGATGTGGCACTAATACATGTGATGGATCTGGAATATACTTCCGCAACATTGATTCGCATCTTTTCAAGTACTTAATTAAACACTCAATCAAACACGAAAACAATTAAAACCCTTCTTTGTTGATGTAGCATTGGTAAATAGGGTATCGTTCTTAACCGGGGATTGAGGGTGCATGCATATTTACGCTATGGTTAAGGGGGGATTTAAAAGGGTTGTTTGTACTCTACGAAAATAAAGACTAAAACATGGCATAGCAAACACATCGAGAAATCCTAGGTTCTAACATGCTTCACTCATAGACAAGTATAAAACAATCAAGAACAAAGAACCCTAAACATGCTTACTAGACTGAAAATAAACACTAGACTATTATTTACATGTGATCGACTCATCTAGCTTACCCTTGCTCATTCCTAACCTGCAAATTAAACAATGTTAATCGAAATCCTAACTTCTTAATTTTACAAAACACATGTTCATAATTAGTCGTGCTCGGGATCGCCCTATACACATACCATTGATTTAGACTCGGGATCGCCCTATATCTAAGCCAAAGCATTAAGCATAGATGAACATGTATAATAAAAACTAAGAAACTAGAACACATGAAAAACAGTGGGAAACGTTGCAAGTAAAGAAAAACCGAAATACTATAAACTACTTCACTCAACCAATAGTTCATACAAGGAGAAGTTACAAAGTAAAGAGGATTCATGTTACACTTTTTAGTCTTCGGGATCGCCCTATGGAGCTAAGGTGTAGATGACTCTTCTTTGGTGGAGGAGACACTCGGGATCGCCCTATATGTCAATGGAGGTTGTTGTGGTGGCGAACAGTGGTGTAGATTGCTTCCTTGGAGAATTCCTTGGCTTCGTGGAGAGGAGATAGTGTTTAGGCAGAGCTTTGAGAGTCTAGAATGAGTGATGGTCATGAATGAGTCGAGCTCCCCAATTTATAGAAGAAGATTAGGATTTTTCCTACCAAAATAAGACTTTCCTTATGTACCCGGGTAAATCTGACAGTCTGTCTTCAAACGCGTTTTCCCAGAGTTTCAGATCTTGGAAAATTCTGATTCTTGTTTCATTGGAAAGCTTATTCAAAGGGCTATAAAATCCATATACGGAACGCCATATTTGGAATTGAATTGGATTTACTACGGATTTTAGAAGTCAAGTGACCTGGCTGCCCTGTTTTCTTCTTCTTCAAGGAAAAGGAAATCTTCATATCTTCAAATCTTGCATTCCTTATTCCCTAATAATTCTTGGCCGAATATACCATATTCTTGCACATATTTTGGCCCTCAAATAAGGTATTTATCTTCATGGAATATCCTCCCAAAATTCGTCCATTATATGCTCCATATATTCCGCCATATTTGCTCTTTCCTGGGTCGCGCGGGAGAAATGTCTTCATCTTTTTGTGCACCATATTGGTATCCATTTCATTTGGAATTTGGTTTCCAATTCTTGACACCATATGGAAATGCATTTTAGTAACCATTTGAAGACCATTCCTCGGACCATTTCTTCTCCGAAATTAGGAATTTCCTCCTTAGCACGCTTTTAGCTCCAAATCGCCTCATTTATTATTTTCTCCTTTATTTCTACCTAAAAGCATAAAGTAAGTAAGAAATGATAGTACTAAGGTCAAAACAAAGCTAAATGTAAAGAGAAAGACGTTAAGAATCAAGCATAAAATGCGTAGATCAAACATCGAAACGTGGAACACATCGTGTACACGAGCCATCTCGGACGACAACTCAAGTTTTTAAGCCATGGCACCAACCCTCTCGGTGATCACGTACGGACCAATGTACCGTTGTCGAAACTTGCCACGCTTCCCGAAACGCACAACTCCCCTCCACGGAGAGAGTTTCAGGAAGACCCAATCGCCAACATCGAACTCGAGACTCTTTCTCCTCAGGTCCGCATAACTCTTCTGGTGATCCTGGGCAATTTTCAATCTATCCCGGATAATCTGGATGTCCTCCATGGTGCTTTTTACCAGATCAGGGCCAATAAGCCATCGCTCGCCCACCTCACTCCAACACAACGGAGTGCGGCACTGCCTCCCGTACAGGGCCTCATACGGTGCCATCTCGATACTGTCCTGATAGTTGTTGTTGTAGGCGAACTCAATCAAATGTAGTTGCTGGTCCCAATTTCCTCGAAACTGCAACACACAAGACCGCAACATATCCTTGAGAGTCTGTATAGTCCGCTCGGACTGCCCGTCAGTCTGAGGATGAAAACCTGTACTTAAGTGCAATCTAGTGCCCATGGCTCGCTGTAATGCCTGCCAGAACTCGGAAATAAACTGACTGTCTCGATCAAAAACAATAGATACAGGCACACCGTGCAGTCGAATGATCTCCGACAAATACAGCTTTGCCAATCTGCCCACTGAAATCTTCCCCGGAAGTGCGAGAAAATAAGCGGATTTCGTCAATCGATCCACGATAACCCAAATACCAGTATTGCCAGCCGAAGCACGCGGCAACTGATACACGAAATCCATGGTAATGTGCTCCCACTTCCAAACCAGAATTTCCAAGGGCTGCAACCTTCCCGCAGGCTTCTGCCTCTCTGCTTTAACCTGCTGACAAATCAAACATCGGCTCACATATGCGGCAATCTCCTGCTTCATATTGCGCCACTAGTAATACGCTCGAAGTGTACGAAACATCTTCGTACCTCTGGGATGCATCGCATACGCCGAACAATGAGCTTTGTCTAAAATCTCTTTCTTCGGACTCTCGTCCTTGGGCACGCACAATCTGCTTCTGAACAGCAACGTACAATCATCACACAACCGAAACTCTGTTGGTACGCCATTCCGTATCATGGTCTTCTTGTCCAACAGGTAGGAATCTGCAGCCTGTGCTTTCCGAACCTGATCAACAAATATGGGTCGAACCTGAAAACTGGCCAATAAAGCTCCATCATCATCCCACTCAAACTTGGCTCCCGTAGCCCGAAGCTCGGCTAACATAAACACTCTGGCCATACACACATGGAACAACAAAGCTCCGGATTTCCGCTGAGTGCATCGGCAACGACATTAGCCTTCCCTGGATGGTACTCGAAAGTGCAATGGTAGTCGTTGATCAACTCCATCCATCTGCGCTGCCTCATATTCAAGTCTGGCTGCGTTCGTAAGTAAGTGAGACTCTTGTGATCGGTGTATATCTTGCACTGAGCTCCGTACAAGTAGTGTCTCCAACTCTTCAACGCTAATACAATAGCAGCCAACTCCAAATCATGCGCGTAGGATAGTTGACTTTATGTGGTTTCAGCTGTCTGGAACCATAGGCCACAACTCTGCCATGCTGCATCAGCACACAACCAAGTCCCGACTTTGATGCATCACTGTAAACCACGAACTCTCCACTATCGTCAGGTAGGGTCAAAACCGGTGCAGTAGTCAACTTTTTCTTCAGGAGAAGGTAACTCTCCTCACATGTATCGGACCACTCAAACTTGATGCCTTTCTTCGTCAATCTGGTAAGGTAACTCTCCTCACATGTATCGGACCACTCGAACTTTTTCTTCAGGGGCATTGGTCAACCCAAACGGCATAACCAAAAACTTGTAATGCCCATACCGCGATCTAAAAGCTGTCCTGGCCACATCTGACTCTCGAATCCTCAACTGATGATATCCGGACTTGAGATCAATCTTTGAAAAGACTGAAGCTCCCTTGAGCTGATCAAACAAGTTGTCAATCGGCGGCAACGGATACTTGTTCTTCACAGTGACCTGATTCAGCTTCTGGTAATCAATGCACAACCGCATGGATCCATCATTCTTCTGCACAAACAATACAGAAGCACCCCATGGTGATACACTGGGTCGAATGAAACCCTTCTCCAGCAACTCCTGAAGTTGAATATGTAACTCTTTCAACTCCGCTAGCGCCATACGATATGGTGCCTGAGATATGGGTCCTGTGCCCGGTAATAGCTCAATGGTGAAATCGATCTCCCGAACTGGAGGTATACCCGGTAACTCCTCCGGAAAAACATATGGAAACTCAGAAACTACCTCGATATCACCAATGTCCGGCAGAGCAGCCGTAGTATCTACCACATGAGCTAAATAGGCAACACAACCATTCTTCATCATCCGATCCGCCTTCATCGCAGAAATCACACATGGCAATGAAGTATTCTTCTCGCCGCGAAACAATATCTCTGGAAAGCCTGGTCGTCGAAACGTAACCTCCTTCTTGTGACAATCGAACATGGCCCAATGTGTCTCCAAGAAGTCCATACCCAAAATCACATCAAAATCGACGATATCCAGCAATAACAAATCCGCGGCTAAACCATGACCTCCAATAAAAATCTCACAATCTCTGTATACCCAGCCAATACTCACAACCTCACCGGACGGAGATAACACTCTCCATAACCCCGGAAGTGGAGACGCAGGTACAGTAGCTAAAGATGATAGTCTATATGACTTAAATGAATGCGTAGCACATGGATCTAACAATGTAAGTACAGGATAACCGAAAACATGCAACGTACCGATAATAACCTCCGGTGAAGCTCTGCCCTCATGCAATGTCATGGCATGAACCGGCCTGCCCGGCTGGTCGTCCATGCTGAGGCTGTCCCTGCTATCCTCCCTGGCCCGAAAACTGTACTAGTCGAGCCCCAGAAGTGGCACCTCGCTCTCCTCCGGAACTCTGGGCCGCCTGTCCACCAGCACCATCAAGCTGGAAACACTCTCTCGCATAGTGACCCACTTGGCCACAACGAAAACAAGGGACAGGGCCTCGCTGACATGGACCAACATGATGCCTTCTGCAGAGACTACACAATGGGCACTCCCTTGGTACGGTGAAAGTGCCACCGGTATGCCGAGAATAACAAGAACCGCTAGAACCCCCAGTAGACTGTGGTCGCTGCGGTCGATCTCTCTTCCATGTCTGCCTCTGTCTCGGTGCACTAGCTGGTGGTCGATATGGTCCACTGCCCGAGGATGATGTCGAACCGGAAGTATCATAACTCAGCCTCTTGGAAGGCCCTTGACTCGGTCCTCCCTCCTCAAACCGTCAAGACTAGTATCTCATCTGCCTTTCCTTCTCGATATCCTCACCTCGGAGTACTGCAATGATAAACTCATCGAAGTTGTTCCGAGGCATCGTAGTCAGAGTCCCCTTGATGTTCAAGTTCAAACCCAGCTCAAATCTACGGCACTTGGCTTCCTCAGTAGCCACCATGTCACGAGCAAACCGAGATAAGCGGGTAAATATGTCCCGGTACTCAAGCACAGACAAACTGCCCTACCTCAAATTTGTGAACTCCTCATATTTTCGCTGCTGGGTATCCTGGTTAAAGTATCTCCGCATGAACAAATCCCGAAACAAAATCCATGGAGTATCAACTGGAACTCTATCGGTGCTAACCCACCAGAAGTATGCATCTGACCCAAGTAAACCGACTGTTGCCACTGTTATCTGCTCATGGGTAAAACGCAGACTCTCACATACGCATTCAACCTGAACCAACCATGCCTCACAAATCTCTGGATCAGCTGAACCCAAAAAGACAGTCGCACCAGCGGTACGAGCTTTGACCACAGGGTCAAAACACTCTTCCAAACGCAACACTCGCATCAGCAAGTCGTGCGTCTGGCAATCCTCATCAGGATTCACTTCCCGATGAACACGGGGACCACGTCAAGGAGGCATCCTACTGATACAAGATAAGCATTAGGTACAAGCAGAAGGAACGTAATCATGAGACCTTAGATATTTGAATATACACAACACCCGAAGCATTGATGAGTACCGCTGGCCAGTCAGATCATCACTCCAGACATGCTGTACAAACTCAAATACCCTAAGCGTCACAACTACAAGAGTCTACAGAATCTGACAACCTAAGGTTCTGATACCAAGCTGAAAGGACCCAACCCCGATTTAGTTTCCTAAACCGAAATCAAACCCCTTCTGAAAACACGAACCAACAAAAACCATAAAAATATCGGCAGAGTAACGCTACTAACACGGAATTTCCATTCACCTGCACCCTGAAAATACACTTCATCCTATGCCACAAAAGCCAAACCGTGGGCACCAATCCCATCCGGATTTCTCAGTATCATATCAATAACAAAAAGCAGTAAACATAACTGTACTTTATAGAAAATCCGGGGAAAATCACATAAAAACATGTATCAGTAATGTATCAGAGCGACCTCTAGTGTGTATACATATACAAAAATATAAAACAGTAGGCAAACCAAGAAACCTACTGGAAAAGAAAGGTAGCTCGAACGACTAGCCTCCGACCGCGACGTGAGACACCAGAACCTGAACTGCAAACTGGACACGGAAACCGAAAATATATATGGAGGTGCCAGGCGAATCTCTCAAGCCCGACGGTGATAGACTAGGGGAATCTTTCAACCCCAGCGGCATAACAGGGGAATCTCTCAACCCTGCCCAGAGGAATCTCTCAACTCTGGTCAGACTACCGGTGATCAGCCGAGTAGCCGAAGCATCGATGCAAGCAATGCCATCACCATAAAAATATAAAACAATACCTCCAAAAATAATAAATAATCTCAACATCGTATAAAAAATAAATACGGAAATCACGAACTCACAACGACAGTGAAAATATAAAAGTCCACTCACAGGTGAGCAAAGCGTGCACTCGCGCTAATCACGTGGTCCGGCGGAAGATCCCTCTCTCGAAGCACGATCTCGATCCCCTGAATAATCACAAAATATATCTGATCAAAATCACAATTCACAACATTGTACCACACCTCGGAAACCAACCATTCTCAGAAATATATAATGCAGTTCAAAATAATCGACGAAATTCCCGAAATCTCCACTCAAACCCTCGACTGAAAATCCGGTATCCAAATCAACTCGAAAACCTCAAGGCGATGATCGGGGCGCGAATACAAGCAAAACGACATATAACTCGATATATTTCCAAAAAGTTAACGGTCGCCGGAGCTCCGCCGTTGACCGCCGCCGTCAACTGGAGAGATTTTCCGGCGGCCAAGCTCACCAAAGCTTCTCCTCAACGAGCCCAACACATCTCTCAATTGTGGTAAGTCCAATTCTGGCTAAGCAATCAATTTACGTAAAACTGCGATTACGCGCTAACTCATGAATTAAGCCGATTACTCTACTGTTTCTGTTCCGGGTCATTACATATAATGAGTTAGGAGCCTTTTAAAATAACCAATAAAGATTTTGGTCGAGGGTTAGAGCCTCCTTGGACTCGGGAAGCAAGATAGGAGACTAGCATGCCATCCTCGGTGTCTAGTTTTCTCCTCTTGGGGGAAGATGTGCCTGTCACTAGCCGGCTGTGAACGAAGGCACCACCACTAAGAATGCCTGACTCCACTCTCTTGAACTAACTTTTGTTCTTGCTTCCTTTCATTCGAAAGAAGTGATGTTCGTTTGAGTTTTTCAGAATACGGATCATCATATCACGACTTGGGTGTCATATCAAAGCATATATTTGTCTACATAAGTCATTTCTCATGACATGATTTGATTCTACAACTCTCTTTTAGTTGCCTTACATAGCCTATTTGGCTGACACATAAGTTTCTCTAATATTTGGATCATACCACAATCATTAGAAATAATACAAAGGAATTCATGTCCATTCTCACTTGAAAATTGTTGGCATAGATGATGAGAATACCTATGTCCATTCTCATCATATAAAAACATAATCGACAAGGCACAAAGTCGATATAAGTTGTCTACAGTATAACATAGTATGTGTAATTCACTATCAATAAGACACTCAAATTTCTCAGGGGAAATACTTGTAAAGAAACAAGTCTTGAATGAGAGAACCAAAAACAACTCAAAAATTTTGTTTCTGGGAATAGGCTTTAACCCATCGAAGGTAATCCTCTATCTATTGAAGGACCTTCTCGGGTTATGCCTTCGATCCATCGGGTAGGTCATTCTCAGGTTGTAACTTTGATCCATCAAGATAATCCTCAATCCATTGAAGGTCCTTCTCGGGTTGTATCTTCGACCAAGGTTGGCTGACATCCGTGTATTTAAACAGACATAAATTTGTCCACAAAATAGCTAGTGACAATACGGACAAAGTTCTGGAAACTAGACATCCGTAGATTTCCAACCATATATTATTCATATGCGGGATAGTTCTAAGTCAATCACAGTGTTGCGTCAAAGCCTAGTAATCTGTACAACTGATTCTGTTATGTCTGTTTCTGACCTTTCTCGAGTAAAATAGACATAATGTTTTCAAGAAAATAGGTATTGATGATCCAAATATAGTTCTGAAAATCAGACATCTGTAGCTTTCCAACCATATTCCATTCATATATTGGCTCATTCTCGGCAAATTCCAGTTTGTCGTCGAACCGGACTGATCTATAGAGCAGATTCTATTATGTCCTATTTCTAACCTCTGTCAAGTAAAACAGGAATAACTCTTACTAGAAATTAGATATCGACCATTCTTAGGTAGTTCTAAAAACAAGATATCCTTATCCTTCTAGCAATATATCACTCATATGCTGAATATTTCTGGGCAACT
Source organism: Geum urbanum (assembly GCA_946800695.1). Classification (NCBI taxonomy): domain Eukaryota; kingdom Viridiplantae; phylum Streptophyta; class Magnoliopsida; order Rosales; family Rosaceae; genus Geum; species Geum urbanum. Next base: position 55,998,437 of record OX326997.1, read on the forward strand.
CTCAGTTTATCGTCGAAGCTGGTTGTAGAGTAGAGTATGTTTTCTGCTTTAGTGGTATTTTCGGGGTTTTTAGCACTCTTAGTTATCCCAATTGATACATGGACGAGTTTGCAAGTTTACTAGTCCATCTAAAGTCGTTTAGGTAGCTCTTTTCACTTATGACCAGGCCAAGAGAGATCATTATAGGTGGGACACAAGGTCTTCTCAAATACCTTTATCGAAAATCTCTTTTTCTAGACATCACAAGTTACTAAGGTGAGCTCTAGTAGACGATAGATTTATAACAACCATAAAACATATATGTGATACAAAAAACGTAGGCAAACCTGTTATTAATAAGTCAATATGATGGTGCCTCTATTAATAAGCCAACATGATACATCAAAGTTTGTTAATCCAAAGTAATTGACCAACATTATCAAATATAATACTTAGACACATATGCCTTTTTACATGGAAAACATAAACTTTAATCAAAATTTGTTATCTCTTCAATCGATTCTCTGCCAATTTTAGAGATTCGCATTAACTCTATCTCCATCTTCTGTTTTATTGTTTACTTTGTGACGACCCGAATCAGAATTAGCAGATTAATCGGCTTAATCCGCGAGTTTACGAGTAATCACAATTTTTCGTAAATTAATCGAATTGGCAGTTCGGTTCATGACTTAATTATTGGGCGAGAATTTGAGTAGAGTCTCTTCACGAGAATTGTAGTACGCGTGATTTCAAATTCGTGGGAAGTTTCGAATAACTGTTTCGATAACCGAGGAATATGTTATGAATATTTGAAATCGCGTGATTTCATCGTGTTTATCCGTTTGAATTTGAGTTATCCGAATTGTGGATGTGATTCAATTTGGACCGTCGATCGTATCGAACCGCGAGTATAAATATCGAATAGTCGTAAAATTGTCGAAAAGTTTGATTTTGGGCCGAGTTGACCGAAACAGGACCGTTGACCGCCGTTGACCAAAGCCTCCCGACCCGTATTTTCTGGCCACCTCCGGCTGAGTTCTAGGTATGGTTTGGAAGCTCTTGACTTCCTCTATCTATCCATGTATGTGTTGATGGGTTTAAGTTGTGATTTGAGGTGCAATCATTAGGGTTTTTGGCCAGAATTTTAAGGGTAATCGGGGTTGGTGTTCCGGCCATTTTCCGGTGAGGTTTTTGGGTGGAGTCGACTGGGTTTTTCTCTAGGATGGTTTGCCCTTTGGTTTTGAGGGACGAGGTGGAGTATTGGCGCCGGAATTGACCAGAGGAGCTTTTCCGGCGGTTTTGGCCTTGAGTGATGTCGAGCTTGGTTTGGGGTGGTTCCCGACCAAATTGGCCGGTGGTGTAGTGGAGAGATGTGTTGGGCTCGAGGAGGAGAAGAAATCTGGGCTTTCCTCATAGGAAAATCTCTCCGTTGACGGCGGCGGTCAACGGCGGAGCTCCGGCGAGGCGTTGACTTTTTGGTTTTTGACAAGTTTTATGACGTTTTGCTCGTAATCGCGCCCTAATCATCGCCTTGAAGTTTTCAAGTTGATTTGGATGCCAGATTTTTAGTCGAGGGTTTATGTGGCATATTTTGGGGTTTTCGGCGATTATTTTGTATCCGAGTTATATGTTTTCAGGAATGGTTGGTTTCCGAGGTGTAGTTCAGAGTAATGAATTGTGATTTTGATCAGTTATATTTTGTGATTATTCAGGGGATCGAGATCGTACGTTGGGCGAGGGATCTTCCGCCCGATCTCGTGATTAGCGTGTTTACGCGCTGTGCTATCTGTGAGTGGACTTTTATTTACATCGTCGTAGCGAGTTCTTGATTGCAGTATTTATTTCCAGTATGATGTTGAGATTATTTATTGTTTTTGGAGGTATTTTTTTATATTTTATATGGTGATGGCATTTACTTAGCATCGATGCATTGGCTACTCGGCTGATCACTGGTAGTCCAGATTGAGGGTTAAGAGATTCCCCTGACGTGCCCACTAGGCTTGAGAGATTCGCCTAGTCTATCACCGTCGGGCTTGAGAGATTCGCCTGACACCTCCATTTATTTTAAGAACTCGCATTATCTTTATGATTATGTAAATGGTGAAAGGCATATGTTTATTTTCGTCCACTCACTCTAACGATTTTATTTGCCTTTCCCCTGGGCTTTTCGATTTTCGTGCCCAGTTTGCAGTTCGGATTATGGTGTCTCACGTTGCAGTCGGAGGCTTAGTGTTCGAGCTACCTTTTTTTCCAGTAGGCTTCTTGTTTTGCCTACTGTTGTATGTTTTTGTATATATATATACACTAGAGGTCGCTCTGATTACTCTGATGTTATACTTTTATATGTTTTTCCTCGGATTTCTGTAAAGTACAGTTTTACTTATTACTTTACATTATTGTTATGATATTGAGAAATCTGGATGGGATTGGTGCCCACGGTTTGGTTTTTGTGGCATAGGATGAAGTGTGTTTTCGGGTGGAGGTTAATGGCAATTCTGCGTTATAGTGAAACTCTGCCAAAATTTCTATTGTTTTTGCAAGTTCGTGTTTTCAGAAGGGGTTCGATTCCGGTTTAGGGAACTAAATCGGGGTTGGGTCCTTTCAGCTTGGTATCAAAGCATTAGGTTTCAGGTTCTGTAGACTTCTGTAGTTATGATACTAAGGGTATTTGAGTATGTACAGCATGTCTGGAGTGATGACCTGACTGGCCAGCAGTTACTCATCAATGCTTCGGGTATTGTATATGTTCAAATGTCTGAAGTTTCATGATTACGTTCCCCTTGTGCTTGTCACTAGTGCTTTTCTTGTATCATTAGGATGCCTCCTATACGTGGTTCCCGTGTCAATAGGGATGTGGATCCTGATGAGAATCGCCAGACGCATGACTTGCTTATGCGAGTATTGCGTTTGGAGGAGCGTTTTGACGCTGTGGTCAAAGCTCGAACTGCTGGAGCGACTGTTTTCTCAGGTTCAGCTGATCCAGAGATTTGTGAAGCATGGTTAGTTCAGGTTGAACGAGTTTGTGAGCGTCTGCGTTTCACTACTGAGCAGGTGACAGTGGTAGCAGTTGGCTTACTTGAGTTTGATTCATATTTCTGGTGGGTTAGCACCGATAGAGTTCCGGTTGATACTCCATGGACATTGTTTAGAGATTTGTTTATGCGAAGGTATTTCAACCAGGCTACGCAGCAGCGGAAGTATGAGGAGTTCACTAATTTGAGACAAGGTAGTATGTTAGTACTTGAGTACCGGGACAGATTTACTCACTTATCTCGGTTTGCTCGTGACATGGTGGCTATAGAGGAAGCCAAGTGCCAGAGATTTGAGTTGGGTTTGAACTTGAACATCAAGGGGACACTGACTACGATGCCTCGAAACAACTTTGATGAGTTTGTAAGTGCCGAACTTCGAGGCGAGGCCCTGTCGTTTGTTCTCGTTGTGGCCAGGAGGGTAACTATGCGAGGGAATGTTTCCAGCTTGCTGGTGTTGGTGGACAGACAGCTCAGAGTTCAGGAGGAGAGCGAGGTACCACTTCTGGGGCTCGGCCAGTACAGTCTTCTGGTCAGGGCGGACAGCAGAGTCACCCTCAGCGTGGATGACCAGCCGGACAAGCCAGGGTTCATGCCATGTCATTGCATGAGGGCAGAGCTTCACCAGAGGTTGTTATTGGTACGCTGCATGTTTTTGGCTATCCAGTACTTACTTTGCTAGATCCAGGTGCTACACATTCATTCATATCATATAGATTATCATCTTTAGCTACTACGCATGCATCTCCACTTTCAGGGTTGTGGAGAGTGTTGTATCCATCCAGAGAGGTGGTGAGTATTGGTTGGGTGTATAGGGATTGTGAGATTTTTATTAGAGGTAATGGTTTAGCCACAGATTTGTTATTGCTGGATATCGTCGACTTTGATGTGATTTTGGGTATGGACTTCTTGGAGACACATTGGGCTATGTTCGATTATCACAAGAAAGAGGTTGTGTTTTGACGTCCAGGGTTCCCAGAGATGCTGTTTTGCGGTGAGAAGAATACTTCATTGCCATGTGTGATTTCTGCGATGAAGGCTGAACGGATGATGAAGAAGAGTTGTGTTGCATATTTAGCGTTATGTTGTGGATACAACGGCTACTGTACTTGACATTGGTGACATTGAGGTGGTTTCCGAGTTTTCAGATGTGTTTCCGGAAGAGTTACCAGGGTATTCCTCCAGTTCAGGAAATCGATTTCACCATTGAGCTATTACCGGGCACTAGACCCATATCACAGGCACCTTATCGTATGGCACCAGCGGAGTTGAAGCAGCTATAGATTCAACTTCAAGAGTTACTGGAGAAAGGTTTCATACGACCTAGTGTATCACCGTGGGGTGCTCCTGTACTGTTTGTGCGGAAGAAGGATGGTTCCATGCGGTTGTGTATTGATTACCGGAAACTGAATCAAGTCACCGTGAAGAACAAGTATCCGTTGCCGTGGATTGACGACTTGTTTAATCATCTCAAGGGAGCTTCAGTCTTTTCGAAGATTGATCTCAGGTCCGGATATCATCAGTTGAGGATTAGAGAGTCAGATGTGGTGAGGACAGCTTTTAGATCACAGTATGGGCATTATGAGTTCTTGGTCATGCCGTTTGGGTTGACCAATGCCCCCGCAGCTTTCATGGACTTGATGAACCGGGTGTTCAGGCAGTTTCTAGACAAGTTTGTGATCGTGTTCATCGATGACATCCTGATTTACTCTAGGAATGTGGGCCAGCATAAGAAGCATTTGCGAGCTGTTTTGCGGACTTTGCGAGACAATCAGCTGTTTGCGAAGTTCAGCAAGTGTGAGTTTTGATTGGATAGTGTGAAGTTTTTGGGTCACTTGATATCTGCTGAATGAGTCAGCGTGGATCCTGACAAGTTAGCAGCCGTGTTGAATTGGAGTAGACCTACCACTGTACCAGAGATCAGGAGTTTATTGGGTTTGGCAGGTTATTATCGGCGCTTTGTGCAGGATTTTTCACGGATTGCCACTCCACTTACTAGATTGACGAAGAAAGGTGTCAAGTTCAAGTGGTCTGATGCATGTGAGGAGAGTTACTTGCTCTTGAAGGAAAAGTTAACTACTGCACCGGTTTTGACTCTACCTGACGACAGTGGAGAGTTTGTGGTTTACAGCGATGCATCGAAATTGGGACTTGGTTGTGTTTTGATGCAGCATGGCAGAGTGGTGGCTTACGGTTCCAGGTAGCTGAAACCACATGAAGTCAACTATCCTACACATGATTTGGAGTTGGCTGCTATTGTATTAGCCTTGAAGAGTTGGAGACTCTACCTGTACGGAGCTCAGTGCAAGATATACACAGATCACAAGAGTCTCACCTACTTGCGCACGCAACCAGGCTTGAATATGAGACAGCGCAGATGGATGAAGTTGATCAATGATTACGATTGCACCATTGAGTATCATCCAGGGAAGGCTAATGTTGTTGCTGATGCACTCAGTCGGAAATCTGGAGGCTCATTATTTCATGTGTGTGTAGCCAGAGTTTCCATGTTAGCCGAGTTACGGGCTACGAGAGCTGAGTTTAAGTGGGATGATGATGGAGCTTTATTGGCTAGCTTCCAAGTTCGACCAGTGTTGGTTGATCAGGTTCAAGAAGCTCAGGATGTGGATTTCTATCTGTTGGACAAGAAGACCATGATTCAGAATGGTGTACCAACAGAGTTTCGGTTAAGTGATGATGGTACGTTGTTATTCAGAGGCAGATTATATGTACCCAGGGACGAGGGTTTGAAGAAAGAGATTTTAGACAAAGCTCATTGTTCTGCGTATGCGATGCATGCCGGCGGTACGAAGATGTTTCGTACACTTCGAGCTTATTATTGGTGGCAAAATATGAAGAGGGAGATTGCCGCATATGTGAGCAGATGTTTTATTTGTCAGCAGGTTAAAGCGGAGAGGCAGAAGCCTGCGGGAAAGTTGCAGCCTTTGGAGATTCCGGTTTGGAAGTGGGACCACATTACCATGGATTTCGTGTATCAGTTACCGCGTACTTCGGCTGGTAATACTTGTATTTGGGTTATCGTAGATCGTTTGATGAAATCCGCTCATTTCCTTGCATTTCCGGGGAAGATTTCAGTGGGCAGATTGGCAAAGCTGTATTTGGCGGAGATCGTTCGTCTGCATGGTGTGCCTGTATCCATTGTTTCTGACCGGGACAGTTAGTTTACTTCAGAGTTCTGGCAGGCATTGCAGCGAGCCTAGGGTACTAGATTACATTTCAGTACAGCTTTTCATCCTCAAACTGATGGGCAGTCTGAGAGGACTATTCAGACTCTCGAGGATATGTTGCGGTGTTGTGTTTTTCAGTTTAGAGGAAATTGCGATCAACAATTGCATTTGAGTTTGCTTACAACAACAGTTATCAGGCCAGTATTGATATGGCACCGTATGAGGCCCTATACGGGAGGCAGTGCTGCACTCCATTGTGTTGGAGTGAAGTGGGTGAGCGATGGCTTATTGGTCTTGATCTGGTGAAGAGCACCATGGACGATATTCAGATTATCTGGGACAGATTGAAGATTGCCCAGGATCGCCAGAAAAGTTATGCGGACGTGAGAAGAAAGAGTCTTGAGTTCGAGGTAGGCGATTGGGTCTTCCTGAAACTATCTCCTTGGAAGGGAGTTGTGCATTTCGGGAAGAGTGGCAAGCTTCAACCACGGTACATTGGTCCATACGAGATCATAGAGAGGGTTGGTGCCGTAGCTTACAGATTAGAGTTGCCTTCTGAGATGGCTCGAGTACACGATGTTTTTCATGTCTCGATGTTGCGGAAATACATTTCAGATCCATCACATGTGTTAGCACCACATCAGCTTCCTATCCGGGAAGATTTGACATATATGGAGGAGCCGGTACAGATTCTCGATCGACATGAGCAGGAGTTGAGGCACCGTGTGTGACGACCCAAACCAGAATCAGTAGAGTAAACAGCGTAATCCACGAGTTAGTGCGTAACCGCGGTTTATCGATAATTGTGTGGTTTGCCAGTTTTGTTGCGACTTCATTATCGGCCGAGAATTTGGGTTGAGTCCCTTCTCAAGAGTTGTAGTACACGTGATTTCGAGTTTGTGGGCGGTTCCAAATGATTTTTCCCATGACCGAGGAATATAATATGATTATTTGAAGTTTCGGTTTATCGACGAGTTTATCCGTTCGTATCGAGTTTATCCGAATCGTAATGGTTATCCGTTTTGGACCGTCGATCATCCCTAGACGCGAGTATAAATATTGGAAATAGTCAAAAAATTGTCGAAAACACTGTTTGAAGTTTGACTAGCATTCACTTTTACTATTTGGGGCGTTGACCGAGTTGACCGGAGGAGAAAAACGGACCGTTTGGATTCCATCGTCGGACCGGCTGATTCCGGCCATTTCAGGCCACGACCCTTGAAGGTAAAATGTTCTCCTCTTGATTCTAAACAGTTTAGAACTTGGAATTTTTTGATTTGGTTGAGAATTGAGGGAGAAATGTGGAGTTGAAATTCTTGAATTTTCCGGCTGGTTTCGTGTTGTTGTCAAAGCGGTGCTCCGGCCACGAGGGCGGCCGGGGATTGAGCGGTTTTGACCGTGGGGCCACGGCGGTCCTTTTGGGACAGGCCTCGAGGGCTGCCGTGCGCCGTAGGCGGAGGAACGGCGGTGGATAGGTTCGCCGAAGGTTTTGGACCACCGTGGCTTTCGAGCTGATTTCCGGCCACGGTGGTGGTTGGATGGTGGTGGTCCCTTTATTAAAGTTGTTCGCCTTGTTGAGGAGATCAGTGTGGCAGCTCGGTCGCCAGGAAAACTCTCCGGTTGACGGCGCGCTCCGGTGGCTGCGGCGGTCAACGCCGGAGCTCCGACGACCCGTTGACTTTTTGGATTTCGATGTTTTTAATGTCTTTTTTCTCGTATCGCGCCCCGATCGTCGCCTTGAGGTTTGCGAGTTGATTTGGATATCAGATTTTTAGTCGAGGGTTTCGAGTGGAGATGTCAGGAATTTCGTCGATTATTTTGTACAGTATTGTATATTTCCGGGAACAGTTGGTTTCCGAGGTGTGGTTAATTGTTGAGGATTATGATTTTGATAAGATATATTTATGATTATTCAGGGGATCGAGATCGTGCTTCGGGCGAGGGAACTTCTGCCGGGCCACGTGATTAGCGCGAGTGCGCGTTTTGCTCACCTGTGAGTGGACAATTTCTTTTCACTCATAATCGCGAGTCTTTATATTACATTTTACGAGCATGAGCATACGTTTTTGATTATGACTTATACGAGCATGTGTTTTACGATTATGCATTTATATTATGCTTTATAACGTATGCATGAAATTATTTATGATTTGATTTACACAGAGTACAGTCATAGTTTATGTTGTTGTATCGATACACTTGCATCCCGACTGATCCCCGAGGGTGCCTACCAGGGGGGAACTGTACCTTGTGCCGATGTATTTCCGGGTGGGTACAAATTTCTGTTTCTTGTGCCGATGTATTTCCTGGTGGAAACAGATACCCTAACCTGTGGCCTTTCTGGCTAGAATCACGTGTGGGTCTGGGATCCAGTGATTCGGAGTGTACTAGCACGGATGTGTCCATGACCGACCCGTGGGATTTTTACATGCATGCTCAGTACGCTGGAGGAGTATGAGTTCACCTCGTGTACTTTATTATATTTATTCATCTTGACTTGCATATGTTATTATAACATATTATATTCGGCGAAAGACATTTATTTTCGTCCACTCACTCTAACGGTTTTCATGTCTTTCCCCTGGGTTTTTTGGTTTCCGTGCCCAGTTTGCAGTTCAAATTCTGGTGTCTCACGTCGTAGTTGGTGGCTAGTTGTTCGAGCTACCTGTGTTTTCCAGTAGGTTTCTTGTTTTGCCTACTGTTGTATATTTTGTATATATATACACTAGAGGTCGCTCTGATACGTTCTGATACATGTTTTATACGGATTTTTCCCGGATTTATTATATATTACAGTATGTTTACTGTTTGATGTTATTGTTATGATATTAAGAAATCCGGATGGGATTGGTGCCCACGGTTTGGCTTTTGTGGCATAGGATGAAGTGTTATTTTCCGGGTGCAGGTAATAGCAATTCCGCTTTAGTAGCGTTACTCTGCCGAAATTTTAATGGTTTTTGTTGGTTCACATTTTCAGAAGGGGTTTGATTCTAGTTTAGGAAACTAAATCGGGGTTAGGTCCTTTCAGCTTGGTATCAGAGCATTAGGTCGTCAGATTCTGTAGACTCTTGTAGTTGTGACGCTTAGGATATTTGAGTTTGTACAGCATGATTGGAGTGATGACCCGACTGGCCAGCGGTACTCATCAATACTTCGGGTGTTGTGTGTTCTCAAATATTTAAGGTTTCATGATTTCGGTCCTTCTGCTTGTACTGAATGCTTGTCTTGTATCCGTATGATGCCTCCTCGACGTGGTTCCCGTGTTGATTAGGAAGCGGATCCTGATGAGGATCGCCAGATGCACGACTTGCTGATGCGAGTGTTGCGTTTGGAAGAGCGTTTTGACCCCGTGGTCAAAGCTCGTACTGCTGGTGCGACTGTCTTTTCGGGTTCAGCTGATCCAGAGATATATGAGGCAAGGTTGGTTCAGGTTGAACGTGTATGTGAGCGTCTGTGTTTTACCCCTGAGTAGATGACAGTGGCAGCAGTCGGATTAGTTGACTCAGATGCATACTTCTGGTGGGTCAGTACCGATAGAGTTCCAGTTGATGCTCCATGGAATTTGTTCCGAGATTTGTTTATGCGGAGGTATTTCAACCAGGCTACCCAGCAGCGGAAGTATGAGGAGTTCACGAACTTGAGACAGGGCAGTATGTCTGTGCTTAAGTACCGGGACAGGGTTACCCGCTTATCTCGTTTTACGCGTGACATGGTGGCTACTGAGGAAGCCAAGTGCCGCAGATTTGAGCTGGGTTTGAATTTGAACATCAAGGGGACTCTGACTACGATGCCTCAGAACAACTTTGATGACTTTGTCAGTGCAGCACTCTGAGGTGAGGATATCGAGAAAGAGAGGCAGATGAGGTACCAGCCTAGACGATTTGAGGCGGGTGGACCGAGTAAGGGGCCTTCAAAGAGGCAGAGTTCTGATACTTCCGGTTCGGCCTCATCCTCGGGCAGTGGACCATATCGACCACCAGCTAGTGCATCGAGACAGAGGCAGAGGTGGAGGAGAGATCGGCCGCAGCGACCACAGTCTAGTGGGGGTTCTAGCAGCTCTAGTTATCCTCAGCGTACCAGAGGCACGTTTCCTGTACCGAGGGAGTATCCACTTTGCAACTTCTGCAACAGGCATCACTATGGTCCTTGTCAGCGAGTCCCTACCCTTTGTTATCGTTGTGGCCAGGAGGGTCACTTTGCGAGGGACTGTCTTCAACCTATTGGTGGTCAGGCGGCCCAGAGTTCCGGAGGAGAGCGAGGTGCTACTTCGGGAACTCGACCAGTACAGTATGCGGGCCATGGAGGACAGCAGGGACAGCCTCAGCGTGGACGACCAACCGGGCAGGCGAGGGTTCATGCCATGACTTTGCGAGAGGGTAAAGCTTCACCAGAGGTCGTTATCGGTACGTTGCATATCTTTGGTATTCCAGTACTTACATTGTTAGATCCAGGTGCCACGCCTTCATTCATGTCATATAGACTATCATCATTAGCTACGGTACCTGCGTCCCCACTTCCGGGGTTGTGGAGAGTGTTGTATCTGTCTGGTAAGATTGTGAGTATTGGTTGGGTGTATCGAGACTATGAGATTTTTATTGGAGGCCATGGTTTAGCCGCAGATTTATTGTTGCTTGATATCGTTGATTTTGATCTGATCTTGGGTATGGACTTCTTGGAGACGCATTGGGCCATGTTTGACTGTCACAAGAAGGAGGTCGCATTTCGATGACCAGGCTTTCCCGAGATATTTTTTCACGGCGAGAAGAACACTTCACTACCATGTTTGATTTCTGCGATGAAGGTGGATCGGTTGATGAAGAAGGGCTGTGTTGCTTACTTAGCTCATGTGGTAGACACTACGGCTGCTGTGTCGGACCTTGGTGGTATTGAGATTGTTTCTGAGTTTCCGGATGTGTTCCCGGAGGAGTTACCGGGTATACCTCCAGTTCGGGAGATTGACTTTACTATTGAGCTGTTGCCGGGCACGGGACCCATTTCACAGGCACCGTATCGTATGGCGCCAGCGGAGTTGAAAAAGTTACAGGTTCAGCTCCAGGAGTTGCTGGAGAAGGGTTTTATTCGACCCAGTGTTTCGCCGTGGGGTGCCCCGGTTTTGTTTGTACGGAAGAATGATGGATCTATGCGGTTGTGCATCGACTACCGGAAACTGAATCAGGTTATAGTGAAGAACAAGTATTCGTTGCCGTGAATTGATGATTTGTTCGATCAGCTCAAGGGAGCTTCAGTCTTTTCGAAGATTGATCTTCGATCCAGATATCACCAGTTGAGGATCCGAGAGTCTGATGTGGCCAGGACAGCTTTCAAATTGCGGTATGGGCATTACAAGTTTTTGGTTATGCCGTTTAGGTTGACCAACGCCCCCGCAGCTTTCATGGACTTGATGAATCGGGTGTTCAGACGGTTTCTGGACAAGTCCGTGATTGTGTTTATCCATGATATTTTGATTTATTCCAAGAGTGTGGGCCAGCATAAAAAGCATTTGCGAGCGGTGTTGCGAACTTTGCGGGACCATCAGTTATTTGCGAAGTTTAGCAAGTGCGAGTTTTGGCTGGACATTGTGAAGTTTTTGGGCCACGTGATATCGGCTGAGGGAGTCAGTGTTGATCTTGACAAGATCGAGACCGTGCTGAATTGGAGTAGACCTACCACTGTACCGGAGATCCGGAGTTTCTTGGGTTTCGCAGGCTACTACCGGCGGTTTGTACCGGATTTTTCTCGGATTGCTACTCCATTGACCAGACTGACGAAGAAGGGCGTCAAGTTTGAGTGGTCAGATGCATGTGAGGAGAGTTACTTACTCCTGAAGGAAAAGTTGACTACTGCACCGGTTCTGACATTACCAGACGACAACGGAGTTTGTGGTTTATAGTGATACATCGAAGTTGGGACTAGGTTGTGTGTTGATGCAGCATGGCAGAGTTGTAGCCTATAGTTCCAGGCAGTTGAAACCACACGAAGTCAACTATCCGACCCATGATTTGGAGTTGGCCGCTATCGTGTTAGCGTTGAAGAGTTGGAGACATTACTTGTACGGGGCTCAGTGTAAGATCTACACCAACCACAAGAGTCTCACTTACTTGCGGACACAGCCAGATTTGAACATGAGGCAACGCCGGTGGATGGAGTTGATCAACGACTACGATTGCACTTTCGAGTACCATCTAGGGAAGGCCAATGTTGTGGCTGATGCACTTAGCCAGAAATTTGGAGTTTCGTTGTTCCATGTGTGTATGGCTAGAGTTTCTATATTAGCCGAGCTTCGGGCTACAAGTGCCGAGTTCGAGTGGGATGACGAGGGAGCCTTGTTAGCCAGTTTCCAGGTTCGACCCGTGTTGGTTGATCAGGTTCGGGAGGCTCAGGAATCCGATTCCTACCTGTTGGGCAAGAAGACCATGATACGGAATGGTGTGCCTACAGAGTTCTGATTAAGTGACAACGGTACGTTGTTGTTCAGAGGCAGGTTGTGTGTGCCCAGAGACGAGAGCCTGAAGAAGGAGATTCTGGATGAGGCCCATAGTTCGGCGTATGCGATGCATCCCGGAAGTACGAAGATGTTTCGTACACTTCGAGCATATTACTGGTGGCGCAACATGAAGCGGGAGATTGCCGTATATGTGAGCCGATGTTTGATCTGTCAGCAGGTTAAAGCGGAGAGGCAGAAACCTGCAGGGAAGTTACAGCTACTAGAGATTCCGGTTTTGAAGTGGGAGCACATTACCATGGATTTCGTTTATCAGTTGCCACGTACTTCGGCTGACAACACTGGTATTTGGGTTATTGTGGATCGGCTGACGAAATCCGCTCATTTTCTCGCACTTCCGGGGAAGATATCAGTGGGCAGATTGGCCAAGCTATATTTGTCAGAGATTGTTCGACTACACGGAGTGCCTGTATCTATTGTTTCTGACCGAGACAGTCAGTTTACTTCTGAGTTCTTGCAGGCATTGCAGCAAGCCATGGGCACAAGGTTACGTTTCAGTACAGCTTTTCATCCTCAGACTGACGGGTAGTCTGAGCGGACTATACAGACTCTTGAGGATATGTTGCGGTTCTGTGTGGTGCAGTTTCGCGGGAATTAGGACCAGCAACTACATTTGATAGAGTTCGCCAACAACAATAGCTATCAGGCCAGTATCAAGATGGCACCATACGAGGCCCTGTACGGGAGGCAATGCCACACTCCGTTGTGTTGGAGTGAGGTGGGCGAGCGATGGCTTATTGGCCCTGACCTGGTGAAGAGCACTATGGAGGATGTTCAGATTATCTGGGACAAATTGAAGATCGCCCAAGATCGTGAGAAGAGTTATGCGGACGTGAGAAGGAAGAGTCTTGAGTTTGATGTAGGCGATTGGGTCTTCCTGAAACTATCTCCGGGGAGGGGTGTTGTGCGTTTCGGCAAGCGTGGCAAGCTTCGACCACGATACATTGGTCCATATGAGATCACCGAGAGGGTTGGAGCTGTTGCCTACCGGCTTGAGTTGCCAGCTGAGATGGCTCGCGTTCATGATGTTTTCTACGTTTCGATGTTGCGGAAGTACATCTCAGATCTTTCACATGTGTTAGCCCCACAGCAGTTATCGATCCGGGAGGATTTGACATACGTGGAAAAGCCAGTATAGATTCTTGATCGTCGTGAGTATGAGTGGAGACACCGTGTTATACCGCTGGTGAAGGTCTTGTCGCAGCATCACTTGGTAGAGGAGGCCACCTGGGAGATTGAGCAGCGTATGAGGGAGCAGTATCATCATCTATTCACCTGACAGGTACGTAAATTTCGAGGTCCAAATTTTTTTTAGGGGGGTAGATTTGTGACGACCCGAACCAGAATCAGTAGAGTAAACAGCGTAATCCACGAGTTAGTGCGTAACTGCGGTTTATCGATAATTGTGTGGTTTTCCGGTTTTGTTGCGACTTAATTATCGGCCGAGAATTTGGGTTGAGTCTCCTCTCGAGAGTTGTAGTACACGTGATTTTGAGTTTGTGGACGGTTCCGAATGATTTTTTCGATGACCGAGGAATATAATATGATTATTTGAAGTTTCGGTTTATCGACGAGTTTATCCGTTTGTATCGAGTTTATCCGAATCGTAATGGTTATCAGTTTTGGACCGTCAATCGTCCCGAGACGTGAGTATAAATATCGGAAAGAGTCGAAAAATTGTTGAAAACACTGTTTGAAGTTTGACCAGCGTTGACTTTTACTATTTGGGGCGTTGACCGAGTTGACCGGAGGAGAAAAACAGACCGTTTAGATTCCATCACCGGACCGGCTGATTCCGACCATTTCAGGCCATGACTCTTCAAGGTAAAATGTTCTCCTCGTGATTCTAAACAATTTAGAACTTGGAATTTCTTGATTTGGTTGAGAATTGAGGGAGAAATGTGGAGTTGAAATTCTTGAATTTTCCGGCCGGTTTCAGGTTGTTGTGATGGCGGTGCTCCGGCCACGAGGGCAGCCGGGGATGGAGTAGTTTTCACCGTGGTGCCACGACGGTCCTTTTGGGACAGGCGTCGAGGGCTGCCGTGCGCCGTAGGCTGAGGAACGGCGGTGGACAGATTCGCCAGATGTTTTAGACCACCGTGGCTTTCGAGCTGATTTCCGGCCACGGTGGTGGTTGGATGGTGGTGGTCCCTTTGTTAAAGTTGTTTGCCTTGTTGAGGAGATCAGTGTGGCAGCTTGGTCGCTGGGAAAACTCTCCGGTTGACGGCGCGCTGGCCGCGGCCGCGGCTGCGGCGGTCAACGCCGGAGCTCTGGCGACCCGTTGACTTTTTGGATTTCGATGTTTTTAATGTCTTTTTCTCGTATCGCGCCCCGATCATCGCCTTGAGGTTTACAAGTTGATTTGGATATCAGATTTTCAGTCGAGGGTTTCGAGTAGAGATTTCGGGAATTTCGTCGATTATTTTGTACAGTATTGTATATTTCCGGGAACAGTTGGTTTCCGAGGGGTGGTACAGTGTTGAGGATTATGATTTTGATAAGATATATTTATGATTATTCAGGGGATCGAGATCGTGCTTCGGGCGAGGGATCTTCCGCCGGGCCACGTGATTAGCGCGAGTGCGCGTTTTGCTCACCTGTGAGTGGACAATTTCGTTTCACAGATAATCGTGAGTCTTTATATTACATTTTACGAGCATGAGCATACGTTTGTGATTATGACTTATACGAGCATGTGTTTTACGATTATGCATTTATATTATGCTTTATAACGTATGCATAAAATTATTTATGATTTGATTTACATAGAGTACAATCACAATTTATGTTGTTGTATCGATACACTTGCATCCCGGCTGATCCCCGAGGGTGCCTACCAGGGGGGAACTGTACCTTGTGCCGATGTATTTCCGGGTGGGTACAGATTTTTGTTTCTTGTGCCTATGTATTTCCGGGTGGAAACAGATACCCTAACTTGTGGCCTTTCTAGCTAGAATCACGTGTGGGTCTGGGATCTTGTGATTCGGAGTGTACTAGCACGGATGTGTCTATGAGCGACACGTGAGATTTTTACATGCATGTTCAGTACGCTGGAGGAGTATGAGTTCACCTCGTGTACTTTATTATATTTATTCATCTTGACTCGCATATGTTATTATAACATATTATATTCGGCGAAAGACATTTATTTTCGTCCACTCACTCTAACGGTTTTCATGTCTTTCCCCTGGGCTTTTTGGTTTCCATGCCCAGTTTGTAGTTCAGATTCTGGTGTCTCACGTCGTGGTTGGAGGCTAGTTGTTCGAGCTACCTTTGTTTTTCAGTAGGTTTCTTGTTTCGCCTACTGTTGTATATTTTGTATATATATACACTAGAGGTTGCTCTGATACGTTCTGATACATGTTTTATACGGATTTTTCCAGGATTTATTATATATTACAGTATGTTTACTTTTTGATGTTATTGTTATGATATTGAGAAATCGGGATGGGATTGGTGCCCACGGTTTGGCTTTTGTGGCATAGGATAAAGTGTTATTTTCCGGGTGCAGGTAATAGCAATTCTGCGTTAGTACCGTTACTCTGCCGAAATTTTAATGGTTTTTATTGGTTCACGTTTTCAGAAGGGGTTTGATTTAAGTTTAGGAAAGTAAATCGGGGTTGGGTCCTTTCACCGTGTCATACCGCTTGTGAAGGTCTTATGGCAGAATCATCAGTTGAGGAGGCCTCATCTGTTCACCTAGCAGGTACGTAAATTTCGATGTCGAATTTTTCTTAAGGGGGTAGATTTGTGACGACCCGAATCAGAATTAGCATGTTAATCAGCTTAATCCGCGAGTATACGAGTAATCACAGTTTTTCGTAAATTAATCGAATTGGCGGTTTGGTTCACGACTTAATTATCTAGCGAGAATTTGAGTTGAGTCTCTTCACGAGAATTGTAGTATGCGTGATTTCAAGTTCGTGGGGGGTTTCGGATAATTGTTTCGATAATCGAAGAATATGTTATGAATATTTGAAATCGCGTTATTGTGTCATGTTTATCCGTTTGAATTTGAGTTATCCGAATTGTGGATGTGATTCGATTTGGACCGTTGATCGTATCGAACCGCGAGTATAAATATCGGATAGTCGTAAAATTTTCGGAAAGTTTAATTTTGGACCGAGTTGACCGAAACAGGACAGTTGACTGCCGTTGACCGAAGCCTCCCGACCCGTTTGAAGCTCGCCGGCCGACCTGGATTTTCTGGCCACCTCTGGCCGAGTTCTAGGTATTTTTTGGAAGCTCTTGACTTCCTCTATCTATCCATGTATGTGTTGATGGGTTTGAGTTGTGATTTGAGGTGCAACCATTAAGGTTTTTGGCCAGAATTTTAAGGGTAATCGGGGTTGGTGTTCCGGCCGTTTTTCGGTGAGGTTTTTGGGCGGAGTCGACTGAGTTTTGCTCTAGGATGGTTTGCCCTTTGGGTTTTAGGGACGAGGTGGAGTATTGGCGCCGGAATTGATCGGAGGAGTTTTTCCGGCGGTTTTGGCCGTGAGTGATGTCGAGCTTGGTTTGGGGTAGTTCCCGGCCAAATTGGCCGGTGGTGTAGTGGAGAGATATGTTGGGATCGAGGAGGAGAAGAAATTTTGGTTTTCCTCGCCTCAAAATTTCTCCGTTGACGGCGCGCCGCCGCCGGCGGCGGCGGTCAACGGCGGACGAGGCGTTGACTTTTTTGTTTTTGACAAGTTTTATGCCGTTTTGCTTGTAATCGCGCCCCAATCGTCGCCTTGAGGTTTTTGAGTTCATTTGGATGCCGGATTTTTAGTTGAGGGTTTATGTGGAGTATTTTGGGGTGTTCAGCGATTATTTTGTATTCGAGTTATATGTTTCCGGAAATAGTTGGTTTCCGAGGTGTAGTTCAGAGTAATGAATTGTGATTTTGATAAGTTATATTTTGTGATTATTCAGGGGATCGAGATCGTACGTTGGGCGAGGGATCTTCCGCCGGATTTCGTGATTAGCGCGTTTGCGCGCTGTGCTATCTTCTCATCCACCTCCCTCTCCCTCCATTTTCCTCATCCTCCTTCCTCAGTCACCTTCTCTTGCCAGAAAAATCCTTAAAAAAAGCTCCAGCGTACAGTGGCCTATGCCTAATAAATGAGGTCAAAGCCATTGGTTCAACCATTCAACAACTATTAAACTCAAAGTTTCACTGCTACAAATCAAGTATTGGGTCAATTTTCCAACATAAGCTATCTGTGCAAATGCCCAATATCCCAACTTCTAATTGTTCTTTAACCAATTCCAGCTATATTATCAAAGAACAATACAAACACAAATCCTTTGACATAGAAACTAAGGTCAACCCATCAACCTAAATCCCCCAAATAACAACGACGACAACCCAAGAAAGCTAAGATGAAAAGAGAACCTAGTATACAGATTAACAAACCCAAGAAAGCTGTAATCTTTAACCATCAAAATAAGAACTAGAATCCGCCTAGAACCAAATTCAACTAAATATATATAGAGACTATACTTTAGTGTATGTCACAAATGAGTAGAAAGGAAAAAAAATCAAACTTTAGCTATGTATATGGAAAATGAAACATGTGGCGACAAAGAAGGATCAAAGCATTGGATGAGGAAAAGAAGAGAGACATTTTGGTGAATCTCGTCATGAAAGGATTTCTTGGGTTTAGGCAACGGTTTAGCTAACTCAAAGTCGTCGTCATCGTGGTAGTAGAGACCAAGGATTTCTTTATTTTATTGTTGTTGTTCAAATCAAATAAACAATATAGTCTCAGTATCAAAACTTGATCAATATGAGCTGGATTATCATCAAAACTAAAGTGAAGAACACTGGTGAGCTGGGTTTCAAGGAGAGAGAGCAGTTGAAGGATATTTTCCTATAACTTGAGCTTTTTTTAAGAAAATAATCTTTCTAGTATCTCAGTGTGTGTCTTATTCTAATTATAGTAGATATAATGATTCTCTCAATCCCTGATTTACTGGGAGATTTATTATATCAGATTGTAATTGAAAGGACCCAACCCCGATTTAGTTTCCTAAACCAGAATCAAACCCCTTCTGAAAACACGAACCAACAAAAACCATCAAAATTTCGGCAGAGTAACGCTACTAACGCGGAATTGCCATAATCTGCACCCGGAAAATACACTTCATCCTATGCCACAAAAATCAAACCGTGGGCACCAGTCCCATCCGGATTTCTCAATATATCAACAGTAATGTAAAGTAATCAATAAAACTATACTTTACAGAAATCCGGGGAAAAATCGTACAAAAGTATACATCAGAATACTCAGAGCGACATCTAGTATATATATACAAATAGTAGGCCAAATTAAGAACCTACCATAAAAGAAACATCGCTCGAATACTATGCCTCCGACCACGACGTGCGACACCAGAATCTGAACTGCAAACTGGGCACGGAAACCGAAAAGCTTAGGGAAAGACATGAAAACCGTTAGAGTGAGTGGACGAAAATAAATGTCTTTCGCCGCATAATATATGTTATAAAAATATATGCGAGTCAAATTGAAAGAATATGAGATAGTACGTGAGGTGAACACAAACCCCTCCAGCGTACAGAGCATGCATAGAAAAATCCCACGGGGTCACTCATGGACACATCCGTGCTAGTACAGTCCGAATCACGGGATCCTAGACCCACACGTGATTCTAGCCAGAAATGCCTCAGGTCAGGGTATCTGTTTCCACCCGGAAATACATCGGCACAAGAAACAGAAATCTGTACCCACCCGGAAATACATCGGCACAAGGTACAATTCCCCCTGGTAGGCACCCTCGGGGATCAGCCAGGATGCAAGTGTATCGATACAACCACATATACTAAGACTGTATGAAAAGACCCAATCCCGATTCAGATACCTAAACCGGAATCGAACCCCTTCTGAAAATACGAACCAACAAAATTTTTTCAAGTTTCGTTACTAACATGGAATTACCATAACCTGCACCCAGAAAATAACACTTCATCCTATGCCACAAAAGCCAAACCGTGGGCACCAATCCCATCAGGATTTCTCAACATCAATATATGAATCATAAACAGTAAACAGTACTGTAGTATATATATATCCGAGAAAATCCGTATAAACAAGTATCAGAATGTATCAGAGCAACCTCTAAAGTAAACCATATACAATATATACATCAGTAGGTGAACAAGAACCTACTGGAAAGCACAAGTAACTCTTATCACTAGCCTCCAAACCGCGACGTGAAAACACCAAAACCTGAACTGCAACTGGGCACGAAAACCGAAAAGCCCAGGGGAAAGACAATAAACACGTTAGAGTGAGTGGACGAAAATAAATATCTTTCACCAGTTGATATATATGTTTAAAATACATATGCGAGTCCAGGAAAATGAAATAACAAGTACACGAGGTAAAACTCATACTCCTCCAGTGTACTGAGCATGCAAGTAAAATCCCACGGGGTCACTCATGGACTCCTCCGTGCTAGTACAGTCTGAACCACGGAGTCCCTGACTACCACGTGATTCTAAGCCAGAAATGGCCTCGGTTCCGGGGATACGCCCCTCACCGGTCTGGTTGGGGAAACGCCCCTCCAAGCGGCCCTCCGTCAGGGATCAGCCGACGAGGCAAGGTGTATCGATACAACAACGTAACTGAGACTGTACTCTGTGTAAACCAAATCATAAATATTTCGATGCAAATGCATGAAACAACATATAAATGTATGTATACTCGTATACATATATTCGTATAAGTATAACCGTATAACCGTAAAACACATGCTCATATTAAACATAATCTCGTATGAAATCTCATGTTCGTAAAACCATAATCATGATGCATGCTCAAGTTCACAAATCATATAAAAGACTCGCAAGATTTCCGTGAAAAGAAATTGTCCACTCACAGGTGAGCAAAACGTGCACTCGCGCTAATCTCGTGGCCCTGCGGAAGATCCCTCGCCAGAAGCACGGCCACGATCCCGATCTCGATCTCGATCTCCTGAATATTCACAAAAACATAACTGATCAAAATCATAGTTCTCAACCCTGTACTGATTCACGGAAACCAACCGTTCCCGGAAATATGCAATGCGGTACAAAAAGAATAACGGAAATTCCGAAATCCCCACTCGAAATCTCGACTGAAAATCGGCTAACCAAATCAACCCGAAAACCTCTGGACGACGATCAGGGCGCGATTTCGAGAAAAACGACACTAATTTCATCAAAATCTGAAAAAGTCAACCCTCCGCCGTTGACCACCGTTGACCGCCGCCGCCGACGGCGGCGCGCCGTCAACCGTGAAATTTCACGGCGGAGAACTTCTAGAACTCAAGTTCACAGTAAGGCAAACCACATTCCCTTCTACCCCGAAAGCCAATTCAAACCGGAACCCCTCCAAATCCAAGCAAATCCGAACGGAAATCAAATTCCGGTGACCTAACCGGTGAACCCCAAAACCACAATCTCAGACCAAAACAATTACACCATGAGACTTAGAGGACCAAGGGGAGTCTAACCCCCACCACCAAACCTCGCCGGAAGACGGCCAACCGTCACCGGCGACAGAGCTCAGCTCGGCCCGATTCGGGCACCATGAAATCCCCATTAATTTTCACAAATCCATATACCAATCCACTCGAAATCAAACAAGGAAGCTAATTATACCTGTCCCGTGGCCGGAGGTGGCCAGAAAGTAGGTCGTCGGACGGTCAAATCAAATCGGGAAACTTCCCTTATCGGGTCAACGGGTCAGCTTTCCAATTTTGGAAAGTCAACGACTGGTCAACGAAAAACAGTGTTTTTACGACAATTCTCGACTATTCCGCTATTTATACTCGTGCCTCGGGTCGATCGACGGTCCAAAATGAATATACGAAATGATTCGGATAAACACGAAACAATCGGATAAACTCGTCGAATACCGAAACTTCAAATAATCATAAAATATTCCTCGAGCTCAAAATCACGTACTCTACAATTTCCGTGAAGACACCCAACTCAAATTCTCGACTGAAAACATAGTCGCGAATCGAATCGACGAATCACATATACGACATAAAACCGCGACTAAACTCAATCTCGAGAATCGTGCCGAATACGCAACAAGTTCTGGTTCGGGTCGTCACACTGTACTCTGTGTAAATCAAATCATAAATAGTTTCATGCATACGTATAAAGCATAATGTAAATGCATAATCGTAAAGCACATGCTCGTATAAGTCATAATCACAAACGTATGCTCATGTTCGTAAAATGTAATATAAAGACTCGCGAATATCAGTGAAAAGAAATTGTCCACTCACAGGTGAGCGTAACGCAATACGCGTTAATCCAGTGATCCGACGGAAAATCCCTCGCCAAACGAACGATCACGAACCCCTGAATAACCATAAAGTCCACTGTTCAAAAATATATCTCGAAACCTCAAATCATATCACGAAAAACAACCATTCCCGGAAACATATAATTCAATTTCGACAAAATCGTGAAAATCCAATAATCATACCACAAAACCTCGCTATAATTTCTGATGCTCAAATCGAAAAACAAACCTCACTTGCGATTGGGGCACGATTCCGAGTGAAACGACATATAACTCGTCGAAAACTCCAAAAAGTCAACTTTGACTGGAGGACCATCGTTGACCATCGGCGGCAGCGGCGGCGCAACCCAACCATGAAATTCTCCGGCGAACCAAGACCTATTCCACTTAAAATCATCCAACAAACAACTTCCATAACTACACCAAAGATCAATTTTGACTCTAACTAGTCCAATTTCAAGCAAAACCGAAATCCAACCGAACTTTCAATCGATCGATTCTCCATGTACAAGCAAAATTGGAACACCATACTTACATAGGTAGCTTCGTGGTGATGAGGGCTTCAAAGCCCAGTGCTTTAAGCAGCTCGATTTGGCCGGAAAAAATGTCAACCAAAAACCCCAAAATCTTCAATTTTCAACCGGAATTTTCCTCCTCCTCCGGCGTCCTCGCCGTCGATGGTGGCCGGAAACACCATGGGGACGCCGAGGCGAGTCGAATGGGTCCAAGCCCGAGGCCGGAGGTGGCCGGACGACAGCTCGCTGCCAGCGAGCCGTGACCACTGTCGCACCTTTCCTCCCTGCCGAGTTGACTCGGTCAACAAAAATTAATAACCAGTTGACTTGCCCAAAGTAGAAACCCAGTTTAAATACTTTCTATTTTACGAAACTTCCAAATATACTTTTCGATAAACTTCGAACACACGTAACTTTCACGTCGTAATTCCGTTTTCAACAATTCTCGCGTCGACAAACTTATCTCGACAAATTCTTCAATTTCCACCCGAAGTCAAACAATTTGACCAATCCGATAAAAAGTCAACAAGCCAATTCATCACAAGCTTATCCGATTAAACGATCAACGGCAGAAAATATTCATAACATAATCCACGTAACCCTGAAAAATCCTCCGGAAGTTCCCACGGGCTCAAAATTAAATTCTCTACGAAGGATCCCAAATCAAATTCTCGCCCGGTAATTTAGTCGCTAAGGAAGCCGCCATATTAACAGATTATGCCGAAATCATGACAAATCGCGAAACTCGCAAATCAAGTCAATAACCATTCCATTTATGGTTCGGGTCGGCCAACGGTCCAAAACGGATCACAATCACGATTCAGATATACTCGAACACGAACGGATAACCTCGACAATATTCCAAAATTTCAAATATTCATATTATATTCCTCGGTCGTCCAAATAATAATCTGGAACCGCCCACGAACTCGAAATCACGCGTACAACAACTCTCGAGAAGAGACTCAACTCAAATTCTGGGCCAATAATTTAGTCATGATCAAGTCTGGCGATTCAATCAATAATCGAAAATCTGCGATTACGCGCTAACTCGTGGATTAAGCCGATTACACTACTGATTCTGTTCCGGGTCGTCACAAATCTACCCCCCTTAAAAAAATTTCGACCTCGAAATTTCCAAGTCTACCAATTAAAAAGTAGGAACACTGCTTCTGCATATAGTTCTACTCTCAAGTGCCAAATTCATAACTCAGCCTGCTCATATCAACATAACTCAAACGTCGAACTTGGGCAAGTATCAACCTGTTTCCGCTAATAGGAAAGTTTGTGGTAGCACATTCCACTAAATCAGGATCAAACGTCAGCTCAAACCAAACTCGCTCCAGCACAATGGAGTACAACATCGTTCCTCAAAAATGACATCATGCAACGTCATAATCATAGTGGTCTACAAACTGGTACTGCATGCAATCTCGAACAGTTGAAACTGCTGGTCCCAAATCCCTCAGAACTGCAATAAACAAGACCATAACATGCCTTCTAAAGACTGACTAGTCCTCAAAAATCGCCCACCAATCTGAGGATAAGAAACGGTACTACACTGTAATCTAGTCCCCAATGCTCACTGCAACACTTGCCAACACTCTGTTGTAACTGATTATCTCGATCAGCAATTTGGGACACAGGTACACCACGAAAATAGACAACCTCTGCCAAACACAACTATACCAACTCGCCACCAAAATCTTTTCCAGAAGTACAAGGAAAAGAACTAAGTTCATCAAATGGTCCACAAAGGCCCGACAACTGGTACCACAAACCGAAGTGCGTACTGGCACACAAAACCATAGCGACAAACTCCAACTTCTAATCGAAAATCTTCAATAGCTGTAACTTTCTGGCAAGTCTCTGCCTCGCTGCCATCGTCTGTCGACAAATGTGGTATTTGCTCGCACAAGCTGCTATAATCCTCTTCATATTGTGTCACAAGTAGTAAACTCGAAGTATCTGATATATCTTCGTACCACTAGTGCATAACGCACGCAAAACAAATAAGCTCCAACATTATCGCACTCTGACTCAACTCCCGTATCGCCCAACTTGGCTAACACGGAAACTCGAGCCACACACATATGGAACAATGAAGCTCCCAACTTCTGATTGAATGCATCAGTAACAACATCCCAAATGGATAGTCAAAGTACAATTACTAGCCTTTCTCGGATAAGTTCAAATGTGTAGCCATAGTCGTTAGTCCCACACTGTCTCGAGCTCGAATCTGGTTGAATATGCAAGTAGATGAAACTCAAGTGATCAGTGTACATCCTACACTGCGCTGCACGCTGTAGCAGTAGTGACTCAAACTCTCTGATGATAACATAAAGACAGCAACCCCCAAATCATACATAGGATATGCAACTACACAAGGTTTCCACTGTCTGAAACCATGAGCCACCGCTCTATTATGCTACATCAAAGCATAATCAAATCTAAATCTTGATGCATCACTATAAACCAAGAACTCACCACGGTCGTCTGGGATAGTCAAAACCGGTGCAACTGTCAACTTTCCTTCAGAAGTAAGTAATTCATCTCATACGCATCGGACCACTCAAACTTGACGCTTTTCTTCGTCAATCCGAAAAGTGAAGTGGCAAACCAAGAAAATCTTGCACAAATGCCGACAATAACCTGCCAAACCCGAGAAACTCCGGATCTCTGGTACAATGGTAGGTCAACTCCAAATCAACTCGGCTTTATCTGATCGGAATCCACGCTGACTCCCTCAGCTAACATCACGTGGCCCAAAATCTTCACGCTAATCAACCAAAACTCACACTTACTGAACTTTGCAAACAGCTGATCATCTCGCGAAGTCCGCAAAACCGCTCGCAGTTGCTTCAGGTGCTGGCCCACACTCCTGGAGTAAATCAGGATGTTATCGATGAACACGATCACAATATTGTCCAGAAATCGTCTAAACACCTGGTCCATCAAGTCCAT
The DNA here is from genome assembly GCA_946800695.1 of Geum urbanum. NCBI lineage: Eukaryota > Viridiplantae > Streptophyta > Magnoliopsida > Rosales > Rosaceae > Geum > Geum urbanum. The sequence continues at coordinate 56,023,916 of OX326997.1, forward strand.
AAGAACTACGGGGGCATTGGTCCACCCAGATGGCATGACCAAGAACTCGTAGTGCTCGCACCGTGATCCGAAAGTCGTCCTAGCCACAACTGACTCACCGATTCTCAACTGATGGTATTCGGACCCGAAATCAATCTTCGAAAAGACTGAAGCTCCCGTGAGCTGATCGAACAAGTCGTCAATCCGAAATGGAGGATACTCGCTCTTCTCTGAAGCCTGATTTAGCATCCGATAGTGGATGCACAACCTCGTCGAATCATCCTTTATCCGCACAAACAATACCAGAGCACCCCACAGTGATACACTGAGTAGCATAAAATCTCCTCCGGCAACTCTCGAAGTTGAATACATAGCTCCATCAGCTCCGCTGGCACCGAACGACAAGATGCCGGTGATATGAGTCCAGCGCTCGGTAAAATCTCAATGGTGTAGTTGGTCTCCCGAACTGGAGGAATACCCGGTAACTCCTCCAGAACACACCTGGAACTTCTGGAACCACCTCAATGTCGCCAGTGTCGTGCACTGCAACCGTAGTATCCACAACATGAGCTATGTAAAGAACACAACTTGTTTCCACCATCCGCTCAACCATCACCACTAAAATCACACATGGCAATAAAATATTCTTTTCACCGCGAAACAATATTTCGAGGAAAGTTTGGTCGTCGAAACACAACCTCCTTCTCGTGACACTCGAACATAGCCCAATGTGTCGCCATGAAGTCCATACCCAACATCACCACAAAATCATCGATGTCCAGCAATAACAGATCTGCGGCTAACCCATAACCTCCAACAAAGATCCCACAACCTCCAAATGGATGCAACACTCTCCAAAACCTCGGAACTGGAGATGCAAATACAATAGCCATGGATGTCAAGCGACAGTAATCTCAAAGAAACTCCGTCCTCATACAAGGTCGTGGCACAAACTCCGGCATGCCCAACAAATCGTCTACGTCGATTATGACTTGTTGAATGACTCGTCTAGAAGGCTGCGTTGGTCAAATTCCAGAAATAGCATCATGACCTCCTCGTGAACTATGAGCTGCCGAATCACTAAAAACAACTGATTAAGGACGCTCCCTCACAACGTGACCCTCCTGGCCACCACAATAGCAACCGAAAGTGCTCCACAAACATAAGTCATAGCGACGCCTACTGTGTGGAAGGATCACAAACGATCACCCAAACTCATGCCACAGGAACAAGTCCGCTACTCCGTGATCTCCACCACCACCAAACGGATCCTCTGCTTTGATCTGATGACCCTGAAAGGACCCAACCCCGATTTAGTTTCCTAAACCGGAATCAAACCCCTTCTGAAAACGTGAACCTACAAAAACCATTAAAATTTCGGCAGAGTAACGCTACTAACGCAGAATTGCCATTACCTGCACCCGAAAAATAACACTTCATCATATGCCACAAAAGCCAAACCGTGGGCACCAATCCCATCCTTATTTCTCAAATATCATATCATAATCAATAAACAGTAAACATACTGTAATATATAGTATATCCGGGAAAAACTATATAAAACATGTATCAGAATGTATTAGAGCGACCTCTAGTGTAAATATATACAATATATACATCAGTAGGCGAAACAAGAACCTACTGGAAAGAACAGGTAGCTCGAATCACTAGCCTCCAACCGCGACGTGAGAAACCAGAATCCGAACTACAAATTGGGCACGGAAATCGAAAATCCGAGGGGAAAGGCAAATAAAACGTTAGAGTGAGTGGACGAAAATAAACATATGCCTTTCACCAGTTATATACATAATCAATGTAAAACAATGCGAGTTCGGAAAGTATATATATGGAGGTTGCCAAGCGCATCTCTCAAGCCCGACGGTCAGGTGAATCGCTCAAACCCGACGATGATAGGCCAGGGGAATCTCTCAACCCTGCCCAGAGGAATCTCTCAACTCTGGTCCAGAGGAATCTCTCAACTCTGGCGGACTACCGGTGATCAGCCGAGTAGCCGAAGCATCGATGTAGTAATGCCATCACCAATAAATATAAAGTAATACCTCCGAAAATAACATATATCTCAACATCGTATAAAGTAAATACGGAAAATCACGATAAATCACGAACTCGCAAACAACTGTGAAAATATAAAAATGTCCACTCACAGATCAGCAGAGCGCGCACTCGCGCTAATCTCGTGGCCCGGCGGAAGATCCCTCGCCCGAAGCACGATCTTGATCCCCTGAATAATCATAAAACATATCTGATCAAAATCATAGCCCACAACTCTGTACTTAACCACGGAAACCAACCATTCCCGGAAACATATAAAACTGTATAAAATACTTGACTGAATTCTCGAAATCTCCACTCAAAACCCTCAACTAAAAATCCGATACCCAAATCAATTTGAAAACCTCAAGGTGACGATCGGGCACGATTACGAGAAAAATGACATTAAAATCATCGAAAACTGAAAAGTCAACTTTCCCGCCGGAGCGCCGCCGCCGCCGCCGGCACGCCGTCAACGGAGAGTTTCTCCGGCGAGGAAGCTCCAGTTTTCAAGATCTCCTCAAGCCCAACTATTTCTTCAACTAGGACAACACCCAATTCAAACTCTAACACTTCCAAATCAGCTCGAAACCGAAACGGATCCAAACTCCGGCAACCACCACGGATTCACCGGAATCCACCTCCTCGTTCAAAACCAAGTACCTAGGAAGCATCCCTGGGGCAAGGGGAGTCGAAACCCTCACTCCCCCACCACCATAGCTCCCCAAAAGTCCACCCCCCGTCACCGGCGAACTCCGACATCTAAACCCGATTCGTACTCATTCAATTCATCATCAAATTTCACGATTTCAAACACAAAACAACTTAGAAACTCAAGAGGAAGACATTTATACCCCTCACGTGGCCGGAGGTGGCCGGAAAATCCAAGTCGGCCGGCGAAAATCAAACGGGAAAGTTCTCCCTCTCGGTCAACGGTCAAACTGCCCAAAATGGAAAGTCAACATCTGGTCAAACCTCAAACAGTGTTTTCGACAATTTTTCGACTATTTTCGATATTTATACTCGCGTCTTGGGATGATCAATGGTTCAAAACGAATAACCAAAACGATTCGGATAAATACGAAACAAACGGATAAACTCGTCGATAAACCGAAACTTCAAATAATCATATTATATTCCTCGGTTATCGGAAAAATCAATCGGAACCGCCCACGAACTCAAAATCATATGCTCTACAACTTCCGTGAAGAAACTCAATTCAAATTCTCGGCCGATAATAAAGTCGTGAACTAATCCGACAAACCACTCTATTAAAGATTAATCGCGATTAAGCATAATCTGGTGAATCGTACTGATTACTCTACTGATTCTGGTTCGGGTTGTCACAAATCTACCCCCCTTAAAAAATTTCAACCTCGAAATTTACATATCTGTCATGTGAACAGATGAGGATACTACTCCTGCATACGCTGCTCCGTCTCCCAGGTGGCCTCCTCAACCGAGTGATTCTGCCAGAAGACCTTCACTAGCGGGATCACACGGTGTCTCAACTCCTGCTCACGATGATCGAGAATCTGCACAGGCTCCTCCACGTACGTCAAATCCTCTCGGATCGGTAACTGCTGCGGGGTAACACATGTGCAGGATCTGAGATGTACTTCCGCAACATCGAAACGTGGAAAACATCATGAACGCGAGCTATCTCAGCTGGCAACTCAAGTCTGTAAGCAACAGCTCCAATCCTCTCTGTGATCTTGTACGGACCAATGTATCGTGGTCGAAGCTTGCCACGCTTCCCGAAACGCACAACTCCCCTCCACGGAGATAGCTCAGGAAAACCCAATCACCCACATCAAACTCAAGGCTCTTCCTCCTCACGTCCGCATAACTCTTCTGCCAATCCTGGGCGATCTTCAATCTATCCCGGATAATCTGGACGTCCTTCATAGTGCTCTTCACCAGATCAGGGCCAATAAGCCATCGCTCGCCCACCTCACTCCAACGCAACGGAGTGCGATACTGCTTCCCGTACAGGGCCTCGTACGGTACCATCTCAATACTGGCCTGATAGTTGTTGTTGTAGGCAAACTCTATCAAATGTAGCTGCTGGTCCCAATTCCCGCGGAACTGCAACATACATGACCGCAACATATCCTCAAGTGTCTGTATAGTCCGCTCGGACTGCCCATCGGTCTGAGGATGAAAAGCTATACTGAACCGCAACTTTGTGCCCAATGCTCGCTGCAACGCCTGCCAAAACTCAGAAGTGAACTGACTATCTCGGTCAAAAACAATAGACACAGGCACACTGTGCAGATGAACAATCTCCGATAAATACAGCTTGGCCAATCTGCCCACTGATATCTTCCCCGGATGTGCAAGAAAATGAGCGGATTTCGTCAATCGATCCACAATAACCCAAATACCAGTATTGCCAGCCAAAGTACGCGGCAACTGATAAATGAAATCCATGGTAATATATTCCCACTTCCAAACCGGAATCTCTAGTGGCTGTAGTTTCCCTGCAGGTTTCTGCCTCTCCGCTTTAACCTGCTGACATATCAAACATCGGCTCACATACGCGGCAATCTCCCGCTTCATGTTTCGCCACCAATAATACGCTCGAAGTGTACGGAACATCTTCGTACCTCTGGGATGCATCGCATACGCTGAACTGTGGGCCTCATCCAAAATCTCCTTCTTCAGGCTCTCGTCTCTGGGCACACACAGCCTGCCTCTGAATAACAACGTACCGTCATCGCTCAATCGGAACTCTGTAGGTACACCATTCCGTATCATGGTCTTCTTGCCCAACAAGTAGGGATCTGAATCCTGAGCCTCCCGTACCCGATCAACCAATACGGGTGGAACCTGAAAACTAGCCAACAAAGCTCCCTCATCATCCCACTCGAACTCGGCACCCGTAGCCCGAAGCTCGGCTAACATCGACACTCTGGCCACACACACATGAAACAACGAAGCTCCAGATTTCTGACTAAGTGCATCAGCCACAACATTGGCCTTCCCTGGATGGTACTCGAAAGTGCAATCGTAGTCGTTAATCAACTCCATCCATCGGCGCTGCCTCATGTTCAGCTCTGGCTGCGTCCGCAAGTAAGTAAGACTTTTGTGGTCGGTGTAGATCTTACACTGAGCTCCATACAGGTAATGTCTCCAACTTTTCAACGCTAACACAATAGCGGCTAACTCCAAATCATGCGTCGGATAGTTAACCTCATGTGGTTTCAACTGCCTGGAACCGTAGGCTACGACTCTACCATGCTGCATCAACACACAGCCAAGCCCCAACTTCGACGCATCACTATAAACCACAAACTCACCGCTGTCGTCTGGCAATGTCAGAACCGGTGCAGTAGTCAACTTCTCCTTCAGGAACAAATAATTCTCCTCACATGCATCGGACCACTCAAACTTAACGCCTTTCTTCGTCAACCTAGTCAGTGGTGTAGCAATCCGAGAGAAAACCTGTACAAACCGCCGGTAATAGACTGCTAAACCCAAGAAACTCCGGATCTCCGGTACAGTAGTAGGTCTACTCCAGTTCAGCACAGCCTCGATCTTGTCAGGATCAACACTGACTCCCTCAGCGGATATCACGTGGCCCAGAAACTTCACACTATCCAGCCAAAACTCGCACTTGCTGAACTTCGCAAACAACTGATGGTCCCGCAAAGTCCGCAACACCACTCGCACATGCTTCTTATGCTGGCCCACACTCCTGGATTAGATCAAAATATCATCGATGAACACAATCACGAACTTGTCCAGAAACCGTCTAAACACCCGATTCATCAAGTCCATGAAAGTTGCAGGGGCATTGGTCAACCCAAACGGCATAACTAGGAACTCGTAATGCCCATACCGCGAACTGAAAGCTGTCTTGGCCACATCAGAGTCTCGAATCCTCAACTGGTGATATCCGGATCGAAGGTCAATCTTCGAAAAGACTGATGCTCCCTTAAGCTGATCGAACAAATCATCAATCCGCGGCAACATATACTTGTTCTTCACTGTAACCTGATTCAGCTTCCGGTAATCGATGCAAAAACGCATAGATCCATCTTTCTTCCGCACAAACAAAACCGGGGCACCCCATGGTGAAACGCTGGGTCGAATAAAATCCTTCTCTAACAACTCCTGGAGCTGAACCTGTAACTCTTTCAACTCCGCTGGTGCCATACGATACGGTGTCTGTGAAATCGGTCATGTACCCGGTAACAGCTCAATAGTAAAAACAATCTCTCGAACAAGTGGTATACCAGGTAACTCCGCTGGAAACACATCCGGGAACTTAGAAACAACCTCAATACTACCAAGATCTGGCACAACTGCTATAGTGTCCACAACATGGGCTAAATAAGCAACACAGCCTTTCTTCATCAACCGATCCGCCCTCATTGCGGAAATCAAACACGGTAGTGAAGTGTTCTTCTCGCCGCGAAACAGTATCTAAGGAAAGCCTGGTCGTCGAAATGCGACCTCCTTCTTGTGACAATCAAACATAGCCCAATGCTTCTCCAAGAAGTCCATACCCAAGATCAGGTCAAAATCAACGATATCAAGGAACAACAAATCTGCGGCTAACCCATGGCCTCCAATAAAAATCTCACAGTCTCTGTACACCCAACCGATACTCATAATCTCGCCTGACAGATATAACACTCTCCACAACCCCAGAAGTGGAGATGCAGGTACCGTAGCTAATGATGATAGTGAAAGGACCCAACCCCGATTTAGCTTCCTAAATCGGAATCAAACCCCTTCGAAAACACGAACCAACAAAAACTTTTCGAAATTTGGGCAGAGTTTCGTTACTAACATGGAATTACCTTAACCTGCACGCGGAAAATACACTTCATCCTATGCCACAAAAAGCAAACCGTGGGCACCAATCCCATCCGGATTTCTCAATATATCAACAATAAAGTAAAGTAATAAATATATATGCACTTTACTGAAATCCAGTGTAAAATCGTATAACGTATTCAATAGGGAGCTCAGAGCGACATCTAATACATAATCGTATACGCATACCACAGTAGGTAGAACAATAAACCTACTGGATGAAACAAAGTAGCTCGAGCACTATGCCTCCGACCACGACGTGCGACACCAGAGCCTGAACTGCAAACTGGGCACGGAAACCGAAAAGCCCAGGTGAAAGACAATAAACACGTTAGAGTGAGTGGACGAAAATAAATGTCTTTCACCAAGCAATATATATACATATAAAATCATATGCGAGTCAATGCACGAAAATCAAATGAAACGTGAGGAGACATCGGCTACCACTCACGTACAGAGCATGTAACGTAAATGTATCGCGAAATCTCTCATGGACTACCACGCGATAGCACAGTCTGAACCACGGGATCCCAGACCCACACGTGATTCCTAGCCAGAAAGGCCTCGGGTCAGGATATCTGTCCTTCCCGGAGCGTACTCGGGGATCAGCCGAGAAGCCAGTGCGTATCGATACCACATCATATACTGAGACTGTACTCTGTGTAAACCAAATCATAAATCTTTTCTATGCACATGCTTAAAACATAATATGTACGTATGTGTATATATTCCTATACGTATATTCGTATAAGCATAATCGTAAAACACATGCTCGTAAAATCATAATCAATCCGCATGCTCAAGTTCGTAAATCATAAATAAAGACTCGCAATCAATCCGTGAAAATAAAGTGTCCACTCACAAACTTGCGTAACGCATATCGCGTTAACCCGTGATCCGGCGGAAAGTCTCTCGCCAAACGAACGATCACGAACACCTGAATATTCACAAAATCCATATCTCAAACTCATATCTCGACAATACACGACAAATCATGAGAAACCACCGTCCTCGGAAATACGAAAATCCGAATACGACGAATCGTCGAAAAACCATATATATATCACCTCAATACCTCGTTTTACGTTCGGACGCTCAATTCGAAAAAATGAACCTCCCCACTGCGATTGGGGCGCGATTTCGAGTCAAATGACATGCAACTTCCCGAAAGTCAAAAAGTCAACTCGTTTACCGTTGACCGCCGTCCATGGCGGCGCCACTGTTGACCGGAAAATTTCACGGTGGAGCTACCCTTGTTCCACTCAAAATCACCCACTGAGCAACTTTGTCAACTACAACAAAGGCCAATTCTCACTCTAACTAGGTCAATTTCATGAAAACCCGAATTGAAACACAAATTTCAAATCCAAAATTCTCCTTCCACAAACAAAATTAGGATCCCAAACTTACATAGTAGCTTGCTAGTGATGAGAGCTACAAAGCCCAGTAAAAATTGCAGCTCAATTCGGTCTAATTCATGCAACCCGAAACATCAAGTTTCCTTCCATTTTTGGCCGGATTCCTCCTCCATTTCCGGCGAGCCTCGCCGTCAACGGTGACCATGGGTAGACTCGGGAGACCGAGACGCTTCAAACAAGACCGGACTCAAGTCCGGAGGTGGCCGAAAACGTCGCTCCACCGTGGAGCACCGTGGCTCCGTCGAACTCTCCCTCTCTCCACCGAGTTGACCGAGTCAACTCGGTCAACACCCAATCTGGAAAGTCTTCCCCTTGCCCAAAATAGCAGGTTACTATATATAGCCTTTCCCAAAACGGAAACTTCATGTTTATCCATTTCGACGAACTTCAAACGCGCGTAACTTTCTCGTCGTAATTCCGATTCCGATAATTCTCCCGGCCACAAACTCGTCTCGACATATTCTTCAATAATCACTCAAAGTCAAACACATCGGCCAACCGAATTAAAAGTCAACCCTTCAAAGCAACACACATTAAATCGACTAAATAATCAACAAACGGAAAAATTCGCAACTAATTCCTCGTAACTCCAAATCATGCTCCAGAAGTTCCCACGAACTCGAAATTAAATTCTGAACAACTTCCGTGAAGAAGCCGAAACCAAATTCTCATCCGGTAATTTAGTCGTTAAGTAGCCCACCATTTAAATCTGAACTTCAAATATTCATAATTAATTCCTCGGTCGTCCAAATAATGATCCGGAACCGCCCACGAACTCGTAATCACACGTACAACGACTCTCGAGAAGATACCCTGCTCCAATTCTCGGCCAATAATTTAGTCGTTAACAATCCCTGGCGGTTCAAACCTTGTCGTCAATCTGCGGCTACGCAGTAACTCATATATACAGCTGATCATACTGCTAATTCTGGTCCGGGTCGTCACAAATCCACCCCCCTTAGAAAAATTTCGACCTCGAAATTTCTAAGTCTGCGTACTACAAGGTAGGAGCACTGCCTCTGCATACTGCTCAACTCACCAACGGCAATCTCAACTGAACAACTCTGATCATAAACTCCACAATAGGAGATAATTCCGTGCCGGAATCCCTGTACCCTCAAATCACAAATCTGAACTGGCTCACACAATCGCCAAGTGTTCCTACATAAGGAACAGACAGGGTACACAATACGCAACAACCTGAAACATAGTTCCGCCACGCGGAACACAACACACAAAGCCAACACTATAGGCGATGCCGAACCATACGGCATAACACAAACTCGCCTATGGCCATATATGGATCAAAACATCAAGGCAAATCACAACTCAATCTGCACACATCAACATAACTCAAACATCGGACTCGGGCAATTATCAACCTATTTCCGCTAATCTGACAAACTCAAATCAACATCAAACAACCTCAAAACCACAGTGGTTCTCAAACTGGTACTGCAAGCAAACTCAAACCGCTGAAACTGCTGGTTCCGAATCCTCCGGAACTGCAACATCGAGGTCCACAACATGCCCTCCAAGGCCTGAATAATCCTCGAAGATCGCTCGCCAATCTGAGGATAAGAACCGGTACTAGCTCGTAATTTGGTCTCCAATGCTCGCTGCAAAGCTCACCAACACTTAGTCATAGCTGATTACCTCGATCGGCGAACTGGGACACAGGTACACCACGTAGATGGCCAATCTCCGTCAAACACAACTATGCCAGCCAACCACTGGAATCATTTCCGAAAGTACAAGGAACTGTACTGAGTTCGTCAAATGATCCACAAAGGCCCGACAACTGGTATCACAACCAAAGTGTACACATACACACACAATCACAGCAGCAACCGTCACGTCTAACCGGAAATCTCAAATGGCTAATACATCAAGGCAAGTCTCTGCCTCCTAGCCATCGCCAGTCGACGAATGTGGCATCAGCACACACAAGCTGCGCTCGCACAAGCTGCTATATCGTTCTTCATGTTGTGTCACGAGTAGTAACTCGAAATATCAGACACATATCTGTACCATTAGCGTCAAATGCGCGCAAAACCACGAGCCTCAACACCATCATACTCAAACTCAGCTCTCGTAGCCCATAACTCGGCTAACATGAAAACTCAAGCCACACGTACACACATGCAATACTGAAACTCCTGACTCTCAACTGAATGCATCAGCATCAACAACCACATCCCAGACGGATGGTCAAAGTACAACCTCTAGCCTTTCTCGAACAAACTCAAAGGTGCAGCCATTGTCGTGAGTCGATCCCATCCATCTACACTGCCTCAAGCCCAAATCTGGCCGAGAATGCAAGTGGATAAAACTCAGTGGTCAGTGTACATCCTACACCATGCTGCACGCCATAGCAATAGTATCTCCAACTCTCTGGTGCTAACACAAGGGCAGCTACACCCAAATCATACATAGGATATGTAGCTTCACAAAGTTCCACTACCTGGAATCATGAGCCACCGCTCTGCTACACAGCATCAAAGCACAACCAAATCCAAACCTCAATGCAACACCATAACCCACGAACTCGTCAGGTAAGGTCAAAACCGAAGCAACGGTCAATGATCCTGCAAGAGTAAGTAACTCTTCTCGCGTGCATCGAACGACTTGAACTTGACACCTTCTTCGTCAATCTGGAAAGTAAAGTGGCAATCCGGGAAAAATCATGCACAAGCCGTCGGCAGAAGTCTGCTAAACCCCAGAGACTCCTAATCTCTGGTACAATAGTAGGGCAATTCCCAAATCAGCACGGCTTCTATCTAGTCAGGATCTACACCAACTCCCTCGGCTGACATCACACAGCCCCAAAATCTTCACGCTAAACGATCAAGATTCACACTGGCTGACCTTCGCAAATAGCTGATCATCTCGTGAAGTCCGCAAAATCGCTCACAATTGCTTCAGGTACTGGCCCACACTCCTGGAGTACATCAGGATGTTGCCAACGAACATGACTGCAAACTCGTCCAGAAATTGTCTGAACACCTGGTCCAACAAATCCACACGATCTACGGAGCATTGGTCAACCCAAACAGCGTGACTAAGAACTCGTGATGCCCGCACCGAGATCTGAAAACCGTCTAAACCACATCTGACTCATCGAACCTCAACGGATGGTATCCGGTACCAAAATCAACCTCCGACAGGACTGAAATTCTCGCGAGCTGAACGAACCACTCGCCAGTCCAAAGCGAAGGATACTCACTCTCCTCTGAAGCAAATCAAGCTTCCGGTAGTCAATGCACCACCACATCGAACCATCCATCATCCGTACACACGATGCAAGAATACACCACGCAAATACACGGGGTCGCATGAAATCTCCTGAAATCTCCTCCAGCAACTCCTCGAGTCGAAACTGTAGCTCTATCAGCTCCGCTGGCTCCGAATGACAAGATGCCGGTAAAATGAGTCCAGCGCCTGGTACAAGCTCAATGGTGTAGTCGATCTCCCGAACTAGAGGAACACCTGGTAACTCCTCCAAAACACACCTGGAAACTCGGGAATCACCTCAATGTCACCAATGTCAGGTACAGCAACCATAGTATCCACAACATGTGCTAAGCAAACAACATAACTCGTCTCTACCATCCGCTCGACCATCACCGCGAAACAACATCTCGGGGAAATCTGGTCGTCGAAACACAACCTCCTTCTCGAGGTACTCGAACACAGTCAATTGCATCGTCAGTAAGTCCATACTCACAATCACACCAAAACCACAATGTCCAGCTATAACAGATCCGCGGCTAACCCATATCCTCCAACAAGGATCTCGCAACCTCCGGATGGATACAACACTCTCCAAGACCTCGGAAGTGGAGATGCAGGTACAATCGCCATGGACATCAAGCAACAGTAACCTCGGAGAAAAGTCTGTCCTCAAACAAGGTCATGGCATGAACTCCAACATGCCCAACTAGTCGCCCACGTCAATTGCGACTTCAGAATGGCTCGTCAAAAGGATATACTGATCAGATTGCAGGAACAACATGAGGATCTCCCTGTAAACTCTGAGCCGTCAAACCGCTACAACAGCTGGCTGAGGTGCTCCCTCGCAACGTGACCCTCCTGGCCACCGAAACAGCAACTAAAAGTGCTCCTCGAACACATATCACCGCAACACCTGCTGCGTGAAAGGATCACCAATGATCGCCCAAACTCATGCCACAGGAGCAAGTCCGCTACACTGTGATCTCCGCCATCGTCAAACGGATTCTGATCTGAAGGCCCTCAACAATATCGAAGAGACCATAACCTGATGAAGTCACTGATCCCAAGGTGTCGGAACTCAACCTCATCACAACATCTCGACTAAGTCCACTTTCCTCAAACCATCGCATCGAAAACCACATACAACATTCCTTCGCAATAGCCTCACCACTGAGTGCAGCACACTAAGCTCTTCATGGTTGTCTCGAGGCACATCAATCAGACTCTCTCTCTGATACTCAGGTTCAAACTCATCTCAAACCTCGTGCATAGCTCCCTCTGAAGTCACAATACATGTGCAAAACGGAAACAAACATGTTGACAATGCATCTCTGCCTCAGGTAGGTAAACACTCCACATATGATTGCTGGATAGTCTGACAACACCATTACCGGATACACAACACCCTGAATGAAGGCCGTGGAGTCGCAACTGGAACTCACACAACATCAGCCCACCAAATACAACAATCTGACTCAGGCAAACATCACTGCCACAAATCTCAGCTCTGAGGCAACATGTAGACGCTCATATACACATCCCCAGGTAAACCGTGCCACACAATTCTCTGAACTCTGAATACTCATCTGAATCCACTGTTCACTGGCAAATCACGCGTCGTATGATCCACAACAGGATCCACAACCGAAACGACACGGAAAGCACGTCAGGAGGCATCCTAATGAATACAATATCGTTCACAACAAGTGGAACGTAATCATGGAACTTCAAATATTTGAAAGCATACAACACCCGGAATTTGATGATTATCCGCCGGCCGGTCGGGTCACCATTCCAGACATGCTGTACATTCTCAAATATCCTTAGTAAACACGACTACAGAAGTCTACAGAACCTATAACCTAATGCTCTGATACCAAGCTGAAAGGACCCAACCCCGATTTAGCTTCCTAAATCGGAATCAAACCCCTTCGAAAACACGAACCAACAAAAACTTTTCGAAATTTGGGCAGAGTTTCGTTACTAACGTGGAATTACCTTAACTTGCACGCGGAAAATACACTTCATCCTATGCCACAAAAAGCAAACCGTGGGCACCAATCCCATCCGAATTTCTCAATATATCAACAGTAAAGTAAAGTAATAAATATATGCACTTTACTGAAATCCAATGTAAAATCGTATAACGTATTCAATAGGGAGCTCAGAGCGACATCTAATACATAATCGTATACGCATACCACAGTAGGTAGAACAATAAACCTACTGGATGAAACAAAGTAGCTCGAGCACTATGCCTCCGACCACGACGTGCGACACCAGAGCCTGAACTGCAAACTGGGCACGGAAACCGAAATGCCCAGGTGAAAGACAATAAACACGTTAGAGTGAGTGGACGAAAATAAATGTCTTTCACCAAGTAATATATATACATATAAAATTATATGCGAGTCAATGCACGAAAATCAAATGAAACGTGAGGAGACATCGGCTACCACTCACGTACAGAGCATGCAACGTAAATGTATCGCGGAATCTCTCATTGACTACCACGCGATAGCACAGTCTGAACCACGGAATCCCAGACCCACACGTGATTCCTAGCCAGAAAGGCCTCGGGTCAGGATATCTGTCCTTCCCGGAGCGTACTCGGGGATCAGCGGAGAAGCCAGTGCGTATCGATACCACATCATATACTGAGACTGTACTCTGTGTAAACCAAATCATAAATCTTTTCTATGCACATGCTTAAAACATAATATGTACGTATGTGTATATATTCGTATACGTATATTCGTATAAGCATAATCGTAAAACACATGCTCGTAAAATCATAATCAATCCGCATGCTCAAGTTCGTAAATCATAAATAAAGACTCGCAATCAATCCATGAAAATAAAGTGTCCACTCACAAACTTGCGTAACGCATATCGCGTTAACCCGTGATCCGGCGGAAAGTCCATCGTCAAACGAACGATCACGAACACCTGAATATTCACAAAATCCATATCTCAAACTCATATCTCGACAATACACGACAAATCATGAGAAACCACCGTCCTCGGAAATACGAAATCCGAATACGACGAATCGTCGAAAAACCATATATATATCACCTCAATACCTCGTTTTACGTTCGGACGCTCAATTCGAGAAATGAACATCCCCACTGCGATCGGGGCGCGATTCCGAGTCAAATGACATGCAACTTGCCGAAAGTCAAAAAGTCAACTCGTTGACCGTTGACCGCCGTCCATGGCGGCGCCACTGTTGACCGGAAAATTTCACGGCGGAGCTACCCTTTTTCCACTCAAAATCACCCACTGAGCAACTTTGTCAACTACAACAAAGGCCAATTCTCACTCTAACTAGGTCAATTTCATGAAAACCCGAATTGAAACACAAATTTCAAATCCAAAATTCTCCTTCCACAAACAAAATTAGGATCCCAAACTTACATGGTAGCTTGCTAGTGATGAGAGCTACAAAGCCCAGTAAAAATTGCAGCTCAATTCGGTCTAATTCATGCAACCCGAAACATCAAGTTTCCTTCCATTTTTGGCCGGATTCCTCCTCCATTTCCGGCGAGCCTCGCCGTCAACGGTGACCATGGGTAGACTCGGGAGACCGAGACGCTTCGAACAAGACCAGACTCAAGGCCAGAGGTGGCCGGAAACGTTGCGCCACCGTGGAGCACCGTGGCTCCGTCGAACTCTCCCTCTCTCCACCGAGTTAACCGAGTCAACTCGGTCAACACCCAATCTGGAAAGTCTTCCCCTTGCCCAAAATAGCAGGTTACTATATATAGCCTTTCCCAAAACGGAAACTTCATGTTTATCCATTTCGACGAACTTCAAACGCGCGTAACTTTCTCGTCGTAATTCCGATTCCGATAATTCTCCCGGCCACAATCTCGTCTCGACATATTCTTCAATAATCACTCAAAGTCAAACACATCGGCCAACCGAATAAAAAGTCAACCCTTCAAAGCAACACACATTAAATCGACTAAATAATCAACAAACGGCAAAATTCGCAACTAATTCCTCGTAACTCCAAATCATGCTCCGGAAGTTCCCACAAACTCGAAATTAAATTCTGAACAACTTCCGTGAAGAAGCCGAAACCAAATTCTCATCCGGTAATTTAGTCGTTAAGTAGCCCACCATTTAAATCTGAACTTCAAATATTCATAATTAATTCCTCGGTCGTCCAAATAACGATCCGGAACCGCCCACGAACTCGTAATCACACGTACAACGACTCTCGAGAAGTTACCCAGCTCCAATTCTCGGCCAATAATTTAGTCGTTAACAATCCCTTGCGGTTCAAACCTTGTCGTCAATCTGCGGCTACACAGTAACTCATATATACAGCTGATCATACTGCTAATTCTGGTCCGGGTCGTCACAGATAGTCTATACGACATGAATGGATGGGTGGCACCTGGATCTAACAATGTAAGTACTGGAATACCAAAGACATGTAACGTACAGATAACGACCTCTGGTGAAGCTCGGCCCTCTCATAAAGTCATCGCATGAACCCTCGCCTACCCGACGGGTCTTCCACGCTGAGGCTGTCCCTGCTGTCTGCCCTGGCCTACAAACTGTGCTGGTCGAGCTGCCGAAGTGGCACCTCGCTCAGCTCCGGAACTATGGACCGCCTGTCCATCAGCATCATCAAACTTGTAACACTCCCTCGCATAGTGACCCACCTGGCCACAACGTAAACAAGTGACAGGGCCTCGCTGACATGGACCAACATGATGTCTGCTGCAGAGACTACACAACGGGTACTCTCTCGGTATGGCAAATGAGTCACCAGTACGCCGAGGATAACTGGAACCCCCACTAGCCTGTGGTCGCTGCGGTCGATCTCTCCTCCATCTCAGTCTCTGTCTCGGTACACCAGCTGGTGGTCGATAAGATCCACCGCTTGAAGATGAAACCGAGCTGGAAGTATCAGAACACTGCCTCTTTGAAGGCCCCTGACTCGGTCTACCCTCCTCAAACCGTCTCGGCTGGTACCTCTGCTGCCTCTCCTTCTCGATGTCCTCATCTCGGATTGCTCCACTGACAAACTCATCAAAGTTGTTCCGAGGCAACGTAGTCAGAGTCCCCTTGATGTTCAAGTTCAAACCCAGCTCAAACATGTGACACTTGGCTTCCTCAGTAGCCACCATATCACGCGCAAAACGAGATAAGCGGGTAAACTTGTCCTGATACTCAAGTACAGACATATTGACCTGTCTCAAGTTCGTAAATTCCTCATACTTGCGCTGCTAGGTAGCCTGATTGAAGTATCTCCTCATAAACAAATCACGGAACAAAGTCCACGGAGTATCAACTGGAACTCTGTCGGTGCTAACCCACCAAAAATATGCATCAGACTTAAGTAATCTGACTGCTACCACTGTCATCTGCTCAGGGGTAAATCGCAGACGCTCACATACACGTTCAACCTGAACCAACCATGCCTCACATATCTCTGGATCAGCTGATCCCGAAAACACAGTCGCACCAGCAGTACGAGCTTTGACCACAGGGTCAAAACGCTCTTCCAAACGCAACACTCGCATCAGCAAGTCATGCATCTGGCGATCCTCATCAGGATCCGCTTCCCGATCAACATGGGGACCACGTCAAGGAGGCATCCTACTGATACAAGACAAGCATTAGGTACAAGCAGAAAGAACGTAATCATGAGACCGCAGATATTTGAGAACTCACAACACCCGAAGTATTGATGAGTATCGCTGTCCAGTCGGGTCATCACTCCAGCCATGCTGTATAAACTAAAATACTCTAAGCGTCACAACTACAAGAGTCTACAGAATCTGACAACACTACCACATTTGTTGTCATTACCGGCGAGATCACCGGAGACAAGGCCGGCGACCGGAAAAGTTCAACATTACCGGCGACGGACTTACACCGTCGCCGGTAATGTCTCCGGAAAATCGCCGGTAATGTTTTGGAACATTACCGGCGACTCCAACCGTCGCCGGCAATGTCAAGCCGAACATTTCCGGCGATTTTCCAGCCGGAATTTCGCCGGAAATGTGTGGCTCGACATTGCCGGCGACGGTTGGAGTCGCCGGTAATGTTTTGGAACATTACCGGCGATTTTCCGGCGTAAAGTCGCCGGTAATGTCTTCATTTCTGGCGACTTACTCCGTCGCCGGCAATGTCTCTTATATTAGACGAAGATTGCATCAGCTCGATCATTCTTTCATTTTGATCGAAAAAAATCCAGAGAAATCGAAAGAAATCGATCCTTCGGTATATTGTACGCTCTGAAATCGATCCTTCGGTATATTGTAAAAATTAAGGCGCGCGTCGAAAACTCGATCACTCGGGAAGCTATATATATAGGTACGTGTATATATACGTATATGTGTATGTATATATATATATATGTGTGTGTGTTGATCAAATCCAATTTGTGAGATATATATATATGAAATGTTGTTGATCGATATCACGCACCGAAACGAGAAAACTGCTTGTAGTTAATCTTATCTTGTGTCTGAATCAACGACTGGTATTATCGTAGTGTTATCAGAGCCAGGCTTAACAGAGCCTCCTACCTAGTCAAATACGTTTTGAATTGAAAAAATAAGAATACCATATATGCATCATCGAGTACTGAATTGAATTCAGAGAATTTGTGAATTGAATTGAGATATCGCGTCGATTATTAATAGTGAATGTGTGTATATATATATAATTAATACGTAAAATTGTTAGAATTTTCAGGATGGACAAGAGTTGGATGAGCCTCGAAAGATGGGATGTCAGATATCACCAGGGAATTAGGAGTTTTGTGGATTTTGTGAAGGCTAATTGTGGAGACACTACACTTCATTATTGCCCGTGTAACGAATGTAAGTGTCGCAGCGATCGAGTTCGTTTTCCCATTGATAAAGTCCAGAAGCACCTGAGTAAATATGGGTTTTGGGATAAGTACACTTGTTGGATTTATCACGGTGAACCATCGTTAGCGGGTCCGCATGATCATGGACAATTTGGTGAGAGGGCCAGACCACGCTATGATCATGGACATTTTGCTGATAGAGGCAGTCCATCCTATGATCCAACATCGATGTTAATCAATGATATGTTTCCTCATGAGAGCGGTGTATTTGCTGATGAAGCACCAAATGTCCCTCCCGTCGTTGAGGGTTTCCCCCATATCGAGCCAGTCGAGCCATTACCTCGAGCTCATGTCAACACAAGCGGTATGGACAAGTACAACAACCTGATTCATTGCAACAGACTCCGTTGTACGACGGTTGTAGTAAGACTGTTCTTGAAAGTGTGATGGGAGTGATGCAGCTCAAAATGGAGAACAAAATGTCTGTCAAAGCTGTTGATTCTTGGCTAAAGTGGACTGCTTCGCTACTGCCACCCGGTCATCGTCTTCCTACAACTCATCATAAGGTGCGACATATCCTGAAAGATCTTGGGCTTTCCTACATCAAAATTCATGCATGCAGATATGATTGTATTCTCTTCTGGGGAAAAGATCTCGAAGACCTTGAAGCCTGCCCGGTATGTTTTACAGAAAGGTATAAGTTGACTCCTGCAGGCAACAAGAAAGCTGTGAAGATACTTCGATATTTCCCGCTTATTGATAGGCTGGAGTGGTTGTTCATGTGTGCTTTCACGGCCGAGGCAATGAGATGGTGGGCTGAGAGGAACTTGCCTGACGATGACACCCTTATACACCCTTCCAACGGAGAGGCTTGGAAGCACATGGTCAGGGAGTTTGATCATTTTGCAGCAAAGGTCCAAAATGTTTGGCTAGGGCTCTCATCTGACGGATTCAACCCTTTTGGCAACATGAGTCTTCAATACAGTATATGGCCAGTTATTTTGGTACCGTACAACCTTCCACCATGGATGTGCATGAAGAAGGAATACAATATGTTGACTCTGTTAATTCCGGGCCCGGGTTATCCAGGCAAGTGTCTCGATGTGTATTTGAGGCCTTTGATTGAGGAGCTTAAGTACCTGAGTGAGTGTGGCCACCCCACTTACGATAGGTTCAAAAACGAGATGTTCCAGATGCATGCCATGCTTCTTGGCACCATCAGTGATTTTCCTGCCCGCGGTATGTTGTCGGGCAACGTTACCAGGGGTTACAGGGCTTGTTCAGAGTGCATGACGGTTGAATGTTGCAGTCCTCATTGCAGTAAAATTGTTCAGATGCGTCACCGTTGTTGGCTTCCATATGATCACCCATTTAGGCAGGATCCAGACGCGTTTGATGGGACTGTGGAAACAGGTGTGGCACCCAGGCGATGGACAGGGGAAGAAATTTTGGAAGTGTTGAATGAATATGATTTTGGCCAACTGAGCAATCATCCTGACATAGTCGTGTCAATTCCAGACAAGCCCGAAAGGTATAAGTTTTAGACACACAAGAGCATATTCTGGGAACTCTCATACTGGCCCAGGTTGCCTATCAGACACTACCTAGATGTCATGCACATAGAGAAGAATGTGTGTGAAAGTGTTGTGGGCACAGTTCTTAACTTGGAGGGGAAAACAAAAGACATCCCTAAGGCACGCATTGATTTGAAAGCAATGGGTATGCGGAAACATTTGTGGTTAAGAGATGGTAAGAGAAAAATGCCGCAAGCTCCTTACACCGTCAAGCCGAAGCATAAGCATGAAATTTTTCGGTGGCTGAGTAATGTCAGGTATATATTCTTATGGCTACGCAGGAATTTGGCCTTAAATTTTTATCGGATTATGGTTATATGCGAGAAATATAATTGTTGCCTATGGATATATATATATATATGCAGGTATCCTTATGGCTATGCAGGAAATATAAGCAGGTGTGTTAACTTCCGGGACAATAAGATGTACAGATTAAAGAGTCATGACTGCCATGTACTGCTTCAACGCATTTTCCCTATTTTCATTCGACGGTACCTGCCCAAAGAGGTGGTGGAGCCGTTGGTGGCCTTGTCAAGATTCTTTCAGAAGTTATGCACCAGGGAAGTTAAAAAATCAGACCTCAGGGAGATGCAAGATGACATCATTTTTATCATGTGCAAGCTTGAGAGGATATTTCCCCCAAATTTTTTCGACATAATGCCTCACCTGATGATCCATCTTCCCGAACAATTGTTGCTTACCGGTCCCGTACACTACACTTGGATGTATCCCATGGAAAGGTACAAATGATTCATACATTTGGTGGAAATCGGAAATTTATATGTAAATTCTTATTTTTTAAGTAAGTTAACATGCACTTGTTAACTTGTAGACAATTGGGAGCCTACAAGGACTATGTGAAGAATAATTATGCACCTGAAAGGTGTATCGCTGAAGCATATCTTGCGCACGAGTGTGTAACGTACACCAAAGTGTACTTGGGAGCGCTTGAGGACCCCCAACAACAGATGCCGATAGATGAACCCCAGTTCAACCTTTCTATCATCTCCAGTGACGTGGTAGTACAGGGAAGCTTGCCAAAGTCGTACAAGTTAGATGGAAATGAGGTAGCCATTGCCCACTGGTCGGTACTGATTAACTGTCAAGAAGTACAATATTGGAAAAACTATCATCTTCATTGCCCTACTATTGCCGGAAATGTTGATTACCACAACAGGACGTTTGCAAACTACTTTGGTCAATGGGTAAGGGTATATGTGTATATGTCTATTTTTATATATATCCTTATATAGCATGTATGTATGTACGTGGTTTTGTGGTTTCAAGATGACATAATTTCTTCTATACGTATTACTGGACGTTTTCAGATGAACCATGTAGCAGATGATGGTTGCCCAGAGTGGTCAAACGAATTGAGGGTCCTGGCGATGAAACCGATAGCTTCAAAAGTTTACTCGATGTGTCAGGTCAATGGCGTGAAATTTATATGTGAAAATTGAGACGACCGACTGAAAACACAGAATTGTGGGGTGATGGTCCATGGTGGGCAGGATGGCGTTGACTATTACGGTGTCCTTCATTTAGTTGTTGAACTAATTTATGGGAACCGCATGAAAGTGCACTTGTTCAAGTGTAGATGGTTTGATACTAGCCCGGAGAACACAAGGACCGATCAGTACGGAACATTTTCGGTGAATACTGCTACTACCTGGTATGAAGATGACCCTTTCGTTCTTGCCTCATCAGTAAAACAAGTGTTTTACCTGGACGATCTTCTTAACAAAGTCCCGTGGAAGGTGGTTAACCATGTTGCTCATAGAAACATATACAGTGCTGCAACACTTGGTGATACTGCAGATGATGAGGAAGTTACTGCATACCAAGAGCCGAACGCTTTTGACATTCCGGAATCATCTACGATTCGCCTTAATAATGTGAGATCTGGGAGTGTGGTTCGAATTACTGGGGCAGAACTTCTCGATGTTAATCTATATGAAGTTGACGCTGATTCAGATGACGAGGAGAGACACATATTGCCAAAGGTTACCTATGAAACCGAGTCAGACTCAAGTGATGACGATGATTACGATTATCATCCTTAGTACGTTAATGATGTCGTCGGAAATCGTAGACGGAAAATGTAGTCGGAAAATGTAGTCGGAAATTGTAGTCGGAAAATGTAGTCGGAAATTGTAGTCGGAAATTGTAGTCGGAAAATGTAGTCGGAAATTGTAGTCGGAAAATGTAGACGGAAAATGTAGTCGGAAAATGTAGTCGGAAATTGTAGTCGGAAAATGTAGTCGGAAAATATAGTCGGAAAATGTAGTCGGAAAATGTAGACGGAAATTGTAGTCGGAAATTGTAGTCGGAAAATGTAGACGGAAATCGTAGACGGAAAATGTTGTCGGATATTTTTCGGGAAATGTCAACATTACCAACGAGTTATAAGCAACTCGTTGGTAATGACATTACCAAGAGCGACCTCTAATGTATAATCATATAAGTATACCACAGTAGGTAGAACAATAAACCTACTGGAAGAAACAAGGTAGCTAGAGCACTATACCTCCGACCACGACGTGCGACACCAGAGTCCAAACTGCAAACTGGGCACGGAAACCGAAAAGCCCAGAGAAAAGACATGAAAACTGTTAGAGTGAGTGGAGGAAAATAAATGTCTTTCAACACATAATATATATATGTTATAAAAACATATGCGAGTCGAATGTATAAAAATCAAATGGTACACGAGGGAGACTCTAACTCCTCACGCGTCCGAGTACACGAGGGAGACTCTAACTCCTCACGCGTACGGAGCATGCATAAAAATCTCACGGGGCCACTCGTGGACACATCCGTGCTAGTACAGTCAGAATCACGGAGTCCCAGACTTCCACGCAATTCTAGCCAGAAAGGCCTCAAGTCAGAGGTCTGCCTCCCCCCCGGTAAAGGTCACGGGTCAGGAGTCACAGCCTCCCCCGGTAAACATCCTCGGGGATCAGCCGGGATGCGGGTGTATCGATACAACAACATAGATAACAACTGTACTCTGTGTAAATCAAATCATAAATAGTTCGATGCAAATGCATGAAACAACATATAAGTGTATGTATACTCGTATACGCATATCCGTATATGTATAATCGTAAAACACATGCTCACGTAAATCGAAATATCATATGCATGCTCAAGTTCATAAAACGTATATCAAGACTCGCAAACAATCCGTGAAAAGAAATGTCCACTCGCAGACTAGCGTAACGCAGTTCGCGTTAACCCGTGATCCGGCAGAAAATCTCTCGCCAAACAGACGATCACGAACCCCTGAATAATCACAAAGTCCATATCTCAAAGTCATAACTCGACAATTCAAATCAAATCACGAGAAACCACCTTTCTCAGAAACACATAATTCAATGTCGACGAATCGTCGAAAATCCGATATTTGCACCTCAATACCTCGCTATACTTTCGGATGCTCAAATCGAGAAACGAACCTCCCCACTGCGATCGGGGCGCGATTTCGAGTGAAATGACATGCAACTTGTTGAAAACTCTAAAAAGTCAAACTTTGACCGCCGTTAATCGCCGTCAACGGTGGCGCCGCCACCAAACTGAACTTTTCCCAGCGGAGCAACCACCATTCCATGCAAAATCAGCCACTGAGCAACTTTGTCAACTACAACAAAGACCAATTCTCACTCTAACTTGTCCAATTTCACGAAAAACCGAATGTTCATACAAATTTCAAATCCAAAATTCTCCAAGCACAAATCGAATTAGAACTCCATACTTACATGGTAGCTTCATGGTGATGAGGGCTTCAAAACCCAGTGCTTGATTAAGCTCAATTCGGCCGGAATCAAAACCACCTTAAAACCCCAAAAATCTCCATTTTTGGCCGGATTTTCCTCCGTCCACCTCGCCGTGAACGGTGGCCAGAGACGGACTCGGGAGGCCGAGGCGAAGCGGGAGGGACAAGACCCGTAGCCGGAGATGGCCGGATTAAGCTCGCCGCCGGCGAGGCCGAACCACCGTCGCGCCACCCTCCATCACCATGTGTTGATTGAGTCAACACAGTCAACCATTTAATTCAGCCTTTGACTTTCCCAATAAGGCAACTCTCATTTATAGCTTTCCCAATTAGGAAACTCCCATAATTCGATTTTCGGCAAACTTCAAACACACGCAACTTTCACGTCGTAAATCTGATTCCGATAATTCTCGCGGCAACAAACTCGACTCAACATGTTCTTCAATTATCACCCGAAGTCAAACACATCGACCAATCGGATAAAAAGTCAACGGTTCAGCCCAAACATATTTAACCAACTAAATAATCAACAATCGGAAATAATCACAACTTAATCTTCATAACTCAGAACAATGCTCCGGAAGTTCCCACGAGCTCGAAATTAAATTCTCAACAACTTCCGTGAAGAAGCCGAAACCAAATTCTCGACCGGTAATTTAGTCTCTAAGAGCACCACCATTAAAATCCGAACTTCAAATATTCATAATTAATTCCTCGGTCGTCCAAATAACAATCCGGAACCACCCACGAACTCGAAATCACACGTATAACGACTATTGAGAAGAGACCCAGCTCCAATTCTCGGCCAATAATTTAGTCGTTAACAAGTCCGGCGATTCAAACAACTGTCGTAACTCTGCGACTGCGCGCAAGCTCGTAGATCAAGCTGATTCCACTGCTGATTCTGTTCTGGGTCGTTACAAATCCACCCCCCTTAAAAAAATTTCGACCTCGAAATTTCCAAGTCTGTCGACTAAAAGTAGGAGCACTGCCTTTGCATACTGCTCAACTCACAAGTGGCAACCTCAACTGAACGACTCTTCAGTGATCATGTCAACTGAACAACTCTGACAATAGACTCCACAATAGGAGATAGCTCTGTGGTGAAATCCCTATACCCTCAAATCTCAAATCTGAACTGGCTCTACACAATCGCCAAGTGTTCCTGCATAAGGAACAGATAGGGTACATAACACGTAACAAACCTGAAACATAGTTCTGCCACACGGAACACCACACACACAAAAGTCAACACTATAGGCGATGCCGAACTATACGGCACAACACAAACTCGCCTACGACCACATACAAATCAAAACAACGTGGCAATTCACAACTCAACACACCCATATCAACATAGCTCAAACATCGAACTCGGGCAATAATCAACTCATTTCCGCTAATCTGACAATCTGTGGTAGCACATTCCACAAAATCAGAATCAAATGTCAACTCAAACTAAACTCTCTCCAGCACAATGGAATACAACATCAATCTCAAAACAACATCAAGCAACATCAAAACTATAGTGGTCCACAAACCGGTACTGCAAGCAATCTCGAACAGCTGAAACTGCTTGTCCCGAATCCTCCGGAACTGCAATACCGAGGTCCACAATATGCCTTCCAAGGCCTGAATAGTCCTCAAAGATCGCCCACCAATCTGAGGATAAGAACCGGTACTAACTTGTAATCTAGTCCCCAATGCTCGCTGCAAAGCTCGCCAACACTCAGTTGTAGATGATTACCTCGACCAGCAACTGGGACACAGGTATACCACGTGAATGGCCAACCTCCGTCAAACACAGCTATACCAGCCTGCCACTGAAATCTTTCCCCGAAAGTACAAGGAAACGTACTAAGTTCATCAAATGGTCCACAATTTCTTGACAACTGGTATCACAAACCAAAGTGCATACTGGCACACAAAAACCACAGTGACTAGCTCCACGTCTAACTGGAAATCTCCAATGGCTGACGCTTCCAGGCAAGTCTCTGCCTCCTAGCTATCACCAGTCGACAAATGTGACGTCTGCACGCATGTGCTGCTACGTTGCTCTACATGTTGCGTCACGAGTAGTAAACTCGAAGTATCAGACACAACTCCGCACCACTAGCGCCTAATGCGCGCAAAACAGTGAGCTTCAACATCATCACACTCGAACTCGGTTCTCGTGGCTCGCAACTCGGCTAACACAGAAACTCGAGCCACACTCACATGAAACACTGAAACTTCCGATTTCCGACTGAATGCATCAGCAACGACATCCCATATGGATAGTCAAAGTGCAACCACTAGTCTTTCTTGAACAAGCTCAAAGGTGCAGCCAATGTCGTTAATCGACCCCATACATCTACACTGCCTCAAGCCCAAATCTGGCCGAAAATGCAAGTGGATGAAACTCAAGTGATCAGTGTACATCCTACACTGCGATGCACGCCGTTGTAGTAGTGTCTCGGACTCTCCGATGCTAACACAAGGACAGCTACATCCAAATCATACACAGGATCTGCAACCACATAAGGTTCCCACTGCCTGAAACCACGAGCCATCGTTCTGCTATACAACTCCTATACAACATCAAAACATAACCAAATCCAAACCTCGATGCATCGCCGTAATCCACGAACTCATCACGATCATCAGGTAAGGTCAAAACCGAAACAACGGTCAACCATCCTGTAGGAGTAAGTAACTCTCCTTGCGTGCACCGAACCACCCGAACTAGACGCTTTCTTCGTTAATCCTGAAAGTAGAGTGGCAATCCGGAAAATCCTGCACAAGCCGTCGATCATAGCCTGCCAAACCCAAGAGACTCCCGATCTCTGGTACAATAATAGGGTAATTCCCAAATCAACACAGCTTCTAACTTATCAGAATCCACGCCGACTCCCTCGGCCGATAACACGAGCCCCACATCTTCACGCCAATCGATCAAAACTCACACTGGCTGAACTTTACCAATAACTGATCATCTCATAAGGGCCGCAAAACCGCTCGCAATTGCTTCAGGTGCTGGTCCACACTCCTGGAGTACATCAGGATGTTGCCGACGAATATGACCGTAAACTTGTCCAGAATCATCTGAACACCTGGTCCATCAAGTCCACACGATCTACAGGGGCATTGGTCAACCAAACAGCGTGACCAAGAACTCATGATGCCCGCATCATGATCCGAAAGTCGTCCAGACCACATCTGACTCATCAAACCTCAACTGATGGTATCCGGACCCGAAATCAATCTTCGAAAAGACTGAAGCTCTCGAGAGCTAATCAAACCACTCGTCAATCCGAAGCGGAGGATACTCGCTCTCCTCTGAAGCGAATCAGGCTTCCGGTAATCAATGCACCACCACGTCGAACCATCCAACATCCGTACAAACAATGCAAGAGCACACCACGCAAATACGCGGGGTCGCATGAAATCTCCTGAAACCTTTTCCAGCAACTCCTAGAGTCGAACCTGTAGCTCCAACAGCTCCGCTGGCTCCGAACGACAAGACGTCTGTAAAATGAGTCCAGCGCCCGGTACAAGCTCAATGGTGTAGTCAGTCTCCCGAACTGGAGGAACACCTGATAACACCTCCGGAACACACCTGGAAACTCGGGAACCACCTCAATGTCGCCAATGTTAGGTACAACAACTATAGTATCCACAACATGAGCTAAGCAAGCAACACAATCCGTCTCTACCATCATCCGCTTGACCATCACCGCGAAACAGTATCCTGGGAAAATCTGGTCGTCGGAACACAACCTCCTTCTCGAGGCACTTGAACACAGCCAAATACATCGTCATCAGTAAGTCCATACTCACAATCACACTAAAACCACAATGTCCAGCTATAACAGATCCGCGGCCAACCCATATCCTCCAACAAGGATCTCGCAACCTCTGGATGGATACAACACTCTCCAAAACCTCAGAAGTGGATATGCAGGTACAATAGCCATGGATATCAAACAATAGTAACCTCAGAGAAAAGTCGGTCCTCAAACAAGGTCATGGCACAAACTTCAACATGCCCAACTAGCCGCCCACGTCAATAGCGACATTGCTGATTAACTCATCAAAATGCTACATTGGTCAAACTTCAGGTACAACATAAGGACACTCAAACACAGCTGGCTGAGGACACTCCCTCGTAACGTGACCCTCCTGGCCACCGAAATAGCAACTGAAAGTGCTCCACGAACACAAATCACCGCAACACCTGCTGCGTGATAGGATCACCAACGATCGCCCAAACTCATGCTACAGTAGCGAGTCCGCTACTCTATGATCTCCGCCACCATCAAACGGATCCTCTGCTTGATCTGATGACCCCTTAACATAATCTTAAAGGCCACAGCCTGATGCAGTCACTGAACCCGAGGTGTCAGAACTCAACCTCATCAAAACATCTCGACTAAATCCACTTTCCTCAAATCACCACATCGGTAACCACATACACCTTTCCTTCTCAATAGCCTCGCCACGGAGTGCAACACCCTAAGCTCCTCATGGTAATCTCGAGGCACAACAATCAAACTTTCTCTGATGCTCTGATTCAAACTCATCTCGAACCTCGTGCACTGCTTCCTCTGAAGCCACATAACACGTGCAACCGGAAACAAACATGTGGACAATGCATCTCTGCCTCAGGTGGGTAAACATTCCACATTTGATTGCTGGATAGCCTGATAAAACCATCACCGTATAAACAACACCCTGAATGTAGGCCATGGAGTCACAACAGGAACTCACACAATATCAGCCCACCAAATACAACAATCTGACACAGGCAAAACATCCACTGCCACAATTCTCTGCTCTGAGGCAACATGTAGATGCTCATACACACACACACCCAGGAAAACTGTGCCACACAAATCTTTGAACTCAGAATGCTCATCCAAACCCACAATTCTCTGGGAAATCACGCGTCGAATGATCCTCAACAGGATCCACAACCGTACCGACACGGAAAGCACGTCAAGGAGGCATCCTAATGAATAAAACGTCGTTCACAACAAGTAGAACGTAATCATGGAACTTCAAATATTTGAAAGTATACAACACCTGGAATATTGATGAGTATCTGCCAGCCGGTCGGGTCACCATTCCAGACATGCTGTACATTCTCAAATATCCTTAGTAAACACGACTACAGAAGTCTACATAACCAATAACCTAATGCTCTGATACCAAGCTGAAAGGACCCAACCCCGATTTAGCTCCCTAAACCGGAATCAAACCCTTTCGAAAACACGAACCAACAAAAACCGTAGAAATTTCGGCAGAGTTTCGTTACTAACGTGGAATTACCATTACCTGCATGCGGAAAATACACTTCATCCTATGCCACAAAAATCAAACCGTGGGCACCAATCCCATCCGTATTTCTCAATATATCAACAGTAAAGTAAAACAATAAATATATCTGTACTTAACTGAAATCCGGTGTAAAATCGTATAATATATACAACAGAATACTCAGAGCGACCTCTAATGTATAATCATATAAGTATACCACAGTAGGTAGAACAATAAACCTACTGGAAGAAACAAGGTAGCTCGAGCACTATGCCTCCGACCACGACGTGCGACACCAGAGTCCAAACTGCAAACAGGGCACGGAAACCGAAAAGCCCAGGGGAAAGACATGAAAACTGTTAGAGTGACTGGACGAAAATAAATGTCTTTCACCACATAATATATATATGTTATAAAAACATATGTGAGTCGAATGTATAAAAATCAAATGGTACACGAGGGAGACTCTAACTCCTCACGCGTCCGAGTACACGAGGGAGACTCTAACTCCTCACGCGTACGGAGCATGCATAAAAATCTCACGGGGCCACTCGTTGACACATCCGTGCTAGTACAGTCAGAATCACGGAGTCCCAGACTTCCACGCAATTCTAGCCAGAAAGGCCTCAGGTCAGAGGTCTGCCTCCCCCCCGGTAAAGGTCACGGGTCAGGAGTCACAGCCTCCCCCGGTAAACATCCTCGGGGATCAGCCGGGATGCGGGTGTATCGATACAACAACATATATAACGACTGTACTTTGTGTAAATCAAATCATAAATAGTTCGATGCAAATGCATGAAACAACATATAAGTGTATGTATACTCGTATACGCATATCCGTATATGTATAATCGTAAAACACATGCTCATGTAAATCGAAATCTCATATGTATGCTCAAGTTCATAAAACGTATATCAAGACTCGCAAACAATCCGTGAAAAGAAATGTCCACTCACAGACTAGCGTAACGCAGTTCGCGTTAACCCGTGATCCGGCGGAAAGTCTCTTGCCAAACAGATGATCACGAACCCCTGAATAATCACAAAATCCATATCTCAAAGTCATAACTCGACAATTCAAATCAAATCACGAGAAACTACCATTCTCGGAAACACGTAATTCAATGTCGACGAATCGTCGAAAATCCGATATTTGCACCTCAATACCTCGCTATACTTTCGGATGCTAAAATCGAGAAACGAACCTCCCCACTACGATCGGGGAGCGATTTCGAGTGAAATGACATGCAACTTGTCGAAAACTCCAAAAAGTCAAATGTTGACCGCCGCCGTTAACCGCCGTCAACGGTGGCGCCGCCACCAAATTGAACTTTTCCCGGCGGAGCAACCACCATTCCATGCAAAATCACCCACTGAGCAACTTTGTCAACTATAATATAGGCCAATTCTCACTCTAACTTGTCCAATTTCACGAAAAACTGAATGTTCATACAAATTTCAAATCCAAAATTCTCCAAGCACAAATCGAATTAGAAGTCCATACTTACATGGTAGCTTCATGGTGATGAGGGCTTCAAAAACCAGTGCTTGATTAAGCTCAATTCGGCGGGAATCGAAACCACCTTAAAACCCCAAGAATCTCCATTTTTGGCCGGATTTTCCTCCGTCCACCTCGCCGTGAACGGTGTCCGGAGACGGACTCGGGAGGCCGAGGCGAAGCGGGAGGGACAAGCCCCGTGGCCGGAGATGGCCGGATTAAGCTCGCCGCCGGTGAGGCCGAACCACCGTCGCGCCACCCTCCATCACCACGTGTTGACCGAGTCAACACAGTCAACCATTTAATTCAGCCTTTGACTTTCCCAATAAGGCAACTCTCATTTATAGCCTTCCCAATTAGAACACTCCCATAATTCGATTTTCGGCAAACTTTAAACACACGCAACTTTCACGTCGTAAATCCGATTCCGATAATCTCGCGGCAACAAACTCGACTCGACATGTTCTTCAATTATCACCCGAAAACACATCGACCAATCGGATAAAAAGTCAACGGTTCAGCCCAAACATATTTAAACCGAATAAATAATCAACAATCGGAAATAATCACAACTTAATGTTCGTAACTCAGAACAATGCTCCGGAAGTTCTCACGAGCTCGAAATTAAATTCTCAACAACTTCCGTTAAGAAGCCGAAACCAAATTCTCGACCGGTAATTTAGTCGCTAAGAGCACCACCATTAAAATCCGAACTTCAAATATTCATAATTAATTCCTCGGTCGTCCAAATAACGATCCGAAACCGCCCACGAACTCGAAATCACACGTATAACGACTCTCGAGAAGAGACCCAGCTCCAATTCTTGGCCAATAATTTAGTCGTTAACAAGTCCGGTGATTCAAACAAATGTCGTAACTCTGGGACTGCGCGCAAGCTCGTAGATCAAGCTGATTCCACTGCTGATTCTGTTCTGGGTCGTCACATAAACATACTGTAATATATAGTATATCCGGGAAAAACTATATAAAACATGTATCAAAATGTATCAGAGCGACCTCCAGTGTAAATATATACAATATATACATCAGTAGGCGAAACAAGAACCTACTGGAAAACGCAGGTAGCTCGAATCACTAGCCTCCAACCGCGACGTGAGACACCAGAATCTGAACTGCAAACTGGGCACAGAAACCGAAAAGCCTAGGGGAAAGGCAAATAAAACGTTAGAGTGAGTGGACGAAAATAAACATATGCCTTTCACCAGTTATATACATAATCAATGTAAAATAATGCGAGTTCGGAAAGTATATATGTGGAGGTTGCCAGGCGAATCTCTCAAGCCCGACGGTCAGGTGAATCGCTCAAACCCGATGGTGATAGGCCAGGGGAATCTCTCAATCCCGGCGACATACAGGGGAATCTCTCAACTCTGGCGGACTACCGGTGATCAGTCGAGTAGCCGAAGAATCGATGCAGTAATGCCATCACCAATAAATATAAAGTAATACCTCCGAAAATAACATATATCTCAACATCGTATAAAGTAAATACGGAAAATCACGATAAATCACGAACTCGCAAACAACTGTGAAAATATAAAAATGTCCACTTACAGATCAGCAGAGCGCGCACTCGCGCTAATCTTGTGGCACGATCTCGATCCCTTGAATAATCATAAAACATATCTGATCAAAATCATAGCCCACAACTCTGTACTTAACCACAGAAACCAACCGTTCCCGGAAACATATAAAACTGTATAAAATAATCGACTGAATTCTCGAAATCTCCACTCGAAACCCTCGATTGAAAATCCGATACCCAAATCAATTCGAAAACCTCAAGGTGACGATCAGGGCGCGATTACGAGAAAAATGACATTAAAATCATCGAAAACTGAAAAGTCAACTTTGTCGCCGGAGTGCCGCCGTTGACCGCCGCCGCCGCCGCGCTGTCAACGGAGAGTTTCTCCGGCGAGGAAGCTCCAGTTTTCAAGATCTCCTCAAGCCCAACCATTTCTTCAACTAGGACAACACCCAATTCAAACTCTAACACCTCCAAATCAGCTCGAAACCGAAACGGATCCAAACTCCGGCAACCACCACGGGTTCACCGGAATCCACCTCCTCGTTCAAAACCAAGTACCTAGGAAGTATCCTTGGGGCAAGGGAAGTCGAAACCCTCACTCCCCCGCCACCGTAGCTCGCCGAAAGTCCACCCCCCGTCACCGCCGAACTCCGGCATCTAAACCCGATTCGTACTCATTCAATTCATCATCAAATTTCACGATTTCAAACACAAAACAACTTAGAAACTCAAGAGTGTTTTCGACTGTGTTTTCAACAATTTTTTGATTATTTTCGATATTTATACTCGCGTCTCGGGACGATCAATGGTTTAAAACGAATAACCAAAACGATTCGGATAAATACGAAACAAATGGATAAACTCGTCAATAAACCAAAACTTCAAATAATCATATTATATTCTTCGATTATCGGAAAAATCATCCGGAACCGGTCACGAGCTCGAAATCACATGCTCTACAACTTCCGTGAAGAAACTCAATTCAAATTTTCGGCCGATAATAAAGTCGCGAACTAATCAGACAAACCACTTTATTAACGATTAATCGAGATTAAGCATAATCTCGTGAATCGTACTGATTACTCTACTGATTCTGGTTCGGGTCGTCACAGACCCCCAACATAATCGAAAAGGCCACAGCCTGATGAAGTCACTGATCCCAAGGTGCTTGAACTCAACCTCATCAATTATCTCGACTAAGTCCACTTTCCTCAAACTAACACATCGGAAACCGCGTATACCCTTCCTTCTCAATATCCTCGCCTCTGAGTGCAGCACATCAAACTCATCATGGTTGTCTCGAGGCATAACAGTCAAAATCCCTCTGATGCTCAGGTTCAAACTCATCTCAAACCTCGTGCACTGCTTCCTCTGAAGCCACATAACTCGTGCAAATGGAAACAAACATATGAACGATACATCTCTGCCTCAGGTGGGTAAACATTCCATATTCCATTGTTAGGTAGCCTGATCGAACCACTACCGTATAAACAATACCCTGGATGTAGGCCATGGAGTCGCAACAGGAACTCACACAATACCAGCCCACCAAATGCAACAATCAGACGGAGACAAAACATCAACTACCACAATTCTCTGCTCTGAGGCAACATGTAGACGCCCATACACGCACAACCAGGCAATCCATGCCACACAATTCTCTGAATTCAAAATGCTCATCCAAACCCACAACTCACTGCCAAGTCGCGCGTCGATTGATCCTCAATAGGATCCACAACCGTACTGACACGGAAAGCACGTCAAGGAGGCATCCTAATGAATAAAACATCGTTCGCAACAAGTAGAACGTAATCATAGAACTTTAAACATTTGAAAGCATACAACACCCAGAGTATTGATGAGTATCCGCCGGTCGGTCAGGTCATCACTTCAGACATCCTGTACATCCTCAAATATCCTTAGTAAACACGATTACAAAAGTCTACATAACCTAAAAGGACCCAACCCCGATTTAGTTTCCTAAACCAGAATCAAACCCCTTCTGAAAACACGAACCAACAAAAACCATCAAAATTTCGGCAGAGTAACGCTACTAACGCGGAATTGCCATAACCTGCACCCGAAAAATACACTTCATCCTATGCCACAAAAATCAAACCGTGGGCACCAATCCCATCCAGATTTCTCAATATATCAACAGTAATGTAAAGTAATCAATAAAACTATACTTTACAGAAATCCGGGGAAAAATCGTACAAAAGTATACATCAAAATACTCAGAGCGACATCTAGTATATATATACAAATAGTAGGCCAAACTAAGACCCTACCATAAAAGAAACATTGCTCAAATACTATGCCTCCGACCACGACATGCGACACCAGAATCTGAACTACAAACTGGGCACAGAAACTGAAAAGTCCAGGAGAAAGACATGAAAAACGTTAGAGTGAGTGGACGAAAATGAA
The DNA here is from genome assembly GCA_946800695.1 of Geum urbanum. Lineage (NCBI taxonomy): Eukaryota > Viridiplantae > Streptophyta > Magnoliopsida > Rosales > Rosaceae > Geum > Geum urbanum. Next base: position 56,058,391 of record OX326997.1, read on the forward strand.
TGTCTTTCGCCGAATAATATATGTTATAAAAACATATTCCAGTGAGGGAAAGAATATGAGATAGTACACGAGGTGAACACAAACCCCTCCAGCGTACAGAGCATGCATAGAAAAATCCCACAGGGTCACTCATGGACACATCTGTGCTAGTACAGTCCGAATCACGGGATCTCAGACCCACACATGATTCTAGCCAGAAAGGCCTCAGGTCAGGGTATCTGTTTCCACCCGGAAATACATCGGCACAAGAAACAGAAATCTGTACTCACCCGGAAATACATCGGCACAAGGTACAATTCCCCCCTGGTAGGCACCCTCGGGGATCAGCCGGGATGCAAGTGTATCGATACAACCACATATACTAAGACTGTACTCTGTGTAAATCAAATCATAAATAGTTTCCTGCATACGTATAAAGCATAATGTAAATGCATAATCGTAAAGCAAATTCTCGTATAAGTCATAATCACAAACGTATGCTCATGTTCGTAAAATGTAATATAAAGACTCGCGAATATCAGTGAAAAGAAATTGTCCACTCACAGGTGAGCGTAACGCAATACGCGTTAATCCCGTGATCCGACGGAAAATCCCTCGCCAAACGAACGATCACGAACCCCTGAATAACCATAAAGTCCACTGTTCAAAAATATATCTCGAAACCTCAAATCATATCACGAAAAACAACCGTTCCCGGAAACATATAATTCAATTTCGACAAAATCGTGAAAATCCGATAATCACACCACAAAACCTTGCTATAATTTCCGATGCTCAAATCGAAAAACAAACCTCACCACTGCAATCGGGACGCGATTCCGAGTGAAACGACATATAACTCGTCGAAAACTCCAAAAAGTCAACTTTGACCGGAGGACCGTTGTTGACCACCCCCGACGGTGGCGGCGCAACCCAACCATGAAATTCTCTGGCAAACCAAGACCTATTCCACTCAAAATCATCCAACAAGCAACTTCCATAACTACACCAAAGATCAATTTTGACTCTAACTAGTCCAATTTCAAGCAAAACCGAAATCCAACCAAACTTTCAATCGATCAATTCTCCATGTACAAGCAAAATTGGAACACCATACTTACATAGGTAGCTTCATGTTGATGAGGGCTTCAAAGCCGAGTGCTTTAAGCAGCTCGATTTGGCCGGAAAAAATGTCAACCAAAAACCCCAAAATCTTCAATTTTCAACCGGAATTTTCCTCCTCCTCCTCCTGCGTCCTCGCCGTCGATGGTGGCCGAAAACACCATGGGGATGCCGAGGCGAGTCGAATGGGTCCAAGCCCGAGGCCGGAGGGGGCCGGACGGCAGCTCGCCGCCGGCGAGCCGTGACCATTGTCGCACCTCTCCTCCTTGCCGCGTTGACTCGGTCAACAAAAATTAATGACCAGTTGACTTGCCCAAAGTAGAAACCTAGTTAAATACTTTCTATTTTAGGAAACTTCCAAATATACTTTTCGATAAACTTCGAACACACGTAACTTTCACGTCGTAATTCCGTTTTCAACAATTCTCGCGTCGACAAACTTATCTCGACAAATTCTTCAATTTCCACCCAAAGTCAAACAATTCGACCAATCTGATAAAAAGTCAACAAATCGATTCATCACAAGCTTATCCGATTAAACGATCAACGGCCGAAAATATTCAGAACATAATCCACGTAACTCGGAAAAATCCTTCGGAAGTTCCCACAGGCTCGAAATTAAATTTTCTACAACTTCCACGAAGGATCCCAAATCAAATTCTCTCCCGGTAATTTAGTCGCTAAGGAAGCCGCCATATTAACATATTATGCCGAAATCACGACAATTCGCGAAACTCGCAAATCAAGTCAATAACCATTCCAGTTACGGTTCGGGTCGGTCAACGGTCCAAAACGGATCACAATCACGATTCGGATAGACTCAAACACGAACGGATAACCTCGACAATATTTCAAAATTTCAAATATTCATATTATATTCCTCGATCGTCCAAATAATAATCTGGAACCGCCCATGAACTCGAAATCACGCGTACAACAACTCTCGAGAAGAGATACAACTTAAATTCTTGGCCAATAATTTAGTCGTGATCAAGTCTGGCGATTCAATCAATAATCGAAAATCTGCGATTACGTACTAACTCATGAATTAAGCCGATTACACTACTAATTTTGTTCCGGGTCGTCATAGTAATTCTTATTTCAAGGTCATTTATCAATGAATAGAGTACAGTTTCAGTCTATTACGTATTTTCTCCACTTTTTTCCTTTAATACCTTATCAGCAGCTCTTGAGTTGATAGTCAACCCAAATCCTAAAGAAAAATAAACCCTAACCCCTAAACACTACAAGCCTCCATCGATCGCTGGCCTCCCCACCTTAACGAATTCATCACCGCTGCCGGAGAACTTCACCGTCGCCAGAATTCTTCGAGCACCGCTGAAATTTGTGGAGCTTTCTTGCTTCAAACTTCTTTCGGTGAAGTTTTTATTCCGATCATAATACCCTCAAGTTAAATTTTCAAAATTATTCGATTTATAATTAGGTTGAAAAACTTAATTACCGCAACACCCTAGATCTAAGTTTAGATTTAGGTTTAAATACTGTAAATTTTATACATGCTTCTAGTTCTTATGGATTATTGCAGATATGAGTGAGTGACGGATTAAATCCTCCTCATTAAAGTTCTAACAATAGTGACAATCTTGGGGAAGTCATGGTATACATGAAATAAGGGAAGTCGATATTTTGTAACTCTGAGTCAATCACGATTTTATGGGATGTTGTATGAAACCACCGGTTATCGCATCGATATTTGTGACTATACATTAATGGATCATGTTTCTTATTCCCTCAACTTGATATTAGTGATCGTGATTTTTCGATCGGTAAACTAATTATATCTCTCATATTTTGTAGATGACGGAGACAACAAGGCCAGAATTTGACATCCTTGATCTTCAAGGAGCAGAATATCATAGATATGTCTCAGATGTGAGAAATACACGCAATGGTAAAAGACCACGGATATGATCCAACCACTACCACCCGGCACTCAAGCTAATGATGACACTATAGCCCACAAAGCTCAAGCTCTTATCTTTCTAAGGAGACACATACATCCTGCTCTACGGAAGCAGTACTTATTAAAGAACGACCCCGCAGATTTGTAGGTGACTTTGCAAGAATGGTTTAATAATGTGCATGACGCACAGCTTCCTGAATTACTTGAAAAATAGGATCACATCTGGTTATTAGATTACTCCAAAATCAATCATTTTTACCAGAATATGCTAGAGCTACAGTCTGAGCTTGCTATTTCTGGCGTTGTCAAGAACAACAAGGCCATGGTTGAAAAGTCATTGAGTATCTTTCCTACCTCCATGGACACACTTGCTCACCAATATCGGATTGATTATGAGTAAGGGAGACTTAGATCATTCAGTGATCTCATGAGTGTGTTGGCTAAGAAAGAACGACACTAGAAGATTCTTCTCTATAACAATGCCAAGCCAGCAGGCACAAAGAAAGTTCATGAGGCTCATCATACTAGAAAAGCATGAAAATATAAGTAGAACAATCATTCGGAACCTTATCAAACTCGTGGTGGTAGAGATCATGGCAGAGGAGGAAATAGTCGGAATATGACTTGGACTCGCTAGGACAACAACCACTCCAACAAGAATCCATCAAGTTCTAGTTCTAGAAACAATGGAAATTCTTCAGAGTCTGCTCCTTCAATTTTTAGCTTGGAACCTTGCTATATGTATGGTTCTAACAAGCATTTGCACAAGCAATTTTGTGTACCTAAAGATGTCCAAGATGCCTACAAAAGGTGTCAGCTGTACTTGGCACATGGGACCAACAATGTTGAAGATTATGAGATGGAAGATGGCGGTGAAGCCAATCTAATTGTAGCAGATATCCCTAATGCAAACCTAGAAACTACAGATTTTGCTTAGACTGATATCTCTACTATGTAATCACGTTTAGTTTTGTATTTGACTTTATTTTTAGTCATGGTTATTGAATAAGAACAATCTTTTGATACAAGTTTTGATGTTGGCAAAGTAATAAAAATTCTTTCTTTCGGTATTTGTGAAAGGACCCAACCCCGATTTAGTTGCCTAAACCAGAATCGAACTCCTTCTGAAAACGTGAACCAACAAAAACCATCAAAATTTCGGCAGAGTTTCGTTACTAATGCGGAACTACCATAACTTGCACCCGAAAAATACACTTCATCCTATGCCACAAAAATCAAACCGTGGGCACCAATCCCATCCGGATTTCTCAATATATCAACAATAATGTAAAGTAGTAAATATAACTATACTTTACAGAAATCCGTGGAAAATCGTATAAGAATATACATCAGAATACTCATAGCGACTTCTAACATACATATACAAATAGTAGGCCAAACCAAGAACCTACCATAAAAGAAACATCGCTCGAATACTATGCCTCTGACCACTACGTGCGACACCAGAATCTGAACTGCAAACTGGGCACGGAAACCGAAAAGCCCAGGGGAAATACATGAAAATCGTTAGAGTGAGTGGATGAAAATAAATGTCTTTCGCCAATTAGTATATGTTATAAAAACATATGCGAGTCAAATGTATAAAAATCAAATGGTACACGAGGGAGACTCTAACTCCTCACGCATACGTACACGAGGGAGACTCTAACTCCTCACGCGTACAGAGCATGCATAAAAATCTCACGGGGTCACTCGTGGACACATCCGTGCTAGTACAGTCTGAATCACGGGATCCCAGACCCACACGTGATTCTAGCCAGAAAGGCCTCAGGTCAGAGGTCTGCCTCCCCCCGGTAAAGGCCTCGAGTCAGGAGTCACAGCCTCCCCCGGTAAACACCCTCGGGGATCAGCCGGGATGCAAGTGTATCGATACAACAACATATAATGAGATTGTACTCTGTGTAAACCAAATCATAAATAGTTCGATGCAAATGCATGAAACAATATATAAGTGCATATACGTAATATATACTGGTATAGGCATAATCGTATAACACATGCTCATGTAAATCGAAATCTTATATGCATGCTCAAGATTGTAAAACGTGTATAAAAACTCGCAATCAATCCGTGAAAACAAATTGTCCACTCACAGACTAGCGTAACCCAGTTCGCGTTAACCCGTGATGTGGCAGAAAATTCCTCGCCAAACGAACGATCACGAACCCCTGAATAATCACAAAATCCATTTCTCAAAATCTTATCTCGATACCTCAAATCAAATCACGAGAAACAACCGTCCTCGGAAACACATAATTCAATTACGACGAACTGTCGAAAATCCGATAATCACACCTCAATACCTCGCTACAATTTCGGACGCTAAATTCAAAAAACGAACCTCCCCACTGTGATCGGGGCGCGATTTCGAGAGAAATGACATGCAACTTGTCGAAAACCCCAAAAAGTCAAACTTTGACCGTTGACCGCGCGTTCGGCGATCCTCATCAAGATCCTCATCCCGATCAACACGGGGACCACGTCGAGGAGGCATCCTACTGATACAAGACAAGCATTAGGTACAAGCAGAAAGAACGTAATCATGAAACTGCAGATATTTGAGAACACACAACACCCGAAGTATTGATGAGTACCGCTGGCCAGTCTGGTCATCACTCCAGTCATGCTGTACAAACTCAAATACCCTAAGCGTCATAACAACAAGAGTCTACAGAATCTGACAACCTAATGCTCTGATACCAAGCTGAAAGGACCCAACCCCGATTCAGTTACCTAAACCAGAATCGAACCCCTTCTGAAAATACGAACCAACAAAAACTTTTCGAAATTTCGGCAGAGTTTCATTACTAACGTGGAATTGCATAAACCTGCACCCTGAAAATAACACTTCCTCCTATGCCACAAAAGCCAAACCGTGGGCACCAATCCAATCCGGATTTCTAAACATCATAATATAAACAATAAACAGTAAACATACTGTACTATATATAATATATCCGAGAAAATCTGTATAAACACGTATCAGAATGTATCAGAGCGACCTTTAGTGAAAATATATACAATATACACATCAGTAGGCGAAACAAGAACCTACTGGAAACACAGGTAGCTCAGATCACTAGCCTCCAACCGCGACGTGAAACACCAAACCTGAACTGCAACTGGGCACGGAAACCAAAAAGCCCAGGGGAAAGACATGAAAACGGTTAGAGTGAGTGGACGAAAATAAATGTCTTTCACCAGTTGATATATATGTTTAAAATAACATATGCGAGTCCAGGTAAATAGAAATAACAAAGTACACGAGGTAAACTCATACTCCTCCAGCGTATTGAGCATGCAAGTAAAAATCCCACGGGGTCACTCATGGACACACCCATGCTAGTACAGTCTGAATCACGGGGTCCTTAGTCCACGTGATTCTAAGGCAGAAAGGCCTCGGTTCAGGGGAAACGCCCCTCGCCGGTCAGGTCGAGGTAACGACGCCCCTCCTGGAAGGCCTGCCATCGGGGATCAGCCGAGAGGCAAGTGTATCGATACAACAACGTAACTGAGATTGTACTCTGTGAAAATCAAATCATAAACAGTTCGAAGCAAATGCATGAAACAACATATAAGTGTATGTATACTCGTATACGCATATCCGTATATGTATAATCGTAAAACACATGCTCATGTAATCCGAAATCTCATACGCATGCTCAAGTTCATAAAACGTGTATAAAGACTCGCAAACAATCCTTGAAAAGAAATTGTCCACTCACAGGTGAGCAAAACGCGCACTCGCGCTAATCTCGTGGTCCGGCGGAAGATCCCTCGCCTGAAGCATGATCACGATCCCGATCTCGATCTCCTGAATATTCACAAAACATAACTGATCAAAATCATAGTCCACAACTCTGTACTGAACCACGGAAACCAACCGTTCCCGGAAATATGCAATGCAGTACAAAATGTGTAACGAAATTCCCGAATTCTCTACTCGAAACCCTCGACTGAAAATCGGCTACCCAAATCAATCCGAAAACCTCTGGACGATAATCAGGGCGCGATTACGAGAAAAATGACATTAAAAACACTAAAATCCAAAAAGTCAACTCATCGCCGGACCTCCGCCGTTGACCGCCGCCGCCGCCGGCGACGCGCCGTCAACGGTGGAATTCCATGGCGAGATTCTCCAGATTTCAAGGTCTCCTCGAGCCAAAGCCTTTCCTCTTCTAGCACGACGTCCAATTCAGACCACAACCCTCTCAAATCCAGCCAAAACCGAACGGAAAAATCACCTCCGGTGACCAAATCGGACTCCACCAAAAACTCAATTAAACCCAAAACAAATCATATAGGAATACTCACAAGGGCAAGGGGAGTCGAACCCCCCTACCCACCACCACCGTGGCTTGCCGGAAAACGGCCAACCATCATCGACGAAATCCATGGAACCGACCCAATTCGGGTTCAACCAAAACACAACCAATTTTAACCAAACCAATTACAAAATGATAAAGGAACTCAAGGTGAAGCTAACCATACCCTCTACGTGACCGGAGGTGGCCAGAATATGCAGGTCGGACGGCGAGAACCAAAATGGAAACTTTCCTCTTTCGCGGTCAACGGTCAACTTTCCCAACTTGGAAAGTCAAAGCTCGGTCAACGTCAAACAATGTTTTTACGACTAATTTTCGACTATTCCGATATTTATACTAGCGTCTCGGGTCGATCGACGATTGGAAATGGATAACCATCACGATTCGGATAAACACGAAACAATCGGATAAACTCATCGAAAACTGAAACTTCAATTAATCGTATTATATTCCTCGGTTATCGGAAAAATCTTCCGGAACTGCTCTCGAGCTCGAAATCACGTACTCTACAACTTCCGTGAAGACACTCAACTCAAATTCTCGGTCGAAAATATAGTCGCGAATAGAATTGACAAACCACATATATGACGTAAAACTGCGACTAATCATAATCTCGTGAATCGTGCTGAATATTCTATTGATTTTGGTTCGGGTCGTCACAAATCAACCCCCCTTAAAAAAATTTTGACCTCAAAATTTACGTACCTGTCAAGTGAACAGATGAGGATACTGTTCCCGCATACGCTGCTCAGTCTCCCAGGTGGCTTCCTCAACTGAATGGTTCTGCCACAAGACCTTCACTAGCGGAATCACACGGTGCCTCAACTCCTGCTCACGACGATCGAGAATCTGCACAGGCTCCTCCACGTACGTCAAATCCTCTCTGATCGGCAACTGCTGTGGGGCTAACACATGTGAAGGATCTGAGATGTACTTCCGCAACATCGAAACATGGAAGACATCATGAACACGAGCCATCTCAGCTGGTAACTCAAGTCTGTATGCAACAGCTCCAACCCTCTCTGTAATCTCATACGGACCAATGTATCGTGGTCGAAGCTTGCCACGCTTCCCGAAACGCACAACTCCCCTCCACGGAGATAGTTTCAGGAAGACCCAATCACCAACCTCGAACTCTAAACTCTTCCTCCTCACGTCCGCATAGCTCTTCTGCCGATCCTGGGCGATCTTCAATCTATCCCGGATAACCTGTATGTCCTCCATCGTAGTTTTCACCAAATCAGGACCAATAAGCCAACGCTCACCCACCTCACTCCAACACAACGGAGTGCGACACTGCTTCCCGTACAGGGCCTAGTACGGTGCCATCTCAATACTGGCCTGATAGCTGTTGTTGTAGGCGAACTCAATCAGGTGTAACTGTTAATCCCAGTTTCCGCGAAACTGCAACACACATGATCTCAACATATCATCAAGAGTCTGAATGGTTCGCTTAGACTGCCCGTCAGTCTAAGGATGAAAAGCTGTACTAAATCGCAACCTCGTGCCCAAAGCGCGCTGTAACGCCTGCCAAAACTCAGAAGTGAACTGGCTATCTCGGTCCGAAACAATGGACACAGGCACACCATGCAAGCGAACAATCTCTGATAAGTACAACTTGGCCAATCTGCCCACTGATATCTTCCCTGGAAATGCAAGAAAGTGCGCGGATTTCATCAGTCGATCAACAATAACCCAAATGCCAGTATTGCCCGCCGAAGTACGCGGCAACTGATAGACGAAATCCATTGTGATGTGCTCCCACTTCCAAACCGGAATCTCAAGTGGCTGTAGTTTCCCTGCAGGTTTCTGCCTCTCCGCTTTCACCTGCTGACAGATCAAACATCGACTCACGTACACGGCAATCTCCCGCTTCATGTTGCGCCACCAATAGTACGCTCGAAGTGTACGAAACATCTTCGTACCTCCAGGATGCATCGCATATGCTGAACTATGGGCCTCATCCAGAATCTCCTTCTTCAGGCTCTCATCTCTGGGTACACATAATCTACCTCTGAACAACAACGTACCGTCGTCGCTCAATCGGAACTCTGTAGGCACACCATTCCGTATCATGGTCTTCTTGCCCAACAGGTAGGAATCTGAATCCTGAGCCTCTGGTACCTGATCAACCAGTATGGGTCGAACCTGAAAACTAGCCAATAAAGCTCCCTCATCATCATACCCAAACTCAGCACCTGTAGCCCGAAGCTCAGCTAACATCGACACTCTGGTCACACACATATGAAACAACGAGGCTCCAGACTTCCGGCTAAGTGCATCAGCTACAACATTAGCCTTCCCCGGATGGTACTCGAAAGTGCAATCGTAATCATTGACCAACTCCATCCATCGGCGCTGCCTCATGTTCAGATCAGGCTGCGTCTGTAAGTAAGTGAGACTCTTGTGATCAGTGTAAATCTTACACTGAGCACCATACAAATAATGTCTCCAACTCTTCAACGCTAACACAATAGCGGCTAACTCCAGATCATGTGTCGGATAGTTGACCTCATGTGGTTTCAGCTGCCTAGAACCATAGGCTACAACTCTACCATGCTGCATCAACACACAACCAAGCCCCAATTTTGACGCATCACTGTATACAACAAACTCACCACTGTCGTCTGGCAATGTCAGAACCGGTGCGGTAGTCAATCTCTCCTTCAGGAGCAAATAACTCTCCTCGAACGCATCAGACCACTCAAACTTGACGCCCTTCTTCTTCAATCTGGTCAGTGGTGTAGCAATCTGGGAGAAATCCTGTACAAACAGTCGGTAATAGCCTGCTAACCCCAAGAAACTCCGAATCTCCGGCACAGTAGTGGGTCTGCTCCAGTTCAGCATGGCCTCGATCTTGTCAGGATCAACACTGACTCCCTCAGCTGAAATCACGTGGCCCAGAAACTTCACACTATCCAACCAGAACTCACACTTGCTAAACTTCGCGAATAACTGATGATCCCGCAAAGTCCGCAACACTGCTCGCAAATGCTTCTTGTGCTGGCCCACACTCTTGGAATAGATCAAAATATCGTCAATGAATACAATCACGAACTTGTCCAGGAACCGTCTAAACACCCGATTCATCAAGTCCATGAAAGCTGCGGGGGCGTTGGTCAACCCAAACGGCATAACCAAAAACTCATAGTGCCCATACCGCGTCCTGAATGCCGTCCTGGCTACATCAGAGTCACGGATCCTCAACTGGTGATATCCGGATCGAAGGTCAATCTTCGAAAAGACTGATGCTCCCTTGAGCTGATCGAACAAGTCATCAATCCGCCGCAACGGATACTTGTTCCTCACTGTAACCTGATTCAGCTTCCGATAGTCGATACACAACCGCATGGACCCATCCTTCTTCCGCACAAACAACACCGGAGCACCCCACGGAGAAACACTCGGTCGAATGAAACCCTTCTCTAACAACTCCTGGAGCTGAATCTGCAACTCCTTCAACTCCGCAGGCGCCATACGATACGGTGTCTGGGAAATCGGTCCTGTACCCGACAATAACTCAATAGTGAAATCAATCTCCCGCACAGGGGGTATACCAGGTAACTCTGCTGGAAACACATCCGGAAACTTAGAAACAACCTCAATACTACCAAGGTCTGGTACGGCTGCTGCAGTGTCCACAACATGGGCTAAGTAAGCAACACAACCTTTCTTCATCAACCGATCTGCCTTCATCGCGGAAATCAAACATGGTAGTGAAGTGTTCTTCTCGCCACAGAACAGTATCTCGGGTAACCCTGGTCGTCGAAACGCGACCTCCTTCCTGTGACAATCAAACATGGCCCAGTGCGACTCCAAAAAGTCCATACCCAAGATCAGATCAAAATCCACAATATCAAGCAGTAACAGATCTGCGGCTAATCCATGACCATCAATAAACACCTCACAATCTCTGTACACCCAACCGATGCTCACAACCTCACTTGACGGATACAACACTCTCCACAAACCCGGAAGTGGAGATGCAGGTACCGTAGCTAATGATGACAGTTTAAATGATATGAATGAATGTGTGGCACCTGGATCTAACAATGCAATTACTGGAATACCAAAGACATGTAACGTACCAATAACGACCTCCGGTGATGCTCTGCCCTCACGTAGAGTCATAACATGAACCCTCGCCTGTCCGGCTGGTCGTCCTCGCTGGGGCTGTCCCTGCTGTCTGCCCTGGCCTGCAAACTGTGCTGGACGAACTCCCAAAGTGGCACCTCGCTCAGCTCCGGAACTCTGGGCCGCCTGTCCCTCAGCACCATACGACTGAGGACACTCCCTTGAATAGTGACCCACATGGCCACAACTATAACAAATGACAGTACTCCGCTGACATATACCAAGGTGACGCTTGTTGCAGAAGCTACACAATGGTTACTCCCGCGGTACAGCAAACGTGCCACCGGTACGCCGCGGATAACTAGAACCGCTGGAACTCCCACTAGCCTGTGGTCCCTGCGGTCGATCTCTCCTCCATCTCGGTCTCTGCCTCGGTACACCAACTGGTTGGCGATAAGTTCCACTGCCTGAGGATGAAGCTGAACCGGAAGTATCAGAACTCAGCCTCTTTGAAGGCCCCTGACTCGGTCCACCTTCCTTAAACCGTCTCGGCTGGTACCTCTGCTGCCTTTCCTGCTCAATATCCTCGCCACGGAGTGCTGCACTGACAAACTCATCAAAGTTGTTCCGAGGCATCGTAGTCAGAGTAGCCTTGATATTCAGATTCAATCCCAGCTCAAACCTGCGACACTTGGCTTCCTCAGTAGCCACCATATCTCGCGCAAAACGAGACAAACGAGTAAACCGGTCCCGATACTCAAGTACAGACAAACTGCCCTGCCTCAAGTTCGTAAACTCCTCATATTTGCGCTGCTGGGTAGCCTGATTAAAGTACCTCCGCATAAACAGATCACGGAACAAGGTCCACGGAGTGTCAGCTGGAACTCTGTCGGTGCTAACCCACCAAAAATATGCATCACCCTCAAGTAACCCAACTGCGGCCACTGTCATCTTCTCAGGAGTATACTGCAGACGCTCACAAACACGTTCAATCTGAACCAACCATGCCTCGCATATCTCTGGATCAACTGAACCCGAAAACACAGTAGCACCAGCAGTACGAGCCTTCACCACAGGGTCAAAAGGCTCTTCCAAACGCAGCACTCGCATCAGCAAGTCGCGCGTTCGGCGATCCTCATTAGAATCCTCATCCCGATCAACACGGGGACCACGTCGAGGAGGCATCCTACTAATACAAGACAAGCATTAGGTACAAGCAGAAAGAACGTAATCATGAAACCGCAGATATTTGAGAACACACAACACCCGAAGTATTGATGAGTACCGCTGGCCAGTCTGGTCATCACTCCAGTCATGCTGTACAAACTCAAATACCCTAAGCGTCATAACTACAAGAGTCTACAGAATCTGACAACTTAATGCTCTGATACCAAGCTGAAAGGACCCAACCTCGATTCAGTTACCTAAACCGGAATCGAACCCCTTCTGAAAATACGAACCAACAAAAACTTTTCGAAATTTCGGCAGAGTTTCATTACTAACGTGGAATTGCATAAACCTGCACCCTGAAAATAACACTTCCTCCTATGCCACAAAAGCCAAACCGTGGGCACCAATCCCATCCGGATTTCTCAACATCATAATATAAACAATAAACAGTAAACATACTGTACTATATATAATATATCCGAGAAAATCTATATAAACACGTATCAGAATGTATCAGAGCGACCTCTAGTGTAAATATATACAATATACACATCAGTAGGCGAAACAAGAACCTACTGGAAACACAGGTAGCTCAGATCACTAGCCTCCAACCGCGACGTGAAACACCAAACCTGAACTGCAACTGGGCACGGAAACCGAAAAGCCCAGGGGAAAGACATGAAAACGGTTAGAGTGAGTAGACGAAAATAAATGTCTTTCACCAGTTGATATATATGTTTAAAATAACATATGCGAGTCCAGGTAAATAGAAATAACAAAGTACACGAGGTAAACTCATACTCCTCCAGCGTATTGAGCATGCAAGTAAAACTCCCACGGGGTCACTCATGGACACACTCGTGCCAGTACAGTCCGAATCATGGGGTCCTTAGTCCACGTGATTCTAAGGCAGAAAGACCTCGGTTCCAGGGAAACGCCCCTCGCCCCATCGATACAACAACGTAACTGAGACTGTACTCTGTGAAAATCAAATCATAAACAGTTCGAAGCAAATGCATGAAACAACATATAAGTGTATGTATACTCGTATACGCATATCCGTATATGTATAATCGTAAAACACATGCTCATGTAATCCGAAATCTCATACGCATGCTCAAGTTCATAAAACATGTATAAAGACTCGTAAACAATCTGTGAAAAGAAATTGTCCACTCACAGGTGAGCAAAACGCGCACTCGCGCTAATCTCGTGGTCCGGCGGAAGATCCCTCGCCTAAAGCACGATCACGATCTCGATCTCGATCTCTTGAATATTCACAAAACATAACTGATCAAAATCATAGTCCACAACTCTGTACTGAACCACGGAAACCAACCGTTCCCGGAAATATGCAATGCAGTACAAAATGTGTAACGAAATTCCCGAATTCTCTACTCGAAACCCTCGACTGAAAATCGGCTACCCAAATCAATCTGAAAACCTCTGGACAATAATCAGGGCGCGATTACGAGAAAAATGACATTAAAAACACTAAAATCCAAAAATTCAACTCCTCGCCGGATCTCCGCCGTTGACCGCCGCCGGCACGCCGTCAACGGTGGAATTCCACGGCGAGATTCTCCAGATTTCAAGGTCTCCTCGAGCCAAAGCCTTTCCTCTTCTACCACGACGTCCAATTCAGACCACAACCCTCTCAAATCCAGCCAAAACCGAACGGAAAAATCACCTCCGGTGACCAAATCGGACTCCACCAAAAACTCAATTAAACCCAAAACAAATCATATAGGAATACTCACAAGGGCAAGGGGAGTCGAACCCCCCTACCCACCCCCACCGTGGCTTGCCGGAAAATGGCCAACCATCATCGACGAAATCCATGGAACCGACCCGATTCGAGTTCAACCAAAACACAACCAATTTCAACCAAACCAATTACAAAACGATAAAGGAACTCAAGGTGAAGCTAACCATACCCTTTACGTGACCGGAGGTGGCCGAAACATGCAGGTCGGACGGCGAGAACAAAAATGGAAACTTTCCTCTTTCGCTGTCAACGGTCAACTTTCCCAATTTGGAAAGTCAAAGCTCGGTCAACGTCAAACAGTGTTTTTACAACTAATTCTCGACTATTCCGATATTTATACTCGCGCCTCGGGTCGATCGATGATTGAAAATGGATAACCATCACGATTCGGATAAACACGAAACAAACGGATAAACTCGTCGAAAACTGAAACTTCAATTAATCGTATTATATTCCTCGGTTATCGGAAAAATCTTCCGGAACCGCCCTCGAGCTCGAAATCACGTACTCTACAACTTCCGTGAAGACACTCAACTCAAATTCTAGGCCGAAAATATAGTCGCGAATAGAATCGACAAACCATATATATGACGTAAAACTGCGACTAATCATAATCTCGTGAATCGTGCCGAATATTCTATTGATTCTGGTTCGGGTCGTCACACAAAATTCTTCTAACTTTAGGCCGAAAAATCTCTTCCTCCGGTGACCTACGCCGTCGATGGTGGCCGGCAAGATGAAGAGGGCATCCTGACGAGTCGAACGGAACCAGCCCCGCCCCCCGGGGTGGCCGGACGAAGCTTCGTCGCCGGCGAGCCACGGTGCACGTCGCACCACCTTCACACCACCGAGTTGACTCAGTCAACTCCAATCAACACAACTAAATGGCAAGTTTGACTTCCCAAACAGGAAACTTCAATATATATACACCTTCTATTTTAGGAAACTTTCAAACACACTTTCCGATAAACTTCAAATACACGTAACTTTCATATCGTAATTCTGATTTCGATAATTCTCGCGGCAACAAACTTGTCTCAACATGTTCTTCAATTACCACTCAAAGTCAAACACTTCGACAAACCCGATAAAAAGTCAACGGTTCAATCCCACACATGCTTATCCGATTAACTAATCAACGGTCGAAATATTCGTAACTTAATCCTCGCAACTCGGAAAAATCCACCGATAGTTCCCACAAGCTTGAAATTAAATTCTCTACATCTTCCGTGAAGAAGCCGAAATCAGATTCTCGTCCGGTAATTTAGTTGTTAAGAAGGTCGCCTTTATAAACCGATTATGTCGAAACTTCAAATATTCATATTTTATTCCTCGGTCGTCCAAATAATGATCCGGAACCGCCCACGAACTCGAAATCACACGTAAAACGACTCTTGAGAAGAGACTCATCTCCAATTCTCGGCCAATGATTTAGTCGTGATCAAAGCTAACCATTCGATTATCTATCGAAAATCTACAATTACGCGCAAGCTCGTAAATTAAGCTGATTTCACTGCTAATTCTGTTCCGGGTCGTCACAATTTGAAAGTGTTAAAAATGGTTATGTTCATACATATTGCTTACATGGTTCAAATTCTGCAAAATCCTATGGAATTATGACACCAAAGTATCATAAAAACGAGACATGACAAAAGAAAGCATGATTTGATTCTAGATATTTTTGACCCGTCAGAAATATTTCTCTTACCCGTCGGAATCACTTTGGAATAGTTTTTGCATTCTTCGACACATCGAACATACCTTCGACCCGTCAAATGCACGCTTCTATCTCCGACTTGCACAAACTCGACCCGTCGAATATTCTGTTCGACCCGTCGGAAAAGATATCAAAAATTCAATATTGGTTTTAGGTTTTATTTGACCTGTCGAATGTCTCCCACTGTGACAAAATTATCCAACTTTTGACTCGTTGAAAATCATCCTCGACCCGTCAACAAACAGTTATCAGAAAATCAAAAATTTATTTTGGGTTTCTTCAACCCGTCAAAGATGTCACCCAGAATTGGTGTTTTTGATGAATACATCATTGGTTTTATCGACAAATAAGGTTCAAAATTTTCCTTCGGAAAATTGTTGGTCTAAATCGACCAACCTGAAATTCTGCACCAAATGTGGTTTTACATAAATTTTTGTCATGCCATAGACGTAATTTATTAGGGTCATATTGACCGATTAGATGTCATTATACATCAGTTATTTAATGTTGCTCTAATCAGTACTCTAATCGAACCATGTTAAGTTTTGAACACTTTTGTGCCAACGGTTTTCAATTGGAATAATATTATGAGAATGAAAAAGATTTTTGTATACAATCTCTATTGAATGCAGCCAACGGTACAATCTACAGATGTTATGAGGATTTGTAGTGGTTTATTACTACGATTTAGATCATTGAATCTAATGCAATTACTTATATTACTATGTATGTGATTCTGCCTCATATAAGTTTTTGCATTATGATGATCAAAGATATTGAGAAATTCTCATGATCATCGGTTCTTAAGAGTAAAGAAGCATGTGGGAATATCTTCAATCATCGGTTTAGATGAGGGGGAGTGAGATTAAATTCACTCGGTCTAGGTTCGGTCCCCAAGATGAGCACAGCACAATCTCGTGCATTTTTTCCACCGGATGACTTTATGGTAAAATCCAATTCATATCGCTCTATTTGCAAAGCTTGTTCATGTCTGTAATGTTGCTTACATTTTACTGCTAGTTTTGCAGATAAACACTATGATGAAACATATTTCTCACCATTAGGGGGAGATAGGAATGGTTTCATTCTGGTTAAATGTCAAAAATTGGCGTGGTATGCCCCCACTATGTCTCATCATGATCCCCACACATCTTAGTGTGAGATTGAAGTGCAATGTATTCTTCATCTTCAGAAAGTAGCATATTCGATGCCTGACTTCTTTACTGAAATCATGAGAGTGATGAGATCGATTATACATACTGCGAATCCTGCAATTTGAATGTCCCTAGCACTAGGCAAGATAACGTAATAGCCGGGCAATGTAGTGTTTCTCCTGCCCGTAGTGGGGGTGTACCATCAGTCAAAATCCACTGATGAGTTGCCGATGAAAAGGAAAGTCATCAAGGCACAACTATTCATCATCAACACATGAGATTATTTCTGACTACAATTGTGTCTATGAGTCGACATTGACAAACACCGGGGGATGCGTCAGAGTCAATGACGATGTCAGTAAACAAGGTAATCTCACAAAGTTAAACAAATGCTAGCGGTATATGGATGGTTCTTCCATGGTCGTTGATGATGCATTACTTATTCTGTCGATTAGGAATTGACTATGATGAAGTGGAATGTTTCTTAGTTGTGGATTGTCAACGTAAAGAAAATTGACCATTATGGAAAGTTGCAACCTAGGTTGAACTAGACTTTCTTACAAATGGCGAGTTTTCGATATGGTAGTGGTATGACCACCGAATGATAAGCCGATTAGACACAAATCAGTCTTTGTTTAGAATCACAATGAGAATAACTTATGGCACAAGGATCATCTCAATGCCCTAGTATTGATTATCAGGAGATGTATTCTCTTGTTATGGACATCATTACTTTCTGCTACCTTTTCAATTTGGTAGTGTCAGAAAAACTGAGTATGCAGCTAATGGATGTGGTAATATATATTTATAGGGATCTTGATTCAGAGATATACATGAGAGTGACAATTGGCAGGATTATACCCAATTCAAGTAACTCTAAACCACAGAGTGGTCATATGTTCAAATTGAGACTTTCACTGTTCTAAGTGACTACTTTATTGGGAAGGGATACAAGAATGTTAAGTTATGCACATTCGTGTTTCTTAGATGAACAAGTTGTTTGAGAAGATAGACCTTGTTAGGACTCGATTGTGTCTTAGTGTTAGACATGGAACAACGAGTTGGTTGAACTCTTATTCACTGATATGCTTATGTCTAAATCAAGCAATCGACAAAGCACACCCTTTTAGCACACTAATGGTTGTTTGGAGTTGAGATTCCATATCTTAGTGCGGTTAGAGCTTGGTTGAATTTAACTCAATGCACATACTTAGACATTGTATTCTCAGTATGCGCCAACTCAAAGTCATTGGAAGAGAATATAACATACCTTCTGGTACTTAATTAAAGGAAGCCATTGACTCGGCCTATTCTTTCTCTACAAAGAATACAGAGAGAAGCATTAAATTCTTAGAAAATGGATGGTTGAATTGCAGCATGCTAGTTCCAGAGCTCTCTACCCATCAAAGGAATCACTCGACCCGTCGAAAGTTTCACCCTGGACGGACCAAAGCCATACCTTCGACCCGTCAAATAGTGGTCCAGCTACAAGCACTTTTCTTCAATTCAGTACAGTCCCATACTCAGAGACACCTTGTGATCAGTTAGCTTTGCTGGTGCTGGGTATCTCTCTGACCCACATTAAGGAAGTTCCTACACTGTTTATGTACTAACCATGGGAACATGGTGATTCTTGGAGATCAACAAAGTAGACCCTGGTTGCTACTTTCTCGAATCATTATGAGATCATTGTTTTACTTGAAGCAATTAAGAAGTGTGTTTGGCTTAGGTCAATCATACAACATATTCAAGGAACTAGTGGATTACCTTCCACTACTACAACACTAACTTGTATGTTTGAGGACAATGCGGCTTGCATTGAACAAATGAAGTTGGGATACATAAAGGGTGATTATAGCAAGCACATATCGCCGAAGTTTTCCTCCAATCAACAACAGCAATTATTGAACATTCATATGAATCAAGTTTATTCAGCAGATAATGTTGCGGACTTGTATACCAAGTCACTGCCTAAATCTACATTTGCTAGGCATGTGAGACGCATTGGTACGCGAAGAATGTCTGAACTCCAAGATTGAGTTACTGACCAGGGGGAGTTCATTTCGTAGACATCACGTCTACATCACATGTGATCATTTTTGTAGTTAATGCGTTGTACTTTTTTTCCCTTCGACCAAGTTTTTGTTTTACTCAAGAGGTTTTTGTTGGCTTGGCACGGTTTTTAGTGAGACAATAGATTATGCATCATACATTAGGATCGCGACACAAGGGGGAGTGTTTAAGGAAATAATCTTCCTGGTATCCCGGTGTGTGTCTTGTCCTAATTAGAGTAGATATAGAGATTCTCTCAATCTCTGATTTATCGAGAGATTTATTATATGAGATTGTAATGCCTATTTAAAGGTCATCTATCAATGAATAAAATACAGTTTCAATTTATTGCGTATCTTCTCTACTTATTATAAGCTCAGTCAATGTTGTTAAAGTTAAAAAAGTGTCGTGTTAACCACCTATCGTGTTAGCAAAAATAGTCTATTGGGTGCTTAGACTCGAGGTGTATTTCCACCATGATCCCCAGTACACGTGAAATCTCAACACCTTTGCATCAGATTAAAGTTGTATGTACATTTGGTCATACTAAAAAGAAACAGACCAAGGTAAAACTTGAAAGATAACTTCATTGAAATTCAACAATCTTCCGCTCCTGAAATTTGTTCATGCATGCAAAATGGACGTCATCCATATACAAATATCAGAAACTTTTTTCATTCTTTCAGTCTTTCACTCCACAACTTTGAGTTTCAAAGACAAAGGTAACATCTGTACAAAATTCTGGGGTTCACTGTCTTCTACAAAATCATTCCTGCAATACAACGGGAATATCATTATGCGCAGACCTGGTTACCTGAAACTAAAAAACCTATTCCGACAGAATGACTACTCTCTTCCCTATAGTAGGAGGGCATAACTCAGTTCATGGCCTATAGAACAGCAAACATGCCCAAAGAACATAATTACAAATCATGGAGAGACCATATAGTAAACTATATACACCTAGAGTCTAAGATTAATTACCATTAATATTCCTAGCAATTCGCTCAACCAGCTCCATTTTCCGAATCTTGTGATAGCTTGTCAGGTTGAGTCTTTTCGCCAATCGCCTTAAATCATCTAATTTCATGCCCAGCAAACGCTGACTTGGAGTTGGATTTGCATGAGGAACCGAATCCCTAGCTTCAGGATCATCTCCAGAATACGACTCTATATGAGGATTCTCTTCGATACAACAACCATCAATTACGTTCCTGATCTTGCATAAGTTTTGCAAGCCTAAACCCGAAGACAAATCTTTAGTCTCTGCAGGACGTTTGAAACTCGAAGTCTTTTTCCTCTTCGTCTGTGACTGTGAAGCATCTAGAATATTTGCATCTTTTTTCCTAGAAGCTGTAGATCTTTCTCAATGTAGCCCTTTGTTGCGTCTCTTTGTGAATCTTGTAGGCCCAGATTTGTTGATAAATCTTTAACCTCTGCTGGAGATTTGAAAGTTGAAGTCACTTTCCTCTTCTTTGGCAAGTCCCTGTGTGAGTCTCGCAAGCCCAAATTTACAGTTTGTCCTTTCATGTTGTCTGCAGTAACTGGCAAACTTGAAGTCCTTCTACTTTTCTTTTGCACCAGTGAAGCCGAAGTTTTAGTGATCCCGAGAGAGGTGTCATGCTCTTTGTCTTCAGCACATTGTTCAATTGAATTTTGAGAGTGCTTTGAACTGAACAGCTGATATAATGTTTCTTGGACATTCTGTGGATTCAATGGGGGTGATTTTCTCTTCAGGTTTGGCCTTTGTGGTTTCAACTCCAAGGTTAAAATGGCCTTATTAAGACCAGCATCTTCAGCCTTTTGAGTTTCTTTTGTTACTGCTGTCTGATCATGATCTTTCTCATCAGTGATCCAGCCTTGAACCTTAACTGTTTGTCGGTGACTCCTTCCACTCCCACCTGTCCTTGATGATGTATACGGAGAACCAATCTTGTTACCCAGAGTCATATTTGATTCTTTGGTGTCCAAGAGCGAAGTAGTTGGAAGAAAGTCAATTAGCTTTTGCTCTGCATCAGAGTTTTTACCTTTTGTCTCTCTTGAAGCATGCGATCTCGCTTCCAAACATTCATTCCTCTTGTTGATGCCAGCTGATCGCCTCAAAGCATCTTGACCACTATACTTAACAAGTGAACTTCCAGGCTGCAAAATGAATGAGAGACATGTCTCATAAGCTTATGCTTAGAACAGGTAGTTAAATTAGACATGTGAACCATGCAGTAGTACTATAAACTGCATGTGTATATATACACAGATTGTTTCTCCAAATGTTTCAACTTTCTGAGTACCATTATTGTCATAACAATTGAAATAATATCAGTTATGGAACAGAAGAAATATCTCATACATTTCTTGTCTTTTGAAGAGCTCCCTTGATTTTAGGAGTTGATGAAATCACGGTTTGACTTCTGGTTGTAGCAGTAGAAGGCTGCTTCTTTGTTTCAGCACATGTACTCTCTGTAAAACAAGGCATGCAGGAACTGCTCACCTCATTGGTGCAGCGATTTTCGCATGTAAGAATACTGTTTGCATCAATATCTGCTGGCTGTTCCATTTCAAATGAAATCAAATAAATCAATCACAAATTGTTAGGTTGTGCTGTAGAGCTATTACTTACAGGAGGTATTAAAACTGGACCTGGACCACTCAATACTTTGGTTCAAGTGCAGTATGTCAAATACTCATATGAAAGCATGGTCACCGGCTTTCTCAACACTATTGAACCTGAAATCCGCTCTTACTTGTTCAGGAGGTATTATTTAGTATTTTGTACTTATGCTAAGAGGCGCAAAAAGTGCTCTATCTGCCTGGGTAAACACAGGTCTCTGCAAAGTCATAAGACCATGGATTGGGGGCTGAAGCCTGCCCAGTGCTGGAAGTTCAAGGAAGTTGGTGACCTGATGACAGGGAAGCGGACGACCCAGAAACAAGCTCAAACCTAAAAAGCGATAACAAGCTAAAGACACATCTCTCTAAGCTGTCGGCTTCACTGCCCTGCTTTTTGATCAATACAGTTGAGTAGGCCGATCACGAACACTACAGGTGTGGGAGTGAGCCTGGTCAGGGAAGGCTAAGACAGCGCCTCACACAAGAGTAACAAGAAGGAGCTTTTGCCCCAAAGGTGGGGTCTTATAAAGAAGGGCCGAGCCCAATAGAGACAGCATACAGGATGACTGAATTGAATAGGAATAAGAGGAACATCTGAGCTATATGGAAAAGAAAAGGGTGCTTTCTAATAAAAGTGAATAAGTAACAATCATATGTACTATAAATATGAATGCACAATAGCTGCTGATACACATTACAAGCAAACAACAGCAAAAAGGTTTTTTTTTTTAAAAAAAAAAAAGGCAAGACAAGGGAGCTGCAAGTACCTCAACTGTTTTATAGACATCTGATTCACATCCATCAGGCCTCGGTGAAGAACCTAGTATACTTTCTGTAGGTATTGAAGTGTCTTCTTGAACCTGATTGAACACTTTTGAAACAGAACTTTCATGGCTTGTTTTCTTATCCATGCCGCCCATATTACATGAATTATTTGTAGTAATAATCTGTTCAATGCAAGATACCAAAAAAAGAATTTATGCCCAGACTATATGTATGATAAGTACCAAATTACAAAAAGAGGCACATGCTTGAGATATGAAGGGTATTGAAAACACTAACAAACTACTTAACACTAACAATTTCAAGCACAAGTTAAGATATCAAAGGCAAGTGTTT
Organism: Geum urbanum; assembly: GCA_946800695.1. NCBI lineage: Eukaryota > Viridiplantae > Streptophyta > Magnoliopsida > Rosales > Rosaceae > Geum > Geum urbanum. The sequence continues at coordinate 56,081,423 of OX326997.1, forward strand.
CGTGGAACAATACCTTGTCTTTTGATTCCAACAAATTTCTATTTATACATGCCTCTACAATCTCAGTGGTTATGCAATTTCTAACTCTTCTTGCAAGTTAAGATAATTTAATTGAAGTAATTAATCAAGAAGTGTTTAATTTATTCCACAAAAAGTGAAATTGATTAGAAGTGAAAGAGAGAAGAACAGTGAAGCGTTCTGAAGAGATTGAGATTACGGGTTCACCCGAGATTATGTAAATCACATAATTATATTATGTAAATTCCAAATTGAGGGTCTCACCCGAGATTTACTTGGAATTTACATAATATAATTATATGATTTTGTCCATATATGTATATATATTGAGGAAAAGATAGTGTCTGCATGCCATGTTTTTCAAAAGAGAGATCTGAAAATCGAGAGAGATACAGAGTGAGTGAGAGACAGACACCTTAACTTGTGAATTTTGCATACTCTTATCTTCACAATTTGGAGATGCCTTTGAAATCACTTCCTTATTTTCAGAAAAAAGACTTTGCCCTTTGGCCTCCCACAGCTGATGCCTATCTGAATCACAACTGCTTGATGCTTTCCTTGCTTCACAGTAGCCAGTTTTAAGTCTCAAAGCATTAGAGTCGGTAACACTAGTTTGTGCTGGCTGTTTGTTATTGAAGATGACACATGAAGTGTCATTTTCTCCAGGAGTTTTACCTTCACCCTTTGCCTCACACTGTCTACTGGTTTCTGAATCATTCTTAGTTGATATTTCCTGCTTGCTAGAGCATCCAGCTGAACATCTCGAAGAATCTGGATTGGATTTCATATTTGCAAGCTGTCCATTGTTAAAGATATCATATTCTCTTGTTTCTTTAGCAACAAGAGCATGCTCTTTGGTAGCATCGTTAAAAGTCTCATCTGAACGACTCTTACTATACTCTTCTTCAGGACCAATATCTAATCCTTCAGCCTCTGATTGCCTACTGTGTTCTGATTTACTCATGCTTAACGTTTTAAAGTTGTCAGAGTAGGCAGCCAAAGAGTCTAAGCTGGAGTCTAGGATATTAGTCTTCGCAGGCTGCTCATAGTTAAAGATTATGGAAATATGAGTCTTCTTACTTTAATAATAAAAAAATACAAAAATCGTTCTGTAGATGGACTGTACCTATTCCATTTAATAAAGCGTATGGGTTTCACTTACCATTGCACAATCAAACTGAGCGTGTATCACTTTCAGATTCAACTAAGGCTAAATTTTATTTGGTCCCCGACTCTTAAATTTTCAAAGGGGATACAATCCTCATCCACTAATAGTCAGTTGTGACATATACCCCTATAAAAATATAATATACCACTAATAGTCAATTTGGCATCTCACTAGCTTAATCATCATGCATGTGCATGTGCACAAGCACACAACTGCACTAAGATGCCAAACTCTAAAGACAACTTAAGTGCTTTGGTTTAGAATCTAATTATTTCAGTAACTTGTTCTTATGAAAATTTACTCTGGAAATTCTTGCATTTAAAAAGCCTTCAAATTCAGAAAACTGAGCTCAGACAGTAAATGAATTCAAGAGAAAATATGGTTAGATACAGACCCTCATCAGGACAATAGCAAACTTTTGAGGCAAAGAGTTCTACTTGCATAGAGTTCTACTACTAGGTGTGTTTACTACAGAAAGGTGCAACAAACTGCAAAGTCGTGCTACATATTCTATTGTAAGCAATGACAAACAGTTAGGAAAACTAATATGGAGATGACATAAATGCATAACTATATGGCCCTATACAAGCAGGATTCAATCAGAAACCATAGAAAGCAGGTTCATGTCACATTTAAAGCTGGATTCCAAATGTGCAACTTTGCAAATCTTTCTTATCAGTATTTTGAAGTAAAAACAACGGTTAAAAGTCACCTGCTCATCTTCCTCCAGGATGCACTTTTGTGGAAGATCCTTCTTTATCTCATGTATCATCTCTGAGGGTTCTCTGTGAATTAGTGACTGAACCTCAGTATCCTTCTCTTCTTTAATTTTCAAATTCCAAACAGAAGTGTCGAGCCAAGCAATCTGTTCGCTTTTAGCACCATGGCATTTGTCAGGCCATTCATCATGTTCATTCCACGCTAGTTCACTTTTAAAAGACACAAGACCCTTTTCGAGTTCATCAATTTCAGTATGGGCCTTTGCTGTCAATCTCCTCACTACTTCTAAACAATATTTCTCATTTAGCGCATTTTCTTCTATAACATCTATACCATGTAAAATTTGGAATGTATCCGTTAAAGTATAAACAAGGAATGAGACCAACCTAAACCTAAAAGAAATGGAAAGAAACCCACATACCATGTCCGTAACCAAAGTAGAAGTCGCATTCCCAATCAGATACCCAGCAGTAAGTACTCTCAGGTTCAACTGAAAAGCACACTAACAACATCAGCAGAAGAACACAAATTTCTACAGTAAGGGTATCTAATACAAAATCACCCAACTAATTTGAGTCATTTGACAGACCTTGAGTATGTGGTGGACCCCAGAGATAGCAAGCCATGAAGTCTGAGTAAATTCCTGAAATGCAAGTCATGCTAATGGTCAAACATTTGATATGGAACACTGTGATTCATAAATAATCTTATAATTAAGCAAAAGGCATACTGAAGTATGAGTGCCAATGTTCCACCAACAATAGACTAAGCCTTAACGACCTAAAATTCAACTGTGACCCAAAATTGAACAGAAATTTGATCAGAAAATGAAAATACAAAGTGCATAAAGCGAACCAGAGTTGGAATGTAACAGTTAGAGAGAAGAGAGAGAACCTGAGAGAAAGCGAGCGAGCGAGTGAGGTACCGCCTAGGGTTTCGTGATAATGTTGTAGAAGAAAGAGAGAACGAGAGAAAGTGAGTGAGTGAGTCTCAGTCTCTACTCTCAAGGGTGGTGACTGAGAAAAATGAAAGCTGCACCTAGAAAGCGACCAACTTACATGGCATTTGTTTGTTTGGAGGTTGGACTCAAACTGTGGGAGCCACTTTATTAAAGTACAAAAAGTATCAGAAAAATATTGAAATCTGGCTGATCAACTAAATGCTTGATGAATCCTCACTGGTTTGCTCGAGCAGAAAGTGGGTCTGGTCGGGTCTTGCACAAGCAAGCTGAAAACGGCGATGCAGCGGCAAGAAATTGGAGTTTGACTACTCGTAGACATCGCAGTTGAGCAAAGGCTCGAGCAAAGTTTGCTCGGGTAAGTGATGGAGCGCCTGGTGAAGCCCACACCAACATGGGTGGCATCAGGTTCTCTGAATTTTTTTTTAATTCAGGGCATGTATTGATAAAAAGTAAAAATTAAAACACCAATGGGAGCTTGACACATGGCAGGGCTGTTGGGCTGGTTAACATCTTTTACTTTCCAACGGTCCACTTAATCTGGACCTTTGATTTTGAATCCAGAATTTGATCATACGGTCTATGTTTAAACAAAACAGCTACTTTTCTTTTTCAACGAAAATAAATGGACAAATTACAATTAATTGCACAAAATTTACAAAAAAAATTCCTAAAGTTTGCATAAAACACCCTAATTTTTTTTTCTATAAATACTACTTCATTTTACTCATAACTTACACCAATTTATGCACAACAAATTTCGCATCCCCTTCCATCTCTTCTCTCATTTCTTTGAGCATTTTTTTCTAAAAAAAATGGACACCTATTGGCTTCCTTTTGAAGATTTACAAATGTGCATCTCTTTCGCACGTCATAACGTTGATGAATACAACAACAAACAAACAAAAGATGGACAAATTGTGAGAGACAATTCATGCCGATTGTTTGCTAAATTGGGAGCCAACATAAGATGAATCTACTCTGAAAGAGCCTAGGACTCAAATTGCGCTACTACAATAAATTCAAGCTACTCTTGCAAAAATGGGGCGAATGTTTGCACAATGTACAGATGCGTATAGCTAGCGGCACTTCGCATATGGATGATGTAAGTTTCTATTCTTTTTTCATATATGATATAAATTTTATTTGATTATATGAAATAAATTATGAAATTGATATATCTTATTTAATTAAATATGTACTAATGTGAAATAACTAATACTTATTATATTTTAGATCAAGCAAGCTCAAGCCTTTTACTATGCGGCCAAGAAAAAATCGTTTACACACTTTACATGTTATAAAGCGATTAAGGGTCATCCAACTTACGTTACGGTGCTACCAACGACTCAATCTCTGTATGCAAGCAATTTCGAAGTTACTCCTTTCGTTACCGAATCATCTCTAATCATCAATTTGGGTGACAAGGAAGTGAATGAGACACCACAAAGCAATGTGGCCGCTCCCTCAAGTCCGGTTAGACTAATGGGAAGCAAGGCAGCAAAGGAAGTAAGGCGGCAAAAGAAACAAGGTGAGACTCTTATTGAGCAACAATTTGAGGTTTTGCAAACCATTACAAATGATCAAGCATCGTGGCATACCTCGAGGAAGACGCATAATGAAAGTGAGCTTAATTATTATAAAGAGTACATACAAATTCAACAACATAAGGAAGCAAGGGTGGCCAATGAGTTCAAACTGTTATGACCCGGAATAATGTTACGCGATAATTAGAACTTATGCGGTTAGTCACTAATTATTAACATTAATTGTCGATGGTATATAGTTTTTACTGTTGGTAACTTTCACTGACGTTTCGTCGAGATTTTACTGACTATGTTTTTTGAGAAATTTCTTTGGATAAAGTTGTAGAGTTTGTCGATACGAGTTCGTGGCCACGTCAACTGTTGAAATCAGAGTTACGAAATATCGGAAAACGTTTATCGCATAATCGCGGGTATAAAATAGGGGTTTCTATTTTTGGAAAGTCATAATTCTATTTTGGGTAGGTTGACCCCGTGTTGACTTTTTCTTCATCTCTCTCCTAGCCCATTTTTCATCGTCGATTTCTCACCGGCAGTGAGCCTCCAGCCGACCACTATTGGCCGTGATATTGGTCGGATTATGTTGGGTTTCAGCTCCTCTATCTACTAGCTAGTGGTTGTATCTCTGGCGTTGGTGGCCGGAGGACGACGAAATAAGGCGGAGAATCGGTCGGATTCAGGTGAAATTTCATGGTGACGATGGCGGCGGGGTATGACGTTGAAGTTACGGGGGTTTTGAAGCCCAGGCAGAGACAAGTTGAATGTGACACATCTTGGCCCTTGCCGTGGCCGGAAGTTGGCGAATGGAGGAGATAAATTTTCCGGTGGATTTTTGGTTTTTCGGCAAATTGGAGGTTTTCCGGTTAGAATTTGATGTCATATTCTTCATAAATGTTGTTGGTCTTGTTGAGTTGAACATTTTTTTTATCCAGGTTTCTTGATTTGGTGCCGGTGGGAATTTCGGTCGCCACTGCCGGTGGTGCATGGCCTACACGCCGCCGTGCGCGGCAGAGCTCTGGCGATGTGGAATTTTTGGTAAAGTCTTATGTCGTTCGGCTCAGAATTTCATGCCGAACGCAATGGTGAGGTTCTTGAATGGATCTGGACTTGATAAATTTTGACTAGTATTTAATCGGACACAATAATTAATTGATTTCACGATAATATTAACGGACGATCCAATTATTTATTCAAGTGCGAGTCGCTCGATATTTGAGATTTATGTTATGACTCTAAAATTGATTTACGGTGAAGGAATGTAAGGAATTGAATTCGAAATTTGATTAAGTTCGTATTTAGACGGGAAATACGTTATTCGAGAATGTGAGATTCTCGACATTATTGCTCGTCGGATTACGAGTTTAGCTATTCATTATGAATATCGACGAGTAGATATTAATTATAATCGTGGTTTCAGGATTACGAGTTAGCGGGCCGTGTCGGATGAATATTGTGCCAATTAGCAGGTTACGGCTTTATGAATATTCCGTCATAGTACGGTGAGTGAACTTTTTTTTTCACAATTGTTTGCGAATTCAGAGATTTATATTCACATTGTACTTTTGGTTTACAGATTCTAGTTTCCAGTTTACAGTATATTTTAGACCAGATTAAATTTGAAGGTTTTTCTTGTGATGGCTTATAGGTTAGCTGCATCGATGCCCTGACTGTTTGGTTGATCACCGGATAGTCCTTGGTCAAGGGGAAGTCAGGTTGCCTCGTCGGACCCGTCAGGGGAGGTCAGGTTGCCTCATCTGACCCATCACCTTTTATTTTTATTTTTTGTAGCTACCAGTCAAGGCAGGTCAGGATACCTCGTCTGGCCTATTGTTCTATTCATCGTAGCTACTAGTCAAGGGAGGTCAGGAGTCCTCGTCTGACTACCTCCACATTTGTTTTACAGTTTTATAACCGTTGAACTCGCAGGTTTTTATAGAAATTGGTAAAAAAACACAAATAGAATATTTTATTATTTTACACTGACTGCGAGTTTTTGTCCACTCACACTAACGTTTTTTTTTATGTTTTTAAATTCCTTTTTCTAGGCCTTTCGGTTTTCCACGCCCAGGTTGCAGTGCTTCTCCTGAGTTAGATTTTGGTCCCTAGAGGCTTTGAGTCCACCGCATTATCATACCTTTCCGTAGGTTTCGGCCTACTAGCAGTATATTTTCATATATTTTATTCTACTCCTAGAAGTCGCTCTAAACATTAGTGTTGTAAATATTTTTCAATATTAGTAGTGAATTGTTAGTATTGTTGGATTATAAGTTTTTTGTTCTTGTATTGTTGTTCCATCATTTTAATTAATTTACTTACCACACTTTATTGAGAAATACGGATGGACATCGGTGGTCCATGGTATTATTTGTGGGAAATCCGAAGTGTAATTTTCTTGCAGGTTTTTGGTAGCCCACTCCGTAGAGGAAACTATGTCAAAATTTATACAGAAAATCATAGTTTAAGTCTTGTCATTAGGGCGTGATCCTAGATTACTAGTTAATCTAGGGTTGGGTCCTTTCAGTTGGTATCAGAGCATTAGGTCACAAATTCTGTAGACTTCCTTAGTCAGATCAGTTCAAACATTTGATTGTGTACAACACTCCCAGGAAGGGTGGCCCGACCGACGGGCCGATCCCCATCACCTCCAAGTGTTGTGCATTGTTAAGTGTTCAGAGTCTTCTAGTTGAGCCAGTTTCCTTGATCTGGTTTTGTAGGCTAATTATTAGTGGTGGACTCATAGATCATTATGCCTCGACAACCAGCTCCTCAGGATGAAGTGCAGTCATTGGCCCAATAGATGCGTAAACTATTTGCATGCATGTTGCCAGTGCCACGGGAGGACCGTGACGATCTTGTTAATCAGGTCAATAGGGCAGGTGTTGTGCCTTTTCCTGGTTCTCACTACCTGGTGGTGTGTGAGAACTGGATTATCGAGATTGTTTGAGTTTGCGACCGTATACGTTCTCAACTAATACTTGAGCAGAGGATAAAGTTAGTTGTCGGCCTACTGTAGGACCATGCCTATCGTTGGTGGATGGGCACCATGAGGCAGGAAGTTGCAACCTCGTGGGCCAAGATCAGTGATGCTTGGAGGTGCTGCTTTCCAGTAAGGCAGATGAGGAAAGGAATCATGTAGAGTTCGTGAATCTGCATCAAGGAAATTTGTCGGCTATGGTGTATCAAGACTGCTTTTATTGCCCATTTCGATTTGCATTCTGTTTTGTTGTAACACTGAGGGAGAAATGTTGGAGGTCTGAGCAATGCTTGTGATATGTAATTCCTTCATTTATGGTGAGCGCGCCATATATGGACTTTGATGAATGTATTTGTGTTGCGGTTTAATGTGAGATTTGACCTCAATTTTGCAGGGTGTTATTCGACAATATGAGTAAGGTGGGCCTTGCCAGGGATATTCTTTTGGTGGAGGTTACAGTATAATTGGTTTCACATCATCTTCTGGCAAGGGATTTCATACCTCAGCTCGTAGTGCCCATCATTCGAGTGTTTTCCGTGATGGAGGAGGAGCCAACGCTAGAGCTGAGATTTTTGGGTGAGTTCCGGTGGATCTGGATTTATTTCTCCAGCGCCCAAAGATTCTCTTTTATGTAAAATTTTCCATAAATATTCTTATGGGTAGTGCTCGTTGGGGATATTAGTATGTTATCGCTATGGTTAAGTGGACCTCTTTGTGTAGGAATGTTCATAGAGGGACACCTTTGGTGCATTTCTAGCTCTAAGTTCTAGTGGCAACCAGAGAATTACTTTGGGAGTCAAACCTATGCCATCACCCCGACCATCAGCCTACCAGGACTAAGGTCAGGAGGACGACTGACAAGATTGTCAGGTTAGGCTTGCCTTCACCGAATGATTCTGCGGGAGCCCCGAGCATCTTTTGAGGTCATTATTTGTTCGTTGAATGTTTTCGACTATGAAGTTTATACTTTCTTTGACTCGGTGGGTGACATGTTCTTTTATATCGGTAAGGTGGGCGTCCATAGTCAACGTACCTCTCACATCCTTTTCAAAATTGTGGTAAGTGAATTTATCCCTCTAATGAGGTGAGTCTAGTTGGATTAGTTTATAGAGATGTAGTGTGTATTCAAAGGTTTTAGTTTGTCTACTGATCTAGTATTTCTAGATCTAGTAGATTTTGATTTGATCTTAGGCATGGAGTTCTTGTGCCATCATCAGGCATTTGTAGATGATTATCAAGAAGAGGTGTTTTGAAGTCCGGTGTTGCCTGACATTTTGTTCTGTAGTGAGATAAACGTGTTATTTTGTACCTGGGTTCAACCTTGATGGCTGTGATGTTGTTTTCGGAGAGATGTACCGCATAATTGGCATATGTCGTGAAAATTTGTGTCCCTACTCCCTATACTGATTCGATTGAAGTAGTAAGTGTGTATCCGAATATATTTCCCAAGAAGTTACCAGGTTTACCTACAGTTCGAGAGAGATTTTATTGTTGAGTTATTATCAGGTACCTATCCTATAACTCAAGTATCTTATCAGATGGCTCCAACTGATTTGTGTGAGAGGCAGATTCACCATCAGGAATTGATCGACAAGAATTTTATCCATCCCAGAATTTTATCGTGCGGAGCCCCAATATATTCGTGAATGTGAAGGATGGTTCGATGAGGTTACTTATCGTCTACTGGAAACTGAATCAGGATATGGTGAAGAACAATTACCCATAGTCGTGGATTGATGATTTACTAAATCTTGATAATCCTTCAAAACTCGTTCATTATTTGAGGTATTCCAGTAATTCAGTTCTATTAACCTAAAGTGTTTTTACTTGTGCCTTTCTTGCATTAATTGTGTTCATTTTGTGTCATGAACACATTTCTTTTTGAAAGGATACCATTCGTTTTGTGCCACTAACTTGTAAATATATTTCTTCTATTTATTAATCACATGAGTTCGCGCAAGACAATATATTGTATTAACATTAGAGAGGTGGGGTGTATGTTATGCTGCATAGATTAAATCGTTTCAGCTCAATGTTATATATAGGTTTACGAGCATTATAAGTATACGTGGTGATTATTAGCAGATAAGTATGATTTGAAATTTGTATGTTGTATGATTTCCGAATTTCTGTTAGACGTAATTTGGAACATCCTATTGATAACTCAGCGTTTATCACGTGCAAAAGTATATGAGTATTTTATACACGAGCGTGAATTCTGACCAGAGTTATGCTTGGCGACGACGATTTAATTTATTTCTTCCAACTTTATAAAATTCAAATTTCTAACTCTGCATGTTATCGAGAATTTTCGCATTTCTTGGATTTTGCAGTACTCTGACCTTTTGATTAATTTTATAAGTTGATGATCTGGTGTAAGAGGAATTATAATATCTATGGTAATATAGCGTGGAAGAGTGCAACAATTCGATTGTTCAATTTGGGACGATATTTTGATAAATAGTTTGGCATCCCAGTATTATATTATTTTCAATGGACTCTTATTGTCGTCTTACGTGTTTATGTATTTGTGGCCTATGCCTAATTCTTTTGGGTCTATTGGCTCATGTCAGTAGTAGTTATGTGGTTGTGTGAGTCATATAAGTAAATCGTTGAGGTGCAAGTTATTAGAAAATTAGTTTTCAATTCGAGTATTTGAGATCTGGAAATGATTAAGCAAATGCGGAGGTTCAGGTTATGCATTGATATTTGTTCAGACTGCGAAAATATTAGATATTATTGACTTAATATGGGCGACTATTCAGAAACTTCAGATGGAATGCCGAGTTTATATCTCCAATTTGTAGTAAATTGTGATGTCAGTTCGACTTCCTCGTCCTTGCCCATGGTTTAGGTTTATTTGAGGCTTACTACGAATGTTTTCTTTTGAGCCTCTTTATGGTTATATGGATATTTATTAAGGTAGTGTGTTTTTGGGAATTATATATGGTGGAGATATATGGTTTGGCGATCAATATGATTCATGAAATCAGAAAAATATTAGTGATTTATATTCATGTTATAGTTATGTTGAGTTATGAGGAATCCGGACGGGATGTGGAGCCCACAGTTTGTATTCTTGAGTTGAGATTATTGGAATACTTTCGTTATTCAGGTTTTGGGTTTCTTAAGTTTTAGAAGAGACTATGCTCAATTTTCTGTAGGAAATTTCTAAAACTGTATAAGGTTGGAAGTTCATTATGGATCGACCAAGTACCCATATTTTTTGTGATTCTAAACTGTTTTGTTAAGTCCCCTGTTTGTGATTTTGGTGGTTTTTGTAGCCACTTTATAGGTGAGTGTCTATGTTTGGACATCTCAGTTAGTTTCCGGTGCAGGGTTTGATGGTGATTTAGGTGCCACTTCTGTGTTGAGACCGCACTACTACCCATGTAGTTATCTTTGTGGGATGTTGGTCTGTGCATTTTCGAGTAGGTCTGGCCAATTGTGTTTATGTGTGTTAGTAGAATTTGTCACTAGTATTGGCTCAGATACCTGAAACTTCTATGTATTCATGTTATCGAGGTTGAATTATATCGCTCCTGGTACCAGGTTCATATGGAGTAGTTATTATGACTTCAGATTTATTAAGTGAGACTTAATGACGGAATGTTAGCTTTGTAACAGAGTTATGGTTCTAGGTAATAAATGTGAATGTTCTTATAAGCTAGAAGATGTTACCTGGAGTGGTAAGTATGTGAATTCATCTGTTATACATATATGTGCAAATTTTGAAGAAGAAAATTTTGTAAGGAGGGTAGACTATTAAGACCCGGAACAATATTACGCGATAATCAGAACTTATACGGCTAGTCGCTAATTATTAACGTTAATCGTCGATGGTAAATAGTTTTTATCCTTGGTAACTTTCACTGACGTTTCTTCGAGATTTTATGGACTATGCTTTTTGAGAAATTACTTTGAATAAAGTTGTAAAGTTTGTCGATACAAGTTCGTGGCCATGTCAAGTGTTGAAATCGGAGTTATGATGAATAAGTTATGGTCAACGAAAATTTTATAAAAATATCGGAAAACGTTTATTGCAAAATCATGGGTATGAATAGGGGTTTCTATTTTGGGAAAGTCAGAATTCTATTTTGGGTAGGTTGACCCTGTGTTTACTTTTTCTTCCTCTCTCTCCCGACCCATTTTTCGCCGTCGATTTCTCACCGGCTGTGAGCCTCCAGCCGACCAGTATTGGCCGTGATATTGGTCAGGTTATGTTGGGTTCAAGCTCCTCTATCTATTGGTGGTTGTATCTCCAGTGTTGATGACAGGAGGACGACGAAATGAGGCAGAGAATCAGCCAAATTCAGGTGGAATTTCACGGTGATGATGGTGGCAGTTGCGGCGGCATATGACGTCGAAGTTATGGGGGTTTTGAAGCCCAGGCCGAGACGAGTTGAACGTGAGACGTCTCGGCCCTTGCCGTGCTCGGAAGCAGGTGGATGTAGAGATAAACTTTCCGGTGGGTTTTAGGGTTTCTGGCAAATTGGAGGCTTTCCGGGTAGAATTTGGTGTCGTGTTCATCATAAATGTTGTTGGGCTTCTTGAGTTGAACATTTTGTTATGTAGGTTGCTTGATTTGGTGCCGGTGGGAATTCCGGCCGCCACCGCCGGTGGTGCGTGGAGCTCAAGCGATGTGTAATTTTTGGCAAAATTTTATGTCATTCCTCTCGGAATTTCGTGTCGAATACAATGGTGAGGTTCTTGAATGGATCTAGACTTGATAAATTTTGACGGGTTTACTGGAACAATAATTAATTAATTTCATGATAATATTAACAGACGATCCGATTAATTATTGAAGTGCGAGTCGCTCGATATTTGAGATTTATGTTATGGCTTTGAAATTGATTTACAGTGAAGGAATGCAAGGAATTGAATTCGGAATTTGATTAAGTTCGTATTTAGTCATAAAATACGTTATTCGAGAATGTGAGATTCTCAACATTATTGCTCGTCGGATTACGAGTTTAGCCATTCATTATAAATATCAACGAGTAGATATTAATTATAATCCTGGTTTCAGGATTATGAGTTAGCGGGCCGTGTCGGATGTTTATTGCGCCGATTAGCAGGTTACGGTTTTGTGAATATCCCGACATAGTGCGTTGAGTGGACTTTTATTTTTCAGTGTCGTTTGTGAGTTCAGAGATATTTATTCGCAATATATTTTCAGTTTACAGATTATAGTTTCTAGGTTACAGTATATTTTAGACCAAATTAAATTTGGAGGTTTTTCTTGTGATGGCTTATAGGCTAGCTACATCGATGCGCTGACTATTCGACTGATCAACGAATGGTCCCTGGTCAGGGGAGGTCAGGTTGCCTCGTCTGACCCATCACCTTTTATTTTTATTTGTCGTAGCTACCGGTTAGGGGAGGTCGGAATACCTCGTCTGGACCATTGTTCTATTCATCGTAGGTACTAGTCAGGGGAGGTCAGGAGTCTTCGTCTAACTACCTCCACATTATTTTTACAGTTTTATAACTGTTGAACTCGCAAGTTTTTATAGAAATTGGTGGAAAGATACAAATAGAATTATACTAATTGCGAGTTTTTGTCCACTCACGCTAATATTTTTTTTATGTTTTTAAATGCCTTTCCCTGGGCCTTTAAATTTTTCGTGCCAAGGTTGCAGTGCTTCTCTTGGGCTGAATTTTGGTTCCCAAATGCTTTGAGTCCACCAGATTATCATACCTTTCTGTAGGTTTCGGCCTTATAGTAGTGTATTTTCATTTGTTTTATTCTACTCCTAGAAGTCGCTCTGAATACTAGTGTTGTAAATATTTTTCAGCATTGGTAGTGAATTGTTAGTATTGCTGGATTTTAAGTTTTTTGTTCTTGTATTTTTGTTCCAGTATTTTAATTAATTTAATTACCACACTTTATTGAGAAATACGGATGGACATCAGTGGTCAACGGTATTGTTTGTGGGAAATCCGAAGTGTGATTTTCTTGCAGGTTTTTGATAACTCACTCCGTAAAGGAAACTATGCCAAAAAATTTACGGAAATCCATAGTTTAAGTCTTGTCGTTAGGGCATGATCATAGATTACTAGTTAATCTAGGGTTGGATCCTTTCACAAACTCAAGAAACAAGGGGAAGAAACAAGGGTCATGACAATGGATTTGGAGGCTATGACCTCAATCTCGAAAGGGTAATTTTACCAAGAGGAAACTAAAAATCTTTAATGAAGGAGAATCTAGGGAAGGAGAAGCTACCGATGAAACATTTCTGGATTGTTATCACTCACGCATGCTCTTTCCATTATAGTTATAGTATTGTCTTAAGAATAAATCTAGGCTTGCCTTGTTATTATGTAATTTCAATTTTCAAGAAATAAAAAATATAAATTATTTAATAAGATGAAATTGAAGGTGAAATTTGTTACACATATTAAAGTAAAACACATACTAAAATTGAAACACACACCCATTAAATGAAAACACATAATAAAATTGAGACACACATATCGAGACACATATTAGAGTATCACCGGTTTCAATCCTCCAGTTGTGCTTCACCAAGTCCTTTTGAAGCTCTGTATGGATATAAACGGATTCGAGATCAGCAACACGGTCATGAAATTGTTGTATGTTACATCCATCTCTTCTCATTGGCTCAAAAGGAATTTGATTCCCTTGTGCATCCACTGGCCCATCATAAATCTGGAAAGCTCTTGATGAGTTTTGCATATGTTCTTCTTCATTCTCCTCAAATTCTTCTTCCATGAATTCATCCTCAACAATCATGTTATGCAATATGATGCAAGCTAATATGATGGATGTGATTACCGATTTCTTGTGCAATATGCAGTTATGACGAATAATTGCCCAACGAGATTGCTAGATCCAAAATCCCATCTACACATCTTTCCGGTATGCCTGCTGTTTCTTTGCGAAGAGCATATCTTGTGGAAACTGGGGATTGGAAATTGTTTTGACAAAAGTAAAGTACCTCGTATATATTTCGTCAGCTAGATAATAAGCATTGGAGTACCTCTCTCTGTATACTTCATAGATGGCAAATGAGGTTCTTCCAGTAATGAACTGGTCAAAGACATTGGAATGGTGGAGCACATTAATGTCATTTTGAGCTCTAACCACCCTAAAGAAACTATGTCATATCTAGGTATCATACGAGGCCACCACCTCTAGGATAATAATGGGCTGACCCTTTTGCCCTGAGTATGCTCTTTTATGTGCGGTTGGGCAGTTCTTCCATTCCCAGTGCATGCAGTCAATGCTTCCAATCATACCTGGAAACCCATGATGTTGGCTTTTATCTAGGAGCCGAGTGAGATGCTCCGATGTTGGAGCGCGAAGGTATTTTGGACCATAAAGATCAACCACTTGGTGGCAAAACTTCTTCACACATTCTAGTGTACTCGATTCCCCCATACTTTTAATTTCAGTACACTGATCTGTAGCTGCGTCATACGCCATCATTCGTAGAGCACCAGTCATCTTTTGTTGGGGTAGAAACCCTAGCACTCCAATGGCATTTTCTCTTTGATGCCAATATTGGTCGTGGTTGCAGAGATCCGTCATGATAGTATTGAATACATTTATGTTGATACGATCCCTCCAAAGAAATTCTTGTATGTTGAAGATAGGGTGCTCGACGAAGTAATTTTCCATGAGATTTTGTCCCCTCGACTCTCTCAGTTTTAGTCAATCCACTTTGCGACCAAGATGTGAACCGCGACCTTGTGGTTCATCGTCAACTTGTGCATCTTCCATGACCACCTGATTGACTAATGATTGCTCCATGTCGTCATCCTCTTGGTGTCGTTGTTGCCTCCACCTGATAAAATTGTGAAAACTAAAAGGATTCATCAAAGTGATGCAGGAAATCTTGAGAAGTGTTTAGAGAGATGTGTTATCTACTCGGATTGGAAGAGACTTGTACATGGTGTGTATAGAATGAGTGATGGATAAAAGTTTTATAGCCAATTGTAGATAATCTGATCTTTGAAGATGAGCACACGTGTCGTATCATTATTGGTCAAAAATCTTACCGGAAATCTGATCTAATTATTTTGTCGATAATGTTATCTAGAAGTAACACGTGTCGCATCATCATTAGTCGACAATCTTATCTGAAATCTAGTCCAATTATTTTGGCGACAACGACACGTGGCAGTGACACATGTCATATTTTTATTCGTCAAAAATTTTATCGAAAATTTTGTATATTTATTTAGTCAATGACACGTGGCAATGACAAATGTCACATTGTTATTAGTCAAAATCTATCCGGAAATAATTTATTAACATTTCACAACATGATGAATAGTAACTACTATTGTACTTTGTGTATTGCTACGTTCAAAAACTGCTTTGCACTTGCTATTTTTGGATTTGGTTTGCTCTTGCTCTTCGGATGAGTTGCTCAAGCTAATTTCTCAAGCAATGGGAGCATATGTTCTTAGAACATATGCATTGGTGCATGGTTCGGATGAACAGCGGCCATGGATCAGACGAGCAGGAAAAAAAAAGAATACAATGGCGAATTCTGGGTAGGTGAATCGGTCATTGAGCCGTTGCTCGAGTAGACCAGGATGCTACTTTTGCTCATCGAAACAGGCGCTCTACTTGAACCCACATCGCGTGGGTGACGTCAAGTGCATCCAATTTTTTTAAGTCAAGCACGTGAATTGTAAAAAGTTAAAAAAAAATAACATGCGGTTAAGACCATGCCACATGTCGCACTTGTCAGCCACATATATTAATCTCCAACGGTCATGTTCATCTTGGCCAATGGATTTAACTCAAAAAATCAATCCAATGTCTCAAATATGTCAAACAGACAAATTTTTTAGAATGAGCATATTGAAAATAATTACAAAATAAAAAACTCTAACAAATTACAAAAAAATCTCTAAGAATTACATAAAACACATTACCATTTTGATCTCTATGGCTACTACATTCATTTTATTCACATCTCATACAAATTGGTGCACAACAAATTTCTCATCTCCCTTCATCTCTTCTCTCAAACCTTTGAGTTTTTGTAGAAAATGTCCACAAATTGGCTTGCTTCCAAAAATTTACAATTATGCATTTCTTTCAATCGTCATAATGTTTGTGGTCTCACCTGCAACAAACAAAAGCTCGACAAACTATGAAAAAAAAAACATGCCTATTATTTGCTAAACTGGGAGATGGCTCAAGGTAAAGTTACTCAATCAGAGCCTAGGACCCGAGTTACGTTTTCTTCTCGTTTTAGTAAGTTGAAGGCATATTTGAAAAAATGAGGTGATGCTCTGAAGCATGCATGAAGGCGTATAGCTAGCAGCACAAATTTTATAGATGACGTAAATCTGTATACTTTTGTCACCTCAATGTTTTTTTTATGAAATAAGTGTGGTAATTCATATTTTCGTATCTATATATTATTGTGGCAACACCAAAATGCAATCTAAGAGGTCCTTCGAGCCCGGTTAGACCAATAAGAGTGTATACGACCAAGGAATCAAAGAGGAAGGGGAAAAAAGGTGCGACTTCTTCAAATGATGTTTCACAAACCATGGCGTCTAATAAAAAAGAGTGGATGGATGTGAGCAAGAAAAATAGAGAAAATGAGCTTGGTTTATACAAAGAGTACCTACATCTTTAGCAACAGAAGAAAGCAAGGGTAGCTAAAGAGTACCGGCTGAACAAAGAAAAGGAACAAAGGCTAGAGAAAGAAATAATGATCATAAGAATGGATTTGGAGGCTATAACCCCAAATATGAGGAAGTATTTAAAAAGGAAAAAATCACAAATCCTTGGAGAAGGAGAAGACAACGACGAAACCTTTTCAGATTGTTATCGTCCGGACGCGCTTGTTTTTATCAACCCTTTCGCCTTGAGTATGCCCCTTACCAACCGGTTGGGTAGTTTTTCCATTCTCAGTGTATGAATTCAATGCTTCCTATTATACCTAGAAATCATCGCCCTCTACACCTTTTTAGAAGTCGAATGAGGTCTATATGATTTAGAGCGCGGAGGTAACAGTGGCTGTAAAGCTCGAACACTTGTTTGCAAATTTTCTTCATACATTCTAGTGCAGTTGATTCTACATCTACGTATTTTCATTTCACAGATTGTGATATCTCGAACTTTTTGTAAACTTAATTCTATTTTGTGTTCATTCGAGTTTTATTCAGTGAACGTGATAAATAATGTTTACTGATAGTAAAGATCACGAAAACTATGGTTGACTTTTTAACAAATTGATTATGTCGGTTAACTTTGGATGGAAGTCGTAGGATTCGTCAAGACAAGTTCATCGACATGTAAAATGTCAAAAACGGAGTTACAACAAAAAGTTACGGTCTAGGAAATTTTGTCATGAATTATGGAAACAAAAGTACAGGACTATAAATAGAGATTGCCCGATTTAGTGAGAGAGACTCTCCATTTCGGGCAATTAGGCTTGTTGACCAGCGTTGACCGGCTCTGGCGACCAAAATTGCTGCCAAGCTCGACGCTGGCGAGATTTCGCTATCTGGAGGTATCAAAATGCTCTCCTTGATCTCCTCTTTCCTTACCCTAAGATCTCTAATCCCAATTTAGGAGGAGAAAGCTGGAAATTTGAGGAGAAACTACGTTTCGGGTTGGTGATTTTCCGGCCAACTCGGCCGCCGTTTGGTATAGGTAAGGTTCTCTTTGACTTATTTGTTGGGATTGTGTTGTGAAATTGATTGTTTTCAGGTGTGAATTTGGGAAATCCAATGCATTTTTCAGTGAGGAAATGTAGCCAAATTGTCGTCGGTTATAGTATAGATGGTTGGAAATCGGATGTCGAACCCACAAGGATTGATCACCCTAATTCCTTAGCTCTTAATGCAAGACTCGATTACACAAGACACACAAACACAAATTGTGACTAAAGATGAGATGGAAGAATATATCTTGTGACGCTAGATCCCTTGGAAACCATACATCGTAAATGGTGATGTTACTACGATGAATGCGATTCGATTGATTGATTGTTTAGGTGACAAATACAAGTAAAATGAAACAAAATCAGGAGATTAATTCAAAGGAAATAAATGGGTAGCTAGAGGTGTTACCACTAACCACTCGAAATGCAAACAATGTCAAATTTATGATTAAAGTGATTTTGTCCGGTTTACCTAACTTTAGTCCAAATCGTAACCTTTTGAATTAGGTTTGGTTGTGATCCGAAGCTGCTAAACCACAAGAGAAATTGAAAGGATTCGAACCAACATTAGCCCACATGGCAAACCAAAGCTAAAGTCAAGGTTTTTGGTGCCTAGACGCTCACTATATGTTGCGAAGGAATGAGTGTGGATAGTTAATATGTGTTCAATGTGGAAGGTTTCCTTCCCAAGCCTATATTGGAGAACCCAAGAGATGTGGCTATTGTGATTCTCCCAATCCATACCCACTTAGATAAGAACCAGAAGAACCAACTAGTACCCATATGGATTTTGGCCTATATGAGCTTTACCCAAGCCTCTTAAGCCCATTGGGACTCAAGTATACTTGGGTTCTTACTATTGTTCAAGGGGAAACCAACCAATAAAGCCTACCTTTGGTGGAGTCAAACCTTAGTCATGTTTACTTGCTCATCTAACTCTAGGTGATTAGCTATTTCAACCAAAGTTCATGTTGTAGACTCTCAATACCCACATCAACTTAGCTAAGGTCCACACAAGTAGATAGAACTCATTCAATACGCACAAGCATTTAAACAACACACAAACATATAATAGATTCTTCACAACCTATTCACAACACACATATACTAAAAACATGAATTGTAGCATAAATCAAGCCATTGTTTAACACATCGAGTGGCTAGGGTTTGACCCCTAGCCCCTCCCCAAAGCAAGCCAAGCTTCTTCAAGTCTATTCTTGTGTTTCAAACTCCACCTTCTTTCCTCCAAATGTCTTCAACCTTGTAGAGGAGATAAGGAAGAGCTTTAGGACCTCAAGAGACAAGGGAGAAAACAGATTACTTCTCACCTCTTTGAGTTCTAGAAATCTAACCAAACCCTAGAGATAGAGATGAAATGAGGAACACCCAGACTAGGCCAAGATGATGATGAAGGTGAGGAGAGGTTTGTATCCTCCCCTGAAGGAGGAGCTATGTCTCTTTTGGTGGTAGTGTGGTGGTGGTGTCAGCCTAAATGAGGGGAAGAGAGAGGGAGAAGAGCTCTAGAGGGTTTGGAGAGAAAAAGGTTGGAGAGAGAAGAGTTAAAACTTGGAAATGTGAAAAATGAAGTATGTTGTATATGGGTGTGATGAGGAGCTCGAAATTATATAAGAGAAGAGATATTTTCATTTTTGATTTGAATTTACAATGTGAGAAAAGGTTAAGACATGATCCACACATTTAGGGATAAAAGGGGTCCTAAGGTGAGGTGTCACAAATGTGACTCACCTTGCATGTACATGTCATGTGCATTCATCTCACTTGAATTTCATTTTCATTTGGCCCCAAAATATCTTCCATGTGTGGTTGAAGTGTTGACCAAGACCTTGACCGACATTGGTCGCCAGAATCTTGGAATATTCCAGCGAGTCTTCGGAGACCCTTTTTCGTCATCTAGCCAAAGTTGCTTCATCTTCTCTCTTGACTTTGGAAATACATACGCCTTCTTAAATAAATGTGTACTTTCATTTTTATGCTCCATTTCCGAGTCAAACCATGATTTCCTAGAAAGAATAAGAAACGTCACAAGAACGATGCTTTATTCATAAAAAGCAGCAATAAACCTAAAGTTATGAGAATATTAGGCCCATAATTATGGTTCTAACAAACTACCCCATACTTAAGCTTTGTTTGTCCTCAAGAAAACACAAAAATATAAAAAATAAAGCTAAGCTATTCTCTAACATGAAAGAAACACACAATCACACAAAAGCATGCAAGTGTCCCACAATGGTGAACATTTCCCTCAAATAACCATGACAAATGGATTGAACTCCTCTTAAGCATAATTAGAATATGAAATCAATGAATGATTAATAAGCTAAACATGTCAAACCAAATGTATGTATTTAGATGTATTCAAACCAACATGTTCCTAACCATTTAACTCACAAGATATCACTCAATGCACTTAAGAGTTTAGAGGGTTAGTGTTTGCACTCAAAAATTAAATTGGTCACAATTTTTTCATAGGTTTGATTTTCAACCAAATACTCCAATAATTCTACACACAAGAGTTTCAAATCAAGAGAACTTTTATTTAGGTTGTAATAGGGTTTAAGGAAGGGGGTTCAATGAAAGAAAGAGATAGGATAATCAAAAACCAAGCAATCTAGTAAGCAATTCACTACTTGAAATTCCTCTAAACTACTTCTAGGTGCTACTATTTCCCTTTTTCAAATCAAACAACTTCCCAAAATACTATTCTTTATGTACAACACACCCTATTTGTATTTTTGCTTAAAGTGTTATTCACCCCCCCCCCCTCTCTCCCTCTTGATTATGTGTCTTGTTTAAGCACAGGTTTAATTATCAACATTCTCCACTGTTACATTGGTCCTTTGTTACAAGTTCTCTTTGATTGGTCGAGGCTCCTTCATGGTTTGTGCATTTCGAGAGAAGAGGATACGATTGTTTTATGTAGTGGTCATGACCTTCCATCTCAAATTTATTATATCTGCATTGTAGAATTTATGTTAGTAGCTTCGACAAGCATCCTTGCTTTTGGCGTCTTCCGGGTTTCAACAAACAATACCCAAGGAACTAATGTATTGTGTTTTAGTCTTATTTTATAGGGTTACTGTAGTTTCCTATTACTAGGTTCTTTGTCTGAACTTAGTTGGAAATTAATTTTCCTTTTATATTAGTGTTTCGTTCTATTTGAACTTTTTCCATTGGAACTTATGTCTTAATCGATCCCCACTTCCAAAAAATTAAACATATAATGTGAAAGGACCCAACCCCGATTTAGTTTCCTAAATCGAAATCGAACCCCTTCTGAAAACACGAACTTGCAAAAATCATAGGAATTTCGGTAGAGTTTCACTATAACATGGAATTACCATTAACCTGCACCCGAAAAACACACTTCATCCTATGCCACAAAAGCCAAACCATGGGCACCAATCCCATCCGAATTTCTCAATATCATAACAATAATGTAAAGTAATAAGCAAAACTGTACATTACAAAAATTCGGGGAAAATCATATGAAAGTATAACATTAGAGTAATCAGAGCGACCTCTAGTGTATATATACATAAATATACAACAGTAGGCTAAACAAGAAACCTATTGGAAAAGAAAGGTAGCTCAAACACTAAGCCTCCGACAGCGACGTGTGACAACGAATTCGAACTGCAAACTGGGCACGGAAACCGAAAAGCCCAGGGGAAAGGCAAATAAAATCGTTAGAGTGAGTGTACGAAAATAATCATATGCCTTTCACCATTTATACAATAAAAAAAACAATGCAAGTTCGTAGAATAAATGGAGGTGTCAGGCGAATCTCTCAAGCCCGACGGTGATAGACTAGGCGAATCTCTCAAGCCTAGTGGGCACATCAGGGGAATCTCTCAACCCTGGAACTGGACTACTGGTGATCAGCCGAGTAGCCAATGCATCGATGCAAAATAAATGCCATCACCATAAAATATAAAACAATACCTCCAAAACAATAAATAATCTCAATACTGTACTGGAAATAAATACTGAAATCAAGAATTCGCTACGACAGTGTATATAAATGTCCACTCACAGATAGTACAGCGCGCAAACGCGCTAATCACGAGATCTGGCGGAAGATCCCTCGCCCAACGTACGATCTCGATCCCTTGAATAATCACAAAATATAACTGATCAAAATCACAATTCATTACTCTGTACCACACCTCAGAAACCAACCATTTCCGAAAACATATAACTCGGATACAAAATAATCGACGAAAACCCCCAAATTCTCCACATAAACCCTCGACTTAAAATCCTGTATCCAAATCCACTCGAAAACCTCAAGGCGATAATCGGGGCGCGATTACGAGCAAAACGGCATAAAACTTGTCAAATTTCAAAAAGTCAACGCCTCGCCGGAGCTCCGCCGTTGACCGCCGTCACCGAAGAGATTTCCCGGCGAGGAAAGCGCAATTTTCTAATTCACCTCAAGTCCAAGACATCTCTCCACTGCCACAAACTCCAATTCCCATTCAGTTCGCCGGAAAACCGATCGAAACCAACGCCGGAGCTCCACCTCCGGTCACCGTCCCCAACCACCACCAACCTCAACCAAAACCACATCCAAATACCCAGAAAGCATCGTGAAGTGAAGGGGAACCTTTCCCCCCACAACCCCGACGCCGAATCTCGCCGGAATCCGCCACCCGATTCCGGCGAAATCCCCCAAATTCAAGCTTCTCGTTCTCACTCAATTCGTGATCAATTCTCCTCAAATCAAGTTCTAAACAATTACAAATCACAAGGGAAAGCCATACCTACCAAAATCGTGGCCGGAGGTGGCCGGAAACGGCAAGTCCGACGGCGAGTTTCAAACTAGGTCAACACACCCACACGGTCAACGCAGGTCAAACGGGTCCAACTCGGTCAACACAAGTCAAACGGCCCAAAATGCAATTTTTTCGATAATTTTACGGCTATTCGGCTATTTATACGTCGCGACTCGGCTCTATCCACATTTCGGATCACACAAACTCGAACGGATAAACACGACTAACTCGACGATAATTTCAAATATTCTTTTTATATTCCTCGATTATCAGAAAAATCGTCTGAAAGTCCCCACGGACTTGAAATCAAATTCTCTACATTTTCCACGAACAAACCCAAATCAAATTCGTGTCCGAATTTCACTCGAAATCGCGCCCCGATCGCAGTGGGGAGATTCGTTTCTCGATTTGAGCATCCGAAAGTACAACGAGGTATTGAGGTGTGAATATCGGATTTTCGACGATTCGTTGACTTTGAATTACGTGTTTCCGAGAATGGTGGTTTCTCGTGATTTGTCTTGTATTGTCGAGTTATGATTTTGAGAAATGGATTTTGTGAATATTCAGGGGTTCGTGATCGTTCGTTTGGCGAGGGACTTTCCGCCGGATCACGAGTTAACGCGAACTGCGTTACGCTAGTCTGTGAGTGGACAATTTCTGGCTAGAATTGCGTGGAAGTCTGGGACTCCGTGATTCTGACTGTACTAGTACGGATGTGTCCACGAGTGGCCCCGTGAGATTTTTATGCATGCTCTGTATGCGTGAGGAGTTAGAGTCTCCCTCGTGTACCATTTGATTTTAATTGATTCGACTCGCATAATGTTTTATAACATATATATTATGTGGTGAAAGACATTTATTTTCGTCCACTCACTCTAACGGTTTTCATGTCTTTCCCCTGGGCTTTTCGGTTTCTGTGCCCAGTTTGCAGTTCGGATTCTGGTGTCGCACGTCGTGGTCGGAGGTATAGTGCTCGAGCTACCTTGTTTCTTCCAGTAGGTTTATTGTTCTACCTACTGTGATATATTTATACGATTATACATTGGAGGTCGCTCTGAGTAATCTATTGTATATATTATACGATTTTACTCCGGATTTTGGTAAAGTATAGATATATTTATTGTTTTACTTTACTGTTGATATGTTGAGAAATCCGGATGGGATTGGTGCCCACGGTTTGCTTTTTGTGGCATAAGATGAAGTGTATTTTCCGCGTGCAGGTAATGGTAATTCCACGTTAGTAACGAAACTCTGCCGAAATTTTGTTGGTTTTTGTTGGTTCGTGTTTTCGAAGGGGTTCGATTCCGGTTTAGGCAACTAAATCGGGGTTGGGTCCTTTCAGGTTGGTATCAGAGCATTAGGTTATAGGTTCTGTAGACTTCTGTAGTCATGTTTACTAAGGATATTTGAGAATGTATAGTATGTCTGGAATGGTGACCCGACCGGCTGGCAGATACTCATCAATATTCCGGGTGTTGTATACTTTCAAATATTTGAAGTTCCATGATTACGTTCCACTTGTTGTGAACGATGTTTTATTCATTAGGATGCCTCCTTGACGTGCTTTCCGTGTCGGTACGGTTGTGGATCCTATTGAGGATCAATCGACGCGCGATTTGCCAGTGAACTGTGGGTTTGGATGAGTATTCTGAGTTCAGAGAATTGTGTGGCACGGTTTGCTTGGTTGTGTGTGTATGAATGTCTACATGTTGCCTCAGAGCAGAGAATTGTGGCAGTTGATGCTTGCTTGAGTCAGATCAGTGTATTTGGTGGGCTGGTATTGTGTGAGTTCCTGTTGCGACTCCATGGCCTACATTTAGGGTGTTGATTATACGGTAATGGTGCACTCAGGCTACCCAGCATTCGAATGAGGAGTGTTTAACCATCTGAGGCAGAGATGCATTGTTCGTATGTTTGTTTCCGATTGCACGTGTTATGTGGCTTCAGAGGAAGCAGTGCACGAGGTTCGAGATGAGTTTGGACCTGAGCATCAGAGAGAGTCTGTTTGGTGTGCCTCAAGATAACCGTGAGGAGCTTAGTGTGCTGCACTCAGTGGAGAGGCTATTGAGAAGGAAAGGTGTATGCGGTTTCCGATGTGTTGGTTTGAGGAAAGTGGACTTAGTCGAGATATGTGATGAGATTGAGTTCAGGCACCTCGGAATCAGTGACTTCATTAGGCTGTGGTCTTTTTGATTATGTTGAGGGTCATCAGATCTAGCAGAGGATCCGTTTGGCGATGGTGGAGATCACAGTGTAGCGGACTTGCTCCTATGGTGTGAGTTTGGAGTGATCGTTGGTGATCCTTCCACGCAGCAGGTGTTACTGTGACTTGTGTTCGTGGAGCACCCTCAGTTGCTGTTTCGGTGGCCAGGAGGGTCACGTTACGAGGGAGTGCCCTTAGCCAGCTGTTCTAGCGGTTTGGTAGCTCAGAGTTCACGAGGAGATCATGATGCTATTCCTGAAGTTTGACCAATGTAGCCTTTTGATGAGTTATTCAGCAAGTCGCAATTGACGTGGGCGGCTAGTTGGGCATGTTGGAGTTCGTGCCATGACCTTGTTTGAGGACAGACTTTTCTCCGAGGTTACTGTTGCTTGATATCCATGGCTATTGTACTTGCATCTCCACTTCTGAGTTTTTGAGAGTATTGTATCCAACCGGAGGTTGCGAGATCCTTGTTGGAGGATATGGCTTAGCCGCGGATCTGTTATAGCTAGACATTGTGGTTTTGGTGTGATTGTGAGTATGGACTTACTGATGACGAATTTGGCTGTGTTCGAGTGCCTCGAGAAGGAGGTTGTGTTTCGACGTCCAAGTTTCCCCGAGATACTGTTTCGCGGTGATGGTCGAGCGGATGATGGAGACGAGTTGTGTTGTTTGCTTAGCTCATGTTGTGGATACTACGGTTGCTGTGCCCGATGTTAGCGACATTAAGGTGGTTCCAGGTGTGTTTCGGAGGAGTTACCAGGTATTCCTCCAGTTCAGGAGACTGACTACACCATTGAGCTTGTACCAGGCGCTGGACTCATTTTACCGGCATCTTGTCGTTCGGAGCCAGCGGAGCTGATGGAGCTACAGTTTCGACTCCAGGAGTTGCTGGAGGAGATTTCATGCGACCCCGCGTATTTGCGTGGTGTGCTCTTGTATTGTGTGTACGGATGTTGGATGGTTCGACGAGGTGGTGCATTGACTACCGGAAGCCTGATTCGCTTCAGAGGAGAGTGAGTATCCTCCGCTTTGGATTGACGAGTGGTTTGTTTAGCTCAAGGGAGCTTCAGTCTTTTCGAAGATTGAGTTTGAGTTTGGATACCATCAGTTGGGGATCGATGAGTCAGATGTGGTTTGGACAGTTATCGGATCTCGGTGCATGCATTAGGAGTTTTTGGTCACGCTGTTTGGTTGACCAATTCCCCGTAGATTGTGTGGACTTGATGGACCATGTGTTCAGACGATTCTGGACGAGTTGCGGTCATGTTTGTCGGCAACGTCCTGATATGTTCCAGGAGTGAGGGCCGGCACCTGAAGCAATTGTAAGCGGTTTTGCGGACTTTGTGAGATGATCAGCTATTTGCGAAGTTCAGCCAGTGAGAATTTTGATCGATTAGTGTGAAGATTTTGGGCTGTGTGATGTTATCCGAGGGAGTTGGCGTGAATCCTGATCAGATAGAAGCCGTGTTGATTTGGAGTTGATCTACCATTATACCAGAGATCAGGGGTCTCTTGGGTTTGGCAGGCTATTATCAACGGCTTGTGCAGGATTTTCCCGGATTTCCACTTCATTCTCCGGATTGACGAAGAAGGCGTCAAGTTCGAGTGGTTCGATGCACGCGAGGAGAGTTACTTACTCATGCAGGATGGTTGACAGTTGCTTCTGTTTTGACCTTACCTGACGATCGTGGTGAGTTCGTGGTCGTGGGTTATGGCGATGCATCGATGTTTGGATTTGGTTGTGTCTTGATGCTGTGTAGCAGAGCGGTGGCTCGTGGTTTCAGGCAGTGGAAACTTTATGGGGCTACGTATCCTATGTATGATTTGAGTGTAGCTGTCCTTATGTTAGCATCAGAGAGTTCAAGACACTATTGCTATGGTGTGCAGCGCAGTGTAGGACGTGCACTGATCACTTGAGTTTCATCCACTTGCATTTTCGGCCAGATTTGGGCTTGAGGCAGTGTAGATGGATGGGGTTGACTAACGACTATGGCTGCACCTTTGAGCTTGTTCGGGAAAGGTTAGAGGTTGTACTTTGACTATCCTTCTAGGATGTTGTTGCTGATGCATTCAGTCGAGAGTCAGGAGCTTCAGTGTTCCATGTGTGTATGGCTCGAGTTTCTGTGATAGCCGAGTTGTGCGCTACGGAAGCCGAGTTAGTGTGTGATGATGTTGAAGCTCATTGTTTTTGCGTGTGATATGCAATAGTGGTGCGAATATGTGTCAGATGCTCCGAGTTTTCTACTCGTGACGTAACCTGTAGAAGAACGTAGCAGCTTGTGTATGTAGATGCCATATTTGTCGACAGGCAATGGCTAGGAGGCAGAGATTTGCCGGAGAGTTACAGCCATTGGAGATTTCCGATTAGTAGTTGGAGTTGTTGCTGTGATCTTGTGTGCCAGTACGCACTTTTGTTTGTGATATCAGTTGTCAGGCTATTGTGGACCATTTGATGAACTCAGTACATTTCCTTGTACTTTCGGAGATGATTTCAGTGGCAGACTGGCATAGCTGTGTTTGACGGAGATTAGCCATTTACGTGGTGTACTTGTGTCCCAGTTTGCTGGTCGAGGTAATCAGCTGTGTAGCTGAGTGTTGGCAAGCTTTGCAGTGAGCATTGGAGACCAGATTACAAGTTAGTACCGGTTCTTATCCTCAGATTAGCGGGCGATCTTTGAGGACTATTCAGACCTTGGAGGGCATATTGTGGACCTCGGTATTGCAGTTCCGGAGGATTTGGGACCAGCAGTTTCACTTGTTTGAGATTGCGTGCAGTACCAGTTTGTGGACCACTATGGTTTTGATGTTGCATGATGTCGTTTTAAGAATGATGTTGTACTCCATTGTGCTGGAGAGAGTTTGGTTTGAGTTTGAGTTGATGTTTGATTCGAATTTTGTGGAATGTGCTACCACAGACTTTCAGATTAGCGAAAATGAGATGATAATTGCTTGAGTCCGATGTTTGAGCTATATTGATATGAGTGTGTGAGTTATGTTGATGTGTGTAGACTGAGTTGTGATTTGCCATGTTATTTTGATCCGTATGTGGTCTTAGGCGAGTTTGTGTTGTGCCGTATAGTTCGGCATCGCCTATATCGTTGGCTTTTGTGTGTGTTGTGTTCCGTGTGGCGGAACTATGTTTCAGGTTTATTACGTATTGTGTACCATATCTGTTCCTTATGCAGGAACACTTGGCGATTGTGTGGAGCCAGTTCAGATTCGAGATTTGAGGGTACAGAGATTTCAGCACGGAGTTATCTCCTATTGTGGAGTCTATTATTAGAGTTGTTCCGTTAACGTAGCCACTGAAGAGTCGTTTAGTTGAGGTTGCCACTTGTGAGTTGAGCTGCATGCAGAGGCAGTGCTTCTACTTTCAGTTGGCAGACTTGAAAATTTCGAGGTTGAAATTTTTTAAGGGGGCTGGATTTGTGACGACCCAGAACAGAATCAGTATGAGGAATCAGCTTGATCTACGAGTTTGCGCGTAGTCGTAGATTGCCGACAGTTGTTTGAATCGTCAGATTTGTTAACGACTAAATCATTGGTCGAGAATTGGAGCTGGGTCTCTTCTCGAGAGTCGTTGTACTTGTGATTTCGAGTTCGTGGGCGGTTCCGGATCGTTATTTGGACGACCGAGGAATAAATTATGAATATTTGAAGTTTTGACGTAATCGGTTTAAAATGGTGAATTTCTTAACGACTAAATTATCGGACGAGAATTTGGTTTCGGCTTCTTCACGGAAGTTGTTGAGAATTTAATTTCGAGCTTGTGGGAACTTCCGAAGCATTATTCAAATTTACGAAGATTAAGTTGTGAATATTTCCGATTGTTGATTATTTAGTCGGTTTAAATATGTGTTGGTTTGAACAGTTGACTTTTTATCTGATTGATCGATGTGTTTGACTTTGGGTGATAATTGAAGAATACGTCGAGTCGAGTTTGTTGCCGCGAGAATTATCGGAATCGGAATTACGATGAGAAAGTTACGGATATTTGAAGTTTGTCGAAAAGATAATTACGGAAGTTTCCATTTTGGGAAAGTATAAATAGAGGCTGCCATTTAGGGAAAGTCAACAGTTGGGTTTAATTGTAGTTGACCGAGTTGACCGAGTCAACTCGGTGGAGAGAAGGGTGGTGCGACGTGCTTGGCGGTCCACGGTGGTGGTTGGCCGTCCGGCCACCTCCGGGCTCGGCCCGTGGCTCATTCAACTCGCCATGATGCCCTCTGTCTCGTGCCGGCCACCATCGACGGTGTAGGTCGCCGGAGGAGGAGAGAATTCCGGCCAAAAATGGAGGGTTTTTGAGTGTATTCGAGTTCAATGATTTCGGCCGAATTGAGCTGCAACAAGGACTGGGTTTTGTAGCCCTCATCACCATGAAGCTACCATGTAAGTTTGGTGATCTAATTTTGCTTGTGTATGGAGAATTTTGGAGTTGAAATCTTGGTTGGATTTCGGTTTTGTGTGAAATTGAGCTAGTTAGAGTTTGAATTGGCCTTCGATGCAATTGACAAAGTTGCTCAGTGGGTGATTTGGAGTGGAATAGGGGTTGGTCCACCGAGGAATGTTCAGTTTGGTGGTGGCGTCGCCGCCGGCGGCGGTCAACGGTCAACTTTGAATTTTTGGGGTTTTCGACAAGTTGCATGTCATTTCACTCGAAATCGCGCCCCGATCGCAGTGGGGAGGGTCGTTTCTTGATTTGAGCATCCGAAAGTATAGCAAGGTATTGAGGTGTGAATATCGGATTTTCGATGATTCGTCAACTTTGAATTACGTGTTTCCGAGAACGGTGGTTTCTCGTGATTTGTCTTGTATTGTCGAGTTATGATTTTGAGAAATGGATTTTGTGAATATTCAGGGGTTCGTGATAGTTCGTTTGGCGAGGGACCTTCCGCCGGATCACGGGTTAACGCGAACTGCGTTACGCTAGTCTGTGAGTGGACATTTCTTTTCACGGATTGTTTGCGAGTCTTTATACACGTTTTATGAACTTGAGCATGCATATGAGATTTCGGATTACATGAGCATGTGTTTTACGATTATACATATACGGATATGCGTATACGAGTATACATACACTTATATGTTGTTTCATGCATTTGTATTGAACTATTTATGATTTGGTTTACACAGAGTGCAGTCGTTATATATGTTGTATCGATACACCCGCATCCCGGCTGATCCCCGAGGATGTTTACCGGAGGAGGCTGTGACTCCTGACCCGTGACCTTTACCGGGGGGAGGCAGACCTCTGACCTGAGGCCTTTTTTGGCTAGAATTGCGTGGAAGTCTGGGACTCCGTGATTCTGATTGTACTAGCACGGATGTGTCCACGGGTGGCCCTGTGAGATTTTTATGCATGCTCTGTATGCGTGAGGAGTTAGAGTCTCCCTCGTGTACTCGGACGCGTGAGTAGTTAGAGTCTCCCTCGTGTACCATTTGATTTTTATTGATTCGACTCGCATATGTTTTTATAACATATATATTATGTGGTGAAAGACATTTATTTTCGTCCACTCACTCTAACGGTTTTCATGTCTTTCCCCTGGGCTTTTCGGTTTCCGTTCCCAGTTTGCAGTTCGGATTCTGGTGTCGCACGTCGTTGTCGGAGGCATAGTGCTCGAGCTACCTTGTTTCTTCCAGTAGGTTTATTGTTCTACCTACTGTGATATATTTATATGATTATACATTAGAGGTCGCTCTGAGTAATCTATTGTATATATTATACGATTTTACTCCTGATTTCGGTAAAGTATATATATATTTATTGTTTTACTTTACTGTTGATATGTTGAGAAATCCGGATGGGATTGGTGCCCACGGTTTGCTTTTTGTGGCATAGGATGAAGTGTATTTTCCGCGTGCAGGTAATGGTAATTCCACGTTAGTAACGAAACTCTGCCAAAATTTTGTTTGTTTTTGTTGGTTTGTGTTTTCGAAGGGGTTCGATTCCGGTTTAGGCAACTAAATCGGGGTTGGGTCCTTTCATGAAATCTTCCCGGATAGGAAGCTGATGCGGTGCTAACACATGCGATGGATCTGAAATGTATTTCCGCAACATCGAGACATGGAAAACATCGTGTACTCGAGCCATCTCGAAGGCAACTCTAACCTGTAAGCCACATCACCAACTCTCTCGGTAATCTCGTACGGACCAATATACCGTGGTCGAAGCTTGCCACGCTTCCCGAAACGCACAACTCCCTTCCAAGGAGACAGTTTCAGGAAGACCCAATCGCCCACCATGAACTCGAGACTCTTGCTTCTTACGTCCTCATAACTCTTCTGGTGATCCTAGGCAATCTTCAGTTTGTCCTGGATAATCTGAATATCCTCCATGGTGCTCTTCACCAGATCAAGGCCAATAAGCCATCGCTCGCCCACCTCACTCCAACACAATGGAGTGCAGCACTGCCTCCCGTATAGAGCCTCATACGGTGCCATATCAATACTGGCCTGATAACTGTTGTTGTAAGAAAACTCAATCAAATGTAGTTGCTGGTCCCAATTTCCTCTAAATTGCAAAACACAAGACCGCAACATATCCTCGATGGTCTGAATAGTCCGCTCAGACTGCCCATCAGTCTGAGGATGGAAAGCTGTACTGAAATGCAATCTGGTACCCAAGGCTCGCTGCAATGCCTGCCAGAACTCTGAAGTAAACTTACTGTCTCGGTCAGAAATAATGGATACAGGCACACCATGCAGACAAACGATCTCCGCCAAATACAGCTTTGTCAATCTGCCCACTGAAATCTTCCCTGGAAGTGCAAGGAAATGAGCGAATTTCGTCAATCGATCTACAATAACCAAAATACCAATATTACCAGCCGAAGTACGTGGTAACTGATACACCAAATCCATGGTAATGTGCTCCCACTTCCAAACCAAAATCTCCAAGGGCTGTAGCTTTCCCGCAGGCTTCTGCCTCTCTGCTTTGACCTGCTGACAAATAAGACATCTACTCACATATGCGGCAATCTCCCTCTTCATATTTCGCCACCAGTAATAAGCTCGAAGTGTACGAAACATCTTTGTACCGCTGGGATGCATCGCATAAGCAGAACAATGAGCTTCGTCTAAAATCTCTTTCTTCAAACCCTCGTCCCTGGGTATACATAATCTGCCTCTGAATAGCAATGTACCATCATCACTCAACCGAAACTCTGTTGGCACACCATTCTGAATCATGGTCTTCTTGTCCAACAGATTGGAGTCCGCATCCTGAGCTTCCCGACCCTGATAAACACATACCGGTCGAACCTGGAAGCTAGCCAACAAGGGTCCATCATCATCCCACTCAAACTCAGCTCCCGTAACCCGTAGCTCGGCTAACATGGAAACTCTGGCCACACACACATGAAACAACGAGGCTCCGGATTTCCAACTGAGTGCATCAGCAACGACATTAGCATTCCCTGGATGGTACTCAAAAGTGCAATCATAATCGTTGATCAACTTCATCCATCTGCGCTGTCTCATATTCAAGTCTGGCTGCGTGCGCAAATAGGTGAGACTCTTGTGATCTGTGTATATCTTGCACTCAGCTCCGTACAGGTAGTGTCTCCAACTCTCTAAGGCTAATACAATAGCAGCCAACTCCAAATCATGGGTAGGATAGTTGACTTCATGTGGTTTTAGTTACCTAGAACCGTAAGCCACCACTCTACCATGCTGCATCAAAACACAACCAAGTCCCAATTTCGATGCATCGCTGTAAACCACAAACTCTCCACTGTCGTCAGGTAGGGTCAAAACCGGTGCAGTAGTCAACTTTTTCTTCAAGAGCAAGTAACTTTCCTCACATGCGTCGGACCACTCGAACTTGACACCTTTCTTTGTCAATGTAGTAAGTGGAGTGGCAATCCGTGAAAAATCCTGCACAAAGCGCCGATAATAACTTGCCAAACCCAAGAAACTCCTGATCTCTGGTACGATGATAGGTCTACTCCAATTCAACACAGCTTCTATCTTGTCAGGATCCACGCTGACTCCTTCAGTTGATATCACATAACCCAAAAACTTCACGCTATCCAACCAAAACTCACACTTGCTAAACTTCGCAAATAGTTGATTATCTCGCAAAGTTCGCAAAACAGCTCGCAAATGCTTCTTGTGCTGGCCCACACTCCTGGAGTAAATCAAGATGTCGTCGATGAACACGATCAAAAACTTGTTCAGAAACTGCCTGAACACCCGATTCATCAAGTCCATGAAAGCTGCAGGGGCATTGGTCAACTCGAACGGCATAACCAAGAATTCATAATGTCCGTACCGTGATCTGAAAGTCGTCCTGGCCACATCTGACTCTCTGATCCTCAACTGATGGTATCCGAACCTGAGATCAATCTTCGAAAAGACTGAAGCTCCCTTGAGCTGATCAAACAAATAGTCAATCCGCGACAACGGATACTTGTTCTTCACGATAACTTGATTCAGCTTCCGGTAATCAATACATAACCACATGGAACCATCCTTCTTCCGCACAAATAGTACAGGAGCACCCCACGGTGATACACTGGGTCGTATGAAACCTTTCTCCAGCAACTCTTGAAGTTGAATTTGTAGCTCCTTCAACTCCGAATGCGCCATACGATAAGGTGCCTGAAATATAGGTCCAGTGCCTGGTAAAAGCTCAATGGTGAAATCAATTTCCAGAACTGGAGGAATACCCAGTAACTCCTCTGGAAACACATCCGAAAACTCGGAAACAACCTCAACGTCACCAATTTCTTGTACAGTAGCCATAATATCCACAACATGAGCTAAATATGCAACACAACCCTTCTTCATCATCCGCTCGGCCTTCATCGCTGAAATCACACATGGCAATGAAGTATTCTTCTCGCCGCAAAACAGTATCTCTGGAAAACCTGGACGTCG
Organism: Geum urbanum; assembly: GCA_946800695.1. NCBI lineage: Eukaryota > Viridiplantae > Streptophyta > Magnoliopsida > Rosales > Rosaceae > Geum > Geum urbanum. The sequence goes on from OX326997.1 coordinate 56,115,354, forward strand.
AAACATAACCTCTTTCTTATGACAATCGAACATAGCCTAATGTGTCTCCAAGAAGTCCATACCCAAAATCACATCAAAATCGACGATATCCAGCAATAACAAATCCGCGGCTAAACCATGACCTCCAACAAAGATCTCACAATCCCTATACACCCAATCAATACTCACAACCTCACCAGACGGATACAACACCCTCCATAACCCTAGAAGTGGAGATGCAGGCATAGTAGCTAAAGATGACAATCTATATGATATGAATGAATGCGTAGCACCTGGATCTTGCAAAGTAAGTACTGGATAGCCAAAAGCATGCAACGTACCAATAACAACCTCCGGTGAAGCTCTGCCCTCACGCAATGACATGGCATGAATCTTGGCCTGCCCGGCTGGTCATCAACGCTGAGGGTGACTCTGCTGTCCGCTCTGGCGAGAAGACTGTACTGGTTGAGCTCCAGAAGTGGTACCTCGCTTTCCTCCGGAACTCTGAGCTGCCTGTCCACTAACACTAGCAAGCTGGAAACATTCCCTCGTATAGTGACCCTCCTGGCCACAACAATAGCAAACGATAGGGCCTCGTTGACAAGGACCAAAAGTGCCACCGGTACGTCGAGGATAGCTGGATCCGCTAGAACCCCTACTGGACTGTGGTCTCTGTGGTCGATCCCTCCTCCATCTCTGTCTTGATCTGTCTAGTTGTACTAGCTGGTGGTCTATATGGTCCACTACTAGATGATGATGTCGATCCGGAAGTGTCAGAACTCAGCCTCTTGGAAGGTCCCTGACTCGGTCCACCCTCCTCAAATCGTCGAGACTGAAATCTCATTTCTCTTTCCTTCTCGATATCCTCGCCTCGAAGTGCAGCACTCACAAACTCATCAAAGTTGTTCCGAGGCATCGTAGTCAGTGTCCCTTTGATGTTCAAGTTCAAACCCAACTCAAATCTCCGGCACTTGGCTTCCTCTGTAGCCACTATGTCACGAGCAAATCGGGATAAGCGAGTAAATCTGTCCCGGTACTCAAGTATTGACATGCTGCCCTGTCTCAAGTTGGTGAACTCCTCATACTTCCGCTGCTATGTAGCCTGGTTGAAATACCTCCGCATAAACAAATCTCTGAACAAAGTCCATGGAGTATCAACCGGAACTCTATCGGTGCTAACCCACCAGATTTATGCATCTGACTCAAGTAAACCAACTGCTGCCACTGTCATCTGCTCAGAAGTGAAACGCAGACGCTCACAAACTCGTTCAACCTAAACCAACCATGCCTCACAAATCTCTGGATCAGCTGAACCCAAGAAAACAGTCGCTCCAGAAGTTCGAGATTTGACCACAGGGTCAAAACACTCCTCCAAACGCAATACTCGCACAAGCAAGTCATGCGTCTAGCGATCCTCATCAGGATCCACATCCCTATTAACACGAGGACCACGTCTAGGAGGCATCCTAATGATACAAGAAAAGCATTAGTCACAAAGCACAAGGAATGTAATCATGAAACTTCGGACATTTGAGAACACACAAAACCTGAAACATTGATGAGTAACTGCTGGCCAGTCGGGTCATCGCTCCAGACATGTTGTACATACTCAAATATCCTAAGTATCACCACTACAGAAGTCTACATAACCTAAAACCTAATGCTCTGATACCAAGCTGAAAGGACCCAACCCCGATTTAGTTTCTTACACCAGAATCGAACCCCTTCTGAAAACACGAACTTGCAAAAATCATAGGAATTTCGGCAGAGTTTCACTATAACGTGGAATTACCATTAACCTGCACCCAAAAAACACACTTCATCCTATGCCACAAAAGCCAAACCGTGGGCACCAATCCCATCCGGATTTCTCAATATCATAAGAATAATGTAAAGTAATAAGCAAAACTGTACTTTGCAAAAATCCGGGGAAAATCATATGAAAGTATAACATTAGAGTAATCAGAGCGACCTCAAGTGTATATAAACATAAATATACAACAGTAGGCTAACCAAGAAACCTACTGGAAAAGAAAGGTAGCTCGAACACTAAGCCTCCGACAGCGACGTGTGACACAGAATCCAAACTGCAAACTGGGCACAAAAACCGAAGAACCCAGGAAAAAGGCAAATCAAATCGTTAGAGTGAGTGGACAAAAATAATCATATGCCTTTCACCATTTATACAATAAAAAAACAATGCAAGTTCTTAGAATAAATGGAGGTGTCAGGCGAATCTCTCATGCCCGACAGTGATAGACTAGGCGAATCTCTCAAGCCTAGTGGGTACATCAGGGGAATCTCTCAACCCTGGAACTGGACTACCGGTGATCAGCCGAGTAGCCAATGCATCGATGCAAAATAAATGCCATCATCATAAAATATAAAACAATACCTCCAAAACAATAAATAATCTCAATACTGTGCTGGAAATAAATACTGAAATCAAGAATTCGCTACGACAATGTAAATAAATGTCCACTCACAGATAGCACAGCGCGCAAACGCGCTAATAACGAGATCCGGCGGAAGATCCTTCGCCCAACGTACGATCTCGATCCCCTTATTAATCACAAAATATAACTGATCAAAATCACAATTCATTACTCTGTACCACACCTCGAAAACCAACCATTTCTAGAAACATATAACTCGGATACAAAATAATCGACGAAAACCCCCAAATTCTTCACATAAACCCTCAACTTAAAATTCAATATCCAAATCCACTCGAAAACCTCAAGGCGATGATCGGGGCGCGATTATGAGCAAAACGGCATAAAACTTGTCAAATTTCAGAAAGTAAACGCCTCACCGGAGCTCCGCCGTTGACCGCCGTCACCGGAGAGATTTCTCGGCGAGGAAAGCGCAGTTTTCAAATTCACCTCAAGTCCAAGGTATCTCTCCACTGCCACAAACTCCAATTCCCACTCAGTTCACTGGAAAACCGGTCGAAACCAACGCCAAAGCTCCACCTCCGGTCACCGTCCCCAACCTCAACCAACCTCAACCAAAACCACATCCAAATACCCAGAAAGCATCGTGAAATGTAGGGGAACCTTTCCCCCCACAACCCCGACGCCGAATCTCGCCGGAATCCGCCACCCGATTCCGGCGAAATCCCCCAAATTCAAGCTTCTCGTTCTCCCTCAATTCGTGATCAATTCTCCTCAAATCAAGTTCTAAACAATTAAAAATCACAAGGGAAAGCCATACCTACCAAAATCATGGCCGAAAGTGGCCGGAAACGGCAAGTCCGACTTCGAGTTTCAAACCGGGTCAACACACCCACACGGTCAACGCGGGTCTAGCGGGTCTAACTCGGTCAACACAAGTCAAACGACCCAAAATGCAATTTTTTTCGATAATTTTATGGCTATTCAGATATTTATACGTCGTGATTCGGCTCTATCCACATTTCGGATAACACAAACTCGAACGGATAAACATGACTAATTCGACGATAATTTCAAATATTCTTTTTATATTCCTCGATTATCCAAAAAATCCTCGGAAAGTCCCCACAGACTCGAAATCAAATTCTTTACATTTTCCACGAACAAACCCAAATCAAATTCGTGTCCAAAAATTAAGTCGTGATCAAAATCGCCAATTCGATTAATTATGATAATGCTCGATTACTCGCAAAACTCGCGGATTTAGCCGATTACTGTACCAATTCCAGTTCGGGTCGTCACACAATGGGAGAGAGATTCGCGCTCATAATGACTAGACTACCGATGTTGTTGATTTTGAATAAAGAGAACTCTGGAATTAAAGCTGCTATCACCGAACAACAACGCTACTATTTCCTATATAACAGACGGGGGTTCACTATACATTTTGAGCATGTGAAGTGTGCGCCAGGTCCTCTCTCTCTACGCGTTATCTCTCAACTTCGTAGCCACCATCATTCTCTCTCTCTCTCTCTCTATCTCTCTCTCTCGATCATCGATCGATCAATCAATCGATCAGAGACTGAGTCGACTGAGCTGGAGTCACGCCTGAATCAGGTCAGGTCACGGTCAGAGGTACGTGAATAAGTCATTAAGTAGCTCCAATAGGCCACAGACGCCGAGATCCAAATTGAGGAACCGGCCCAACCCAATGTGCCTAACCGGGTCTTCGTCGTACACCACCACCCAGAACCATGAAGACTCTAGTGGCGATCCCGTCAACCGACCTCTTGAGAACAATCGATTTCAGTACAAAAGCTCCATGGCGGCTTTCTAGGCTATTTTCACCGCGATTTCCAATTCACAAAAGGTGATTACAAAGCACCTCTCTCTCTCTTCAATTCGCCGCGATTTCCAATGTTTGGGTTTACATCAATCTCTGATTCTAGCTAATCCTCACAGTAAATCTCTCTATCTCTCCTCTAATTCCATGTTTGATCTGGACTTTTAGTATGTGAACTCGGTTGTTTGTTTTTGTTTATGACAATATAATAGTGTTAGTGTGAATTATTTTTGGGGATTGATGTGACGACCCGGACCGGAATTGGTATATTAATCGGCTTAATCCGCGAGTTTCATGACTTAATTTTCGGACATGAATTTGATTTGATTTTGTTCGTGGGAAATGTAGAGAATCTGATTTCGAGTCCGTAGGAGCTTTCCGAGAATTTTTCGGATAATCGAGGAATATAAAAAGAATATTTGAAATTATCGTCGAGTTAGTCGTGTTTATCCGTTTGAGTTTGAGTTATCCGAATTGCGGATAGAGTTGATTCGCGATGCATAAATAGCCGAGCAGTCGTAAAGTTATCGAAAAATTCGAAAAATTGGCCGTTTGACCGAGTTGACCAGAGCTGGGCCGAGTTGACGGAGTCAACCCGTGTTGATTCACTAAGTTGTGACTCGCCATCGTGGTGGCTACTGAAAAATGGCGCGGTTGCCAGAAATAAAGGTAAGGAATTGAAGTTTAGGACCTATGCTTTTGTTTGAGGTATGTATTGTGATGTTTGATGGAGGTTTTGGGTTGAAATTTTGGAGGAGAAACAGAGAGATTTTGGGGGCGACGGACGACGGTGCACCGGCCACAGTGGTGGCCGGGGATTAAGGGAGAAAGGCTTGGTGGACCACGGCGAGGCTTTTGGGAGTGGTCTCGAGGACCGCCGTGCGTCGTGGCCAGAGTTCCGGTGATGGACCGATCGCCGGATGATTTGGATCCATGGAGGTTTCGAGCAAAATTTCGGTGAACCACGATGGAATTGAGGGATGGTGTAGTTGAGAAAAGTGATAGGCTCAAAGAGGAGATGAATTCTAGGTTTTTCTCGCAGGAAAATCTCTCCGGTGACAGCGCACCGCCGCCGCCGCCAGCGGTCAACGGCGGAGCTCCGGCGAGGCGTTGACTTTTGTGACGACCCGAACCAGAATCAGATGTGTGTTTGGCACGATTCTCGAGGTTTGGTTTTAGTCGCAGTTTTGCGATGTTATGTGGTTTGCCGATTCGATTCGCGACTTTGTTTTTGGTCGAGAATTTGAGTTGGGTGTCTTCACGGAAAATGTAGAGTACGTGATTTCGAGTTCGTGGGTGGTTTCGGAAGATTTTTCCGATAACCGAGGAATATTTGATGGTTATTTGAAGTTTCGGGTTCCGACGAGTTTATCCGTTTATTTCGAGTTTATCCGAATCATTTCGTATTTTCATTTGGACCGTCGATCGACCCGAGGGACGAGTATAAATATCGAAAAGTTGAAATATAGTCGGGAGTTAGTCGAAAACTTCATTTTGTGGCGTTGACCGAATTGAAATTGTGTTGACTTTCCATATTTGGAAAGTGGGCTTGCTGCCGAGAAGGGAAAGTTTCCATTTTGGGTCTTCAACTTCCGGCGACCTTTTTCCGGCCACCTCCGGCCACGGGACAGGTACGGTTCGCTTCCTCTCTTAATTTCGAGTAGGTTGGGTTGTGGTTTGAGGAGAAATGGTTAAGGTTTGTGGGTGTTCGGTTGTGAACCGAATGGTGGTGATCGGTGGTGATCGGAGACATGGTTCCGGCGAGTTTTGGAAGGGGAGACTTGGGGGAAACGACTCCCCTCATCATTCTGAGTCTAATGGTATGATTAATTGGAGTTGGGGAGGAGTTTTTGTTGAAACCCGATTTGGAATTCCGATTTGGTTTCCGTTCGGTTTTGTTTGATTTTGGAAGGGATAGAGTTGGAATTGGGCTTGGTGACAGAAGGGAAAGAGATTCGTATGGATGAGATGGTCTGAACTGGAGAAGTTGGCCGTGAAATTCCTCCGTTGACGGCGCGCCGCCGCCGGCGGCGGCGGTCAACGGCGGTCAACGATGGTGGAAAAGTCAAATTTTCAGATTTCGATGTAATTAGTGTCATTTTTCTCGTAATCGCGCCCTGATTATCGTACGGAGGTTTTCGGGTTGATTTGGTTAGCCGATTTTCAGTCGAGATTTCGAGTGGGGATTTCGGGATTTCCGTAATTCATTTTGCACCGCATTTTGTATTTTCGGGAACGGTTGGTTTCCGTGCATCCGTACAGTGTTGTGGATTACGATTTTGATCAGTTATGTGTGTATGTATTCAGGAGATCGAGATCGAGATTTGGATCGTGATCGTGCTTCGGGCGAGGGTACCTCCGCCGGACCACGTGTTTAGCGCGAGTTCGCGCTAGCTGATCTGTGAGTGGACAATTTATTTTCACGGATTGTTTGCGAGTCTTTTATATATGATCTACGAATTTGAGCATGCCGCTTGAGTGTGATTTTATGAGCATGTGTTTTACGAGTATACATACACTGATATGTTGTTTCATGCATTTGCATCGAAATGTTTATGATTTGGTTTTCACTGAGTACAGTCGTAGTTTATGAGGTTGTATCGATACACTGCATCCCGGCTGATCCCCGAGGATGTTACCAGCTAGGATCACGTGTGGGCTAGGGACCCCGTGGTTCTGGATCACGTGTGGGCTAGGGACCCCGTGGTTCCGACTGTGCTTCTGCAGCTAGGATCACGTGTGGGCTAGGGACCCCGTGGTTCTGACTGTAAGATTTTTACTTGCATGCTCAGTACGCTGGAGGAGTGTGAGTTTACCTCGCGTACTATACTATGTTTGTTTTACCTGGACTCGCATATGTTGTTTTAAACATATATATATAAACTGGTGAAAGACATTTATTTTTGTCCACTCACTCTAACGTGTTTATTGTCTTTCCCCTGGGCTTTTCGGTTTCCGTGCCCAGTTTGCAGTTCAGGTTTGGTGTTTCACGTCGCGGTTTGGAGGCTAGTGATCAGAGTCACCTGTGTTTTCCAGTAGGTTTCAGTTTCACCTACTGATGTACATATTGTATATGTTTTACACTAGAGGTCGCTCTGATACATTCCGATACTTGTTTATACGGATTTTCTCAGATATACATATATATAGTTCAATATGTTACTGCTTGTTGATTATATTGATGTTGAGAAATCCGGATGGGATTGGTGCCCACGGTTTGATTTTTGTGGCATAGGACGAAGTGTTAATTTCCGCGTGCAGGTTATAGTAATTCCACGCTAGTAACGAAACTCTGCCGAAATTTTGAAAAGTTTTTGTTGGTTCGTATTTTCGAAGGGGTTCGATTCTGGTTTAGGGAGCTAAATCGGGGTTGGGTCCTTTCAGCTTGGTATCAGAGCATTAGGTTGTCAGATTATGTAGACTCTTGTAGTTGTGACGCTTAGGGTATTTGAGTTGATACAGCATGACTGGAGTGATGACCCGACTGGCCAGCGGTACTCATCAATACTTTGGGTGTTGTGTGTCCTCAAATATCTGCGGTTTCATGATTACGTTCTTTCTGCTTGTGCCTAATGCTTGTCTTGTATCAGTAGGATGCCTCCTCGACGTGGTCCCCGTGTTGATCGGGATGATGATCCTGATGAGGATCGCCGAACGCGCGACTTGCTTATGCGAGTGCTGCGTTTGGAGGAGCGTTTTGACCCTGTGGTCAAGGCTCGTACTGCGGGTGCTACTGTGTTTTCGGGTTCAGTTGATCCAGAGATATGCGAGGCATGGCTGGTTCAGATTGAGCGTGTTTGTGAGCGTCTGCAGTTTACACCTGAGCAGATGACAGTAGCCGCAGTTGGTTTACTTGAGGGTGATGCATACTTTTGGTGGGTCAGTACTGATAGAGTTCCAGTGGATACTCCGTGGACATTGTTTCGTGATTTGTTTATGCGGAGGTACTTCAATCAGGCTACCCAGCAGCGCAAGTACGAGGAGTTTACGAACTTGAGGCAGGGCAGTTTGTCTGTACTTGAGTATCGGGATCGGTTTACCCGTTTGTCTCGTTTTGCGCGGGATATGGTGGCTACAGAAGAAGCCAAGTGTCGCAGGTTTGAGCTGGGATTGAATTTGAGCATCAAGGCGACGCTGACTACGATGCCTCGGAACAACTTCGATGAGTTTGTTAGTGCTGCACTCCGAGGCGAGGACATTGAGCAGGAGAGACAACAGAGGTACCAGCCGAGACGATTTGAGGAAGGTGGACTTAGTGAAGGGCCTTCTAAGAGGCAGAGTTCTGATACTTCTGGTTCAGCTTCATCCTCAGGTGGTGGGTCATATCGACCACCAGCTAGTGCATCGAGACAGAGGCAGAGGTGGAGGAGAGATCGACCGCAGCGACCACAGGCTAGTGCCGGTTCCAGCGGTTCTAGTTATCCTCGACGTACCGGTGGTACATTTCCAGTTCCGAGAGATTATCCGCTGTGCAGCCTCTGCAACAAGTATCACCTTGGACCATGTCAGCGGGGTCCTGTTATTTGTTATAGTTGTGGCCAGGTGGGTCACTATTCGAGGGAGTGTCCTCAGTCATATGGTGCTGGTGCTCAGGCAGCTCAGGGTTCCGGAGGAGAGCGAGGTGCCACTTCGGGAGCTCGCCCAGCACAGTTTGCAGGCCAGGGCAGACAACAGGGTCAGGCTCAGCGAGGACGACCAGCCGGACAGGCGAGAGTTCATGCTATGACTATGCGTGAGGGCAGAGCATCACCGGAGGTCGTTATTGGTATGTTACATGTTTTTGGTATTCCAGTAGTTGCATTGTTAGATCCAGGTGCCACACACTCATTCATATCATTTAGACTATCGTCATTGGCTACGGTTCCTGCATCTCCACTTCCGGGGTTGTGGAGAGTGCTGTATCCGTCAGGTGAGGTTGTGAGCATCGGTTGGGTTTACCGAGATTGTGAGGTGTTTGTTGATGGCCATGGTTTAGCCGCGGATCTGTTATTACTTGATATTGTGGATTTCGATCTGATATTGGGTATGGACTTTTTGGAGTCGCACTGGGCCATGTTTGATTGTCACAGGAAGGAGGTCGCGTTTCGACGACCAGGGTTACCCGAGATACTGTTTCGTGGCGAGAAGAACACTTCCCTACCGTGTTTGATTTCCGCGATGAGGGCGGATCGGCTGATGAAGAAGGGTTGTGTTTCTTACTTAGCCCATGTTGTGGACACTACAGCTGCAGTGCCAGAGCTTGGTAGTATTGAGGTTGTGTCTGAGTTTCCGGATGTGTTTCCAGCGGAGTTACCTAGTATACCCCCTGTGCGGGAGATTGACTTTACTATTGAGTTGTTGCCGGGTACTGGACCGATTTCCCAGACACCGTACCGGATGGCGCCTGCAGAGTTGAGGGAGTTGCAGATTCAGCTTCAGGAGTTGTTAGAGAAGGGATTCATTCGACCGAGTGTTTCTCCGTGGGGTGCTCCAGTGTTATTTGTGCGGAAGAAGGACGGGTCTATGCGTTTGTGCATCGACTATCGGAAGCTGAATCAGATTACAGTGAGGAACAAGTATCCGTTGCCGCGGATTGACGACTTGTTCGATCAGCTCAAGGGAGCAGCAGTCTTTTCGAAGATTGATCTTCGATCCAGATATCACCAGTTGAGGATCCGAGATTCAGATGTTGCCAGGACAGCTTTCAGGACGCGGTATGGGCACTATGAGTTTTTGGTTATGCCATTTGGATTGACCAACGCCCCCGCAGCTTTCATGGACTTGATGAATCGGGTGTTTCGTCGATTCCTGGACAAGTTCGTGATTGTGTTCATTGATGACATTTTGATATACTCGAGGAGTGTGGGCCAGCACAAGAAGCACTTGCGAGCGGTGTTGCGGACTTTGCGGGACCATCAATTGTTCGCGAAGTTTAGCAAGTGTGAGTTCTGGTTGGATAGTGTGAAATTTCTGGGCCACGTGATTTCGGCTGAGGGAGTTAGTGTTGATCCTGACAAGATCGAGGCTGTGCTGAATTGGAGTAGACCCACTACTGTGCCAGAGATTCGGAGTTTCTTGGGTTTAGCGGGCTACTACCGACGATTTGTGCAGGATTTCTCCCGGATAGCTACACCACTGACCAGATTGACGAAGAAGGGCGTCAAGTTTGAGTGGTCTGATGCGTGCGAGGAGAGTTACTTGCTCCTGAAGGAGAGATTGACTACCGCACCGGTTCTGACATTGCCAGACGACAGTGGTGAGTATGTTGTGTACAGCGATGCGTCGAAGTTGGGCCTTGGCTGTGTGTTGATGCAGCATGGTAGAGTCGTGGCATATGGTTCCAGACAGCTGAAACCGCACGAGGTCAACTATCCGACGCATGATTTGGAGTTAGCCGCTATTGTGTTAGCGTTGAAGAGTTGGAGACATTACCTGTATGGTGCTCAGTGTAAGATTTTCACTGACCACAAGAGTCTCACCTACTTGCGGACACAGCCGGATCTGAACATGAGACAGCGTCGATGGATGGAGTTGATCAATGATTATGATTGCACGTTTGAGTATCATCCGGGGAAGGCTAATGTTGTAGCTGATGCACTTAGTCGGAAATCTGGAGCCTCATTGTTTCACATGTGTGTGGCCAGAGTATCGATGTTAGCCGAGCTTCGAGCTACAGGTGCTGTGTTTGACTATGATGATGATGGAGCCTTGTTGGCCAGCTTTCAGGTTCGACCTGTGTTGGTTGATCAGGTACGGGAGGCACAGGATTCAGATCCTTACTTGCTGAGCAAGAAGACCATGATTCGGAATGGTGTGCCTACAGAGTTCCGATTGAGCGACGACGGTACGTTGTTGTTCAGAGGCAGATTATGTGTACCCAGAGACGAGGACTTAAAGAAGGAGATTCTGGACGAGGCCCACAGTTCAGCGTATGCGATGCATCCCGGAGGTACGAAGATGTTTCGTACACTTCGAGCGTACTATTGGTGGCGCAACATGAAGCGGGAGATTGCCGCGTACGTGAGTCGGTGTTTGATTTGTCAGCAGGTGAAGGCGGAGAGGCAGAAACCTACAGGGAAACTACAGCCACTTGAGATTCCAGTTTGGAAGTGGGAGCATATCACGATGGATTTCGTCTATCAGTTGCCGCGTACTTCGGCGGGCAACACTGGCATTTGGGTTATCGTTGATCGATTGACGAAATCTGCACACTTTATTGCACTTCCAGGGAAGGTATCAGTGGGCAGATTGGCTAAGTTGTACTTATCAGAGATTGTTCGCTTGCATGGTGTGCCTGTGTCCATTGTTTCTGACCGTGATAGTCAGTTCACTTCTGAGTTTTGGCAGACTTTACAGCGAGCGTTGGGTACGAGATTACGGTTTAGTACAGCTTTTCATCCTCAAACTGACGGGCAGTCCGAGCGGACCATTCAGACTCTTGAGGATATGCTGAGATCGTGTGTATTGCAGTTTCGTGGAAATTGGGATCAGCAGTTGCACTTGATCGAGTTCGCCTACAACAACAGTTATCAGGCCAGTATTGAGATGGCACCATACGAGGCTCTGTACGGGAAGCAATGTCGCACTCCGTTATGTTGGAGTGAGGTGGGCGAACGTTGGCTTATTGGTCCGGATTTGGTGAAAACCACGATGGAGGACATTCAGATTGTTCGAGATCGACTGAAAATTGCCCAGGATCGGCAGAAGAGTTACGCGGATGTGAGGAGGAAGAGTCTAGAGTTCGAGGTTGGTGATTGGGTCTTCCTGAAACTATCTCCGTGGAGGGGAGTTGTGCGTTTCGGGAAGCGTGGCAAGCTTCGACCGCGGTACATTGGTCCGTATGAGATTACGGAGAGGGTTGGAGCTGTTGCTTACAGACTTGAGTTACCGGCTGAGATGGCTCGTGTGCATGATGTCTTCCATGTTTCGATGTTGCGGAAGTACATCTCAGATCCTTCACATGTGATAACCCCACAGCAGTTACCGATCAGAGAGGATTTATCGTATGTTGAGGAACCAGTGTAGATTCTCGATCGTCGTGAGCAGGAGTTGAGGCACCGCGTGATTCCGCTGGTGAAGGTCTTGTGGCAGAATCATTCAGTGGAGGAGGCCACTTGGGAGACCGAGCAGCGTATGCGGGAGCAGTATCCTCATCTGTTCACATGACAGGTACGTAAATTTCGAGGTCGAAATTTCTTTAAGGGGGGTAGATTTGTGACGACCCGAACCAGAATCAGATGTGTGTTTGGCACGATTCTCGAGGTTTGGTTTTAGTCGCAGTTTTGCGATGTTATGTGGTTTGCCGATTCGATTCGCGACTTTGTTTTTGGTCGAGAATTTGAGTTGGGTGTCTTCACGGAAAATGTAGAGTACGTGATTTCGAGTTCGTGGGTGGTTTCGGAAGATTTTTCCGATAACCGAGGAATATTTGATGGTTATTTGAAGTTTCGGGTTCCGACGAGTTTATCCGTTTATTTCGAGTTTATCCGAATCATTTCGTATTTTCATTTGGACCGTCGATCGACCCGAGGGACGAGTATAAATATCGAAAAGTTGAAATATAGTCGGGAGTTAGTCGAAAACTTCATTTTGTGGCGTTGACCGAATTGAAATTGTGTTGACTTTCCATATTTGGAAAGTGGGCTTGCTGCCGAGAAGGGAAAGTTTCCATTTTGGGTCTTCAACTTCCGGCGACCTTTTTCCGGCCACCTCCGGCCACGGGACAGGTACGGTTCGCTTCCTCTCTTAATTTCGAGTAGGTTGGGTTGTGGTTTGAGGAGAAATGGTTAAGGTTTGTGGGTGTTCGGTTGTGAACCGAATGGTGGTGATCGGTGGTGATCGGAGACATGGTTCCGGCGAGTTTTGGAAGGGGAGACTTGGGGGAAACGACTCCCCTCATCATTCTGAGTCTAATGGTATGATTAATTGGAGTTGGGGAGGAGTTTTTGTTGAAACCCGATTTGGAATTCCGATTTGGTTTCCGTTCGGTTTTGTTTGATTTTGGAAGGGATAGAGTTGGAATTGGGCTTGGTGACAGAAGGGAAAGAGATTCGTATGGATGAGATGGTCTGAACTGGAGAAGTTGGCCGTGAAATTCCTCCGTTGACGGCGCGCCGCCGGCGGCGGCGGCGGTCAACGGCGGTCAACGGTGGTGGAAAAGTCAAATTTTCAGATTTCGATGTAATTAGTGTCATTTTTCTCGTAATCGCGCCCTGATTATCGTACGGAGGTTTTCGGGTTGATTTGGTTAGCCGATTTTCAGTCGAGATTTCGAGTGGGGATTTCGGGATTTCCGTAATTCATTTTGCACCGCATTTTGTATTTTCGGGAACGGTTGGTTTCCGTGCATCCGTACAGTGTTGTGGATTACGATTTTGATCAGTTATGTGTGTATGTATTCAGGAGATCGAGATCGAGATTTGGATCGTGATCGTGCTTCGGGCGAGGGTACCTCCGCCGGACCACGTGTTTAGCGCGAGTTCGCGCTAGCTGATATGTGAGTGGACAATTTATTTTCACGGATTGTTTGCGAGTCTTTTATATATGATCTACGAATTTGAGCATGCCGCTTGAGTGTGATTTTATGAGCATGTGTTTTACGAGTATACATACACTGATATGTTGTTTCATGCATTTGCATCGAAATGTTTATGATTTGGTTTTCACTGAGTACAGTCGTAGTTTATGAGGTTGTATCGATACACTGCATCCCGGCTGATCCCCGAGGATGTTACCAGCTAGGATCACGTGTGGGCTAGGGACCCCGTGGTTCTGGATCACGTGTGGGCTAGGGACCCCGTGGTTCCGACTGTGCTTCTGCAGCTAGGATCACGTGTGGGCTAGGGACCCCGTGGTTCTGACTGTAAGATTTTTACTTGCATGCTCAGTACGCTGGAGGAGTGTGAGTTTACCTCGCGTACTATACTATGTTTGTTTTACCTGGACTCGCATATGTTGTTTTAAACATATATATATAAACTGGTGAAAGACATTTATTTTTGTCCACTCACTCTAACGTGTTTATTGTCTTTCCCCTGGGCTTTTCGGTTTCCGTGCCCAGTTTGCAGTTCAGGTTTGGTGTTTCACGTCGCGGTTTGGAGGCTAGTGATCAGAGTCACCTGTGTTTTCCAGTAGGTTTCAGTTTCACCTACTGATGTACATATTGTATATGTTTTACACTAGAGGTCGCTCTGATACATTCCGATACTTGTTTATACGGATTTTCTCAGATATACATATATATAGTTCAATATGTTACTGTTTGTTGATTATATTGATGTTGAGAAATCCGGATGGGATTGGTGCCCACGGTTTGATTTTTGTGGCATAGGACGAAGTGTTAATTTCCGCGTGCAGGTTATAGTAATTCCACGCTAGTAACGAAACTCTGCCGAAATTTTGAAAAGTTTTTGTTGGTTCGTATTTTCGAAGGGGTTCGATTCTGGTTTAGGGAGCTAAATCGGGGTTGGGTCCTTTCAACTTTTGGATTTTGTCAAGTTTTATGCCGTTTTAATCGTAATCACGCCCCGATTGTCGCCTAGAGATTTTCGAGTTGATTTGGCTGGTGGATTTTATGTCGAGGGTTTATGTGGAGTATTTTAGGATTTTCGGCGATTCTTTTGTTATCCGAGTTATATATTTCCGGAAATGGTTGGTTTCCGAGGTGTGGTTCAGAGTGTTGAATTGTGATTTTGATTAGTGATATTTTGTGATTATTCAGGAGATCGAGATCGTACACTTGGCGAGGGATCTTCCGTCGGATCTCGGGATTAGCGCGTTTGCGCGCTGTGCTTGTCTGTGAGTGGACACTTTCCTTTTCACTGATTGGTTGTGAGTCTTTATTATACGTTTTACGAGCATGAGCATGCGCATGTGATTCTAATTTATTCGAGCATGTGCTTTACGATTATACATTTACGGATATGCATTGACGGATATACTTTCATAATTATCTATTACGAATATGCATTTACATTCTGCTTTATACATTTGCTTGAAACTATTTATGATTTGGTTTACACAGAGTACAATCTTAGTATATGTGGTTGTATCGATACACTTTCATCCCGGCTGATCCTCGATGATGTTTACCGGGGGGGACTGTGACCCCTGACCCGTGGCCTTTACCGGGGGGGGGGGGGGGGGGGGGGAGATATCTGACCTGAGGCCTTTCTGGCTTGAATCACGTGTGGGTCTGGGATCCCGTGATTCAGGCTGTACTAGCACGGATGTGTCCATGAGTGACCCCGCGGGATTTTCAATGCATGCTCTGTACGTGTGAGTAGTTAGAGTCTCCCTCGTATACCATATCATTTTCATGTTTTTAGACTCACATATGTTTTTATAACATATATTATTCGGCGAAAGACATTTATTTTCATCCACTCACTCTAACGGTTTATTTGTCTTTCCCTGGGCTCTTTGTTTTCAATGCCCAGTTTGCAGTTCGGATTCTGGTGTCGCATGTCGCAGTTGGAGGCTTAGTATTCGAGCTACTTTTCTTTCTCAGTAGGTTTCTTGTTTAGCCTACTGCTGTATATTTGTGTGTGTGTGTGTGTGTATATATATATATATACTATACGTCGCTCTGAATACTCTAATGTTTATATTTTCATATGATTTTCCCGGATTGACCTGAGGCCTTTCTGGCTTGAATCACGTGTGGGTCTGGGATCCCGTGATTCAGACTGTACTAGCACGGATGTGTCCATGAGTGACCCCGCGGGATTTTCAATGCATGCTCTGTACGTGTGAGTAGTTAGAGTCTCCCTCGTATACCATATCATTTTCATGTTTTTAGACTCACATATGTTTTTATAACATATATTATTCGGCGAAAGACATTTATTTTCATCCACTCACTCTAACGGTTTATTTGTCTTTCCCTGGGCTCTTTGTTTTCAATGCCCAGTTTGCAGTTCGGATTCTGGTGTCGCATGTCGCAGTTGGAGGCTTAGTATTCGAGCTACTTTTCTTTCTCAGTAGGTTTCTTGTTTAGCCTACTACTGTATATTTGTGTGTGTATATATATATATATACTATACGTCGCTCTGAATACTCTGATGTTTATATTTTCATATGATTTTCCCGGATTTCTGTTAAGTTACAGTTTTGCTTATTGTTTTACATTATGTTATGATTTTGAGAAATCCGGATGGGATTGGTGCCCACGATTTGGCTTTTGTGGCATAGGATGAAGTGTATTTTCGGGTGCATGTTAATGGTAACTTCGCGATATAGTGAAACTCTGCCGAAATTTCTATGGTTTTTAGAAGTTCGTGTTTTCAGAAGGGGTTTGATTCCGGTTTAGGAAACTAAATCGGGGTCGGGTCCTTTCATTGATGTGAAGCATTCATATATGTTGTGATGTAAATGGCAGCCCCTCATTTAGAAACAAAAGGCATGATGCTTGAATTGAGTAAATACAAGTTAAATGTCAGTTATATTTAGCATAGTTAGTCATAGTTAGGTGTCCTATGATGATAGCTTGATTTCGTAATCTTTATATTGAACCATGAAGAAGATTCCATTTTAGAAGTTCATCAGAGAAAACAATGTCATCAGTTAGTGTTTCAAGTTTGGCTGGTGAGAAGTCATATAAAGTTCTATTATTCCAAGCTCGCGCTTCAATCTAAGGTTTGGTGCGGCTCTGAAATATTTTGGTTTCTAAGGTCTCCTCTCGATCACGTCTTCCATCTTCCTAGCTGCTTCCATCTCCGCCTTCGTCTAGGTATTGTATTCTCTCTCACTGATACAGATCTCTCACTCCTTTTTCAATGTGTATGTCTGCAATTTTCATTTTATGTAGTCAAGTTTTGATATGGGTTTCCAATCTAGGTAGTTGAACCGATCCATCTGCTTGGGTCTGATCGATTTGTCGTTAGCAGTATACAAGCAACAAAATTGATTATTGATTGATATCTAGAAGACTAGGTTTTGTTTATATTGGGATTTCGTTTATACTGGGTTTTCAAAACTCATAGGAACAACGAAAAAGATATAGACAAAAACCGCGCATATAAAATGGGTTTTCAGTCTCTTCTAGAAAATGAAGTTTGTTATGGAATTTGTTGCTTTTTTTTTCTTTCAATTTGGCTATAAATAGTCAGGTCTCTTTGACAAGGATACAACAACATTGATCGATTAAAAGTTAGAGGGAAAGGCCCTGATTAGTTGGCCGTTTTGCATATGAACAATGTGTGTGACCATATAGAGTTCATAGGCCTATAAAACTGTGATATGACAGGTACTGGGAGTGACAACCCAATTTTGTCATGAGTTAGACATGCTACTCATGACCAAGAAACATGAACTGGGAGTTTTAAGGTCTGTCATAGACATGCTACTCCCAGTATACTTGGGATAAAATAAACATGCTAATTTCTGGGAGTTAGACATATTTTACGAAATAGGCATGCCACTCGCATTTCGCAATGTAGTATTTGATTGTATAATGAGTTTACGAGATGCTTCCTTTGAGCCTTTTGTTCATGTAGATATTTCTGTTTGTTGTGATTGTGAATGTGGACCTGGCTTTTTTCTATTGGTGAACCTGAAAAATGCTCTGGAAAATGCTTTGGTGTTTTTAAAATTGGAGTACCTATAATTTCGAATCATAATTGTAATAACTATCACGTTGGCTTCTTTATGGCATATTGTTTGTATGACGAAGCAATATGACAATTTTTTTTTTCACAAATAATATGAGTCTCATGTTTGTTTGTTTGCTCTGCGTAAATCCTCTTATTCGTTTGAAATTTGTTGCATATGATATACTCTGACATATTTTGTGCGTTTTTTTTCTTCAGATTATTTTTAACTTCATCGATGCATTTACTAAGGTAGTGCATTTAATTTTTTTTTGCGACGTTTATTAACCTCAGTGTTTTATAAGTTTGAAGTAGATGTCAGTTGGATGTGTCAGGTTGATATGTTTGATAATATTTTTGTTCTTACTGTCAATTCTTTTCAAGTTTGTGCGATTGTATAGAAGCTTTGGCGTAGGTAAAGTTTCCATTATTTATGCCCATTATTTTTCAATCACTGTTACCCCACTGTTTTGTTTTATAAATTTTGTGCTTTTTTGATGATTTAGTGAATTGGTCCTTGGGTTATTGATACTTGATACTAAATGGTCCTTACTTTATTGGTGATAATCTTTACTGATTTGTGATTATGTTTTGCATCAATTGTTGCTTTAAGCTTCAACCCTTTTGTGTGCTTCTTTAATTATTCACTTCCAATTCTACCTACAACTCTACTAATGTGATTCGATTCTGATTTTTATGCATCTATAATTGTAAGATGTAAATGTGCATGAAAGCATAGTAGATATATTGGATAGGATCTTATGGTTTTGGCATGGATAGGGTACGTGTTATGGTTTTTCTTTTTCATTTTTGTAGGTTTGATAATAATTATAGCATTTTATTTATTGTTCATTGTAGTGCGGAGGTGCATGAAAGCGTGCTAGATATATTAGATAGGTTGTAATGGTTGTAGTGCATCATTGTTCATACTACAACTACTTACAATCTATGTTTCCTAGCAGGGTCAGGATTAGTTTCACAAATCAAATGATAGAGTATGTATAATCTTAAGCGCAATTTTTAACAGGAGGCTAACCTCTCCATCTGAATAAGCATAAACAGAACCAAAATAGACAATTTTATAGCCACAATGAAGAGTCATTTCATTATAACTACCATGTACGTCGGGATCCTCTTAAAAATTCAATATGAAACCAACAAACCAAATAAACAAAAGAATAGGTAAGGAGCAACATTCATCAATCAGCTTAACCAATCAACTTTGGTACACTCTTATTTATTACCTGTGTTACCGTCACCCTATGCTACTAAGGAAATGAAAGACCTCAGAAATGCACCAATCACCTGAATCCTCCAATTGCGCTTATTGATAAATATTTACAAGCCAGTGTAAAAACTAACTTAAGAAAAGGTGTAGATACATAATAGTCAATCAGATATTCACATTCCAACTGAAGATATCAAGAGAAATATGTAGTAGATAACTATGAACAAAAAAATTAATTGACCATCCAATGGATTTCTTAAACCACCATAGCAAATACCATATGACAGGACCAAAAGCTCAGCATTAGGATTCATGCAAAAACTGTATCACTTCTTATATTAACTATGAACTTTTTGGTCATTTTCAGGTATAGGGTATAACACTATATGACCAAAATAAGGTATACGTTAGTGGAAGGGCCCTCTCTCTCTATAAATATATATATGAGGTAATTTTTATGCAAAAGTAGAAGAGTAAGTCTTCTCATGGTGACAACTACTAATTCACATTATAAGCAAGATGCAACATTGGGAATGGAATTAATTAAAAAACATAAAAAAAAAATGAAAATGAAACAGGAAACAGAAGAGAAACCAACCCACCAGGATCTCATTGCCAGTGAAATTTCTGAACATGCTGAAAGACCGCGGCCACACTTGTGACGACCCAGAACAGAATCAGCAGTGAAATCAGTTTAGTTCATGAGGTTATCGCGTAGTCGCAGATTTACGACAGTTATTTGAATCGCCAGGCTTGTTAACGACTAAATCATTGGTCGAGAATTGGAGTTGGGTCTCTTCTCTAGAGTCGTTGTATGTGTGATTTCGAGTTCGTGGGTGGTTCCGGATCTTTATTTTGATGACCGAGGAATAAATGATGAATATTTGAAGTTTCGACGTAATCGGATTTAAATGGTGATGCTCTTAGCGACTAAATTACCGGACGAGAATTTAGTTTTGGCTTCTTCACAGAAGTTGTTGAGAATTTAATTTTGAGCTCGTGGGAACTTCCGGAGCATTATTCTGAGTTATGAGGATTATGTTGTGAATATTTTTGATTGTTGATTATTTAGTCGGTTTAAATATGTGTTGGTTTGAACAGTTGAATTTTTATCCGATTTGTCGAAGTGTTTGACTTTGGGTGATAATTGAAGAATACGTTGAGTCGAGTTTGTTGCCGCGAGAATTATTGGAATCGGAATTACGACGAGGAAGTTACGTGTGTTGGAAGTTTGTCGAAAAGATAATTATGAAGTTTCCATTTTGGGAAAGTGTATTTAAGTGGGTTGCCATATTGGGAAAGTCAAGATTCTTCATTTATGATGTTGACTGGCGTTGACCGAGTCAACGCGTGAAGGAGGAGGAGGTGCGACGGTCCTCCACGGCAGCGCGACGATTCCGGCCACCTCACGGCTTGGTTCGGGTCCCGTTCATCTCGTATGGATACCCCCATCCCAACTCCGGCCTCCTTTCACGGCAAGGCTCACGGTGGAGGGAGATATTCCGGCAAGAAAATGGAGGAAATTTTGGTGAATTCGGGTTATGCTTTTTCGGCCGAATTGAGCTGTGATTTGGACTGGGTTTTATAGCCCTCATCATCATGAAGCTACCATGTAAGTTTGGTGTATTAATTCGATGTGTGCTTGGAGAATTTTGGATTTGAAATTTGTGAGACAATTCGGTTTTACATGAAATTGACCTAGTTACAGTGAGAATTGGCCTTCGATGCAGTTGTGAAAGTTGCTCAGTGGATGATTTTGAGTGGAATAGGGGTTGCTCCGCCGAGGAATGTTCAAGTTGGTGGTGGCGGTCAACGGTCAACTTTGACTTTTTGGGGTTTTCGACAAGTTGCATGTCGTTTCACTCGAAATCACGCCCCGATCGCAGTGGGGAGGTTCGTTTTTTGAGTAGAGCATCCGAAAGTACAGCGAGGTATTGAGGTGTGATTTTCGGATTTTCGGCAGTTTGTCGTAATCGGATTATGTCTTTCCGAGAACGGTGGTTTCTCGTGATTTGTTTTGAATTGTTGAGTTATGACTTTGAGAAATGAATTTTGTGAATATTCAGGGGTTCGTGATCGTTTGTTTGGCGAGGGACTTTCCGCCGGATCATGGGTTAACGCGAACTGCGTTACGCTAGTCTGTGAGTGGACAATTTCTTTTCACGGATTGTTTGCGAGTCTTTATACACGTTTTACGAACTTGGGCATGCATATGAGATTTCGGATTACATGAGCATGTGTTTTACGATTATACATATACGGATATGCGTATATGAGTATACATACACTTATATGTTGTTTCATGCATTTGCATCGAACTATTTATGATTTGGTTTACAGAGAGTACAATCGTTATATATGTTGTTGTATCGATACACCCGCATCCCGGCTAATCCCCGAGGATGTTTACCAGGGGAGGCTGTGACTCCTGACCCGAGGCCTTTACCGGGGGGAGGCAGACCTTTGACCTGAGGCCCTTTCTGGCTAGAGTCACGTGCGGGCTAGGGACCCCGTGATTCTGACTGTACTAGCACGGATGTGTCCACGAGTGACCCCTTGAGATTTTTATGCATGCTCTGTATGCGTGAGGAGTTAGAGTCTCCCTCGTGTACTCGGACGCGTGAGAAGTTAGAGTTTCCCTCGTGTACCATTTGATTATTTATACTTTCGACTCGCATATGTTTTTATAACATATATTACTTGGTGAAAGACATTTATTTTCGTCCACTCACTCTAATAGTTTTCATGTCTTTCCCCTGGGCTTTTCGGTTTTCGTGCACAGTTTGCAGTTCGGACTCTGGTGTCGCACATCGTGGTTGGAGGCATAGTGCTCGAGCTACCTTGTTTCTTCCAGTAGGTTTATTGTTCTACCTACTGTGGTATACTTATATGATTATACATTAGAGGTCGCTCTGAGTATTCTGTTGTGTATACTATATGATTTTACTCCGGATTTCAGTAAAGTACAGATATATTTATTGTTTTACATTACTGTTGATATATTGAGAAATCCGGATGGGATTGGTGCCCACGGTTTGATTTTTGTGGCATAGGATGAAGTGTATTTTCCCCGTGCAGGTAATGGTAATTCCACGTTATTAACGAAACTCTGCCAAAATTTTGTTGGTTTTTGTTGGTTCGTGTTTTCGAAGGGGTTCGATTCCGGTTTAGGCAACTAAATCGGGGTTGGGTCTTTTCAGCTTGGTATCATAGCATTAGGTTATTGGTTATGTAGTCGTGTTTATTAAGGATATTTGAGAATGTACAGCCTGTCTGGAATGGTGACCCGACCGGCCGGCGGATACTCATCAATATTCCGGGTGTTGTATACTTTCAAATATTCAAAGTTCCATGATTATGTTCCACTTGTTGTGAACGATGTTTTATTTATTAGGATGCCTCCTTGACGTGCTTTCCGTGTCGGTACGGTTGTGTATCCTGTTGAGGATCATTCGACGCGTGAGTTGCCAGAGAACTGTGGATTTGGATGAGTATTCTAAGTTCAGAGAATTGTGTGGCACGGTTTGCCTGGTTGTGAGTGTATGAGCGTCTGCATGTTGCCTCAGAGCTGAGAAATGTGGCAGTTGATGTTTGCCTGAGTGAGATCATTGTATTTGCTGGGCTGTTATTGTGTGAGTTCCGGTTGCGACTCCATGGCATACATTCAGGGTATTGTTTATACGGTAATGGTTTTATCTGACTACCCAGCAATCGAATGTGGAGTGTTTACCCACCTGAGGCAGAGATGCATTGTTCACATGTTTGTCCCTATTCGTACGAGTTATGTGGCTTCAGAGGAAGCAGTGTACGAGGTTCGAGATGAGTTTGAACCTGAGCATCAGAGGGAGTCTGATTGATATGCCTCGAGATAACCGTGAGGAGCTTAGTGTGCTGCACTCAGTGGCGAGGCTATTGAGAAGGAAAGGTGTACACGGTTTTCGATATGATGGTTTGAGGAAAGTGGATTTAGTCGAGATGTTTTGATGAGGTTGAGTTCCGACACCTCGGGATCAGTGACTCCATCAGGCTGTAACCTTTTCGAATATGTTGAGGGTCATCAGATCAAGCAGAGGATCTGTTTGGTGGTGATGGGGATCACAGAGTAGCGGATGTGCTCCTGTGGCACGAGTTTGGGCGATCGTTGGTGATCCTTTCATGCAGCAGGTGTTGCGGTGACTTGTGTTCGTGGAACACTTTTAGTTGCTGTTTCGGTGACCAGGAGGGTCACGTTACGAGGGAGCGCCCTTAGCCAGCTGTGTTAGCGGTTCAGTAGCTCAAAGTTCACGAGGAGATCCTCATGTTATTCCTGAAGTTTGATCAATGTAGCCCTTTTGATGAGTTAATCAACAAGTCGCAATTGACGTGGACGGCTAGTTGGGCATGTCGGAGTTCGTGCCACGACCTTGTTTGAGGACAGAATTTTCTCCGAGGTTACTGTTGCTTGATATCCATGGCTATTGTACCTGCATCTCCACTTCTGAGTTTTGGAGAGTATTGTATCCAACCGGAGGTTGCGAGATCCTTGTTGGAGGATATGGCTTAGCCGCGGATCTGTTATAGCTAGACATTGTGGTTTTGGTGTGATTGTGAGTATGGACTTACTGACGATGCATTTGGCTGTGTTCGAGTGCCTCGAGAAGGAGGTTGTGTTTCGACGACCAGACTTTCCCCGAGATACTATTTCGCGGTGATGGTCGAGTAGATGGTGGAAACAGGTTGTGTTGTTTGCTTAGCTCATGTTGTGGATACTATGTTTGCTGTGCCCGACATTGGCTATGTTTATGTGGTTTCCGAGTTTCCAGGTGTGTTTCGGAGGAGTTACCAGGTGTTCCTCCAGTTCGGGAGACCGACTACACTATTGAGCTTGTACCGGGTGCTGGACTCATTTTACCGACGTCTTGTCGTTCGGAGCCAGCGGAGCTGATGGAGCTACAGGTTCGACTCCAGGAGTTGCTGAAGGAGGTTTCAGGAGATTTCATGCGACCTCGCGTATTTGCGTGGTATGCTTTTACATTGTTTGTGCGGATGTTGGCTGATTCGACGAGGTGGTGCATTGACTACCGGAAACCTGATTCGCTTCAGAGGAGTGTGAGTATCCTTCGCTTCGGATTGATGACTGGTTTGATCGGCTCGCGGGAGTTTCAGTCTTTTTGAAGCTTGATTTCGAGTCCGGATACCATCAGTTGAGGTTTGATGAGTCAGATGTGGCTATGTTGGCTTTCGGATCTCGGTGCGGGCATCATGAGTTTTTGGTCACGCCATTGGTTGACCAATGTCCCGTAGTTTTTACGGACTTGATGGACCACGTGTCCAGACGATTCTGGACGAGTTACGGTCATGTTCGTTAGCAACATCCTGATGTACTCCAGGAGTGTGGACCAACACCTGAAGCAGTTGCAAGCGGTTTTGCGGACTTCGCAAGATGATCATCTATTTGCGAAGTTCAGCCAGTGTAAGTTTTGGCCGATTAGCGTGAAGATTTTGGACTGTGTGATGTTATCCGAGGGAGTTGGCGTGGATCCTGACCAGTTAGAAGTCGTGTGGATTTGGGGATTGTTCTACCATTATACCAGAGATCAGGAGTCTCTTGGGTTTAGCAGGCTACTATCGATGCATTGTGCAGGATTTTCCCGGATTACCACTTCATTTTTCGGATTGACGAAGAAGGCGTCAAGTTCGAGTGGTTCGATGCACGCGAGGAGAGTTACTTACTTTCGAGGGATGGTTGACCGTTGCTTCAGTTTTGATCTTACCTAACGACCGCGACGAGTTCGTGGGTTATGGCGATGCATCGAGGTTTGAATTTGGTTATGTTTTGTTGTTGTGTAGCAGAGCGGTGGCTCATGATTTCAGGCAGTGGAAACTTTATGAGGCTACGTATCCTGTGTATGGTATCGGGTATAGCTGTCTTTATGTTAGCATCGAAGAGTTCGAGACACTACAGCTATGGTGTGCAGCGCAGTGTAGGATGTACACTGATCACTTGAGTTTCATCCACTTGCATTTTCGGCCAGATTTGGGCTTGAGGCAGTGTAGATGGATGGGGTTGACTAACGACTATGGCTGCACCTTTGAGTTTGTTCAGGAAAGGTTAGAGGTTGTACTTTGACTATCCATTTGGGATGTTGTTACTGATGTATTCAGTCAGAAGTCAGGAACTTCAGTGTTTCATGTGTGTGTGTGGCTAGAGTTTCCGTGTTAGCCGAATTGCGAGCTATGGGAGCTGAGTTCGAGTGTGATGATGTTAAGCTCACTATTTTGCGTGCATTTGGCGCTAGTGGTGCGGAGATGTATCAGATACTTTGAGTTTATTACTCGTGACGCAACATGAAGAGGAATGTAACAACTTGTGTGTACAGATACCACACTTGTCGACAGGCGATGGCTAGGAGACGGAGACTTGCCGGAGAGTTACAGCCATTGAAGATTTCCGGTTAGACGTGGCGTTTGTCGCTGTGGTTTTCTGTGCCAGTATGCACTTCAGTTTGTGGTATTTTTTGTCAGGCCATTGTGGATCATTTGATGAACTTAGTTCTTTACCTTGTATTTTCGAGAAAGATTTCAGTGGCAGGCTGGCATAACTGTGTTTGACGGAGGTTGTCCATTTATGTGGTGTACCTGTGTTCTAGTTCGCTGACCGAGGTAATAAGCTACAACAGAGTGTTGGCGAGCTTTACAGCGAGCATTGGGGACCAGATTACAAGTTAGTACCGGTTCTTATCCTCAGATTGGTAGGCGATCTTTGAGGACTATTCAGACCTTGGAGGGCATGTTGTGGTCTTGTGTATTGCAGTTCCGGAGGATTTGGGACCAGCAGTTTCACTTGTTTGAGATTGCTTGCAGTACCTGTTTGTTGATCACTATGATTTTGATGTTGCATGATGTCGTTTTGAGGAACGATGTTGTACTCCATTGTGCTGGAGTGAGTTTGGTTTGAGTTTGAGTTGACATTTGATTCGGACTTTGTGAAATGTGCTACCATAGACTGTCAGATTAGCGAAAATGGGATGATAATTGCTTGAGTTTGATGTTTGAGCTATGTTGATATGGGTGTGTTGAGTTGTGAATTGCCACGTTGTTTTGATTTGTATGTGGTCATAGGCGAGTTTGTGTTGTGCCGTATAGTTCGGCATCGCCTATAGTGTTGGCCTTTTTGTGTGTTGTGTTCCATGTGGCGGAACTATGTTTCAGGTTTGTTACGTGTTGTGTACCCTATCGGTTCCTTATGCAGGAACACTTGGCGATTGTGTGGAGCCAGTTCAGATTCGAGATTTGAGGGTACATGGATTTTAGCACGGAGCTATCTCCTATTGTGGAGTCTGTTGTCAGAGTTGTTCAGTTGACATTGTCGCTGGAGAGTTGATCAGTATGAAGAGGCAGTGCTCCTATGTTTAGCCGACAGACTCGGAAATTTTGAAGTCGAAATGTTTTTAAGGGGGGTGGATTTGTGACGACCCAGAACAGAATCAGCAGTGAAATCAGTTTAGTTCATGAGGTTATCGCGTAGTCGCAGATTTACGACAGTTATTTGAATCGCCAGGCTTGTTAACGACTAAATCATTGGCCGAGAATTGGAGCTGGGTCTCTTCTCGAGAGTCGTTGTACGTGTGATTTCGAGTTCGTGGGCGGTTCCGGATCGTTATTTGGACGACCGAGGAATAAATGATGAATATTTGAAGTTTTGACGTAATCGGATTTAAATGGTGATACTCTTAGCGACTAAATTACCAGACGAGAATTTAGTTTCGGCTTCTTCACGGAATTTGTTGAGAATTTAATTTCGAGCTCGTGGGAACTTCTGGAGCATTATTCCAAGTTACGAGGATTATGTTGTGAATATTTCCGATTGTTGATTATTTAGTCGGTTTAAATATGTGTTGGTTTGAACAGTTGAATTTTTATCCGATTTGTCGAAGTGTTTGACTTCGGGTGATAATCGAAGAATACGTTGAGTCGAGTTTGTTGCCGCGAGAATTATTGGAATCGGAATTACGACGAGGAAGTTACGTGTGTTGGAAGTTTTTCGAAAAAATAATTATGAAGTTTCCATTTTGGGAAAGTGTATTTAAGTGGGTTGCCATATTGGGAAAGTCAAGATTCTTCATTTATGATGTTGACTGGCGTTGATCAAGTCAACGCGTGAAGGAGGAGGAGGTGCGACGGTCCTCCACGGCCTCCACGGCGGCGCGACGATTCCGGCCACCTCACGGCTTGGTTCGGGTCCCGTTCGACTCGTATGGATACCCCCATCCCAACTCCGGCCTCCTTTCACGGCAAGGCTCATGGTGGAGGGAGATATTCCGGCAAGAAAATGGAGGAAATTTTGGTGAATTCGGGTTATGGTTTTTCGGCCGAATTGAGCTGTGAGTTGGACTGGGTTTTATAGCCCTCATCATCATGAAGCTACCATGTAAGTTTGGTGTTTCAATTCAATGTGTGCTTGGAGAATTTTGGATTTGAAATTTGTGAGACAATTCGGTTTTACATGAAATTGACCTAGTTAGAGTGAGAATTGGCATTCGATGCAGTTGTGAAAGTTGCTCAGTGGATGATTTTGAGTGGAATAAGGGTTGCTCCGCCGAGGAATGTTCAAGTTGGTGGTGGCGCCGCCGGCGGCGGCGGTCAACGGTCAACTTTGATTTTTTGGGGTTTTCGACAAGTTGCATGTCGTTTCACTCGAAATCGCGCCCCGATCGCAGTGGAGATGTTCATTTTTCGAGTAGAGCATCCGAAAGTACAGCGAGGTATTGAGGTATGATTTTTGGATTTTCGGCAGTTTGTCGTAATCGGATTATGTCTTTCCGAGAACGGTGGTTTCTCGTGATTTGTTTTGAATTGTTGAGTTATGACTTTGAGAAATGAATTTTGTGAATATTCAGGGGTTCATGATCGTTTGTTTGGCGAGGGACTTTCCGCCGGATCATGGGTTAACGCGAACTGCGTTACGCTAGTCTGTGAGTGGACAATTTCTTTTCACGGATTGTTTGCGAGTCTTTATACACGTTTTACGATCTTGGGCTTGCATATGAGATTTCGGATTACATGAGCATGTGTTTTACGATTATACATATACGGATATGCGTATACGAGTATACATACACTTATATGTTGTTTCATGCATTTGCATCGAACTATTTATGATTTGGTTTACACAGAGTACAGTCGTTATATATGTTGTTGTATCGATACACCCGCATCCTGGCTGATCCCCGATGATGTTTACCAAGGGAGGCTGTGACTCCTGACCCGAGGCCTTTACCGGGGGGAGGCAGACCTTTGACCTGAGGCTCTTTCTGGCTAGAGTCACGTGCGGGCTAGGGACCCCGTGATTCTGACTATACTAGCACGGATGTGTCCACGAGTGACCCCGTGAGATTCTTTTGCATGCTCTGTATGCGTGAGGAGTTAGAGTCTCCCTCGTGTACTCGGACGCGTGAGGAGTTAGAGTCTCCCTCGTGTACCATTTGATTATTTATACTTTCGACTCGCATATGTTTTTATAACATATATTACTTGGTGAAAGACATTTATTTTCGTCCACTCACTCTAACAGTTTTCATGTCTTTCCCCTGGGCTTTTCGGTTTCCGTGCCCAGTTTGCAGTTCGGACTCTAGTGTCGCACATCGTGGTCGGAGGCATAGTGCTCGAGCTACCTTGTTTCTTCCAGTAGGTTTATTGTTCTACCTACTGTGGTATACTTATATGATTATACATTAGAGGTCGCTCTGAGTATTCTGTTGTGTATACTATATGATTTTACTTCGGATTTCAGTGAAGTACAGATATATTTATTGTTTTACATTACTGTTGATATATTGAGAAATCCGGATGGGATTGGTGCCCACGGTTTGATTTTTGTGGCATAGGATGAAGTGTATTTTCCGCGTGTAGGTAATGGTAATTCCACGTTAGTAACGAAACTCTGCCGAAATTTTGTTGGTTTTTGTTGGTTCATGTTTTCGAATGGGTTCGATTCCGGTTTAGGCAACTAAATCGGGGTTGGGTCCTTTCAACACTAATCTGAAATCACTTGTCTTTATAGTGGGCAACTGATAATGAGAATAATCGAAACCCACTAAATATCAGCACTGAAGACCAGAGAAGGTTATGTTCCATCCAGTTCCCCATTCAGCATGGAATATGTATGAGGATGAAGCTCAACAACTCAAAACATTTATCGACAAGACCCATCTTAAGTAAGCCATCATGTAGAACTTTCCAAGCTACTTCATTGAAGTTATACCTGCAGCGAGTCAAATTATAGAAAACAGCTTCTGCCTAGCTTCTCGATATTGTCTTCATTAAATAGTCCTTATACGAGTAACTTTGAGGACTTTAATGATGGAACATGTTCATCTTCTATCATAGTATCAAGTAGCATCGCAGCCTCTCCATACAATCCCAACTGACAGCAGCAATTGACAAGAGAATGATATACATATCCTCACTGAGAGAAATGCCCTCCTATCTCTCATGAGCTAGTTCCAAGCGCCCCACCTTGCAAAGACCTACTATAAGCTTTTCATATGTGTTAGCATTTCGAGCACAATCATATTCAACCATCCACAATATCAATGAAGTTTGAGACCAGATCGAGTTGCACTTTATTATTCTTAGTCTTTGTCAGCAAGAGATGTTTGATTAGATATGAATAGGTGCAAGGAGAAGGGTCACATGAAGCATCAAACATGCGTTTTAAAATGCCAAATGCAGAATCTAGTAGTCCCATATGTATTTATCAGTAATGTGTAAGTCAGTGAATCTGCTCTAATTCCTTCTTCATTCATCTGACCCATCTGCTTTTCTGCCTCTTCTATATTCCCAATGCCGCAATATGCATGAATAAATAAACTGAATATACACATACATTCGGTCGAAGACCAGGACCAACCATCTGGTTGAAAAGTGTATGAGCATGGCCCAAGTCCCCTTCTTTCGGCATCTGATAAATCAAAATTGAATAAGTATGTGGAGTTAGATTCAGGCCTATACTTAACATCTTCTCCACCAGTAATAAACTAATAATGCATCCTACACTTTTCTGCCTTTGCTCAAACCATATATCAAGGTATTGCCAGTTTGTGTGCTCGGTAAACAACCCTCTGTAGGCATCATATCAAACAAAGACTGCGCATCAACGATTTTCCCAGCCACAATATCAAAGAAGTGTACGTAAAACTATTCGGACGCAAACCAGCCTGCCCTATCTTGCTGGAATACAACTCTGCCTCAGCCACATTGCCCATTTTACAGTAAGCATTCACCATAATGTTAAAACTACACAAATCAGAGGACACCTTATTATCTATCATATCCATACAAAATAGTGTGGAAGCAAGACTTAGTAGTTTCAATGTATATTTGCGCCACTTCAGAATGAAAACTCTTCCATTCTGTAAAGCTTTCATTGGCAAATGATTTCTCAAAAAATGATAAATCAAGTTCAATTATACTATCAAGTAAAGCATAGTCTTGTTTAACTTTCACTTTAATCTTTGTACTCATCCAGTAGTTTGTAGATTCATCAAAGGCAACCAATTTAGGCATCGAAACTATCCAGATTTATTGAAGATTTCAAATGAAACCAGAATCTTAGGCAACCGATATATCAAAGGCATCAAAACAATCCAGAGTCATTCGAGGTTTCAAAGGAAACCAGAATCATATAGGCATCGAAGACAACTTATTCATCTACGAGAACTCAAGGTAGAATCCATCCAAACAATCCAGTTTTGATCAAAGGCATCAGAGGATTCCAGATTACTGATTTTCAAAGGCATCAAGAAAATCAAAGGTATCAAAGCCATGGAACCAATCATGATTTATCGAATGAAACCAGATTCAACATGGAATGAAAGGCAACCAATTTATCAAAGGAAACTCAATTCATTGAGAGCATCAAGGAAACAAAAATCATCAATGGCATCAGAAATGTCCACATTCGCCAAAAGCATCAAAGTGAACCATATTCATCGATGCAACCAATTAATCGAAAGCAACCGATCTCATCAAAGGCACCAAGGAAACCAACGTTATATACAACATCCAGAATCATAAAAGGCATCTTATAGAACCCAATTCATAAAAAAAAGATACTATCGAAGGCAACAAGATTCTTTAACCAACCGGCAACCAATAACATTTACTCTATGTAAAGTTTGACAAAAATAAGAATGCCAAAGCATTCTACAATCAAAGTCTAGGACTTGAAACCCACCCACAAAATATATATACACAGAAGATCAAATTGAAACCCAAATATGTGCAGAAGAGTGAATCCATACCTGAGAGGCTTTGCGGACCTTATGACTCTTTATATACCAGTTGGTAATAAAGAGAGTAACATCTGCATCAGGCACCGCAAAAGGTAAAGGAATGACTTCTTTGTAATTGATGGTGATTCCCCCATATCCACCTGCAGCTCTCTGGAAGTTTAGGGATGGGAAATAAAAGAAACTCCCTATCTAATCTTTAACCTGAAATTCAAATGTCCAATTCCAACCAGCATGAATTGGACAGTTAGTCCCTGAGACACCATCTTGCCAGGAATTTTTCCTATGTTGTACTCAATCCCTGCATTATATAACACTATTAGCAACCTCGTTATTTATTTCCACTATAATTTCGTGGCTGAAGGTACTCATGTACTTTACCAAGTGAGAAGCAATGGCTCATCCATGTCATTCTTTACATTGATTACAACATTCCAATTTGTAGTGACATTAAGAACTGGTCCAAGGAACTGGCCATTAATCCCAATAACCTGAAATAGTATCACGATATGAGGTCTATTTAGCTAAAACCACATAAAATGCTCAAAGGCAACTTGTTAAAGCCTCAAAGGCAACCTGAATTATAAGATGCAACCTGATTTATCAAAAGCTTCATATGCTACTTTTTCATCATAGGCATCAAAGGACACCTGATTTATCAAAGCCTCAAAGACATCAAAGGCCAACTTGCTTGGCCAAAGGTATTGCTAGCAACTCAATTAATCAGAGGCAACCATATTTATCATTGGCATCAAATGCAACCTGATTCGTTAAAGCCTCAAAGGCAACAAAGGCAATCGATTTATCGAAGGCATCAAAACTTATTGAGATTCATTATAGGTTTCAAATGAAACCAGAATCATAAGGGAACCTCAACGGCAACCGATTAATCGAAAAGGCATCAAAACTATCCAGATTCATTATAGGTTTCACATGAAACTAGAATCATAAGTGCATCCAAGACAACCCCATTTATCGAAGGCAACAAAAACAATTCAGAGAGCTCAAACCAGAATCATATAGGCATCAAAGACATCTTTATCTACGACAACTCAATGTAGAATCCATCCAAACAATCCAGTTTGATCAAAGGCATCAGAGAAATTCCAGATTCATCCAAAGGCAACCGTTTTATAAAGTAAACTCAATTTACCAAAGGCATTGAGAGAATCGAAGGTCTCAATCGAATGAAACCGGATTCAACATGGCGTCAATGGAAACTCAATTCATTAAAAGCATCAAGAGGAAACCAAAATCATCAATGACATAAAAAAAAGGCCCACATTTGCCAAAAGCATCAAAGGGAAAGCAACCCAACTTATCAAAAGAAACCGAGTGAATGCAACGTTATATACAACAACATCTAGATTCGTAAAAAGGCATCATCTTTCAGAACCCAATTCATCAAACAAAATACTATCATAGGCAACAAGATTCTTCAACCCACATATATATGCAGAAGATCGAATTGAAACACAAATATGTGCAGAAGATTGAATCCATACCAGAGAGGCTTTACCGATCTAGATAAAATTGAAGAATTTCAAAACTCACATCGGACTTCTCTTCTCTTCTTTTCTGTAGTAGCCAAAATTCAAAACTCCATTTGTGCCTTTGTTGACAAATGAGAGAGAGAGAGAAGCTATTAGCCGTTGTGTTGTGGGCAAAACTCATTTGAAAAATTTAAATCTTTCTTCTTTCTTTTCATGACCGTTGTTTGGTCTGAAATAGAGAGAGTCGGGGAGTTTTTACCAAAAGGTATATTTTTAGCTTTTGGTTTTTTAAATAATTAAAGTCTTCAACTTTAATCGTTTCGCAACATATTCAATCTCACTTGAATCAAATTGAACGAGCTCTCGCTAAACCCTAGATTTCCACATCGTCGACGACCGGCAAAAGCGAGTGTCTCAGGTTACCGATAAGCTCTGCGTGCCGAATTCCGAATCCATCTTCCAATGACAAATTGTAGAGCTCAAAATCGGTTTCTTCCAACAGCTCAGTAAAAGATGGAAGTACCGGCGATTGAGGTCAACACCTTCAAATCGTTTCAAGTAGCTTTAATTTTCAAACATCAACGAAGCATCAAACGGATTGGGTGTGAAACATGAATCCTAGAAGGTTAGCTCGTTTCTTAAATTGAGTTCAATTCTATATCTGATAGACTGTAATTCTAGAAAATTATCAATTATAATAAACCTGATCGTGCTTAAGGTATTAGTAATGCACTATTTAGAGCTTGTTAATTTTTATCCTTGCTTATGACATTTTGAAATTTCGAAAGGGCTTGAGAAATTTGCTATAGGGAAGAGATGTTTGTATTGATGTTGCTTATCCACATGTATCCACAGGTAACTCACCGGAATTGCAATTTCATTGTTTCAGTTATTTGGTTGATAATGAATTTAGAGGAAACTGATTAGTTGTGGATATGTTTATTGGATGAATATAGTACTAGTTCCTTGACATTGTGATTAGTGAGCATTATTTAGATCCTGAATTGAATTTGTGGATGAATATAGTAACTAGATCCTGAATTAGTAAAATTGTTCTATATATGAAGCTCATCTTCTGGTTTACTCTATTGAATCCCAAAAAAGATGCAAGTAGGATACTGATTAGCTTGAAGCAGACCTTGGTTTTTATTTGGTATATATTGTGATAGAAAACTGTAGTCAAAGTAATTTCCGTAGTGTTACTGAGCTTTCATCGGCTGGTGATAGGTTGTCTGTCCTTAGATTTGTTGATGTGGTATATTTCATGCCGTTCTTGTTACCTAAATAATCAAATAATCTGCTTTAACAGTTTATACTCTTTTTACCAGGGTAAAGCAATGAAAGGAATGGCCGCCCTTGAGTCCTCAATCCCTACTGGTTTACCTGCTAAGTCTTCTAAAAGATATGCGGATCCTTCATCAACTGGTTTTGGAAACTTTTGCTTGCCTGGTGGCAGGGTTCCTCTGGATTTTACTCTGAAAACTTGAGCGAGACAGTTAGTGCACAATTTAAATCCTACTCTTATAGCGTGTTTTGTTTCCTGTACTTGAAGATACAATTATGGCTATAGACGTGTTAATTTCTCCTGATCTTACTTCTCATCTACATGGGCAAGACCCTTAATGTGGATGAACTGCTATGCAGATACAGTATTGCCATGATCTTCTATATTGTGAATTTAGGTAACATCATTGTCACAATTCAATTAAGTTGAAGAACAGTGCAAAGATTGACATTTACTTCAAAATTCTTAGACTATATCAGATATGCTAGTTATTTTATGCCACATATTCATTTTTGTTAGGTAACAAAAAATTAAAATGGACAATGCAAATCTAAGTCTTTAGCGTTTAGAATCTTGAACATTGTGTTGACTTAGTAATTTACTCTTTGGTATTGGAAAAATAAATAATGTACAAATTGGTTATTTCTGTTGGTTTTCTCCATTGGGTACAGTGAGCAGCAGGTTGGTAATGTTTACTGAGCGTGATGTTGCTCTCGGCTCCAAACGCCTCGCCAGTGCTTGTATCTCCCAGTCAACAAGAGTCCTGCAATCCCTGTTAAGAGAGAATGTAAGTTTACCTGTTAAAATAATAATAATTATTGTGGAGAACTATACTTTTCTTTCTCGCATAAGTTTCTTAATTGTCTTTACGTTTTAACCTAATGCTGATTGCATTTATATAAATTACGAATCAACAAAGCAATCTTGTCCCATTATAAATTGTTGTGGTATTTCTGAACTTAAAAGTGTTGTTGAATTTAGATGCTATTTATCTTTTATATGTTGGCTAGTATTCTACAAATAAAATATACTTTCCTTCAGTAGATATTATGTGTTATGGAACTAATGTTAAATTTCTATCTGGTAACAAGGGTTCCAGTTGAAATAACAGCTCAAGGTGACCTGTAGTTTTTGACCAACTCAAGTACCGAGGATATGAACTTTTCAAAATAATTGGTTTCGATTTTCTTGTTATTATTACAGCATTATGAGGTTGGGCTTCAAAGTAGTTGTCTTGGGTGTTTCTTATGCATCCTTAAATGTAAGGGAGTGAAGTTTGGGTCACATAGCTGAACAGAGTGCTTTTACCTGGAGTTAAATGTTGAGGCTTCCAATTTCCTAAAGATGTTTTGATTTGATAGATGAAAACTAATGTTACTAGACGAGAATCACTATAAAAACCTTATAAGTTAACTCTAATTTCTGATTCTACCTTTTGAATCCTTTGGAAAACTAGTCATTATTGGTTTGAAATTGTTTGCTCTCTGACAAAACTGTGGTTAATTCTCGTCTTTCCTGTGCTTGTTGTTTTGTAAAAGCTGAGAATGTAATTCGTACCAATGTCTTGCATTTAGCATTTGCTGTCATGTTTGTCATTTTTAAGTTGTAAAATTTTCTTCAGGATGTTTCCTTCTCTATCCCCCTTTGCTATTCTAAAGTGGAGCAAGTCACTACCAAAGTCCTTGATGAACTCTTGAAGATGGAAGAATTGGGCCAGGTTAATATCTTTTTCCCCCTTATATCAGATTTCAGGCCTGATTAGAATTACAGATACCTTTTCCCATTGTACAGAAAATATCCTCAAGTATAAACTTGTTTCCTCTACTAACCTGTGTATATTGAACACTGTTCCCTGTTCGTATCCACTATTTGATCATATGAGTTTATGAACTAGGTTCAGATATAGAGGGGTCAAAAGTGACCTATTACTTGATTTAGTTTGTGTAAATCCAATAATTGTTACCATTATTTTGAAAAGATATTGGTGAGAAGAATGATTGAAAGGCATTTTAATGTATTTTATTTATCCAGTGAGGATAACTTTATTATTGGTTGTATATTCATAATTTCCAGGTCTTGGCTATTTACAGACTTTGCTTGTAACCAGAACAAGAATGACTATTTGCCTTCTTAACTGATTTTTCTTCTTTCAAAATTGTTGCAGGCTCAACGCACAAGATCTTTGGTTGATTTTGATAATACCCCAGAATCTTTGCTGGTCATTAGTGGGAATAAGAATGTACATGGCCTCTATGATATTTTATTAAATTATAGGTATGCTCTGGTTAAAAGAGATTCTGTAAACCTCAATTACGTAGTTTCCAAAATGAATATAATATACTTTCTGATCTTTAATAGCTTGCTAAATCTTGTTTTAATCTGGTTACATCTTTAGATCTTTCATGACTACCTTGATGGGCGCGGATATTCCTGTATTGTATTCACCTGTGCCATTTCGGAATGCTGCCATCTCTTATCCACAGGTGGGTGAGAAATAGTATTTTGGGTTCCATAGTTTAGTTATTCCTTTCAGTTTATATGTATGTACATTTATATGTTCACCACTGGTCCATATTTCTCTAAGGATTCTAATAGCTCTAGCTAGGTAAGTAGTGTATATATGAACTCATGTCAATCAGTAAGTAGTGTAAGTGTGTCTAAATTAATTAATGTAATGCAGCTAGAACTTGGAGTCACCAAATAACACATGGGTTTACATAGGCCATGGCATATTGGCATTTTGGTGACCACTGCTTTGGCTTTTTGGCTTTGCATGGATTGTGGGGCTGGATTATCAAATAGGGTAAAATCTACATTAACCAACTTGAGTCAGTAGGTCAGGTCATTGGGGAAAAACCTATTTTTCTTTCTTGTCAGTCTGAGTCTGAGTCTGTGTCTCTGTACTCAATACTCAATCTTTATGAATTTTTTTAATATTTGGACAAGTGACTGATGTGTAACCATATATTGTTTCCCTGCAGATTAGTTCAGAATTGTGTTGCGGGTTTACTGTTTGCTTTGCTCCTATTTTTGGGCTGTCACAATGGTCTTTTCCAAGCGAAGTTGTGCCTGTGTTTTGCTTTTGATTATGAAGATTAACTTGGACAGAAATATTCTGATGGATAACATAGTTTGGACACTTTGATGGTGTAAGAGGATATAGGAGTGTGAAGGGAATGGTATGATTTTGGTACGGGAGTATCTTTTTTATTTCAACCAGGGCAGTATGGTTAGGAAGGAGCATGATGGATCAGAAAATGAATTGGTATTTTGTATTTTGAATCATGTGTAGATGCTATAAAATGTTGGCTTATGACATTATTGCTTCAGTTTCTTAAGTATGGATAGATGTATTATACTGTGAGTATATATTGCAAATATTGTATTTTTTGTTTGTAAAATAGCATTTACGACACACATCTAATGCATGCTGTTAATGACATGCATTTGTGTCATATATGAATCCTTT
This sequence comes from Geum urbanum, assembly GCA_946800695.1. Lineage (NCBI taxonomy): Eukaryota > Viridiplantae > Streptophyta > Magnoliopsida > Rosales > Rosaceae > Geum > Geum urbanum. Next base: position 56,152,887 of record OX326997.1, read on the forward strand.
CACGGCATGTATTGGATGTGCGTCGTGAAAGCATTTGTCTTTTATGACATGCATTGAAGTCTTTTACGGCATGTATTTATATCGTAAATGACATGCCTTTACGACGTACAAAAAACATGTCATAAAAATAGGTGACTCTTTTACAGCATGGGCTTTCACGACCCAAAAATGTCATAAATATACATTTGCGACGCACATCATGTGTCGTGAAATACACTTTCTTGTATTATAGCAATACCATTTTGAATGTCTCATGATGCATTTTTTTTTCTCTTCCATCACAAACAAAATACAAATTTGTATATATTTATATTGCCGAAAATAGGCTAAATTGATATTGAAGTCATTTAGTATTGAAAATACAGTGTATACTATAACAAGATGTGTGTACCAGACATGGTGATTAGAGGACTATATCTCACTGCTTAATATGAAAGCTCTGATTTTTATTCTCTAGAACTATAGTACCATGAGTACATGACATACAAGAGATTAAGTTTTCCTATCTCCACCAATGTGAGGAACGTTCTACAAAGATTTGACTTACATAAAGCTCAATGCATGATTGAGATAAAAATGAACTGTATTTTCCATGACAATCTTAATCACTTATTAGAATTCTTAACATAAGTTGAATGTCTCTCCACTAGAATCTCAATAAGGGCGTTATACACATCATGAACACCTAATGACTCGTTTCGGTGGACTGAAATCTTTTCATTGCTCGTGACAACTACGACCTCTTCTTTCCAACTCAGAAGCTCATTGGCTACAACCATATACATGTTATACTTCCTGAGAGCCATATCAGCTTTCTGTAACAGAATCTCCGAATCTGTTTCTAGCTGTTCAGGCATGGCAAAAAAAATTTAGTCACCAAGCAATAATTCTAGATCATGTTTGTTAAGTTAGTTAAGCAGCTAAACCTCTAAAGCTCATTTAGAAACAGAAATTAAGACTAAAAAATAAAACAAACAAGGATTCTAATTCTATAGTATATACACAATTTTCATCTTAACACATGGAATGAGATATATAGCTATACTACCACTAAGACATTGGTAAACTGTAATCAAATTTTTTTATTTTCACAACTGAGAATGAGAACAGAAATGTGCTATGCTGTGCTTGATCTATCATATGAATTATTCACAACGAAACTATTGAAGTAAAATGGAGAATACTCGACGACGCTCAAAACTCTTTGAATACAAGAAAAAAAAAATAAAAGCACTAAATTTTAACCCGTATGAAAGTACTTGGATATGAGAGATGGCTAATAAGTAAAAGCTTTGTATCTAATGTTGAATGATATGCAGAACACCATGGGGGACCAGTCTATCCTCAGCACTAAGAGCATCTTTGGCACCTGAACAAGTGGAATATCCAATGGACCAGAGCCTGACTGAATTTTGTGCTCTGCCTACAATGAAAATGTGATGTACACATTAAGCAAAGTAAAATATATCTATCTAATAATCGAAATGGTTTGTATGAAGTTACATAGCAACTCATAAAAACATAATATGAAACTTCTAAGGTTCACATATGGCTTGTAAGAAGTTACATATCAATTCATAATGTGAACTCCCCATCAATTCCTTAATTATTCGATCAGTGTTCATTTTCAGTGTCCCCCAAGTAGGATTTTGAATTTTCAAAAGATAATTTGGTAGGGACCTGCATTATTTTGATTCATATATAATGGCACTATAGCAGTCACAGTAGACTTGAATCAGGAAATTAGATGGCATGGAGCTCTTAAAATGAATTGGAAACTTAGTGGAACGGGGCTGTTGATAGACTTTGGACACCATTCGTTTCAGTCTTCTCATTTCGATTAATAGCATGGTACTCGTTTTAGATTTATATATAGACTCGTTTACCTTGTTCACTAGTTCAAAGCAAAACAATCATCTACAATATGGCTCTCTACTTGTTCTTATTATTTCTGGCACTTCCATATCTCCAGACTACAACCATGTTTTTCGGTGTTGGACTTCCAAGCAGTGTGGGACCATCACCATCATTAAGCAGAGAGGAGGAGAGACAAGCATTTCTCATCTTCAAAGGAGATCTGAATGATTCTAATTCTGGTAGGCTTTCTTCTTGGGTGGGTCTCGAATCTTGTCGCTGGAGAGGAGTCTCATGCAACAACCTCACTGGTCGCGTTGCAATGCTTGATCTTGGGAATCCATATTATTATCAGTCTTCACTAAGAGGTAACATAAATCCCTCTTTGTTTAGCCTGAAGGAGATATATCACCTTGATCTCGGGGGAAATTTTCTTGGCAAACAAGTTCCTAACTTGTTCGGCAAACATCAAAGTTTGAGGTATCTCGATCTCTCATATAATTTATTTGAGGGAGAGATCCCCCCCCCTCTCGGTAACCTCTCGAAGTTGAACTATCTTAACCTCAGTTATACTTATTTTGATCTTCTTTTTCACACAGCTTGAATTGGATCTCTCACCTCTCTTCCTTGAAATACCTCAATCTTGGAGTTCTGGATGTTGGTAGACTAGACCTAGGTTGGTTGATTCATTTGCTTCCTCCTTCACTCTTAGAGTTGCATTTGCCTGATTCTCAAATTCTAACGTACACCACTCTCCCAGCTGACTTCAGTGAACAAAACCTCCCTATTGGTTCTTGATTTAGAAAATAATTATCTTTCTTCCTTTCCCAGCTGGATTTATAATCTTACAAATCTCAAACAACTTGATCTTACATACAATAAGTATATAAGTCATGTGCCCTATGAACTTGCAAACCTCAAATCTCTTGAAGTCCTTCATTTAGGACAAAATGGTAAGGGAGGCCAAATTCCCAAACTCATTGGTACTAAGGGAGTTGGATTTTTTAGAAAACTCATTCGTCAACGGTTTGGACAAACTGTTGAATGCTTTTACAAGCTGTGCAATTTCTAGATTAGAGTCATTTAATATTGAAGACAATCTACTAGAGGGTGAATTGCCTGCCGCCCTAGGCATGCTAAAGAATCTGCAAAAACTTCGGCTCAGTTACAACCACTTTTCGGGTCCAATTCCAGAATCTATTGGAAACTTGTCCTCTATGGAATCACTGGACCTTAGGGAAAACAAATGAAAGGTTCCATTTTCGGAAGCTTGGGACAACTTTTTAACCTAGTTTACCTATATCTGTCTTACAATTCATGGGAAGGTAATTTGTTAGAATCCCATTTCATCAATCTCACTAGGTTAAAGTCTTTTACATTAATCAGTACAGACTGATCTATGTCCCTTGTTTTTAATGTCAACAATGGTTGGATCCCTCCTTTCAAGCTCCGTTATGTTAAGATTTGGAACTGCATGTAGGCACCTTTGGGTTAAGGCTTCAATATCAAACCAAATTAGAGGATGTCTCCCTTTTTTACACAGGAATCTCAGATTCCATACTAGAGGAATAGTTCTTGAAGATATCTCCCCAACTCTAGTAGTTGAATTTATCTCGCAATCAAATAAGTGCCAAGCTTCCATTCTTCATGAATTTTCCAAAACTAAACTCCATTGATTTGAGTCATAATCTGTGACAACCCGAACAGGAAATGGTATGTTTATCGGCTTTATTTGTGAGTTTCGTGATTAGTCGCGATTTTGTCCAAATTGGTTGATATAGCGGGCTTGTTAACGACTAAATTATCGGGTAAGAATTTGATTTGAGTTCCTTCACGAAAGTTGTAGAGAATTTAATTTCGAGTTCGTGAGAATTTCTGGAGGATTATTTCGAGTTACGAGGAATAAGTTATGAATATTTTCGGCCGTTGGATTTAGTCGTGTTTATCCGTTTGGTTTCGATACGATTTGGACGATACGTGTACGGTATATATACGGAAGGAATACGTGACGATTTTGGAAAGTTTCCCAAAATGGAAATCTGGCCTGTTGACCATGTTGACCCGTGGGTCAAACCTGACCCATTTCAGGCCAAGTTTTGTTTGCCTTCGATGTGCCTTATTACGGCATCCTTTGGCCGTGGTTCCTTCATCAAAATTGTTGGGATTGAGATCCTCTTTCTTTTGATAGGTCATTCACTCAATTTGGTTGCCGGATGAAGAAGTTATGACTTGTCAAAGTTCGAAAATTTTGGTAGTATTCCAGCGAGATTCGGCTGCGATGGTGGCGGAGGAGGCGGTCGAGTTGGGGGTCAACTTGTTAGGGGTTTTGTAGCCCTTGGGTAGAGGAAGCTTTTAGAAGTGTTCTTGCACCTTTCCATGGCCGGACGGAGGAGATCGGAGTTAATGAATTCCAGCGAGGGTTTTCAACTTCAAGGTGAGATTTGGACCTTTTCCGGTCAAAATTGGGCTTAACTTTGAACTAGAAAGTTGTTGGAAATGTCAAGATATGTAAATCCATGTGTAGGTTGAAATTTTCTGGGCCGATGGAATTTTCCGGTGGCGGTGGCAGCGGCAGCGGCCTGGCACGTCGCCGTGCGCGGCGGTTTTCCGGCCGAGGTGATTTTCGACAAGTTTTATGTCGTTTTGCTCGGAATCGCGCACCGATCGCGATGGTGAGGTTTATATTTTGAATTGAGCATCAGAATTTATGGCGAGGTTTTGTAGTGTGTTTATTGGATTTTTGACGATTTCGTCGATATTCGAGTTATATATTTTCGGGAATGGTTGGTTCTCAAGATGTGGTTCAGGGTTTTGAGTTATGATTTTGAACAATAGTATTTATGATTATTCAGGAGATCGTGATCGTTCATTTGACGAGGGATTTTTCGCCGGATCATAGGATTAACGCGTTTTCCGTTGTGCTAGTCTGTGAGTGGACATTTATTTACACTGTCGTAGCGAGTTCTTGGTTTCAGTATTTATTTGTAGTACAGTATTGAGATTATTTATTGTTTTGGAGGTATTGTTTTATGTTTTACTGGGGATGGCATTTACTTAGCATCGATGCATTGACTACTCGGCTGATCACCGGTAGTCCAGTTCTAGGCTTGAGAGATTCGACTGATGTGCCCACTAGGCTTGAGAGATTCGCCTAGTCTATCACCGTCGGGCTTGAGAGATTCGCCCGACACCTCCATTTATTTTAAGAACTCGCATTATTTTTATGTTATGTGAATGGTGAAAGGCATATGTTTATTTTCGTCCACTCACTCTAACGGTTTTATTTGCCTTTCCCCTGGGATTTTCGGTTTCCGTGCCCAGATTGCAGTTTGGATTCAGGTGTCGCACGTCGAGGTTGAAGGCATAGTATTCGAGCGAATCTTTCTTTTTCAGTAGGTTTCTTGTTTGGCCTACTGTTGTGTATATATGTATATACTAGAGGTCACTCTGAATACTCTGATGTTTATATTTTCATATGCTTTTCCCGGATTTCTGTAAAGTTACAGTTTTGTTCATTACTTTACATTATATGTTTTTGAGAAATCCGGATGGGATTGGTGCCCACAGTTTGGCTTTTGTGGCATAGGATGAAGTGTATTTTTCGGGTGCATGTTAATGGCAACTGCACGTTATTGAGGAAACTCTGTCGAAATTTTCGATTTTTGAAAGTTCACGTTTTTAGAAGGGGTTTGATTCCGGTTTAGGAAACTAAATCGGGGTTGGGTCTTTTCAGCTTGGTATCAGAGAATTATGTTTTAGGTTCTGTAAACTTCTGTAATCGTGTTTACTAAGGATATATGAGAATGTACAGCATATCTGGAGCGATGACCCGACCGGCCGGCGGATACTCATCAATGCTCTGGGTATTGTATGCTTTCAAAAGTTTGAAGTTCCATGATTATGTCCTACTTGTTGTGAACAACGTTTTATTCATTAGGATGCCTCCTTGACGTGGTTTCCGTGTCAGTAGGGTTGTGGATCCTATTGAGAATCAGTCGATGCGTGACTTGATAATATGAGTTGTGGGTTTGGATAAGCATTTAGGGTTCAGAGATATGTGTGGCATGGTTTGCCCAATTGTGTGTGTATGGGTGCCAATATGTTGTTTCAGAGTAGAGAATTGTGGTAGCTGATGGTGTGCTTGAGTCAGATCATTGCATTTGGTGGGTTGGTATTGTGTGAGTTCCTATTGCGACTCCATGACCTACATTGAGGGTATTGTTTATATGGTAATGGTTCAATCAGGCTACCCAACAACGGAAATATGAAGTGTTTACCAACCTGAGGCATGGATGTATGTTAGTTCTTGTTCACATGTTTGTCCCAGTTTGCACGTGTTATGTGGCTTCAGAGGAAGCAATGTAGGACGTTCGAGATGAGTTTGAACCTGAACATCAAAGGGATTTTGATTGTTATGTCTCGAGACAACCGTGAGGAGTTTGTTGTGCTGCACTAAGAGGCAAGGACATTGAGAAGGAAAGGCATATGCGGTTTCAGACATGTCGGTTTGAGGAAGGTGAACTTAGTCGTAATACTTTGATGAGATTGAGTTCAGGCACCTCGGGATCAGTATCTTTATCAGACTGTGGCCTTTTCGATTATGTTGAGGATCATTTGGATAAGGCGGAAGATCCGTTTGGTGGAGAAGGAGATCACAGACTTGTGGACTAGTTCTTGTGGCATGAGTCAGTGTGGTCGTTGGTGATCCTTCCACATAGCAGGAGTTTCCATTGTGCAACTTTTACAGCAGGCGTCACTGCGGTTTGTATTAGAGGGGCTCTCTCATTTACTATTATGGTGGCCAGGAGGGTCACATTACGAAGGAATGTCTTTAGTCAGCTATTTTAGTGGTTTTGCAGCTTAGAGTTCAGGAGGAGGCCAAAGTACCATTTATGGAGTTTGACCAACGCAGACTTTTAGATAAGTCAATCAGCAAATTCGCAACCAACATGGACGGTTAGTTGGACAAGCCAGAGTTCATGCCACAACCCTGTGTGAGGTTAGAGTTTCTCTGAGGTTACCGTTGCTTGACATCCATGGCTATTATGCTTGCATCTTCACTTCTGAGTTTATGGAGAATGTTGTATCCATTTGATGAGATTGTGAGTATCAGGTGGGGTATCGAGACTATGAGGTTTGCAGGAGGTTGTGGACTAGCTGCAGAGTGGTTGTTCGTTGCAAGAATGTTGTAGTCCTTTGACCTCCAGTCGTGCCAGAGATCTTGTTTAGAGGTGAAAGAAATGCTTTTCTACTACGTGTGGTTTCAGCTATGAGGCTGAGCTAATGATGAGCAAGGATGTATGCCGTACTTGGCACATGTTCGTGATGTTGAGGTTGTTGTACCTGATGTTCGTGATATTAAGGTTATTTGTGAGAATCTAGATGTTTTCCAGAGAATTTATCAGAGTTGAGGGAGTTGCAGATTCAACTTTAAGAATTGTTTGAGGAAGACTTCATTTGATTTAGTGTTTTACCTTGGGGTGTTCCAGTATGTTTTATAAGGATGTAGGATGGTTCGATGAGGTTGTGCATCGACTACCGGAAGCTGAATCAGGTTTCAGAAAAGAGCAAATATCCTCCACTTCGGATTGATGGCCTGTTTGATCAGCTTATTGGAGCTTCAGTTTTCGGAGATTGATTTCAGATGTGAGTATCATCAGTTTTGATTAGAGGGTCGAGTTTGAAATGGTCAGGTACCTATGATGAGAGTTACATGTGGTGGATAGAGGAGATGTTGATTTCTGCGCCAGTGTTCATATTATGTGATGTCGGTGAAGTGTATGTTATGTATAGTGATGTTTCGAAACTAGATTTTGGTCATGTTGGGATGCAGCAGGGCAATATGATGGTATATGATTCCAGGCAGTGGAAGCTTTTTGAAGTTACGTATCCTATGTATGATTTGGGAGTAGCTGTCTTTGTGTTAGCATCGAAGAGTTAGAGACACTACTGGCATGGCGTGCAGCGGGGAGCATGATGTACACTGATCACTTGAATTCCATCTACTTGCGTATTCAACCAGATTTGATCATGTGGCAGCGTAGATGGATGGGGTTGATTAACGACTGTGATTACACATTTGTACTTTGACTACCATTCAGGGGAGACCAATGTTGTTGCTGATGCACTTAGTCGAAAATTTGGAGTTTCTATGTTTCATGTACGTGTTGCAAGAATCTCATTGTTAGCAGAGTTACGAGCTACGAGAACTGAGTTAGAGTATGATGATAGAGCATTGTTGGCTAGTTCCAGGATCGACCTGTGTTACTTGATCAGGTCTGTGAGGCTCAGGATGCGGATTCCTACTGGTTGGATAAGAAGAATGCGATTCAGAATGGTGTTCCAGCAGAGTATCAATTGAGGAATGTTGACACTTTATCATGCAGAGTGAGGCTAGGTGGGCCCAAATATGATGAATTGAAGAGGGAGATGCTTATTGAAGCTCATCTTTCTATGTATGTTATGCACTAGTGGTACGAAGATGTATCAGATACTTAGAGTTTACTACTCGTGGAGCAATATAAAGAGGGAAATAACAGCTTATGTGAGCAGATGCCTCATATGTCAGCAGATGAAGGCAGAGAGACAGAAACTTGCGAGGAAGTTACAGTCATTAGAGATTCCCGATTAGAAGTGGGAGCATATCACTATGGATTTCGTGTATCAGTTACCACGTACTTCGGATGGTAATACTCGTATTTGGGTCATTGTGGACCGTTTGACGAAATCAGTTCTTTTCCTTGTACTTCCAGGAAAGATTTTAGTGGGCAGGCTAGCAGAGTGGTATTTGGCAGAGGTTGTCCATTTGCATGGTGTGCCTATGTCCCTAGTCGCTAATCGAGATAATCAGTTACAACAGAGTTTTGGCAGGTGTTGCAGTGAGCATTGGGGACCAGATTACAGTTTAGTGCAATTTTTCATCCTCAGATTGGTGGGCAATCTGAGAGGATTATTTAGACTTTGGAGGACATGTTGTAGTCCTGTGTATCGCAGTTCAGAGGGATTTGGAACCAGCAGTTTCATTCGTTCGAGATTGCTCGCAGTATCAGTTTGCAGACCAGTATTGTTATGGCATTGTATGGAGTTGTGTATGAGAAACAGTGTTGCACTCCATTGTGTTGGAGCGAGTTAGGAATGAGATGGCTTTTGGTCCTGATTTAGTGGAATGCGTTATTGTAGACCTTCAGATTAGCAGGGACAGGTTGATAATTGCTCGTGATCGGCACAGAAGTTATGCAGATGTGAGTAGGTTGAGTCATGAGTTTGAGGTCGATAATTAAGGTTTCCTTGGAAAGGTGTGATTTGTTCTGAGTGGTGTGGTATACTTTGCCACGTTATATTGGTCTGTATGTGATCATGGGGCGAGTTAGTGTTGTGACGTATAGTTTGACATTGCCTGTAGCGTTGGCAAGTGTGTATGTTGTATTCCATGTGGTGGAACTACATTTCAGATTTATTGCATGTTTAGCACCCTATTAGTTCCCTATACAGGAAGACTTGACATTTGTGAAGAAGATAGTTCAGATTCTGGATTTGAGGGTGCAGGGATTACAACAGAGAAATATTTCATATTGTGAAAGTCTAATGGCAGAGTCATTCAGTTGAAGTAGTCATTTGGGAGTTTGAGCAGTATACAGAGGCAGTATCTCTACTTTTCAGTTGGAAGGCTTGAAAATTTCGAGGTCGAAATTTTCGCAAGGGGGGTAGATTTGTGACAACCCGAACCGGAAACGGTATGTTTATCGGCTTTATTTGCGAGTTTCGTGATTAGTCGCTATTTTGTCAAAATTGGTTGATATGGCGGGCTTGTTAACGACTAAATTATAGGGCAGGAATTTAATTTTAGTTCCTTCACGAAAGTTGTAGAGAATTTGATTTCGAGTTCGTGGGAATTTCTGGAGGATTATTTAGAGTTACGAGGAATAAGTTATGAATATTTTCGGCCGTTGGATTTAGTCGTGTTTATCCGTTTGGTTTCGATACGATTTGGACGATACGTGTATGGTATATATACGGAAGGACTACGTGACGATTTTGGAAAGTTTCCCAAAATGGAAATCTGGCCTGTTAACCATGTTGACCCGTGGGTCAAAACTGACCCATTTCAGGCCGAGTTTTGTTTGCCTTCTATGTGCCTTATTTCAGCATTTTTTGGCTGTGGTTTCTTCATGAAAGTTGTTTGTCTTGAGCTCCTTTTTCTTTTGATAGGTCATTCACTCAATTTGGTTACCGGATGAAGAATTTATGCCTTTTCAAAGTTCGGGAATTTCGGTGGTATTCCGGCGAGATTCGGCGGCGATGGTGGCGGCTGAGGCGGCCGAGTTGGGGGTTAACTTGTTAGGGGTTTTGTAGCCCTTGGGGAGAGGAAGCTTTTAACAGTGTTCTTGCACCTTGCCATGGCCGGACGGAGGAGATCGGAGTTAATGAACTCCGGCGAGGGTTTTCGACTTCAAGGTGAGATTTGGACCTTTTCCGGTCAAAATTGGGCTTAACTTTGAACTAGAAAGTTGTTAGAAATGTCCAGATCTTCAAATCCATGTGTAGGTTGAAATTTGCTGGGCCGATGGAATTTTCTGGCGGCGGCCCGGCACGCCACCGTGCGCGGCGATTTTCCTGCCGAGGTGATTTTTGACAAGTTTTATGTCGTTTTGCTCGGAATTGCGCACCGATAGCAGTGGTGAGGTTTATATTTTGAATTGAGCATCGAAATTTGTGGCGAGATTTTATAGTGTGTTTATTGGATTTTTGACGATTTCGTCGATATTCGAGTTATATATTTTCGGGAATGGTTGGTTCTCGAGATGTGGTTCAGGGTTTTGAGTTATGATTTTGAACAATAGTATTTATGATTATTCAGGAGATCATGATCGTTCGTTTGGCGAGGGATTTTCCGCCAGATCACAAGATTAACGCGTTTTCCGTTGTGCTAGTCTGTGAGTGGACATTTATTTACACTGTCGCAGCGAGTTCTTGGTTTCAGTATTTATTTCCAGTACATTAATGAGATTATTTATTGTTTTGGAGGTATTTTTTTATGTTTTACTGGTGATGGCATTTACTTAGCATCGATGAATTGACTACTCGGCTGATCACCGGTAGTCCAGTTCTAGGCTTGAGAGATTCGATTGATGTGCCCACTAGGCTTGAGAGATTCGCCTAGTCTATCACCTTCGGGCTTGAGATATTTGCCCGACACCTCCATTTATTTTAAGAACTCGCATTATTTTAATGTTATGTGAATGGTGAAAGGTATATGTTTATTTTCGTCCACTCACTCTAACGATTTTATTTGCCTTTCCCCTGGGCTTTTCGATTTCTGTGCCCAGATTGCAGTTTGGATTCAGATGTCGTACGTCGAGGTTGGAGGCATAGTATTCGAGTCACTCTTCCTTTTTCAGTAGGTTTCTTGTTTGGCCTACTGTTGTGTATATATGTATATACTAGAGGTCGCTCTGAATACTCTGATGTTTATGTTTTCATATGTTTTTCCCGAATTTCTGTAAAGTTATAGTTCTGGTTATTACTTTACATTATATATGATATGTTTTTGAGAAATCCGGATGGGATTGGTGCCCACGGTTTGGCTTTTATGGCATAGGATGAAGTATATTTTTCGGGTGCAGGTTAATGGCAACCGCGCGTTATTGAGGAAACTCTGTCGAAATTTTCGATTTTTGAAAGTTCACGTTTTTAGAAGGGGTTTGATTCTGGTTTAGGAAACTAAATTGGGATTGGGTCCTTTCATAATCGGTTTGAGGGTCCGTTACCACATTTGTCTAGTGATGTTGCCACCACCTTCAATCTCGAGAACAATTTTTCTAGGCCAATTCCCTCAAATTATGATCAATTGTTGCCTAACTTGTGGGAATTGTATCTATCAGAGAATAAGTTGATAGGTAGGATACCACCGTATGTGTGCAACATGTCAAGCTTGTCACTCCTTGTATTAAGAAGCAATTACTTGTCTGGACAACTCTCACAAGCATGGAATCAGTGGGAATATATATTAGTCGTGGATGTAGCAGACAACAAATTGTCTGGCAAAATCCCCATTTCAATGTCTGTTCCGAGCTTACTGGTGATTTTGAACCTGAGTAGCAACAACTTTTCGGGTTCAATTCATTTTTCTCTATTCCAAAACTTCACCTACTTGGAGAGTATTGATCTTGGTGACAATAGATTTATTGGAAGCGTATATTTCCAAACAAAGCATATTTTGAAGCAAAGCAACAACAATTGTGGGGACACAATTCCTTCTTCTCTATTGCAAAACTGCAACGGTATTGATCTTGGACTCAATAGATTTAAAGGAAGCATATCAAGATTAAATAACTTTGTCTTATACATGCTACGATTGCGATCAAACTATCTAAGCGAACAAATCCCACATCAATTGTGCTATTCTTTTCCATTTCTTCATATCATAGACTTTGGTTAGAACAACTTTTCAGGGACCATTCCCAAGTGTTTGATTGGTTTATCTACTTTAGTCTATGGTAATCTCACTGACAAATGGTATACTGGAAGATATTTTGAGAAAGCAAGTCTGACAACTAAGGGACAAGAACTGGTAAACAACACCACTCTAAATCTGGTAAACATCATTGATCTCTCATCAAACAATTTGGAGGGTAAAATCCCTGAAGGAATATGCGGCCACCTTGCATTGGGTACGTTGAACTTGTTAAGAAATCAATTGAGAGTGAGTATCCTGGCAAACATTGGAAATATGAAGCAGTTGGAAGCACTTGATCTTTCAAACAAAAACCTTTCAGGACCAATTCCTCAGAGTTTATCGTCTCTAACCTCATTGTCTCACTTGAACTTATCTTTCAACAACTTGTCTAGAAGGATTCTTACCAACACTCAGCTCTAAATTAAGCATCCAAAGTTATAACGGGCCATCCATATATGCTGGCAGTCCTAATCTCTGTGGCCCTCCTCTTTCAAGCAACTGCCCGGGGGATACCGCGCCTTCGTCAAAGAGTTAAACTGGTGATGAAAGTGATGAAGACGGAGATGACAAGGGAAGGCTGGGTTTGTATGTTGTCATCATACTCGGGTTCACCCTAGGCTTTTGGGGATTTTGTGGTATATTGCTTGTGAAGCACTCATGGAAGTATGCCTATTTTCGTTTCGTTGGAGCCATCAAAGATAAAATGGCACTGGCGATTGCACTGAAGGTGGCTCATTTCGAAAGAAGAAGGACTTGATATGATGGAGATGCCCTGCAAATTGAGACTTTGTTGCTTGTCTATGTTTTTTAGGAATCAATTATAATATTGACTAGTTTCTATCTTTTGTTGGAATAATCTATTCTATGCAGTGGTATGGTGTTAGTCTCATATATGTCCTAATTCGATATAGTCTATTCTATGTTCAATAAATTTCTCTCGTACCGTCGAGATTCACCAAACCAAAAAATTTGGTTTATTTTACAATTTCTAAGTGATAACAAAGAACTTATAAGATTTTATAACGGAAGATTTTTGTCGCTTGTGCGAAAAAAATGTAGTTATTTTATGCTCGACTTGATCCAAGAAGTTCAAAATCTCATTTCCTGTAAAAGTATGAGAGCATGTAGAAGATATCACAAAGCCGGCCATCAATCCAAAGGACTTGTATGATTAATGTTATTTCTCCATTGCTCATTTTTCATACACTCTAAATATTCGATAAAATATCTACTCAAATAACACAACGAAATGAAACCTAGCCTCATAGTGCAAGTACAGACATCACTACCACATTTTTAACCATTGCCGTCGATTTTTAAATTGCCGGCAATGTTTTTTATCATTACCGGCGATTTGTTTCCCAAAAATCGCCGGTAATGTCTTCTTTTTTTTTAACATTGCCGGCGATTTTTCCGGCAAATCGCCGGCAATGTTCCGCCGGTAATTAAAAAAAAAAAAGACATTACCGGCGACTTAAATGTAAGTCGCTGGTAATGTCTTTTTTTTTTTTTAACATTACCGGCGACTTAAATGTAAGTCGCCGGCAATGTCTTTTTTTTTTTTAATTACCGGCGATTTGCCGGAAAAATCGCCGGCAATGTTAAAAAAAAAAAAAAAGACATTACCGGCGATTTTTTCCCCAAAAATCGCCGGTAATGATAAAAAACATTGCCGGCGATTTAAAAATCGCCGGTAATAGTTAAAAATGTGGTAGTGCATGTATTAAAATAAGGGAAAGATCATCGGCTAGCTTTTAGCTGCAGAGGGACTTGAGTTTGACACAGATGATAAAGACGCTCGGTAGATAAAGATCTAGTCCTTTCCTTGTTCAATTTGTATTATAGCAATACCACCATTTTGAATGTCCCATAATGTATTTTTTTTTCATCCACTACAAACAAAATACAAGTTTGTATATATTCTACACGGCCGAAAATAGGCTAAATTGATATTGAAGTCATTTAGTATTGAAAATACAATGTATACTTGACCAAGATTTGTATACCAAACACTTTTTTACTGATTAGTGGACTATCTCACTAACTAATATGAAAATAGAAAACTCTTTTATTCTCTGGAACTATAGTTCCAAGATATAAAGCTCAATGATGGAGATAAAATGAACCCTAACAAGGTAAATCAAGGCACGCTTGTGACATATTCAGAAAATTAGTTGGCTTTATTATCCAAAAAGAGGACCGCTTGGTTGTACGGTTGTACCTTCCGTTGATATCCTAATCACTTACTAGAATTCTCAACGTAAGCTGAATGCTTCTCCACAAGAAGCTCAATAAGGGAGCCATCATGAATAACTAATGACTTATTTTGGCGGACTGAAATCATTTCATTACTTGTGACAACTACGACTTCTTCTTTCCGTCTCAGAAGCTCATCGGCCATAACTATATGCATGTTATACTTTCTGAGAGCCATATCATCTTTCTATAACAGAATCTTTGAATCTGTTTCTAGTTGTTCAAGCATGTCAAAGCTTTTTAGTCACCAAGCAATAATACTAAATCATGTTGGTTAAGTTACTTAAGGAGCCAAACCTCTAAATCTCGATTAGAAACAGAACTTAAGACAAAAAATTAAACAGACAAGTATTCTGATTCTGTAGTATATATATACACGATTTGTAACTTAACACATGGAGCCAGATCTATCAAATAATTTTTCCCACAAAGAAACTATTGAAGTAAACATCTGAATATTCGGTGACACTCAAAACTCTTTTGAATACAAGAAAAAATATAAAAGGACTAAATTTTCACCTGTATGCAAGTATTTGGATATGACAGATGACTAACCAAATAAAAGCGTTGTATCTAACCTTGAATGATATGTAGAAGGACATGGGGGCCCAATCTTTCCTTAGCACTAAGAGCAACTTTGGCACCTGAACAAGTCGCATATCCAATGGATCAGACCCTGACTGAATTTTGTGCTCTGCCAGCAATGAAAATGTGAACTACACATTAAGAGAAGTAAATATATCAACTCTTCTGAATTCATCAACTGAGAGAGGATATGCATGATAACTTATATACTGTTCTTTATCTCTAATCATACTCTATCCAATCATCCAAAAGGTTTGTAAGAAGTTACAAATCAACACACAAATATGTAACTTCTAAGGTTCACATAAAGCCACTGCTACCCAGTCAATTAAATTACTGAGGTCAGAAATTTTCAAAGAAAAGGATTATGAGATATACCTCCTAAGGTGTAGCCCAAAAAAAATGAATAAAATACAAATCAGGATATTAATCATTACCATGCTTCCAAGGAACATGAAAGTCGGATACTGCAACAGCAAGATAAAGTATTGCCTGAGCGTCGATCTACACAGTGAGAATGTAACCATCTACAACATCTGCTCATATGTAGAGACCGATTAGTCATCAACACCGACCACTATGGTAGCCTCAAGAACAGTTTGGATAAAAAGATATCATATAACAACCGATGAAAGCTCACCTGTAGATATTCAAATATTGTTGTAAAGGGGAGTTTCAACGAGAGGCCTACAATAGAATCAAATCTGGTGATTTGAACGTGTTTTCATGAAAAAGCAAAAGAAGCCAACAAAGGAGTAAAACCTCAAGAAAAACCCCAATACTGAAAATAGAACATAAAAATTCATCTATACCATTCAATTTGTTTCAAAGACATGCTTTGCTATCCTCAATGTTTCGTTTTCCAGGAACAGTGTGATATTTATAGACCTGCTCAACAGGCAAATACAATGGTAGTAATTTACATTTAGTGCACATTATTTTTGGAGAGTGAGAGATACTACTTATTAACTTTTGTCACTGCGCACCTGGTATTCTCAAAACCAGCAATAGTAGTTCCACCTTTTGGCAGATACTATACTCATTTTTGCTACTTACACAATGGGCATCTTTGTTTATGTTGACAGCACTATATTATCTCCACAGGATTTTAAACTGCACAAATTATTTTCATAGAGTGTAACGGACAGTTCTTCGCTGCCTTCTATCTCTACATGCTGCGCTCATCATTTCCACAAAGTGAAGGGTTTTACATCTCTAAGTGAAATAACATTTCTTCCATTCTTATATTCCAAAAAATTTTACTTAACTTCACTCTAAAGAAGATGTAGTCTTCACAGGCGTTGGACTATAGGGTAGGTAATTTTCCATGGGGTATATATGTTAAATCTCGTCTACCACAATAGAACTATAGGCTAGTTCATTTGCTATGGGGCTTTGCTCAAGGGATTGAAACGATGGAGAGTATAAGTATAGATCACACCATATTGCAATTAGAAAGTACTGGAACTACATAAAGATACATATTATTACACGTATTACCTTTTCACATAAGTTGTAAGATTTTCCATATATGAGCCAAAGAAACAAATTGTAACAGTTTTCATGGTACTCCACTAAGATTCATTCTTAATGTATTACCGTACATTAAGCATAATATTGCTAGCAGTATAGCTGATAGTTAACTTTAGCAACCACGTGGAGTATAAACTGACAAATAGGATATCTTCAAATGCTAAAAGATTTCCAAGCAAAGCGAATGGAAGATGATGGTGTAGTAAATAGGACAGTGATCAAGGACTAATCAAACTTCTGTTATTTTCCTCAACAACAAAATAAATCAAACTTCTGTCGTGTCACTTAAGCAAAATGGTTTCATAATTTCAGATAAGGAAATCTTTTATGTCACTACCACCAGAGGAATTTGAGAATCAGATTGCAAAATCTTTATTCACTTTCAAAAATAGTGTTTCTCTAGACCTAAAGTCCAATATCTCATAATGTGCATCTCAATATCCAAAATTTGATCATCCATTAAGATCAAATCTCACCCCATCATGAGCCTTTAACATTCCTCGACAAAAACATATTGATATAGCCTCAAAAGGCAAATTCCCTTCAACGTAATAGTTCCTAAACACTTCTGGCCACACATGACCATTCTTTCTTAGCATTAATATAATCCACTATTTCCTAAATCCAATGACACTATAACCAACACAGTTGTAAACCTTTACTTTGCACATAAACACAACCAAAGGTGTACCACTATCAAATTCATGATCACAAAGTCTCCTCAGCAGCAGAGAGCACATGAAAACCATACACACATATATAGATAGACACAGCTTCACCAATTCAACATGCAAATATGAATACTCTATCATATAAATTTACAGTACCACCAAAATAAAGCCAAAAACTTTGACATCTACATCATCACAAACCCAAATGAAAGGTGTCAAAATAATGTGCAAGTTGCATGTAGCACCATCATCATCCACATAAATGATGGTGCTGTAAAATTACACATAATGATGGTGCACATATAAATTTACATTGTTCTGATGTACTTTTTTGTAGCACCATCATTATCTTGATCATCATCTTCCTCATCTTCATCGCTTCCAGTAGCCATGACATGAGACATCACATGCAGAAAGTACCCAAAGGAGCTAGCAATTAGCCTTGGTCCCCATAGAGATGACCAACAGTGAACAGTTGAACACCGTTTAGTATATATCATCAAACATTTTTGAAGCCTTGGTCCTTGTCAGATGAAAAATCTCTTGAATTCTCTTTTGTCCCACCAAATATATATGTTTCAACGTTAACCTTTCAGAATATTTTTTTTTTGTCATAGGTGTATTCACTCAGCTCAGCCTCATGATGGAAGCATCCTTCTAAAATTAGCCAATGATACTAATGCAAAGGTGTTCTACTCTACTGCTGCAACTGCTATGATATTATGTACCTTTACTTCACTTTTCACTACAACGTTACATTTTTGATCTCACTATAATAGCATTGATAGATTCCCATGGTTTATACATTTTTATTTGGAGGAACATATTATATATGTACGTGACTCAAGGAATCTATCAGCTGCCAATCTATCAAACAGAATCTGTTGCTAGCTGTAGTTGTTATGATGTAGTATGAAGGTATATATAGGAAACATCTTGTATACTAAAAGAGTCGATTGATCGAGAAAAAAACTTGATCTATTCTGAGCTTCTACTTGAATTCAACATGGTCTGTGAAAGAAGAAAAGAAAGGGAAATACATAAGTCATTTGACACCAATCCACAGCACTAAAGTCATGAGGTATGACTACATATATGTGAACTGCAACTTCATCAACCAAAAGGAAAGAGAAGACATCATAACTCATTAACATAAGGCTAAATCAACTAGCTAGAGAAATCAGCAAAAATGGTCTCTCGCACACAGTTTTATTATCACACATGAAATTCACCAATAAATATTACCTAAAAAAGAAAAATGCTACTAAGATAGTGATGACCACTTTTCTTTTAAATGAAACAGAGAGGAAAAATCAGTTCACAGCCTGTATTGTCAATCTATCACCAACCATATCAATTCACAACTTGCTAACGAATTGCTTCATAATTACAAAACTAAGTTTCAGTAAACACATTCAAATCACCAAGAGACCTACAACAGAATAAAATCTCATATTGTATGCATCGTCACATTAAGCTACTTTATTTCTGAATTAAAAATATGGAATGTATTTAAATACATCACTCGAGAAAAAAATAAACATTATAGCGCTAGGGTCCGTACAACATGAGTCTTACTGATGGAGTCATTCACGGGAACGACACAACATATGAGTCGGTTCAAGGAGGAGAGAACAAAAGTAGGACTGACATACATTCCCAGAAGGACCAGGGAAGCATTCAGATTGATAAGATATGATCCAAGACAAAGACGGACCGATTTTTGGTGCTGGGGAGGGTGCACACAAAGACGACCTGGGTATCACCGGCACCAGCTAGTAGCTAGCTTGAAGGATTTTGAATTCCTGAATTATTCAGTGTTCATTTTCAGTGTCTCCCGAGTAGGATTTTGAATTTTCAAAAGATAATTTTGTAGGGACCTGCATTATTTTGATTCATAATGGCACTATAGCAATCACATAAGACTTGACTCAGGAGACTTGACTCAGGAAATTAGATAGACTTTGGAATACCTGGACACCATTCATTTCAGTCTTCTCATATTACTATTAATTGCATAGTACTTGGTTTAGATTTATAGACTCGTTTACCTTGTTCACTAGTTCAAAGAAACATAATCATCTACAATATGGCTCTCTACTTGCTCTTTCTATATCTGGCACTTCCATATCTGCAGACTACAACTATGTCTTTCGGTGTTGGACTTCCGAGCAGTGTGAAACCATCACCATCATTAATATGTAGGGAGGAGAGACAAGTGCTTCTCAGTTTCAAAAGAGATCTGAATGATTCTAATTCCGGTAGGCTTTCTTCTTGGGTGGGTCACGAATGCAGTCGCTAGAGAGGAGTCTCATGCAACAACTTCATTGGTCGCGTTGCAATGCTTAATCTTGGGAATCCATATAACTTCTGGGAATACGAGTATGATCAGTCTTACCTAAGAGGTAGCATAAATCCCCCTTTGTTTAGCCTGAAGGACTTATATTACCTTAATCTTAGTAGAAATTACCTCGATCGACAAACAAGTTCCTAACTTGTTCGGCAAGCTTCAAAGTTTGAGGTATCTCAATCTCTCAAATACTAATATTGGGGGACAGATCCCCCTACTCTTGATAACCTCTCGAACTTGAACTATCTTGACCTCAGTAAGAATTATGATCTTTCTTTTTCACACAAGTTGAATCGGATCTCTCACCTCTCTTCCCTGAAATACCTCAATCTTGGAGGTCTGTATGTTGGCAGACTAGGACTAGGTTGGCTTCATTTGCTTCCTCTTTCACTTTTAGAGTTACATTTGCCTGATTGTCAAATTCAAACACCACTCTCCTAGCTGACTTCAATGAACTTGACTTCCCTATTGGTTCTTGATTTAGCATATAATCATCTTCCTTTGTTTCCCAGCTGAATTTATAATCTTACAAACCTCAAACAGCTTGATCTTACAAACAATATGTTTACAAGTCTCGTGCCCTCTAAACTTGCAAACCTCAAGTCTCTTGAAGTTCTTGATTTAGGAGAAATTGGTATAGAAGGCCAAATTTTCATATTCATTGGTACTATGTACAGCCTAAGGAAATTGCATCTTTCAGGAAACTTTTTTGTCAATGGTTTGGACAAACTGTTGAACGCTTTTACAAACTATACAATTTCTAGACTAGAATAATTTGATATTGGATACAATATGCTAATGGGTGAATTGCCTGCCGCCTTAGGCATGCTAAAGAACTTGCAAAAACTTTAGCTCATTAACAACCACTTTTCGGGTCCAATTCAAAATCTATTGGAAACTTGTCCTCCTTGGAATCACTGGACCTTAGTGATAATCAAATGAACGGGTCCATTCCTGAAAACTTGGAACAACTCTTAACCTATTTGACCTAGAATTGTCTTACAATTCATGGGAAGGTAATTTGTCAGAATCCCATTTTATCAATCTCATTAGGTTAAAGTCTTTTGCAATTAGTATAGACCAACATATTTTCATTTTTCTTAATTTCACCTATGATTGGATCCCTATTTTCAACCTCTGCCATGTTTTGATTGTGAACTGTAGAGTAGGCCCTGCCTTTGGGTTGTGGCTTCAATCTCAAACCGAATTAGTGGATGTCTCCCTTGTTAACACAGGAATCTCAGATTTCATACCAGAGGAATGGTTCTCGAACATATCTCCCCAAATCCAGTCATTGGATTTATCTCGAAATCAAATTTGTGCCAAGCTTCCATCCTTCATGAATTTTCTAAAACTGTACTCCATTGATCTGAGTCATATTCAGTTTGAGGGTCCTCTGCCGCATTGGTCTAGTGATGCTGCCACCACCTTCAATCTCGAGAATACTTTATTTTCTGGGTCAATTCACTCAAATTTTGATCAACTGTTGTCTAACTTGGAGGAATTGTATCTATCCGAGAATAAGTTGACAGGTAGGATACCACCATCTGTGTGCAACATGTCAAGCTTGTCATTCCTTGTGTTAAGAAGCAATAACTTGTCTAGACAACTCCCTCAAGAATGGAATCAGTGGGAAGATATATTAGTCATGGATGTAGCGGACAACAAATTGTCTGGAAAAATCCCCACTTCAATGGGTGTTCTGAGCTCACTGGTGATTTTGAACCTAAGTAGCGACAAGTTTTTGGGTTCAATTCCTTTTTCTCTATTCCAAAAATTCACCTACTTGGAGAGTATTGATCTTGGTGACAATAAATTTATTGGAAGAATATCTTTACAAAAAAAAAAGAAGCAAAATTTGAAGCAAAGCAACAAAAATTGTGGGGGCACAATTCCTTCTTCTCTATTGCAAAACCGCAGCGGTATTGATCTTGGGGACAATAGATTTAAATGAAGAATATGAAGATTAACTATCTTTGTCTTATACATGCTACGGTTACTATCAAATTTTCTAAGCGGACAAATCCCACATCAATTATGCTCTGATTTTCCATCTCTTCATATCATAGACTTTGGTCATAACAACTTCTCAGGGATCATTCCCAAATGTTTAATGAATTTGTCTGCTTTAGTCTATGGTAATTTCATTGAACACACAGATACTCGATGGAGTGGAAAATATTTTGAGAATGCAAATCTGACTGCCAAAGGACAAGAACTTGTATACAACACCACTCTGGAGTTGGTAAACATCATCGATCTCTCATCAAATAATTTGGAAGGTGAAATCTTTGAAGGTATATGCGGCCTCCTTGCATTGGGTATGTTGAACTTGTCAAGAAATCAATTGAGTGGGAGTATCCTGGAAAACATGGGAAATATGAAGCAGTTGGAAACACTTGATCTTTCAAACAACAACCTTTCTAGATCGATTCTTCAGAGTTTGTTGTGTCTAACCTTATTGTCTCTCTTGAACGTATCTTTCAACAAGTTGTCTAGAAGGATTCCTACAAGCACTCAGCTCCAAAGCATCCAAACTTACAGTGGGCCATCCATTTATGCTAATAATCCTAATCTTTGTGGCCCTCCTCTTTAGAGGAAGTGCCAGGGGGATACCGCGCCTTCGTCGAAGAATCCAGCTGGTGATGAAAGTGATGAAGATGGAGATGACAATGGAAGGCTGGGTTTGTATGTTATTATCGTACTCGGGTTCACCCTAGTCTTTTGGGGAGTTTGTGGTACATTGCTTGTGAAGCACTCATGGAGGTATGCCTATTTTCGTTTCTTTGGTGCCATCAAAGATAAAATGGCACTGGCGATTGCAATGAAGGTGGCTCATTTCAAAAGGAGGAGGATTTGATATGATGGAGATGCACTGCAAATTAAGACTTTGTTGCTTGTCTATATTTTTTAGGAATCAATAATTATATTAACTAGTTTCTATCTTTTGTTGGAGTAATCTATTCTATGTAGTGGTAAGGTGTAAGTGTCATATATGTCCTAATTCGATATAATCTATTCTATGTTCAATAATTTCTCTCTTGCCGTCCAAGTTCACCAAACCAAAAAAGTTAGTTAATTTTACAATTTTTATGTGATAGTAGAATTGTGTCACATGAGCATAAAAATGTAGTTCTTTTATGCTCAACTTGATCCGAGAAGTTGAAAACCTCATTTCCATGTAAAGGTAGGAAAAAATGTAGAGCGATATCACAAAGCCAACCATCAATCCAAAGACTTGTACGATTAGTCTTATTTCTCAATTGCTCATTTTTCATACACACTAAATATTCGATAAAATGTCTAAATCAAATAACACAACAAAATGAAACCTCCTATTGCAAGTACTGAACTATTTCGATTGGTATTGTTGGGTCGACAATCTTAATCACTTACTAGAATTCTCAACATAAGTTGAATACTTCTCCACAAGAAGCTCAATATGGGCACTCTCCACATAATGACTCGGTTCGGCAGACTGAGAGCTTTTCATTTGTTGTGACAACTACGACCTCTTCTTTCCGGCTCAGAAGCTCATTTGCCACAACCATATGCATGTTGTACTTCTTGAGAGCCATATCAGCTTTCTGTAACAGAATCTCCGAAACATTTTCTAGCTGTTCAGACATATCAAAGCTTTGTCACCAAGCAATAATGCTACATCATGTTTAGTTAAGCAGCCAAACTTCTAAAACTCATTTAGAAACAGATACTTGGGTTAAAATATTAACCATACAAGGATTCTTATTCTGTAGTAGATACACAATTCGCCACTTAACACATAGAGAGAGATATATAGGTCTACTATCTTTCAAGTAATTAAGGTCATATAGCCAGTATACTATCTATAAGACATTGATAAACTAAAGTCAACTTTTGTATCACAACTTAGAATGAGAACTAAAAAGTGATGTGCCAGATCTATCATATAATTTTTCCACAATAAAACTATTAAAGTAAACATCAGAATATCCAATGACACTCAAAACTTTCCCAAATAGAAGAACACATGAAAGGACAAAATTTTCACCCGGATGATAGTACTTGGATATGACTGACTAAACAAGTAAAAACTCTGTATCTAACCTTGAATGATATACATAAGGCCTTGGGGGCCCAGTCATTCCTCAGCACTAAAAGCATCTTTGGCACCTGAACAAGTCTCATATCTAATGGACCAGACCCTAATTGAATTTTGTGCTTCACCTACAATGAAAATATGACATACATTATTAGGCAAAGTAATTACATCAACACTTATGAACTCATCAATTGAGACGGTAAGCATGAAAACTTGTATGCTGTTCTTTATCCCATAATCATAATGGTTTGTAAGTTTCATATCAACCCATAAAGACATAATATGGAACTTCTAAGGTTCACATATGGCCTGCAACTCGATAATCGGGAAATTTGTGATAACAATATAATCTGTGGGAAAATCATTGGTGTTTTGAAAGAAGGTATTAAGGCTTTGGAGCAAGAAAATGTTGTCTTGAAAGAAAAGTCATCTGCCAACCCCAAATTGGTTGAACTGCAAATGGAGGTTGAGGGTCTTCAGAGGCAGAAGGAATATATGCAGGGAAATATTGACAATTTAGAGCAGCAGGATATGCTTCTTCAGAACCAATTAGCAACTACTACAAATGCTACATATGAGATTGCAACATTGAGGACAGATAATTTTAATGCTGAGAAGAAATTGCTAGATGCAAAGAGAGAACTTTTTGCAACTTCCTAAGAGAAGACAATGCTTGAGGCAAAATTAAGAGAGCAAAAAGATGCTGCCGAAACTGTTGTTGGAGAGAATAAGATTTTGAAGAAGAAACTCAAAGAAGCACAAGTTACTGCTGAAGAAAAGACACAAGTTGTTGTTGAAGAGAAGAGTAACTTGCATAAGTAACTCAAAGATGCAGTTAAAGATGGTGTTTGAAAGGACCTGATCCTGATTTAGTTTCCTAAACCAAAATTAGACCCCATCTGAAAACATGAACTTTCAAAAATCATAAAAATTTTCGCAGAGTTACTCTATATCACGTAGTTACCATTAACCTGCAACGAAAAATACACTTCATCCTATGCCACAAAAGCCAAACCGTGGGCACCAATCCCATCCGGATTTCTCAAAAACATATCATAACGTAAAGCAATACACAAAACTGTAGATTTACAGAAATCCGGGAAAATCATGTGAAAATATAAACATAATAGTATTCAGAGCGACCTCTAGTATATACATAAATACACAACAGTATGCCAAACTAGAAATCTACAAAGAAAGGAAAAGTAGCTCGAATACTAAGCCTCTAACCTTGACGTGCGACACCCGAATCCAAACTACAATCTGGGCGTTGAAAACAAAGAGCCCAGGGAAAGACATATAAACTTTTAGAGTGAGTGGACGAAAATAAATGTCTTTCGCCGAATAATATATATGTTATAAAACATATGTGAGTCTAGATGCATAAAAATCATATGGTACACGAGGGAGATGTGACGACCCGAACCAGAATCTGTTGTGTATTCGGCACGATTCTCGAGATTGAGTTTAGTTGCAGTTTTACGTCGTATGTGTGGTTTGCCGATTCGATTCGCGACTATGTTTTCGGTCGAGAATTTGAGTTGGGTGTCTTCACGGAAATTGTAGAGTACGTGATTTCGAGCTCGTGGGCGGTTTTGGAAGATTTTTCCGATAACCGAGGAATATTTTATGATTATTTGAAGTTTCGGTTTCCGACGAGTTTATCCGATTGTTTCGTGTTTATCCGAATCATTTCGTATATTCGTTTTGGACCGTCGATTGACCCGAGGCGCGAGTATAAATAACGAAAATAGTCGAGAAATAGTCGAAAATTTTAGATTGAGCTTTGACTGTGTTGACCAGGAGTTGACTTTCTATATTTGGACAGCTGACCGTTGACCGAAGGGGGGAGAGTTTCCCGTTTGGGTTTGCCGTCCGACGACCGGTTTTCCGGCCACCTTTGACTTTGAGGAAGGTACAGTTAGCATCCTTGAGTAATTTCGAGTTGATTAATGTTAAAATTTGTGAGATTTGGTGAGGATTTCTTGGTGCCCGAATCGGGCCGAACTGGGGTTCATCGCCGTTATCGGTTGGCCGTATTTCGGCAAGCGTCGGTGGTGGTGGATAGAGGGATTCGACTCCCCTTGTCCCTCTGAACCTCCTGGTATGCTTATTAGTGGTTGTGGTTGAGTTTTATGGGTCACCGGTTAGGTCACCGGAAAACTGGATCCGAGCTGTTTCGAGGGGAAATTGGTGAGGTTCTGGTTTGAATTGGGGGTTGTGCTAGTTATGGAAGTAGTTCGCCTAGTGATGGCCTTTAATTCTGGAGCTTTCCGCCGTGTGATTCCACCGTTGACTGCGCACCGCCGTCGGCGGCGGCGGTCAACGCCGAGGAAAAGTCAACTTTTTAGATTTTGACGTAATTAATGTCATTTTTCTCGAAATCGCGCCCTGATTATCGTCCAGAGGTTTTCGGGTTGATTTGGTTAGCCGATTTTTAGTCGAGGTTTCGAGTGGGGATTTCGAAAATTCCGTTATTCATTTTGTACCGCATTTCATATTTTCGGGAACGGTTGGTTTCCATGCATCAGTACAGTGTTGTGGATTACGATATTGATCAGTATGTTTTATGAATATTCAGGAGATCGAGATCGGGACCGTGATCGTGCTTCTGGCGAGGGATCTTCCGCCGGACCTCGAGATTAGCGCGAGTGCGCGTTTTGCTCACCTGTGAGTGGACAATTTCTTTTCACGTAAATGATTGCGAGTCTTTAATATGATTTACGAACTTGAGCATGCGTATGAGATTTCGGATTACATGAGCATGTGTTTTTACGATTACACGATTATACTTATACGAATATACGTATACGAGTATACATACACTTATATGTTGTTTCATGCATGCATTTGCATCAAAATGTTTGTGATTTAGTTTACACAGAGTATAGTCGTTATATGTTGTTGTATCGATACACTTGCATCCCGGCTGATCCCCGAGGATGTGTACCGGGGGAGGCTGTGACTCCTGACCCGAGGCCTTTACCGGGGGGAGGCAGACCTCTGACCTGAGGCCTTTCTAGCTCGAATCACATGTGGGTCTGGGATCCCGTGATTCAGACTGTACTAGCACGGTGTGTGTCCATGAGTGACCCCGTGGGATTTTTACTTGCATGCTCAGTACACTGGAGGAGTGTGAGTTTTACCTCGTGTACTTTGTTGTTTTTATTTACCTGGACTCGCATATGTTATTTTAAACATATATATCAACTGGTGAAAGACATTTATTTTCGTCCACTCACTCTAACGTGTTTATTGTCTTTCCCCTGGGCTTTTCGGTTTCCGTGCCCAGTTGCAGTTCAGATTTTGGTGTTTTCACGTTGCGGTTTGGAGGCTAGTGATCAGAGTTACCTGTGCTTTCCAGTAGGTTCTTGTTTCGCCTACTGATGTGTATATTGTATATATTTTACACTAGAGGTCGCTCTGATACATTATGATACTTGTTTATACGGATTTTCTCGGATATATATATACACTACAGTACTGTTTACTGTTTATGATGCATATATTGATGTTGAGAAATCCGGATGGGATTGGTGCCCACGGTTTGGCTTTTGTGGCATAGGACGAAGTGTTATTTTCAGGGTGCAGGTTTATGTAATTCTACGCTAGTAACGAAACTCTGCCGAAATTTTAAAATTTTTTTGTTGGTTCGTATTTTCAGAAGGGGTTCGGTTCCGGTTTAGGTAATTGAATCGGGATTGGGTCCTTTCAGGAGACTTTAACTCCTCACACGTACAGAGCATGCATCAGAAATCTCGCGGGGTCACTCATGGAGACATCCACGCTAGTACAGTCTGAATCACATGATCCCTGATCCTCACGTGATTCCAGCCAGAAAGGGCCTTGGGTCAGGGTATCCCCCCCCGGGTAGAGACCTCGGGTCAGGGTAACAGTACCCCCCTGTAAACATCCTCGGGGATCAGCCGGGATGCTAAATGTATCGATACAACTACTACTGACACTGTACTCTGTGTAAACCAAATCATAAAGGTTTCCATGCAAATGCATAAAACATAATGTAAAAGCATACTCGTAATGCATAATTATAAAAGCATATTCGCAAATGCATAATCATAAACACATGCTCGTATAATTCATAATCATAACTGCATGCTCATGTTCTTAAAATGTATATAAAAGACTCGCAACCAACTGTGAAAAGAAATGTCCACTCATAGACAAGCACAACGCGAAAACGTGCTAATCCCGTGATACGGCGGAAGTTCCCTGGCCAGCCGTACGATCCCGATCTTCTGAATAATCACAAATACCACTGATCAAAATCACAATTCAAAACTCTGAATCACACCTCGGAAACCAACCATTTCCGGAAACATATAACTCGAATATCAATGAAATCGTCAAAATCCCATAAATACTCTACTTATCCCTCAACATAAAATCCACCACCCAAATCAACTCAATAACCTCAAGACTACGATCAGGGGGCGATTATGAGTAAAACGGTATAAAACTTCCCAAAATTCCAAAACGTCAACTCGCCGGAGCTCCGCCGTTGACCGCTGACGCCGGCGGCCGCGCGGCGACAACGGTGGCCAAATCCAGTAAAAATTTTCAGATCACATTTACTCCTCAAGCCCAACAACTTTTCCTTCTACACCAACCTCCAATTCGAAACACACCGGCCGAAAACAAGCTCAACAAATTCAAACCTCCATTAATTCCGGTGACCTATTCCGGCGAGCTTCAAACGGCCTCCAATTCCAAAATTCTTTCACCCAAAAGCATCTATGGGTTGAGGGGAGCAAAACCCCTAACCCCATCCGGCAAAAATTCGAAACTTTAACAAGTCGGTTCTCCCTCAAAACTTAACCAAATCAACTCAAATCAAGTTCAAAACAATAGGAAATCACGAGAGACAGCTAACCATACCAAGCTTGAGCTCTGAAGTGGCCGGAATCAAAAATTCGATTGGTGGTCAACGGCGTTGGCAAAATCCTTCGGTCAAACTTGGTCAACGGTCCAATTTTGGTCAACTCGGCCCAAATATGACTTTTCGACAATTTTACGACTATTTCGATATTTATACTCGCGATTAAAATGATCAACGGTCGAAAATGGATCGAAACCAAACGGATAAACACGATTAAATCCAACGATCGGAAAATATTCATAACATATTCATCGAACCTTAGAAAAATCCTTGGAAAATTCCTACGAGCTCGAAATCATAAAATCTACAACTCTCTTGAAGGAACTTATGTCAAATTCTCGCCCGATAATTTAGTCGCAAACAAGACAGCCAAATTGATTAATTACGACAAACTACGATTATATGTGAATCTCGCGAATTAAGCCGATTAACTACCATTTCTGGTTCGGTTTGTCACAGTGTTGAAGTAGTTAAATTGTCTCAAGCAAATGAGGAGCTTTAGAGGACATTAGATGCTTTTTAACTAGAAAAGAAGGACCTTGAGAAGAAAATGAAATATTATCAAGATGCAAAGGAGAAACTGGAGCTTATCAATCAACAGCTTCAAAAGAGAATCAGAAGATGAAGAATGTTGTTGTTGTTAGAAAGGGACTGGTTGGTACCTCGTCTGACATTTTAAAAGAATAGATTTTAGGCATTTTATTTGTATAATTTTGAGGAACAAAGCTCTGCAGATATGAAAATGTCAGAAATAGAAAGAACAAGTAGAGAGCCACGTAGATGATTGTTTTTCTTTGAACCAGTGAAGGAGGTAAACGAGTCTATAAATCTAAACCAAGTACCGTGCAATTAATAGTAGTATGAGAAGACTCAAACGTACGAATGGTGTCCAAAGTCCGTCAACAGCAGCCCCGTTCCACAAGTTTCCAATCCTTTTTAAGAGCTCATGCCATCTAGTTTCCTGAGTCAAGTCTCCTAAGTTAAATATTTGTTTGGGTGCAAACAGC
The DNA here is from genome assembly GCA_946800695.1 of Geum urbanum. Lineage (NCBI taxonomy): Eukaryota > Viridiplantae > Streptophyta > Magnoliopsida > Rosales > Rosaceae > Geum > Geum urbanum. The sequence goes on from OX326997.1 coordinate 56,182,577, forward strand.
TTAAAATAGTCTTTGGAGATGGGATGCAAGGAGTCAATATTATGCGAGCTATATAGCTATGGATCCCTGCAACTTACAAAGATGATAGCCTGCATGCTTTCTGTGGAAGAAATAAATTGTAGCAACTACATTTTGAGTGCTTGATTTCGATTTCTATGTTATGACTTATGAGTCATTTGTTTTAAGGACTTCCCCTGGGAGTCGATGAAGACTTGCTTTGTAGCTTAATTATGTGAAATAAGTGATGAAACACATTTGGGTTTGCATTAGAAAGACCAAACCACGTCGTCCTAGCTACTACTCATAGTTAGAGTTTTCAATAGATTACGATTTCAGAGGCAATAGTAATTCTAGTTAATTTTCAAGCTCAAGTGAAATGACCCAATTTCGATTTAGTTGTCTAAATTGGAATTAAGTCCTAACGACTCTAATAACCTTAGTTACTACTCACTAATTGACAACCAAAGTGGAGATCCAAAACTCGGAAGTCACGAAATAAAGAAATTTTCCACATATAGATTCACTACTAAAATATATAATATATACAACTGTTTCGACATCAGAGAAGCTAGACAAATTAATCTGACTATGTAAACTAAAATACTAACTCGCAAGATTAAACTTGGATTCTATGGTAAATACTGCTATACCATAAACTGCTTGCGCGCTCGATCTCAAACGAACTCTGCAAACTGGACAATTAAACTGAAAGGCCTAAGGAAAGACACATAAAACAATAAAACTGTTAGAGTAAGTGGACGAAAAATAAAGTATTTCATTTTAAACTAAAAACTATAAATAATATGCTTTTCACTATAAATGTACATAAAAATTATGCGAGTCTAAGACTAAACAAGCCCAGGTCAGGTGTTTGTCCTAACCCTCTTGGGTACCGTGTAATGTGTGGAGGCAGTAACTGGAGTATATTTTAATCCCAATTTCGACGTCATCGAGTCATGTCAGAGCTCGAGACCGGTCGGGTTAGACTCGCACGGAGGTGGGCTACAAAACCCTCCACCTCACGACACCCATAACGACGTCAAACGCCGGTGATGGCAGAATTGGCCTTGTTGGAGATCCCTCGATCTCCACCAAATCGACCTGCAACCAAAAATTCCTCATCACATATATGCTCAACACACCAAGAGGGACAAAATTATACCTATCACACGGCCAGAGGAGTCATGGGTGACGACGACAGAATACACCCCAAAAATCCTAGAGTTTCTTCATCTCGATTCTCTCATCTTGAGCTACCATTGTCAAAATCAAGGCCAGAATAAGGTACAGGAAGTTAAGGCCGTACAAACCCGACCAACTTCATGGCCGGACGGCTAGATACCGCCGACAAGAAACACCACCGCTTCAGCACACTCTCTCTCCTAACTGAAGGGAAGAGTTGACCCGAGGTCAACTCCCCAAAACTCATCTGACTTACCAAATAAGGAAACCCCTCGTTTATATACTTTTTCAAATATGGTAATTCAGTAAATGATTTACGACAAACTTCCGTCAATCGAACTTTTTCGTCGTAACTCCGTTTTCGACGATTCTTGCTTCTATGAACTCGTCTTTACAATTTCTATGACTTCCATTCGAAGTCAACCAACTTTGACTATCCTATAAAAAGTCAACTAAAACTCTCAATATTTACCAACGGTGTCAAAACTAATTATCATCATTGATTAACACTAAATCAGAATATAAGAGATTAATTTCGAGTCGGGATGTTACACCAAGTCTTCAAGTCCTTACTACAATTTGTTGAGCTTCCATCTTTGTCAAGTCTCTTTTTCCACCGAAAATCAAAATGATGTTCAACCATTTCAATGTGCATGCATGCCACTCCCAAGCTTAATAATTAACACTAGTTGTTATTATGCATGCACCTTTAGTCTTGTACTCAATTGAACAAGTAGTCAAATTAATGATATCAAGTCAATGTTAACCAACTATTGCTTCTCTGGTCAAATAGGATTTCCTAGTTAAAAGTATATTAGAGTGAAACAAGATGTAAACGATTTCTGGACCTAGCTACTGCTACTTCCATTAGGAAAACATAGTGGAGGGCCAAGTAGTCTTAACCAACAACTAGTGCAGGGCCAAGATTTCCACCACCAAAATTTGATTTCCATATCCAATTAGCCATTGATAATGTCATCAAGACTTCCAATACTCCCAAAATCGGATGTCATTAAAGTCCACAAATTAAAGTCTTCTTCAACCCCATTAGCTAGAGACGTGATGGTGATATATGGAGCTCTCATCTCTCAACTTGTGGTATTTACATAGCAGATACTGCTGCAGTAGTCAAGTGATATCAAGCCAATACAAACTCACAAATTCTCTGACCCTTTTCCTTTCTACAAACCTTTTCGTTCCTACCACCTTTGTAAGGAATGAAACTGTTCGACTTGCGTTACTCAAGAGCATTAGAATCAACAATTGTATGTTAGGATCATAGGGAGTAAGTTGAAGAGTAGAATATATCGATCGATTAAAGTGCTCTGCTGTCCTGTTTTGTGTGTCTCTTGTAGTTTGTCAATCCATTAATTAGTGGTGCAAAAGCTTTCTTATATATGGGGCATTAGTATGGAGCATTAGATGAATTTGAGTCTTTAACGTACAGAAGAAGATTAGTGGAAGCTTCACTGTCATGATGATCCAGACAGAAAGGTCAAAATCCACCAATTAATATATAATCATTGATACTGTGCTTATATAATTGAGAAGATAATTAATATAGTTTTACGGGAAAGGGCAGTATCAAAGCCCTGACCCTGGCATACAATACAATATTTCATACAAGCCATAACCTGGTCACCGATATCTAGATATTTAAGCTCTTTTGATTGTTCTGTTATCATATGCACTACTTCATTTCTGCATATGCATGTATGAATATGCAGACTGTTAATGGTTCTTGCTTAATTTAATGATTGATAATTGTTTCATATATATTCACAGTTTGTTCTTCCCATTCTCAAGCAGTGAAGGGCGCCATCTCATGTTGTACATATGGGCCTCTATAACGTTTATTTTTTTCTCAAGTCGTTCATTTACATACATTTCATATTTTGACTTTATAAGTAAAGTAGCTTAATGTGATGATGTATACAATATGAGATTTTATTTCATTTATTTTTTTCTTGTATGTATTCAGAAGAGTTTTGAGTGTCATTGAATATTCTGATGTTTACTTCAATAGTTTCGTTATGAAAAAATCATTTGATAGATCTGGCTCCATGTGTTAAGTTACAACTCGTGTATATACTACAGATTCAGAATCCTTGACTGTTTAAATTTTTAGTCTTAATTTTTGTTTCTAATCGAGTTTTAGAGGTTCGGCTGCTTAACTAACTTAACCAACATGATGTAGCATTATTGCTTGGTGACTACATTTTTTTTTACATGCCTGAACAACTAGAAACAGATTTGGAGATTCTGTTATAGAAAGCTGATATGGCTCTCAGGAAGTATAACATGCATATGGTTGTGGTCAATAAGCTTTTGAGCCGAAAAGAAGAGGTCGTAGTTGTCATGAGCAATGAAAAGATTTCAGTCTGCCGAAACGAGAGCAATGAAAAGATTTCAGTCTGCCGAAACGAGTCATTAGGTGTTCATGATGTGGAGAGCGCCCTTTTTGAGCATCTAGTGGAGAGGCAGTTAGCTTATGTTAAGAATTCTTGCAAATTTTTAGGATTTCAGGAGAAATACAGTTCATTTTTATCTCAATCATGCATTAAGTTTTATGTTAGTCAAATCTTTGTAAAACGTTCATCACGTTGGTGGAGATAAGAAAACATAAGTTCTTGTATGTCATATACTCATAGTACAGTTTTCAGAGAATAAACCTCAAGAGCTTTCATATTAAGCAGTGAGATATACAGTAAAACCTCGATAAATTAATAACCTCAGGACTGACAAAATTTATTAATTTAACGAGGTTATTAATTAATTGAATATTAAATTAATACCCAAGTCCTCAAATTGGGACCAACAAAAAATATTATTTTAACAAAATTATTAATTAATCGAGTATTAAATTATCAAAATTTTACTGTAGTCCATTAATCACTTTATCTGGTACAAAAATCTTGCTGTAGTATAAACACTGTATTTTTAATACTAAATGACTTCAATATCAATTCAATTTATTTTTAGGTAGTGTTAACTGTTCTGAGAGCTTGGGGACTTGTGACCCGACCCAACCATAATTATGACCCGCCCGACCGAAAGTATGACCCGACCCGAAAAACCAAAAGAGAGCTTATTTCATATTTTCATTTAGACTCGTGGACCAAACACAACACAACGGCTAACAGGAGCTTCTCTTCTTCATTTTCAAATCTCTCTGTCCCTCTCTCTCTCATTTGTCCATAACGGCACAAATGGAGTTTTGAATTTTGAATCACAAGCTTTGGCTACTACAGAAGAGAAGAGAAAAGAAAGTCCGATGTGGGTTTCGAAATATTTTCAATGTTATCTCGATCGGTAAAGCCTCTCTGGTATGGTAATGGATTCAATCTTCTGCACATAATATTTGTGTTTCAATTCAATCTTCTGCATACATATATATATATAGAGAGATTTGTGGGTTGGTTTGAAGAATCTTATTGCCTTCTATAGTATTTTGGGTTGGTTGGATGAATTGGGTTCCGTAAAAGGATGCCTTTTTATGAATCTGGATGAATTGGGTTCTGTATAACGTTGGTTTTCCCTTGAAAATTGGTTGGCTTGTGATGAATCTGGAATCTCTTTGATCCTTTTGATCAAACTGGATTATTGGGATGGATTCTACATTGAGTTGTGGTAAGATGGATAAGTTGGCTTTGATGCCTTTATGATTCTGGTTTCATTTGAAACCTATAATGAATCTCGATAAGTTTTGATGCCTTTTCGATAAATGGGTTGCCTTTGAGATGTCCTTAGGATTCTGGTTTCATTTGAAACTTGTATGAATCTGAAAAGTTTTGATCGCTTCGATAAATGGGTTGCCTTTGAGATGCTCTTATGATTCTGGTTTCATTTGAAACCTATAATGAATCTCGATAGGTTTTGATGCCTTTGACGAATTGGTTGCATTTGCTACCTTTGAGGCTTTAACGACTCAGGTTGCCTTTGATGCAAATGATAAATTTAGTTGCCTCTGATCAATTGAGTTGCATGCAATACCTTTGGCAAAGCAAGTTGCCTTTGAGTTGTCGTAAGATGGATAAGTTGGCTTTGATGCCTTTATGATTCTGGTTTAATTTGAAACCTATAATGAATCTCGATAAGTTTTGATGCCTTTTCGATAAATGGGTTGCCTTTGAGACGTCCTTAGGATTCTGGTTTCATTTGAAACTTGTATGAATCTGAAAAGTTTTGATCGCTTCGATAAATGGGTTGCCTTTGAGATGCTCTTATGATTCTGGTTTCATTTGAAACCTATAATGAATCTCGATAGGTTTTGATGCCTTTGACGAATTGGTTGCATTTGCTACCTTTGAGGCTTTAACGAATCAGGTTGCCTTTGATGCAAATGATAAATCTGGTTGCCTCTGATCAATTGAGTTGCATGCAATACCTTTGGAAAAGCAAGTTGCCTTTGATGTCTTTGAGGCTTTGATAAATCAGGTGTCCTTTGATACCTTTGATGAAAAAGTAGCATGTGGTGCTTTTGATAAATCTGGTTTCATCTTATAATTCAAGTTGCCTTTGAGCATCTTATGTGATTTTAGCTGAATCTACCTCGTATCATGATACTATTCCAGGTTATGTGGGATTAATGGCCAGTTCCCTGGACCAGTTCGTAATGTCACTACGAATTGGAATATTGTAGTCAATGTAACGAATGACCTGGATGAGCCATTGCTTCTCACTTGGGAAAGTACATGAGTACCTTCAGCCAGGAAACTATTGGAAATGAATACTAAGGTTGCTAATAGTATTATATAATGCAGGGATGGAGTACAACATAGTATGGATTCACTCTTCTGCACATATTTGTGTTTCAATTCAATCTTCTGCATATATATATATTTTGTGGGTGGGTTTCAAGTCCTAGACTTTGATAGTAGAATGCTTTGGCATTCTGATTTCTGTCAAACCCTACATAGAGTAAATGTTATTGGTTGCCGGTTGATTGAAGAAAGAGTTGCCTTTGATAGTATTTTTTTTATGAATTGGGTTATGTAAGATGCCTTTTATGAATCTGGATGTTGTATATAACGTTGGTTTCCTCGATGCTTTTGATAAAATCGGTTGCTTTCGATTATTTGGTAGCCTCGATTGGGCAATGTGGCTGAGGCAGAGTTGTATTTCAGCAAGATAGGGCAGGCTGGTTTGATGTTCTATCTTTGATGGATTCAAGCAAGTGTAGTTCAAATGCACGAACATACAACCAATTAATTTTTGGATTGTGTAAAAGGAATCGGGGGTACAACAGGCAATCTTGCTCAATAGGATGCTTGCCACATTAATCCATGGCCAGTGCAAAGCAGGTCACATGGATTTTGCTTATAGGTTGCTAGATCTGATGGAAGACAGTGTTATTGTTCCTGGCCTGTGGACCTATAATGTTTTCATAGACACTCTTTGTAAAAGAGGGCGTCTGGAAGAAGCCTGTATCCTATTTGATTCTCTTAAAGAGGAAGGCATAAAGCCAGATGAAAGTGTCATTTCACTCTGTGATTGGTGCTTACTGTAAGGTTGGGAAAATTGTTGATGCACAGTCTTTGTTTGATATGATGCCTATACAGAGGGTTGTTATATGGTTTGAGCAAAGGCAGGAAACTGCAGGATGCATTATTACACTTAGGCCATGCTCATGCATTATTACAGGGTGAAGAAGTTGTTAAGTATAGGCCTGAATCTAACTCTACATAGACTTAGGCCATGCTCATACACTTTTCAACCAGATGGTTGAAAAGCTGATGGTTCAGATGAATGAAGAAGGAATTAGAGCAGATTCACTGACTTACACATTACTAATAAAACATATGGATGTATGGGACTACTAGATTCTGCATTTGGCGTTTTTAAATGCATGTTTGATGCTTCCTGTGACCCTTCTCATTACACCCATTCATATCTAATTAAACTAAAGTGCGACTCGATCTGGTCTCAAACTTCATTGATTGTTGATGCGTGGAATAGGATGGATTTTGAAATTGCATTAGAGCTCTTTGAAAAGATGGTCTAATATGGTTGTGCTCCAAATGCTAACACATATGAAAAGCTTATAGTAGGTCTTTGCAAGGTGGGGTGCTTGGAACTAGCTCAGAGGCTACATCTCCATATGAGAGATAGTGGCATTTCTCCCAGTGAAGATATGTATCATTCTCTTGTCATTTGCTGTTGTCAGTTGGGAATGTATGGAGAGGCCGCGATGCTTTAGGGTGGCCGCGGTCTTTCAGTATATTCAGAAGTTTCACTGGCAATGAGATCCTGGTGGGTTGGTTTCTCTTTTATTTCCTGTTTCATTTTCATTTTTGTGTTTATTAATTAATTCCATTCCCGATGTTGCATCTTGCTTATAATGGGCATTAGTTGCCACCATGAGAAGACTTACTCTTATGCTTTTGCATAATAATTACCTCATATATATGTCTGTTTATAGTTATTATTAAGAAGTGATACACAAAAAATTTATCAAAGTTAACCAGTGCAAAGTTTTTGCCTAAATCCTACTGCTGAGCTTCTGGTCTTGTCGCATGGTATTTGCTATGGACCTATGGTGGTTTAAGATATCCATTGGTCGGTCAATTAATTTTTGTTGTTGATAGTTATCTACTAGATCTTTCTCTTGATATCTTCAGTTGGAATGTAAATATCTGATTGACTATTATGTATGTGCACTTTTCTTAAGTTAGTTTTTACACTGGCTTGTAAATATTGGAGGATTTAGGTGATTGGTGCATTTATGGGGTTTCTTTCATTTCCTTGGTAGCAAAGGTAGCATAGGGTAATGAATGAGAGTGTTCCAAAGTTGAGTCATAGAATGTATGTCTCAGTCGGATGGTTAAGATGATTGATGAATATTGCTGCTCCTTGCCTATTCTTTTGTTTACCTGGTTTGTTGGTTTCATATTGAAATTTTTTAGAGGATCTTGTTGTCCACTGATGTACCATATGAGAAGGCAAGCGGATGTTAAGGTTTCTACCCACTTTGATTACGACCTAAAATGTGCTTAGTGTATATTAACTTCTGTTTTTAGAGTTGCGAATAACGTAGGTGGCTATAAAATTATCTAGTTTGGTTCTGTCATGTGTAGAAGTGTAGAACTCAACTTTTATGCTTATTCAGATGAAGAAGTTCGCCTCCTGTTTAAAATTGCTAGTATTGCAGTACACATCTATTTATGGTTTCTTGCTGTTGCATCTATTTAGGAGCACATAGCGTCTTAAGATAGATTATACATACTCATTCATTTAAGCTTGCTAAGCTGAGGTTGTGTGTTATATCCTGGGTTGATAGACCCCCAACCCCATTGACCAAGGTTTAGAGTAGTGATGGGATCCTTGAACCACAAAAGACTAGTTATCTTTGTTAGTGCTACTCAGTTTGTTTACTGAGGATCCATCAGTAGCTTTGCTTCTGATGTTATGTCTTTCTGAATTTTCCATGTGTTATTTCTGTAGTTGTTTGCCTGTACATTTGGTTTGGAGGTTTTGGTTTTCTTGTTAATTCTTGAGAGATTGTTATCACTGTTTAGCCAGTATCACAACTTAGATGATGCTTAATTAGGTGGATTATTGATACTCTCTTGTATGTTCTATTAATCACTGAAGAAAGTGTCTGTTACACAAATCTTGCTAAAGTATACACTGTATTTTCAATACTAAATGAATTCAATATCAGTTTGTTAAGAATTATATATACAAACTTGTATATTCTTCGTAGTGGAAGAAAAAAAAGAGAGTCAGTATTGGGATATTCAAAATGGAACTGCTATAATACAATTGTACAAGGAAAGGAATATATCCTTTATCTACCGAGCTTCTTCATTATCTATGTCAAGCTCAAGTCCCTCTACAGCTAAAAGATGACCAATTATCTTTCTCTTATCTTCCTCTGCTTTCCTTCTCTTCATCTAAGGGCAACTCATAAGCAGCATGAATCTTAATAAATCTAGCTTCAACTGTTTCCCCCTCCTCTAATGTCCCTCTACCATCATAAACTTGAAACAGGAAGAAGAGCTGGATCAATTCAGATAACTGAGACCCAACTTCAAACAAAACACAAGTAGTCCAAAACAATGCAAACTTATCTATCTTCCTAATGGCATTTGGTCATGACCAAGCTTCCCAACCGTTTAGTGGACAGAGAAATATAGTAAACAAGTTCAGTAACTAAAACCAAACAACTTTTTCAAATAATTCCTGAATAGTAGGTCATACATCCTTTTACATGGTGACTCGTGCTCCACACAACCAAACAGAAAGCAGACCCTTCGGCTTCAACTACTACAGCAAACAAGGACTCTCTCTCTTCTCTGGTAAATTCTTTGATCCCAAAATCGATCTGTTTAAAATTCAACAATTTTTCTTCATGGGTTTTGATAATTGGATGTTAATTCTTTATGGGTCTTGATTGGTTTTGGTGCTTGACTAAGATATCCGTAGAAAGATTAATACATTTTTCTTGTTTTTTTTGTTGTTGCTAGTTTCGTTTGTTGGTATTTTAAATTTGGATATATCAGTTCTAGTTCTTGTGCTTTCTATTTTACCAGACTATTTGGGTGTATTGTTTGAATGTTGGGCATCGGTGATGGATCAATATACAATTTAGTGAATCCATGACAAAGAAATAGACCAATAATTAGTAATTGATGTAAAAGAATTGAACTAGAAGATGTTTTGTAGTAGCTAAGTGTATTTTGTTGGTTTAAATTTTATAATTGTTTTGTGGATTGTGATAGTTTAGTTAGATGTACTACTATGTTGATCATCAAAGTTTGTTTAGATAACAAAAATCTGATGCTGGGTTAATGAGTTCTATTATACTTTTGACATGGAGATGGACATAATGTTTTTTCCTTGGAAACGTGATTTGGGTTTTTGTCCTGTGATTGAATGCAGGCAATCTCAAAATGGCTCCAACAAGTGGGTTAGACATTCCGAAAGAAACACTGGATGCAGAAATCAAATCCTTTTTTGACTCAGCTCTGCCTCTGAAGAACAGCGGTGATGTCAGTCAAAAACTCGAGGAGTTTGTGACGAGAAATTCATCACATTTTACAAGGTGCTGAAACTAATTTTACATTCCCTGTGGGTCATACTTGGGGTTGCATTAGATATTTTTTTAAAAATATTATCTTAATCTTAAGTTCTTGTTACTTTTTTCTTGTTTTATATATTATTAGACATTCTTGAACTTCTTCAATTGATCTTCGTTAACTACATGCAGTTCAATGGAAGTAACACTGCTTTCTGCTGACATGGATGAGGAAGAAGGTTTTCTCAAGGACTTTGTAAGTTATATGCTATCAATTTATTCCTATACGTTTTCCTGTTTGAAATATTTTTGTTTAACTATTTTGTAAATTTATAATCCAATTAGTGTGCAATTCGATAAAAGGAAGATGCTCATATGCTTCAGACAGGAATTTCTTAATACTGGCTAGTCTTGATGAATGCAAACTTTAATGATTCCATTTTTTACAGAAGTTTTTTATCAATTGTATTGGAAATTGCAAATCAACCATTACAAGATCACACCGTACATATTGCATCACTTATGTCAATCATCAGTGAGCATAAGATTTAATAGAATAATGTGATTCAAGTTTCCCGAGTAAGCCTTTATTTTTTAATTCTTAGCGGACCTCTTGTCCGTTCCCTTGTATGCTTTTTGTTTTTCATTAAAAAAGCTATTTGTTTACAAAAAAAATGATAAGAGAAAGATGGAAAGAAAAATTTGCAGATATATATCAGTAGTGATCAAAGTTTTGAGAGAACAATAAATTAAGAAAATAAAAGAAAAGAGATTGCATTCACTTCCAAAGAATCAGGAAATATTAGACTGACTAGTATACTGGAAATTATGTACTAGAGTAGCAGTTTAATGTGTAGGTTGAAATTGTTGAGAGTGCGATGCCTCCTTCTTTTCTGAGCTGTTTAATTTAGCCTTCTTTTGTAGCAAGCTCATACTTTCTGTCTTGTATTGATTTTCAAAGGTTGAAAGTCAGAGCTATATCGATATGATGACCTTCAGATCTATCACTTCTGTGATGAATCACGGTGTCACAAAACAACTTGAAATTGAAGATTTGCTTCAACTTTCCACTGATATGGACCCCCCTTGTTCCTGTCATGATGCATTGCTTAGCTGTTGGATATCCCAACAAAGTAGTTGCCATGATCCATCCCTCTTTAGGGCAATCTATTCTGCATATGGATGGCCATATGTTCGTCCTGGCTTGTTGAAGGTACTATGTTTTTATTTCCCCATATTTCCTTTCAACTGTCATAAAGGTGAAGTGTATATATCTTGTTTACATGTGTCTGATAAAGAAATTGCTGCTGGTTTTATTTCCATACAAATTCACAAATTTTTACTAATGTTCTATGAAAAAGTGAGTATTCATTTCTCGAATGGTCATACTTTCAATAAAACTTGTTGTTTCAGGCTTTAATTTTTCCCAACATTTTATTTTATTTTATAATATATATATTTTTTTCATTTTGCATGACTGCTCACTGTATCCGCTTGTCATTAAATGTAAACAAGGTTCCTCCTGATTTTGCCTCTTACCCTTTGTTTGAGTTAGTGTCCCTTAGTATCATATATTGACATCGCTATAATGAGAAAGGGCAGTGACCTCGAAGCGAACTGTAAATCAAATTGTGAGCCTATTACGGTAACGTTATCACTATCATAGATAGCCGGATAGTTGTTACTTTGTAAGTACTCTAATAATCAGTTCATAGAATGTATAAGAAGTTTTATTGAAAATGTAATATTATCTTCTGGTCTCCAGGTACTTAATGACACTGTTCGTTGTGCTGGATCGTTGCTTCTGAATAGGCTAATTCGCTTCCTGCAACAAGGTTTTATAAGAAAATGTATTTAATACTTTTGTAATTTTGACGGAAAAATGTTATGCGTCAAACATGCTCTTACATGGATTCTGACTTCATTTTTTTCCATTTCAGGCTCGCATTGGATGGCTATGTTCTTGCAATATCCCTGGGTCTCATATCTATCTTAAAGTAATGATCTATACTTGAACTCTAACGACATTGTTAATGCAATTTGTATCGTTCTCCCTCTCCTTGCCATCTGCAGCCCCCTCCCCTTCCCATACACAATCCCCCCCCCCCCCCCCCCCCCCCCACGGGATTCAACTCCATTCTTTATTTCACATTCAAATTGGTGCATCTATACCTTTTGCTATAAGGTAGTGTAAGTGTGCACCATAAATATAAGGTAATAACCTAGTTCAGTAGGGAGGCCGTACCCTCACATCTAAATGAGCATAAAACTAAACAACAGAGCAGACTTCCCAAACTTCAGGGCACAGAGTAATTGTTAATTATAACATCCATGTGCAAAAGTGGATCTCTCTTATGTACAACAAAGAAAGAGCAACCAACCTATGAGAACTTGAGAAGTTACTTTGAAAATTGATCATAGCCATATATATATATTCAGTTACTGAAAGAAAAGACTTTGGTTCCTGATTCTTATCACATCCATATTGCACTTCACGGTGTTGTTATCAATTAACATCTTTAAGTGGGACCAACTTTTCTCTTCAAATCACGAGTTAAGAATAGCAATCTAAGCATATAGATAAAACTTGTCTCTGTAGAGTGACTTTACTCAAGTGGGACTCAACTTTTCTCTTTCAATCATGAGTTAAGAATGGCGATCTAACCATTTAGATAAAACTTGTCTCTGTAGAGGGAATGTACTTTTAATGACTTGGTAAAGACTGTTTTGAATTTGCAGAACTTAAATTAAAAATATACTTTCTGATAGATACTATTTTTGTAATATTCAAGTTGAATACTAATTTGCCATTTTTTTCCAGATCTTTATTGGCTACGCAATATACTTTTCATCTTTCAAAACTGAAGTTAAAGCTGCGATCTAGTATCATGACTGTCATCTACCAAAAGGTATGGCTTTCCGATCAAGTTGTTAAGACACTTAAGTTGTATAACTCAATGGAAATGATTGTGCATAATCGGTTGAAGCTGTTTTTGGTTCTGTTGGAAGAAAAACAACTTTTATTGAGCAAAAAGCATGTTACAAGAGTGACATCTAACTCGTTGCTTGTGAAGTTCTTCTCCACTTTGAGAGTGTCATTTTTTTGATCTAGAACATATGAATTTGATTAAAGAAAAAGAAAAGAAAATATAATTCATGATACAAGAAAGTATGTGGACAAGATGTCCACAACTATAAGATATGATCCTCCTACTATTTAAACAATACCAAAATAGACGATACGACCACTTAATCATCTGAATTCCTTGTGAACAGTATCTCAACTCACCTGAAAGTGTATGCTGTTGTGTTGTTTAATCTTGATAGTATGAGTAGAAAGCTTTGGGCACAGATCATTTGAAAGAATTTTTCGTTATTTGAAGATATCTCAAGATGGCGACGAGTTTGGAGAAGAATATGTGTTGGACTTATATGTGATTTCTAAGCCACTAAATTAGATATATGCTGTCCCTTCAGTCTCGAACTCTCAATTGAAAAATCAAAAGCTCGATCAAATCAAACAGTTGGAATCTTCCTCAGATCACCCAATTTGATTTTTTTGAAATCTCAATTTGTCGGATTTTCCCGTCCCATCCCAGTTGGGATTCGAGCCTCTCTAGACAAAATTTCAAAATGCTCAATCCCGGCCCATCCCATCCCATCTTGGTAAATATTTTCAGGACTAGGATCTGGTTGACCAAAATTCGACCTGTCCCATCCATACCCAGCCCTAGTTGATGCTATTAGTTGAAATAGTTATGCATTGTTCCACAAGAAATGGTTGTTCGAGTTATAATCAGCTTTGAACTTCTGTGGCTTGTCTTTTCTATTGATCTAGGCTTTATCTACTTTACTCATGTATCTTTGTCTCAGTTTTGTTTGGCTCTTTGCAGTGCCTCAGTATCAATCTAGCAGAGCGGTCAAACTTTACGGAGGGGGAAATCCAGACTTTGGTGGCCATAGATTCTGATCGAATTGTCAACTTAAGTTGCAGTTTACATGACATGTGGAGGTAATGGATTTTTGTTGCATTTTTCTGCCTTTATTTTTTTATGCCTATTCAACTTTAGCTTTTTCTTCAGAGGTACAGCTGTATAACTATGTGGATTTTAATATTTCACTGGTGCATTTGATCTCATTCATTGTTTTAGTTTTGTTCTTTTTTATGATGCTCAATCTTATATATAAGGTTGAATTCTACCTAAGTTTTCATATTATCATTGCTCTTAAATTCTTAACATTGTATGTATGTAGATGTTCTATTTGAGATGAAATCACTAGATGTTTAGTAATATGTTCCCTTTATTCTTGCGGGAAGTTTATGAATCATTGTCCTTATTTGCTGTGCGTGGTTTTTGATCATCCCATCTCCATAATTATTTCAGCTTACCTTTACAAATTGGGGTCACTTTGTTCCTTTTGTATACACAAGTCAAATTTGCATTTATTTCTGGACTTGCAATTACCATCGCATTGATACCAGGTACGGTTCCATATGTAATTCTTGCAGATGAGCATGCTACAGTGTGAGTTTTATTTTTAGCAGTTGAAAACTTATATTATCTGACTGATGGAAACTATTTGTGTCTTTAGACCAGTTTTTTAAAAAAATAACCGCAGTGCATGGACATAAGTCTACTATTAACATTTAGAGTTAGGTTGGTTACTCTTGTAGTCAAAGTTTGTAGTATGGTTGGGTAGATTTGAATTTGACTTGTGTTCATCAAATAGTGGATTTTGTAATCCTTTTTACCTGTGAATGGAGCTTAATGTATTGGTACTTGAGGAAGTTAATATCCACCACTAGTGGAGTTATTTTTAGTAGTCTTATCATTGCTTTGATTGAGCTGTCTTATTATTACGTTTTGTGCATTTCAATGTATAGTGTAAGCCCCTTCTAAACCTTCTTTGGTTTTACAATTTAAGCAAAGTGATGAAATCTGAAGATAGAAATAAGACAACAGTTTTAGAGTTGTTCCGCCAAAACTTTAACCTATGTCCAGTTTTTGATCTCTCTTGAGAGATTCACGAGCACTATGAAGAATTTAGGTGTTTACATGTCTCCATGTTAATATCATCAAGAGATTATTCACAAAGTAAGCCCACCCATTTAGGTGAATATTATCGCAGATCCTTTAAACCCTTCAATCTATTATTTAGGTGTCCCTGCCTGTATAGACAATATTTTCAACTTATGGGCAGTTTATTCACTTCAATATTTGTAGTTCCCGTGCTATATTATACTATTATGTACTGGACCCCAAAAGTTTTAGCTGTTAAAGAAGGAGCCAAAATTACATATTAACCTAACATGTTTGCGAACCCATATACAGGATAAGAAGGACATGGGAACTTTTGACATATATTCGCACTTTGAAGATGTATGGCTGGGGGCTCCTGTTTTCTAGTTGGTTGATGAAGACGAGATCATCAGAAGTTATGCACTTAACTGTATGGCTCTACCCAAATTCTTGGATTAGCCGAGAGCTATGCATTTAATGATATATATATATAATACTTGTTTTTGTCATATCTTGAATTATTCATGTACTATTTCCTTTTATTTTTCAGACAAGAAAGTACTTGGATGCCTGGTGCTTATGTTTTTTGGGCTACACACCAACCCTATTTTCTCTTTTCACATTTGGACTTCTCGCATTGATGGGGCACCGACTTGATGCTGCAACGGTACCAACTGGTTCCCTTTAATATGCATACTCAGATCTTATTTATTTTTTTTCATTTGATGCTGGAGCAAAGTTTCAATTACAAGCTCATGCAATTACGAAGAAGAACTGTACAATTAGTTGTTTCCTTTAGTTACATATTAAATGCAAATCACAAATGTATATGTAGGTTATTGTCTCTTTCTATTTCCACTGTTTCATAATGTTGAACATATTAATTGTCACCTGTTTCCTAAGTGCATTAGTTTGAGCTACGTTTTGAATTCTAGTATCAATGTCTCTATGAAAAAGAAAACTTTGCAGGCTTTGACATACAAGTCGATAGTGAAGGTTCTTGATATTCTTCTCATGTGTATGAATTCAACTTGTAGTGATTCCAAGACACCTTTAGTGGGATGTTAGGGGCCTGCACAAGACAGGATATTTTGTTTTCTAATTTTTTCTAGGACTGATTGCTAGAACTTTACCTGTGTGAAGCCTGGCAGGTTTTAACCCTAACTCAATTTCATTCCTATTTATGATTTTAACAATTTTTTGGACTCTTCCCTGTGACAACTTACAATACATCAAGAAAAGCTTATCATTCCAATGTTTCTAAATGCAGGTGTACTTCACTTGTGTTGCTCTACTTAATACTTTGATATCGCCTTTAAACTCATTTCCATGGGTCATTAATGGGTTAATTGATGTAAGTTTTCCTTATTTTCTTCAAATGAAAGTGTATTTTCGTTTTTTTTGTTTGTATTACTCATACTTTAGCTTTACTCAATAACAGGCTATCATATCTACGAGAGGCTTGAGCAGGTTTTGTCTTCCTCTGAGCGCAAATCAAAGCTTGAAAAGACAGTTGATTCTTCATCTTCATCATATTTTTCAAATGATCAGTCTGAAATCACCTTTGAAGATATGGCTGCTGTGTTAAACAATTCATCTTGTTCCTGGTCAAGCAGCAATGAAGAGGAATAGAATTTGGTGCTGAAACACGTAACTTTAGGTATTCCAAAGGGTTCATTGCAGTCATTGGAGAGGTCAGATAAGTGAATGGATTCAAAATCCTTTGTATCTGAAGCTCCGTTCAACTGCATTGAAAATTAGGTTGATAACACTTTTTACTATTGGTGGAAGATGCGAATATTAGTACTCTTGTGGAACATCTATGTTAGGAATTTAGGTATATCATTATTTCACTAAAGTTAAATATTAGTACGGGACTAGGAATAATGCCACCATGTTTTATGGTTACATTAAGAAATAAGACAAGATTGACATTCTGATCTTACTAACAAAATAAACATATCCCATATATTATGTAAAACCTGATATGGAGAGTAATATAAGTGAATTTCTCATAACTTACAATATACATGATGCAATTTGGTTCTTTCGAGACGCAGGAAGTCACAATTCAGGGTAACATATATTAGATATGTCAATTATTAACTAATGATTGTAGTTTGGAGCGTTCACTATGGCTGCAGTTCCCTGGTGGACTAGTATAATATGTAGACACAATGCCTCTGTAGTTGTAATAATTGAGGCTTTGGCAAATGCTTGGAATTTCTCTCCAAATACTAGATAAAAGTACTAGATAAAAGTGTTTTTCTTTTGATGCAAATGATCATCGTATCAATAGATAAAAGTGTTAGTGTAACATGACATTGAATCTTGATAGTTCATTTTTTTTTCTTTTGATATCAAAATATTTAATACAAACTTTTTCCCCACGAAGGTTCACTTTGATATCTACTTCTCAGGTTGGGTCAGGTAAATCATCCTTGCTGAATTCCATTCTAGGGGAAATGCAACTTGTCAATGGATCAGTATATTCTTGTGGATCTATAGCATATGTACCACAGGTCTGTAGACTAGTCCTTATTCTGTTTGTGAACTTCAGTTCTTGTGAAATAGATTTCATCAACGTTGTCTCTGCTTTATATGCAGGTCCCATGGATTCTATCAGGAACAATTCGTGACAATATACTTTTTGGAAAGCTTTACGATCCCAAAAGGTAATATTAGTCAACTAACAAATTTGCATACATTCGTCCTTCACTCGAAAATTATTTTGATAATTTCTTAATGTATGTTCCATTCATCCAATTTAATCTTCCTAAATGAAAATTTTGGATCATATCCATGAATTTGTTCTTTATTCAAGATGTGATTCTGTTCCTCTCTTTACAATCAAGACGTCTGCTCTTTGATAGTTGAAATTCTTTTTATCTGAATTTGGAACTATGAACAGGCCACTGCTTTATGTTTGGAGACTAGGGCAATTAAACTTTCTGTCCTTTTCTTTCATTGGTTTAGAAAAAATCTTCAATTAATCAGTACAACTGCATTATGGGGAACCATAGATTTTTTGTTTTTTAGAGACATCATTGATTCCATTGATATCCAGCCAAGGCGGCTGAGCTACAAAACATATATGCTCAGAGAACTTGGACACCAGAATCTTGGTTACCGCAGCTCAGCTGTGAACACTTAATCTTTTGTGAAGCAAAGATAATAATTTTACCAATAGGTACTCGGATACTTTGGAGGCAAATGTGCTAGATGTTGATATTTCTTTAATGCTTGGAAGTGATATGTCTTATATCGGAGAAAAAGGAGTCAACTTGTCAGGTGGACAAAGAGCTCGAATTGCTCTGGCAGGGTTACTCCCAACTCTATAATGAATGTGTTTAGATGGGACTCGTCCTTCCTTCCTAGCTCTATTCTTCATTAAATGTTTACTAATTACAGGGCTATTTATAGTGATGCTGATATGTTTATTCTTGATGATGTCCTAAGCGTAGTTGATGCATGAGTTGCACGTTGTATTTTATACAATGCTATCTTGGGTCCACTGATGAAACAAAAAACTTGTGTGTTTTGTGCGCATAATGTTCAGGTTATCTCTTTGTTTCAAATTTTTGTCTGTTTTCCTTACTTGAAAAGACAAAAGCCTCTGTAGTAGGACATTTCTGTGAATGTGTTTGAATTTCCTTTCATTAAATAGGAATGTTTAACAAGGTCCCATTTATTACTATCTATTTATTCTTTTTGTTGTCCTGTATAATTTATGAACCTGAATGCTGAGCTGACTTACTTCCACCAACCAGTATGTGGCAAATTCTTGTGCAGGCAATATCTTCTGCTGATACAATCGTTATGGAGAAAGGACATGTGAAGTGGGTGGGACATCCAGATTGCTTGTCAGTTTCCTCATATTCAGCATTCTCTCCACTGAATGAATTTGATAAATTGGTACTCAATGAAAGAAAAGAATGCAATGTAAATGAAGATAATCTCATGAAAGACTAACAAAACCTCCCGTTGGAGAAAGATACTGTGCCTGCGTCAGATGGCAGACAAGATATCATTGAAGCTGAACCTCGGAAAGAGGGAAAAGTAGAAATTTCAGTTTACAAGTGAGTAAAAAGATGTGCAACTTAAATCTATAACGTCAATCTTTTTGCCATCTTTTAACTCTTTTAAGAATTCATTACTTATTATACATTGTAGGATAGTTTCCAGTTAGCATTGATATTACCAAAAATGAAAAGAAAATTTTGGCTGTACATATAGCTTGTGTTGCATATGGGAAACATTACTCTGATTCCTTTCAATTTGGAGGGTTCAGTTTCAAATGAAATCAATTATACTTTTGTTGCAGGAACTATGCCTCATATACTAGTTGGTTCATTTCTGCTGTAATATTTCTGTCAGCAATTCTAATGCAAGCTTCTCGCAATGGAAAAGATCTGTGGCTGTCATTTTGGGTTGATGCAACGGGAAATAGTGAGAAAGGTTACTTTACATCATTTTATCTGGTAACAAGCTTCCCCAGAATTTTCTTTTTGGAAAATAAAAAAGAGAACCAACTTCCCTAGATCCCAGATTTATTTAGTTTTTTTTCAATCTTCAAAAAAATAAAAGAATTCATTGATTCAAAGCATTTTATGGTGTTGCAATTTGATAATTGAGGTTGTAGAAGACTAAAAAACATAAACGAAGAGGTGTTTGCGAGAGTTTGACTTATTAATCTAACACACTTGCATCAGGCAAATCGTCATATACGACGAATTAAATGGCCATAGTCTCTATCCTTCCTTCCAATTTCCTTGCTATTTGGCCATCTCTACTTGGGTTCCTGTAATTCCATCTTTTGCAATAAGACCCACAAATCACTTTGACGGAATAGTCACATGAGCTATTTGGGGTAGTATTGGCCCAAATGACAAATTACCCAAACAACTGAGACCCAAGTAGAATCTGACCCAAACTAGGAGGATCTTAACTGGCTTGCCACAATAGGCACACAGAAATTTCCATTAATCAATGGAACCCGAAAGAGAAAACCATCACAAGATGAACTCTACGTGAGTATTTGTCTAATATTATTGTTCCTATAATTATTATATCCAAAACATTTGTTTTACAGCTTTTGCTTTAATTTCAATAGAGCCGTCTTTTAGTTGCCCAAGTTCTTTTTTGGTTAATGGTGCAAATTCTGATTGTCCAAAATGTCAATACCCTAAATATGATAGAAACTACAACAGACATCTAAAATAAATCCCTAAACGAAGTAGAAGTCCAAATATTCTCTCTTTCTATGATAAGCACAGAAATTACAATGAAAACTGATTTCATGTTGCGGTCCACTTTTTAGTTCTTTCTTTGAAATCGTGAATTCTGTATTTCAGTTATGAAGATTAGCAGCTTATGCTTTCAATACTGTTTTTGGTTTAGAATTGAAACCGTGAACACAGGTTCACTAAAACTACAATCTGGATAAAAGGTCTTGGCTTTTATATGCATGAGAAATATAGGACACATCACACTTATTTATCTTTTTTTCCTGAATCTGTTAAGTGCAGGTTATATTGTACCTCTTTTGTACTGCCAATTCAATTCTTACATTGGTGAGGGCTTTCTCATTTGCATTTGGCGGCTTAAGAGCTGCAGTTAAGGTGCATGATACTCTGCTGATAAGGTTTATCAATGCTCCTGTTCAATTTTTTTATCATACACCCGGTGGAAGGATACTAAACAGGTTAATTGTCTTTTCGTTAATTGTTCTCTAATTTAATAATTTTGCTTTAGTATTCTAATTATTCTTTTCATCTTGTAGGCTATCTTCAGATCTATACATAATAGATGATTCTCTTCCCTTCATTCTTAACATTCTCCTAGCCAATTTTGTTGGCCTTCTTGGAATCACAATAGTTTTGTCATATGTTCAGGTATAAAGAGTGTTGAGTTGCATGCAATTTTCAATTCTTTAAGTGGAATTTTACATTTCTGAAGATTTTGCCATCCTCATTATCGAATGTTCTTCTAAAGGGTTTATGCTGATGTGTAGGTCTTCTTCTTGCTTTTACTGGTGCCATTTTGGTATATCTACTAAACTTCAGGTAATCATGATGTCTTATATTTAATATAGTTTTACTGTCAGAGCCAGGGTGCAGATATATACTAGTTCATTTAAGGTTCTAAACTTGTTGAACAGTTTTTCTACAGGTCAACTTCTCGAGAATTGCGAAGGCTGGACAGCGTGTCCCAATCTCCCATATATACATCTTTCACAGAAACACTGGATGGATCATCGACTATACGGGCATTTAAATCTGAGGTAGACCATAAATTGATTATCAAGTGAAAATTGACATTTTCAACCCATCAATATGGGTGCATAAACTTGTTCAGTGGACAAAACAAAAAAAGAAAATGATTCACTTATGGGTGCGGTATGCGCAAAGATTTCTTACATTGCTCGGTCAAATTCTACTTCAGATTTTGAGTTTGAATTCTACTTGTGATTCCCTACATTTCATGGTCAAATTCTACTTGAGATTTGAGTTTGAATCCTATCCACTTTTTCTTCTTCATAGTAGATCGACTTGCAACATGGAAGGTGGGGTTGTAGAAGCTTTATAAACATTGTTTATCCAAATCTTAACAGCTTAAGCTTCTCGTATCTGGTGGTCTTTTAAGTTTGGTTGATACTTGGTATATATTTTCCGACCAATCCTCTTGTTGTGGACAGGACTTATTTTTGGCCAGATTCACTGACCAGGTGAAATTATATCAACAAACTTCATACACCGAGTTAAATGCAAGTTTGTGGCTTTCCCTACGTCTTCAGGTATAGCTCGGTCTGTACATTTTAAAAGTATTATCTGAAGCAGATGGGTCTAAGTTTTTTCAAAAAATGAGGCAGGCCCTAGTTTTGGGAGCCCTCAAAATTTTAGGGGGAGTGTTATAAATATTTTTTCCCACTTCCTCGCAGCTTCAAGGTTTGGGTAGTGATAAGTGAATATAATTTATCATAAAAATCTGTAACTAACAAGAGAAGCACTTTCCAGCTGCTGGCAGCATTTATCATTTCATTTGTTGCTATTACGGCTCTTCTTGGCTCTCATGGTGGATTACCAATTGGTTTCAGTACCCCCGGGCTGGTAAGCTCTTTTGACCTTCTATATATTTGAGACAAAGCTGACTTGGATCTACAATGAAGAGAATTGATCGATATGCCTTTATAGGTTGGTTTGGCCCTATCTTATGCAGCTCCGGTTGTGAATTTACTAGGAAGCGTTTTGACTAGTTTTACTGAAATAGAGAAGGAAATGGTTTCGATTGAACAAGCTCTTGAGGTATTAAGCTGAACCTTTGTCTATAACCTGTTCCTCTTGCCTGCTAATTACATATGACTGATTTTAAACATAACAGTATATGGATGTTCCTCAAGAAGTTCATGGACATCAAACTTTAGATCTCATTTGGCCATTTCAAGGACAGGTTGAATTCCAGAATGTCACCTTGAGATATAGGTCATCTTTACCAGCTGCAGTTTGTGATATTAGTTTTACTATTGATGGAGGGATGCATGTAAGTATTAAAGCATATATAATTAGCCTGATGACGAATCCATCTTGTTCAATTTCTTTTCATAACTTTGTTTGCTGTTCAAACTTAAATTTTTATCTCATTGGTAATAACTAAAGTAAATAAATAGGAGGGAGATGCGAAGAAAAAATAAACTAAGTCTAAACATCTTTCTGCTGATTATAAATCAAGTCGGTGTTGTTGGAAGGACCGGAGCTGGAAAATCTAGTGTTTTAAATGCACTGTTCCGCCTCATGCCAATATGTACAGGATGTATTCTTGTGGATGGTATAAACATAGCCAATGCTCCTATCAGGGATCTTCGTGGACATTTCTCTGTTGTTCCTCGGACACCATTTTTATTTGAGGGATCATTAAGGTAATTTTAATTGTCATGAACTTAATGTCAAGTTTTATTCAATTTGATACTCAATTTTGGGTCTAATCCTTCCCGCTAGGTATAAAAACATTTGACTGTATTGCATTTTGGGCATTTATTCCTTGAATCCCTCAATTTGTATGCATTTCATCCTATTTTATAGGGACAATCTAGATCCATTCAGGCTGTGTGATGACTTAAAAATTTGGAAGGCATTGGAGAGTTGCCATATCAAAGAAGATGTAGAAGCAATAGGAGGTTTAGATATTCACCTAACCGAATCTAAGATGTCTTTCTTTGTTGGGCAACGACAGCTTCTTTGCCTTGTACGTGCACTTCTGGAATCTTCAAAGGTAAGATGAGTGATTGTTTTAACACTAAAAACAATGTAAAGATGCTAGAGAGCATATTATAAATACCATATGGTTAATTGCTTTTATATTATAATTACTTATCTGTGTTTCTTGATTATTCAATTGGAAACAAAGTTCTTTATTATGGCATGATACAAATCAATTCCGTTCTGCATTGTCCAAGATCCATTTTACATCAGTCACTTGTACCTCCTAGTAGTTTCTGCAACCATTTCAATATGGGTAGGGTGCTTCATTTTTGTTGAAACTTTTAGATTTTTTTGAAACCGAGCTTATCCTTCATTGTATATTACTATTATGTTTAGGACTATTATATTAAAAGTCTAATACAAATAGGAGAAGATTAAAAATGACCTTATCTTGTATTACCCTTCTAATGATGCCCTTACTAAAATTCTAAGAAACCAAAAACTATTACTAGAAGCGCTCTGCAACATAAGAGTAGCTATTCACCATCAAAATCTTCTAGCAATCCAATATTTAGAACATAAATATAGCAGCTGGAGAGGGACAAGAGAGGGTCATATGCTGTTGCTAAAAGTTCATTAATTTGGGAGACAGTTTGGCTTTGAAAGATATATTTTGGTGGATATGTTGGCTGTGGTTCTACAGGAGCAGGCCTGTAGCATGGTTTCTTTGGGGACATATTGTTGAATTACTCACAGATGAAGTCTGAACACTAAAATTTTCAGGTGCTTTGTTTGGATGAATGCACGGCTAACGTGGACACCCAAACAGCATCCACTTTACAAAAAACCGTATCTAGTGAATGCAGAGGCATGACAGTTATCACAATTGCTCATCGTATTTCCACCGTCTTGAATATGGACAGTGTCCTGATCCTTGACCATGGAATCCTGGTAAGTCATATGGACTTCTTCAGGTAGTCATGTGTACTTGTATATTTTGAGAATTGTTAGAATATGCCTTAAATCAGGTTTGTATGCCGATAGCATACGGGGGTCTCACTGTTGGGCTGGGCTTTGGTTTTCTGTTAGACTTACCATTCGGGGGTGTACATATATATATATATATCATTTAGGTTATTAATCTAGTGTGGTATTCTGTAATCTGTAATCCATTTTTCTCAAGGATAATAAAGTTGTTCTCCTCTGGCCGTGGACGTAGCTAACACACTGTTAGTGAACCACATAAATCTGTGTTCTTTCTTACATTCGTTGTAACAAGAATGATTTGTTGGCTGTCAAAATGAATTTTCCCTTTGGAAAGTTCTTGGAAATTCCTTATACCTATTTTCTTGGTTTCCCCTTTGTAACAAGGACATCAGCAAGCACTCCTCCAAAATGAGTTGTCCAGATTCTCTAGTTATGCCAAAGCGTCTACGATGTGATTAGCCCACAAAGTACTGCACGCTGTGGTCGTTGCCGACTTCTTGCGGTCAGAGTTTGATTTACAATATGTAACTATGTAAGCTATAATATTGTAATTTTGCATTTGTTGTTTAATCATCAATAGAGTTGGGAATAGTTCATTATCACTTCTAACTCTAGCCAAGTGACTACTACGAAAATGCATCATCCATCTAATGAATCTGCAAGTGACTTCATGTTAAGTCGCCTGTTGCTTATGCAGCTGACGGTACAAAACTAACCCTTGTGACCTTGTCTAATGATATTACGATAGTTTCTAGAAGATTAAAGTACTCATGGGAATGACATTTTTAGTGGTATAATTAAAGTAATCTCGTGTTCATATTTTATCTTGATGATCAACTATGTGAATATCAGATGCTTTTGATTCCAAATCAGAATGCAGTTGAGACTAGATGAGCATTTACAAGAAAAATTTTTCCCTACCCATAAATCTTGAATCTGATAATATTTTGATTGACGACAGTGCTTGATAGAGCAACAATTCTTTGTGTGTGGAATATATCTTGATACCTTTCGGTGTCTATCCTATGATCAAGCAACCTTCCTTAGTGATCTCACTCAATTAATTCAGTTCCTCGACTCTTCTAGATTTTCTGTGGGTTACTTGTTAGTTAATAATAGTTGTTTTAGGATAAGCGGTAAAATATATAGAGTTTGTGGACGCAATCGGTATAATCTTTTATTGATAATAAGAATTCCTTTATATAGGAGAGTACATGGAATTACATATGGTAAGAATCTTAATACATTACTAAATAAGACTTTATCCCTTATTCTTTACATATTCTACCATAATTAGGAACACACATAATAAGGTAAATATTTTTTAACACTCTCCCTTGTGCCGGTTGTGGTAGACGGAGCTTCTTCAATGCTTCCTTGATGCCTCGTTAAAAACTTTGACGAGCCAAAAACTTTTGCAAGAGAAAAAGTGATATCGTCAAGTAAAAGAGTGCAAGTCGTCGTAGACGATGATATGACACTTAACTATGTTGTTTCATTAAAACTTTGTTAAGTAATAAAAACCCTTTGGGATAAAAATAACCTTAGTCAAGGAAAAAGAGTACAAAATGTCATTCACATTTAGAAACGCTCATGTGAATGTCACACTCCTCCTGAAATCTGCATCTCCCCCTAATATCAATAATCAAGGTAGCTTAGATAAACGAAGCAACCATATGCTCTTCACATGCTTCTCAAATGTAGATTTAGCTAATGACTTATAATGTAAGTCTGCCATTTCTCCTCAAATCAAACTTGGTCAACCATAACCTAAAGAGGAGAACAAGAAGATGAAGATTGTTCTGTAATAATCTCAAGTAAGTTTTCTATGAACACAACTTAAAATTTAAATTCAAATAACCTGCTCTTTTGAGACTTTGAATTTTTCCGTAGGAATTTTGGAATAACATCTCATCCCTCCTTTCTACACCGCACCTTTCTTGAAGGTGAGAATTTAGACAAAAAGAGCTCCTTGGAACAAAGAGAGTTCCTAGATGAACTAAGAGCGTTATCGTGAACAAAGAGAGTTTACAAAATCGATTGAACAAAGAGTGTTTATAAAAACATCGATTAAAACGAACAAAGAGAGTTCATAAGACCATATACATCAAAGTAAATGTCTAATCCAAATATATATTATATTGAAAAATAAATTAGTTGTCGAGAAAGTCTCTTACGACTGCGAAACTAATACATCTTATGTTTTCTCATGGTGTTTGATATGCAAAAGTGCATTGACACCATAATCCTGTATCTAAAAGAGAAGTGGAATAACATGTGGTTTTCCGACATCAAGTATATTGTAGCATATTGCATCAATAAATAAAAAGATGCTTAAGCTTAGATCCATGCTCCAATTATGTGGAATGCAGTCGAGGAGCAACATTTGAACGAGAAAATCCTCTACATAATCATAATTCAAGGCAAGATGAGAACTAAGAGAGTTTACAATACGAATTATGAAGTGCACCAAAGAGTGGGGCGCAAGGAGCGGAACTGTACCCTGAAGTCAAGGGAATTTCGGTGAGACATTTTTGGTCTCTACAACCGCTCACACAAGGAAGGATGTCATAAGTTGGCGCATGAAGGTCATGATTGATGACTATGATAGAGGAAGCGCCGACCATGGAGGCTGTGGTGACCAAGAGAGCCATGGAGGTTGATGCACCAATGCTGAAAGAGGCAAAGAAAAGACGCACAATGTTTCTCGAACCAAAGGATTCTACTTGATCCTAGAACACATCAGTTTTTAGAACTGTTTTTTTGCATACTATTGTACAAACTATTTGACCTATTTAAAAATTTCTAAAAACTATGAAATTTTTTGGAAATGTTCATATATGTGTCTAGTGTATGTCTGCAAAATTTGGTTATATTTTGACACACCAATAATTCAGCAGAAATTCGACAAGTAAGCATGCGTAGATTTTGTAAATTTTAAGGATCAAGTAAACAATGAAACAGAAGATTGAGATAGAGCTAATGCGAATCTCAACATAGCACACTTCAAAATTGACAGAGACATGATTGAAGAGATACCATATTTTGATTAGAGTTTTATGTTTTCCATGTAAAAAAGCATGTATGCCTAAGTATTATGTTTGTCAATTACTTTGGATTAACAAACTTTGATGTATCATGTTGGCGTATTAATAAAGGCACTATTGTATTGGCTTATTAATAACAGGCTCATCTACATTTTCTGTATCACATACATGTTTTGTAGTTGCTATAATCTATCGTCTACTATGGCTCACCTTAGTAACATGTGATGTCTAGTAAAAAGAGATTTTCGATAAAGGTATTTGAGCAGACCTTGTGTCTCACCTAGATTGATTTTTCTTTGCCAGGTCATGAGTAAAAAGAGCTGCCTAAACAATTATAGATGACCTAGTAGACTAACAAATTCGCCCACACTACAACATTTTTTAGTATTGTCGGCGATTTCAATAGTTTTTCAAGTATTGCCGGCGATTTTTCCCCAAAAATTGCCGGCAATAATTGGCCGGTAATAAAAAAAAAAGTATTGCCGGCGACTTGCATGGAAGTCGCCGGCAATATTTTTTTTTATTTTTTATTACCGGCCGATTATTGCCGGCGATTTTTAGGGGAAAAATCGCCGGCAATACTAAAAAATGTTGTAGTGCCATGTATCAAATGGGATAAGCTAGGAGTGCTAAAATTCTCGAAAATTATCACAAAACAAAAAACTGACTCTGTTCTGCAGAACAGCCAGCTTCGACGAAAATCTGGGACCTTCCCAGAAACATTCAACATATGAGTGATATATTGATGAAAAGATACGAATGTCTAGTTTTCAAAACTACCTCCGGATCATCGATAGATAATTTCTAGAAAGAATTATTCCTGTTTTACTAGACAAAGGTGATAAACAGGGTATAACAGAATTTGCTCTATAGATCAGCCCACTTCGACGATAAACTAAGATTTTCCCAAAATCACCGACATATGAATGACATATGGTTGGAAATCTATCGATGTCTAGTTTTCATAATTACATCCAGATTGTTGATGCCTATTTTATAGAAAACGTTGTGCTTGTTTAATTCGACAAAGGTCAGAAACAAACATAACATAATCGGCTGTGCATATAACTTGGATTTGATATAAAATTGGAATTGACTCAGAATGATCCAGCATATGAATAATATATGGTTGGAAATCTATGGATTCCTAGTTTCCAGAACTTCATCCAAATCATCAATAGCCTTTTTCTAGACAAAGTTATGCTTGTTTAAATTCACAGAGATCAAACCAGTCTCTGTCGAAGTCACAACCCGAGAGAGACCTTCGATGGATTGAAGCCTATCCCAGAAACTGAATTTTTTGAGTTATTTTTTGGTTTTCTCTCATGCAAGACTTGTTTCTTTGCAAGTATTTCCCCCGAGAACTTTGAATTTCTCATTAAAGCGGGAATTTCATATACTATGTTATGACATAGACAACTTATATCGACTTTGTGCCTTATCGATTATGTTTCTATATGATAAGAGTGGACATAGTTCTTCTCATCATCTATGTCAACAATTTTTCAAGAGAGAATAGACATGAGTTCCTTTGCATTATCTCTAATGATTGCGGTATGATCCGAATATTAGAGAAACTTATATGTCAGCCAAATGAGCTATGTAAAACAATTTAAAGAGAGTTATAGAATCAAATCATGTCATCAGAGATGATTTATAGGATTCAAACACATATAAGGCATTGACATGATAGACTGAGATATTCAAGTTGTGATATGATGGTCTGAATTTTGAGAAAGTCAATCGGACCTCCCTTCTTTTGAATGAAAGGAAGCAAGAACTAGAGTTGGTTCATAAGAGAGTGGAGTTGGGCACCATTTAGTGGTGGCTCCATCGTCCAAATGTTGACTAGTGACCGATGCCTTTTCCCCCAAGAGGATAAAATTAGACATCGAGGATGGCGTACCAGTCTCCTATTCTGCTTCCCGAGTCCATGGAGACTCCAAGCCTCAGCCAAAATCCTCAATGGTTATTTTTAACGGCTCATCACTCAATGGTCATTACAAAGCCTACTCATTCAAGAGATTAGGATTGAGAACATCCTATGCAAAGGACATATATATTCTCGCTATATAGAATCTAAGGTGATTCTATGGAATAATTCAACCAACTAGCGGACCGTTTAAATGTTTTTGTGGTGTTTGTTTAGGTATCATGCTTCATGGTCTTGGTCGTGGAGGTGCACCTCAGCAGAATCCACCGCCTGAGGCAGAGGATGTAGGTGAGCATCCTCCTGGGGATGTAGAAGTAGCATATGATCGTATAGGGCATAGTCTTGAGCGTATTGTGAATGCCCTTCCTCTTCACAGTAACCATGAGCGTGTTATCGTGGTTCAAGCACAGAAGCATGGTGCCATATACTTTACAGGTACTGATGACCCTACAGATGCTCATAATTGGCTTAAGAGCATGGAGAGAGTGTTTGCAAGAATGGACTGCCCCGAGCACGAGAAGGTACCCTTAGTGGTCGACTTCCTTAACAAAGGAGCATATGATTGGTGGGGAACTATACAGAGAGTTCCTAAGAATGTTACTTGGGGTGAGTTCACAGAATTATTCCTTAGTCAATACTTCACTTCAGCTATGCAAGATTATAAGTATAAAGAGTTCCAAGATTTGAAAAGGGGGAACATGAAGGTGCAACAATATGAGGAGCAGCTTTTGAGCTTGTCTCACTATGCACCGTTTTTGGTGGCTACTGAAGCAGAGAAGTATCGCAAGTTTGAAATGGGCTTGCCTGAGGAAATTAAAGACATGTTAGCATCAGCCAAGCCATCCAGCTTTGTGGACTTAGTCGATACAGCCATCAAGTGCGAGAGTAGAATTCTTGCTCGCTCCTGACCTTTGGAATCTAGTGGCCCTAATCAATGTCCTCCTAAGAGAGCATCAACCTGGGAGGTTGGACCATCTTTTGGTAGTCGTTCATGCACTTTTAGCTCTAACTCTTGAGCAACTTCTAGATTCAGGGGACACTTTGGAAAATCAAGCCAAACAAGCAGACAACATAGCATAAGTACTGATACTAGTGCTAATAGCGGAGGATGACGTAGCTCTCCATCATTTTACAGGAACCCAGAATGCCCAAGATGCCATAAACATCATCAAGGAAAGTGTCAGACTGGATCTGTAGTTTGTTTTCAATATGGTCAGCCAAGGTATTGTAAGAGGCAATGCCCACTTATCTATGCATTTTATGCTTGATTCTTAACGTATCTCTCTATACATTTTGCTATGTTATGAGCTTAGTAAATCCATATCTAACTTACTTTATGTTTTTAAGTAGAATAATAAATGAGGACGAATAAAAGGAGCGAAAATGAGCTTAAAATGCGCTAAGGAGGAAGTTCCTAATTCTAGAGAATAAATAGTCTCCAAATGGTTTCGAAAATGCATTCCCAAATGATATCAAGAATTGAAAACCAAATGACAAATGAAAATAGTACCAAATGACGCAAATGAAGATGGAGGCATTTTTCCTACTTGGAGCAGGAATGTGGATGGATCAAAGCATTTGAGGATGATCATGTGAAGACCAAAATATGTGCATAATATATAATATATTCAGCCTAGGAGACTTGGAGAAGAAGGAATATAAAATATAGCAAGAATAGAATTTTCCTACTCCTAGTAGGAAGAGGAAGATCTGCCTGCTAGCTCCCAACTTCAAGAGATCACCGAATATTCAATTTAACTTCAAACATAGTGATGTTATATGTCTCTGGAAAGCTCTTGATATCCTCTTTCCAACAAGTCTAAGATCATGATTTTCTGAGGTCTATAGCTCCTGAAATACTAATTTAAAGATAGGCTATCAGATTTATCCGGGAGAACACTTAAAATACATTTGGGCTTGGCTTCATGGATAATTTTGGCCAAGATACATGAGATAGCCTTTGTAGTGTTTTCTTTGTCCAACAAGAAGAAAGAAATCAGAAAAGTCAAACTACTTGGTGGGCACGAAAAGTAACTTTGTGAGCAAGAAAAAGAAGTTTGTAAGAGAAGACACAGAGAGAAAGACATAGCTCTCTCTTTTACTTATAAATAGAGGACTTTGGGCTCTCATTCAGATCATCACTCATCATATAGTCAAATCTCTTCCCAAAAACACTTCCACTCCTCCAAGACTCCAAAGTCCTTCAAGAAGCTGTCCCTCTTCCAAAATTCATGAAGACTGCCTCCATCAAGAACACCTTAGGCAATCCGAAGGGTGTTCTCTCAATCCATTGAAGATCATCTACACTAGTTAGTAGAGTAATCTCAAAATAAAAAGTGTAACATGATTCCTTCTACTTTTTTCTTCTTCTTGTATGAATATCTGGTTTTTATGAAAGAGTTTACAGAAGTCTTTTGGTATATGATTCTAACAAGTATTTGTGATTTATTTTGAGTCTTAAATCTTTGCTATGCATGTGTCTTCTATGCTTAATGCTTAATCTAAATTCAAGCAGTCTTGGTTTAGGTTATTGATGAGTGTAAATTCGAGCAATCTTGGTTTAAATGCTTAATTTTGAGAGATGCACGAAAAACATAATAACGACTGAGATTTTAAATAGGTTGCATATAATTTGTTAGGTTATAAAGAGATGAAGTGAGATAATTATAGAATAACTTATGCGATATATGTTTGATGTTGTCGCCCTACATGTAATCTAGCTTCATCACCTTGATGCAAGCAACATTATCTTCATAATGCATATAGGTTCATCAATGGTGATTCAAAACCACTTGATCTTCAATGTATGCACTTATGGACCTCAATCATATACATTCCATAACAAAATCATGATAGAATAATAATCTCAACATGGTTCGAAGATGTAGCGATAAGAGTCTCTTTTCTAGACTTCCAAATATCACGGTGTTACCCATGGTAAAGACATAACCAACTGAGGAACAACCTTTGTGTGGATCAGAGAGATATCCAACTTCAACAAAACTTGTCAACACATCACAATAATTGTTGGTGTAGGGGGTGAAGGGAAAATCGGCACTACACTCTTTGTGGTATTCTTACTTCCATCGCCACTTTCTTTGTGGTCTCTTTGTAGGGATAGATCAAACTCATATCTTTCGTACTCTTTGATACTAAAAGATTGTCTTTAAATCATTTCAAATGGCATTGCGTGGGCGCAAAGATAACTTTAGCTATCAAGTTCAATAATAATGAAGAACTACGCCTTGTGTATTATTCTAAGTACACTCTTGCACTTAGATCAGGCACTTTAGCTTCTAACACGTCTTCGTCGTCATCCCTTGGACAAAAATGGATCCCTCTAAGGGTTAAGACTATAACAGATCATGGAAATATTCATAGACTTCACTTTATCATCATAAAGGGAAACATATCTTAGAGTATAAGCCGATTAATGGAAAATCTCATAATTACAGTGCTCGAGTTCCACACTACAAGAAAACTGCACCTAGACCACGGACCATTTCCGTCGTCTAGGTGACGTTTTCCGTCGTCTAAGTACTTGGACGACGGAATCTCCGTCGTCCAAGGTCTGTGCTCCAAGTGCTGTCGTCCAAGAACCTGGACGACGGAAAATTAGTTCTCCGTCGTCCAAGTTAACTTGGACCGCGGACATTATCTGTGGCCCATGTATGCACCTGGACGACGGAAACTCTAACTCTCCGTCGTCCAGGTGACTACATGGGCCACGGACATTGCTCGTTTCTCCGTGGCCCAGGTGTTCACCTGGACGACGGAGAATTAGCGTTTCCGTCGCCCAAGTGAACACCTGGGCCACGGAGAATGGCAGGGTTTAGGGTTTAGGGGTTAGGGGTTAGGGGTTTAGGGTTAGGTTTAGGGTTTGTGCACCTGGACGACGGAGAACTAATTCTCCGTCGTCCAAGTGAATATTTAATTTTAAAAAATAAATAAATTGAAATTAAATATTATTAATTTAATTTAATATTAATTTAATTTAAATAATGAAAAATAGTTTAAAATAATTAATTAAACTAAATTTTGAATATTAATTAATGTATTAATTAAATAATTAATTAATTTGTACATACACATCCAAATTAAAAACCCACAAAAATTATAAAATATTGTTCGGAACTCGGAAATAAAGAAACGCGATAATTAACTAGCTAGCTAATACACTGGAGGAGCAGATGCGCTGCCGGGTCCTCCCCCTCCAGCCGGGTCGTTGTCGTCGGGGTATGGGTTCGGAGGAGGTTGACATACTTCTCGATTTTGGTTCATGAGCGCGATGAGTTGGGCTATTTGTGCTTGTTGTCCGTCAAATCTTTGCCGCATTGACTCGTTCTCCTCTCGTGCCAGTCGAGCCTCTTGAATGGCTGCTTCGACGGCCGCTGCCTGACTCCTTCTCCGCTGCCCCGAACCTCCCGTAGATGATGAGCCGGAGGTCGTCGACAAATCTCGTACCACCCTAGGCCCAAAGTGCCTAACCTCCTTGCCAGCTCTACGACCGTAGACCTCATCCGCGATTGCAATTTGGCTCTCTAAGGATAGAGGAGGCAGGTCTTCCGGCGGCACATCTGGGAACGCAAGCTGAGTGTTAGCCAACTCTTCATTTGCACGCTCTATCACCCTTGCCTACAAAAGAATAATTAATTTATTATAATGAAATCATATTTAAATAATAATTACTATAATTAAAAGCACATAATTAATATATCACTTACGCCGCATTGACTCGCTTCATTATCGAGCCCAGGCGTCACGTACGCGCTTACGCTTGCATCAAGATAAGGGTGTTTGGAGCCCTTATCCTTGTGCTCCTTGGCTATTTGAATGAACTGCTTGGCGCCGGTAGTATGGTGTTTCTCCTTCTTCCCCCGGTTGGTCTTGTTGACACCAGAGAATTTCTGTTACACAACATAATTAAATCATTAAAA
Source organism: Geum urbanum (assembly GCA_946800695.1). Taxonomy (NCBI): domain Eukaryota; kingdom Viridiplantae; phylum Streptophyta; class Magnoliopsida; order Rosales; family Rosaceae; genus Geum; species Geum urbanum. Next base: position 56,216,901 of record OX326997.1, read on the forward strand.
AATTAATAACTACAATTTAAATAATTCAATTATCTTAATTGAAATAAAAAAAATAAATTAATACCTTAAATTGTTCATCGGCAAAGTGGTTACACAACCACTCCTACTCATCTTCTCTCTCCCCTTGCAGCTCTACCGGGGGAGGCACGGGACCGACATCTTGGAAGTACTTATGGAGCTTGTACTTCCAATCTTTGTAGATGGAGTTGGCGGTTTGGTTGATATGCCTCAACATGGCCGGTGTCGGATCCACATCAAATTGTTCCTATCAATAATAAATAGAAAATTATAATCGTATATATTATGAAAATTTAACTAATATTAACAATATTATATAATAACTAAATTAGACGTATTACGTACCGAAAGATCTTTGAATACTTTCGCCTTCTCATGATCCGGCGCCTCATTCCAAGTAGGGGCAGTGATACGAACCCGGTTACGGATGATTGACCATATCCCATGCGCTGAGAGACTTGCTAGCTGAGCTGTGGGAGGGCCACCGGTGAATTCGTCGTACGGCAAGTCGATCTTTTTCCCGGTCGCCTTGCAAATACGCTCCGCTTTGCCCCCTTTAACGAGACCCCGAGTCCTTTTTGGTTCCGGGTCAGTGGGGGCCCTCCTTTGCCTACAGCGGGCGCTGTACATGATTGATTCGGCGGTCGAGGACGCCGGAGTACTTCCCGTTGAACCGGTACCGGGCGTCGGAGATTGGAAGGGGTCGACGTCATCACCGCTCGAGATGAATGGGGGAGCGGGAATTTCCCCAGAGGGCGCTACGGACGGACCAAATGATCCGTCCGGATTGAGAGCGTCGTTGCCCTCCTGTTGAACCCAACCGACTTGGGCCGCCAACATTCAGAGCATGGCATCTTCTGCCTCCTGTTGGGATTTCTTCTTGCCGGATGTCGTCTTTGGTGGAGCCATTTAAACCTAAGAGTACGGTGTTAAAATACCTACTTACCATAATAATTACAACTTAAAAATTTATGCTAATTAATCAAGTACGTTTAAGATTTAAATAGAGTACATTATCTTGGCATTTTCGGTCGTTCAATGGACGTGCGACCCGCGCGATAAAGTGTAAATTTTCAATTAATCAGCCTTGGTTAAATCGAAAAACATGGCCAGTTAGGGATAGAGATAACGCGAGAGGCAGGACTAATTTCGACAAAAGTCTTTCTTAGTCCAAATCTTGTCACCAGTCATAACCCGTTTCTAGACACCATGTCTGACATTCGGCCAATTTTTCGAAAATTTACACTCCCTCAAGTCCTTTGCAAACTCCGCCCTCAACCTCGTGTCCATAACTTCACTTAGGTTATGGTGTGCGGTGATGAAATCCACACATCACGAAGGGTTAAGGAGATAAGCAAGGAAAAGAGGGGCCATCTATTCCAAAGAGTGCGACTTAATAAACCAAGCATATGTACTAAATTTAAATCGAACACGTACTACTAATTAATTTACTAGAAAATAAACATAAATATTAATTAATAATTTTTAATTAGATGCAATAATTTATATTTATTTATCATGCATTTAATAAAAAATTGATTCATTTAATAAATTATGAATAATAATTTATTCATTTAATAAATTTAATAATAAATTCATTTAATCATGCAACTAATAATAAATAATTACAATAATTATGATTTAATAAATTAATAACAATAATTAATCATTTATTAAATATTTAAACTAATTAATCAATTAAATTCTACTTCTAAATTATATTTAGAATTTAATTAATTAATTAAATGAAAATTATTTTAATAAGGGAAAAATAGAAATTTACCGAATCGGAGTTTTCGGGAATATCGCCGGAGTTGAGTCAACGGAGAGGAGGAACCACGCCGGAAAAAATGTCGTCGGAGCGTCGCCGGAGGAGGATCGCCGGAGGAGAGGAGAGGAGAGGAGAGGAGAGGAGAGGAGAGGAGGAGGTGGAATGATGAGAAAATGAGGGGGGGGTGCAACTCTATTTATAGAGTTGCACTTAGACGACGGATCACTATTCTCCGTCGTCTAAGTCCACCTGGACGACGGAAACAGTGTTTTCCGTCGTCTAGGTGGCGGTTTCAAAAAAATTCAATCGGCGCCAATTAATCGGCGGGATGCTCTGAACCGCCATAATTTTGGACATAGACGACGGAGAATGAATTCTCCGTCGTCTAAGTGAAAATTCAAGCGGTCCCAAAAACGGAAGCGGTAAATTGAACCGCCATAAAAATTGGACTTGGACGACGGAGATGGTCAGTTTCCGTCGTCCAAGTGAAAATTACATGGAAAAAATAAACAAAAATAAATTCTAACCGCCATGGTAATTTGAACCTGGACGACGGAGATGGTCCTTATCCGTCGTCCAGGTTAACGGGCCATCTCCGTCGTCCAGGTTCAAATTACGTTAAAAAAAATTTTAAAAATAATTCGCTAGGAATTTAGCGATCTGTCATTCGAGTGAAATAGTCATACAATATCGATGAACGCATCGTATATATGAACAGTTAAATTTGAACCGACGATTAATTTTACTTATTGAAACATGTTAAGTATCGACTAATCTTTACGACTTAAGTGTTCATGAGTAGACGCTCATTTGCAGCAGTGTATTAACAAAATTGAATTTGGACAAAACAACCGTTGGATATTTTCGTCGTAACATAATATATAATTGTCTTCAAAGGACCATAAAATAATATGTTCGGGAAGGGTTTGATCGGCACAGTCAACCGCAAAACCGATAATTTCACAAACCGGAAACGTGGATACAAGGCATTTCGCAACTCCGATTATCGAACCGTCGAAGCTCACACACCAAGAATTGTTTACTCTAAAGTCTTGATGAAAAGACACTACCGGAATAATTACTATGACCGACGACTTGGTGTCGTCGGTCTGTTTGGGCTCCTCGTCGGTCATAGATATATCCAACGATGTGTCGTCGGATATAGTAGCGTCGGTAATAGACCGTCGGTCATACTATATTCCACGACCAGTTAGGGTTATCGTTGGAAAAAGGATACACTATATCCGACGACGGTTTTGCGTCGGTCATAGTTTTAAACTATAACCGACGATGTCATCATCGGATATAGTTTTCTCCATGGTCAAAATGGTTGACTCTGGAGAAAACTATATCCGACGATATTGACACATGTCGTCGGATATAGTGGAAAAATTTAAATTTTTTTTGCAGGTTTTGTGTTTCATCCCAAAACCTGCATTCACAAAAAATCACGCTATCTATATATTGTTCAAATTGAAAATCAACAACCATTGAAACTAGAGTACGTAGCAAATAAATAAATTAATAAAAAACCGAAATAGTTCAAATCTATATACATATGCGTAGTAAATAATGAAAATAAAAATGAAACCGATAATTATTCAAATGTAGGGGGGTCCTGGTCCTAAGTTTATGTGGTCAAACGGGTCGTCATAAGTAGGTTGGTCCTGGTCTGGCTGTGGCTGAGGCTGCGGCTGAGGCTGAGGCTGAGGCTGTGGCTGTGACTCATCGAATATGGGCGGGGGAGGTATCTGGATTCCAGATGCTTGCAACTGTGCATAACATTGCTGCATCCATGTCCCCATTTTCTGCTGCTGTTCGGCCAACCGATTCTGCTTTGCAGCTTGCGCTTGCTCCATCTCCTCTATCCGACGCCGTTGAGCTTCCATCTCAATTGATTGCCTATGAAGCCGGTCGTTTAGCTCATTAGTCCTCGAAGATGATGATGATGATCCCGATCCGCGAGAGAATTCAGGGGTCTGCTTCAGCAGCCCTTGACCCCATTTTCCGGAACCCCTGCAGTAGAATGTGTTCTTCCCTGGAGGGATCGCAGTTGACGTAATCCTGGCCCTGACGATCGGATCAGATCGATCAATCTGATCAATCGGGAGTTCCGCATCGGAGGTGTCGGGATAGAGCTCTCTCGCCACTTGAGTCAACACCTCCGGAATCGCCTCCTGAATTCTCGCCTAATTGACAAAGAACAATAAAATATTAATTAAAAAAATAATCTAAATAAATAAGAAATAAGTTTATTTTGTTATAAGGACACTTACAGCATATTCGGGATTCTGCGGATACGCGTGCTGCATCGTATAGACAAGGGGATCATCTTCTGGGTGGTTGGCCGCCTCCTCGATCCAACCCGAGTATGATCTGGTACCGGCATGATGATTTGTTGTGTTTTTGGCCCGGTTCCTTGCGTTGATTTCAGAAAGAGCCTGCGCGATTAAGTCAACATAAAAAAACACTCATTAGCCAAATAATTTACGGGAAGTACGATAAAACCAAAATTAAATCGATTGAAGGTTGCGTACCTTCAATCGAGGGTTGTTGAAGTGAACCACAAGCCATCGCCACTCGTACTCCCTATAACGAAACTCGCTAGGGGTACCCTCACGATCGTCCCCGTACTTTTTCCAATGCTTCTTCAGCTCGGCCTTCCACTCCTTATACATATATATACCCATAAAATCAAGCGTTAGTAACTAACAACATTGTATGAACATAATCAAAAGAAACGAAAAAATTGAAACAAATGCCCGTCTGCAAACCTGCTCCCATGCACTTCATCCGCCCACGTGGGTCTAATGTCTTCATCCACGCGGAACCACCTCTGCAATGCATATATTTATATATATATATATATATCAATAATATTAAAAATTTATTATTGAAAATTTTCATAATGAATATACAATTCAACTCACCGACAACGCATTATTCAGCTGATGTTTGACGGCTTGTGGCACTGAATTCCAATCTTGCCACAACATTGGGACTCTATCCCGTATGAGGCTGCCCGCCATCCCCGCGTACTTTTGAGTGACCTTTCCCTCGATCACCTGCCCTCTATCCCCGGTCGGAATCATAAGTTGGCCACCACCGCTAGCCTGAATGGCTTCGTCCAGTAACTTGCCGATGACTGGGCCTCTGGTTCTCTTCTGTTTGGCACCGGGCACGATCTCGCCTATCACATATATATGTAGACGATTTTGTAAACATCAACACCTAATTGAATTTAAATATTAGGGAGTAAAAAGATATCACTAATTAATATTTACCTGATTTGTCGGTGCGTTGTCCCGGAATCCTTGCACTCCAGAGAGGTGCCGGGAAGGGTATATACGCATATGCCTGCTCCGGGGTAATGAACCCTAGCTGTCCCAGAATAGGTATCCCGTCGGAATCGACGTGAGGTATCGTCGGGATTTCCAACGGTAAGAATAATGTAGGCGGCGGGCACAGTCGCATCCTCGCCGAGGACTGAGTAGATCCACCAGCCTCCTCGGAAGAATGAGGAGCTGTCTGGTGGATGACGGGGGAACCCTCCTCGCGATGAATGTCCGGCATTCGGACCGAGGATTGAGTCGTACTATCCGTTTTCGGCGTGCGACTGACCTGCTGAACCCTCCTCGCGCCTGAGGATCGAGCCGGCTCGAGCTGCTGCTGCTGAGGTTGTCCCTCGCCCATCAGCCGACGGTGTCGAGAGGTCAGCGGAACACTGTAAGTGTTGGGGACACTGGTGGATCCTGATGCGGACCGACTTCCGGTGCCATCAGGATCCCCAGCTCCCGAGCCCTCATCCCCACGTCCCGATCTCCCTCTCCCTCTGGACCTCCCCCTCGAAGTACTCGACCCGGCCCCTCGGGAAGGTCCGCAATTAAACCATTGCATCGTTGCTATAAAATTATTAAAATTAAAAAAAATTCCTAATTCATCCAAAAAATCTAGCACATGCATATTCCAATAATTCCAATTCCAACAATAATAATTCCAATTCCAACAAGAATAATTCCAATTCCAACAATTCCAACAATAATAACTCCATTTCCAATTAATAATTCCAATTCCAACAACAATAATTCCATTTCCAAATCCAACAATTCCAACAATAATTCCAATTTCAATTCCAATTCCAATATATTCCACTATATAAACATACATGCAAAAAATCCCAATAATTCGAAATTTAACCAAATAATCCAAATTTAACCTAAATTTCACCTTAAATTTCATACTATTCCAATATATATCAATACATGCATAAAATTCAAAAAAATCGAAATTTAACCTAAATTTAACATACATATTATTTACAAATATTCATGAAAATTTAACCTAAATTTAACATAATATTTACAAATATTCATGCAAATTTAACCTAAAATAACCTAAATTTAACCTAAAAATCAAAATTATTCTAATATAACTCAATACATGCATAAAATCCACAAATTCCACAACTATATCAATACATGCTTCCACATTGACAATCAACACATTCCACAACGTTGGTATGCAACCGAATTCAAAAAATTTGAAAATTTGAAATTAGGGATTTCAAACCTGTTTTTTCACTAATCGACGAGGAATTTGGCTTGAGGATCGATGGAATAGCACTTGACCTTCGATTGCTTGCTTCCAACACGAAGATTGCGTAGAAAATCGAGAGGAGGCGGAGAGGAGGTGACTGTTCCGGTTTGGGGCAGTTTCGTTTCTGCCCCAAATCGAAACCCAGATCGGGATATAAAACAGACTATATCCGACGAGTTAAATGATCTCGTCGGATATAGTTGAACCGAAACTATATCCGACGAGATTTCATATGAATGTCGTCGGATATAGTTTCGGTTCAACTATATCCGACGAGATTACTTATGCAACTCGTCGGATATAGTTCCTTTTTTTATTTTTCATTTATGCCGGCCGGTAAACTAATTAAATGTGTAGTGTTCTAATATATATATTTATTAATAGTTAATTAATACGAAATTATTAATAGTTAATACGAAATTAGTAAAGCAAAATTAATTATTTAATAATACGATCGATCGATATTAATTATTAATCGATCGGCTGTATTTTTTTCCCGATCGATCGACACAATTTAAAGTCGATCGATAATATGATCGAATAAAATTCATTTTACATTGCACGTTCTAAGTCAAAATAACATACATATATATATACACTAATTAATTAATTAAGGCGCATAATCAGAATCATCGCTTGAGTCTGACTCTGTTTCCGAGTTAATTTCAGGTAATATGTGTATGTCCTCGTCACTTGAGTCTTCATTGTCTTCATTTTGATTGACATCAAGAAGATTCGGTTGAGGAATTCGTACCACACTGCCCTGTCTCACATTATTAAGATGAATTGTTGAGGTTTCAGGAATACCAGTTGCGTTCGGCTCTTGGTATGCACTGACTTCTTCATTATCCGAGGTCACAGTACCAAGGGTGGAGGCACTGTATATGTTTCGTGGAAGAACATGGTTAACCACTTTCCACGCGCCTTTATGCACAAGATCATCAAGATAGAACAATTGTTTAACCGCCGTGGCCAACACAAACGGATCATCTTTATACCAGCTTGTGGCAGTATTCACCGAAAAAATCCCGTATTGATCGGTCCTTGTGTTCTGAGGGTCGGTATCAAACCATCTACACTTAAACAAGCGCACGGTCATGCCTTCCCCATATATTGATTCGACAACTGAATGGAGAACACCGTAATAGTCAACTCCATTCTGCCCACCATGCACCATTACCCCAGAATTCTGTGTTTTTCGTCTGACATCTCTATGTTCACAAATAAATAGCACGCCATTAACCTTACACATAGGATAAACTCTGGAAGTTACCGGTTTCTGCGCCAAGAGCCTCAATTCGTGTGACCACTGAGGGATACCATCATCTTGTACATGATTCATCTGAAAATAATCATTTATTAAGTACGTATAAATAGGATGCGAGACATGCACTTAACATCGATCATATACAGGTCAATTTAAGTATCAACTTACCCAGTTGCCAAAATAGTTTGCGAACGTCTTGTTGTGGTACTCAACATCACCGGAAATAGCAGGGCAGTAAAGGTGCAAAATTTTCCAATATTGAACTTCTGGACAGTTAATCAATACCGACCAATGGGCAATGACGAGCTCATAAGGTTCCAACTTGTACGAGTTGGGCAACTTTCCAGAAACTTCAACATCATCGGAGATGATCGAAAGGTTGAACTGCCCTCCATCTACGGGCATATGTTGTGGAGGGTCCTCCAACGCTCCCAAATACAACTTGGTGTACGTTACGCACTCATGCGCAATATATGCTTCAGCGATACACCCTTCGGGTGCAGATTTGTTCATCACATAGTCTTTGTAGTCCCCCAATTGTCTGTAAATGGGTAATTACAGATCGAGCATGTTATGCTTATTGCAACAATATATAAGTGAATAAATAATATTAAAGATCGACATATATATAGCCAGATTCAGAGATGCATTACGTACCTTTCCATAGGATACATCCATGTGTAGTGTACTGGACCAGTAAGCAACAATTGTTCCGGAAGATGGAGCATCAGGTGAGGCATGATGTCGAAAAAGTTTGGAGGAAATATCCTTTCGAATTTGCACATGATAAAAATGATATCCTGTTGCATTTCCAACAAGTCCGATTTCTTCACTTCTCTCGTGCATAACTTCTGAAAGAATCTTGACAAAGCCACTAACGGCTCCACCACCTCTTTGGGCAGGTACCCTCGAATGAAAACAGGGAAGAGGCGTTGGAGCAGTATATGACAGTCATGACTCTTTAGTCCGTACATCTTGTTGTCTTTGAAGTTAACACATCGACTTATATTTCCGGCATAGCTTGAAGGATACCTGACATTACCCATCCAACCAAAGATTTCACTCTTCTGGGCAGGCTTCACGGTATAAGGAGCTTGTGGCATTTTTTTCTTCCCATCTCTCAACCACAAATGTTTTCGCAGTCCCATCCTTTTAAGATCAATGCGTGCCTTCGGGCCGTCTTTAGTTTTTCCCTCCCAATTCAACACTGTGCCGACCACACTCTCGCACACATTTTTCTCTATGTGCATGACATCTAAGTAGTGTCTGATCAGCAACTTGGACCAATAAGGAAGTTCCCAAAAAATACTTTTGTGTGTCCAAAATTTATACCTGTCGGGTTTGTCAGGTATTGATGCCACTATCTGAGGATGATTACTTAGCTGCCCAAAATCGTATTCATTTAGCACTTCTAAGATTTCATCCCCCGTCCATCTCCTCGGCTGCTCACCTGTTTCCACAATCCCATCAAATGCCTCCATATCCTCCCGAAATGGGTGATCATGTGGAAGCCAACAACGATGTCGCATCTGTACAATCTTCCTGCAATGAGGTCTGCAACACTCAACCGTCATGCACTCTGGACAAGCCCTGTATCCCCTGGTAACGTTGCCCGACAACATCCCGCGTGCAGGAAAATCGCTAATGGTGCCAACAAGCATGGCATGCATCTGGAACATCTCATTTTTGAACTTGTCATAGGTGGGATGACCATGCTCACTCAAGTACTTAAGCTCCTCAATCAAGGGTCTCAGATACACATCGAGACACTTTCCTGGATAACCCGGCCCTGGAATGATCATAGTGAGCATATTGTATTCTTTCTTCATGCACATCCATGGAGGAAGGTTGTACGGTACCAAAATAACTGGCCATATACTGTATTGAAGACTCATGTTCCCAAAAGGGTTGAATCCGTCAGATGAAAGCCCCAGCCAAACATTTCGAACCTCTGATGCAAAATAAGAAAACTCATTCACCATGTGCTTCCAAGCCTCTCCATCAGCAGGGTGTATAAGCGTATCACCGTCGGGCAAATTCCTCTCGACCCACCATCTCATAGCTTCAGCCGTGTGTGCAGACATGAACAACCGTTCTAGCCTATCTATCAGGGGAAAATACCGAAGTATCTTCAAAGCTTTCTTGTTTCCGGCAGGAGTCAACTTATACCTATCTGTACCACATACCGGGCATTCATCAAGGGATTCAAGATCATTCCCATAAGCATCTTCACCCCAGAAGAGAACACAATCATATCTACAAGCATGGATTTTGATGTAGGAAAGGCCAAGATGTTTAAGGATCTGTTGCACCTTACGATGAGTGGTAGGAAGACGATGACCGGGGGGCAACAACGAACCAGACCACTTCAGCCAATCATCAACAGCCTTCACACTCATTTTGTTCTCCACTTTGAGCTTCATTACTCCCATAACACTTTCCAGAACAGTCTTATTACACCCGTTGTACAACGGGGTCTGTTGGAAGGCAATGAGGTTGTTGTACTTGTCCATACCAGCAGTGTTGACAGCTGTAGGTAATTGCTGGACTGGCTCAATATGAGGGAAGTCTCCAACGGCGGGAGGGATATCGATATCCGGTGCTTGAGCAAATATACCGCTCTCATGAGGAAACATATCGTTGATCAACCTTGTTGTTGGATCATTGGATGTACTGCCACTCTCAAAAAATTGTCCGTGATCATGTTGACCAACTGTTGAGCTCTCACCGTGATAAATCCAACATGTGTACTTATCCCAAAACCCGTTTTTCTTCAAGTGCGCCAATACTTTATCGATGTGAAAACGATATCGCTCGCTGCGACACTGACATTTCGTACACGGACAATAATGAATTGTCATCCCTCCACGATTAACCTTCACATATTCTACAAAACTTCTAATTCCACGGTGATATCTTACATCCCATCTTCGAAGACATATCCAACTCTTGTCCATCCTCAAAATTATAACTGCATGCAATGTATATATACCCATGATCTTATTAATTCAAATTTCATAGCTACATATAAATATTTATTATTTTAATTCCCATAATTTAAATATATATATACACACACACGTACACCCTAACTATATATATATATAATCGATGACAAAAATCTAAATATATATATATATATAATTGCTATATATATATTCACAATAATCAAATTAAAATTAACAACAATTAATATATATATATTTACGATCAATCACGCATACGTAATCAAAATCAACCATCGATCAATTACTCAAACTCAAGAATCAATTAATTAATTAACTCGATCGATCCATCCATCTATTAATTCAACAAATTAAGCAATACATGCATGCACAACACATATATATATATTAATTAAGCACGTACCTAGCTATATATAATGCGCACGAATCATCACGAACTCATTCTCGACATCACCCAAAGATCGATTTCAGAGCATTTGTTGAAAAAATGGAAAGTTTTTTGAATGACAGATCGAGCTGCTACCCAGATCTGAAATAAGAAACTATAACCGACGATATGAAAAAATCGTTGGTTATAGTCCAAAAATTTCGTCGGACATAGTCGAAAACTATGACCGACGAGATTCCGGCGACTATAACCGACGACATGATAATCTCGACGGTCATAAAACTATAACCGACGAGATAATCCTGTCGTCGGTTATAGTTAACTATAACCGACGAGATCCCTTCTCGTTGGTCTGTTTTTCGGCAGCTCGTCGGATATAGTGGTTCTGCTGGTAGTGAGACTTTGCATTGGAAGAAGGTCTAGATGGTCGCTGTCTTAGAAAAAATTACGATATCTGTACCTGGACGTCGGAAATGAGCGTTTCCGTCGTTCAGGTAATCACCTGGACGACGGATATGAAGTTATCTGTCGTCCAGGTTCTAACCTGGACGACGGAGAATGACGTTCTCCGTCGTCCAGGTGTATAGACCCTGATCGAATTCAGGGGTTAGGGCCTTACTGTTTAGTGTTTAGGGTTTGTGAACTTGGACGACAGATAATTACCATATCCGTCGTCCTAGTGTGTACCTGGACGACGGATAATGACCATTCTCCGTCGTCCAAGTTCTAAACCCCGATTTCAGGGGTTAGGGCCTTAGGGTTTACGGTTTAGGTCGTCCCCGGTCATTTGTGTGTCCGTTCAATTATTCTGATTCAAAAATATAATTAAAAAATTGATCGATCGATCCGAACTGCTAGATTTAGAGGGTCCAGGATTTAGCTAGGGTTTTATATGAGATTGAGATTTGGCGACAACCTGCAATTAATAATTTCTCCGTTGTCCAGGATATATAATTCGGATTAATTTCTTATCGTAAACCGGCATCGATCATATATATATTACAATAATTACAGTAATTAATTACCAATTAATCTCCCTCGTCGTATGACCGTACTCTTCGTCATAATCATCATCGTCCTCATCCCCGTTAGACGACGGCTCATTCTCGTCATCGTACTCAACATCGTCCGACGAATAACCTGAGTCCTCGTCCGCGTCCTCTTCCTGCTCGTCTTCTTCATCTACCTCATCGATAATCTCATATTCAGTTAGATCTGTACAACCATCAGGCATGGGTAACCGTTCACCATCTTGAACCAGGTCCATTATATCGGAGCGGACCATAGAAATATTAGGCTCTTGATAGGCAGGAATGTCTCTTTCTGGTTCAGCAGCATCTTCAGTCGTCGTCGGTGTCCCTTCAATTGTCTCTGTATTCCATATTCCTCGGTGAGAGATATGGTTCACTATTTTCCACCCTTTACCGGCTTTCGGATCGTCGAGATAGAACACCTGCCAAACTAAGGTGGCGAGAGCGAAAGGCTCATCCTCATACCAGTGCGAGTTTGTATCGACTGATAATAGTCCCAGGTCTTCCTTTGTACGCTTGAACCATCTGCACTTAAATAGGAAAACGTTGACATCATTCCAGTAACATAGCTGAACCACATATACAATAGCCCCGTAATATAGATCATTGTCTTTCCCAACCGCTACCCCACTGTTTTGTGTTCTTCTTCCTTCGTCTCGGGCCAATGAATGGAACTTTACACCGTTCACAAAACATCCGGGATAAATATAGTGTTTAACCGGCTTCCCTGCTAGCAAGTGCTTTGGCCATGACCACCACTCTCCGTGGTTATCAGATTTTTGCAGATCAATCATCTGCAAAAAAGGGCAAATTAATATAAGGGTTTACTTTCTACAAACATGAGCGATATGTATTTAAATAATTAATACCGAGACGTACGTACGTACCTATTGGAAGAAATAATCGGGAAACTTCTTCTTAACCATTTTCTCAATCCACGCCGAACTCTTGTTTTGATTTAACGCATGAAGCCTCTCCCTATATGACAACATGTACGGCTCAACTTCGTCACAGTCTCGCAACACTACCCAATGTGCCTCAATAAGTTCTTCCCGTGTTAACGATTCCTTTAATACTCCTCTAAACGGTCGGACGACATTGGTGACGACAGAAAGATTGATGCGGGCACTGCGATCGGAGGCAGTGGGAGGGGGTGGATCTTTGAGGTACCTGTTGCAGTAAGTAACACACTCATGCATTAGGTATGTCTCTGCTATGGAGCCATCCGGGGCCGACCTGTTTTTGACGAATGACTTATACTGTCCAAGCTGTCTACAAAATCAAACGTACACATTACATAAGTACATATAGCTAGCTAGTATATATATAATCTCCAGTGGAACAAATTAATTAATTAGTTGTACGTACCTTTCTTGAGGATACATCCAAGTGTACTGGACCGGACCAGAAATGAGCACCTGCTCGGGCAGGTGGATCATTAGGTGAATCATGATGTCAAAGAAAGCAGGGGGGAAAATCCTCTCTAGTTTGCAAATGATGTGCACAATTTGTTGTTGCAATTCCACCACATCTGACTTCTTTAATTCTCTGGCGCATAACCTCTGCCACCACCTGCACAATGCTACTATTGGTTCTACGACGTCCCGAGGCAAGTATGGTCGAATTACCACTGGAATCAGACGTTGCAGCATAACGTGATAGTCATGTGTCTTTAGACCAACAAACTTGTGTTGCACCTCGTCCACTGCTCCAGTTATAGTAGTTGCATACGTAGCCAGATAACGAACGCCCTTAAACCAGTGAAATACAGAACGTCTAAGCGTCGGCTTCACTGTGTAAGGTGCATCTGGCATCTTGTTGTACACTCTTTTCCTATCCCTCCTCAACCACAAGGGACGACGTAGATTCATTGATTCCAAATCTTTGCGCGCTTTGGGAGTATCTTTGGTCTTGAACTTAATACCGAGAATTGTTCCCACCACGTTGTCGCACACATTCTTTTCTATGTGCATCGCGTCCAAGTTGTTCCTCAGCTTCAACTTCGACCAGTAAGGGAGTTCAAAGAATCACTACCGGAAAAAACACTATATCCGACGAGATATGGAAAACTATAACCGACGAGATAAAAATCTCGTCGGTTATAGTGGAAAAATAATTTTTTTTTTAATTTTTTTTAGAAATCTCGTTGGTTATAGTACTATAACCGACGATAATGGGTAAAAATCTCGTCGGTTATAGTATTACCGACCGTCGGTTATAGTCAGCAGGATAAAGTCGGTCGGTAATACTATAACCGACGAGATTTTTACCCATTCTCGTCGGTTATAGTACTATAACCGACGAGATTTCTAAAAAAAATTAAAAAAAAATTATTTTTCCACTATAACCGACGAGATTTTTATCTCGTCGGTTATAGTTTTCCATATCTCGTCGGATATAGTGTTTTTTCTGGTAGTGAATATACTCTTGTGATCCCAATAGCTCAGATCATGTGGAGGAATTGGATTGCATTTCTTTACATCCGCGTCATTGCTCAACACACCAAAGTCGAAATAGCTCAACCTCTCTAAAATCTCTTCGCCCGACCAACTACGGGGTTTAGGATTGTTCTCTACCGTACCGTCGAAATGAGCTTCATCCTGTCGCCACGGGTGGTCGTGAGGAAGCCATCTACGGTGACCCAAGTAACACACCTTCCCCGCGTGCCAACTAGAGTTCACGTCGTCCAAACATATAGGACATCCATTATATCCTTTTGTCCTGCAGGCTGCCAACATCCCATAAGCTGGAAAATCGCTGATCGTCCACATTACGGCAGCCCTCATCGTGAACATCGTGTCAGTGAATTTGTCATAAGTTGGGACTCCATTTTCCCACAACAGTTTCAGCTCGTCGATCAAAGGTCTGAGGTAGACATCTAAGCACTTCGATGGAGATTTAGGACCTGGAATTAGTACGGTAAGGAAATTAAATTCCTTGTTCATGCACATCCACGGAGGCAAGTTGTACGACATCAGAATAACTGGCCAAGTGCTGACGGCGGAGCTATTACTTCCCCAAGGATTGAATCCGTCTGTAGATAGGCCGAGTCTAACATTTCTAACCTCTGAAGCAAAGTCTCCAAATTCTCTGTCGAAATGTTTGAAACCCTCCCCATCTGCGACGTGTCGCAGGACATTGTCATCTATTCGCTTTTCTGCGTACCATCGCATCGCCTCTGCTGTGTGTAGAGACATGTACAGGCGCTGCAATCTGGGAATCAAGGGAAAATATCGAACAACTTTCACAGGAATTCTCTTTTTCGAACTCTTCCTATTCAACTGGAATCTGCACTGGCCACATACGGGACAATAGTCCAACACTTTATAGTCTTTGTAAAATAGCACACAATCATTCGGACATGCGTCAATTATCCTGTACTTTAGGCCGAGGCTGCTCAGGATATTTCTAACCTTATAATGAGATTTAGGAAGATTGTGATCATCAGGAAGCAACTTACATATTTGCTCCTGAATTTCGTCAAAAGCACTCACTGACATTTTGTGCTTCACTTTTATCTTCATTTGCTCCATCACATATTGCAACACATTCTCTCGACATCCAGGGAACACCGGGGTCTGCGCTTCAAGTAGCATCCGGTTGTACTTTTCCATCTCACTGGTGTCAGTGGCCAAGCTAGCTGCGGGGAATGTGTCATCATGCTCATTAGTGGTACTGTAACCTCCGTCTTGGTGTTGGTGTCCACTATGACTACATCCCAGAAACGCATCATGGACCAAATCTGCAGTTGGGTTGCAAGCTGGGGGTCCGGCACCACTGCCGCTGGATGAGGCACCATGGTAACTGTACCCTGAGCTGAAGTCTGCTACGCTGAACTCTACTGCTTCACCATGCTCGCTCCATGTAGTGTAACTCCACATCATACCATTTTCGTACAGGTGTTGCACCATAACATTAACCTCCGCATACTGACAATTAAGACATTTCTGACACGGACACCTGAAACGTTTCTTTCCCTGACCATGTTCTATCGCAAAATTCATAAATTCGCTAATTCCATCCATATACCGGACATCACATCTATTCTTCAACTTCATCCAACTCTTGTCCATACTGCTACAAAATATTATAATTAATTATTTATTACATATATATATTTGTCCATTAATTTACGCTTAATTATACGTACTCGATCTACATCGATCCATCAATTACGTACGTACGTAATTTAATCGATCTGTACATATATATAGCTAACATCCTTGCATGTATGTACGTACGTTTTCACTAAATATATATTAATTAAGCAAATTTTAACTGCGTACGTACGTACCTGCTGACCTTCTCGATATCTGTACGTTAATTAAGCTAGTTAGCTAGTCAGCGGAGATCCCTTATCGATCCTGATTCTTCTCGGCCTAGCTTCTAGCTAGCTAGCTCCCTTCTCCTTCAATTCTTCTTCAAATGGAATGAAGAGATCGAGGAATGAATTCAGTTTGGCATCGGGCTTATATAATGCTTCACTTAGACGACGGAGGTGCCGGTATGTCGTCTAAGTGGAAGTACGTTACGTACTCGGACGACAGCATGTCGGTCTGTTGTCCAGGTAATCACCTGGACGACGGAGATGGTATTCTCCGTCGTCCAGGTGATCACCTGGAGGACGGAGAAGACTCCGAGGTCCAGGTTATCACCTGGACGACGGAGAATACCTTATCCGTCGTCCAGGTGATCACCTGGACAACGGAAAAGACTTCGTGGTCCAGGTGACCACCTGGACGACGGAGATGGTATTCTCCGTCGTCCAGGTGGTACTTGGACCACAGAGTCTTTTCCGTGGTCCAGGTGTCACTTGGACCACGGAACAATTACGTTTCCGTGGTCTTGATACACGATTTTGCAAGTACTAAATTAACACTCAACAAAAACGCATAAGCAATTAAAACCCTTGGTTGTAGATGTAGCATTGGTAAATAGGGTATCGTTCTTAACCGGGGATTGAGGGTGCATGCATATTTACGCTAGTTTGGGGGGAGTTTATGATTTGGTTGTTATTTAACGAAATAAAAGATAAAAAGGTGGCATAGCAAACACATTGTTGGCTTCTAAGTTCTAACATGCTTAAACTCATAGACAAGCAAAACAAACAAGAACATAGAATCCTAAACATGCTTACTAGACCGAAAATAAAGTTTATTCACATATATACACGTTGATCAACTCATCCACACACCACGTCTTACTAACCTAGTCATGTTACATGCAACCTATTAATATCTAAGTCTTTAATCAAGTTAACATGTATGATCTTTATTAGTGCTCGGGAATTTGCCCAACGACACATACCAACTTGACAAGGAATTTGCCTTCGCCTCAATTAGTTCATTACGTTTGACATGCTTGACTAAATTCTAAGATAATAATAAATCACGAAAATAACACAAAGATGACAAGGAAGTGAACCGAAACAAACTTTATTTCAACCATAATATCAAAAGTCTACAAGAATGAAAATAGAAGGGATCGAAATACACTTCGCTCGGGAATTTGCCCTACGTCGAGGATGTAGTCCGGCCTTCTAGGAGATGGAGAGCCTCTAAAGGAATTTGCCTTCTAGTCGACTCGGTGGAGGAGTTCTTGATGAATGGAGGGGCGGCTTCTTGTAGGAATTTTGATATAGTGGTGGAGAGGAGTGCTTGGCAGAGCTTTTTGGTGTCTTGAATGAGTGATGATCATGAATGAGTCGAGCTCCCCAATTTATAGAAGAAGATTAGGATTTTTCCTACCAAAATAAGACTTTCCTTATGTACCCGGGTAAATCTGACAGTCTGTCTTCAAACGCGTTTTTCCGGAGTTTTAGATCTTGGAAAATTCTGATTCTTGTTTCATTGGAAAGCTTATTCAAAGGGCTATAAAATCCATATAAGGAACGCCATATTTGGAATTGAATTAGATTTACTACAGATTTTAGAAGTTAAGTGATCTGGCTGCCCTGTTTTCTTCTTCTTCAAGGAAAAGGAAGTCTTCATATCTTCAAATCTTGCCTTCCTTATTCCCTAATAATTCTTGGCCGAATCTATCATATTCTTGCACATATTTTGGCCCTCAAATCAGGTCTGAAAATTCATATAATATCTCCCAAAATTCGTCCATTATATGCTCCATATATTCCGCCATATTTGCTCTCTCCTGGGTCGCGCGGGAGAAATGTCTTCATCTTTTTGTGCACCATATTGGTATCCATTTCATTTGGCATTTGGTTTCCAATTTTTGACACCATATGGGAATGCATTTTAGTAACCATTTGAAGACCATTCCTCGGACCATTTCTTCTCCGAAATTAGGAACTTCCTCCTTAGCACGCTTTTAACTCCAAATCGCCTCCTTTATTATTTTCTCCTTTATTTCTACCTAAAAGCATAAAGTAAGTAAGAAATGATAGTACTAAGGTCAAAACAAAGCTAAATGTAAAGAGAAAGACGTTAAGAATCAAGCATAAAATGCGTAGATCAAATTCCCCCACACTTAGACTTTGCTAGTCCCTAGCAAAAACTAAATAAAAGAAAGACTAAAAATATAAAACCAACGTTAGAGCTAGCCTCCACGTTGAACAAATTCCATGGACTCAAATAAATAAAAACAACTTCTAAGCCCTTAGCACAATTTGTCTCAGAAATTTTCTTAAGTATATGGCGATGGAGTCACAAGATTCCATAGTGAAAAGTTCAAAAATTTTCGAGAGATAAGAGAAATATGATCATGTCATGAACAAGTAGGACTTGGAGTAAACGATGGTGAAGTTAAAGCTATGCATGTTTCGAAAAAGTTTAAATCAATCTCACATGGATGCTCTCATCATATTTTCACTCATGAAAAGAGGTTCACTCAAAATGTATATGTATTGTATCGAAATACCTCATAATTACTTGCACAAATGAACCAAACCATATGCTTACTCATGTAACTTACTCAACCAATTGAAGGCTACTCATCTTAAGGATCATAAAGGACTTTAGAAAGGTTGTAATGAGGCTAAGGCTAAGGCATTCGAAATTTAGATAAGTGGTGGTGTAAAAACGTTCCAAAGACTTAGTTTAGCACTTAGAATTCTTCAAATTCGTGGCTCATTCTTTCTACACTTCTTCTTGTGTCAAACTTCAAGATCGGGGGCCAATTTTCAACGTTTTGGGCCCTAACTTCATTCTCAACTTCCTTTGAGCTTTATGAACAGGACAAATGCCATATTTCTTCACTTTTGGGCCTTCAATTCATAGTAATCTCCAAATTCATAAGTATAGGGGACATTAATCCAAACTTATACAATCTAAACACAATGCCTCGAGATCTTTATACATTTTTCTTCTTTTTTTATTTTTATTTTTTTATCTCGAAAATTTTGGCATTCAAATACAAAATTTGTTGGACAAGTCTATCCCTATACACACATCTTTTCATCATCTTCATGCCACTTTCATTGTGCTAGCTTCGAAATTCTTCACCAAGTCTTTAGAACAAGGGTAGGAACTCTACACTAGGCTAAGTGTTTAGATATAATGTGGTAATGAAAGAAAAGCTAAACGTGGGCACAAAGGGGGTAATCTAAGGGTGTCGCAACTCGTGCGCACAAAAGGACACAAGGCTATTTGGTTTAAGTGGTGGTAACCTAATTTGCCTTTAATCATATCCAAAATCAGAGCATATATCAACTTAAAAGCTTTGCAAATCTACATGAGTAAGTTATAGTATTCTCTAGTTCATTAAAATCTATGGCAAGTAATTAGATGAAGCATGTTTTGTTTTTGAGAGCCATATGCACGAAATTCACTCTCAAATGAAGTAATGTAGGCTCAAAAACTCACTTTTAGGTTTGTATGATTTAAAACTTATTCTAACATGCGAAATCTATACCATGTTTAATCAAACCATATCCACTACATGTTATGACAATCAAAATATCTCACTTATCACAAGAAATCAGTTTAGTGCTTATTTACCGCCATATGTATTCTTTTCGGTCCATTTTCATCATAGACTAACTAAGGGCATCCTAAAAATGAAAAAGACTCTTAAAAACACTTAGTTAAACAAAAAGACACCAACTAAATTTTTTTAGGGCATCATCCGCCTGAAAGTTCCATTGTCCGCCCGATTTTGAAATTTTACGACTCAAATAAAGTTGTAAACCCCTCCCCCACACTTAAACTCTACATTGTCCTCAATGTATTTAAAGGAAACATATAACTAAGTATGAAGAGAGAGACCCACGAAAATTTTAGCTAAGGAAAGTAAATAAGCAATGAAATTAAAAAGATAAGGGAGGAGAGAGCAAATCCTTGGCGATTTCCTCCATTGGGTTGCCTCCCAACAAGCGCTTATTTTTTAACGTCTTACAGCCTAGACGTGATAGTTCTTCATTCATTTGATGTGGCCGGTTCAAATAGAGATTCTTCCTCCAATGATGATGAAATGATAACCGGCAAAGTGTCATTCTCTCCCAAGTAAGCATATTTCAAATGAGCCGGTAACAATTTGAGTTCTAACTCTGGTGCCTTAATCACGGATGGAACGAGCTTGTTTTCTCCATAGGCCAACAGAATAGGAGGTGGCCTATTTACAATCCGTGGAGCCTCATTGAGTGCCATAGCCATCTCGAGGATCCTAGGCTCCAAAATCTCGATAAGTGCATCAAAAAGGGCTTCATCTCCAAGTCGAGTCAGCCCCGCTCCTTCTTGTATGGCAATGTCTAGCACATCATCTCCAATGGTGTCTAAGTGTTGTTGAGCTGCCTCTTCCACCATATCCATCGAAAATATGGCATGTACACTTGCCGCGGGAACCTTCATGGCATCTAATATGTTGAATTCGATCTTTTCTCCATCAATCTCCATGGAAAACGTTCCCTCAAACACATCTATCTTCGTTTTTGCAGTCCTCATGAAAGGTCGTCCAAGAAGCAATGGCGTGGTATTCAAAGGACTCTCCTCCATGTCAACAATGTAAAAATCCGCTGGAAAAATCAGGTTGTTGACTTGCACAAGAACATCTTCAACGTATCCCCTAGGATATTTATGCGAACGGTCGGCTAGCTGAATGATGACATTGTCTTGTTTGAGCTCGCCTAAATCCATGGATGCAAATAAGTAATAAGGCATTACGTTAATGGATGCACCAAGGTCTAGCATAACATCTTCGAATTTGTTGTCACAAATCACGCAAGGAACAGAAAAGCTCCCCGGATCCTTCAATTTGGGGGGTAACCGACGCTGTAAAACCGCTGAAACGGTTGCATTCACCTTCACAACCTCCTTCGCTCTCGTTTGCCTCCTTTGGGTGCATAACTCTTTGAGAAATTTTGCATAGATAGGCACTTGGTTTATGCACTCGATCAAGGGCAGATTTACTTGCACCTTCCGAAAGATGTCCAAGATGTCTTCGTATTGATCATCTTTCTTAGATTTCGTCAACCTATGTGGGAATGATGCACGAGCAAACGAAGCATTAGTATTAACCAAACTTGAAGGGATAGAGTTAATACCTTTGTTTGGGGCAGATTGTGATGATGAGGGTTGTGCCTTAGTGGCATGAGGAGCCATATTCTTCTTCTTCTCGGCATCTCTAGTAGCCGGATCTTTTTCTAAGTCCTCCTCCTCAAAATAGTGTTAATATCAAAAGAATATACAAGTAATGCAAGACACTAACCAAAAACGTTGAAAATTAAAAGAAAGCAATACAAAAACACAAAATCACACCAAAACAAATCACACGAAGAAAAAAACAAACCAAAAACACACGAAAGCTGTAAAACACTAAGTTAAGACACTTCAAGAATTGTAAACGTGAATGCAAGGCTTTAGACTCCCTAAAATGAATGCAAAGTTGATAGAATAAGTTAAGACTCAATTTACACGTTTTCTGCAAAATTAGGCATATTTACAATGCAAAGATTTAGAAACATATATATATATATACAAGTAGAGTAATGCAAGCACACCACGTTTCATTCAAATTCATGCTCAAAACAATTAAATCGTCTTTCAAATGCATCAAACAAGAACCTAAGTGAAATATGAAGTGAATGCATAAGAGAAAATGTTAGAACCTGCAGAAAACACACAAAGTTACGTGCTAAATACATGATGCAACGTGACCATACGTTTGGCCTCATGTCCCTAACTTCACTTAGGTTAGGGTACCCGGTGATGAAATTCGAGCATCACAAAGCTGCCGGCAGGTTATGCAAGCTATATGCAACGTGGTTAATTCTTTACAAGTTAAAATGCACACGAAATTTACAAGTAATATGCACAAGTATTCTGTTCATTGAGTTTCACCCTCGATTTAAAGAGAATACGTTCATTTAGCCTTTAGGTCTTTCATTGGACGTGCGACCCGCGCGATAAAATGTACATTCTCAATCAATCGGCCTTGGTTCAATCGAAAAACATGGCTAGTTGGGGATAGAGATAACGCGAGAGGCAGGACTAATTTCGACGATGCATCCCGAGGCTTACCGATCATGGAAAGTAGATTTAGTCCTTGTCTTCTTTGGGCAACTTTAATAAGCTTGGCCAGTTAGCAAGAGAGACCACGAGAGGTAGGACCGATTTGAGATCTATGATCCAAAACCCGTCATAGAAACCGTCACCTCCTAGACACCAAGTTACCAAAGATTTCTTACTCAAAGACAAGTATTCATCCACTCACCGGATCATTGGTATATACTCCATTGATGCAAGTCTTTCTTAGATCCAGAACCTGTCACCAGTCAAAACCCGTTCTAGACACCATGTCCGACATTCAGCCAAAATTTCGAGAAAGACATTCCCTCAAGTTCTTTGCAAACTCCGCCCTCGACCTTATGTCCATACTTCACTTAGGTTATGGTGTGCAGTGGTGAAATCCACACATCACAAGGGGTTAAGGAGATAAGAAAGAAAAAGAGGCGCCATCTATTCCAATGAGTGAGACTTAATCAACCAAACTTGCGTACTCAATGTAAATCGAAGACTTCCTTTAATATGTACCTATTTACATGGCTGCAAAACAAAAGGTTAGAATGAAACTTATTATGGACATGTATGAAAATTTCGACACTTTACATATTATATTCCGACATATATATATATAGACACACTTATTTACACAGATTCACATATTTACAAGCATAAACACACAATTCTTTACAATCCCCAGCAACGACGCCAAAATTGATACACGATTTTGCAAGTGCTAAATTAACACTTAACACTCAACAAAAACGCATAAGCAATTAAAACCCTTGGTTGTAGATGTAGCATTGGTAAATAGGGTATCGTTCTTAACCGGGGATTGAGGGTGCATGCATATTTACGCTAGTTTGGGGGGAGTTTATGATTTGGTTGTTATTTAACGAAATAAAAGATAAAAAGGTGGCATAGCAAACAAATCGTTGGCTTCTAAGTTCTAACATGCTTAAACTCATAGACAAGAAAAACAAACAAGAACATAGAATCTTAAACATGCTTACTAGACCGAAAATAAAGTTTATTCACATATATACACGTTGATCAACTCATCCACACACCACGTCTTACTAACCTAGTCATGTTACATGCAACCTATTAATATCTAAGTCTTTAATCAAGTTAACATGTATGATCTTTATTAGTGCTCGGGAATTTGCCCAACGACACATACCAACTTGACAAGGAATTTGCCTTCGCCTCAATTGGTTCATTACGTTTGACATGCTTGACTAAATTCTAAGATAATAATAAATCACGAAAATAACACAAAGATGACAAGGAAGTGAACCGAAACAAACTTTATTTCAACCATAATATCAAAAGTCTACAAGAATGAAAATAGAAGGGATCGAAATACACTTCGCTCGGGAATTTGCCCTACGTCGAGGATGTAGTCCGGCCTTCTAGGAGATGGAGAGCCTCTAAAGGAATTTGCCTTCTAGTCGACTCGGTGGAGGAGTTCTTGATGAATGGAGGGGCGGCTTCTTGTAGGAATTTTGATATAGTGGTGGAGAGGAGTGCTTGGCAGAGCTTTTTGGTGTCTTGAATGAGTGATGATCATGAATGAGTCGAGCTCCCCAATTTATAGAAGAAGATTAGGATTTTTCCTACCAAAATAAAACTTTCCTTATGTACCCGGGTAAATCTGACAGTCTGTCTTCAAACGCGTTTTCCCGGAGTTTCAGATCTTGGAAAATTCTGATTCTTGTTTCATTGGAAAGCTTATTCAAAGGGCTAT
Organism: Geum urbanum; assembly: GCA_946800695.1. NCBI lineage: Eukaryota > Viridiplantae > Streptophyta > Magnoliopsida > Rosales > Rosaceae > Geum > Geum urbanum. Next base: position 56,241,142 of record OX326997.1, read on the forward strand.
AAAATCCATACAAGGAACGCCATATGTGGAATTGAATTGGATTTACTACGGATTTTAGAAGTTAAGTGATCTGGCTGCCCTGTTTTCTTCTTCTTCAAGGAAAAGGAAGTCTTCATATCTTCAAATCTTGCCTTCCTTATTCCCTAATAATTCTTGGCCGAATCTATCATATTCTTGCACATATTTTGGCCCTCAAATCAGGTCTGAAAAATCATATAATATCTCCCAAAATTCGTCCATTATATGCTCCATATATTCCGCCATATTTGCTCTCCCCTGGGTCGCGCGGGAGAAATGTCTTCATCTTTTTGTGCACCATATTGGTATCCATTTCATTTGGCATTTGATTTCCAATTCTTGACACCATATGGGAATGCATTTTAGTAACCATTTGAAGACCATTCCTCGGACCATTTCTTCTCCGAAATTAGGAACTTCCTCCTTAGCACGCTTTTAGCTCCTAATCGCCTCCTTTATTATTTTCTCCTTTATTTCTACCTAAAAGCATAAAGTAAGTAAGAAATGATTGTACTAAGATCAAAACAAAGCTAAATGTAAAGAGAAAGACGTTAAGAATCAAGCATAAAATGCGTAGATCAGGTCTAAGTGCTGTTTTCTTGTAGTGCCAGTTCGAGACAACACCGTGTCTTCCCAATATCTATTATCTCAAATTCGAATTTCAAACACTTTGCAAATCATGAACTTGTCATATAATTGAACATGCATGGGCGTGTCCCTTTCTAATCAAATAGTCACTTAGTGAGTGATTCAATTTCATTGCAAACGTGCTATGTGGTCTAGACCCACTTGATTTGGGTACATGAAGTCCATATGAGACATTCATATCTATCTTTTATTCTAGATCCACATAGAGATACATCATGACCACGACTTATAAGCTGCATGTCAAATTTTTCATAAACTATCAAACTGACAAGGTAGTGGAGTGCAATGACATCCATTACAAAAGAATTTATCTCATCGTAGTCGATTCCAGAGTATTGTCGGAAGCCTTATGCCATGAGGCGAGTATAATCTCTTTATTCTCATCACGCTTTCTAACAAAGACCCATTTCTATGGGCTTTATACTTGGGTGTGTCGACATCACCAACCCAACGACCTTTCTCTTTGTTAGTAAACATAATTCAATCTGGTTCGCTTCTTTCCATGTAGGTCAATTTTTACTATGTTTGGGAGTTTCAACGTAGGTATGTTTGATAAGTCTCAAAATTTCATGCTCTCATGTACACTAGTGTAATTTATACTTTATAGAGATTCTCTATATTATGAGTAATTGGTTTTAACATTAAGGCGTCCCGCAATGATAACCATAAGATGAAATTGAGTATCGATGATCAATGAATCATATTGTGCCAAACTCACTCCCTTCCTTGGATGAGTATTTATCGAACATTTTGGGTCTCCTATGCTCTCCAGCGGAACCTATGGCCTGTGATGACACTATGCCACTTTGTGACTGTCACCATGCCACATTCCATGGTGGCATCGCCATAACCAACTTCTTTTTGGTGGCGACATGTCCTCTCAAAGGAACATAAATTCTTACATGCATATTTTCAGCAAGTATATGTGATCTCGTCACCTTAACGATACTAGAAAACGCATAGGCATCGAATTTTTTAAGTTATATCATTTGAGGATCATGATAAGACATAGTGAGGACACGACCCTTCCTGTCGTTCCTTTTGAACATGCTTGTTCTTATCTCCCCCTAATGACGGGAAGACTGTCTCATCAAAGTGACATCTGCAAAACTAGCAGTTGAGAGATCTCCTGTCAAGATTCTCATAGCGGATTATAGTTGGAGACTCATGTCCAACATAAATATTCAGTCATCTCGATTAACCCATCATAATGTGTTGTGGCAGAGCAATTTTGGTACATATATGCATAAGTTGGAGACATTATCTTTGCACACAGTCACTACCTGTGCAAAACAAGGTTGGATGATGGTGTATCATACATGATGTAGTATAGCTGCATACGATATTGCATCACCCTAGACAAAAAATATCTGTGTGCATCACCATTGTTCACACTACCATCGTAGTCGCTAAACAGTAATTTTCTGTGAGATCGTTTGGGTTTGTACATGAGAGTATGATACCAATATCAAATCTTAATGATGTACAATATTAGTCATCGAAACTCTTCGATGAAAACTCTCTAGCATTATTAAATCAAATCGACTATAAATGGGATGATCTGGGTAGTGAGCCCGCAGTAATATGATCTGAGCTAGAAGTTTGAGCAGCATTATAAGTGGACGATGGTCATAAGACTGGATAACTATCAGTTTAAATTCTGTAAAGAATTAGTGACCGAGGGATGTCAGAGCATCGGTCACCGGTGAAAGATCAATTGTAGAATAGTACATTCTTTGGAGCTGGATCATAATGATCAATTCCCGATTGTTAACGGATCAAGCTAGACACTCGAAGGCCAAGCCGAGTGACCTGATCTATGCATACATATAATAATATAATAATGACTAGAGAATATCGTACCAACCGAGTTGCGAATTAACTGACTGACTCGACTCGAAAGCTGAGACTAAAGCTGAACTGGTTCTGACTAAAACTGAATAGCTGAATTATGCAAATTTAAAGAATATAACTTTATTCTAAATGAAGCATATAACTGCATAAATATTTTCAGTGTAAATAAAAGTCCACTGTGACGACCTGAATCAGAATTAGTATGTTAATCGGCTTGGTTTGCATATTTTACAAGAACTGTTTGTCGTAATTGAGCAGTTTTAGCGGCTTTATTCACGACTAATTTAACGGGTGAGAATTTGGTATGAGTCTCTTCACGAGAGTTGTAGTATGCGTGATTTTGAGCTCGTAGGCAGTTTCGGATAATTGTTTCGATAATTGAGGAATATGTTATGAATATTTGAAATCAAGTGATTTAGTCGTGTTTATCCGATTAAGTTTGAGTTATCCGAAACGTGGACGTGACTTGATTTGGATCGTCGATCGTATCGAACCGCGAGTATAAATATCGGAATAGTCGTAAAATTGTCGAAAACCATTGTTTTGGAAGTTTGACCGTCGTTTGACCGAAGGTGGACCAGTTGACTCGCCGAGGACTTTCCGTTTCCGGCCACCTCCAGCTACAATTTTGGTATGGTTAGAATCCTCTCTTGATTTCCTATGGTTTAGAACTTGGTTTGGTGTGATTTGATGAGGAATTGAGTTTGAACGAGCTCAGTGAATCCCGTGGATTTCGCCGTCGTTGGGGGCGGCGCTCCGGCGACTTTTGGGGCTGGGGTGGTGGGGGGAAAGGTTCTCCTCATCCTTGTGATGCTTTTGGGTGAAACAATTTTCGGTTTGATTGCCTTTTGAAGTTCCCCGGAAACCTCGCCGGAATTCATGAATTTGGTGGGTTTCGGGCTCGATTCCGGCCGGTGGGATTGGAATTGGAGCTTGATGTAGATGGGAAAGTTGTTGGGCTTGAGGAGTACTTGTGATCTGGAAATTTTGGCCAGAATCCACCACTGTTGATGTCGCGCCGCCGCCGGCGGCAGCGGTCAACGGCGACGCTCCGGTGAAGGGTTGACTTTTTGGATTTTTGTCATCTTTTATGCCTTTTTTGCTCATAATCCTCCCCCGATCATCGCCTGGAGGTTTTCGAGTTGATTTGAATAGTGGATTTTAAGTCGAGGGTTTATGTGGAGTATTTTGGGATTTTCGACTATTCTTTTGTATCCGAGTTATATATTTTTGGAAATGGTTGGTTTCCGAGGTGTAGTTCAGAGTATTGAATTGTGATTTTGATCAGTGATATTTTGTGATTATCCAGGGGATCGAGATCGTACGTTGGGCAAGGCATCTTCCGCCAGATCTCGGGATTAGCGCGTTTGAGCGTTGTGCTTGTCTGTGAGTGGACACTTTTCTTTTCACTGATTGGTTGCGAGTCTTTATTATACGTTTTACGAGCATGAGCATGCGTATGTGATTATGATTTATACGAGCATGTGCTTTACAATTATGCATTTACGAATATGCATTTACATATTACTTTATACATTTGCATGAAACTATTTATGATTTGGTTTACACAGAGTACAGTATATGTGGTTGTATCGATACGCTTGCATCCCGGCTGATCCCCGAGGATGTTTACCAGGGGGAATTGTACCTTGTGCCGATGTATTTCTGGGTGGGTACAGATACCCTGACCTGAGGCCTTTCTGGCTAGAATCACGTGTGAGTCTGGGATCCCGTGATTCAGACTGTACTAGCATGGATGTGTCCATGAGTGACCCCGCGGGATTTTATGATGCATGCTCCGTATGCATGAAGAGTTTGAGTTTTTCCTCGTGTATTATATTATCCTTCATGCATTTGGACTCTCATATGTTTTTATAACATATATTATTCGGCGAAAGACATTTATTTTCGTCCACTCACTCTAACGGTTTATATGTCTTTCCTTGGGCTCTTTGTTTTCAATACCCAGTTTGCAGTTCAGATTCTGGTGTTGCACGTCGCAGTCAGAGGCTTAGTATTCGAGCTACCTTTCTTTTTCAATAGGTCTTTTGTTTAGCCTACTGTTGTGTATTTATGTATATATATATATATATATATACATATATATATATATACTAGAGGTCGCTCTGAATACTTTGATGTTTATATTTTCATATGATTTTCCCCAGATTTCTATAAAGTTACAGATTTGCTTATTACTTTATATTATGCTGATATGATTTTGAGAAATCCGGATGGGATTGGTGCCCACGGTTTGGCTTTTGTGGCATAAGATGAAGTATATTTTCGGGTGCAGGTTAATGGTTATTCCGCGTTATAGTGAAACTCTGCCGAAATTTCTAAGGTTTTTGCAAGTTCGTGTTTTCAGAAGGAGTTTGATTCCTGTTTAGGAAACTAAATCGGAGTTGGGTCCTTTCAGCTTGGTATCAGAGCATTAGGTTTTAGGTTCTGTAGACTTCTGTAGTTGTGATACTAAGGGTATTTGAGATTGTACAGCATATCTGGAGCGATGACCCAACTGGCCAGCAGTAACTCATCAATGCTTCGGGTGTTGTATGTTTTCAAATGTCTGAAGTTTCATGATTACGTTCCTTGTGCTTTGTGACTAATGCTTTTCTCTTATCATTAGGATGCCTCCTAGACGTGGTTCCCGTGTCAATAGGTATGTGGATCCTAATGCGGATCGCCAGACACATGTCTTGCTTATGCGAGTATTACGTTTGGAGGAGCGTTTTGACCCTGTGGTCAAAGCTCAAACTGCTGGAGCGACTGTTTTCTCAGGTTCAGCTGATCCAAAGATATGTGAGGCATGGTTGGTTCAGGTTGAACGAGTTTGTGAGCGTCTGCGTTTCACCCCTAAGTAGATGACAGTGGCAGCGGTTGGTTTACTTGAGTATGATGCTTACTTTTGATGGGTTAGCACCGACAGAGTTTCGGTTGATACTCCATGGACATTGTTCAGGGATTTGTTTATGCGGAGGTATTTCAACCAGGCTATACAGCAGCGGAAGTATGAGGAGTTCACCAACTTGAGACAGGGTAGTATGTCAGTACTTGAGTACCGGGACAGATTTACTCGCTTATCTCGATTTGCTCGCAACATGGTTGCTACAGAGGAAGCCAAGTGTCGGAGATTTGAGTTGGGCTTGAACCTGAACATCAAGGGAACATTGACTACGATGCCTCGGAACAACTTTGATGAGTTTGTGAGTGCTGCACTTCGAGGCGAGGATATAGAGAAGGAAAGGCAGATGAGATTCCAGTCTCGATGATTTGAGGAGGGTGGACCGAGTCAGGGACCTTCTAAGAGGCTAAGTTCAGGTACTTCTGGATCGGCATCATCATCTGGCAGTGAACTACATAGATCACTAGCTAGTACAGCTAGACAGAGACAGAGATGGAGGAGGGATCGGCCACAGAGACCACAGTCCAGTGGGAGTTCTAGCGGATCCAGCTATCCTCGATGTACCGGTGGCATTTTCACTGTACCGAGGGAGCATCCTTTGTGTAATCTCTGCAATAGGCACCACTTTGGTCTTTGTCAGCGAGGCTCTACCATTTTTTTTCGTTATGGCCAGGAGGGTCACTTTGCGAGGAAATGCTTCCAGCCTGCTGGTGTTGGTGGACAGGCAGCTCAGAGTTCAGGAGGAGATCGAGGTACTACTTCTGGCACTCGACCGGTACAGTCTTCTGGACAGGCCAGGGTTCATGCTATGTCATTGCGCGAGGGCAGAGCTTCACCGGAGGTTGTTATTGGTACGTTGCATGTTTTTGGCTATCTAGTACTTACTTTACTAGATCCAGGTGCTACGCATTCATTCATATCATATAGATTGTCATCTTTAGCTATTATGCATGCATCTCCACTTCCGGGGTTATGGAGAGTATTGTATCCATCCGGTGAGATTGTGTGTATTGGTTTGGTGTATATGGATTGTGAGATCTTTGTTGGAGGTTATGGTTTATCCGCGGATTTGTTGTTACTGGATATTGTTGATTTTGATGTGATTTTGGGTATGGACTTCTTGGAGACACATTGGGCTATGTTTGATTGTCACAAGAAGGAGGTGGTGTTTCGACGTCCAGGTTTCCCTGAGATATTATTTCGCGGTGAGAAGAATACATCCCTGCCATGTGTAATTTCAGCAATGAAGGCCGAACGGATGATGAAGAAGGGTTGTGTTGCATACTTAGCTCATGTTGTGGATACAAAGGCTGCTGTACCAGACATTGGTGACATTGAGGTTGTTTCCGAGTTTCCAGATGTGTTTCCGGAGGAGTTACCAGGTGTTCCACCAGTTCGAGAAATCGATTTCACCATTGTGTTTTTACCAGACACTGGACCTATATCTCAGGTACCGTATCGTATAGCGCCAGTGGAGTTGAAAGAGTTACAGATTCAACTTCAAGAGTTGCTAGAGAAAGGTTTCATACGACCCAGTGTATCACCGTGGGGTGCTCCTGTACTGTTTGTGCGGAAGAAAGATGGTTCCATGCGGTTGTACATTAATTACCAGAAGCTAAATCAGGTCACTGTGAAGAACAAGTATCTGTTGCCGAGGATTAACGATTTGTTTGATGAGCTCAAGGGAGCTTCAGTCTTTTCGAAGATTGATCTCAGGTCTGGATACCATCAGTTGAGGATCAGAGAGTCAGATGTGCCCAGGACAGCTCTTAGATCACGGTACAGGCATTATGAGTTCCTAGTTATGCCGTTTGGGTTTATCAAAGCCCCTGCAGCTTTCATGGACTTGATGAACAGAGTGTTCATGCGATTTCTAGACAAGTTTGTGATCGTGTTCATCGACGACATCCTGATTTACTCCAGGAGTGTGGGCCAGCACAAGAAGCACTTTCGAGCTGTTTTGCGGACTTTGCGAGATAATCAGTTATTTACGAAGTTCAGCAAGTGTGAGTTTTGGTTGAATAGCGTGAAGTTTTTGGGTCACGTGATATCTGTTGAGGGAGTCAGCGTGGATCCTGACAAGATAGAGGCCTTGTTGAATTGGAGTAGACCTACCACCGTAACAAATATCAGGAGTTTCTTGGGTTTGGCAGGTTATTATCGGCGCTTTGTGCAGGATTTTTCACGGATTGTCGTTCCACTTACCAGACTGACAAAGAAAGGCGTTAAGTTCAAGTGATTCGATGCGTGTGAGGAGAGTTACTTACTCCTGAAGGAAAAGTTGACTACTGCACTGGTTCTGACCCTACCTGACGACAGTGGAGAGTTTGTGGTTTACAGCGATGCATCGAAATTGGGTCTTGGTTGTGTTTTGATGCAACATGGCAAAGTAGTGGCCTACGCATGATTTGGAGTTAGCTACTATTGTTTTAGCCTTGAAGAGTTGGAGACACTATTTATATGGAGCCCAGTGCAAGATATATACAGATCACAAGAGTCTCACTTCTTTGCGCACGCAGCCAGATTTGAATATGAGGCAGTGCAGATGGATGGAGTTGATCAATGACTATGATTGCACCTTTGAGTATCACCCAGGGAAGGCTAATGTTGTTGCTGATGCACTCAGTCAGAAATCCGGAGCTTTATTGTTCCGTGTGTGTGTGGCCAGAGTTTCCATGTTAGCAGAGTTACGAGCTATGGGAGCTGAGTTAGAGTGGAATGATGATGGAGCCTTGTTGGCTAGCTTCCAGGTTCGACCAGCATTGATTGATCAGGTTCGTGAAGCTTAGGATGCGGATTCCTATCTGTTGGACAAGAAGCCATGGTTCGGAATGGTGTGCCAACTGAGTTTCGTTTGAGTGATGATGGTACATTGTTGTTCCGAGGTAGATTTTGTGTACCCAAAGACGAGGGTTTGAAGAAAGAGATTTTAGACGAAGCCCATTGTTCTGCTTACGCGATGCATCAAGGCAGTACAAAGATGTTTCGTACACTTCGAGCCTATTCCTGGTGGCGAAATATGAAGAGGGAGATCGCGGCATATGTGAGCAGATGCCTCATTTGTCAGCAAGTGAAGGCGGAAAGGCAGAAACCTGCGGGAAAGCAACAACCGTTGGAGATTCCGGTTTGGAAGTAGGAGCACATTACTATGGATTTCGTGTATCAGTTACCGCGTACTTCGGCTGGTAACACGGGTATTTGGGTTATTGTAGACCGATTGACGAAATCAGCTCATTTCCTTGCACTTCCAGGGAAGATTTCTGTGGGCAGGTTAGCAAAGCTGTATTTAGCTGAGATAGTTCGTCTGCATGGTATGCCTATATCTATTGTTTCTCACCGAGATAGTCAGTTCACCTCAGAGTTCTAGCAGGCATTGCAGCGAGCTTTGGGTACCAGATTATATTTCAGTACAGCTTTCCATCCTCAGACTGATGGACAGTCTGAGAGGACTATTCAGACCCTCGAAGATATGTAGCGGTCTTGTGTTTTGCAATTTAGAGGAAATTGGGACCAGCAACTGCATTTGATTGAGTTTGCTTACAACAACAGTTATCAGGCCAGCATTGATATGGCACCGAATGAGGCTTTATACGGGAAGCAGTGCCGTACTCCATTGTGTTGGAGTGAAGTGGGCGAGCAATGACTTATTGATCCTGATCTGGTGAAGAGCACCATAGAGGATACTCAGATTATCAGAGACAAATTGAAGATTGCCCAAGATCGACCGACAAAAGAGTTATGCAGATGTGAGAAGAAATTGTCTCGAGTTTTAGGTGGGTGATTGGGTCATCCTGAAATTTCTCCTTGGTGAGGAGTAGTCTGTTTCGGGAAGCGTGGCAAGCTTCAACCATGGTATATCGGTCCTTATGAGATTACAGAGAGAGTTGGTGCCGTGGCCTACAGGCTAGAGTTGCCTCCGGAGATGGCGACGGTGCACGATGTTTTCCATGTCTCGATGTTGCGGAAATACATTCCAGATCCATCACATGTTTTAGCGCCATATCAGCTTCCTATCCGGGAAGATTTGACATATGTGGAGGAGCCAGTATAGATTCTCGATCGGCATGAGTAGAAATTGAGACACAGAGTCATACCGCTTGTAAAGGTCTTATGGCAGAATCATTCAGTTGAAGACGCCACTTGGGAGACCAAGCAGCATATGCTGGAGCAGTATCCTCATCTGTTCACTTAGCAGGTACGTAAATTTCGAGGTCGAAATTTACGTAAGGGGGGTAGATTTGCGACGACCCAAATCAGAATTAGTATGTTAATCGGCTTGGTTTGCATATTTTACGAGTAATCACTGTTTGTCGTAATTAAGCAGTTTTAGCGGCTTTATTCACGACTAATTTATTGGGCGAGAATTTGGTATAAGTCTCTTCACGAGAGTTGTAGTATGCGTGATTTTGAGCTCATAGGCCGTTTCGGATAATTGTTTCGATAACCCGAGGAATATGTTATGAATATTTGAAATCGCGTGATTTAGTCGTGTTTATCCGATTAAGTTTGAGTTATCCGAAACGTGGATGTGATTCGATTTGGACCGTCGATCGTATTGAGCCTCGAGTATAAATATCGGAATAGTCGTAAAATTGTCGAAAACCACAGTTTTGGAAGTTTGACCGTCGTTTGACCAAAGTTGGACCAGTTGACTCGCGTTGACCGAGGGAAAACCGCATCGTCGTTGACTCGCCGTGGACTTTCCGTTTCCGGCCACCTCCGACTGCAATTTTGGTATGGTTAGAATCCTCTCTTGATTTACTATAGTTTAGAGCTTGGTTTGGTGTGATTTGATGAGGTATTGAGTTTGAACGAGCTCGGTGAATCCCGTGGATTTCGCCGTCGTCGGGGGCGGCGCTCCGGCAACTTTTGGGGCCGGGGTGGTGGGGGGAAAGGTTCCCCTCATCCTTGTGATTCTTTTTGGTGAAACAATTTTGGGTTTGGTTGCCGTTTGAAGCTTGCCGGAAACCTAGCCGGAATTCATGGATTCCGTGGGTTTCAGGCTCGATTCCGACTAGTGGGATTGAAATTGGAGATTGATGTAGAAGGGAAAGTTGTTGGGCTTGAGGAGTACTTGTGATCTGAAAATTTTAGCCAGGATCCCTCACTATTGACGCCACGTCGCCGCCGACGACGGCGGTCAACGGTAACGCTCTGGCGAAGGGTTGACTTTTTGGATTTTTGTCAACTTTTATGCCCTTTTTGCTCATAATAGCGCCCCGATCATCGCCTTGAGGTTTTCGAGTTGATTTGAATAGCGGATTTTAAGTCGAGGGTTTATGTGGAGTATTTTGGGATTTTCGACGATTCTTTTGTATCCGAGTTATATATTGTTGGAAATGGTTAGTTTCCGAGGTGTGTTTCAGAGTTTTGAATTGTGATTTTGATCAGTGATATTTTGTGATTATCCAGGAGATCGAGATCATACGTTGGGTGAGGGATCTTCCGCCGGATCTCGAGATTAGCGCGTTTGCGCGCTGTGCTTGTCTGTGACTGGACACTTTTCTTTTTACTGATTGGTTGCGAGTCTTTATTATACGTTTTACGAGCATGAGCATGCGTATGTGATTATGATTTATACGAGCATGTGCTTTACAATTATGCATTTATGAATATGCATTTACATATTACTTTATACATTTGCATGAAACTATTTATGATTTTGTTTACACAGAGTACAGTCTTAGTATATGTGGTTGTATCGATACACTTGCATCCTGGCTGATCCCCGAGGATGTTTACCAGAGGGAACTGTACCTTGTGCTGATGTATTTCTTGGTGGGTACAGATTTCTGTTCCTTGTGCTGATATATTTTTGGGTGGGAACAGATACCTTGACCCGAGGCTTTTCTGGCTAGAATCACGTGTGGGTCTAGGATCCCGTGATTCGGACTGTACTAGTGTGGATGTGTCCATGAGTGACCCCGCGGGATTTTATGATGCATGCTCCGTACGCGTGAGGATTTTATATTTTTATAACATATATTATTCGGCGAAAGACATTTATTTTCGTCCACTCACTCTAACGGTTTATATGTCTTTCCCTGGGCTTTTTGTTTTCAATGCCCAGTTTGCAGTTCGGATTCTGGTGTCTCACGTCGCAGTCAGAAGCTTAGTATTCGAGCTACCTTTCTTTTTCAATAGGTCTTTTGTTTAGCCTACTATTGTGTATTTATGTATATATATATACTAGAGGTCGCTCTGAATACTCTGATGTTTATATTTTCATATGATTTTCCCCGGATTTCTATAAAGTTACAGATTTGCTTATTACTTTATATTATGCTGATATGATTTTGAGAAATCCGGATGGGATTGGTGCCCACGTTTTAGCTTTTGTGGCATAGGATGAAGTGTGTTTTCGGGTGCAGGTTAATGGTAATTCTGCGTTATAGTGAAACTCTGCCGAAATTTCTAAGGTTTTTGCAAGTTCGTGTTTTCAGAAGGGGTTTGATTCCGGTTTAGGAAACTAAATCGGGGTTGGGTCCTTTCACCACTCACAGACATAAGTCCCCTTTCCAGCTGAATTCTCTGCCGCTACCGATTCAGCGTGTTGTTCCTGAAACAACAAACATCATTTTATAATCGTTTCTCAAAAACGATATCGAATAACTAACTCATTCACCCAACGAGTATTCCTGTCAAGAATATCGCATTCTCGAATTGAGTGATTCCAGATATCCCATCGAGGTTCCAAAACTAATTCTAAGTCAATTACTCTTAATCGATTTCCAAAACGTAACCACCTTTTGATTAAAGGAATTCCAAACTAATTAACTCACGAATTCGCACTAAATTCCTTAAAGTCTAAGTCCATTTCAAATCAAGTCTAATCGATTCAAGAACCTCAACATGGTCATCTACGCGCAATTATGAACAAAAAGACATATAATTTTGCCCAAAAACATCTCTGCCAGAGCACCGCCGGCGGCGGCGATGCGGTGGTGTCACCCTTAATTTCCGGTGATCCGAACCTGAAAACATTCAAACTCTTGCAAGCAACATTTTATTCTAAAGCCACAACATCCAATTCACAAGCTAAATCGTCAAATTTACCTTTGAACACAAAAACCCCAAAAACTTCAAATCTTCGATTCGTGCTAGGGGTGGGATGCTTTACCGAAAAACCGAACCGAAAGCCAAAATAAACCAAACCGAAACTCGTTGGACCCGAAACTCGTGGGACGGACTAATTTAGAAACCGAACCGAAATAAATCCGATCCGAATGACTTTTTATGGTACGGTACCGAATAAAACTGAACCGTTCCGAAATGATATATGTGACAAAATTGTGCTTATTTCTTTACACAAATGAATATATATTCACCCATTTTGAATATTTTTAGGACATATATATAGAAAATTCTTACAAAATACTCTTATTATCTCATATTTCTTCTATCTCTCTCTAATAGTCTTTTTCAAATAATAATTAACTTAAACAATTGTTTATGCTTAGAAAATTTTATCGAAAAACCGATCCGAAACCCGTTAGGACCGAAACTCGTGGGACGGACTTGCCAAAAAACCGAACTGAATAGGATCCAAACTGAATATTTTATTACGGTACAGTACAGGTTCTGACCTAATACCGAACCGTTCCAAACCGATCCCACCCCTAATTCATGCACTTCCAATTGAATTAGGAAGCAACCAATGTATGGTTAGCTTCGTGGTGGCAATAGCTACAAATCCCATAGGGTCTTCTTGATCAATTGGAGCTCGAAATCAAAAAAACTCCAAACCCTAGGGTTCTTGGATTTCCGTTTGGGTTCGTCAATTTCTTGGCTTGATTGTTGAAAACTAGGTTAAGTGGATGTATTGGAGATAGTAGAGGAGATCACAAGGAAGATTTTGACTCCTTAATTACTTGTTTTGGTGGTCTGCCAGTGCTAATATGCTGGCGACAATGACGGAGGCGAGAGAGAACTCGAGAAAGGAGAGAGAGAACGCTTGAGGGAGAGAGAAAAACTTTCCAAAAATGGTAACTAGTCCCTTTCCAAACCCAAAAAACCTGTATTTATACTTCCATAATTAACGTAATGTAACTTTTTGGCAAACTTTCTAATCGCATAACTTATTCTTCGTAACTCCAATTCAGAAAATTCAAGCATCCATGAACTTGTCTCAACAAGCTCAACGAACACACCAAGAAAGTTCATCTGTTTATAAAATTAATACCAAGGGAGATCAAATGGATTCTGATAACTGTGAAACGTAAAAAAATTATTTACCACCTTTGTGTAACCCTTAATTGATGTAAAAAAATAATATTTATCATAGTTGGGTTCTTACACAACCTGTATTGACACAAGTACTAGCTTTCCAGGGTAACTAGAAACAATGGAACGAAATGTTGATGTTGCATTTGTTGCGATGAAGTACCTATATGTATACACAGATGAGGTCATCATGGATCAAATGATTAAACCAAACCTAAAACTTTCAACATGCACCAATTCCATATAGGGAAGACTACAGTTCCTCACCTCTAATCTCAAACTCAACAACACACAAAGACACATGACTAAAGTTGGGGATGAAGTTTGACTTAATAGGCACGAGACAAGAGATAAACAGAAAGATCAAGTGAATATGAAAATTGGCTTCTCACTTATAATCAACAAAGAATCCAAAAGCACAGACATGAATCTATCAACTTTGAACTTGTTGAACAGTGCCAGAAAGATTTCAGCAAAATTCCTACACATGAACGAAAAAGAAAACTTAAACTTATGGCAATAATATAGGACATAAAACATCAGAAATTTGATGAAATAAAGATTAACCTAATGCCAATTAAAACTCTTGAGAGCCTTCATGGGTAGGTTTTTGACAACTTGTAACTGAACAAAAAAAAACCATTAAACTCTCACGTAAGCCAGATGACTATCACAAAGTATCTGAAGTGAAGCGTAGAAGAAGACCCTGGAGAGTACGATCACTAGACAGAAAAGTATTAGAGTTTGTTAAGACTAGTTATTCAACACTAAAAGATCAAATGCAAGATTAACATGTAGATTCAAAAATTTGCATGTGTTCCTCAAATAGCTTCCTACTCATATGATTAGCAACTCATCGCAGCTGCTTACTGCCTCCCAGCATCATTCAACTCAACATCCAGATGTCCCTGTTCAAAATAAACAAATCAACACAAACATTCATGGTCCCTAGTAAACCACTACAATGTTGTTTCTATGAATACAATTACAAAATGCAGAGATGATATATTCATACTATGGTTGAAAAAGGCACTAGGCGGATTTAGGCGGTGGAGTTGCTGCCTAGCGCCTAGATACCTAGACGAAGATTAATCAGAATCTAGGTCGATTATTATTTTTATACTTTTAATTAATTATATAATTATTTAGTGCGTTATAAATAGAATATGAATAATAATAATAAAATAATAAGGAAATGTTATCAAAACACATTGTCTTCAAGTTTTCTAACTTGTATTTTTTTTGGACTCTTCAACACTATCATCTCCAATCCGAAATAAGTTAAAAACTGAAATGCAAAAGGTTTAAGTTTTACCCATTTCTGTGTTAAGCGGGATAAGGCAATCATCTAGGCGTATTAAGCAGGCAAGGCGGCCGCTTAGACGTTGACTAGGCAGAGGACTGTCTACGAAGGGGATCATCAAAACACATTATCTTCAAGTTTTCTAACTTGTATTTTTTTTGGATTCTTCAACACTATCATCTCCAATCCGAAATAAATCAAAAACTAAAATACAAAAGGTTTAGGTTTTACCTGTTTCTGTGTTAGGTGGGTTCAGACGATCATATAGGCATATTAGGTGGGCAAGGCGGCCGCTTAGGCGTTGACTAGATGCAGGACTGCCTAAGAAGGAGGTCAAGGGCAAAATTTAGGCATTTTTGTTGTTTTCAAAGCCTATGTAGCACCTAGGCGGACGAATTTTCGAACATTGATTCATACCTAACTACAATTACAAATTTCTACAACATTTTTCATAGCAATAGCTTCATAAATATCAGAACCTGTAGTCTCTACCGAATAATCAAAATTCAAAAATCAACAAATCAAACAAATGTAGAGAAAACCAAGTTACCTAGATTCTACACTCAGTGTTCTAGGCCATCTCCCTGTGATGCACCACCATTGGAGAACGTCTAAAAAGAACTTGGATTTAATTGATTGGCAACTGTTCAATTTGGAGTGAATCGAATTGGAGGGAGCAAATGACGAAGTCAAAATCAAAATCAAAACCTCAAACCTTTATCAATTGAGTACAATCTCTCAAAATCAGTACACCCATACAAAATTGAAAATCTATTGTCATCAGAAAGCTTGATCATGAAATCGATCAAGAGAGAGAGAGAGAGAGAGAGAGAGAGAGAGATTGTACCAATGAGAGCTTGGAGTAGAGTTTGTACCAGTCGTTGATGACGGTGATGAAGTCATAGTCATTGTCATCATCGATTATCGATTCGAGCTTGGAGGAACGGGAGGAATCATCGCCGATGAAGAAGTTGGGGTCAAGATCTAGGTCTAAGCTTACCATGTTCTTCTGATACTTGGGCCTAAATGGTTTTGTTTGGTTTAAGTTCTATTAGGGGCTAAACTTAGGGCTGAAATTTGATCAAGTGAAAAAAGGAACGAACCCGCTCGCGCGAAGAACTGAAGGAGCTGGAGCTACCAATTTTGGCGTGCTCCTCGAACTAATATTTGCAGTGTTTTAGTTATGTCACTGAGATAAGAGGTTTGCAACAATAGATAAATGCTGTGAATGAAATTTTTGATTTGTCCTATCTATTACAATGTTTTGTAAAAAACTGCTATAAAAACAACCCTTTCGCAACAATTGCAAATAAACGCTGCAAACGAGCATTGAATTTCATCTCTTTTCTTGTTGTGATGGTTTGATCCCTAGTGGTGCAATTCACTCACTACAAGAAAAAGTCTTTTAGACAACGGAAGCTTACCAACTCTATCGTCTTAGAGGTCTTAGACGACGTAAATACATTACGTCGTCTAAGACAACACTTAGATGACAACATATTAACTTGCGTCGTCTAAAAGAAGTATTAGATGATGCAAGTCAATATGTGGTCGTCTAAGTGCGGTGTTAGACAACGTAATGGTGTTGTATCGTCTAAGACAACACTTGGACGACAACATATTGACTTGCGTCATCTAAGTGGAGTCTTAGACGACAGACCTACACCATTTTTAGGCGTCGTATATGAAATCACTTAGACAACAGATCTACTTAATTACGTCGTCTAAATGATATCTTAGACGACGAAAAATTAATACTTGGGTCGTCTAAGTAAAAAAATCCAATTATATATATCAATCAACTTCTTACTCATCGATCTCTTCCTCATTCTCTCAATTCTCAGCTTCGAATTCCTCATCTAGCTAGCTCTCTTCATAATCATCAATCTCTCTCTCTCTCTCTCTCTCTCTCTCTCTCTCTGTGATGACCCGAACCAGAATCAGCAGTATGGTCAGCTATATACGTGAGTTACTGCGTTATTGCAGATTTCCGATTGATGATTGAATCGCCAGGCTTGATAACGACTTAATTATTGGCCAAGAATTGGAGCTGGGTCTCTTCTCAAGAGTCGTTCTACGTGTGATTTCGAGTTCGTGGGCGGTTCCGGATCGTTATTTGGACGACCGAGGAATTAATTATGAATATTTGAAGTTTCGATATAATTGGGTTTAAATGGCAGGTTTGTTAACGATTTAATTACCGTTCGAGAATTTGGTTTTGGTTTCATCACGGAAGTTGTTCAGAATTTAATTTCGAGCTTCTGGGAACTTCTAGAGTATTTTTCTGAGTTACGGAGATTAAGTTATGATTATTTCCGATTGTTGATTGTTTAGTCGGATTATTTATGTGTTTGGGTTGAATGGTTGACTTTTTATCAGTTTGGTCGATGTGTTTGACTTCGGGTGATAATTGAAGAGTACATCGAGTCGAGTTTGTTGCCGCAAGAATTATCGAAATCGGAATTACGATGCGGAAGTTACGGGAGTTTAAAGTTTGTCGCGAAATGTATTTATGGGGGTTTCCTTTTTGGGAAGGGCTATAAATAGCAGGTTGCCGAAAAAGGAAAGTCAAATGTTGGAGTTAATTGGGTTTGACCGAGTCAAACTCGGTGGAAGAAGGCTCACCACGGCGACTTCGGCCTTGCCGGCGACGGTGCCGTCCGGCCACCACGGAGCTCGGCTCCGGTCCCATTCACCTCGCCTTGACCCCCTCGTTCTAACCCCGGCCACCACGCACGGCATGGCTCACGGTGGAGGGAGATATTCCGGCATGAAAATGGAGGGTTTTGTAGCTCTCCTCTCAAGGATTCTAACCATGTAAGTATGGAGTTCTAATTCGATTTGTGGAAGGAGAATTTTGGATTTGAAATTTGTGTACCAATTCGGTTTTTCATGAAATTGGATGAGTTAGAGTGAGAATTGGCCTTTGTTGCAGTTGACAAAGTTGCTCAGTGGATAATTTTGAATGGAATAGGGTTGCTCCGCCGTGAAATGTTCCGGTTAGTGGCGGCGCTGCCGTGGGCGGTGGTCAACGGCGGTCAAAGTTTCACTTTTTGGGATTTTCGACAAGTTGCATGTCATTTGACTCGAAATTGCGCCCCGATCGCTGTGGGGAGGTTCGTTTCTCGATTTGAGCATCCAAAAGTATAGCGAGGTATTGTGTTGTACATATCAGATTTTCGACGATTCGTCGTATTCGGATTATGTGTTTCTGAGAACGGTGGTTTCTCGTGATTTGTCTTGAATTTTCGAATTATGATTTTGAGAAATGGTTATTGTGATTATTCAGGGGTTCGTGATCGTTCTTTTGGCGAGGGACTTTCCGCCGGATCACGGGTTAACGCATATTGCGTTACGCAAGTCTGTGAGTGGACAATTTCTTTTCACGGAATTCTTGCGAGTCTTTTATATGATTTTCGAACTTGAGCATGCGTATTGAGATTTCGGATTACATGAGCATATGTTTTACGATTATACTTATACGAATATACGTATACGAGTATACATACACTTATATGCTGTTTCATGCATTTGCATCAAACTGTTTATGATTTGGTTTACACAGAGTACAGTCTTGGTTACGTTGTTATATCGATACACTTGCCTCTCGGCTGATCCCCGATGGTAGGCCATACCAGGAGGGGCGTATCCCTGACTGACCGGTGAGGGGCGTTTCCCCGGATCCGAGGCCATTTCTGGCTAGAATCACGTGGAAGTCAGGGACTCCGTGGTTTTGACTGTACTAGCACGGTTGTGTCCATGAGTGACCCCGTGGGATTTTTACTTGCATGCTCAGTACGCTGGAGGATTACGGTTTTACCTCGTGTACTATGTTGTTTTTATTTACCTGGACTCGCATATGTTATTTTAAACATATATATTAACTGGTGAAAGACATTTATTTTCGTCCACTCACTCTAACGGTTTTCATGTCTTTCCCCTGGGCTTTTCGGTTTTCGTACCCAGTTTGCAGTTCAGGCTCTGGTGTCACACGTCGTGGTCGGAGGCATAGTGCTTGAGTAACCTTTTTTCTTCCAATAGGTTTATTGTTCTACCTACTGTGGTATACTTATATGTTTATATAATAGAGGTCGCTCTGAGAAATCTGTTGTTTACGTTGTATGATTTTACACCGGATTTCAGTAAAGTATAGATATATTTATTGTTTTACTTTACTGTTGATATATTGAGAAATCCGGATGAGATTGCTGCCCACGGTTTGCTTTTTGTGGCATAGGATGAAGTGTATTTTCCCTGTGCAGGTAATGGTAATTCTACGTTAGTAGCGAAACTCTGCCAAAATTTCTACGGTTTTTGTTGGTTCGTGTTTTCGAAGGGGTTCTATTCCGGTTTAGGGAGCTAAATCGGGGTTGGGTCCTTTCAGCTTGGTATCAGAGCATTAGGTTGTAGGTTCTTGAAAGGACCCAATCTCGATTCAATTACCTAAACCGGAATCAAACCCTTTCGAAAATACGAACCAACAAAATTTTTTCATAATTTGGGCAGAGTTTCGTTACTAGCGTTGAATTACCATAACCTGCACCCAAAAATTAACACTTCATCCTATGCCACAAAAAGCAAACCGTGGGCACCAATCCCATCCGGATTTCTCAACATCAATATAATCCACAACAGTAAATAAACTGTACTATATATATATGTATATCCGTGAAAATCCGCATAAACATGTATCAGAATGTATCAGAGCGACCTCTAGAGTAAAACATATACAACATGTACATCAGTAGGTGAAACAAGAACCTACTGGAAAACACAGGTGACTCTGATCACTAGCCTCCAAACTGCGACGTGAAACACCAAACCTGAATTGCAAACTGGGCACGGAAACCGAAAAGCCCAGGGGAAAGACAATAAAAACGTTAGAGTGAGTGGACGAAAATAAATGTCTTTCACCAATTGATATATATGTTATAAAAACATATGCGAGTCCAGGTAAATAAAAACATAACATAGTACACGAGGTAAAACTCATACTCCTCCAGTGTACTGAGCATGCAAGTAAAATCCCACGGGGTCACTCATGGACACACACCGTGCTAGTACAGTCCGAATCACGAGGTCCTTGGTCCCCGTGATTCTAAGCCAGAAATGGCCTCGGTTCCGGGGAAACGCCCCTCACCGGTCAGGTCGGGATGACGACGTCCCTCTTGGTGGCCTACCATCGGGGATCAGCCGAGAGGCAAAGTGTATCGATACAACAACGTAACCAAGACTGTACTCTGTGAAAACCAAATCATAAAAAATTCGATGCAAATGCATGAAACAATATAAAAGTGTATCCATATTCGTATACGTATATCCGTATAAACATATTCGTATAATCATAAACACATGCTTATATAATCATAATCTCGTATGAAATCTCATGCTCGTAAAACCATAATCATGCTGCATGCTCAAGTTCATAAATCACATAAAAGACTCGCAAGATTTCCGTGAAAAGAAATTGTCCACTCACAGACTCTCGATATGCGCACACGCGCTACACTCGTGGTCCGGCGGAAGATCCCTCGCCTGAAGCACGATCACGATCCAGATCTCGATCTCGATCTCCTGATACATTCACAAAACCTAACTGATCAATATCGTAATCCACAACACTGTACTGATGCACGGAAACCAACCGTTCCCGGAATTACGAAATGCAGTACAAAACGAATTAGGGAATTCCTAAAATCCCAACTCGAAACCTCGACTGAAAATCGGCTAATCAAATCAACCCGAAAACCTCCGTACGATAACCAGGGCGTGATTATGAGAAAAATGACACTAATTACATTGAAATCTGAAAAGTTGACTTTTTGACTGCTGTTGACTGCCGCCGCCCGCGGCGGCGCGCCGTCAACGGTGGAATTCCGCGGCCAAAGTTTCCAGTTAAGACCGTCTCGACCACACGAACAACTTTCCCTTCTATCACTAAGCCCAATTCCAACTCTATCCCTTCCAAAATCAAGCAAAACCGAACGGAAACCAAATCGGAATTCCAAATCGGGTTGCATCAAAAACCCCTCCCCAACTCCAATTAACCACACCATTAGACTCAGAGTGATGAGGGGAGTCGAATCCCCCTAGTCTCCCCTTCCAAAACTCGTCGGAACCATATCACCCATCACCGTCGACCACCACCAATCGGTCCTTAATCGAACTCAACCAAAACAACACCAAATCTTTCCAAACCAAGCAGAAGAGGAATCTAACCATACCTGATTCGTGGCCGGAGGTGGCCGGAAAAAGGTCGCCGGAAAGTGACTTCCCGTTTGGGAAACTTTCCCTTTCGGTCCGATGGCTCACTTTCCAAAATAGGAAAGTCAACGACTGGTCAACTCCCACAATGAATTCTCGACTATTTCTCGACTTTCCGATATTTATACTCGTCCCTCGGGTCGATCGACGGTCCGAAATGAAAATACGAAATGATTCGGATAAACATGAAACAATCGGATAAACTCGTCGGAACCCGAAACTTCAAATAATCATAAAATATTCCTCGTCTATCGGAAAAATCTTCCGAAACCACCCACGCGCTCGAAATCACGTACTCTACCATTTCCGTGAAGACACTCATCCCAAATTCTCGACCGAAAACAAAGTCGCGAATCGAATCGGCAAACCACATAATATCGCAAAACTGCGACTATAACCAAATCTCGAGAATCGTGCCAAACACACATCTGATTCTGGTTCGGGTCATCACAAGTTATGTAGACTTCTGTAGTCGTGTTTACTAAGGATATTTGAGAATGTACAGCATGTTTGGAATGGTGACCCTACCGGCCGGCGGATACTCATTAATATTCCGCGTGTTGTATACTTTCAAATATTTAAAGTTCCATGATTACGTTCCACTTGTTGTGAACGATATTGTATTCATTAGGATGCCTCCTAACGTGCTTTCCATGTCGTTTCGGTTGTGGATCCTATTGAGGATCATTCGACGCGCGATTTGCCAGAGAATTGTGGGTTTGGATGAGTATTCAGAGTTCAGAGAACTGTGTGGCACGGTTTGCCTGGTTGTGTGTGTATGAGCGTCTACATGTTGCCTCAGAGCTGAGAATTGTGGCAGTTGATGTTTGTCTGGGTCAGATCATTGTGTTTGGTGGGCTAATATTGTGTGAGTTCCGGTTGCGACTCCATGGCCTACATTCAGGGTGTTGTTTATACGGTAAAGTTTTATCAGACTACCCAGCAATCGAATGTGGAGAGTTTACCCACCTGAGGCAGAGATGCATTGTCCACATGTTTGTTCCGTTTGCACGAGTTATGTGGCTTCAGAAGAAGCAGTGCACGAGGTTCAAGATGAGTTTGAGCCTGAGCATCAGAGAGAGTCTGAATGTTGTGCCTCGAGGTTACCGTGAGGAGTTTAGTGTGCTGCACTCAGTGGTGAGGCTATTGAGAAGGAAAGGTGTACGCGGTTTCCGATGTGATGGTTTGAGGAAAGTGGACTTAGTCGAGACTTTGATGAGGTTGAGTTCCGACATTTCGGGATCAGTGACTTCATCAGGCTGTGGTCTTTTCGATTATGTTGAGGGTCATCAGATCAGGCAGAGGATCCGTTTGGCGATGGCGGAGATCACAGTGTAGTGGACTTGCTCCTGTGGCATGAATTTGTGTGATCGTTGGTGATCCTTTCACGGAGCAGGTGTCGCTGTGACTGGTGTTCGTGGTACACTTTTAGTTGTTGTGGTGGCCAGGAGGGTCCCGTTACGAGGGAGCGTCCTTAGCCAGCTGTTGCAGCGGTTCGGTAGCTCAGAGTTACGAGGAGATCCTCATGTTGTTCCTGAAATTTGATCAATGTACCCTTTTGATGAGTTATTCAGCAAGTCGCAATTGACGTGGGCGACTAGTTGGGCATGTTGGAGTTCGTGCCATGACCTTGTTTGAGAACAGACTTTTTTTTCCGAGATTACTGTTGTTTGATATCCATGGCTATTGTACCTGCATCTCCATTTCCGAGGTTTTGGAGAGTCTTGCATCCATCCGGAGGTCGCGAGATCCTTGTTGGAGGTTATGTGTTAGCCGCGGATCTATGTTAGCAGGACATCGTGGTTTTGGATGTAACTATGAGTATGGGCTTATTAACGATGCGTTTGGCTGTGTTCGAGTACCCCGAGAAGGAGGTTATGTTTCGACGACCAGATTTTCCCGAGATGCTGTTTCGCGGTGATGGTCGAGCGGATGGTGGAGACGAGTTGTGTTGCTTGCTTAGCTTATGTTGTGGATTCTACAGTTGCTGTGTCCGACATTGGTGACATTGAGGTGGTTCCCGAGTTTTCTGGTGTGTTCTGGAGAAGTTACCAGGTATTCCTCCAATTTGGGAGATTGTCTACATCATAGAGCTTGTACTGAGCGCTGGACTCATTTTACCGGCATCTTGTCGTTCAGAGCCAGCGGAGCTGATGGAGTTACAGTTTCGACTCCAGGAGTTGCTGGAGGAGGTTTCAGGAGATTTCATGCGACGCCGCGTAATTGCGTGGTGTACTCTTGCATTGTTGTGTGGTTGATGGATGGTTCGACGAGGTGGTGCATTGAATACCGAAGCCTGATTCGCTTCAGAGAAGAGTGAGTATCCTCCGCTTCGGATTGATGAGTGGTTTGATCAGCTCGCGAGAGCTTCAGTCTTTTCGAAGATTGATTTTGGGTCCGGATGTTATCAGTTGGGGATCGATGAGTCAGATGTGGTTTGGACAGCTTTCGGATCATGGTGCGGGCATCAGGAGCTCTTGGTCACGACATTGGTTGACCAATGCCCTGTAGGTCTTGTGGACTTGATGGACCAGGTGTTCAGACAGTTTATGGACGAGTTTGCGGTCTTGTTCGTTGGCAATATCTTGATTCACTCCAGGAGTGTGGGCCAGCACCTGAAGCAAATGTGAGAAGTTTTGCAGACTTCGTGAGATGATCAGCTATTTGCGAAGTTCAGCCAGTGTGGGTTTTGGTTGATTTGCGTGAAGACTTTGGGCTGTGTGATGTCAGCCGAGGGAGTTAGCGTGGATCCTGATCAGTTAGAAGCCGAGTTGGTTTGGGAATTGCCCTACTATTGTACTAGAGATCAGGGGTCTCTTGGGTTTGGCAGGCTATTACCGACGGTTTGTGTAGGATTTTCCCGGATTGCCACTCTACTTTTCGGATTGACGAAGAAGGCGTCAAGTTCGAGCGGTTCGATGCACGCGAGGAGAGTTACTTACTCCTGCAGGGTGGTTGACCGTTGTTTCGGTTTTGACCTTACCTAACTAGCGTGATGCGTTCATGGGTTATGGCGATGCATCGAGATTTGGATTTGGTTGTGTTTTGTTGTTGTGTAGCAGAGCGGTGGCTCATGGTTCAGGCGTGGAACTTTGTGAAGCTACGTATCCTATGCATGATCTGGGTGTAGCTGTCCTTGTGTTAGCGTCAGGGAGTTCGAGACACTACAGCTATGGCGTGCAGCGCATTAGGACGTACACTGATCACCTGAGTTTCATCCACTTGCATTTTCGGCCAGATTTGGGCTTGAGGCAGTGTAGATGAATGGAGTCGACTCACGTCTATGACTGCACCTTTGAATTTGTTCGGAAAGGCTAAAGGTTGTACTTGACCATCCGTCTGGGATGTTGTTGCTGATGCATTCAGTTGGAAGTCGGGAGCTTCAGTGTTTCATGTGTGTGTATGGCTTGAGTTTCCGTATTAGCTGAGTGTGCGCTACGGAAGCTGAGTTAGTGTGTGATGATGTTGAGGCTCGAGGTTTCACGCGCATTTGGTGCTAATGATGCGGAGATGTATCAGATACTTCGAGTTTATTACTCGTGACGCAACATGAAGAGTAGTGTAGCAGTTTGTGTGTGCAGATGCCACATTTGTCGACAGGCGATGGCTAGGAGGCAGAGACTTGCCGGGAAGTGTTAGCCATTTGAGATTTCCGGTTAGACGTGGCGATTGTTGCTGTGATTGTGTGTGTTTGTGTGCACTTTGGTTTGTAGTACCAGTTGCCAGGCTATTGTGGACCATTTGACGAACTCCGTACATTTCCTTGTACTTTCGAAGACGATTTCAGTGGCAGGCTGGTATAGCTGTGTTTGGACGGAGATTGTCCATTCTGTGGTGTACCTGTGTCCCAGTTCGCTGACTGAGATAATCAGCTACGACTGTGTGTTGACAAGTGTTGCAGATAGCATTGGGGACCAGATTATGAGTTAGTACCGGTTCTTATCCTCAGATTGACGGGCGATCTTTGAGGACTATTCAGGCCTTGGAGGGCATGTTGTGGACCTCGATATTGTAGTTCTGGAGGATTCAGGACCAGCAGTTTCACGTGTTCGAGATTTTTTGCAGTACCAGCTTGTTGACCCCTATAATTTTGATGTTGCGTGATGTCGATTTGAGGACGATATTGTACTCCATTGTGCTGGAGCGAGTTGGTTTGAGATTGAATTGACATTTGATTCGGACTCTGTGGAATATGCTACCACAGACTGTCAGATTAGCGGAAACAGATTGATAATTGCCCGAGTTCGATGTTTGAGTTATGTAGATGTGTGTGGACTAAGTTATGTTTTGCCACGTTATTTTGATCCGTATGTGGTTATAGGCGAGTTTGTTTTGTGCCGTATAGTTCGGCATCGCCTATAGCGTTGGCTTTGGTGTGTGTTGTGTTCCGTGTAGAGGAACTATTTTTCAGGTTTGTTCGTGTTGTGTACCCTATCTGTTCCTTATGCAGGAACACTTGGCGATTGTGTAGAGTCAGTTCAGATTTATGATTTGAGGGTACAAGGATTACAGTACAGAGCTATCTCCTATTGTGGAGTCTATTATCAAAGTTGTTCCATTGTTGTAGCCACAGAAAAGTCGTTCTGTTGTGGTTGCCACTTGTGAGTTGAGCAGTATGCAGAGGCAGTGCTCCTACCTTGTAGTTGGCTGACTCAGAAATTTCGAGGTCGAAATTTTTCTAAGGGGGGTGGATTTGTGACGACCCGAATCAGAATCAGCAGTATGGTCAGCTATATACGTGAGTTACTGCGTTATCCCAGATTTCCGATTGATGATTGAATCGCCAGGTTTGATAACGACTTAATTATTGGCCAAGAATTGGAGCTGGGTCTCTTCTCGAGAGTCGTTCTACGTGTGATTTCGAGTTCGTGGGCGGTTCCGGATCGTTATTTGGACGAACGAAGAATTAATTATGAATATTTGAAGTTTTGATATAATTGGGTTTAAATGGCAGGTTTGTTAACGACTTAATTACAGGTCGAGAATTTGGTTTCGGTTTCTTCACGGAAGTTGTTCAGAATTTAATTTCGAGCTCGTGGCAACTTTTGGAGTATTTTTCTGAGTTACATAGATTAAGTTATGATTATTTCCGATTGTTGATTGTTTAGTCGGATTATTTATGTGTTTGGGTTGAATGGTTGACTTTTTATCAGTTTGGTCGATGTGTTTGACTTCGGGTGATAATTGAAGAGTACATCGAGTCGAGTTTGTTGCCGCGAGAATTATCGGAATCGGAATTACGACGCGGAAGTTACGGGAGTTTAAAGTTTGTCGTGAAATGTATTTATGGGGGTTTCCTTTTTGGGAAGGGCTATAAATAGCAGGTTGCCGAAAAAGGAAAGTCAAATGTTGGAGTTAATTGGGTTTGACCGAGTTTGACCGAGTCAAACTCGGTGGAAGAAGGCTCACGACGGCGACTTCGGCCTAGCCGGCGATGTTGCCGTCCGGCCACCACGGAGCTCGGCTCCGGTCCCATTCACCTCGCCTTGACCCCCTCGTTCTAACCTCGGCCACCACGCACGGCGTGGCTCACGGTGGAGGGAGATATTCCGGCATGAAAATGGAGGGTTTTGATTGAATTCGGGTTCATCGATTTCAGCCGAATTGAACTTCAAGATGTACTGGGTTTTGTAGCTCTCTTCTCAAGGATTCTAACCATGTAAGTATGGAGTTCTAATTTGATTTGTGGAAGGAGAATTTTGGATTTGAAATTTGTGTACCAATTCGGTTTTTCATGAGATTGGATGAGTTAGAGTGAGAATTGGCCTTTGTTGCAGTTGACAAAGTTGCTCAGTGGATGATTTTAAGTGGAATAGGGGTTGCTCCGCCGTGAAATGTTCCGGTCAGTGGCGGCGCCACCGTGGGCGGTGGTCAACGGCGGTCAAAGTTTCACTTTTTGGGATTTTCGACAAGTTGCATGTCATTTGACTCGAAATCGCGCCCCGATCGCTGTGGGGAGGTTCCTTTCTCGATTTGATCGTCCGAAAGTATAGCGAGGTATTGTGGTGTACATATCGGATTTTCGACGATTCGTCGTATTCGGATTATGTGTTTCTGAGAACGGTGGTTTCTCGTGATTTGTCTTGAATTGTCGAATTATGATTTTGAGAAATTGTTATTGTGATTATTCAGGGGTTCGTGATCGTTCTTTTGGCGAGGGACTTTCCGCCGGATCACGGGTTAACGCATATTGCGTTACGCAAGTCTGTGAGTGGACAATTTCTTTTCACGGAATTCTTGCGAGTCTTTTATATGATTTTCGAACTTGAGCATGCGTATTGA
This sequence comes from Geum urbanum, assembly GCA_946800695.1. Classification (NCBI taxonomy): domain Eukaryota; kingdom Viridiplantae; phylum Streptophyta; class Magnoliopsida; order Rosales; family Rosaceae; genus Geum; species Geum urbanum. Next base: position 56,268,639 of record OX326997.1, read on the forward strand.
GATTTCGGATTACATGAGCATATGTTTTACGATTATACTTATACGAATATACGTATACGAGTATACATACACTTATATGCTGTTTCATGCATTTGCATCAAACTGTTTATGATTTGGTTTACACAGAGTACAGTCTTGGTTACGTTGTTGTATCGATACACTTGCCTCTCGGCTGATCCCCGATGGTAGGCCATACCAGGAGGGGCGTATCCCCGACTGACCGGTGAGGGGCGTTTCCCCGGATCCGAGGCCATTTCTGGCTAGAATCACGTGGAAGTCAGGGACTCTGTGGTTCTGACTGTACTAGCACGGTTGTGTCCATGAGTGACCCCGTGGGATTTTTACTTGCATGCTCAGTACGCTGGAGGATTACGGTTTTACCTCGTGTACTATGTTGTTTTTATTTACCTGGACTCGCATATGTTATTTTAAACATATATATTAACTGGTGAAAGACATTTATGTTCGTCGACTCACTCTAACAGTTTTCATGTCTTTCCCCTGGGCTTTTCGGTTTTCGTACCCAGTTTGCAGTTCAGGCTCTGGTGTCGCACGTCGTGGTCGGAGGCATAGTGCTCGAGCTACCTTGTTTCTTCCAGTAGGTTTATTGTTCTACCTACTGTGGTATACTTATATGTTTATATAATAGAGGTCGCTCTGAGAAATCTGTTGTTTACGTTGTACGATTTTACACCGGATTTCAGTAAAGTATAGATATATTTATTGTTTTACTTTACTGTTGATATATTGAGAAATCCGGATGGGATTGATGCCCACGGTTTGCTTTTTGTGGCATAGGATGAAGTGTATTTTCCGCGTGCAGGTAATGGTAATTCCACGTTAGTAACGAAACTCTGCCAAAATTTCGAAATTTTTTTATTGGTTCGTGTTTTCGAAGGGGTTCGATTCCGGTTTAGGGAGCTAAATCAGGGTTGGGTCCTTTCACTACAACATTTTTACCCAAAAGTCGCCGGCAATGTTTTTGGACATTACCGGCGATTTTTGCCGGAAAAATCGCCGGTAATGTCTTTTTTTTTTTTTTTTTTTAACATTACCGGCGACATAAATGTAAGTCGCCGGTAATGTCTTGCCGGAAAAGACATTGCCGGCGACTTACATTTATGTCGCCGGTAATGTAAAAAAAAAAAAAGACATTACCGGCGACAAAAATTAAGTCGCCGGTAATGTCTTTTTTTTTTTTTTTTTTTTTACATTACCGTCGAGACATTGCCGGCGACGGACATTACCGGCGACAAAAATCGCCGGTAATGTAAAAAAAAAAAAAGAAGACATTACCGGCGATTTTTCCGGCAAAAATCGCCGGTAATGTGCAAAAACATTGCCGGCGACATAAAAGTCGCCGGCAATGGGTAAAAATGTTGTAGTGTTTCACTCTCTCTCTCTCTCTCTCTCTCTCTTTCTCTCTCTATATATATATATATAGCTAGCTAGCAAGCTCTCTCAAATAAAATAATATATTTATATAAGCATTGCTAGCCTACCTCTAGGTAGCTCGATCACTTCATTTCGATCAACGACGACGTCGACTGGTGAAGAAGCCTTGCTAGCAACCGAGTTCGATCAACTCTACATACTCCTCATAGCTAGCTAGTAAGCTCTCTCAAATAAAATAATATATATATAAGCCTTGTTAGCCTACCTCTAGGTAGCTCGATCACTTCATTTCGATCAACGACGACGTCGACCCTAGCAAGCTCTCTCAAATAAAATAATATATATATAAGCCTTGCTAGCCTACCTCTAGGTAGCTCGATCACTTCATTTCGATCAACGACGACGTCGACCGGCCGGCTAATAATTATCGACGAATTAAGGTATGTACGTATATTCGATGAACATAATATACATTTAAATATTATTCCATAATGTGAACCTAGCTAGCTAGCTATTTTGTTTAATTAATTGTGTGCTAGCTAAATAATTATTGATGAATAATCTTGCGCTTGAAATGCATATATATATGTGTGTGTGTGTGTGTGTGTGTGTGTGTTGATCGATATATTAATTTCATAATTAAATAATATTAATTAGTTTTTAATTAAGATTTGTATGATTGAACGACAATTTTTTGTTAACTTCTGACAATGGTTTATTCGATAATTTTAAAGTTTCGTTTACTTACACAGGAATATGGACAAGAGTTGGATACCATTGGCGAATAGAAGTTATGAGAGGTATATGGACGAAATTTGGGAGTTTGTAACGTTTGCGATGCAACATGGTCAAGAAAAGAAGCATTTAAGTTGTCCGTGCAAAAAATGTCTTAACCATCAGTTTATGGAGTTTCAAGTTATGGCTCATCACTTGTATGAGCACGGTATGATGTGGAGTTACACTATATGGAGTGAGCACGGTGAAGTAGTAGACTTCAGCTCAGGCCCAGACTTCAGCTCACAGTTACCAGGGTGCCTCATCCAGCGGTAGTGGCACCTCTTCTTGGAACCCCACTGTGGTTTGGTCCATGATGCCTTTCAAGAATTCAGTTGACATGGTAGGCAGCAACACGAATGGGGAGGATCTGATACTTCTAATGTTGACCCAGTCCCTGCCGTATTCCCGAAAATTGACACTACTGAATTTGATAGGTACAATAGCATGCTACTTGAAGCCCGAACCCTGGTATACAATGGATGTCCAAGACTATGTTGCACGCCATAATGACTGAAATGGAGTACAAAGTGAAGCACAAAATATCGGATGTAGCTTTTGACGAAATCTAGAAACACATATGTGATTTGCTTCTTAACAATCACAAGCTTCCAAGTTTCCATTACAAGGTAAAAACTGCCTTAGGCAAACATAGTCTGAAGTACGAGCAAATCCACGCCTGCAGAAACAATTGTGTGCTGTTTTATAAGGAGTATGCAGAGTTGGACTATTGTCTTGTTTACAACCACTCTAGAGGAGTTCGAAGAAGAAGATTCATGTGAAGGTGCTGCGATATTTTTCGTTGATTCCTAGATTGTAGCGTTTGTTCATGTCTGAAAGGACCCAACCCCGATTTAGCTCCCTAAACCGGAATCGAACCCCTTCGAAAATACGAACCAACAAAAACTTTTCAAAATTTCGGCAGAGTTTCGTTACTAGCGTGGAATTACCATAACCTGCACGCGGAAATTAACACTTCGTCCTATGCCACAAAAAGCAAACCGTGGGCACCAATCCCATCCGGATTTCTCAACATCAATATAATCAACAAACAGTAAACATACTGTACTATATATATGTATATCCGAGAAAATCCGTATAAACAAGTATCGGAATGTATCAGAGCGACCTCTAGTATAAAATATATACAACATGTACATCAGTAGGTGAAACTGAAACCTACTGGAAAACACAGATGACTCTGATCACTAGCCTCCAAACCACGACGTGAAAACACCAAACCTGAACTGCAAACTGGGCACGGAAACCGAAAAGCCCAGGGGAAAGACAATAAACACGTTAGAGTGAGTGGACGAAAATAAATGTCTTTCACCGAGTATATATGTTATAAAAACATATGCAAATCCAGGTAAATAAAAACATAACATGGTACACGAGGTAAAACTCACACTCCTCCAGTGTACTGAGCATGCAAGTATAAATCCCACGGGGTCACTCATGGACACACACCGTGCTAGTACAGTCCGAGTCACGAGGTCCTTAGTCCCCGTGACTCTAAGCCAGAAATGGCCTCGGTTCCGGGGAAACGCCCCTCACCGGTCAGGTAGGGATAACGACGCCCCTCCTGGATGGCCTACCATCGGGGATCAACCGAGAGGCAAGTGTATCGATACAACAACGTAACCAAGACTGTACTCTGTGAAAACCAAATCATAAACAGTTCGATGCAAATGCATGAAACAACATATAGTGTATGCATATTCGTTTACGTATATCCGTTTAAATATAATCGTATAATCGTAAAAACACATGCTTATGTAATCCGTAATCTTAATACGCATGCTCAAGTTCATAAATCATATAAAAGACTCGCAATCGTTTCTGTGAAAAGAAATTGTCCACTCACAGATCCGCTAGCGCAAACTCGCTCTAAACACGTGGTCCGGCGGAAGTACCCTCGCCCGAAGCACGATCACGATCCAAATCTCGATCTCGATCTCCTGAATATATATAAACATAACTGATCAAAATCGTAATCCACAACACTGAACGGATGCACAGAAACCAACCGTTCCCGAAAATACAAAATGCGGTGCAAAATGAATTACGGAAATCCCGAAATCCCCACTCGAAATCTCGACTGAAAATCAGCTAACCAAAACAACCCGAAAACCTCCGTACGATAACCAGGGCGTGATTACGAGAAAAATGACATTAATTACATCGAAATCTGAAAAGTTGACTTTTCCGGCCGTTGACCGCCGTTGACCGCCGCCGCCGGCGGCGGCGCGCCGTCAACGGTGGAATTACAAGGCCAAACTCTCCAGTTCTCAAGGTCTCGTCAAGGCGAGCATATTTCTCTTCTACCACGAAGTCCAATTCAGCCCGGAACCACCTCAAATTCACGGAACCCGACCGGAAATTTCCACCGGAAAACCCATTCGGGTTTGCCACCAAACTCAACCTCATCCAAATCTAACCACCTAGGTAGCATCTACAAGGCACGGGGAGCAAAACCCCCAACATCTTGTCCCTCGAAACTCGCCGGAAACATCTCCACCGACTCCGGCGACGGAGACGAATTCGACCCTAATCGGGTCCATCCCAAACGACACCAAAACCCAACAAGCCATACACCAATGTACTCGAAATCACATAAGGGCTCTAACCATACCTGTCCCGTGGCGGATGGTGGCCGGAATCCGGTCGCCGGAGTTCACTTTCCCGTTCGGGAAACTTCCCTTCTCGGCAGCTCCTCCACTTTCCAAAATAGGAAAGTCAACCAAAAGTCAAAGCTTGGTCAAAGTTCACAATGAAGTTTCCGACAATTCACGACTATTTTTTTGACTTTTCGATATTTATACTCGTCCCTCGAGTCGATCGACGATTCGAAATGGATAACCATCACAATTCGGATAAACTCGAAACAATCGGATAAACTCGTCGGAACCTGAAACTTCAAATAATCATAAATATTCCTCGGTCATTGGAAAAATCTTCCGGAACCACCCACGAACTCGAAATCACGTACTCTACACTTTCCGTGAAGACACCCAACTCAAATTCTTGACCAAAAACAAAGTCGCGAATCGAATCGGCAAACCACATAATATCGCAAAACTGCGACTATAACCAAATCTCGAGAATCGTGCCAAACACACAACTGATTCTGGTTCGGGTCGTCACAAATCTACCCCCCTTAAAGAAATTTCGACCTCGAAATTTACATACCTGTCATGTGAACAGATGAGGATACTGCTCCCGCATACGCTGCTCGGTCTCCCAGGTGGCCTCCTCAACTGAGTGGTTCTGCCACAAGACCTTCACCAGCGAAATCACACGGTGCCTCAGCTCCTGCTCACGTCGATCAAGAATCTGTACTGGCTCCTCAACATACGATAAGTCCTCTCTAATCGGCAACTGCTGTGGGGCTATCACATGTGAAGGATCTGAGATGTACTTCCGCAACATCGAAACATGGAAGACATCATGCACACGAGTCATCTCAGCCGGTAACTCAAGTCTGTAAGCAACAGCTCCAACCCTCTCCGTAATCTCATACGGACCAATGTACCGCGGTCGAAGCTTGCCACGCTTCCCAAAACGCACAACTCCCCTCCACGGAGATAGTTTCAGGAAGACCCAATCACCAACCTCGAACTCTAAACTCTTCCTCCTCACATCCGCGTAACTCTTCTGCCGATCCTGGGCAATCTTCAGTCGATCTCGAATAATCTGAATGTCCTCCATCGTAGTTTTCACCAAATCAGGACCAATGAGCCAACGCTCGCCCACCTCACTCCAACACAATGGAGTGCGACACTGCTTCCCGTACAGAGCCTCGTACGGTGCCATCTCAATACTGGCCTGATAGCTGTTGTTGTAGGCGAACTCGATCAAGTGCAACTGCTAATCCCAGTTTCCACGAAACTGCAATACACACGATCTCAGCATATCCTCAAGAGTCTGAATGGTCCGCTCGGACTGCCCGTCAGTCTGAGGATGAAAAGCTGTACTAAACCGTAGTCTCGTACCCAACGCTCGCTGTAAAGCCTGCCAAAACTCAGAAGTGAACTGACTATCACGGTCAGAAACAATCGATACAGGTACACCATGCAAGCGAACAATCTCGGATAAGTACAACTTTGCCAATCTGCCCACTGAAATCTTTCCTGGAAGTGCAAGAAAATGTGTAGATTTCGTCAATCGATCAACGATAACCCAAATGCCAGTGTTGCCCGCCGAAGTACGCGGCAACTGATAGACGAAATCCATCGTAATATGCTCCCACTTCCAAACTGGAATCTCAAGTGGTTGTAGTTTCCCTGCTGGTTTCTGCCTCTCCGCCTTCACCTGCTGACAAATCAAACATCGACTCACGTATGCGGCAATCTCCCGCTTCATGTTGCGCCACCAATAGTAAGCTCGAAGTGTACGAAACATCTTCGTACCTCCGGGATGCATCGCATACGCTGAACTGTGGGCCTCGTCCAGAATCTCCTTCTTTAAGTCCTCGTCTCTGGGTACACATAATCTACCTCTGAACAACAACGTACCGTCGTCGCTCAAACGGAACTCTGTAGGCACACCATTCCGTACCATGGTCTTCTTGCTCAGCAAGTAAGGATCTGAATCCTGTGCCTCCCGTACCTGATCAACCAATACGGGTCGTACCTGAAAGCTAGCCAACAAAGCTCCATCATCATCATAACCAAACACAGCACCCGTAGCCCGTAGCTCGGCTAACATCGATACTCTGGCCACACACATGTGAAACAATGAGGCTCCCGATTTCCGGCTAAGTGCATCTGCCACAACATTGGCCTTCCCGGGATGGTACTCGAAAGTGCACTCGTAATCGTTGATCAACTCCATCCATCGGCGCTGCCTCATGTTCAGATCCGGCTGTGTCCGCAAGTAAGTGAGACTCTTGTGGTCAGTAAAAATCTTACACTGAGCACCGTACAGGTAATGTCTCCAACTCTTCAACGCTAACACGATAGCGGCTAACTCCAAATCATGCGTCGGATAGTTGACCTCGTGCGGTTTCAGCTGTCTGGAACCGTACGCCACAACTCTACCATGCTGCATCAACACACAGCCAAGGCCCAACTTCGACGCGTCGCTATACACAACATACTCACCACTGTCATCTGGTAATGTCAGAACCGGTGCGGTAGTCAATCTCTCCTTCAGGAGCAAATAACTCTCCTCGCACGCATCAGACCACTCAAACTTGACGCCCTTCTTCGTCAATCTGGTCAGTGGTGTAGCTATCCGGGAGAAATCCTGTACAAACCGTCGGTAATAGCCTGCTAACCCCAAGAAACTCCGGATCTCCGGCACAGTAGTGGGTCGACTCCAATTCAGCACGGCCTCGATCTTGTCAGGATCAACACTAACTCCCTCGGCCGAAATTACGTGGCCCAGAAACTTCACACTATCCAACCAGAACTCACACTTGCTAAACTTCGCGAACAGCTGATGGTCCCGCAAAGTCCGCAACACCGCTCGCAAGTGCTTCTTGTGCTGGCCCACACTCCTCGAGTATATCAAAATATCATCAATGAATACTATCACGAACTTGTCCAGGAATCGTCGAAATACCCGATTCATCAAGTCCATGAAAGCTGCGGGGGCGTTGGTCAACCCAAACGGCATAACCAAAAACTCATAGTGCCCATACCGCGTCCTGAAAGCTGTCCTGGCAACATCTGAATCCCGGATCCTCAACTGGTGATATCCGGATCGAAGATCAATCTTCGAAAAGACTGCTGCTCCCTTCAGCTGATCGAACAAGTCATCAATCCGAGGCAACGGATACTTGTTCCTCACTGTAATCTGATTCAGCTTCCGATAGTCGATGCACAAACGCATAGACCCATCCTTCTTCCGCACAAATAACACTGGAGCACCCCACGGAGAAACACTCGGTCGAATGAATCCCTTCTCTAACAACTCCTGAAGCTGAATCTGCAACTCCCTCAACTCTGCAGGCGCCATCCGGTACGGTGTCTGGGAAATCGGTCCAGTACCCGGCAATAACTCAATGGTAAAATCAATCTCCCGCACAGGGGGTATACCAGGTAACTCCGCTGGAAACACATCCGGAAACTCAGACACAACCTCAATACTACCAAGATCCGGCACTGCAGCTGTAGTGTCCACAACATGGGCTAAGTAAGCAACACAACCCTTCTTCATCAATCGATCCGCCCTCAATGCGGAAATCAAACACGGTAGGGAAGTGTTCTTCTCGCCACGAAACAGTATCTCAGGTAACCCGGGTCGTCGAAACGCGACCTCCTTCCTGTGGCAATCAAACATGGCCCAGTGCGACTCCAAAAAGTCCATACCCAATATCAGATCGAAATCCACAATATCAAGCAATAACAGATCTGCGGCTAAGCCATGGCCATCAACAAACACCTCACAATCTCGGTAAACCCATCCGATGCTCACAACTTCACCTGACGGATACAACACTCTCCACAGCCCCGGAAGTGGAGATGCAGGTACCGTAGCCAATGATGATAGTCTATATGATATGAATGAATGTGTGGCACCTGGATCTAGCAATGCAACTACAGGAATACCAAAAACATGTAACGTACCAATAACGACCTCCGGTGATGCTCTGCCCTCACGCATAGTCATAGCATGAACTCTCGCCTGTCCGGCTGGTCGTCCTCGCTGGGGTTGTCCCTGCTGTCTACCCTGACCTGCAGACTGTGCTGGTCGAGCTCCCGTAGTGGCACCTCGCTCAACTCCGGAACTCTGGGCCGCCTGTCCACCAGTACCATACGACTGAGGACACTCTCTCGAATAGTGACCCACCTGGCCACAGCTATAACAAATAACAGTGCTCCGCTGACATACACCAAGATGACGCTTGTTGCAGAAGCTACACAAGGGATACTCCCGCGGTACAGCAAAAGTGCCACCTGTACGTCGAGGATAACTAGAACCGCTAGAACTCCCACTAGCCTGTGGTCGCTGCGGTCGATCTCTCCTCCATCCCGGTCTCCGTCTAGATACATTAGCTGGTGGTCGATAAGATCCACCACCTGAGGATGAAGCTGAACCGGAAGTATCAGAACTCAGCCTCTTCGAAGGCCCCTGACTCGATCCACCTTCCTCAAATCGTCTCGGCTGGTACCTCTGCTGTCTCTCCTGCTCAATATCCTCGCCTCGGAGAGCTGCACTGACAAACTCATCAAAGTTGTTCCTCGGCATCGTAGTCAACGTCGCCTTGATGTTCAGATTCAATCCCAGCTCAAACCTACGACACTTGGCTTCCTCTGTATCCACCATATCCCGCGCAAAACGAGACAAACGAGTAAACCGATCCCGATACTCAAGTACAGACAAACTGCCCTGCCTCAAGTTCGTGAACTCCTCGTACTTGCGCTGCTGGGTAGCCTGATTAAAATACCTCCGCATAAACAGATCACGAAACAATGTCCACGGAGTATCCACAGGAACTCTGTCAGTGCTGACCCACCAAAAGTAAGCATCACCCTCAAGTAAACCAACTGCGGCTACTGACATCTGCTCAGGTGTAAACTGCAGACGCTCACAAACACGCTCAATCTGAACCAACCATGCCTCGCATATCTCTGGATCAACTGAACCCGAAAACACAGTAGCACCCGCAGTACGAGCCTTGACCACAGGGTCAAAACGCTCTTCCAAACGCAGCACTCGCATCAGCAAGTCGCGCGTTCGGCGATCCTCATCAGGATCATCATCCCGGTCAACACGGGGACCACGTCGAGGAGGCATCCTACTGATACAAGACAAGCATTAGGCACAAGCAGAAAGAACGTAATCATGAAACCGCAGATATTTGAGGACACACAACACCCGAAGTATTGATGAGTACCGCTGGCCAGTCGGGTCATCACTCCAGCCATGCTGTATCAACTCAAATACCCTAAGCGTCACAACTACAAGAGTCTACAGAATCTGACAACCTAATGCTCTGATACCAAGCTGAAAGGACCCAACCCCGATTTAGCTCCCTAAACCGGAATCGAACCCCTTCGAAAATACGAACCAACAAAAACTTTTCAAAATTTCGGCAGAGTTTCGTTACTAGCGTGGAATTACCATAACCTGCACGCGGAAATTAACACTTCGTCCTATGCCACAAAAAGCAAACCGTGGGCACCAATCCCATCCGGATTTCTCAACATCAATATAATCAACAAACAGTAAACATACTGTACTATATATATGTATATCCGAGAAAAACCGTATAAACAAGTATCGGAATGTATCAGAGCGACCTCTAGTATAAAATATATATAACATGTACATCAGTAGGTGAAACTGAAACCTACTGGAAAACACAGATGACTCTGATCACTAGCCTCCAAACCACGACGTGAAAACACCAAACCTGAACTGCAAACTGGGCACGGAAACCGAAAAGCCCAGGGGAAAGACAATAAACACGTTAGAGTGAGTGGACGAAAATAAATGTCTTTCACCGAGTATATATGTTATAAAAACATATGCAAATCCAGGTAAATAAAAACATAACATGGTACACGAGGTAAAACTCACACTCCTCCAGTGTACTGAGCATGCAAGTATAAATCCCACGGGGTCACTCATGGACACATACCGTGCTAGTACAGTCCGAGTCACGAGGTCCTTAGTCCCCGTGACTCTAAGCCAGAAATGGCCTCGGTTCCGGGGAAACGCCCCTCACCGGTCAGGTAGGGATAACGACGCCCCTCCTGGATGGCCTACCATCGGGGATCAACCGAGAGGCAAGTGTATCGATACAACAACGTAACCAAGACTGTACTCTGTGAAAACCAAATCATAAACAGTTCGATGCAAATGCATGAAACAACATATAGTGTATGCATATTCGTTTACGTATATCCGTTTAAATATAATCGTATAATCGTAAAAACACATGCTTATGTAATCCGTAATCTTAATACGCATGCTCAAGTTCATAAATCATATAAAAGACTCGCAATCGTTTCTGTGAAAAGAAATTGTCCACTCACAGATCCGCTAGCGCAAACTCGCTCTAAACACGTGGTCCGGCGGAAGTACCCTCGCCCGAAGCACGATCACGATCTAAATCTCGATCTCGATCTCCTGAATATATATAAACATAACTGATCAAAATCGTAATCCACAACACTGAACGGATGCACAGAAACCAACCGTTCCCGAAAATACAAAATGCGGTGCAAAATGAATTACGGAAATCCCGAAATCCCCACTCGAAATCTCGACTGAAAATCAGCTAACCAAAACAACCCGAAAACCTCCGTACGATAACCAGGGCGTGATTACGAGAAAAATGACATTAATTACATCGAAATCTGAAAAGTTGACTTTTCCGGCCGTTGACCGCCGTTGACCGCCGCCGCCGGCGGCGGCGCGCCGTCAACGGTGGAATTACAAGGCCAAACTCTCCAGTTCTCAAGGTCTCGTCAAGGCGAGCATATTTCTCTTCTACCACGAAGTCCAATTCAGCCCGGAACCACCTCAAATTCACGGAACCCGACCGGAAATTTCCACCAGAAAACCCATTCGGGTTTGCCACCAAACTCAACCTCATCCAAATCTAACCACCTAGGTAGCATCTACAAGGCACGGGGAGCAAAACCCCCAACATCTTGTCCCTCGAAACTCGCCGGAAACATCTCCACCGACTCCGGCGACGGAGACGAATTCGACCCTAATCGGGTCCATCCCAAACGACACCAAAACCCAACAAGCCATACACCAATGTACTCGAAATCACATAAGGGCTCTAACCATACCTGTCCCGTGGCGGATGGTGGCCGGAATCCGGTCGCCGGAGTTCACTTTCCCGTTCGGGAAACTTCCCTTCTCGGCAGCTCCTCCACTTTCCAAAATAGGAAAGTCAACCAAAAGTCAAAGCTTGGTCAAAGTTCACAATGAAGTTTCCGACAATTCACGACTATTTTTTTGACTTTTCGATATTTATACTCGTCCCTCGAGTCGATCGACGATTCGAAATGGATAACCATCACAATTCGGATAAACTCGAAACAATCGGATAAACTCGTCGGAACCTGAAACTTCAAATAATCATAAAATATTCCTCGGTCATTGGAAAAATCTTCCGGAACCACCCACGAACTCGAAATCACGTACTCTACACTTTCCGTGAAGACACCCAACTCAAATTCTTGACCAAAAACAAAGTCGCGAATCGAATCGGCAAACCACATAATATCGCAAAACTGCGACTATAACCAAATCTCGAGAATCGTGCCAAACACACAACTGATTCTGGTTCGGGTCGTCACAATGTCTCTACACACAGTAGAGCCGATGAAATGGTACGTGGAAAAGAGAATAGATGACGATGTGCTCAGACACGTGGCAGATGGGGAGGCTTTTAAACATTTCGATAGGGAATTTCCAGAGTTTGTGGCGGAGATTCAAAATGTTAGACTAGGACTTTCTACAGACAAGTTCAATCCTTTTAATGATGGCACATACAACGCTTGGCCAGTTATCCTCATGCCATACAACCTTCCTCCCTGGATGTATATGAACAAGGAATTTAATTTCCTTACTCTACTAATTCTAGGGTCTAAGTCTCCTAGAAAGTGTTTAGATGTGTACCTCAGACCATTGATTGACGAGTTGAAATTGTTGTGGGAAACTTGAGTTCCAACGTAGGACAAGTTGAGGAACACTATGTTCTTGATGAGAGCCGCGGTAATGTGGACCATCAGCGATTTTTCCACGTATGGGATGTTGGCATCTTGCACAACCAGAGGATATAATGTTTGTCCTGTTTGCTTGGACGACGTCAACTCTAGTTGGCATGCGGGGAAGGTGTGTTACTTGGTTCACTGTAGATGGCATCCTCATGATTACCAATGGCGACAAGATAAGGACTATTTTGATGGGACAGTAGAAAATGATCCTAAACCCCGAGAGTTGTCCAACGAATAGATTTTTGAGAGGTTAAATAGCTTCAATTTCGGTGTGTTAACCAATGACGATGATGTGAAGAAACTCAATCCACACCCTCCACAATATGTGGCATATTGGCACCACGTGAATATTTTCTTTGAACTGCCTTACTGGTCAAAATTGAAGCTGAGGAATAACCTAGATGTCATGCACATAGAGAAGAATGTGTGCGACAACGCGGTGGGAACCATTCTCTGTATTAAGTTCAAGACTAAGGATACTCCCAAATCGCAAAAAGATCTAGAATCTATGAATATAATCCGTCCCTTGTGGTTAAAGAGGGATATAAGAGGTGTTTACAATAAGATATATGTTGCACCTTACACAGTGAAGCCAAAAATGAGGAATGTTGTATTCAACTGGTTTTAGCGTGTTCGGTATCCGTCTAATTATGCGTCGTCTAAGCCAAAAATAATGGCGGTGAAAAGTAACCGCCTATTTTTTGGGTGACTTTCAAAAAATACTTAGACGACGCAATCATAGGGTTCCATTGTTTAAATGGAAAACTAGGTATAAGAAAAACCAATCGGTTTCTCTGTCTCTCATTTCGATTCCTTCTCTCTCCCTCACCCCGACGGCCAAAACTCGATCTCCCCCCTCACGGTGACTCTCCCTTTCCCTCACCAACCCCTTTCCCTCACCTCGGGTCCTCCCTCTCCCTCTCCCTCACTGGTGCCGCCCCTCTCACCGATCTCGCGTCTCTCGATCGATCACCGATCGACGATTTTCTCCTTCTCTCTCTCTCCTGCAACCCAGCCACCTCTCCGGATTCCCTCTCCGGTACGTCCCTCGATCTCCCTCTCGATCGATATATATTCATGCATGAATATTCCGGCTGGCCATGTATATATAAATTGTATAATACTATGTATATACGTATTATATGTACTATGTATATATGTATTATGTGTATTTGTATGTATTTGGATATGTATTTATAATATTGGATAATTTAATTGATATATTTAGATATGTATAATTGGATAATTTCATAATTCGATAATTTATATATATGCATGTGTATAATATATTATTGAATAATTTCATAATTAGAAAATTTATATGCATGTGTATAATATATTGGATTATTGATATATATGGATATGTACGTATATTGAATTCCCGTGTTAATTAATATATAGATATGTTAATTTATATGTGTTAATATATATATATATATTTATATATGTGCTATTTTATTTATGTTTATAATTATATTTGTTAATCTTTATATATGTGTTATTTTATTTATGTTTATAAATATATGTGAAATAAATATAAATGTGTTAATATATAGAAATATAAGATGCCAAAAAGGCGCACGGCAAAAGACAAAGAATCGTGGCATCAATTTGTCTTACGACAAATGGGTTGGGGAATCAAGCCTCCAATGAGCCGAGTACGAGTTCGACTCATGAAGGGGAGATTTCGCACACTCCTCCTATTGACGACATTGCAGCTAATCAGGGCGGTTCAGGGTCGACGTCACAGGCGCTCCAATCTTCTGATAAAGATTCAGCTACCGTTAGTGCGAGACGGCAAAACAGGAGGGACCCCTCACTTCCACCGCCTAAACGCATTCTTGGAATTTGCAATGGATCGGAAGCAAAGGAGAGCGTAGCAAAGACATCAGTTGAAGGGAGGATCGATGTGCCTCTAAACACATTCACCGGATGTCTTGAAGGAAGGAGGCTGACTAGTTTGACAGCTCACCAGATCAGAAACTATGTACATTCTCACGTACGTATGATAGCCCCTACTTGGGAAGACCTCCCCAACGTGGACTAAATGAACGTGGTCCGTGGACTCACGGTAAAAGAATATTTAATATTATAGTTTTTTTCATAATTGATTACAAATTCTAGTGTTTACTGTTTCTAATTGTTTAATTTTTTTTGTTAGAACAATTTTAATTATGAACAGACTCCGGAGATGGTGGACTACATCAACAAAACCGCTTACCAGATCTTCAAGGATTGGAAGTGCACATTGCACAAGACGTACAAGGCAAACTCCCGAAAGACTCCGAAGGAGTTCAAAAAGGGAAGGGAAGATGAGTGGGAGTGGTTGAAAGCCCACTTCGAGTCTGAACCGTATAAAGTTCATATTCCTCTACATTTGTGTCATTTTTTGGAAAAAATTATGTTGAATAATGATTAATTACGTAATAATTTAAATTGTTGTGTAACATGCGCAATCACAGAGAAACAGAGCTAATAAGGAGAAAAAGTTGTTACACCACGGATCAGGCTCTTGCAAAATGCTCAACCTGGTGCATGAGCACTTTTAAAAGGGTTCGAAATACCCGCTTATAGCAGGCAACATTTCTGCTTACAATAGGCCCAAACAGACCGAATATCTCGGCACTAAACACGCCGTAAGTAACATTTTTTTTCAAAGTAATAATATTTAATTTTATTGTTGCTTCTTCACTTGTGCATAAAGAGATAAACTTGATAAAAGAGAATATTATTTGTGTGATACATAAGTAATTGATTATATGCATGTGTGGTACATAGGTGCATGTGGTCGGGATACATATGGTGACTTGAGAAATGTGAATGAGCTTTAGTTTTGATGTTATTGGAAGTGTTTTGATTTTGGTATAGGATTTTGGTTTCCTCAATTTTTAGGGAAAATTATACCTATTTTTTTGGAGACACTTATATATATATTGTCTATGTTCATTTCAGGAGAGGTTGCAACAATTGACCGACTAGAGAATTTCGGATATGCAGTCCCAAAGTCTAGGAATCATGCTTGAGGAGTTGCTACTCTCTCGACAGAATCTTAGATAGAAATGCAGATGCAGTCTTCGGCCGTTGACCTGGTAAAGAGGTTCATGACATTGTACGAGGAGTCAAGCGTGATATGAGCCAGTCCACATCGTCGGGGAATCAGCGCATGAATACGGCGGGACTAGAGAAAATACAAGCTTTCCAAGAGCAAGCTCAAGTGGCCAATGACAATGCTTTAGTCGCCCGGGAGGACGCTCATAGGGCTCAGGAGAACGCTCGTATAGCTCGAGAGGAGAGTCAAGCAACTCAAGCAAGGATGGATCATATGGCTCAATTAATGTGTATCATATCGACTAAGCTAGGCCTGGATTTCGATGTTGTTTGTCACCCGTTTGGCTCTCCCTCTCCACCAGGACCCGATGACAACGATCCGAGCGGGGGTGGGATCGGTGGGGCCCATACGCCTTCTACTGTCTCTAGCTAGGTTTCTTATGTACTTTTGTGATCTTGATCGGAATCGAACAATATTTTATTAATTTTGTACGAATTTTATATTTAATATATGTTTGATTATTATTAGTTATTTAAATTTTAAATTAATTTATTGTTTAATATATTAGATTAATTATTTTTTAAAAAAAATATTTACTACCTAGACGACGGAATCTATGATTCTGTCCTCTAAGTACTATCACCTTGACAATGGAATCAAACTTGTCGTTGTCTAAGTAATATCACCTAGACGACGACAAAATTGATTGCATCTAAATATATACTTATACCACGGAAATATGCGTCATCTAAGTTGAACTTAGATGACAGAAATTCCAACTTCCGTTGTTTAAGTACCTAAACTACAGTGTTTAGATGACGACACTTAGATGACGGAGATTCCGTTGTCTAAGTACCTAGATGACGGAAATACCTACCTAAGCGACGGAATTGTTCCGTAGCCTAGCTAAGTGACTTTTTCTGCTAGTGACAAACATGCTTTTTATAATCGCCCACCTTACAACTGCAGAATCTTGCATGTAACTATGTAAGTCATTCAGTTTGACAACTTACTCATTCAATTTGATAACTTACTCATCCGAAATGGATGAAATGTTCAGTTTGTTCACTCTTCGTTGATAAATGAGTGATTTCAGACAAAGGAACTGTTTTTTATTTTATTATTATTTGAAAGGACAAAGGAACTATTATTGAAAAATATATACCTTCTTATGTATGTTCCTAGTTATGGTAGAATTTGTAGTGAATAAGGGAGAAAGTCCTATTTAGTGATGTATTAGGATTTTTACCATATGTAACTCCATGTACTCTCTTATATAAATGAGGTTCTTATTATCAATAAAAGGTCTCACCACTTGCTTCCACAATCACTATATATTTTACCGTTTATCCTAAAACACGTTATCAACACGAGATTCTAGCCCTGTGCGCGTTCGGCAAGTCAGTGTCGAATTCCCTGAGGATGGCTTCTCTTTTGTGTTGTTTGACTAGAACACTGGGTTTCTGAACAAACCTGGATGCCCTTCCCGACTTGGTCACTTCCAACTCAGTCTCGAGAACCTTATCGGCACAGAGAAAGTTCTTGAAAAAAGGCTCCACAAGGATTCTCAGATTGGCAATGACTATACACCTCTTGCCAAACGAGTTGAAAACCTTCCACATATGCGGGTGCACGTCTTCCACGTAGAACTTGGGTAACATAAACCTGGTGACCATCTCAATGTCCATGATCCTCAAGCCGGTGAAGAAAATGAAGATGAAGGTGTTGATGGCCACGACTTCGGATATGAAAAAGTACGTGAGGTAGACGAAGGGGATGGAAGCAAGGAGTATGAGGGCTCTTAACAGATTGTAAGCTTCGAGAGAGATGAGCATGAAGTAAGGGAAAGCGCTCTGGGACACGAGGAGTGTGTCTTCGAGGTCTCCGACAACGGTCTTGTTCGATCTTCCCTAGGTGCTGCATCGAGAAATCGGCTCGAACCGATGAAAATGTGCGCCCATGACCACCAGCTGCTGAGAGAGAAAGAGAGGAGATAGCTAGGTGTGGGGCTGAATAATGTTTTGTCACAAAACTTGTGTGTCGGATAAGAGCTGTTGCTAGTGAGCATGAGCTCTTTATGTTATGAGAATGGGAAAGAAGATGGGGGGGGGTTTATAAAATGAGAGGGAGAACGAGTTTAATTAAAGTTGTGAGATTCTAAATTCCATGGAAATATTATTATTCGGTTAGGACATACTTGGAAGAAACTAATAAGCAACTGATTTTGTTTTTTTAACTAAAGGCTGTGCGGCAGCCCTCAAACCTTCATTAATGAAACTGTCGAATACATATTCAGGGGACATAATACCTAAACTCCATTTTAGAATAAGCACAAATAAAGCATCTCGGAAACTCACAAGGCGACTTCTAACTCCTATGCATTCAAACACGATCCAATTAGCAAAGAGTACAACTTCAACTACTCTATCCGTTTTACTATTATGGTGACATAGTAACAGGAAGATAACGCGACTAAAGTGACTCATCATTACAAATAAAACTGCTTCCCAACCATGCTCTAACATATTTACCACTACTCACTTAATCACTGATTGCGCTTTTCCTACTCTACATAAGTACATATCATAAAAGCATGTAGAACACCACCTTTTTTTTGTTCTACATACCACAAATGCTCATATTCAATAATGATATGCTTGATATATTCTAAGAGTTATAGTTTATAAATAATTCAGCACATATATATAGTGAATAAGTTAGGTTGTTATGAATGTAATTAACAATGTATGTAACATTATTGTTAAAATTTTATTTGAAAAGCGTTATTGTTATAACATTTATTAATCCCTTAAAAACACATTTATTAATCAATGCCCTTGTTACTGTTTTTGTTCTTAGGGTGAAGTTAAGGTGGCCTCAAATTTCTTTCCATATGCATGTTTCTCTCTTGAGATGAAGAATCTTACCAGCTTGAGTTTTTTTTCTTCTTTTTTAGTTTTGGTGTTTCCTCCTTGCTCTTTTGACTTTGAGAGAGTTTGTAATAACTATCAACCTAATATAGGGAAAATGGAAAGGTCATAATTCGGTCCCTATTTCCATCTTTGGGAGTTTTTCCATTGAAGACTTCTATGGTGAGGACTTGGTGAGTATCTTCTATACAATAGTTTATAAATCTCAATTTTGATCATATTTTAACATATCAACCGTTAGATTTATAGCCATATATGAGTAGATCATTCTTGTAAATTTTTAACCAAATCGAAAATCGTTAAGAGATTCAAAATCATGGTTTATTCATTATAAACATGAACGGTTTAAGTTTGATAAATTTAGAACGTTCATTTATATAATCTTGTTCGACCCCTTAACGATTTTTAAATTGAATGAAAATTTATAGAAATGATCTACGTATATATAACTAGATATACAACGGTTGATCTTCCAAAATATTATTATGAAGTATAATTTTCAAGAAAGTACTCACCAAATCCTCACCATAGAGGCTCTCAACGAAAAATTTCTCTTCCATTTTTTTGATTATTCTATCTTTTTCATTTATAAAATTAAAGTGAAAGAACGAACGGTACATTTCCGGTTGTGGTCACTGTTTTTCTATGAGATTGTGGGTGGGTGTTTACTTGTGCGCCTCAAATTTGTTGTCAAAGAAGAAGTAATATCACTATTTAACTTACATTGTACGTACGTATGTGAGCTAGCTAGAGATCAATATACTTTTCTTGCGTACAACTAAGATAGAGCACAGTTGTTGCGAGTAGTTGGAAGTCAATGCCAATACCAGCAAATAGCATAGATTGAATTGATTAGCCCATCTTTGGATGTGATTATTCTATCTTTAGACTCACTTATTATACGGTAATTTAGCATGTAGGTGAAGTAAAAGCTAGCTTAAAGCTCTATGTTGAGTACATTTAAACACACAAGTGTTACCAATAAAAATGAATGGCAACATGTAACTCTACTGTTACCAATTAAGGGGACAAGTGAAAAGGGAAGAGATCGAGTTAAGTACCGAAAATGCCAAATATTCTTCGATTATCCAAAAAATTCTCTGAAACCTCCTACGAACTCGAAATCACATCCTCTACAATTTCTGCGAAGGAACTCAAACTAAATTTGTGTCCGATAATTAAGTCGTGAATAAAGCCGCCAGATCGATCAATTACGACTACTCGTGAAATGTGCAACTCAAGCCGATTAACATACCATTTTTGGTTTGGGTCGCTACAAATCTACCCCCTTAACAAAAATTTTGTCCTCGAAATTTTCATACCTGCTAGCTGAAGAGATAAGGATACTGATCTCGCATGCGCTGCTCGGTCTCCCAAGTAGCCTCTTCAACAGAATGGTTTTGCCACAATACATTCACAAGAGGAATAGCTCTGTGCCGCAACTCTTAGACTTTCCGATCAAGTATCTGAACTGGTTCCTCCACGTAGGTCAAGTCCTCCCATATAGGAAGCTGATATGGTGCCAACACATGGGAGGGATCGGAAATGTACTTCCGTCACATGGATACATGAAACACATCATGTACCCTGGCCATCTCAGAAGGTAATGCCAATCTGTATGCCACTGCACCAACTCGCTCAGTGATCTTATAAAGGCCTACATATCGCGGACGAAGTTTACCACACTTCCCGAAACGAACAACACTCTTCCAAGGAGAAACATTCAGGAAGATCCAATCACCAACCTCGAACTCGAGATCCTTACGTCGCACGTCAGCATAACTTTTCTGTCGATCCTGAGCAGCCCTCAATCTGTCCCGAATGATTTGAACATCTTCCATGGTACTCTTTACCAAATCAGAGCCAAGAAGCCATTTCTCGCCAACTTCACTCCAACATAATGGAGTTCGACACTGTTTTCCGTACAACGCTTTTAAGGTGCCATACCAATGCTAGCCTGATAGCTGTTGTTGTACGCAAACTCAATCAAATGAAGTTGCTAATCCCAATTCCCTTTGAACTGCAAAACACAAGATCGTAACATATCCTCGAAAGTCTGAATAGTCATCTCCGATTGACCATCTGTCTGAGGATGAAAAGTTGTGCTGAAATGTAGTCTAGTCCCCATTGCCTTCTGCAATGCCTGCCAAAATTCGGAAGTGAACTGACTATCCCGATCAGAAACTATAGACATAGGTACTCCATGCAATCTCACAACCTCTTTTAAGTACATCTTCGCCAATCTGCTCACGGGAAGCTTTCCTGGAAGTGCTAGGAAATGAGCTGACTTCGTAAGGCGATCCACAATCACCCAAATACCAGTACTACCACCCGAAGTACGAGGTAACTGATACACAAAATCCATGGTGATATGCTCCCATTTTCACACTGGAATCTCCAAAGGTTGCAATTTACCCGGCAGTTTCTGACGTTCTGTCTTCACTTGCTGACAAATCAGGCATCTTCTCACATACATTGCTATTTCCGTCTTCATGTTTCGCCACCAATAATGAGCTTTAAGTGTCCGGAACATCTTTGTACTACTCGGATGCATAGCATATGTGGAACAATGGGCTTTATCGAGTATTTCCTTCTTCAAATCTTCATCTCTGGGCACACATAATCTCCCCCTAAACATCAAAGTGCCATCAATCCACATCTGAAACTCTGTCGGTACATTATTCTAAATCAAATTCTTCTTGCTCAGCAAATAAGCATCTGAATCTTGAGCCTCACGAACTCGATCAAGTAATACCGGACGGACTTGGAAGCTAGCCAACAATGCTCCATCATCATTCCACTTCAACTCTGCTCCCGTTGCTCGCAACTCCGTCAAAAGTGACACTCTAGCAACACGTACATGGAAGAGAGAAGCACCATGTTTGCGACTAAAAGCATCAACAACCACATTAGCTTTCCCTGGATGATACTCGAAAGTGCAGTCGTAATCATTAATCAGCTCCATCCATCTTCGCTGCCTCATGTTCAAATCTAGCTGTGTACGCAAGTAAGTAAGACTTTTTTGATCGGTGTAGATCTTGCACTGTGCTCCATACAAGTAATGTCTCCAACTCTTCAATGCTAATACAACGGTAGCTAACTCCAGATCATGAGTAGGATAGTTAACTTCGTGTGGTTTCAACTGTCTTAAACCATATGCCACCACATTTCCATGCTGCATCAAAACACAACCCAGACCTAGCTTCGAAGCATCATTGTACACCACAAACTCACCACTATCGTCAGGTAGAGTCAACACTGGTGCAATAGTCAACCTTTCCTTCAAATTCAAGTAACTTTCCTTGCAAGCATCTGACCATTCAAACTTGACTCCTTTCTTCGTCAAACGGGTAAGCGGTGTCGCTATCCGTGAAAAGTCCTGCACAAATCGGCGATAATAAACTGCTAAGCCCAAGAAACTCTGTATCTCTGCCACGTTGGTAGGTCTGCTCCAATTCAGCACCGCATCAATCTTATCAGAATCCACGCTGACTGCCTCAGCTGATATCACATGACCCAAAAACTTTACACTGTCTAGCCAAAATTCACACTTGCTAAACTTGGCGTACAACTGAACGTCTCGTAAAGTCTGCAAGACAACATGCAAATGCTTCTTGTGCTACCCCACACTCCTGGAATAGATCAGGATGTCGTCGAAGAACACAATGACGAATTTGTCCAGATAACGTCTGAAAATTTGATTCATCAGGTCCATGAAAGCAGTTGGCGCATTGGTCAACCCAAACGGCATAACAAGGAACTCATAGTGCCCATAATGTGACCGAAACGCCATCTTGTCCACATGGAACTCCTGAATCCATAACTAATGATACCCAGACCTGAGATCAATCTTCGAGAAGACTGAAGCTCCTTTCAGCTTCTTCACCGTAACCTGATTCAACTTCCGATAATCGATACATAGCCTCATCGAACCATCCTTCTTCCTCACAAACAACACTGGAGCACCCCAAGGTGAAACACTAGATCGAATGAAGATTTTCTTAATCAATTCCTGAAGTTGACTCTGCAACTCCCTTAACTCCGCTGGTGCCATACGATAGGGTGTCTGCGAAATAGGTCCGGTACCCGGAAGTAACTCAATAGTGAAATCAATCTCCCTGACTGGAGGAACACCAAGTAAGTCCTCGGGAAACACATCTGGATACTAGCAAACTACTGAAATATCACCAATATCCGGCACACAAACACTCGTATCAACTACATGTGCAAGATAAGTCTCACAACCCTTCCTCATCATCCGATCAGCCTTCACTGCTGAAATCAAACAAGGCAAAGTAGTATTCTTTTCACCTCGAAACAAAATTTTCGGCATGCCTGGACTCTTGAAAACAACCTCCTTCTTGTGACAATCAAGAATAGCCCAATGGTTTTCCAAGAAATCCATGCCCAAAATCATGTCAAAATCCACAATATCCAGCATCATCAAGTCCGCAGCTAACCCATAACCTCCAATAAAAATCTCACAATCTCTATATACCCACCCTACACACACTACCTCGCCACATACTAGGGGGAGGAGATGCAGGTATAATAGCCAATGATGCTAATCTATAGTACATGAATGAATGCGTAGCCCCTGGATCTAGTAAAGTAAGAACTGGATGACCAAAAATGCATAACGTACCGATGATAACCTCTGGAGAAGCTCTGCCCTCACGTAGAGACATGGCATGAACTTGAGCCTGTCCTGCTGGTCATCCACGCTTGCCGCGATTATGCTGACTACCCTGTCCAAAAGGCTGTGTTGCACGATCATCAGAAGTAGTACCCTGATCTCGTCTAGTACCCTGATCCGCAACACCACCAAAAGTGCTAAGCGGAGGACACTCCCTCACAAAGTGACCCACCTGGCCACAACGGTAACAAGTAGAGGTGCCATACTAACACTGACTAAAGTGATATCAGTGACAGTTGTACAATGGAGATTCCCTCGTTGTAGCTGGTGTGCCAAATGAAGGTCAAGGATAACTCGATCCACCAGAACTCCCACTCGACTGCTGCCTCTGCTGTCGATTGCTCCTCTATCCATAACTCTGCCTAGGACTGTTAGTAGGATGTCTATAAGGTCCACCACTCGAAGATGATGCTGATCCAGAAGTACCTGAACTCAACCCCTTCGAAGCACCCTGGATAGGTCCACCTTCTTCCAAGCGACGCATCTGAAACCACATCTGTGACGACTCGGACCAGAATTAGCAGTGGAATCAGCTTGATTGATGAGCTTGCACGTAGTCGCAGAGTTGCGACAGTCGTTTTAATTGCCGAAGCTTCTTAACGACTAAATTATTGGTCAAGAATTGGAGCTGGGTCTCTTCTCGAGAGTCATTCTACGTGTGATTACGAGTTCATGGGCGGTTCCGGATCGTTATTTGGACGACCGAGGAATTAATTATGAATATTTGAAGTTTCGACGGAAACGGATTATAATGGCGAGCTACTTAACGACTAAATTACCGGTGGAGAATTTGGTTTCGGCTTCTCCATGGAAGTTGTTCATAATTTAATTTCGAGTTTGTGGGAACTTCCGGAGCATGATTTTGAGTTACGGAGTTTAAGTTGTGAATATTTCCGATTATTGATTGTTTAGTCGATTTAAATGTGTGTTGATTCAAGGGTTGACTTTTTATCTGTTTGATCGATGTGCTTGACTTCGGGTGATTATTGAAGAGTATGTCGAGATGAGTTTGTGGCCGCGAGAATTATCGGAATCGAAATTACGACGAGAAAGTTACGGGTATTTGAAGTTTGCCGAAATGGATAATTATGAGGTTTCCTTTTTGGGAAAGTATAAATAGTGGGCTTACTATTTTGGGAAGGTCAAATTTGGTCATTAATATAGTTGACCGAGTTGACTGAGTCAACTCGGTGGTGTGAATGGCGACGGGAGGAGCCACGGCCTCGCCGGCGGCGAGCTCCGTTCGGCCACCTCCATGCTCGACACCGGTCTCATTCGGTTCGTCCCTGTGCCCCGATCCCATTTCCGGCCTCTATCCATGGCGAGGCTCACCGGAGAGAGGGAAATTTCCGGCTTGAAAATGAAGATTTTTGGGTTGATTCGGGTTTGGAGATTTCGGCCGAATTGAACTTC
This sequence comes from Geum urbanum, assembly GCA_946800695.1. Classification (NCBI taxonomy): domain Eukaryota; kingdom Viridiplantae; phylum Streptophyta; class Magnoliopsida; order Rosales; family Rosaceae; genus Geum; species Geum urbanum. Next base: position 56,293,587 of record OX326997.1, read on the forward strand.
AAGAGGTACTGGGTTTTGTAGCCCTCTTCAATATGATTCTAACCATATAAACATGGTGTTCTAATTCGATTTGTAGATGGAGAATTTTGTGTTCTAATTCGGTTTTGCTTGAAATTGGATGTGTTAGAGTGAGAATTGGATTTCAGTGCAGTTGATAAAGTTGCTCAGTGCATGATTTTGAGTGGAATAGGTGCAGCTCCACCTTGAATTTCTCCGTCCGGCAGCGGCGCCTCCGTGGACGGCGGTCAACGGTCAACAGGTTTGACTTTTTGGACTTTCGACAAGTTGCATGTCATTTGACTCGAAATCGCGCCCCGATCGCAGTGGGGAGGTTCGTTTTTCGATTTGAGCATCTGAAAGTAAAACGAGATATTGAGGTGTTATATACGGATTTTCGACAGTTCGTCGACATTGAGTTATGTGTTTCCGAGAACGGTGGTTTCTCGTGATTTGTCTTATATTGTCGAGATATGATTTTGAGATATGGATTTTGTGAATATTCAGGTGTTCGTGATCGTTCTTTTGGCGAGGGACTTTCCGCCAGATCACGGGTTAACGCGATACGCGTTACGCCAGACTGTGAGTGGACAGTTTATTTTCACGGAATTATTGCGAGTCCTTTATATACGTTTTATGAACTTGAGCATGCAGCATGATTATGGTTTTATGAGCATGAGATTTCCTACGAGATTATGTTTATTATGAGCATGTGTTTTACGATTATACGGTTATACTTATACGAATATACGTATACGAGTACACATACACTTATATGTTGTTTCATGCATTTGCATCGAACTGTTTATGATTTGGTTTACACAGAGTACAGTCTCAGTTACGTTGTTGTATCGATACACTTGCCTCCCGGCTGATCCCCGATGGTAGGCCACCAGGAGGGGCAGTACCCCTACCTGACCGGCGAGGGGCAGTACCCCGGAACCGAGGCCTTTCTGGTTATGGATCACGTGGAAGTCAGGGACTCTGTGATTCCGACTGTACTAGCACGGACGTGTCCATGAGTGACCCCGTGAGATTTTCCATGCATGCTCTGTTTACGGGTTGGAGTCAGCGGCTCCTTGTATACTATTTGATTTATTTATATTTCGACTCGCATATGTTATTTTAAACATATATATTAACTGGTGAAAGACATTTATTTTCTTCCACTCACTCTAACGTGTTTCATGTCTTTCCCCTGGGCTTTTCAGTTTCCGTGCCCAGTTTGCAGTTCAGGCTCTGGTGTCGCACGTCGTGGTCGGAGGCATAGTACTCGAGCTACTTTGTTTCATCCAGTAGGTTTATTGTTCTATCTACTATGGTATGCGTATATGATTATGTATTAGAAGTCGCTCTGAGTTTCCTATTGAATATGTTATACGATTTTACCCGGATTTCAGTAAAGTATATATTATATGTATTGTTTACTTTACTGTTGATATATTGAGAAATCCGGATGGGATTGGTGCCCACGGTTTGCTTTTTGTGGCATAGGATGAAGTGTATTTTCCGCGTGCAGGTAATGGTAAATCAACGCTAGTAACGAAACTCTGCCGAAATTTCGAAAAGTTTTTGTTGGTTCGTGTTTTCGATGGGGTTTGACTCCGGTTTAGGAAGCTAAATCGGGGTTGGGTCCTTTCAGCTTGGTATCAGAGCATTAGGTTATAGGTTCTGTAGACTTCTGTAGTCGTGTTTACTAAGGATATTTGAGAATGTACAGCATGTCTGGAATGGTGACCTGACCGGCCGGCGGATAATCATCAAATTCCGGGTGTTGTATGCTTTCAAATATTTGAAGTTCCATGATTACGTTCCACTTGTTGTGAACGATATTGTATTCATTAGGATGCCTCCTGAAGTGCTTTCCGTGTCGTTTCGGTTGTGGATCCTGTTGAGGATCAATTGACGCGCGATTTGCCAGAGAACAGTGGATTCGGATGAGTATTCAGAGTTCACAGATTTGTGTGGCACGGTTTGCCTGAGGATGTGTATATGGGCGTCTACATGTTGCCTCAGAGCGGAGATTTGTGGCAGTGATGTTTGCCTGAGTCAGATCATTGTGTTTGGTGGGCTGGTATTGTGTGAGTTCCGGTTGCGACTCCATGGCCTACATTCAGGGTGTTGTATTTATGGTAATGGTTTTGTCAGGCTATCCAGCAAGTGTTATGTGGAGTGTTTACCCACCTGAGGCAGAGATGAATTGTCCACGTGTTTGTTCTTGTTTGCACGTGTTATGTGGCTTTAGAGGGAGCTGTGCACCAGGTTCGAGATGAGTCTGAACCTGAGTATCAGAGAGAGAGTCTGATTGATGTGCCTTGGGATATCCATGAGGAGCTTTGTGTGCTGCACTCAGTGGCGAGGCTATTGAAAAGGAATGATGTACACGGTTTCTTATGTGATGGTTTGAGGAAAATGGATTTAGTCGAGATTTTGATGAGGTTAAGTTCTGGCACTTCAGGATTAGTGACTTCATCAGGCTGTGGTCTTTCCGATATTGTTGAGGGCCATCAGATCAGGCAGAGAATCCGTTTGGTGATGGCGGAGATCACATAGTAGCGGATTTACTCCTGTGGCATGAGTTTGGGTGATCGTTGATGATCCTTTCTCGCAGCAGATGTCGCTGTGACTTGTGTTCATAAAGTACTCTCAGATACTATTGTGGTGGCCAGGAGGGTCACGATACGAGGGAGCACCTTCAGCCAGCTGTGTTTGCGGTTTGACAGCTCAGAGTTCGCGAGGAGATCCTCATGTTGTACCTGAAGTTTGACCAATGTAGCCTTTTGATGAGTTAATCAGCAATGTCACTATTGATGTGGGTGGTTAGTTGGGCATGTTGGAGTTCGTGCCATGACCTTGTTTGAGGACAGACTTTTCTCCGAGGTTGCTGTTGTTTGATATCCATGGTTATTGTACCTGCATCTTCACTTCCGAGGTTTTGGAGAGTGATGTATCCATCCGGAGGTTGCGAGATCCTTGTTGGAGGTTATGTGCTAGCCGCGGATCTGTTATAGCTGGACATCGTGGTTTTAGTGTGACTGTGAATATGGACTTACTGACGGCGCAATTAGCTGTGTTCGAGTACCTCGAGAAGGAGGTTGTGTTTCGACGACCAGATTTTACCTAGATACTGTTTCGCGGTGATGGTCGAGCGGATGGTGGAGACGAGTTGTGTGGCTTGTTTAGCCCATGATGTGGATACTATTGTTGCTGTGCCCGACATTGGTGACATTGAGATGGTTTCCGAGTTTCTAGGTATATTTCGGAGGAGTTACCAGGTGTTCCTCCAGTTCGGGAGATTGACTAGACCATTGAGCTTGTACCAGGCGCTGGACTCATTTTATCGGCATTTTGTCATTCGGAGCCAGCGGAGCTGATGGAGCTACAGTTTCGACTCCAGGAGTTGCTGGAAGAGGTTTCAGGAGATTTCATACGATTCCGCGTATTTGCGTGGTGTGCTCTTGCATTGTTTGTACGGATGTTATATGAATCGACGTGGTGGTGCATTGACTACCGGAAGCTTGATTTGCTTTAGAGAAGAGTGAGTATCCTCCGCTTCGGATTGATGGTTGGTTTGATCAGCTCGCGGGAGCTTCAGTCTTTTCGAAGATTGATTTTGGATCCGGATACCATCAGTTGAGGTTTGACGAGTCGGATGTGGTTATGTTAGCTTTCAGATCTTGGTGTGGGCATTACGAGCTCTTGGTCACGCCATTGGTTGACCAATGCCCCTGTAGATCGTGTAGACTTGATGGACCAGGTGTTCAGACGGTTTCTGGACGAGTTGCGGCCATGTTTGTCAGCAACATTTTGATTCACTCTAGGAGTGTGGGCCAGTACCTGAAGCAATTGTGAGCGGTTTTGCGGACTTCGCGGGACGATTAGCTGTTTTAACCAGTGTGAGTTTTGGCAGATTAACGTGAAGATTTGGGGCTATGAAATTTTATCCGAGGGAGTTGGCGTGGATCCTGACCAGATTGAAGCCGTGTTGATTTGGGGATTGCCCTACCATTGTACCAGAGATCAGAGGTCTCTTGAGTTGGCGGGCTATTACCGACGGCTTGTGCAGGAATTTTCCCGGATTGCTACTCTACTTTCCGGATCGACGAAGAAGGCGTCAAGTTCAAGTGGTTCGATGCACTCAAGGAGAGTTATTTACTCCTGCATGATGGTTGACCGTTGTTTCGGTTTTGACCTTACCTGTCGAGCGTGACGAGTTCATGGGTTATGGCGATGCATTGAGGTTTAGATTTGGTTGTGTATTGATGCTGTGTAGCTGAGCGGTGGCTCATGATTTCAGGCAGTGGAACATTATGTAGCTACATATCCTATGTTTGATTTGGACGCAGCTGTCCGTATGTTAGCATCGGAGAGTTCGAGACACTACAGCTATGGCATGCAGCGTGGTGTAGGACGTACACCGACCATTAAGTTTCACCCACTTGCATTTTCGGCCAGATTTGGGCTTGAGGCAGTGTAGATGGATGGGGTCGACTCACGACTATGGCTGCACCTTTGAGCTTGTTCGGGAAAGGTTAGTAGTTGTACTTTGACCATCCGTCTGGGATGTTGATGTTGGTGCGTTCAGTCGAAAATCGAGAGCTTCAGTGTTTCATGTGAGTGTGGCTCGAGTTTCCGTGTTAGCCGAGTTATGCGCTACGGAAGCTGAGTTCGAGTGTGATGATGTTGAAGCTCATTGTTTTACGTGTGTTTGGCGCTAGTGATGCGGGAATGTATCAGATACTTTGAGTTTACTACTCGTGACGCAACATGAAGAGTAATGTAGCAGCTTGTGTGTGCGCAGCATGTGTATGCAGATGCCACATTTGTCAGCTGGCCATGGCTCGGAGACAGAGACTTGTCGAGATATGTCAGCCATTTGAGATTTCCGGTTAGACGTGGCGTTTGTTGCTGTGATTGTGTGTATGTATGTATGCACTTTGGTTTGTGGTACCAGTTGTCAGACCATTGTGGACTGTTTGATGAACTTGGTACGTTTACTTGTACTTTTCAGAATAGACTTCGGTGGCAGGCTGGTATAGCTGTGTTTGACGGGGATTGGTCATTTCCGCAGTGTACCCGTGTCCCAGTTCACTGATCAAGATAATCAGCTACAACAGAGTGTTGGCGAGCTTTACAACGAGCATTGGGGACCAGATTACGAGTTAGTACCGGTCCTTGTCCTCAGATTGGCAAGTGATCTTCGAGGACTATTCAGGCCTTGGAGGGCATGTTGTGGATCTCGGTATTGCAGTTCCGAAGGATTCGGGACCAGCAGTTTCACTTGTTCGAGTTTGTTTGCTGTACCAGTTTGTGGACCACTATGGTTCTGATGTTGCGTGATGTCGTTTTGAGGGATGTTGTTGTACTCCACTGTGCTGGAGCGAGTTTGGTTTGAGTTTGAGTTGATGTTTGATTTTGATTTTGTGGAATGTGTTACCACAGACTGTCAGGTTAGCGGAAATAGGCCGATATACGCTTGAGTTCGATATTTGAGTTATGTTGATGTGTGCAGATTGAGTTGAGGTTTGCTATGTGTTGTGTACCCTATATGTTCCTTATGTAGGAACACTTGGCAATTATGTGAGGCAGTTCAGATTTGTGATTTGAGGGTACAGGGATTCCAGCACGGAATTATCTCCTATTGTGGAGTTTGTGATCAGAGTTGTTCAGTTGAGATTGTCGTTGGTGAGTTGAGCAGTATGCAAAGGCAGTGCTCCTACCTTGTAGTCGGCAGACTCAGAAATTTCGAGGTCGAAATTTTTCTAAGGGGGGTGGATTTATGACGACCCGGACCAGAATTAGCAGTGGAATCAGCTTGATTGATGAGCTTGCACGTAGTCGCAGAGTTGCGACAGTCGTTTTAATCGCCGAAGCTTCTTAACGACTAAATTATTGGCCAAGAATTGGAGCTGGGTCTCTTCTCGAGAGTCATTCTACGTGTGATTACGAGTTCATGGGCGGTTCCGGATCGTTATTTGGATGACCGAGGAATTAATTATGAATATTTGAAGTTTTGACGGAAACGGATTATAATGGCGAGCTACTTAACGACTAAATTACCAGTCGAGAATTTGATTTCGGCTTCTCCACGGAAGTTGTTCAGAATTTAATTTCGAGTTTGTGGGAACTTCCAGAGCATGATTTTGAGTTACGGAGTTTAAGTTGTGAATATTTCCGATTATTGATTGTTTAGTCGATTTAAATGTGTGTTGATTCAAGGGTTGAATTTTTATCCGTTTGACCGATGTGTTTGACTTTGGGTGATTATTGAAGAGTATGTCGAGACGAGTTTGTGGCCGCGAGAATTATCGGAATCGGAATTACGACGAGAAAGTTACGGGTATTTGAAGTTTTCCGAAATGGATAATTATGAGGTTTCCTTTTTGGGAAAGTATAAATAGTGGGCTTACTATTTTGGGAAGGTCAAAGTTGGTCATTAATATAGTTGACCGAGTTGACTGAGTCAACTCGGTGGTGCGAATGGCGACGGGAGGAGCCACGGCCTCGCCAGCGGAGAGCTCCGTTCGGCCACCTCCATGCTCGACAACGGTCTCATTCGGTTCATCCCTGTGCCCCGATCCCATTTCCGGCCTCTCTCCACGGCGAGGCTCACCGGAGAGAGGGAAATTTCCGGCTTGAAAATAAAGATTTTTGGGTTGATTCGGGTTTGGAGATTTCGGCCGAATTGAACTTCAAGAGGTACTGGGTTTTGTAGCCCTCTTCAATGTGATTCTAACCATATAAACATGGTGTTCTAATTCGATTTGTAGATGGAGAATTTTGGGTTTGAATTTTGTGTTCTAATTCGGTTTTTCTTGAAATTGGATGTGTTAGAGTGAGAATTGGACTTCGGTGCAGTTGACAAAGTTGCTCAGTGCATGATTTTGAGTGGAATAAGTGCAGCTCCGCCTTGAATTTCTCCGTCCGGCAGCGGCGCCGCCGTGGACGGCGGTCAACGGTCAACAGGTTTGACTTTTTGGACTTTCGACAAGTTGCATGTCATTTGACTCGAAATCGCGCCCCGATCGCAGTGGGGAGGTTCGTTTTTCGATTTGAGCATCCGAAAGTAAAGAGAGGTATTGAGGTGTTATATACGGATTTTCGACAGTTCGTCGACATTGAGTTATGTGTTTCCGAGAACGGTGGCTTCTCGTGATTTGTCTTGTATTGTCGAGATATGATTTTGAGATATGGATTTTGTGAATATTCAGGTGTTCGTGATCGTTCTTTTGGCGATGGACTTTCCGCCAGATCACGGGTTAACGCGATACGCGTTACGCCAGACTGTGAGTTGACAGTTTATTTTCACGGAATTATTGCGAGTCCTTTATATACGTTTTATGAACTTGAGCATGCAGCATGATTATGGTTTTATGAGCATGAGATTTCATACGAGATTATGTTTATTATGAGCATGTGTTTTACGATTATACGGTTATACTTATACGAATATACGTATACGAGTATACATACACTTATATGTTGTTTCATGCATTTGCATCGAACTGTTTATGATTTGGTTTACACAGAGTACAGTCTCAGTTACGTTGTTGTATCGATACACTTGCCTCTCGGCTGATCTCCGATGGTAGGCCACCAGGAGGAGCAGTACCCCTACCTGACCGGCGAGGGGCAGTACCCCGGAACCGAGGCCTTTCTGGCTATGGATCACGTGGAAGTCAGGGACTCCGTGATTCCGACTGTACTAGCACGGACGTGTCCATGAGTGACCCCATGAGATTTTCCATGCATGCTCTGTTTACAGGTTGGAGTCAGCGGCTCCTCGTATACTATTTGATTTATTTATATTTCGACTCGCATATGTTATTTTAAACATATATATTAACTGGTGAAAGACATTTATTTTCGTCCACTCACTCTAACGTGTTTCATGTCTTTCCCCTGGGCTTTTTGGTTTCCGTGCCCAGTTTGCAGTTCAGGCTCTGGTGTCGCACGTCGTGGTCGGAGGCATAGTACTCGAGCTACTTTGTTTCATCCAGTAGGTTTATATTTCTACCTACTGTGGTATGCGTATATGATTATGTATTAGAAGTCGCTCTGAGTTTCCTATTGAATATGTTATACGATTTTACCCGGATTTCAGTAAAGTATATATTATATGTATTGTTTACTTTACTGTTGATATATTGAGAAATCCGGTTTAGGGAGCTAAATCGGGGTTGGGTCCTTTCAACATCTGTCTCTCCCTCTCGAAATCCTCACCTCTAAGTGCAGCACTAACAAACTCATCAAAGTTATCCCGAGGCATAGTGGTCAAAGTCCCCTTGATATTCAAATTCAGACCCAACTCAAACCTCTTGCACTTGGCTTTCTCTGATGCTACCATATTACGTGTAAACCGAGACAAACGAGTGAACTTATCCCTATACTCAAGCACTGACATACTCCTCTGTTTCAGGTTGGTAAACTCCTCATATTTCTGCTGCTGAGTAGCTGGATTGAAATACCGACGCATGAACATCTCTTTAAACACTGGCCAAGGAGTATCAATAGGAACTCTGTCTGTACCAACCCACCAAAAGTAAGCATCTAACTCAAGCAAACCCACTGCTGCTACTGTTTTTTTTTTCAGGAGTAAAATGCAGGTGCTCACAAACACGCTCAACATGAACCACCCAAGCCTCACATACTTCAAGATCAGGGGAACCACAGAAAACAGTAGCTCCCCCTGTCCTGGCCTTAGCCACAGGGTCAATACGTTCCTCCAAATGCAATACTCGCATAAGCAAGTCACGCGTACGTCTATCCTCATCAGGATCCTCAGTCCGTTCAACACGGACTCCACGTCGAGGAGGCATCCTAAGAATAAAAGATATTAGTCACAGGACAGAAAGGATGTAATCATAGAACTTCAAACGTTTGAAAGCATACAACACTCTAGAGCATTGATGATTATCCGCCGGCTGGTCGGGTCATCGCTCCGGAAATGCTGTACATTCTCAAATGTCCATAGTAACACAACTACAAAAGTCTACAGAACCTAAAACCTAATGCTCTGATACCAACTGAAAGGACCCAACTCCGATTTAGTTGCCTAAACCGAAATCAAGCCCCTTCGAAAACACGACTTTAAAATTTTTTTTGCCAGAGTTTACTTTGAAACAAGTCATACCATTATTAGAACCTGCAAAGAAACACACTTCGAATATTCCACAAAAGCCAAACCGTGGGGCTCCATTCCCCATCCGAATTTTTCAACAACATATATATAATAAACTCAAAGGTTTACAAGAAATTCAGAATATTCAGGAGTAAACTCAACTGAAAACACAACATGAGTATTCAAAGTGACACCTATATACATTATTTACATCAAGTAGATCGAACAAGAAACCTACAGAAACTGAAGTGTGATCCGAACTCTATGCCTCCACAGTCGACACGCAACACTGGAACCCAAACTGCAAACTGGGCAAAGGAAACCAAAAAGCCCAGAGGAAGACAAATGAAATCGTTAGAGTGAGTGGACGAAAATAATAATATGTCTTTCCCAAATAAATGCTCATAATAGCATAATGCGAGTTAATGCATATGAAAATCTCGACCAGGTACATTTTCTCTGATCCATAAATATGCACGTAAAATCCTGCGGGGTAACTCAGGGACTCCTCCGCATAGTACAATCTAATCACGGGATCCCAGACCCACACGTGATTAACATAAGTCTGAAAGACCTCGGGTCACACTACAAGAAAAATGCACCTAGACCACGGACCATTTCCGTCGTCTAGGTGCAGTTTTCCGTCGTCTAAGTACTTAGACGACGGAAGCTCCGTCCTCCAAGCTCCGTGCTCCAAGTGCTGTCGTCCAAGCACTTGGACGACGGATATGGAGAATGTCCGCGGTATAAGTTTTCACTTAGACGACGGAAAATGAATTCTCCGTGGTTTAAGTGCAAACTTAGACCGCGGAAAACGTCTATCTCCGCAGTCTAAGTTTGCACTTAGACGACGGAGAATTCATTCTCCGTCGTCTAAGTGAAAACATAGACCGCGGAAATCGTCCATCTTCGTCGTCTAAGTGGTGATTTTGTAAAAAAAAAATTAAATGAAAAATTCATGAAAAGCTAATTAATAATTTAATAATTAGCATTTAATGAATTTTTTATTTACTTTTTTGTATATCAATATTCATAATATTGCAAAATTTATTGAATGTTAATTATTAATATTATATAATACGTACAAAATTCATAATGAATAAATAATTTAAATTATTATGGATTTAAATAAAAAATTCATAATATAATAAAATAAATTAATCTAGCCTAAATAAACTAAATTAACCTAAAACTAAACTAATTATAGGCGGTGGTGGTGGTGGTGGCGGCGCCGGTGGTGTTGGCCGGAATGTGGAGGCCGGTGGTGGAGGCGACAATGTAGGCGGTAGCTAGTGGTGTGTGGTGGTGGTGGAGGCGATGTTGTAGGTGGTGGTGGTGTGTGTTGGTGGCAGGGACGGTGGTGATGCCGGTGATGGCGGCGACGGTGGTGATGTCGGTGGTGGCGGCGACGGTGGTGGTGGTGATGATGATGGTGGATGGTGATGGTGATGATATATGGTGGGTGGTTTGATTGGGCGGGGAGAGAGGGAGAGGAAAAAATGAAGAGAGATTGAGAAAATGATGAATTTAAAGAGTTTTAAAACACTAAGACGACGGAAATACTGATTTTTCGTTGCCTAAGTGCTTTAAATTTTCAAACAATGCCGCCAATTTTTTCACTTAGACGACGGAAAATCAATATTTCCGTCGTCTAAGTGATTTAAATTTTTGCCAAAATTTTAGCGGGAAAAGAATACCGCCAATTATTTTGACTTAGACGACGGAGATTGTCATCTCCATCGTCTAAGTTGATTTAAATTTTTGCCAAATTTTTAGTGGGAAAAACACCGCCAGAAATAAAAAATTTAAAATTTCACCTAGACCACGAAGATGACCATCTCCGTCGTCCAGGTGTTCACTTGGACGACAGAGATTGTCATCTCCGCGGTCTAGGTGAAAATTCCATAAAATTATTATTTTTTTTTTAAATTAAAAATTCACTTAGACGACGGAGATGACAATCTATTGTGATTGGAAGTACAAGCTTCATAAATATTATGAAGATATAGGCCGAGTGCCTACCCTCGTAGAGCTACGTGAGGATAGAGAAGATGAGTGGAAGTGGTTGGTCACCCACTTCGAAGCAGAAGAATATCGGGTGATTATTTTTTTATTTAAATTGAAGAAATTGAATTATTATTATTTTGGTTATTTATTAATTTATTAATGATTTATGTTGTCTAACAGAAATTCTCCAACATCAACAAGGCCAACCGGGGGAAGAAGGACAAACATTATACCTCCAGGTCCAAGCAGATGATCTAAATCGCCAAGGAGCACAGAGATAAGGGCTCCAAACACCCTCATCTGGATGTTAGCGTCAGCGCTTACGTGACTCCTGAGCTCGACAAGAAAGCGAGTCAATACGGCGTAAGTGCCGTATATATTTCTTTTTAATTAGCGTAATTATTATTTATTAAACTATCGTACAAATTTATAATTATTTAATTTTTCTTATTATTTTCAGGCGAGGTTAGTAGAACCGGCGCAGGAGGAATTGGCCAACACGCAGCTTGCACACTCGGATTTGCCGTTAGAAGACCTGCCTCCTCTATCGATGGAGAGCCAAATTGCAATCACCGATGAGGTATACGGTCGTTGAGCTGGCAAGGAGATTAGGGGGATGGGATGAAAGGTGCAGTGAGATTTATCTTCTGACTCATCTATGGGACGTTCGGCGAGGAAAGATACTCGGGATGCGTCGGTTCAAGCAGCCCTTGAGGATGCTCGACTCGCACATGAGGAAACACAATCTATGCGTCAGAGGCTTGATGACCAACAAGCGCAGATAACCCAGCTCATCGCCCTCATGCAAAACCAGGCTCGAGAACAGTGTCAACCTCCTCTAAACCCATACCCCGACGACGACGACACGGTTGGAGGCGGAGGACTCGGCGGCGCGTCTGCTCCTCCTGTATTTTAGTAGTTTGTATTCTATGTAGTTTATGATATTGTATTTTCGATTTCGAACGATTTAATTTGATGTACAAATTTTAATTATTTAAATGATAATTTAGTATTTTAATTAATTTATTAATATTTTATTATTTAAATGACAATTTAGTATTTTAATTAAATTATTAATATTTTACTTTAAATTCAAATTTTAATTAAAAAATAATAATCACTTAGACTACGGAAGATATTCATATGCGTGGTCTAAGTGTTCACTTAGACTACGGAAGATATTCATATGTGTGGTTTAAGTGTTCACTTAGACTACAGAATATATAGAGATCCGTGGTGTAAGTGGTCACTTAGACTACGGAATATAGATATCCGTGGTCTAAGTAGTCACTTAGACTACGGAGTTTTTACGTGGTCTAAGTGCTCACTCAGACCACGCAATAATTCCCTAGTCCACGTGACCACTTGGACGACGAAATTATTGCATTGTCCAAGTGACACTTAGACCACGAAGATGTTGCGTCGTCCAAGTGCATTTGGACGACGCAACATCTCCGCCGTCCACGAGGCAACTTGGACGATGGAAAAGTCTATTTCTGTCGTCCAAGTACGTAGACGACGACACTTAGAGGGCGTACCATAGACGACGGAATCTCCGTCGTCTAAGTACTTTGACGACCGAAATGCACACCTAGACGACCGAAATGGTCCGCCGTCTAGGTGCGTTTTTCTTGTAGTGATAGTAACTTGGATTATATAGATCTACAAAGTTGCATGATTTTACAAATGTCAATAGTATAGGTTGTAGCTTTCTAGGTATGCTCACTTAATGGTAAGATGACAAAAGGATTCATGTCCATTTTCGCAACTATCACGGATTTTGTGATGACAAAATGATTGATTTTTCAATGTCTTTAATGTATAGCTATATACTATACCTGGACAAATAATAAACGAAATTATTTTTGGAATATTTTTGAACATGTGATTTAATAGTAATATAAAAATCTTTATATAGAAATTTTTCCATGAAAATTATATTTCTTGCAAATTCGTCAAATGTAGTCTCACATGGTATCTACAGTGAAATGGACATAAAAATTACTATATAAATCAGACTCTTGATGGAGAGAAATTCACATTCCTCTCAAACCATATTAATTTGTACTCATATCAATTCCATGCTCTCTTCCTTCTCCACCTAACTCAATTACTCACTGCATATACAAGCTGAATCAAAGATAACTCTTCATTTCCTTAGTCATTGCTCTTCTACTTACTCATGCATCTCACTCATTTATTCATTACTATTCTTATATGGTTGAATCCTTTTAGATCCAAAATATGTTTAGAAAGATGATAAGTGACATTTAGCCACACGAAGATAAATTTTTCATCGTTGTCCGTGCTACAAGAATGTAGAGGCCTAGAAAAATACAGAGTCATGAATATGATGGATGACACTATTTGTTAGCGGATGAAAATGTAAGTGTATAAATATTGAAATCATTGACAAATTATGATGAATATGTTCAGTCCAAATTTTTACTAATTTATTATCAAATTATACAGACAAATTATGATGACAATTTTAGAATTCATCGATCCATGCAATTCTTGATGAGAGTGACTATCAACAAATCCCAATGCCAATGATGGAAGGCAGAATATATTAAATATCACAAACTTTTGCGAGATAAAATCATTGCAGAGAAAAAGTGACAACTCATGAAGCAATGCTATCTTTGACAACCAATACTTTATTCATTCAAGTTGTCCATGACTAATCGATGATTCTGCGTCATTTGTTTTGAATCCTTGAATTCAAGATTTTGCATAAGAAGTGTAGCAAGAAAGACTTCATGCAAACCGCGTGTTTACAGGCAAATTACCTCTCCAAAGTTTATAAAATTATCCATTTAATATACATATGTTATTTTTGATATCTCATGTTTCCCACTTTTCAATTACAATCTTCATAGATGTGCTCTGTGCATAAAATATAGTAACACAATCCTAATCAAAATTTAAGATGTCTACGGTTGTATCAAATTCATTAAGCCCACTGAAGACTTGGGTGGATTTGCCAAGTCTAACGTGATTATTCAAAATCTACAGTAATATATTTATAAACTTTTGTATGCAACTTGCTGGTAAAATTTATACCATGTAAAATTCGTCATCACATAATGAAATTATAATTATTTTTATTTTTATATATGATATTATTAGAACATGACTAACTACACGAAAAAGTTAAAATAAAAAATGCATAAAACTACATAAAACAATAAATCTATAATAACATGCTTTTCTGCTAATTTCTGTAAAAATAAAGCTAGTTCAAATATAATAAACTGAAATAAAATATGGAGGTGGGCACTCATGGTATTTTTTCTAACCCGGAGCCTTTTCACGATTGTAAATAGGTGATGGGATCGTCTAGGGGTTTGTCTTATCCCGAGGCAATCTGGGTCGACAGGGTGTTTATCCTAACCCGGTCTGACTCGACTAGTTAGTGATCAACCGACTAGTCAAAGCATCGATGCTACAAATAAAACCATTACAAGCCTACCTCTAAACTCGATTGCAATAAAATACAAGAGACTGTAAATCTACGTAAATATGAACTCGCAACAACTGTGAAAATAAATAAACGTCCACTCACAGTCTGTGGTTACTGCTGTGATCCGGATGTATCGCCCTCATTAGGGTCATGGTCACGATGTCCTTGTATCACTAGAAATGGTGGCCGGACGGCCAATTTTCCGACGGTCACGATTCAGGTCGAATGCGGGTTGGGTCAACGGTGCAGTTTCTGACTTTTTAAATCGGGTAGTTCATCTATTTTCAGAAACTCATTATTTATAGGGGAAAACTCCTCGAACAATTCAACGACTATTATTCAACTTTATCGCGATCATACGATCGAGAATTAACCGATAAAAAAAGAGTTTCTTTTCGATATTCCATTATGAAAACTTCCGATAAACATCGCGATACTTATCCGAAAATAAAAACTTCCGAAAAAACATAAGAAATAGCTCACATATCCGAAAAATTCCCCAAAAATTACTATAAGCTCAAAATTAAATAATCTAAAACTTTTGTGAAGAAAGTCAAATTAATTTCTCGCTCGATCAAAAAAATCGTTAATAACCTCGATAACTGAACTAATCAGCGATAAAACTTAATATAACTCGATAAGCGCGTAATTTCGTTTCGGGTCGTAACAATCTATCCCCCTTACAAAAATTTCATACTCAAAATTTACATACCTGCTAGAAAAGATGAGGGTATTGTTCTCTCATGTGTTGCTCTGGTTCCCAAGTGGCTTCTTCTACTGCATGATTCCTCCACAGTACGTTCACTAAAGGAATGGTCTTGTTCCAGAGAATCTGCTCTCTGTGGTCAAGAATCTCCATTGGTTACTCAATATAAACCAAATCCTCACGTAACGGAATTTGCTGAGGCACAATAACATGAGAAGGGTCGAAGATGCATTTCTGCAACAAGGAGACATGAAATATGTCATGAACACGTGCTAGTTCTAATGGTAACTCCAAACGATAAGCAACATCACCAACACGTTCAATAATCTCATATGGTCCGATGTATCATGGCTGAATCTTGCCACGCCTCCCAAATCGCATAACACCCTTCCATGGCGACAATTTTAAAAATACTCAGTCATCAACCTCGAATTCTAATTTGTTTCTCCTAATATTCGCATAACTCTTTTGTCGATCCTGGGCAACCTTTAATCTGTCTCGAATGATTTACACGTTCTCCGTTGTTTCTTGCACAATATCTGGACCAATAAGGCTTCTCTCGCCTACCTCGCTCTGACACAGCAGGGTTCTGCACTGTTTCCCATATAAGGCTTCATATCGTGACATACCAATGCTGGAGTGAAAACTGTTATTATAAGCAAATTCCATCAAATGCAGGTACTTATTCCATTTCCCCAGAAATTGCATTACGCAATATCTTAACATGTCTTCCAACGCTTGAATGGTTCTCTCGGACTAGTCATCTGCCTGAGGATACAAAGATATACTGAATTGTAACTTGGTGCCCATAATTTCCTGTAAAGCTTTCCAGAACTGTAAAGTAAAAAGGGAATCTTGATCCTAGATAATAGAAACAGGCACACTATGTAGCTTCACAATTTTCTGCATATACAACTGTGTTAATTTGCTCACAGAAAGTTTATCTGGAACTGATATAAAATGTGCAGACTTAGTGAAACGGTCCACAACTACCCAGATACCTGTATGACCCTTGGATGTACGAGGTAGCTTATATACAAAATCCATAGTAACATGCTCCCATTTCCAAACCGGAATCTCTAGATGTTGCATCAAGCCTAAAGGTTTATGCCACTCCGCCTTTACTTATTGAAAAATGGGACACTAGCTCACATATGTTGCTATTCCCCTCTTCATATTAGGCTACCAGTAATACTCCTTAAGAGTTCAATATATTTTCATACTACTGGGATGCATTGCATAAGCTGAACAGTTAGCTTTATCAAGTATTTCTTGTTTCGACCCTTCATTGCTTGGAACACAAAGTCTACCTTTGATCACCAGTAAGCCATCTCTCAGTAATGTAAAGTCTGGTTGTGCACCGCTACGTATTGCTTCCTTTAATTTCAGCAATGAGACATCAGAATCTTATAAGTCACAAACTTTGTTAACAAGAATATTTCGAACCTAGAAATTGGCAAGTAAAACTCTCGGTTCATCATTATCTGTGTACAGGAATACGCCAGTGGCTCGCAACTCAGAAAGTAGTGGCATCCGAGTCATTTGTATATACGATAGAGCAACTCCCAATTTTCGACTAAGAGCATCAGCTACCACATTTGCCTTTCCAGGATGGTACTCAAAAGTGCACTCATAATCACTCAATAGTTCCATCCATCTCCTTCGCCTCAAATTCAGTTCTGGTTGTGTAAAGAAATACGTAAGACTTTTATGGTCGATAAAAATTTGACACCTGGCACCATATAAATAGTGTCTCAAAAATTTCAACGCTAAAATAATCATTGCTAACTCCAAGTCATGAGTTGGATAATTCACTTCATGAAGCTTTAATTGTCGGGAACCATAAGCAACAACTTTGCCTTGCTGCATCAACACACATCCCAAACCTAACTTGGATGCATCACTGAAAACTGTAAACTCCCCACTATCATCCGGTAAAGTCAACACGGGGGCAGTGGTCAGCCTTGTCTTTAAAGCTTGGAAACTTTCCCCACAAGCCTCTGACCATTCAAATCTGACTCATTTCCTCGTAAGTCGGCTAAGAGGTGCAACAATATGTGAAAAATCTTGCACAAACCGACGATAGTATCTGACTAAACCCAGAAAACTCTTGATATTGGCTAGACTAGTAGGTCTGCTCCAATTCAAAATTGCCTCCACCTTGTTAGGGTACAACACTAACTCTATCTGCTGAAATCACATGGCCACAAAATTGAACTCGATCCAACCAAATTCACATTTACTGAACTTGGCATACAATTGAGATTCTCTCAAGGCCCTAAAAACAATATTCAAATGTCTTGCATGTTGCCTCTCGTCTGTAGAGTAAATCAGGATATCATCAATAAATACAATGATGAATTTATCGAGATATGTGTGACGACCCGGAACAGAATCAGTAAAGTAATCGGTTTAATTCACGAGT
The DNA here is from genome assembly GCA_946800695.1 of Geum urbanum. Lineage (NCBI taxonomy): Eukaryota > Viridiplantae > Streptophyta > Magnoliopsida > Rosales > Rosaceae > Geum > Geum urbanum. The sequence goes on from OX326997.1 coordinate 56,311,309, forward strand.
TAGCGCGTAATCGCAGTTTTACGTAAATTGATTGATTTGTCGGTTTTAATCACGACTTAATTATCGGCCGAGAATTTGAGTTGAGTCTCTTCTCGAGAGTTTTTGTACACGTGATTTTGAGTTCGTGGGCGGTTCCGAATTATTATTTCGACGACCGAGGAATATCTTATGAATATTTGAAGTTGCGGAATTTCGTCGAGTATATCCATTCGTATCAAGTTTATCCGAATCGTGACGGTTATCCGTTTTGGACCATCAATCGTCCCGAGACGCGAGTATAAATATCGAAAATAGTCGAAAACACTGTTTGAGGCGTTGACCGAGTGTTGACCAAAATTTGAACCCGTTGACCCGAGGGGACTATTCACCCGGTTACTGTTCACCGTCGGAGCTTCTGTTCCCGGCTGATTTAGGCCATGACCTTAGAAGGTAAAATCTTCCTCTTGTGATTTGCAACTAGTTAGAACTTGGAATTTCTTGATTTGGTTGAGAATTGAGAGAGAACGAGTTCGATGAAGTTGGGTGATTTTGCCGAGTTCGGGTGGCCTTCTCCGGCGACTTTTGGGGTCGGGTCTTTGGGGGGAAAAGTTCCCCTCAACCTATAGATGCTTTTGGTAGAAGAAATTTGGGTTTGGTTGTCGTTTGAAGCTCGCTGGAATCTCACCGGAATCCATGGATTCCGTGAGTTTCGAGCTCAATTCAGGCCGGTGGGCTTGGAATTGGGTCTCGGTGTAGAAGAGAAATGTGTTGGGCTTGAGGAGGACTTGTGATCTGAAAATTTTGGCCGGGATCCGTCACCGTTGACGCCGCCGGCGAGGGAGTTGACTTTTTGGAATTTGATGAGTTTTATGTCATTTTACTCGTTTTCGCGCTCCGAACGCCGTCGTGAGGTTTTCGAGATGATTTGAGTGCCGGATTTTTAGTTGAGAGTTTGTGTGGAGATTTCTGGAGTTTACGTTGATTATTTTGTATCGAGTTATATGTTTCTGGAAATGGTTGGTTTCCGAGATGTGGTACAGAGTAGTGAATTGCGATTTTGATCAGTTATATTTTGTGATTATTCAGGGGATCGAGATTGTACTTTGGGCGAGGGATCTTCCGCCGGATCTCTGGATTAGCGCGTTTGCGCGCTGTGCTTGTCTGTGAGTGGATCTTTCTTTTCACTGATCGATTGCGAGTCTTTATATTACATTTTACAGGCATGAGCATACGTTTGTGATTATGACTTATACGAGCATGTGCTTTACGATTATGCATTTACGATTATGCTTTATACGTATGCATGAAACTATTTATGATTTGATTTACACAGAGTACAATCTTAGTATATGTGGTTGTATCGATACACTTGCATCCAGGCTGATCCCCGAGGATGTCTACCAGGGGGAACTGTACCTTGTGCCGATGTATTTTCGGGTGGATACAAATTTATGTTCCTTGTGCCGATATATTTCCGGGTTGGAACAGATACCCTGACCTGAGGCCTTTCTGGCTAGAATCATGTGTGGGTTTGGGATCCCGTGATTCGGACTGTACTAGCACGGATGTGTCCATGAGTGACCCCGTGGGATTTTCTATGCATGCTCTGTACGCTGGAGGAGTTTGGGTTCACCTCGTGTACTATATCATATTCATTCATTTTGACTCGCATATGTTTTATGACATATATTATTCGGCGAAAGACATTTATTTTTGTCCACTCACTCTAACGATTTTCATGTCTTTCCTCTGGGATTTTCGGTTTCCGTGCCCAGTTTGCAGTTCAGATTCTGGTGTCTCACGTAGTGGTCGGAGGCTAGTCGTTCGAGCTACCTTTCTTTTCTAGTAGGTTCCTTGTTTTACCTACTGTTGTATATTTTGTATATATATACACTAGAGGTCGCTCTGATACGATACTGATACATCTTTTATGTGGGTTTTACCGGATTTTCTATATTATACAGTTTTGTTTACTGTTTATTATTATTGTTATGATACTGAGAAATCTGGATGGGATTGGTGCCCATGATTTGGATTTTGTGGCATAGGATGAAGTACTGTTATTTTCTACTTGCAGGTAAAGGCAATTCCGCGTTAGTAACGTTACTCTGCCGAAATTTTAATGATTTTTGTTGGTTCGTGTTTTCAGAAGGGGTTTGATTCCGGTTTAGGAAACTAAATCGGGGTTGGGTCCTTTCAATATGCTCGAAATACTTGATTCATCAAATCCATAAAGGGAGCAGGTGCATTCGTCAGGCCAAGTGGCATAACTAGGAACTCATAATGCTCATATCGAGACCGGAATGCGATTTTAGAGACATCTGACTCTCTAATCTGCAACTAATGGTATCCTAATTGCAAATTGATCTTAAAGAATACCGTAGCTCCCTTAAGATGATTGAACAAATCATCAATCTGAGGCAGTGGATACTTTTCTTCATTGTAACCTGATTCAGCTTCCGATAATCGATGCATAACCTCATTGATCCATCGTTCTTTTTTACAAATAAAAATGGAGCTCCATACGGTGATATGCTAGGATGGATGAAACCCTTATCAATTAGGTCCTGAAGTTGAATTTGCAATTTTCTCAACTCAGCTGGAGCCATTCTACATGGAGCTTGAGCTATGAGACTTGTACCCAGAAGTAGCTCTATAGTAAAATCAATTTCCCTAACTAGAGGAAGACCTGGTAATTCTTCAGGAAAGACATTAGAATATTTCCGAACCACCTTAAATTGCTCAAAGTTAGGGGTGGAAATACTGGTATTCACCACATGTGCTAGATATGCAGTACACCCTTTCCGCAACATCTTCTCAATCTTCACAGCGGAAATAAGGCACGATGAAAGAACATTTCTTTCCCCACGAAATAAAATCTTAGGGAACCCTGGACTTCTAAATACAACCTCTTTTCGATGACAATCAACCAAAGCTAGATGATTGCTTAGAAAATCCATGCCCAGAATTAAATCAAAATATGTGACGTCAAGAGGTAACAGATCGGCACACAATCCAAAACCTCCAACCATCACACTATAGTTTTGATACATTAGCCCAAATAAAATCTCCTCATCAGAGGGATAAGTTACTTGCCACATTTCCGATAAGGAAGTGGCAGGTACGATAATTATTGATGCTAATCTCACGAATATAAATGAGTGTGTTGCCTCCGGATCTATTAATATAAAAATAGTATAAACAAAAACATGCAACGTACTAATAATCACCTCTAGAGATGCTCTACTCTTCTGTAGAGTCATCCAATAAAGTTGGGTTTTGCCAGTCGGTCGCCCTCTCCAGCTCTGGTCTTGATAAACTAGCTGTCTGGGTGGTGCGTTTCTAACCCCTGAATTGCCCCTGACTACCATTAGAACTCTGCACCGGGAATCCACCTGAGGTGTCCCTCTGCGGACAGTCCTTCACAAAGTGCCCATCTGGCCACAACGATAGCAAGCTGAAGTCCTAAAATGACATTGTCTGAAATGGTGCTTGTTACATGTATTGCATAAAGGAAAATCTCTGGGTGTCGATGGAGTAAATCGAGAACCACTAGATCCATTAGAATTGGCCCCAGACCTTTGCCTCTGTGATCAATTTCGCCTCCATCTAGGAAAATAGCTAGGACGACGTGCACCAGAAGTCTAAGATCCCTCACCAGAAGATGATGTAGAACTAGATTGGCTGGAACTACCCTTTTTTAAAGGGCCTTGACTGGGCCCACCTTCCTCGAATCGTCGAGTATGATTTTGCTTCGATTGAAGCCTATTTTCACATCTCACAGCAGCACTGACAAACTCATCAAAATTAGTATATGGTATACCTAACATGAATGGGGCAATCTCATGTCGCAAACCTTGCTCAAACCTCTAACACCTTTCCTTCACTAACCTGACAGAATTTGGTGTAAATTGGGATAAATGTGTAAAATGATCCAAATACTCCATCATGGACAAGTCTCCTTGCCGAAGATTCATAAACTCTGCATATTTCCTCTGGTCTGTTGCTTCACTGACCAATCTCTAAAGTCGAGGACGCAGGTGGTCGCATACTTGACCAATCTCTATAAGCCAGTTCTCACAAGTCTCAGGGTTATGAGGTCCTGCAAAGTGAACTGCTCCCGCTGATTTAGCTTTGGTAACTAAATCATTATGACCTTCACGTGGCCCTGGTATCATGCGTGTAATTAACTCACGCATTTGTTGTGCCAAAAATTGTGCTTCAACCTACTGAGCTAGTTGAAGCTCATTCAAAAAGATATTTAGCTCACTCAAAGAGACTAAGAAAATGGCTTTACTAGGAGACTCTAGACAGTTAATAATGTATAACACTTGGAGCTATGATGGGGATCCGCCTGCCAGTCGGGCCATCCTCCCGAGAGTGTTGTCCACTATCAAATGTCTGTACTGACATGACAAGAGTCTACAGAATCTGTAACCTAATGCTCTGATACCAAGCTAAAAGGACCCAACCTTAGTTTAGTTAGTAAACTAGATAGTTTAACTAGTAAACTAGAATTAAATCCTAACGATTAATTAAACTCTTAGAAATTCTACGAAATTTATGACATAATTCCCTTTGAAAACTGAACAACCCAAAAATCTGCAAGAAGAGAACACTTCTAAACGAAATTCTCACAAACAAATCGTGGACCACTGATTGTCTATCCAGATTTCTCAACAAATAACATAGACAAGAACCAGAAATTCAACTCCGGAATTAAAAACGTAATTATAATATGTTGATTCTGAATACAAAGAGAACATGCTAGACTACTATTTGAGTAACTGAAATTAACATAAAGAACTGGAATTCAGAGCAACTTCTATGAATATAAGATACATATAAACAGATCTGATAGTAGATGTAACGACCCGAACCGTGTAATGTTTACATATTGGTCCGAGCCGTGATTATTGTGAATTAATCGTACTCGTGGGTTTGTTAACGATTAAATAATTAGGCATGAATTTGATTTGAGTTCCTTCACGGGAATTCTAGAGGATTTGATTTCGAGCTCGTGAGAATTTTCGGGGAATTTTTCGGATAAGTGATCAATGTTTTATCGAGTTTTGAAATCGGTTGGTGAATGTGGATTTAATCGTGACCGTCCGATTTGGATCAGATTGAATTATAGCCATTGATTTGGGGATGGTATGTGTACAGTATGTATAAAATATAAATACAAAATAAATTGGGAAACTTTCTATTTTTGGAAATACCCGTCGACCGCGTTGACCCACGGGTCAAAACTGACCCGTTTTGGGCCGTGAGCTTCTCGGTGTCAATGTGCCTTATTTCGACATCTTTTGGCTGTAGTTCCTTCATAAAAGTTGTTGGGCTTGAGCTCCTCTTTCTTTTGATAGGTGGATCACTCAATTTGGTTGCTGGATGAAGAAGTTATGCCTTGTTAAAGTTTGGGGAATTCTGGTGGTGGACGGAGGCAACTCAGACGGCAGCGATGGGGGTTGAGGTTATGGGGGTTTTGTAGCCCATGGAGAGGTGAGTCTATTCCAAGTGGTTTTAGCCCTTGCCGTGCCTGGTGGTGGCCGATCGGAGAAATGAAATTCCGGCGAGGTTTTCGAATTTCACAGTGAGTTTTGGACTTTTTCCAGTTAAAATTGAGCTTAGCTTTGAAAATGTCGAGATCTTCAATCTGATATGTAGGTCGACATTTTTTGGGTTGGTGGAAATTTCGGCGGTCGGCGGCAGCTCCACGCGCGGCGGATTTCCAGCGAGGTGGATTTTTAGCAAGTTTTATGTCGTTTCGAGTGTTTTCGCATGGAGAACACAATGGTGAGGTTTTTGAGTTGATTTGAGTTTTGTATTTTGGGACAAGGGTTATTTGAGTGTAATTTGGGAATTTTACTATCCTCGTCAATATTTCGAGTGATACGTCTTTCGAGAACGCGGGGTTCTTGACGTATTAGCTCCGTATATTGTGTTTCAATATGTATTGATCGTATCTTTGTTATTCAGGTGATCGGGATCGTGTGTTTGGTGAGGGATCTTCTGCCGGACCTTAGAGTTAGCTTCGTATTGTGAGTGGACATTTATTTATACTGTCGTAGCGAGTTCTTGGTTTCAGTATTTGTTTCCAATACAATGTTTAGATTATTTATCGTTTTGAAGGTATTGTATATTTTGTTGGTGATGGCATTTATTTATTTAGCATCGATGCATTGGCTACGCGGCGTATCACCGGTAGTCTATCTATCAGGCTTGAGAGATTCACTTGATATGCTGACTAGGCTTGAGAGATTCGCCTAGTCTATCACCTTCGGGCTTGAGAGATTCACCTGACATGCTACTCTGGCAGGGAAATCCGCCGGAGTGGCGACCTTAATTTATTTAAAGAACTAGCATTATTTTTGTGAATATATAAATGGTGAAAGGCATATTATTATTTTCGTCCACTCACTCTAACAATTTTATTTGCCTTTCCCTGGGCTTTTCGGTTCTTTTGCCCAGTTTGCAGTTTGAATTCCAGGGTTGCACGTCGACGATGGAGGCGTAGAGTTCAGGTCACACTTTAGTTCAAGTAGGTTCTTTGTTCAACCTACTAATTGTATATGATGTATATAGGCGTCGCTCTGAATACTTATGTTGTGTTTTTGGTTGAGTTTACTCCTGAATGTTTCTAGATTTCTTGTAAACCTTTTGGTTTATTATATATATGATGTTGAGAAATCTGGATGGGGAACGGAGCCCCACGGTTTGGCTTTTGTGGAATATTCGAAGTGTGTTTCTTTGCAGGTTCTTATAATGGTTCACGTATTACAAGTTAAACTCTGGCAAAATAATTTTTTTTAAGGTCATGTTTTCGAAGGGGTTTGATTTCGGTTTAGGCAATTAAATTGGAGTCGGGTCATTTCAGTTGGTATCAGAGCATTAGGTTTTAGGTTCTGTAGACTCTTGTAGTTGTGTTACTAAGGGTATTTGAGAATGTACAACATATCAGGAGCGATAGCCCGACTACAGCAGATAATCGTCAATAAAGTGTTGTATGTTTTCAAATATTTGAAGTTTCATGATTACATTCCTTGTGTTGTGGGAATTATGTCCTTTTATCTTTAGGATACCTCCTCGACATGGAGTCTGTGCTAACGGGGCTTGGGATCCCATTGAGGATCAACGTATGCACGACTTGCTCATGCGAGTGTTACGTTTGGAGCGGCGTTTTGACCCTGTGGTCAACGCTAGGACAGCTGGAGCAATTAACTATCTTTCTGGCTCCTCTGATCCTGAAATATGTGAAGTTTGGTTTGTCCCGATGGAGCATGTTTATGAGCGTCTACATTTTACTCCTGAACAGAAAGATGTAGCAGTAGTGGGTTTGCTTGAGTCAGATGCCTACTTTTGGTGGGTTGGTATAGACAGAGTTCCTATTGATACTTCATGGCCTCTATTCAGAGATTTGTTCATGCGTCGGTATTTTTATAAGGCTACTCAACAGAGGAAATATGAGGAGTTTACTAATCTGAAGAAGGGGAATATGTCAGTGCTTGAGTATTGGGATAAGTTCACTCGTCTGTTTCGGTTTGCACGTGATATGGTGGCATTAGAGGAAGCAAAGTGCAGGAGGTTTGAGTTGGGTCTGAATCTCAATATCAAGGGGACATTAACCACTACGCCTCGAGATAACTTTGATGAGTTTGTTAGTGCTGCACTCAGAGGAGAAGACATTGAGAGGGAGAGACTGATGCAGTTTCAGACGCGTCGATTTGAAGAGGGTGGACCTAGCCAGAGTGCTTCAAAGAGGCTGAGTTTAGGTACTTCTGGATCACCATTATCTTCTAGTAGTGGACCTTATAGATATCCTACTAGCACTACTAGGCAGAGTTAGAGATGGAGGAGGAGTCGACCGCAGAGGCAGCAGTCGAGTGGGAGTTCCAGTGGATTGAGTTATCCTCGACCTTCCTTGTGCAACAACTGCCATAGATATCACTTTGGTTAGTGTTAGTATGGCACCTCTACTTGTTACCGTTGTGGCCAGGTGGGTCACTTTGCGAAGGAGTGTCCTCAGCTTGGCACTTTTGGTGGTGTTGTGGATCAGAGTACTAGACAAGATCAGGTTGTTGCTTCTGGTAATCGTGTAACACAGCCTTCTGCACAGGGTGGTCAGCAGAATCGCGGCCAACGTGGACGACCAGCTGGATAGGCTCGAATTCATGCTATGTCTCTACGTGAGGGCAGAGATTCTCCGGAGGTTATCATCGATTAGCATCATTGGCTACTGTATCTGCATCTCCACTCCTTAGATTATGGCGAGTGTTGTATCCATCTGACAAGGTAGTGTGTGTCGGGTGGGTATATAGAGATTATGAGATTTTTATTAGAGGTTATGGGTTAGCCACAGATTTGATGCTGCTGGATATTGTGGATTTTGATGTGATTTTGGGTATGGATTTCTTGGAGAACCATTGGGCTGTTCTTGATTGTCATAAGAAGGAGGTTAATTTTAGGAGTCCAGGCATGCCAGAAATCTTGTTTCGGGGTGAAAAGAATACTTATTTTCCTTGTTTGATTTCAGCGATGAAGACTGAGCAGATGATGAGGAAGGGTTGTATGGCTTACCTAGCACATGTGATTGATACGAGTGTTCGTGTACCGGACATTGGTGATTTCGAAGATGTTTGATTTCGGTTTAGGCAACTAAATCGGAGTCAGGTCATTTTAGTAGACTTAAACCTACTAAATGAGAAGTTGACTGGTCGACTCAAAGCCTTTGAGCAAACTCAGGATTTATACTGTAGCCTGGGCGACGGAAAGTGAAATGCTCAGAGAAAGTCATTTAAAATATAAAATATTACAGTGAGTGGACAAAAATAACGTAAACTACATAAAACAATAAATCTGTAATAACATGCTTTTTCGCTAATTTCTGTAAAAATAAAGCGAGTTCAAATATAATAAAGCGAGTTTGGAGGTGGGCGCTCAAGGTGTTTGTCCTAACCTGGAGCGTCTTGACGACTGTAAATAAAAAGGTGATGAGATCGTTTAGGGGTTTGTCTTATCCCAGACAATCTGGGTCGGCATGGCATTTTTCATAACCTGTTTTGACCCGACTAGTCATGATCAACCGACTGGTCAAAGCATCGATACTAAAAATAAAACCATCATAAGCATACCTCCAAACTCGACTGTAATAAAATACAGGAGACTGTAAATTTGCGTAAATATGAACTCGCAACAACTGTGAAAGTAAATAAACATCTATTCACTGTCTGTGGTTACTGCTGTGATCCGGATGTATCGCCCTCATTAGAGTCATGGTCACGATGTCCTTGATCACTAGAAATAGTGGCCGGACGACCGATTTTCCGGCGTATCACGATTCGGGTCGAATGCGGGTCGGGCCAACGGTACTGTTTCTAACTTTCTAAATCGGGTAGTTCAGCTATTTTCAAAAACTCACTATTTATAGGGAGAAGCTTGTCGAATGAGAAACAACTATTATTTGGCTTTATCGAGACTGTACGGTCAAGAAATAATCGATAAAAAAAATGTTTCTTTTCGATATTCCATTATGATAACTTCCAATAAACATCGCGATACTTATCGGAAAATAAAAACTTTTGAAAAACATAATAAATAGTTCGCGTATCTGAAAAATTTCCTAAAAATTCCTACGAGCTCAAAATCAAATAATCTACATTATTCGTGGAGCAAGTAAAATCAAATTCTCGCCTGGTGAAAAATTCGTTAATAATGCGGCTAATTCTTGATAAAGCATAACATAACTCGATAAGCGCGTAATTTTGGTTTAGATCGTAACAACTGCGGGCCACGAGCTACTATCAGCGATGGATGCATACTAAGGCAACAACGAGATACTGATGGAACAAAGTGACCAGGATGCCACAACCTTCACAACGGTCAAAGGTCTATATTGTTACAAAGTCATGCCGTTTGGATTAAAAAATTCTTGCTTTACTTATCAACGGTTCATGAACTGCATATTCAAACCTCAGCTCGGCAAAATGATAGAGGTTTTTGTTGATGACATCCTGGTAAAAAGTGTGAAGGCAAAAAGTTACATAGAGGACCTAACGGTGAACTTGCAAATACTCATCAGAAATGGCACGCGATTGAATCCCACGAAGTGCATGTTTGGAGTTACGACAAGCAATTGTCAGTGAAAGAGGTATAAAGGCCAACCTCAGCAAGGTACAAGCAAATTTGGCAACAAAAACTCCTGCCACAGAGGCCAATCTGCAGAGTTTAACCGGAAAGGTGGCATCGCTGAATTATTTCATCTCCCATTACATATACAAGTGTGCACCGTTTCAATGCCTTACGAAAGACAAGTAGAAATGAAGTAGAGTGGACCCCAAAATGTGAAAATTCATTCCAAAGCTTCAAACAATATCTAGCCTCGATACCTTTACTATGTTGGCCGCTGAAAGGAGAGACCTTTTACCTATATCTGGTAGTTTCTATAATGGTAGTAAGCTTAGCTCTCATCAGAAGAGAAAAGGAGAATGGTGAACTCTTGGTCTTCTACACCGCCAGGGGTCTAACACCTCCAAAAACGAGATACCCGGCTATGGAGCTCCTTGCATTAACATTAGTAACATCCGCTAATAGACTCCACCTATACTTCCAGGCTCACACAATCCATGTCATGACTAACATGTCGTTACATCAAATTCTACAATCAAAGGAGCATAGCAGATGCTTAAGCAAGTGGACTGTTGAGCATAGTGAATTCGATTTCCACTAGAAGCCAAGACTTTCTATGAAGGTACAGGCAATAACCGACTTTATAACAGAACTAACCCCTCTAGACACAGAGGGCAGCAAGAAACAAGCCACGCTACCACATGATGGCCCGCCTGACTCAGACAATAAGCACACATCTTTGTGGAACTTATATGTTTACAGATCCTGGAACTTCAAGACCAGTGGAGCAGAAGCCATTTAAATGGAACTAAGCAGAGTATATGTAGAGTATGCATTGAAATTCAACTTATAGGCTTTAAACAATGAGGCAGAATATGAAACTCTCATTGCTGGACTTCAATTGACAAAAGAGTCTGGCGCCTCATATATTAATGTGTTTAGTGATTCACAATTAATTGTTAACTAGATTAACATAGGCTTTACAGCAAGTGGCAATCGAATGACAACGTATTTGGGTTACGTCAAAACCTTACTAAGAAACTTCAGTGCATTCACCATCACCCACATCCCATGAGAGAAGAATACAAAGCCAGATGCACTTGCCCGTTTAGCGATAGCTCTAACAGCCCATACCCCAAGCCAGGCAATGGTTGAGATTTTGGGCCAACCAAGTATCAATAAAATCCTCATGAAATTTTTCCCTCATAGTCTAGGGATCCAATTGGATGAGTAGAATTGTCAAATACAAAACTGAGGGGAACTCCCTTCAGATAAGCTAGAAGCTAGAGCTGTAGCGACAAAAGCAGCCAATTTCAGTTTTCGAAACAAACAACTCTACAAGCAAGGGTTAAATTGGCCTAACCTCAAATGCATCACCCAAAGGAAGGAGGAGTCATACTAAGAGCGATCAATGCAGGAGCTTGTGGCCGCCTTTGTGTGTTGTTAACTCATGTTTTAATGATTTAAATATGAATTTATGTATATTTTTATTTTATAAATATAATATATATTTTTTATATATATAAATTGTAATTCTAAAAAAACATATGCTTTACGCATCATAACGTTAAGGCACTAAGGCGGAGCTAAAACGCATGCATTACGCTATTTTCTATTTAAAACATTGTTGTGGACTACCACACTAAGTACGTGGAGGTGGAACCACGCACAGTGGTAACAACAGACAAAGTGAAGAACTTCTTGTGGAAAAACTTTTGTCGATACAGCTCCCCGTTAATAATCATAACGGAAAAAGACGCCTAGTTTAATAATGACGCACTCATCAATTGATGCAAAGAGAAGGGGACCACTATGTTATTCTCGTGTCCATCCCATCCCAAGATAAACAGACAAGTGGAAGTAGTCAACAAGATTATGAAGAAGTGGTTGAAGAAGAAACTGGGGAAGTTAAAGGAAGGCTTTTGGGCTGAGAAGTTGCCGGAAGTCCTATCGTCCATCAGGACAGCAACAACTAGGGCCACTAGTGAAACACCATTTTGTCTCACCTTTGGAATGGAAGCCATCCTTCCATAAGAACTTACACATTGCAATCCAAGGATCGAGAAATTTGACGCAACCACCAATGAGGAGGGTCTTTGCCTAGATGTAGCACTCTTGGAGGAGTGATGAGATGCAACACACCACCGAAACTTGGAAAACAAGCAAAAAACATCACACCTATACAAAATGTGTCAAGGCACAACCCTTAAACTTGGGGGACTGGGTGCTAAAGATCGTGACTCATAAGGTGATGGACGGGAAAACCATACCACACCCATGGAACAACAAAAACCTTTGCAAATATCATCATTGACAACCTAACGTACGTAGTTACCTTAACGTAGCAAGCTGTACCTATACTGTGGAGAAAGGTTGCAATAAGCATTTTGTTTGTAATGGATACTATCCTTACTTCTCTATATGTATACTACATTCAATTAATTGGAGAACTTTTCTGACCATCACATGTCTTATTTATCACTACTCATGTCAAGCATATATGTCTGTTTTAATTGCAAAAAGCACAACACTCACATGTGATTAAGTTCTCCTCAGGCCATTCATTGACTAAGGGAAAACATTAAACGAAAGCAACAACATATGGGAAAACGCAAGTAAACAAATTCAGCATTAGTTTACAAAACCTTGTCTATTACACAACCAAAACTTGGGTGGCTAAAATCAAAGGGCTATCCGATCTGGCATAAATAATACCATTAGCTTGAAGTTTCAATACCTTCTTCTTCACCACCTCTTACATGTTAGGATTGAGGCACCTTTGAGGTTGCCGGCTTGGCTTGGCTTGGCTTCTATGGTGGTATAGATATGGTGCTCACAAATAGTTGGGCTAATTCCTTTGATGTCGCTTAAAGACCACCTAATAGCTTCCTTATGCCTCATCAACACCTTAATCAACCGAGCCTCTTGACTCACATCTAATAGAGATGAGATAATCACCGACTTTTTGCTTTGCTTCTCTAAGAACACATACTTGAACGTCTCCAGTAATTGCTTGAGCTCATGATCCGAGAGTACTGTCCTTTATTGAATGGTAAGCAAGGTGTCATGCACGTTCACTCTATCCACATTATATCTGGAGTAGTAATTCCCTTCAAGTGACCTTGGCCCCAAACCGGTGAATGGAAGTGACCTGTAAGAATTTCTTGCCCCATAGATGGCTTAGGATGTCATAATGCAATTCAAAGCCGCATGCCCCGCAATTGTAGACTATAGAAAACACTCCTCATATCCCACTATCAATGCCGCATCAACCTCTTCTTCAGGAATACTCTCCATGTAAACTTGGTTGGAGATATCTTCTAATTCCTCATCAAGCTCTCTTTCAATAACCTTGACCACAAACGCTTGCAACTTGGGGATAGAACTAGCATCCTGAAAAATCTTGAAGGTTTCCATTTTATCAAAGGCTTCCATTGTGAGCACACCTCCCTTGACATCAATTTTTGTCCAGCTGTAGCCATGAAGGCTCTTCCAAAGATAATAGGAAGATCTTCATATCCTTTCTACTCTTCTATATCAAGTATCACAAAGTCAGCCAGGATCACAAGTTCACTAATAATTACCAACATATCCTCTACTATACCCCTAGGATGCACTACACTTCTATCGGCAAGTTGTAGTGACATGCTCATTGGTTTGATCTTCTCTAAACCAATCTCTTTATACACCAAGTAAGACATTAAGTTGATAGAAGCACCAAGGTCCATCAATATTCTTGGAAAGTGCTTGGTTCCAATGGTGCATGGCATGTTGAAACTCCCCAGATCCGCTAGCTTTTTGGGTACCTTCCTTTGAATAATTGCCAACATCGTGGCATAAAGATTCACCTTCTTGGATCGTTCCTCCCCTTGCAACTTGTTCTTCCATCTCCGATTAGTACAAAGGTCTTTCAAGAACTTGGAGTACATAAGAATAGTTTGAATGGTGTCAAGAAGGGGTACATTGATCTCAACCTTCTTGAAGACATCCAAACATTCCTTGGTCTTTCGATCCAAGTTAACTTGAGCCCTCTCCTTGTTCTTCACTTGAGGGAAGGGTAGGTATATATCCTCTTCACTTCGAAACTTCTCGGAATGCCCCTTTAACTTATCTTGACTCTGCTTTTCGACGGGTCGAGTAGAATCCTCGATGGGTTGAATATTTGTGTTCTTCCAAAAATGGGCTCCCTTCAACGAGTCGACTGTGAGTCTCGACCTGTCGAACTCGGGGCAACCTCTTCTCCTGTTGGTTTCCCTAAATCAATCCTGGAACTCACATGCTCAACCTCAAACTCGTCTTTTTCACCTTCCGACTCACTAACATCTTCACAATGAAAGCAGTATTCTCATGAAATTTCACAACCTTGTCTCTACTCATAGTAGCCTTCTCAACTCCAGAATGGTTCTTAGACACAAATGATGTGTCCTCACCATCACTTTCCACGATAGGACCATCACCATATTTCTCAAATCATTTTTGAAATCTCAACACCGCCTTCACTACATTAACTTGGTGTTTAGGGTTCCTTTCCATGGTGGAGGGAAATTCGGTGCCCTTGCTACTCTCTTGGGTTTGATGTGTCATAGCTAGTTGGCTCACTTGCATCTCTGGCCTATGAATAACGCTTTGGTTCTTTATTCCTGAGTGCTTGGTTATCCCTTTTTATGCTCATGAAAATCTCTAGAAAAATCTTCGCTCGAGTCTTTGCTAACTCCTATTGGCTCTTCACTAGTCTAGCCAAAAGCTTATCCTTGTGAGACTTGGGTGCCTCTAATTGTGGTGGAGGAATTGGTACTTGGAGTAAAGGTGGTTGTTGAGCCCTTGGCACAAAAGATGCTCGTGGTTGGTAAGTGTTACCACTCGAGGCATTGACAAATCCTCTGTTTGGTCTTGGTGCAAATCCGGGAGCTCCTTGATAATTTGATAACCCCTTGCTTCAACTTCTAGGAGCAACAAAAGTGCCTTGGTTTCCACCTTGATTAAACCTTCCTCCTTGCCCTTGGAAATCACCATTTGGCCTTGGCAACCGACCTTGACCTCCTTGGTTGCATTGTTTTTGATTTTGACCACCCCATGAAAAGCCCCATGAAAAGTTACGGTGGTTCCTCTATCCCGGGTTATAGGTCTTGGAGCATGGATCATTCTTTTGTTGGTCATAGAAGACTAATTTGCATTCTTTAATAATTTAAATTTAAATTCTTAAATCCTTTATAGTCACAACATAATCCTTTAATGTAACGCGACTTGAAGTCGGATCGATAATCGATTCGATAGTTTAATAAAATCGTAAAAGCATTTAATTAATATCCGATTAATCACACGTCTTAATCAACAACATGAAAATCAATTCAATAACCTCTTCATTACAATTGGTACGAAATTACGAGCAAAACGGCATAAAATTTACATCAAAATACCCTTCGCCGGTGCACCGCCGTGGACCATCGCCGCCGGTGACTTTTTCGGGAGACCGAAACCTGAAAACATCCAAAATCTTGTAAGAACAAATTTCTCAACTACATCAAAGTCCAATTCAATCTCTAGCTAGTCCAATTTACCTTGAAACCAAAATCCCCCAAAAACTTCAATCCTTCGATTCTCCTTGCTCGGGTCAAATTAGAACGTGTTCTTGGTGTCATTAGCTTCATGGTGAGGAGAGCTTCAAAAAGCCCCAATAGGTTTTGCCGGTTGATTTGGCCGGAAAAACATCGACCCTAAACCCATAAATTCTCGGTTTTTCTCCTTTAAATTCCGGCTAACTCCGGTTGATTTGGTGGTGGAGACCATAGGAGAAAGAAACTGGAGAGTGAGACACTTCTTTTGACACCTTGGTCGACGGTTTTGGTGGCTAGCTGAGCGACGTCATCGGCGAGCCACGGTGAGGAGTGAGAACTGCGCGGGAGAGAGAGGGAGAGAGGAGAGAGAAAATGTTTGACCCAAAAAGGAAAGTTTTAAATTTCCATTTTTAGAAAGTCCTATTTATATGTCCGAATTGCGACTAATCAATTCCGTAAAACCGTACAACACTTTCGCTGACCATAATTTCTTCATCGTAACTCTGATTTAAACATTTGACGTGGCTGTAAACTCGTCTTGATAAATTTTACGCTTTTTCACATAGAACATCCTCGAAAAACGTAATCATTAAAATTCTGATAAATACCATCGATAATTACCGATGGTAAAAATTTATTATCATCGACGATTACCAATAAATAAATTGTAAATAAAGAGTGCTCAAACCGGGATGTCACAATCTACCCCCTTAAGAAAATTTCCTCCTTGAAATTTATGCATATACAAGTAAAGCACCAACGAGTACTACTCCCGCATGAGTTCTTTCAGCTCTCATGAATTATCCACAACTACGAGAATGTCCATGAAACCATTAGCATGTTGTCTTCTTGCTACCAAGTCTTGCTCTTCTGATCTTGTGTCTAAATCAAATATTCCTCATAACCGAATGTTAAAAAGCGTCGTAACCCAACTATGTCTAATTTTTCTATAACATAATTACCTGAAAGCATCTGGTATCCATGTCAATTCTAGTGGCAAGTTCTACTAATAAAAACTGGGCTTATTCAGTTAATCCAACCAATAAACCTCTCTAGTTGTGGTCCTGATGCAAATGACTGTAAAAGTGGCGATGCGGCTCTAACTCCTAAAGTGGCTCCCAAATCACCACCAGAGCTCAGCACCGAACTTCTATCTGAGGTGTCCCTACGTTGACCCCTAAGGTCACAAAGATAACCGGCTGAAGACTTCTTCTGACCATTCTAAAATTGGAATATATGTAGGGCATCCGACTGATTTTTAACAATGTTCCAACCCTACATAGTATCGTCTGCTTGAAAATTTTATGAAAAATCGGGCATAGCTTCCCCTGAAACTAAGAAACCCAAAAATCTGCATTAAGAGAACACTTCAAATAACCAAATCCCAAAAACACATTGTGGGCACCGTATCTCATCCGGATTTCTCATAATTCAAATACACAATACTATGAGCATAAATCACCATAATTGCAATACTAAATATCTCCACATCTCATAATTCTGATTCAACATACTTATAGTATCGCTTGATTCACTACATCAAATAACTCAACCAACGATAACTACAACGTCTTGAAACCTTAATGTGATCATCTGAACTTCACCAGTGTAACTCCCAATAACATGGGTGGACTCCCAAGAGTCATACCGCCATCTCTAAACTCATTCTATAACGAAGATAACCAAACTTTTCAACAACTAATGACTAATTAATCACATATAACTATATAACTAACATTGATGAAAAGGTGATGCTGGTGTGAAACTCGAGTCCTCCAACTCATCAAAAGCACTCCCATGACTCGAATACTAAATCTACGTACAAATACCACACCAAAAGCATAGGCATCATAAGCCCGCCAATAGAACTCATAAATCATGTCAGTACAACTGTCCAACACTGCTTAAATCTCAGCATAAATGTATATTCACACAAGATGATAAATACTTGCATGCCACACACCATACTCAAATCGAATAATGAAACTATTGTAACTTCCTCACTGTACTACCATATGCATTTCTGACAACCTAAACACCTGACGCATGTTCGTGATAACTAGTCATAGAACTACACTTCTGTGAAGTCTATGGAACAGAGCAATTACTCATTGAAATGGATGATAAGATTTTGTATCTCTAAAGAAGAAACAACACTTTGCTACACACATACAAAACTAGTCGGAAGTTGCATTTTCATGCATTATTCTTATAAATACTGCCCTAAGTACATATCGCTATTCCCCTGCAAGATACTCCTCCATCCAGGCTAATAAAATTTTGGAGTTGTGCAACATATATCCTTCTCTGATCTATGCACGTGCTCATGATAAATACAAATGTTTACTATTAACTGAGTTGAGTGATTCATTAATCGTACTTGTACAAATGTAGAACACATGACACTGCACCTGAATTGTAATATTGACATCCTCACCCTCGTGCTTTATAACTGGGAGAATTGTATCCTGGAGCTGACTACACATCTCAAGGAAACTTCAATTTCGTTAATATCGATGTGCAATGAGCCTATACGTACCGACATTTAAGTTATACATATTAATAGATACTTAACAAGTTTGAATACGTAAATTAATTCATCGTTTTAAATCCCACTTTTTATATATACGATTCTTTAATCGATATTTTACGACAATTAAATCCAAATTACAGATCGAAAAATTCATTACAAATTATTTAAAAAATTAATTTTACAGAATTTTAACCTAGACCACGGAGATGACTATCTCCGTCATCCAGGTGTTCACTTGGACGACGGAGATTGTCATCTCCGTGGCCTATGTGAAAATCCCGTAAAATTAATTTTTTAAAAATAAAAATAAAAAAATTTAAAAATTCACTTAGACGACGGAGATTCATATTTCCGTCGTCTAAGTGAAATTTTTAATTTTTAATTTCTTGCGGTGTTTTTCCCACTAAAATATTTGGCAAAAATTTAAATCTACTTAGACGACGGAAATATGAATCTCCATCGTCTAAATCAAAATAATTGGCGGTATTTTTTTCCCACTAAAATTTTGGCAAAAATTTAAATCACTTAGACGACGGAAAATCAATATTTCCGTCGCCTAAGTGAAAAATTAGGCGGTATTTTTTAAAAATTTAAAACACTTAAACGACGAAAATGCTGTTTTTCCGTCGTCTAAGTGTTTTAAAACCCTTTAAATTCATCATTTTCTCAATCTCTCTTCATTTTTTCCTCTCTCTCAATCCACTCTCCTTCTCCATCTCTCTCCCCCCCCCCCCAATCAAACCACCCACCATATATCATCACCATCACCATCCACCATCATCATCACCACCACCACCATCGCCGCCACCACCGACATCACCACCGTCGCCGCCATCCCCGGCATCACCACCGTCGCCGCCATCACAGACATCACCACCGTCGCTGCCACCACCACACACCACTAGCTACCGCCTACATTGTTGCCTCCACCACCGGCCTCCACATTCCGGCCAACACCACCGGTGAAAGGACCCAACCCCGATTTAGCTCCCTAAACCGGAATCGAACCCCTTCGAAAACGCGAACCAACAAAAACTGCAGAAATTTTGGCAGAGTTTCGTTACTAACGTGGAATTACCATTACCTGCACGCGGAAAATACACTTCATCCTATGCCACAAAAAGCAAACCGTGGGCACCAATCCCATCCGGATTTCTCAATATATCAACAGTAAAATAAAATAGTAAATATATATGCACTTTACTGAAATCCGGTGTAAAATCGTATAACATAAACAACAGATTACTCAGAGCGACCTCAATGTATAAACATATAAGTATACCACAGTAGGTAGGGCAATAAACCTACTGGAAGAAACAAGACCGCTCGAGTACTATGCCTCCGACCACGACGTGCGACACCAGAGCCTGAACTGCAAACTGGGCACAAAAATCAAAAAGCCTAGGGGAAAGACATGAAAACCGTTAGAGTGAGTGGACGAAAATAAATGTCTTTCACCAGTTGATATATATGCTTAAAATAACATATGCGAGTCTAGGTAAATAAAAATAACAAGTACACGAGGTAAAACCATAATCCTCCAGCGTACTGAGCATGCAAGTAAAATCCCACGGGGTCACTCATGGACACACACCGTGCTAGTACAGTCCGAATCACGGGATCCCAGACCCACACGTGATTCTAAGCCAGAAAAGCCTCGGTTCCGGGGAAAGGCCCCTCGCCGATCAGGTCGGGGTAACGCCCCGCCTGGGATGCCTACCATCGGGGATCAGCCGAGAGGCTAGTGTATCGATGCAACAACGTAACCAAGACTGTACTCTGTGTAAACCAAATCATAAACAGTTCGATGCAAATGCATGAAGCAGCATATAAATGTATGTATACTCGTATACGTATATCCGTATATGTATAATCGTATATTCGTAAAAACACATGCGCATATAATCCGTAAACTCAATACGCATGCTCAAGTTCGTAAATCATATAAAAGACTCGCAAGATTTCCGTGAAAAGAAATTGTCCACTCACAGACTAGCGTAACGCGATATGCGTTAACCCGTGATCCGGCAGAAAGCCCCTCGCCAAACAAACGATCACGAACACCCGAATATTCACAAAATCCATTTCTCAAAGTCATAACTCGACAATACAAGACAAATCACGAGAAACCACCATTCTCGGAAACACATAATCTGATCACAACAAACTGTCGAAAATCCGGAAATCACACCTCAATACCTCGCTGTATTTTCGGATGCTCAAATCGAGAAACAAACCTCCCCATTGCGATCGGGGCGCGATTTCGAGTCAAATGACATGCAACTTGTCAAAAATCCCAAAAAGTCAACATTGACCGCCGTTGACCGCCGCCCACGGTGGCGCTGAAAGGACCCAACCCCGATTTAGCTCCCTAAACCGGAATCCAACCCCTTCGAAAACACGAACCAACAAAAACTTTTCGAAATTTTGGCAAATTTTCGTTACTAGCGTGGAATTACCATTACCTGCACGCGGAAAATACACTTCATCCTATGCCACAAAAAGTAAACCGTGGGCACCAATCCCATCCGGATTTCTCAATATCTCAACAGTAAAGTAAACAATACATATAATAGTATTTTACTGAAATCCGGTAATAAATCGTATAACATATACCACAGAAAGCTCAGAGCGACATCTAATACATAATCATATACGCATACCACAGTAGGTAGAACAATAAACCTACTGGATGAAACAAGATTGCTCGAGCACTATGCCTCCTACCATGACGTGCGACACCAGAGCCTGAACTGCAAACTGGACAAGGAAACCGAAAAGCCCAGGTGAAAGACAATAAACACGTTAGAGTGAGTGGACGAAAATAAATGTCTTTCACCAGTTAATATATATGTTTAAAATAACATATGCGAGTCCAGGTAAATAAAACAACATAGTACACGAGGTAAAACTCATACTCCTCCAGTGTACTGAGCATGCAAGTAAAATCTCACGGGGTCACTCGTGGACTCCTCCGTGCTAGTACAGTCTGAACCACGGAGTCCTTGACTACCACGTGATTCTAAGCCAGAAATGGCCTCGGTTCCGGGGAATACGCCCATCACCGGTCTGGTTGGGGAAACGCCCCTCCAGGCGGCCCTCCGTCGGGGATCAGCCGACGAGGCAAGGTGTATCGATACAACAACATAACTGAGACTGTACTCTGTGTAAACCAAATCATAAACAGTTCGATGCAAATGCATGAAACAGCATATAAGTATATGTATGCTCGTATACGTATATCCGTATAAGTATAATCGTATAATCGTAAATCACATGCTCATGCAAATCCGAAATCTCATACGCATGCTCAAGTTTATAAATCAAATAAAAGACTCGCAATATTTCCGTGAAAAGAAATGTCCACTCACAGACTGGCGTAACGCGTATCTCGTTAACCCGTGATCCGGCGGAAAGTTCCTCGCCAAAACAACGATCACGAACCTCTGAATATTCACAAAGTCCATTATTCAATGTCATAATCCGACAATACAAGACAAATCACGAGAAACCACCGTCCTCGGAAATACACAATTCGAACACGACGAATCGTCGAAAATCCATATATACCACCTCAATACCTCGCTTTTCGTTCGGACGCTCAACTCGAAAAACAAACCTCCCCACTGCGATCGGGGCGCGATTTCGAGTCAAAAGACATGCAACTTGCCGAAAGTCCAAAAAGTCAACCCGTTGACCGTTGACCGCCGCCGGACATGAAATTTCACGGCGGAGCAGCACCAATTCCACTCAAAATCCTGGACTGAGCAACTTTGTCAACTGCACCGAAGTCCAATTCAAACTCTAACTCATCCAATTTCACGAAAAACCGAATTGTTCCACAAATTTCAAATCAAGAATTCTCCTTACACACATCAAATTGAAACTCCAAACCAACGTAGTTAGATTCGTGGAGGGAAGAGCTACAAAGCCCAATCCATATCATAGCTCAATTCAACCGAAATCCACAAACCCGAATAACCCCAATTTCTTACCGTTTCTTGACGGAAATACAAGCCCCTCCGGCGAGCCATGCCGTCGACGGTGGCCGGAGACATCATCAGAGGACTGAGGCGAGTCGAGCAAGGCCTGCCCCGAGCTTGGGGTGGCCGAAATGTGCACCACCGTCAAAAGCCGAGCACCACCGTCGAACACCCTCACTCTCTTTCCAAAATTGGTCGGTCAACGCTTTAAATCCCAGGTTTGACTTTCCCAAAGGGGAAGGTCACAATAAATACTCATTTAAAAACTTTCCCAAAAAGGAAACCTCATAATTATCCATTTCGACGACTTCAAACGCGCGTAACTTTCTCGTCGTATATCCGATTCCGATAATTCTTGCGGCCACAAACTCGTCTCGACGTACTCTTCAATAATCACTGGAAGTCAAACACATCGGCCAAACGGATAAAAAGTCAATCCTTCGAACCAGCAAACATTAAATCGACTAAATAACCAACAATCGGAAATATTCACAACTAATTCTTCATAATTCAAAACAATAATCCGGAAGTTCCCACAAGCTCAAAATTAAATTCTGAACAACTTCCATGAAGAAGCCGAAACCAAATTCTCGTCCGACAATTTAGTCGCGAACAAACCTGCCATTTAAATCCTTTTCCGTCGAAACTTCAAATATTCATAACTAATTCCTCGGTCGTCCAAATAACGATCCGGAACTGCCCACGAACTCGTAATCACATGTACTACGACTCTCAAGAAGAAACTCAGCTCCAATTCTCGGCCAATAATTAAGTCGCTAACGAGCCTGGCGATTCAAATAACTGTCGAACAACTGCGACTACGCAGTAACACATCGATCAAACTGATCATACTGCTGATTCTGGTCCAGGTCGTCACAAATCCACCCCCCTTAGAAAAATTTCGACCTCGAAATTTCCAAGTGTGTCGGCTAAACATAGAAACACTGCCTCTGCATACCGCTCAACTGCCCAGTGGTAATCTCAACTGAACGACTCTGGTAACCGTCTCCACAATAGGAGACAACTCCGTGCTGAAATCCCTGTACCCACAAATCACAAATCTGAACTGGCTCTACACAAGCGCCAAGTGTTCCTGCATAAGGAACAGACAGGGTACACAACACGTAACACATCTGAAACACAGTTCCGCCACAGGGAACACAACACAACAGCCAACACTATAGGCGATGCCGAACTATTCGGCACAAAACACACTCGCCTATGCCCACATATGGATCAAAACATCAAGGCAAATCACAATTCAGTTCACACATCAATATAACTCACACATTCATATCAGCATAGCTCGAACATCGAACTCGGGCAATAATCAACCCATTTCCGCTAATCTGACAGTCTGTGGTAACACATTCCACAAAGTCCGAATCAAATGTCAACTCAAACATCAAACCAAACTCGCTCCAACACTATGGAGTACAACATCGTCCTCAAAACGACGTCATGCAATATCAATATCACAGTGATCAACAACTGGTACTGCATGCAATCTCAAACAACTGGAACTGCTGGTCCCAAATCCTCCGGAACTGTAATTCCGAGGTCCACAATATGCCCTCCAAGGTCTGAATAGTCCTCAAAGATCGCTCACCAATCTGAGGTTAAGAACCGGTACTAACTAGTAATCTGGTCCCCAACGCTCGTTGCAAAGCTTGCCAATACACAGTCGCAGCTGATTATCTCGACCAGCAAACTGGGACACAGGTACATCCCGTAGATGGATAACCTCCGTCAAACTCAACTATACCAGCCTGCCACTGAAATCGTCACCGAAGGTACAAGAAAATGTACTAAATTCATCAAACGATCCATAAAGGCCTAACAACTGGTACCACAAACCAAAAAGCACACAAACACACATAAGGTCACAGCGATAAACGCCACGTCCAACTGGAAATCTCGAATGGCTGATACATCGCGGCAAGTCTCCGCCTCCGAGCCATGGCCAGCTGACAAATGTGGCATCTGCACACACATGTTGCGCACACATAAGCTACTACATTCTTCTACAGATTACGTCACGAGTAGTAAACTCGAAGTATCTGATGCATCTCCGCACCACTAGCGCCAAACGCGCGCAAAAATCACGAGCCTCAACACCATCATACTCGAACTCAGCTCTCATAGCCCATAACTCGGCTAACACAGAAACTCGAGCCACACACACATGAAACACTGAAATTCCGACTCTCGACTGAATGCATCAGCAACAACATCCCAGACGGATGACCAAAGTACAACCTCTAGCCTTTCCCGAACAAGCTCAAAGGTACAGCCATAGTCGTGAGTCGACCCCATACTTCTACACTGCCTCAAGCTCAAATCTGGCCGAAAATGAAAGTGGATGAAACTCAAATGATCAGTGTACGTCCTACACTGCGCTGCACGCCATAGCAGTAGTATCTCGAACTCCTCAATGCTAACATAAGGACGGCTACACCTAAACCACATATAGGATACGTAGCCACATAAGGTTTCCACTGCCTGGAACAATGAGCCACCGCTCTGCTACACAACATCAAAACATAACCAAATCTATACCTCAATGCATCGCCATAATCCACGAATTCGTCGCAGTCATCTGGCAAGATCAAAACCAAAACAACGGTCAACCATCCTACATGAGTAAGTAACTCTCCTTGCGTGCATCGAACCACTCAAACTTGACGCCTTCTTCGTAAATCCGGAAAATACAGTGGTAATCCGAGAAAATCCTACACAAGCCGTCGGTAATAGTCTGTCAAACCCAAGAGACTCCCGATCTCTGGTACACTGGTAGAGCAAACTCTGAATCATCAAGGCTTCTAACTGGTCAAGATCCACACCAACTCCCTCGGCTGACATCACGTGACACAAAACCTTCAGGCTAATCGATCAAAATTCACACTGGCTGAACTTCACAAACAGCTGATCAACTCGCGAAGTCCGCAAAACCACTCACAATTACCTCAGGTGCTGGTCCACACTCCTGGAGTGAATCAGGATACTGCCAACAAACATGACCGCAAACTTGTCCAGAAACCATATGAACACCTGGTCCATCAAATCCACACGATCTACGGGGCATCGGTCAACCCAACAGCGTGACCAAGAACTCATGATGCCCGCACCGAGATCCGAAAGCCAACATAGCCACATCTAACTCACCGAACCACAACTGATGGTATCCGGATACGAAATCAATCTTTGAAAAGACTGAAACTCTCGCAAGCTGATCAACCAACCGTCAATCCGAAGCAGAGGATACTCGCACTCCTCTGAAGCAAATCGAGCTTCCGGTAGTCAATGCACCACCACGTCAAATCATCCAACATCCGTGTAAACAATGCAAGAGTACACCACGCAAATACGCGGGGTCACATGAAATCTTTTCCAGCAACTCCTGGGGTCGAAACTATAGCTCCATCAGCTCTGCTGACTCCGAACGACAAGACGTCGGTAAAATGAGTCCAGCACCTGGTACAAGCTCAATAGTGTAGTCAATCTCCCGAACTGGAGGAACACCTGGTAACTCCTCCGGAACACACCTGGAAAACTCGGAAACCACCACAATGTCACCAATGTCGAACACAGCAACCACAGTATCCACAACATGAGCTAAACAAACCACATAACTCATCTTCACAAACCGCTCGACCATCACCAAGAAACAGCATCTCGGGAAAATCTGGTCATCGAAACAAAACCTCCTCCTCGAGGCTCTCGAACATCGCCAAATGCGTCGACCGTAAGTCCATACTCACAAGCACACCAAAACCACAATGTCCAGCTATCACAGATCCACGGCTAACACATAACCTCCATCAAGGATCTCACAACCTTCGGATGGATGCAACACTCTCCAAGACCTCGGAAGTGGAGATGCAGGTACAATAACCATGGATATCAAACAACAGTAACCTCGGAGAAAAGTCTATCTTCAAACAAGGTCCTGGCACGAACCCCAACATGCCCAACTAGTCGCCCACGTCATATGCGACTTGCTGAATAACTCGTCAAAAGGGTACATTGATCAGACTGCAGGAACAACATGAGGATCTCCTCGTAAACTTTGAGCTACCAAACCGCTAACAAAGCTGGCTGAGAGCGCTCCCTCGTAACGTGACCCTCCTGGCCACCGAAACAGCAACTGAGGGTGCTCCACAAACACAAGTCACAACAACACCTGCTGCATGAAAGGATCACCAACGATCGCTCAAACTCATGCCACAGGAGCAAATCCGCTACACTGAGATCTCCGCCATCGTCAAACGGATCAGCAGAGAATCCTCAACATAATCGAAAAGGCCACAGGCTGATGACATCACTGATCCCGAAGTGTCAGATCTCAGCCTCATCAAAATCTCGACTAAGTCCACTTCCTCAAACCATCACATCGAAAACCGCATACATCTTTCCCTCACAATAGCCTCGCCACAGAGTGCAACACACTAAGCTCCTCATGGATGTCTCGAGGCATATCAATCAGAATCTCTCTGATGCTCAGGTTCAAACTCATCACGAACCTCATGACAGAAATACAAGCCCCTCCGGCGAGCCATGCCGTCGACGGTGGCCGGAGACATCATCAGAGGACTGAGGTGAGTCGAGCAAGGCCTGCCCCGAGCCTTGGGGTGGCCGGAATGTGCACCACCGCCAAAGGCCGAGCACCACCGTCGAACACCCTCACTCTCTTGCCAAAATTGGTCGGTCAACGCTTTAAATCCCAGGTTTGACTTTCCCAAAGGGGAAGGTCACAATAAATACTCATTTAAAAACTTTCCCAAAAAGGAAACCTCATAATTATCCATTTCGACGACTTCAAACGCGCGTAACTTTCTCGTCGTATATCCGATTCCGATAATTCTTACGGCTACAAACTCGTCTCGACATACTCTTCAATAATCACCGGAAGTCAAACACATCGGCCAAACGGATAAAAAGTCAACCCTTCGAACCAACACACATTAAATCGACTAAATAACCAACAATCGGAAATATTCACAACTAATTCTTCATAACTCAAAACAATGATCCGGAAGTTCCCACAAGCTTAAAATTAAATTCTGAACAACTTCCGTGAAAAAGCCGAAACCAAATTCTCGTCCGACAATTTAGTCGCGAACAAACCTGCCATTTAAATCTGTTTCCGTCGAAACTTCAAATATTCATAACTAATTCCTCGGTCGTCCAAATAACGATCCGGAACCGCCCACGAACTCGTAATCACATGTACTACGACTCTCGAGAAGAAACTCAGCTCTAATTCTCGGCCAATAATTAAGTCGCTAACGAGCCTGGCGATTCAAATAACTGTCGAACAACTGCAACTACGCAGTAACACATCGATCAAACTGATCATACTACTGATTCTGGTCCGGGTCGTCACAGGCGCCGCTGCCAAAATGAAAATCTTCCGGCGGAGAAACCCCTATTCCATGCAAAATCACCCACTGAGCAACTTTGTCAACTGCAACGAAGGCCAATTCTCACTCTAACTCATCCAATTTCAAGCAAAACCGAATTGGTACACAAAATTCAAACCCAAAATTCTCCAAGCATACATCGAATTAGAACACCATACCTATATGGTTAGAATCCTTGAGAGGAGGGCTACAAAACCCAGTGCTTGGTATAGCTCAATTCGGCCAAAAATAGGGAACCCGAATTCACAAGTTTTTCCCCCTTTTCTTGCCGGAAATTCTCCTCTCCACAGCGACCCTCGCCGTGAGGGATGGCCGGAAACATGCTCGGGACACCGAGACGCGTCGATTGGGTCCGGTCTCGGGCTCGGTGGTGGTCGGAATCCACCTCGTCGCCGGCGAGCCGTGAGCAAGTCGCCACCGTCGCACCTCCTCCATTCCAGCTCGGTCAAACCAGTCAACCAAGTCAACTCATCAATGCTTCCCTTTGACTTTCCCATTAAGGCAAGTTACTATTTATATCTTTCCCAAAAAAGAAACTTGTAATTATCCATTTCGACGAACTTTGAATACACGTAATCTCCTCGTCGTAACTCCGATTCTGATAATTCTTGCGGCAACAAACTCGTCTCGACGTACTCTTCAATTATCATCCAAAGTCAAACACATCGACCAAACGGATAAAAAGTCAACCATTCGAACCAACACATATTTAATCGACTAAACAATCAACAAATGGAAATATTCGCAACTAAATCTTCGTAACTCAAAATCATGCTGCGGAAGTTCCTACGAACTCGAAACTAAATTCTGAACAACTTCCGTGAAGGATCCGAAGCCAAATTCTTGTCCGATAATTTAGTCGTTAAGTAACTCGCCATTATAATCCAATTCCGTCGAAACTTCAAATATTCATAATTAATTCCTCGGTCGTCCAAATAACGATCCGGAACCGCCCACGAACTCGAAATCACACACAGAACGACTCTCGAGAAGAGACCCAGCTCCAATTCTCGGCCAATAATTAAGTCGTTAAGAAACCAGGCGAGTAAATCCATTATCGGAAATCCGCTATTAACTCATAATCTGTCGGACCCAGCTGATGACACTGCTCAATCTGTTTCGGGTCGTCACAAATCCACCCCCCTTAAAAAAATTTTGACCTAGAAATTTCCAAGTCTGCCGACTACAAGGTAGGAGCACTGCCTCTGCATACTGCTCAACTTTCCAACGACAACTTCAACTGAACAACTCGGACAACCGTCTCCACAATAGGAGATAACTCTGTGCTGAAATCCCTGTACTCTCAAATCTCGAATCTGAACTGGCTCTACATAATCACCAAGTGTTCCTGCATAAGGAACATATAGGGTACACAACATGTAACAAACCTGAAACGTAGTTCCGCCACACGGAACACAACACACACGAAAGCCAATGCTATAGGCGATGCCGAACTATACGGCACAGCACAAACTCGCCTATGACCACACGCGGATCAAAATAACATAGCAAATCACAACTCCAACTACACACATCAACACAGCACAAACATCGAACTCAAGCAATTATCAACCCATTTTCGCTAATCTGACAGTTTGCGGTAACACATTCCACAAAATCAGAATCAAACGTCAACCCACATCGAACACGCTCCAGCACAATGGAGTACAACATCGTTCGTCAAATCGAGAACATGCAACATCAAAATCATAGTGGTCCATAAACTAGTACTGCAAGCAATCTCGAATAAATGAATCTGATGGTCCCAAATCCTCCGGAACTGCAATACCAAGGTCCACAATATGCCCTCCAAGATCTGAATAGTCCTCAAAGATCGCCAACCAATCTGAGGATAAGAACAGGTACTAACTCGTAATCTGGTCCCCAAAGCTCGCTATAAAGCTCTCCAACACTCTGTTGTAGCTGATTACCTCAACCAGCAAACTGGGACACATGTGCACCACGTAGATGGACAATCTCTGTCAAACACAGCTCTGCCAGTCTGCCACTGAAATCTATTCCGAAAAGTACAAGTAAACGTACTAAGTTCATCAAACGGTCCACAATGGCCGGACAACTGGTACCACAAATCAAAGTGCATACAAACACACACAAGATCACAGCGATAAACGCCACGTCTAACCGGAAATCTCAAATGGCTAATATATCTCGGCAAATCTCTGCCTCCTAGCCATCGCCAGTCGACAAATGTGACATCTGCACACACACAAACTGCTACATTGCTCTTCATGTTGCATCACGAGTAGTAAACTCGGAGTATCTGATACATCGCGGCATGACTAGCGCCAACCGCGCGTAAAACAATGAGCTTTAACATCATTATACTCGAACTCAACTCTCGTAGCGCATAACTCATCTAACACGGAATCTCGAGCCACACACTCACACATGAAACACTGAAATTCCGACTCTCGACTGAATGCATCAGCAACATCATCCCAAATGGATAGTCAAAGTACAACCTCTAGCCTTTCCTGAACAAGCTCAAGGTGCAGCCATAGTCGTTAGTCAACCCATCTATCTACACTGCCTCAAGCCCAAAGCTGGCCGAAAATGCAAGTGGATGAAACTCAAGTGATCAGTGTACGTCCTACACCGCGCTGCACGTCATAGCAATAGTGTCTCGGACTCTCCGATGCTAACACAAAGACAGCTACACCTAAATCAAACACCAGATACGTAGCTTCATAAGGTTTCCACTGCCTGAAATCATGAGCCACCGCTCTGCTATACAGCATCAAAACACAACCAAATCCAAACCTCGATGCATCGCCATAACCCACAAACTCGTCACGATCGTCAGGTAAGGTCAAAACCGAAGCAACGGTCAACCATCCTGCAGGAGTAAGTAACTCTCCTCGCGTGCATCGAACCACTCGATCTTGACGCTTTCTTCGTCAATCCGGAAAATAGAGTGGCAATCTGAGAAAATCCTGCACAATAAACCGATAGTAGCCTGCTAAACCCAAGAGACTCCCGATCTCTGGTACCATGGTAGGGCAATCCCCAAATCGACACGACTTCTAACTGGTCAGGATCCACGCCAACTCCCTCGGATAGTATCACATAGCTCAAATTCTTCAAGCTAACCAACCAAAACCCACACTGGCTGTACTTCGAAAATAGTTAATCATCTCATGAAGTCCGCAAAATCGCTCACAATTGCTTCAGGTGCTGGCTCACACTCCTGGAGTAAATCAGGATATTGCCAACGAACATGACCGCAAACTCGTCCAGAAACCGTCTGAACACCTGGTCCATCAAGTCCGCACGATCTACGGGGCATTGGTCAATCCAACAGCGTGACCAAAAACTCCTGATGCCCGCACCGAGATCCGAAAGCTGCCCAAACCACAATTGACACATTGATCCTCAACTGAGGGTATCCGGCCCCGAAATCAATCTTCGAAAAGAGTGAAGCTCTTGCGAGCTGATCAAACCACTCGTTAAACCGGAACGGAGGATACTCACTTCCCTCTGAAGCAAATCAAGCTTCCGGTAGTCTATGCACCACTTCATCGAATCATCCAACATCTGGACACACAATGCAAGAGCACACCACAAAAATATGCGGGGTCGCATGAAATCTCCTGAAACCTCCTCCAGCAACTCCTGGAGTCGAAACTATAGCTCCATCAGCTCCGTTGGCTCCGAGCGACAAGATGCTGGTAAAATGAGTCCAGCGCCTGGTACAATCTCAATGGTGTAGTCGGTCTCCCGAACTGGAAGGATACCTGGAAACTCCTCCGGAACAACACCTGGAAACTCGGGAACCACCTCAATATCACCAATGTCGGGTACAGCAACCGAAGTATCCACAACATAAGCTAAGCAAACAACACAACTCGCCTCCACCATCCGCTCGACCATCACCGCGAAACAGCATCTCGGGGAAATCTGGTCGTCGAAACATAACCTCCCTCACGAGGCACTCGAACACAGCCAAATGCGTCGTTTGTAAGTCTATACTCACAATCACACCAAAACCACGATGTCCAGCTATAACAAATCCGCGGCTAAGCCATATCCTCCAGCAAGGATCTCGCAACCTCCTGACAGATGCAACACTCTCCAAAACCTCGAAAGTGGAGATGCATGTAGAATAGCCATGGACATCAAACAACAGTAACCTCGGGGAAAAGTCTGTCCTCAAACAAGGTCATGGCATGAACTCCGACATGCCCAACTAGCCGCTCACATCAATAGCGACATTGCTGATTAACTCATCAAAAGGCTACATTGGTCAAACTTCAGGTCACAGCGACATCTACTGCGTGAAAGGATCACCAACGATCGCCCAAACTCATGCCACAAGAGCAAGTCCGCTACTCTATGATTTCCGCCATCGTCAAACGGATCCTCTGCTTTGATCTGATGACCCTCAACAATATCGGAAAGACCACAGCCTGATGAAGTCACTGATCCCGAAGTGTCAGAACTCAACCTCATCAAAAACTCGACTAAATCCACTTTCCTCAACCCTTCACATCGAAAACCGCGTACGTCTTTCCTTCTCAATAGCCTTGCCTCGGAGTACAGCACACTAAGCTCCTCACGGTTATCTCGAGGCACATCAATCAGACTCTCTTTGATGCTCAGGTTCAAACTCATCTCGAACCTCGTCCACCGCTTCCTCTGAAGCCACACAACTCGTGCAAATAGGGACAATCATATGGACAATGCATCTCTGCCTCAGGTGGGTAAACACTCCACATTCGATTACTGGATAGCCTGATAAAACCATTACCGCATAAACAACACCCTGAATGTAGGCCATGGAGTTGCAACCAGAACTCACACAATATCAGCCCACCAAATACAACAATCTGACTCAGGCAGAGATCACTGCCACAATTCTAAGCTCTGAGGCAACACGTAGACGCTCATACACACACAACCAGGCATACCGTGCCACACAGTTCACTGAACTCTGAATACTCATCCAAATCCACAGTTCTCTGGCAAATCGCGCGTCGATTGATCCTCAACAGGATCCACAACCGAAATGACACGGAAAGCACGTCAGAAAGCATCCTAATGAATAAAACATCGTTCACAACAAGTGGAACGTAATCATGGAACTTCAAATATTTGAAAGTATACAACACCCGGAATATTGATGATTATCCGCCGGCCGGTCGGGTCACCATTCCAGACATGCTGTACATTCTCAAATATCCTTAGTAAACACGACTACAGAAGTCTACAGAACCTATAACCTAATGCTCTGATACCAAGCTGAAAGGACCCAACCCCGACTTAGCTCCCTAAACCGGAATCGAACCCCTTTGAAAACACGAACCAACAAAAACCGCAGAAATTT
This sequence comes from Geum urbanum, assembly GCA_946800695.1. Lineage (NCBI taxonomy): Eukaryota > Viridiplantae > Streptophyta > Magnoliopsida > Rosales > Rosaceae > Geum > Geum urbanum. The sequence goes on from OX326997.1 coordinate 56,344,251, forward strand.
CGGCAGAGTTTCGTTACTAACGTGGAATTACCATTACCTGCACGTGGAAAATACACTTCATCCTATGCCACAAAAAGCAAACCGTGGGCACCAATCCCATCCGGATTTCTCAATATATCAACAGTAAAGTAAAATAGTAAATATATATGCACTTTACTGAAATCCGATGTAAAATCGTATAACATAAACAACAGATTACTCAGAGCGACCTCAATATATAAACATATAAGTATACCACAGTAGGTAGGGCAATAAACCTACTGGAAGAAATAAGACCGCTCGAGTACTATGCCTCCGACCACGACGTGCGACACCAGAGCCTGAACTGCAAACTTGGCACGGAAACCGAAAAGCCCAGGGGAAAGACATGAAAACCGTTAGAGTGAGTGGACGAAAATAAATGTCTTTCACCAGTTGATATATATGCATAAAATAACATATGCGAGTCCAGGTAAATAAAAATAACAAGTACACGAGGTAAAACCATAATCCTCCAGCGTACTGAGCATGCAAGTAAAATCCCACGGGGTCACTCATGGACACACACCGTGCTAGTATAGACCGAATCACGGGATCCCAGACCCACACGTGATTCTAAGCCAGAAAGGCCTCGGTTCCGGGGAAACACCCCTCGCCAGTCAGGTCGGGGTAACGCCCCGCCTGGGATGCCTACCATCGGGGATCAGCCGAGAGGCTAGTGTATCGATACAACAACGTAACCAAGACTGTACTCTGTGTAAACCAAATCATAAACAGTTCGATGCAAATGCATGAAGCAGCATATAAATGTATGTATACTCGTATACGTATATCCGTATATGTATAATCATATATTCGTAAAAACACATGCTCATATAATCCGTAAACTCAATACGCATGCTCAAGTTCATAAATCATATAAAAGACTCGCAAGATTTCCGTGAAAAGAAATTGTCCACTCACAGACTAGCGTAACGCGATATGCGTTAACCCGTGATCCGGCGGAAAGTCTCTCGCCAAAAAAACGATCACGAACACCTGAATATTCACAAAATCCATTTCTCAAAGTCATAACTCGACAATACAAGACAAATCACAAGAAACCACCATTCTCGGAAACACATAATCTGATCACAACAAACTGTCGGAAATCCGGAAATCACACCTCAATACCTCGCTGTATTTTCGGATGCTCAAATCGAGAAACAAACCTCCCAACTGCGATCGGGGCGCGATTTCGAGTCAAATGACATGCAACTTGTCAAAAATCCCAAAAAGTCAACATTAACCGCCGCGTTGACCGCCGCCCACGGCGGCGCCGCTGCCAAAATGAAAATCTTCTGGCGGAGCAACCCCTATTCCATGCAAAATCACCCACTGAGCAACTTTGTCAACTGCAACGAAGGCCAATTCTCACTCTAACTCATCCAATTTCAAGCAAAAACGAATTGGTACACAAAATTCAAACCCAAAATTCTCCAAGCACACATCGAATTAGAACACCATACCTATATGGTTAGAATCCTTGAGAGGAGGGCTACAAAACCCAGTGCTTGATATAGCTCAATTCGGCCAAAAATAGGGAACCCGAATTCACAAGTTTTTCCCCCTTTTCTTGCCGGAAATTCTCCTCTCCACAGCCACCCTCGCCGTGAGGGGTGGCCGGAAACATGCTCGGGACACCGCGACGCGTCGATTGGGTCCGGTCTCGGGCTCGGTGGTGGTCGGAATCCACCTCACCGCCGGCGAGCCGTGAGCAAGTCTCCACCGTCGCACCTCCTCCATTCCAGCTCGGTCAAACCAGTCAACCAAGTCAACTCATCAATGCTTCCCTTTGACTTTCCCATTAAGGCAAGTTACTATTTATATCTTTCCCAAAAAAGAAACTTGTAATTATCCATTTCGACGAACTTTGAATACACGTAATCTCCTCCTCGTAACTCCGATTCCGATAATTCTCGCGGCAACAAACTCGTCTCGACGTACTCTTCAATTATCACCCAAAGTCAAACACATCGACCAATCGGATAAAAAGTCAACCATTCGAACCAACACATATTTAATCGACTAAACAATCAACAAATGGAAATATTCGCAACTAAATCTTCGTAACTCAAAATCATGCTCCAGAATTTCCCACGAACTTGAAATTAAATTCTAAACAACTTCCTTGAAGGATCCGAAGCCAAATTCTCGTCCGATAATTTAGTCGTTAAGTAACTCGCCATTATAATCCAATTCCGTCGAAACTTCAAATATTCATAATTAATTCCTCGGTCGTCCAAATAACGATCCGGAACCGCCCACGAACTCGAAATCACACACAAAACGACTCTCGAGAAGGGACCCAGCTCCAATTCTCGGCTAATAATTAAGTCGTTAAGAAATCAGGCGAGTAAATCCATTATCGGAAATCCGCTATTAACTCATAATCTGTCGGACCCAGCTGATGACACTGCTCAATCTGTTTCGGGTTGTCACAACCGGCGCCGCCGCCACCACCACCGCCGCCTATAATTAGTTTACTTTTAGGTTAATTTAGTTTATTTAGGCTAGATTAATTTATTTTATTTTATTATGAATTTTTTATTTAAATTCATAATAATTTAAATTATTTATTCATTATGAATTTTGTACATATTATATATTATTAATAATTAACATTCAATAAATTTTGCAATATTATGAATATTGATATACAAAAAATTAAATGAAAAATTCATGAAATGCTAATTATTAAATTACTAATTAGCATTTCATGAATTTTTCATTTAATTTTTTTTACAAAATCACCACTAAGAATGAATTTTTCATTTAATTTTTCATAACTTTCCATTTTGAGAATTCTGGCCCGTTGACCAGTTTGACCCGTGAGTCAAAACTGACCCATTTGAGGCCGATTTTTGCTTGCCTTCGTTGAGCTTGATTCCGGCCTCTTTTGGCCGTGGTGTCTTCATGAAAGTTGTTGGGCTTGAGCTCCTCTTTCTTTTGATAGGTCATTCGTTCAATTTGGTTGCCGGCACTATAAGAAAAACACACCTAGACTGCGGAGCGTTTCCGTCGTCTAGGTGCGTTTTTCTGTCGGCGAAACTTCCGTCCTCCAAGTTCCGTGCTCCAAGTGCTGTCGTCCAAGCACTTGGACGACGGAGAATGAATTCTCCATTGTCTAAGTGAGACCTAGACCGCGGACATTCTCCGCTGTCTAAGTTTTCACTTAGACGACGGAAATGATGTTTTCCGTCGTCTAAGTGATTACCTAGACCGCGGAGATGGACGTTTTCCGCGGTCTAAGTTTTCACTTAGACGACGGAAAACAACATTTCTGTCGTCTAAGTGAAAACTTAGACCGCGGAGTCTTTTGCGCGGTCCAAGCGAGCACTTAGACCGCGGACATTCTCCGCGGTCTAAGTTTTCACTAAGACGACGGAAAACAACATTTCAGTCGTCTAAGTGAAAACTTAGACAGCGGAGAATGTCAGCGGTCTAGGTCTCACTTAGACGATGGAGAATTCATTCTCCGTCGTCCAAGTGCTTGGACGATAGCACTTGGAGCACGGAACTTGGAGGACGGAACTTCCGTCGTCTAAGTACTTAGACGACGGAAAAACGCACCTAGACGACGGAAATGCTCCGCAGTCTAGATGCGTTTTTCTTGTAGTGCCGGCAACCAAATTGAACGAATGACCTATCAAAAGAAAGAGGAGCTCAAGCCCAACAACTTTCATGAAGACACCACGGCCAAAAGAGGCTGGAATCAAGCTCAACGAAGGCAAACAAAAATCGGCCTGAAATGGATCAGTTTTGACTCACGGGTCAAACTGGTCAACGGGCCAGATTTATCAAAATGGAAAGTTTCCAAAATCGGCAAGTATTCTCCCGTATTTATAACGTACACGTATCGAATCCCAAACGGATAAATACGACAATATCCCACGGCCGAAAATATTCACAACTTATTCCTCATAAATCGGAATAATCCTCCGGAAATTCCCACGAGCTCGAAATTAAATTCTCTACAACTTCCGTGAAGGATCCCAAATCAAATTCTTGCCCGATAATTTAGTCGCTAACGAAGCCGCCATATTAACCAATTACGTCGAAATCACGACCAATTGCGAAACTCACAAATCAAGTCGATAACTATTCCAATTTCAGTTCGGGTCGATCGACGGTCCAAAATGGATCAAAATCACGATTCGGATAAACTCGAATACGAACGTATAAACTCCACGATATTCTGAAATTTCAAATATTCATATTATATTCCTCGGTCGTCAAAATAATAATCTGGAACCGCCCACGAACTCGAAATCACACATACAACAACTCTCGAAAAGAGACTCAACTCAAATTCTCGGCCAATAATTAAGTCGTGATCAAAACCGGCAATTCAATCAATTTACGGAAGACTGCGATTACGCGCAAGCTCGTGGATTAACCCGATTACACTGCTGATTTTGTTCCGGGTCGTCACAATATACTCTTCACTCTCTCTCTCTCTCTCCCACTCTCGCTCCCGTCGCATTTTGTTTCGCTGTCATCGTTTCGTTCGTCGTCGTCTGTTTCCATGTCCATCGTCGTCTCCTTTTAGCACGTCGTCTCAAGTTCTTCGTAAGAATCTCTCTTAGTTTGCATCTTCCCTTTTGTTGTTCGTTTATGAAGTTATGAAATGTTGTTGTTTGCATGTTCCTTTTCGTGTTTTTGAGTTTATTTTCGATAACTTTTCACTTTTTTTTCTTCATGATTTTTGTAGTACGTAGGTTTTTAATGTAATGTGTTCGAAATGCTATTTGTTTGTTGTTGTGTTTGTGATTGAAGGGCTTTGTCTGGATATATCGATGTATCTGTCTATGTATCTGTCTGGGTATCTATCTGTGTATCTGTCTGGGTATCTCTCGAGTATCTATCTGGAACTATTGTTTGCTATCTCATGTACAATATAGCTCCGGGCAAGGAAATAAAGCAAAACCTGAATACTGAGGAAGTTTCTTGGTTCAAGGACAGATTGTTAGAATCATTTATTAATCATGAGCTATCATGGGTATCGAAGAAGAAAGATGGAAGGTTAAGGAATGAATCAGTTGATGTAGAAGAGTAAGACAGTAACCAGTGTGTATATTTTTGTTGTAGTAATCATTTATTGTTGACATTCCTGTGAGTTGTACTAGGGTCTGTCTTGTAAGTAGTACATTTAAGATCGCTATGAATTTAATCATATGACTATCTTCTTGATTATATGTTACAGTACCTTTTTGGGTATCTGTCTCTAACACTTTATTTTATTCTTTTGTGTGGATATGTTGAATAAGTGAATCAATCCATAAATCCTATGAGCATTGTGAGTGTGATTATATTAATATCTGACTGAGTACCTACTTTGAGTATCTGCTTGATTATCTATCTGTGTAATACCTTCCTGGACCATATCTTTGATCATCTTATCAAAAAATTTCTTCGAGGTGTTGGCCATTTAGTCTTTTGAAAAGAAGGAACGGAGGAATGAATAGAAATATTTTTGTTTTGTGAATGAGTTAGGTTCAGTGCATCTTTTATTTATAGAGAGTGAAAGATTGTGTTGATGGAGTAGTTAGGCTCTTCTTTTTTGGATGAAAGGTTGCGTATTTGTAACAACCCAAACCGGAAATTATATGTTAATTGGCTTGATTTCCGAGTTTCACGATTAGTCGCGGTTTTGTCGTAATTCGTCGATATGGCGGATTTGTTCATGATGAGATTTTCGGTTTGGAATTCGATATGAGTTCCTTCACGCGAGTTGTAGTGTATGTGATTCAGAGCTTGTGGGAGCTTCCAAAGGATTATTTCGAGTTACGTGGAATAAGTTATGAATACTTTCGGTCGTTGGATTTAGTTGTGTTTATCATATTAGTTTCGATTCATTTTAGACCGTTGATCATTTTGGTCGCGAGTATAAATATCGAAATAGTCGTAAAATTGTCAAAAAGTCACATTTGGGCTGAGTTGACCAATTTTGACCCGTTGACTTTGGTTTACCCGTGTTGACCGTGGCTCATCGAAGAAATTCTTGACCACCGGCTGACTTTCCGATTCCGGCCACCTCAGGCCAAAAGCTTGGTATGGTTAGCTTTCTCTTGTGATTTCCTATTGATTTGAACTTGGTTTGAATAGATTTGGTGGAGATTTGAGGGAGTTTGAACTCGGTGAAGTTCTTGGAACTTACCGGATTCATGTGGCAGTTTCTGGCCAGTTTTGAGGTTGTTGGGGTTGGGATTTTAGCTCCCCTCAACCCATAGATGCTTTTGGGTGAAGAGATTTTAGGATTGGGTGACGTTTGGAGCTCGCCGGAATCTTGCAGGAATTAATGGAGGCCGTGGCTTTCGAGCTTAATTCCAGCCACGGTGGTGGTTGGATGATGTTGTAACTTTGAGGAAAACTGTTGGGCTTGAAGAGAGGAAAAATTTGAGGTATGGGTCACCGGAGTTGGTCACCGTTGGCGCCCCACTGCCGGCGGCAGCGGCACTCCGGCGAGAGTTGACTTTTTGGGATTTTTGGAGATTTTTATACCGTTTTTCTCGTAATCGCGTCCCGATCATAGTCGTGAGGTTTTTGAGTTGATTTGAGTATTCTATTTTGGGTCGAGGGTTTTTTGGGTGTATTTTGGGAATTTTACTATCCTCGTTGATATTTCGAGTGATACGTCTTTCGAGAATGCGGGGTTCTTGACGTATTAGCTCCGTATGATGTGTTTCAATATGTATTGATCATATCCCTATTATTCAGGTGGTCGTGATCGAGTGTTTGGCGAGGGATCTTCCGCCGGACCTCAGAGTTAGTTTCGTACTGTGAGTGAACACTTTATTTTCAAAGTTGATTTGCGAGTCCTGATTATGCATTTACGTTATGCATTTATGATTATACACTTTACGATTATGCATTGTATTAGTATGCATTTACGATTATACACATACAAGTATTCATTTTATGATTATGCATTTTATAATTTTGCATGTGCATGGAAAGTATTTATTATTTGGTTTACACATAGTACAGTCTCAGATACAGAGATAGCATCGATGCTTTATCTTCTCGGCTGATCCCCGAGATGCTCCAGGGGGACAGATATCCTGACCCGAAATCTTTCAGACTTATAATCACGAGGGGGTCTGGGATCCCGTGATTAGGCTGTACTATGCGGAGGAGTCCGTGAGTGACTCTGCATGATTTTATGTGCATCTTTAAGGATCAAGAAAAAATGTACCTGGTCGGGATTTTCATGTATATTGACTCGCATTATGCTTTTATGAGCATATATACTTATATGTTGGGAAAGGCATATTATTATTTTTGTTCACTCACTCTAACGATTTCATTTTCTTTCCCTTGGGCTTTTCGGTTTATTTTGCCCAGTTTGCAGTTTGGGTTCCAGGGTTGCACGTCGACGATGGAGGTGTAGAGTTCAAGTCACACTTCAGTTCATGTAGGTTCTCAGTGTGACGACCCGAACCAGAATCAGTTGTGTATTCTGCACGATTCACGAGATTGGTTATAGTCGCAGTTTTACGATATATGTGCGGTTTGTCGATTCTATTCGCGACTATATTTTCAGCCAAGAATTTGAGTTGAGTGTCTTCACGGAAGTTGTAGAGTACGTGATTTCAAGCTCGAGGGCGGTTCCGGATGATTTTTTCGATAACCGAGGAATATAATACGATTATTTGAAGTTTCAGTTTTCGACGAGTTTATCCGATTGTTTCGTGTTTATCCGAATCGTGATGGTTATTCATTTCGAATCGTCAATCGACCCGAGGCGCGAGTATAAATATCGGAAATAGTCGTAAAATAGTCGCAAAACACTGTTTGACTGATCTACGCATTTTATGCTTGATTCTTAACGTCTTTCTCTTTACATTTAGCTTTGTTTTGACCTTAGTACTATCATTTCTTACTTACTTTGTTGTTTTTAGGTTTTGAATAAAGGAGTACAATAAAAGAGGTGAAATGGAGCTTAAAACGCAGAAATTGGAGGTTTCCTAATTCGCTTAGGAAAAGTGGTGTTTCCTACTTTGACTAGGATTCCTACTCGGGTTAGGAATACAAATGGTTCGACAACTCGGAAAGTTTCGCGGAGCTGAAAAATGAAGTTTCCTAAATCAACTAGGAATGACGTGCCGGAATGTCCGAGACGCGCAAAATGATTGAGAAATGGTATTCGGAAAAGTTACTAAAATGGTGTGCACAAATGGTTTCCCAAATGAAGAACGAATGCATTTCTCCTAAGTGAACCAGGAAAGAAATTCGGCAAGCATTTTTGGAAAGAAGTCATGGCCGAAATATGAAGATCATTCTTGCCCTATTTGAAGGTCAAATATCTTGAATATCAAGAGGAAATTCGGCAAGGGATATATTCCTTGGAGATCAAGAAAGAATATCTAGAGTGGAATAAGGAAAGAAAATCTCAGTACAGACCTGTAACTTCAAGAGGCCACCGAAGTCGCAAATCAACTCCAAATATGGTGTTCCTTATATGGATTTTATAGCTCTCTGAATAAGCTTTCCAACGAATCCAAAATCATAATTTTCTGAGCTGTAGAACTCCCGGAAAAGACGTTTGAAGACAGGCTGTCAATTCTACCCGGATGGACTAGGAATCCCTAGTTTGGAGAGGAAAGTTGGACTTCTTCACCTATAAATAAGAGGGCTCGGTCTCAAACTCATAAATCACTCATCATACAAGCCAAGTCTCTGCCTTAAACACTTCCTCTCCACAAACACTCGAATTTCTTCAAGGAACGCCACACTCCACACCATAAGCATTCGGCCTCCACCTAGAAGCACCTTAGGCAATCCGAGGGTTCATCTAGCCATCCATAGAAGGATCAAGTGCATGCTTTGCCGACTGCAATCACGACTCAAAGGGTGTATTTCGATCCCTCTACTTACTCCTTGTATGAATTTCAGTTTTGTGTTGTATGTAAAGACGTTTTTGTAATATAATTCTAATTCTATTTTATGTCATCTATTTCGAGTCTAAGTCTTTTCTATGTGCTAATCTAAATGCGAGCAATCTTGGTTTAGGTTAGATAATGTGTCTTCTTCACTTAATTCTTAACTTGAATGCGAGCAATCTTGGTTTAAGTTATGATGTGTCTAAATGCGAGCAATCTTGGTTTAGTCACTTAATTTTGAAAGATGCATGCGAACCACATAGTAAAGGCCTAGATAAAACTTAGGTTGCATATAATACGATTAGGTTATAAAGAAATGAGGTAAGTGTGACGAGTTGATCATGTATATATGTAATTAAACTTTATTTTCGGTTTTAGTAAGCATGTTTAGGATTCTATGTTCTTGTTTGTTTTGCTTGTCTATGAGTTTAAGCATGTTAGAACTTAGAAGCCACGATGTGTTTGCTATGCCATGTTTTTGTCTTTAATTTCGTAGACTATAAATAACCAAACCCCCCTTTAACCATAGCATAGTCATGCATGCACCCTCAATCCCCGGTTAAGAACGATACCCTATTTACCAATGCTACATCTACACAAAAGGGTTTTAATTGTTTATGCGTTTTTGTTGATTGTTAAGTGTTAATTTAATGGTTGCAAACCCGTGTATCAATTTTGGCGCCGTTGCCGGGGATTGTAAAGAATTGTGTGTTTATGCTTGTAAATATGTGAATCTGTGTAAATAAGTCTGTATATATATATATATATATATATATATGTAAAGTGTCGAAATTTTCATACATGTTCATAATAAGTTGCATTCTAACCTTTTGTTTTGCAGCCATGTAAATAGGTACATATTAAAGGAAGTCTTTGATTTAAATTTAGTACATAAGTTTGGTTGATTAAGTCGCACTCTTTGGAATAGATGGCGCATATTTTCCTTGTTTATCTCCTTAACCCCTCATGATGTGTGGATTTCATCACCGCACACCATAACCTAAGTGAAGTTATGGACATGAGGTTGAGGGCGGAGTCTACAAAGGACTTGAGGGAGTGTGAATTTTCGAGATTTTGGCTGAATGTCGGACATGGTGTCTAGAATGGGTTATGACTGGTGACAGGTTCTGGATCTAAGAAAGACTTACACCAATAGAGTATATACCATTGGCCCGGTTAGCCTCGGGGTGTATTGTCGAAATTAGTCCTGCCTCTCGCGTTATCTCTATCCCTAACTGGCCATGTTTTTCGATTGAACCAAGGCCATTTGATTGAAATTTCATACTTTATCGCGCGGGTCGCACGTCCATTGAACGACCTAAAGATTAAGCTAGTGTACTCTCTTTAAATCATTGGCGCACTCAGTTTAGACAATACTTGTGCATACATGTCGAAATTGAACTTTGTAAAGAAGACTAACCATACTCTAACCATTTCATATTTTGTATAATGTTAATTTTTATTTTTAGAGAGTCAAATCGGAGCTGGGTAATAGGCTGTTTTGTGTGATTTATCTGATATAGTTTCATGTCACGGAAAATTCTGAAACTTTTATGACATGTTTGTATATGTGTCTAGTTTACAGTCGTAAAATTTCAATTAGTTCCAACATGTAATTAATTATAGAGAAATTATGCAAGGAGTCATGCTCAGGCTGCTCGATTTTTGTAATATTTAGGATGCATATACATCTTTGCATAGCATGTCATTCATTACATAGTTGCATCATCATGCATCATCTTCATCATTACATTTCATGCATTTTTCCATTGGATTTGATGTTTGTTGAGTTTTGAAGGATACGATGGAGGAACGTGCTCCAAGTGTTTTCATAAATTCGCAGCTTCGGTCCAAAAAGAACAGTCAAATTCGAAAAGCCATAACTTTCAGCTCGGTTGGAGTTAGATGGAGTTCTTTATAGGGTTGGAAAGCTATGGACGTCTAGTTTCCATCCATATAAAGATCACAAATTTCTGATTTCGAAATTGTTGGGAATTAAAGCTCAAAGGCACGAAGGTCAGAACATGGAAGCTGAAAAGTGGAAGGCAAAAATGGAGGAGTTGCACCTCCAAGACAGGCTGTTCATTGAGCATAAAAGAAAGCAACACGTCTAGGCTGTAAGACGTTAAACAACAAGCGCTTGTTGGGAGGCAACCCAATGGAGGAAATCGCCAAGGATTTGTTTTCTCTTCCCTTATCTTTTAAATTTTCGTACCTTTTCATTTTTTATTTTATTTTTCGTAGTCTTCCTTTCTCCCACGAAATTCTATGATTCCCTTAAATACATTGAGGACAATGTAGAGTTTAAGTGTGGGGGAGGGGTTTACAACCTTATTTGAGTCATAAATTGTTAAAACCGGGCGGACAATGGAACTTTCCGGTGGATGATGCCCTAAAAAAAATTATTTTGTGTCTTTCTATTTAACTTAGGGTTTTTAAAGAGTCTTTTTCAATTTTAGGATGCCCTTAGTTAGTCTATGATGAAAATGGACCGAAAAGAATACATATGGCGATGAATAAGCACTAAACTGATTTTCTTGTGATAAGTGAGATATTTTGATTGTCATAACATGTAGTGGATATGGTATGCTTAAACATGGTACAGATTTCGCATGTTAGAATAAGTTTTAAATCATACAAACCTTAAAGTGAGTTTTTTGAGCCTACATTACTTCATTTGAGAGTGAATTTCGTGCATATGGTTTTCAAAAACAAAGCATGCTTCATCTAATTACTTGCCATAGATTTTAATGAACTAGAGATTACTAGAACTTACTCATGTAGATTTACAACGCTTTTAAGTTGATATATACTTTGATTTTGGATATGATTAAAGGCATTTAGTTTTCCACCACTTAAACCAAATAGCCATGTGTCCCATTGTGCGCACGAGTTGCGACACCCCTAGATTAACCCCTTTGAGCCCACATTTAGCCTTTTCTTTCATTCACCACATACATATCTAAACACTTAGCCTAGTGTAGAGTTCCTACCCTTGTTCTAAAGACTTGGTGAAGAATTTCAAAGCTAGCACAATGAAAGTGGCGTGAAGATGAAGAAAAGATGTGTGTATAGGGATAGACTTGTCCAACAAATTTTGTATTTGAATGCCAAAATTTTCGAGATAAAAAAGAAAAAAAGAAGAAAAATGTATAAAGATCTCGAGGCATTGTGTTTAGATTGTATAAGTTTGGATTAATGTCCCCTATACTTATGAATTTGGAGATTGCTACGAATTGAAGGCCCAAAAGTGAAGAAATATGACATTTGTCCTGTTCATAAAGCTCAAAGGAAGTTGAGAATGAAGTTAGGGCCCAAAAAGATGAAAATTGGCCCCCGATCTTGAAGTTTGACACAAAAAGAAGTGTAGAAAGGATGAGCCACGAATTCAAGAAGTTTTAAGTGCTAGACTAAGTCTTTGGAACGTGTTTTAACCACCACTTATCCAAATTTCGAATGCCTTAGCCTTAGCCCCATTACAACCTTTCTAAAGTCCTTTATGATCCTTAAGATGAGTAGCCTTCAATTGGTTGAGTAAGTTGCATGAGTAAGCATATGGTTTGGTTCATTTGTGCAAGTAATTATGAGGTATTTCGATACAAAACATATACATTTTGAGTAAACCTCTTTTCATGAGTGAAAATATGATGAGAGCATCCATGTGAGATTGATTTAGACTTTTTCGAAACATGCATAGCTTTAACTTCACCATTGTTTTCTCCAAGTCCTACTTGTTCATGACATGATCATATTTCTCTTATCTCTCAAAATTTTTTGAACTTTTCACTATGAAATCTTGTGACTCCATCGCCATATACGTAAGAAAATTTCTGAGACAAATTGTGCTAAGGGCTTAGGAGTTGTTTTTATTTATTTGAGTCCATGGAATTTGTTCAACGTGGAGGTTAGCTCTAACGTTGGTTTATATTTTTAGTCTTTCTTTTATTTAGTATTTGCTAGGGACTAGCAAAGTCTAAGTGTGGGGGAATTAAAATATATTATATTTCATTTTCTTTATTATTTTTTTTTTCTTTTTTTTATTATTTTTTTTTATTATTTTTTTTTTATTATTTTTTTATATTTTTTTTTAATTTTATTATTTTATTTTTTAAATAAAAAAAAACTTTTTTCTTTTTTTATAATTTTTTTTATTATTTATTTTTTTTTATTTTTTTTTTATTATCTTTTTTTTATATTGACTTTCCAAAATTGGAAAGTTGACCGTTGACCACGAAGAGGAAAGTTTCCATTTTGGTTCTTGCCGTCCGACGTCCTTTTTCCGGCCACCTCCGACCTTGTGGAAGGTATGGTTAGCTTCTCCTTGTCATTTCGAGTTGATTGATGTTTGATTTTTTGGGAATTGTTGAGGTTTTGTGATGACCCGAATCGGGTCGGTTTGGAGTTCGTCGCCGGTGTTGGTTGGCCGTGTTCCGGCGAGCCTCGGTGGTGGTGGTTAAGGGGGTTCGACTCTCCTTGACCCTGGGATACTTCCCCTATAGTTTGATATGGATTTGGTTAAGTTTTTCGGCGAACCCGTGGTGGTTGCCGGAGGAAAACGTCGTTCGGTTTCGTGCTGTTTTTGGAGGGTTTAGGCTTGGAATTGGACTTGGTGTCAGTTGGAGAAAAGGTAGGGCTGGTGGTGATCTTGAGTTCTAGAAATTTTGGCCAGGAAATTCCACCGTTGACGGCGCGCCGCTGCCAGCGGCGGCGGTCAACGGCGGTCAACGGTGAGGGGTTGACTTTTTCAGATTTCGACGTTTTTAATATCATTTTTCTCGTAATCGCGCCCTGATCATTGTCCAGAGGTTTTCGGATTGATTTGGGTAGTAGATTTTCAGTCGAGGGTTTCGAGTGGAGATTTCGGGAATTCCGTTAATCATTTTGTACTGCATTGCATATTTCCGGGAACGGTTGGTTTCCGTGGTTAAGTTCAGGGTTGAGGACTATGTTTTTGATCAGTTATGTTTATGAATGTTCAGGAGATCGAGATCGAGATCGTGATTGTGCTTCTGGCGAGGGATCTTCCGCCGGGCCACGAGATTAGCGCGAGTGCACGTTACGCGAGTCTGGGAGTGGACAATTTCTTTTCACGGATTGATTGCGAGTCGTTTATATATGTTTTACGAACTTGAGCATGCAGTATGATTATGGTTTTACGAGCATGAGATTTCATACGAGATTATGTTTATTATGAGCATGTGTTATACGATTATGCCTATACCAGTATATAGTACGTATATGCATATATATATATATATTGTTTCATGCATTTGCATCGAACTGTTTATGATTTGATTTACACAGAGTACAGTCTCAGTTACGTTGTTGTATTGATACACTTGCCTCTCGGCTGATCCCTGATGGTAGGCCTACCAGGAGGGGCAGTACCCCGACCTGACCGGCGAGGGGCAGTACCCCGGAACCGAGGCCTTTCTTGCTAGAATCACGTGGAAGTTTGGGACTCCGTGATTCTGACTGTACTAGCACGGACGTGTCCATGAGTGACCCCGTGAGATTTTCCATTCATGCTCTGTTTACGAGTTGGAGTCAGCGTCTCCTCGTATACTATTTGATTTATTTATATTTCGACTCGCATATGTTTTTATAACATATATTACTCAGTGAAAGACATTTATTTTCTTCCACTCACTCTAACGATTTTCATGTCTTTCCCCTGGGCTTTTCGGTTTCCGTGCCCAGTTTGCAGTTCATGTTCTGGTGTTTCACGTCGTGGTTGGAGGCTAGTGATCTGAGCTACCTGTGTTTTCCAGTAGGTTCTTGTTTTGCCTACTGATGTGTATATTGTATATATTTACACTAGAGGTCACTCTGATACACTCTGATACGTGTTTATACGGATTTTCTCGGATATATTATATATAGTACAGTATATTTACTGTTTATTGTTTATATTATGATGTTGAGAAATCCGGATGGGATTGGTGCCCACGGTTTGGCTTTTGTGGCATAGGACGAAGTGTTATTTTCAGGGTGTAGGTTTATGCAATTCCACGTTAGTAACAAAACTCTGCCGAAATTTTGAAAGATTTTTGTTTGTTCGTGTTTTCAGAAGGGGTTCGATTCCGATTTAGGTAACTGAATCGGAGTTGGGTCCTTTCAACTTGGTATCAGAGCATTAGGTTGTCAGATTCTGTAGACTCTTGTAGTTGTGACGCTTAGGGTATTTGATTTTATACAGCATGACTGGAGTGATGACCCGACTGGCCAGCGGTACTCATCAATACTTCGGGTGTTGTGTGTTCTCAAATATCTGTGGTTTCATGATTACATTCTTTCTGCTTGTACCTACTGCTTGTCTTGTATCAGTAGGATGCCTCCTCGACGTGGTCCCCGTGTTGATCGGGAAGAGGATCCTGATGAGGATCGCCGAACGCGCGACTTGCTGATGCGAGTGCTGCGTTTGGAAGAACGTTTTGACCCTGTGGTCAAGGCTTGTACTGCTGGTGCTACTGTGTTTTCGGGTTCAGTTGATCCTGAGATATACGAGGCATGGTTGGTTCAGATTGAATGTTTTTGTGAGCGTCTGCAGTTTACTCCTGAGCAGATGACAGTGGCCGCAGTCGGATTACTTGAGGGTGATGCATACTTTTGGTGGGTTAGCACCGACAGAGTTCCAGCTGATACTCCGTGGATCTTGTTCCGTGATCTGTTTATGCGGAGGTATTTTAATCAGGCTACCCAGCAGCGCAAGTATGAGGAGTTTACGAACTTGAGGCAGGCCAGTTTGTCTGTACTTGAGTATCGGGACAGGTTTACCCGTTTATCTCGTTTTGCGCGTGATATGGTAGCTACTGAGGAAGCCAAGTGTCGCAGGTTTGAGGTGGGGTTGAATCTGAATATCAAGGCGACTCTGACTACGATGCCTCGGAACAACTTCGATGAGTTTGTCAGTGCAGCACTCCGAGGCGAGGATATTGAGCAGGAGAGACAGCAGAGGTACCAGCCGAGACAGTTTGAGGAGGGTGGACCGAATTAGGGGCCTTCAAAGAGGCAGAGTTCTGATACTTCTGGTTCAGCTTCATCCTCAGGTGGTGGGTCTTATCGCTCACCAGCTAGTCTACCAAGGCGGAGACCAAGATGGAGGAGAGATCGACCACAGCGACCACAAGCTAGTGGGGGTTCCAGCGGTCCCAGTTATCCTCGGCGTATCGGTGGTAGATTTCCTGTTCCGAGAGACTATCCATTGTGTAGCTTCTGCAACAAACATCACCTTGGTTTATGTCAGCGGAGTACTGTCATTTGTTATAGTTGTGGCCAGGTGGGTCACTATTCGAGGAAGTGTCCTCAATCGTATGGTGCTGATGGATAGGCGACCCAGAGTTCCGGAGCTGAGCGAGGTGCCACTTCGGGAGTTCGACCAGCACAGTTTGCAGGCAACAGGGACAGCCCCAGCTAGGACGACCAGCTGGATAGGCGAGGGTTCATGCTATGACTCTATGTGAGGGCAGAGCTTCACCGGAGGTCATTATCGGTACGTTACATGTCTTTGGTATTCCAGTACTTGCATTGTTAAATCCAGGTGCCACACATTCATTCATATCATTTAGACTATCATCATTAGCTACGGTACCTGCATCTCCACTTCCGGGGTTGTGGAGAGTATTATATCCGTCAGGTAAGGTTGTGAGCATCAGTTGGGTATACAGAGACTGTGAGGTGTTTATTGGTGACCATGGTTTAGCCGCAGATCTGTTATTACTTGATATTGTGGATTTTGATCTGATCTTGGGTATGGACTTCTTTGAGACGCACTGGGCCATGTTTGACTGTCACAAGAAGGAGGTCGCGTTTCGACGACCAGGGTTACCTGAGATACTGTTCCGTTTCGAGAAGAATACTTCATTACCGTGTTTGATTTCTGCGATGAGGGCGGATCGGTTGATGAAGAAGGGTTGTGTCGCTTACTTAGCCCATGTTGTGGACACTATAGCAGCTGTACCAGACCTTGGAAGTATTGAGGTTGTGTCTGAGTTTCCGGATGTGTTTCCTGGGGAGTTACTGGTATACCCCCTGTGCGGGAGATTGATTTCACTATTGAGTTGTTGCCGGGTACAGGACCGATTTCCCAGACACCGTATCGTATGGCGCCTGCGGAGTTGAAGGAGTTGCAGATTCAGCTCCAGGAGTTGTTAGAGAAGGGTTTCATTCGACCGAGTGTTTCTCCGTGGGGTGCTCCAGTGTTGTTTGTGTGGAAGAAGGATGGGTCCATGCGTTTGTGCATCGACTACCGGTAGCTGAATCAGGTTACGGTGAAGAACAAGTATCCGTTACCGCGGATTGATGATTTGTTCGATCAGCTCAAGGGAGCAGCAGTCTTTTCGAAGATTGATCTTCGATCCGGATATCACCAGTTGAGGATCCGAGACTCTGATGTAGCCAGGACAGCTTTCAGGTCGCGGTATGGGCATTATGAGTTTTTGGTTATGCCGTTTAGGTTGACCAACGCCCCCGCAGCTTTCATGGACTTGATGAATTGGGTGTTCAGACGGTTCCTGGACAAGTTCGTGATTGTATTCATTGACGATATTTTGATCTATTCCAGGAGTGTGGGCCAACACAAGAAGTATTTGCGAGCAGTGTTGCGGACTTTGCGGGACCAACAGTTGTTCGCGAAGTTTAGCAAGTGCGAGTTCTGGTTGGATAGTGTGAAGTTTCTGGGCCACATGATTTCTGCTGAGGGAGTCAGTGTTGATCCTGACAAGATTGAGGCCGTGCTGAACTGGAGTAGACCCACTACTGTACCGGAGATTCGGAGTTTCTTGGGGTTAGCAGGCTATTACCGATGGTTTGTACAGGATTTCTCCTGGATTGCTACACCACTGACCAGATTGACGAAGAAGGGCATCAAGTTTGAGTGGTCTGATGCGTGGCGAGGAGAGTTATTTGCTCCTGAAGGAGAGATTGACTACCGCACCGGTTCTGACATTGCCAGACGACAGTGGTGAGTTTGTTGTGTACAGTGATGCGTTGAAGTTGGGGCTTGGCTGTGTGTTGATGCAGCATGGTAGAGTTGTGGCCTATGGTTCCAGGCAGTTGAAACCACATGAGGTCAACTATCCGACGCATGATTTGGAGTTAGCCACTATTGTGTTAGCGTTGAAGAGTTGGAGACATTACTTATATAGAGCTCAGTGTAAGATCTTCACCGACCACAAAAGTCTCACTTACTTGCAGACACAGCCGGATCTGAACATGAGGCAACGCCGGTGGATGGAGTTGATCAACGACTACGATTACACGTTTGAGTATCATCTAGGGAAGGCCAATGTTGTAGCAGATGCACTTAGCCAGAAATCTGGAGCCTCGTTGTTTCATGTGTGTGTGACCAGAGTGTCGATGTTAGCCGAGCTTCGAGCTACGGGTGCTGAGTTCGGGTATGATGACGAGGGAGCTTTGTTGGCTAGTTTTCAGGTTCGACCCGTATTGGTTGATCAGGTACGAGAGGCTCAGGATTCAGATTCCTATTTGTTGGGCAAGAAGACCATGATACGAAATGGTGTGCCTACAGAGTTTCGTTTGAGCGACGACGGTACGTTGTTGTTCAGAGGCAGGTTATGTGTGCCCAGAGACGAGAGCTTGAAGAAGGAGATTCTGGATGAGGCCCACAGTTCAGCGTATGCGATGCATCCCGGAGGTATGAAGATGTTTCGTACACTTCGAGCGTACTATTGGTGGCGCAACATGAAGTGGGAGATTGCCGTGTACGTGAGTCGATGTTTGATCTGTCAGAAGGTGAAAGCGGAGAGGCAGAAACCTGCAGGGAAATTACAGCCACTTGAGATTCCGGTTTGGAAGTGGGAGCACATTACGATGGATTTCGTCTATCAGTTGCCGCGTACTTCGGCTGGCAAAACTGGCATTTGGGTTATTGTGGATCGACTGACGAAATCCGCTCACTTTCTTCCCCTTCCGGGGAAGATATCAGTGGGCAGATTGGCCAAGTTGTACTTATCAGAGATTGTTCGCTTGCATGGTGTGCCTGTGTCCATTGTTTCTGACCGAGATAGTCAGTTTACTTCTGAGTTTTGGCAGGCGTTGCAGCGAGCGTTGGGCACGAGGTTGCGATTTAGTACAACTTTTCATCCTCAGACTGACGGGCAGTCCGAGCGAACCATTCAGACTCTTGAGGATATGCTGCGATCCTGTGTGTTGCAGTTCTGCGGGAATTGGGATCAGCAGTTACATTTGATTGAGTTCGCCTACAACAACAGCTACCAGGCCAGTATTGAGATGGCACCGTACGAGGCCCTGTACGGGAAGCAGTGTCGCACTCCGTTGTGTTGGAGTGAGGTGGGCGAGCGTTGGCTTATTGGTCCTGATCTGGTGAAAAGCACTATGGAGGATGTTCAGATTATCCGGGAACGATTGAAGATCGCCCAGGATTGACAGAAGAGTTACGCGGACGTGAGGAGGAAGAGCCTCAAGTTTGAGGTAGGCGATTGGGTCTTCTTGAAACTATCTCCGTGGAGGGGAGTTGTGCGTTTCGGAAAGCGTGGCAAGCTTCGACCACGGTACATTGGTCCGTATGAGATTACGGAGAGGGTTGGACCTGTTACTTACAGACTTGAGTTGCCAGCTGAGATGGCTCGTGTTCATTATGTCTTCCATGTTTCGATGTTGCGGAAGTACATCTCAGATCCTTCACATGTGTTAGCCCCACAGCAGTTGCCGATCAGAAAGGATTTGACGTACGTGGAGGAGCCTGTACAGATTCTAGATTGTCGTGAACAGGAGTTGAGACACCATGTGATCCCGCTAGTGAACGTCTTGTGGCAGAACCATTCGGTTGAGGAGGCCACCTGGGAGATTGATCAGCGTATGCGGGAGTAGTATCCTCATCTGTTCACTTGACAGGTACGTAAATTTCGAGGTCGAAATTTTTTTAAGGGGGGTAGATTTGTGACGACCCGAACCAGAATCAGTTGTGTATTCTGCACGATTCACGAGATTGGTTATAGTCGCAGTTTTACGATATATGTGCGGTTTGTCGATTCTATTCGCGACTATATTTTCGGCCGAGAATTTGAGTTGAGTGTCTTCACGGAAGTTGTAGTGTACGTGATTTCAAGCTCGAGGGCGGTTCCGGATGATTTTTCTGATAACCGAGGAATATAATACGATTATTTGAAGTTTCAGTTTTCGACGAGTTTATCCGATTGTTTCATGTTTATCCAAATCGTGATGGTTATCCATTTCGAATCGTCAATCGACCCGAGGCGCGAGTATAAATATCGGAAATAGTCGTAAAATAGTCGCAAAACACTGTTTGACGTTGACCGAGCATTGACTTTCCAAACTTGGAAAGTTGACCGTTGACCACGAAAGGGAAAGTTTCCGTTTTGGTTCTTGCCGTCCGACGTCCTTTTTCCGGCCACCTCTGACCTTGTGGAAGGTATGGTTAGCTTCTCCTTGTCATTTCGAGTTGATTGATGTTCAATTTTGTGGGAATTGTTGAGGTTTTGTGATGACCCGAATCGGGTCGGTTTGGAGTTCGTCGCCGGTGTTGGTTGGCCGTGTTCCGGCGAGCCTCGGTGGTGGTGGTTAAGGGGGTTCGACTCCCCTTGACCTTGGGATAATTCCCCTATAGTTTGATTTGGAATTGGTTAAGTTTTCCGGCGAACCCGTGGTGGTTGCCGGAGGAAAACGTCTTTCGGTTTCGTGCTGTTTTTGGAGGGTTTAGGCTTGGAATTGGACTTGGTGTCAGTTGGAGAAAAGGTAGGGCTAGTGGTGATCTTGAGTTCTGAAAATTTTGGCCGTGAAATTCCACCGTTGACGGCGCGCCGCCGCCAGCGGCGGCAGTCAACGGCGGTCAACGGTGAGGGGTTGACTTTTTCAGATTTCGACGTTTTTAATGTCATTTTTCTCGTAATCGCGCCCTGATCATCATCCAGAGGTTTTCGGATTGATTTGGGTAGTGGATTTTCAGTCGAGGGTTTCGAGTGGAGATTTTGGAAATTCCGTTAATCATTTTGTACTGCATTGCATATTTCCTGGAACGGTTGGTTTCCGTGGTTAAGTTCAGGGTTGAGGACTATGTTTTTGATCAGTTATGTTTATGAATGTTCAGGAGATCGAGATCATGATTGTGCTTCTGGCGAGGGATCTTCCGCCGGGCCACGAGATTAGCGCGAGTGCGCGTTACACGAGTCTGTAAGTGGACAATTTCTTTTCACGGATTGATTGTGAGTCTTTTATATATGTTTTACAAACTTTAGCATGCAGTATGATTAGGGTTTTACGAGCATGAGATTTCATATGAGATTATGTTTATTATGAGCATGTGTTATACAATTATGTCGATACCAGTATATAGTACGTATATGCATATATATATATATATATTGTTTCATGCATTTGCATCGAACTGTTTATGATTTGATTTACACATAGTTAGTCTCAGTTACGTTGTTGTATCGATACACTTGCCTCTCGGCTGATCCCCGATGGTAGGC